>JAYESD010000002.1:250838161-252157143 GCA_036927565.1 Tuctoria greenei | reverse complement strand
CTCAATCTTCATTGTCTCAAGTTCTCAAATTCTTGCCTCCTCAAGATCATAACATCCTCCAGCACATAATGAGAACGAAAGCTCTCCTTGAGTTCGGCCCAAGTAATTCTCTCTTGATTCTCATGAGCATTGCAATAAGCATCCCACCAATCCGCAGCTGTCCCAACTAGTTGATGAGAAGCAAATGGAACCTTCTCCCGGTCACTGCATTGGACAATTGTGAGCTTCTTCTCCATGGACTTGGGCCAATCGTCAGCATCCATAGGGTCAGCAGCTTGAGCAAAGCTCGGCGGCCTAGTCCTCATGAACTCTCCCAACCGGTTATGAGGAGGTCGGGGTGGCGGTGGAGGCATGTGGGGTTGATTGTTGATATTGCCAGATTGCAGCTGTCCCATAGTTTGTATCATGGTCTGCATGAGTTGGTTCTGCATGGCCAATAGCTGCTCAATGTTGATAGCTCCATGAGCAGGTCCTTGTCCATTGTTGTTCTGAGGTGCTCCATTGTTCTCCTCCTCATCATTAGCATCCCTCTGGTTGCGAGTCCTCACCATCTGATGAAAAGCAACAGGTAAGAATTTAGAAACGTCCCAAACTATATGCATCAAGGGATATGAAACTAAACTACTAACTAGCCTAGGTGGACATGGTAATGCTAAAGAAGCCCAAAATCCTCTATTAAGCACACAAGCAAACAATATATATAGCAAACAACACACCAAGCAAAAACACAACGCTTCCTGAGTGCTCCTATGTGCTCTAAAGTGTCCATTCTATCTTGGTTGCGTCCTAGGGTCAACCTGTGGCTCTGATACCAATATAGGACAGCCGGTTCCGAAAATGAACCAAGTTAATGCATATGTGTGCCCAGGATGTTCAACACACATACATGAGAGCATTCACAAAAGGTTATACAGAAAATTACCACAGCTCAATTTATTAAATAAGTACTTTTATTACACAACCATATTACCCTTGAATACAAGCTCTAATGAATATTAATGACAGATTCAACTAATGCAGCGGAAACAAACTAAACTGAGCAAACTTAGCATCTAAGCAAATAAGCATAAGGGATAGCGCAACTCCAATCAACACCACAGGCAAAGTTGACAGCAGACAAGGCCTAGAACTCCGCATTATCATCATTAAACTCCCAATCCTGACCTGCAACTTTTTTTTTGGGGGGCGGGGGGGGGGGGGGGGGGTTGCAAGGGTGAGTACATGTCGTACTCAGGAAGTGTGGAAAGTATAACATGTAGCTGATTCAAATGATGACAATAATAATGGCTAAGTGCTGAAAAGTACATTAAAACATTTGAAAAGCAATATATTATATGTATGTGAAATAATCCCATCATTAACCATGTAATCATCATAATACTAGTCCATAATTCATTACCATCATCCACATTCCATATTTCTCATTACCAATAACCATAATCAATATCAGAATCTAATCCACAACCAACCATAACCATATTATTAACCATAACCATTACCAAACCATCCCAACAACCATCCCAATACCAAGTTTCCTCTAATCATGTAGGTCATCCAGGCACTCATAACCGGGAGCACAACTATCATGATAGTTTTATTAGACTCTGCAGAGTTTGTACTGCTTTACCCACGTGTTTGTTATTTCATCACCTTTTGGTGACTAAGAACCTCCCTTATGCCCACAACCCGTCGGTCACATAACACACTTCCATTGGTGTGTGCCCAAGAGATCACAAAATATCCTTTACAAACGGATTACTAGCCTATTTAGACCCCACTGAGGTTTCACCGGTGGCGATGTCTCCTACAGAGCACATCTTGAACTAAGGCCCCCCTCTTGAGCCATTCGGATCCCAGGGTAGTCCCACCAATCATCAACAAACTTAATCTGACTACCCCTTCCCCGAGCATCCTTAATTGTCCAAATAGCACTGGCAAAACCCTTATTAATCAGCTACGCTGCACCCATACTGATAGGAAAAGATGAGATGATGAGGCCCGATCTTCCGAAAGGTAATGGGTAAGTCGATTGATGGAGATCTCGACGTTGATGATCCGAGGCTCTCGAGTAGAACACGAACAGCCCCTGCAATCACTACACCACCGCTCCGTTGGTTATCAACCGTGCTTCACACGATTGACCTCGCCAAGAAGGCTAATCCCTGCAAGTGCAACCGAGAACACAAGCAAGAACGTAGAAGAAGCAATTTGAAATTGCTGAATTGGGGTTTCACAAACCGAAAAACGGCGATATTATTGATCTAAGCAAAACCCAATTGTTCATGGCGGCTACTATGGAGTATATATAGGTGGGAGGACGTCCAAGGGGGTGTTAGGGTCGTGACCTAACCCTAAGACACGAAAATAATGGACTTAGACTTGATACAAGGCCCAATGGCCCAATACGGTGGCGCAGCACCCTGACAGATTCTGTACTCGATTTTGTTTCGACGATTCCCGTCGACTCCGAAGGAATTTTGACATGGGACCGGAGCCATTGGAAAGTTTATCCTCTCCTCTTTCCGTGCATATGTAGAACGTCCAAAACGGAGTTCGTATGCGTCCTGGGCCTCCGTTTTAGTGCGTACTGCTCCTGGACTCCGAGTTGGTTACGATTTGGAGTTTGGTTCGGTTTCCATCTTCTTTGAACGAATTCTCTGGTCTTCCACGTCCCTAATACTCCCTCCAAGTACTCCTTGAACCTCTCCATGGATCCTAATCACAAATAAATCATTAAGTAGCAATCTATGCTCAAAAACACATAAGGAAATATATAAGAACGAGTTCACCTCTGAAATTAATTGTTGTGTATGAACTCTATTGATTGCATCTTGTATATTCAGCAGAGTGTTGTTTGTATCCATATAAGTGATGTCCTCATCATCCTCCCCTTCTTGAATTGGAGTCGTCCTCGACTCAAGTTCATCTTCTATCATGTGTGGGTCCATATGTGCAACGCCATCAAATCTTCTTGTAAGCATGAAAGGAGGAGGCCAAGGTGGTGGACGGCATAGTGCACCATCTTGATCTTGTCCATCAAATAAGAGTGCACATTCACTTGAGCCAGGATCCCAAACAAATAAACATTGTGTCATGTTTGTAAGTGCAATAATAATATGCATGATCTCATCATTCTCCCCTTCTTTATGACAAGCCGTCCTCGACTTGCTCGTATGTCCAGCAAAAAGTCTTGCTTTGGGGGTAGAGTTTAGGCCCGAGTGAGCACTGTCCATATTGCACAACTGCAGTGAAAAATGTTTTTGTTGTCCCTGCTGCAAGGAAAAAATACTAGAAAAACTTGACAAGATATTATTAGCGTTAGTACATTCATTTACTTGACCATGTTGTTGTAGCACAAAAGGAGCTTCCTCATTTGAACATACGTAAACTTTATGCACCATAAACACACCACTATGTTCATATTTGCCTATTGCATGAAAAATATTTCTACTTAACAAAGGCAATTCAGATTGGGAAAATATTCTCTTCTTTACTATATCTAGATCACAAAGAGTGTCAAATTCAATATAACCCAAAGTATTTAGAGAAGACAAAAAATTCAGCTCATCATTTTCAGCAGTAGTGGTGATCAAATTATGAATTTCAGCACAAGTAGGTGAATCTAAAACACAATCATCTTGTACATTAACTTGTTTTTGCATAGGTATAATAGAGTTATCAGCACACAACTCTTTCGTAGCGCAATGATCAGCAGGAAAATCAACATGTGACAATGGTGTATAAATAAACGATTCTAATATTTGCTCCTCAAAAATAGCATGATTGGTGGAAAAATTCAGAACATCCAAAAACTTTGTATTTGTAGAATGTTTTGACTTACCATGTTCAGCAGTGATTTCGAGTGCATTATGAGTTGATCCATCTAAAATTTCACAAGTGTTGTCAAAAGCCTCGTTCTATTTTGCATCATCTATATTATTTTCTATATTGTCCTGCAAAACGTTAGACACAAAAGGAGGTGCAACAAGAAATTTCTCCTCAAATTGCTGAATTTCTTCTTTGCACATAGATACATTAGCAAAAGTTTCTCGCATAAGAATTTTCGTTTCTTTCCATGTTCGAGGTTTTTCTATATCGCTTAAGTTGTCCCACCAAGTTAATGCACAATCAACTAATGCACTAGAAATATTTCTAATCTTCCTCCTCTCACACATATGACATTTTCCAAAAATTCTATCTAACTCTATTTCCCAAGCAATATATTCATCATAACCAAGACCATCATAAGAAGGAAGAGATGGGAGAATGTAATTACTTCTTGTGGAAGGTGTTATAAAGGTGGTCTGAATGTCATGTGAATCCTTGGTTGATGTTTGATTTTTAGTGCGCAACTCTATCGCTGTCTTCATCATGTCCATCATCTCAGCATATAATACATGATTCTTGCTTTTACCTGACATTGTTAGTAGCAAACAGAAGACAACACAAAAAATATGTTATCCCTATCAACTACAAAGGATAATGGCAAAGTGGAAGTGGAATCACACACTCTCAAGCATCTTACCACGTTCTTACAAGTGTTCTTACCGACTCTGCAGGTGGCAAACGGTGGACGGTATGAAGAAACCAATGAAGCGTGGGATGATTGCAAAGGTGTATCGATTCTGCTCAAGAGTAAGGTGTAGCTTGGATGGCACTTTCTATGTAGCAAGGATTAGCAACAATGAAATCATATAGTAAAGTTGAATAAGTGTCCAAAGTATTTGTCAAAGTTGCTGGCCTAAATGTGTTCCTAGTAGTTCAAGCTAGCAAAACATGAGACAAAACTAGATGACACAAAGAATGCATTCACTTCTGTTTTTTTTTTGTTGTTTTTTTCTTTTTTTGTGCGGCTTTTGTTTCTTGTTTTGCACTTGCCTTTTTCTTTTTTCTTCCTTTTTTTTTTCAAAATGTGCTGCAAGGGAAGAACACAATGAAAATCAATCCAAGATATCTCGTGTGTCTGTTGCTGATTTTCTGCTCAATCTTCCAAGGAGAAATAGGCACACTTATAGGCTCTAAATTGGAAAACTTAGAACAGCAAGATTGTAGATATATCTCTCCTCTTTAATTTCAATATATGGAAGACCTATTTTGGAAAAGAAAAATAGGAGATACTGCCCCCGAAATACAGACTGTTCAGAATTTTTAGATCAATAACAGATTCGGATCTAATGCAATTTTGACATCGATAACTGTATCTTCTGGGAAAATGATAAATACGAAAGTTATAGAGAACTTCTTAAGCTTTCCAGAAAGTACAAGAACTCTAAAATCCGAGTTCGTATGAGTGAGATATGATGAAAATACCGAACTGGACAGAGGTGAATCTAATCTGGACGTGATGACGTGATTCAAAAGGATGAATCACACAATGCAAAACTCAAACTAAGACTAAAAACACTTTCTAAACCATCAAGATGACTCAACAACGGACACAAACTCAACAAAACCAAACTGAATAACAAAGTTGTAAAGGCTCAATGTGGTTTGGACAAAGTAATGAACAGATCTACTAAACTGCAAGTTTTTTTGTGGCTTTTTTGTGGACTCTAGGTATGAGAAACAAAACTAATGTAATGGATAGATGAATTACCTAACGGGCAACCTGGAAATCTGATACCAATTGATAAGAAAAGATGAGATGATGAGGCCCGATCTTCCGAAAGGTAATGGGTAAGTCGATTGATGGAGATCTCGACGTTGATGATCCGAGGCTCTCGAGTAGAACACGAACAGCCCCTGCAATCACTACACCACCGCTCCGTTGGTTATCAACCGTGCTTCACACGATTGACCTCGCCAAGAAGGCTAATCCCTGCAAGTGCAACCGAGAACACAAGCAAGAACGTAGAAGAAGCAATTTGAAATTGCTGAATTGGGGTTTCACAAACCGAAAAACGGCGATATTATTGATCTAAGCAAAACCCAATTGTTCATGGCGGCTACTATGGAGTATATATAGGTGGGAGGACGTCCAAGGGGGTGTTAGGGTCGTGACCTAACCCTAAGACACGAAAATAATGGACTTAGACTTGATACAAGGCCCAATGGCCCAATACGGTGGCGCAGCACCCTGACAGATTCTGTACTCGATTTTGTTTCGACGATTCCCGTCGACTCCGAAGGAATTTTGACATGGGACCGGAGCCATTGGAAAGGTTATCCTCTCCTCTTTCCGTGCATATGTAGAACTTCCAAAACGGAGTTCGTATGCGTCCTGGGCCTCCGTTTTAGTGCGTACTGCTCCTGGACTCCGAGTTGGTTACGATTTGGAGTTTGGTTCGGTTTCCATCTTCTTTGAACGAATTCTCTGGTCTTCCACGTCCCTAATACTCCCTCCAAGTACTCCTTGAACCTCTCCATGGATCCTAATCACAAATAAATCATTAAGTAGCAATCTATGCTCAAAAACACATAAGGAAATATATAAGAACGAGTTCACCTCTGAAATTAATTGTTGTGTATGAACTCTATTGATTGCATCTTGTATATTCAGCAGAGTGTTGTTTGTATCCATATAAGTGATGTCCTCATCACATACTTGGCCTCATGGTGGCATTGTAGTCCTGACTTATTCTCGTATGAACCGATCCTTAGATCTAAAGCAAGCGAACCACCATATCATCCAAACCATCCACATACCAGGCTTGCTTAGATCACCCATTACCATATCATATTAACGAGTTCATGTTAATCATAGTCTCATAAATACATAATTAAGTTGAGCGGTATAGTTCATATTAATTAAGCGAAGCAAAAGGGTAAAAAGTCCATCCCAACCCTCTATCATGAATTTCAGGTGACAAGGGTGGTTAAACAAAGCTAGTAAACTCCCTATCATAGGATTCCCATCAAATTGACACAAGCATGCAGTTTGCAAACAAAACATTTATTTTAAAAAAGGATCAATATGCTTCAAGGACACTTGCCTTGTTCTTGGGATTGGTTCGGGTCAAAGCCTTCAAACTCTTGGTGCTGAAGATCCTCCGCGGCACTCTTTAGCGCAAATCCGCCTAACCTGCACAATAAACATACAAACAAGAAACACAATAAAAAAGTGCACAAATATTACTCAATATGATATGACATGCATGATTAATGCAAATGTGAGGTGGAACTTTGTTAGTGAGTTGCTTTTAATGATCACTAACTAGTTCTAATAGCTTTTAACAAGTTTAAACAGGTTTGGAGTTAATTAGATCTACTTTTAGAATCAACTCAACACAATTTAACCAGGAAAATCGGACAAGTGCATAGGAGGCCGGACTAGTCCGCACTGTGCGAGAACAGTAGATTAGGGTTTTCTAGATCAATGTGAATTTGGAGATTAGGGATCGAATTCACGTAAGGAAAAGAGAATAGAAGGTATACCAGGTGTATAGAACTCCAAATAATCGAGGATCTTGGAGGTAACACTTGGATCTTGATGATCTAGGGTTGATGGAGAACTTGATCCTCTTTCGTTTCCTCCTCTTCTTCTCCTTGCTCTAGATCTCCTTCTCCCTCCTTGGTGGCGGCTATTCATGAGCTAGAGTTTGGGGTGGGCGGAAAAGTGGTAAATAGATGTCAAGCCAAGGGGTGGGGTTGTTTATATAGAGGTGGAGGCTAGGGTTAGATGGATTTCGAGTTTGAGATGAGCAGGGGCCAGTGTAGAGTCCCACATGGGCTCTAAAAGAGTTACGCACGACGTCCCTAGGCCCACTTAACGTAAAACCCAAGAAACAGATCGTGAAACAAAAGATCAACTTAGAGTCGCGATATATCAGACAAGTCCGAAAAGGGCCGGACTAATCCGATGTTGTCCAGAGAAAAATCAGACAAGTCCAGAGAGGACAATTGGACAAGTCCGAACTTATGCAGAGGGGAAAAACAGACAAGTCTGGCCTAAAATCGGACAAATCCAACTTTAGTCAGAGATGAAAACGGAAGGTTGCTAGAGTACCAGACTAGTGCAGACAAGTCCAGGGACTTAGCAAATTTTCCAAGGGTTTTGGAACACCGGACTAGTACGCACAGGAACGGACAAGTCCAAAAGTGTCCAGAGGCAAAAATAGACTAGTCCGCAGAGAAATGGACAAGTCCAATCGAGGTCAGAGAGCAATCGGACTAGTCCGCACCAAAATTGGACTAGTCCGCACTTTCTAGAATTCTTAAGTGAGGTTTTTGTTTCTAATTCAGTTTTAAACTTATTCCTTTTTATGTGGATTAATGTTAGGAACATATATGAATGTATGCAAGGCATGATGCATGAAAATCATGGTGTTACACCAGCCCGCATCAAGGATGTCCAGAAGCTAAATGGATGTCTTGCTGCACTGAGATGGTTCCTCTCGAGACTAGCAGAATGGGCACTACCCTTCTTCAAACTTTTGAGGAAGTCTGGGACATTCCATTGGTCCGAAGAAGCAGAAAAGGCATTCCTAGAGCTCAAGTAGCTCCTCACCACACTACCAATCTTTGTAGCTCCGAACCCTAGTGAACCTCTTTTGCTTTACATTTCGGCAACTATAGAGGTTGTCAGCATGGTCCTGGTCACGGAAAGACCGTAGCCATCTCCAATTCAGGAGCCCAGACCCCTCTGGGAGGGTCTGGAGCTACCTGAAGGCGAGTCTGGGTCCCAGCCCCCAGGCGCGGATCCTCAAGGCAAGATTCCAAAGGATCAACCTCTCTCATCCGAGGTAGTTCATATGGCTGATCAAGAAGATCCATACCCCTCCAGGAGGGTCCGGGTTGAACAATAAGAAGTTTTGGCCCCCTTTGGAGGGTCCGGGAAGCTCAACAAGAAGGTCCGAACCCCTCTAAGAGGGTCCGAGTTGATGAAGAAGAAGGTCCAGACCCCTCCACGAGTGTCCGGGTTGATGAAGAAGAACCTCTGGGCCCCCCGGGAGGGTCCGAACCGTCCAGTGCCCAGAATACTTCATCAGTGAAGAACTCCACGATGCCAAGACTCGATACATTGAGGTACATAAGCTGCTTTACGCGGTCCTTATTGCCTCAAGGAAGCTACTTCAATACTTCAAAGCCCACAAGATATCAGTGGTAACATCCTATCCACAGCGTACTATAATGAATAACCCCAATTCTAATGGGAATACTGCAAAGTGGACAGCGGAGCTGGCAGAATTCGATATCAAATTTCCGCCTCGACATGCTATCAAGAGTCAAGCCTTGGATGATTTTGTGGTGGAGTGGACATCTTCTCCATCAAATCCTGGGGGCCCTAGTGAGCAGAAGCCGGAACCCAACGTCCCGGTCTTCACTGGACCTCACTAGACTATCTACATCGATGGCTCCATGCAGAAGTAGGGGGCCGGAGCTAGAATCCTTCCCCTCACTCCGACTGGGGAGAAGGTTAAATACATGGTGCACCTTGATTTTAAGGCGACCAACAACATGGCGGAGTATGAAGCTCTAATCTATGGGCTCAAGGTAGCGCTATCATATGGCATCAAGCAGATGCTAGTCAAGGGTGATTCACATCTCATCATCAAGCAAGTAAAAGACAAGTGTAGCTGCAACAACCCACAACTTGCTGCTTACCCCCATGAAGTCCAAAGCTACAGAAAGACTTTGACGTCCTGGATCTCTGCCATGTCCAGCGCCTCGACAACGTTGAAGCTGACAAACTCTTGACGAAGGATTCAACCGGAGCTCAAGCTCCCGACGAAGTTTTTGTTAGGAGGTTGTCAAGACCAACCACTCAGCCTGCTGAATTGAGTCAGGAGGGAGACATCAACACTTCAAAGCTGGCAGTCCAGATGGCCCTATTACCATGGCATTCCTCAAGGGTCGTAGGTGCTGTAGGAAGCTCCGAGCAACCCAGCATGCAAGACTCAGAAGCTCAAGTTAGCTCCAATGCATAGATATCGGAGATCCGGAGCTACTTGGAACACAATGTCCTTCCTGAAGACGGTGCATCCACTGACTGGATCGTCAGATTGGCTAAAAGATACACATTAATAGAAGGGGATCTCTACTGGCGTGGTGCCAACGGCGTCCTAATGCAGTGCATTGCAAGGGAAGAAGGCCACGAGCTCCTTGCGGAAATCCATGGAGGCGAGTGTGGCAACCATGAGCTTCTTGCACCTTGGTCGGTAAAGCCTTTTGGCATGGTTTTTACTGCCTACAACACTCCAAAATTTAGTTAAGTTGGTAAAAAAGTGTGAAGCATGCCAGTTCCACGCGAAAAAAATTCACACTCCGGCTCAGTCACTACAAATGATACCTCCTACATGGCCATTCGCTGTGTGGGGGATGAATATCTTGGGACCTTTCCCAAAAGCCGTCGGAGGTAATAGGTTGCTATATATCGCCTTCGACAAGTTGACCAAGTGGCCAGAAACTACTCCAGTTGTGACAATCAACAAGCAGTCTGCTATCAAGTTCTTGAAGTCTATAGTCTGCAGATTTAGAGTTCAAAACAGAGTTATCACTGACAACAGAACCCAATTCACAAGTGAAGCATTCAAAGAATATTGCGAAGACCTCAGCATTCAAATCAGCTACGCATCAGTAGCTCACTCGACAAGTAATGGCCAAGCCGAAAGAGCAAATGCAGAAATATTGAAAGTACTCAAGACGTGCACATAGGAGCGCGTGAAGAAACACAGAGCCAACTGGATAGAGTAGCTTCCATCCGCACTATGGGCAAGCAAGACTACATTTAGCCGATCAACTAGAGAGACCCCCTTCTTCCTGGTGTACGGAGCTGAAGCGGTCCTTCTTCCGGAGATCACCAAGGGGTCACTCCGGATCCAGACCTTTGACGAAGCCACGCAGGACAAGCTCTAGCATGAAGACCTTGACCTAATCGACGAGGGAAGGTGCCAAGCAGCTGTTTGGAATGCACGATATCGCTAGGTGCTCCTACGATATCACCAAAGTCATGTGCGCAACCGACAGCTTGAAGAAGGTGATCTGGTGCTGCTGAGAATACTAACTCGTGAAGGAATGAACAAACTTTCCCCAAGCTGAGAAGGTCCCTTCCGAGTGATCAAGGAATCCTGTCCCGGATGCGTTCGCTTGGCAACAGAGGATGGGACCCCGCTCCCTAATCCTTGGAACATCGAGCACCTCTGTAAGTTTTATACTTAGTTTCACGGAGGTGAGTCTGTAATTACACACAATGTAAGTTATAGAGTGTATACACAGAGTTAGATAGGCCCTCCAGGAGAACATTCAGAAACCTCCAGGAGGGTCCGGCAAGTTCAAAGCCCAGTTAACATGGTACTTGTACCGAAAGTGCAGCTTACCTACCTTGGGTCAGAACAAGATGGATAGCACACTTGGCCTGGTTCCGTACCCTAAGTGTATCCTTGTCTCCCCTGTAACTAAGACCTATAATAAAAGACATTGTTCTGTGAAAGCAATCTTAACGTGCATCAATTTTTGTAAAGGATCGTTTTCTTTTATTACCCTTTTCCTTCTTGTCTATGGCAAAGTTGTGCAATTCTTTTTGAGCTTTAGTCCAGGTTACTTATATGTTGTACAAGTTATATTGATGATTTATTTGGATCTTAGCATTGCTAGACGGTCTACTCGCCTGAACGCTAAACCTAGTGTTAGGTCTGGAGTGCGCTATCGACTTAACCTGGTCAAGCACCCTAAGTATGCCACTCTACCTACATTCCGACAAGCCTCAGTAGGGCGAGTACAGAAGGCATTCGGATCTGGAGAGATTACATCAAAGTACTTGTTATCATATTGAGTACCATTGGATCTAAAATTCAAATAAGAACAGTAAGCCGCAAAAGAGTTATAGACGAGAGGAGAAATTTTATTGTTTTTCTTGTCATTGATGCGCAGGAAAAATGAAAACTCATGGCGATGGTGGACGATGTCGGAGCTACTAAGCTCTGACAACTCCCATGGGGGCCAACCGTCAACGTGAAGAAAAAACGGCAATCCAAGAGAAGATGGCGAAGAAATCACTCTGAAGGAATTCATTGTCAACGTATTATACGTTAATGGTAGATATCATCGAAGCCAAGAAGCTCCGATGATCCCAGGGGGCCCACCGTCAATGCTCTATGTGTTGACAATGGGCGCAGTCAGAGTTATAAAGCTCTGACAACCCCTATGTGGCCCGCCTTTGATGTTTTATGCGTTGACGGAGGGCATTATCAGACCTATCAAGCTCTGACATCTCCCAGGGGGCCGCTGTCGATGTTTCACGCGTTTACAGTGGGCACCGTCGGACCAATCAAGCTCTAACACCCTCCGGGGGGCCCGCCGTCGATGTTTCACGTATTGATAGTGGGCGTCGTCGGACCTATCAAGCTCCAACACCTCGAAGGGGCCCTCCGTCGACATTTTACGCGTTGACAGTGGGCGCCGTCAGACCTACCAAGCTCTGACAACTCCCATGGGGCCCGCCGTCGATGCAATAATGGGCCCCTGGAGGTGCCGAAAGTAAACTTTGGACCGAAATGCTAAATGTGTTGGCTACAAGTTCGAAGCGTACAAGTCATCAAGACATTGTCAAAACCTTTTGGTACATGTTTGAAATCATATTTTGTACATCTACCAGGGGGCATTGAAGACGAACACAAAATGGAATTCATTCATTCAAGAAGAGTGGATTTCATTCATCGAAATGACTGGATTACAAAATGAGGACTATAGTAAAAGGCAAAAGGAAAAGGTCCTACCTACTGGAGGTTCTAAGTCCTGTGGAAAAATGAGGCAACCTTCTCGGCAGCTTCTTGGACGCTGGCCCTGGCGGCATCCTCCTCTTCGACAATGGGTCCTTCGAACACCAGATCTATAGAAAGTTGGGGGTCTCGTCTCTTTTAACATGCCAGAACATATTCGGTGACATTCTTGGCCAGAGACTTCCCCTCCGTCTCCAGTTGGTCAATGATGACATCACCCATCGCGTCGATTTTGCTGGCAGCAGAGCTAAGCGCCACCAGTGCCTGGTCCAGCGTCAGTGATGGGTTCTCCGGACGTACTGGACTGAAGCCAAGTGGTGCTAGAGCTTTATTGGCTCGCCCCAGAAAACCCACACCCGCTGGGACTCAGTTGCCCTTGAGCTCCGTAGCTCCTCCAGTGACCTTCTGGCTGTTGCAAGCTCCGAACCGTCCCAGGCAAGGCGCTCGACCTCTTTGGCATGCTGTTGAATGCTTTCAGCCACTTGCCTTTCGCGGTCAGCGACCTCCATTTCTCGGAGGTGGATGCGGTTCCGCTGTTCGGCATGGTCGTTCTCGCTGCCTCTCACCTTCTCCTCTCTGGTGGAAATAGCAGCTTCTCTTTTGGAGATCTCTTGCCCCAGCTTCCAGTGCTTCTCCTCCTCCTGCTTGCACCGTTGATCAAGTTTCTTGGTGCGGTCTGCCATGTTTTGTTCTTCTAGATACAGTCTATGGGCGAGCTCCTCCTCTCTTTTCAAAATATCCTCCTGCATCTCCAGGATCTTCACTTCCCTCTCATTGAGGTCTTCTCGGCACTTCAGGAGAATTTCATTCAGCGTGTTGAGGCTTTCTTGACGATCATCAGTAGCCTCATTGCTTTTCCTGGCGTGCTCGAGAATCTTTCAACTTCTAGCATCGATGGCATGATGGAGGCCTCCCTCTCCTCCAGCAACTGGCCCTAATATTCCATCTGGGCCTTTTCCTTCTCGAGCCACTACCGTTGGCCAGCAAGCCTTGTCTACGCCATCTTGGTTTTGAAATGAAGTTTGTTGTGCCAACGCCTTAAGGTGTGGTGCTCTTCTTCGAGGACGTTGCTGTCATGGTCAAAGGCGAGCTGGACTTGATGGAGACTAGAGCAGGCGTTGTCAATAGACAACGCCGAAGGTATAGGCTCCGGACATACCGAGGTCTTCTCCGCTGGCTCCAAGGGGTCTTCAAGTACAAAAATTGGGTCCCACACCACAAGCATGGTCCCTTGTGGTCCTGCTGCACTAGGGCCGCCCCAGGAGCTCTTCTGCTTCTACCGATGCTGACAAGGGTCCCACCAAGGGAACTTCATCCTCTGGGGCTGACGTCGAAGGTCCTCCAGCTGAATCTTCAACCGTAAGCTCTATAAGTGCGGGGGCCTCCGCCGACTCCTCTGGATGCTCCGACTCGAACATGGGCGCCTTCGAAGTTATCGCTCTTGGGGTGGACGTTGGAGCTACGTTCGAAGCCCCCACCACCGCCGGCTTAGGCGCTGGCACTTCCCCTGCATCCGGCTTAGCTGTCGGAGCTTCAACAATCTCCAACACGGAGGCCGCAACTACGGGCACCACCAGCTCAACTGTTGGATCTTCAACAATGTCCGACACAGGCACCAGAGCTTTGGTTACCTCCAGCTCAAATGCTGGAGCTTCTTCCATCTCCGTCTCTTGCATTGCAGCTTCAGTCGCCAATACAGCAGTCGCTAAAGCATCTTCACAAAAAGCTCCCCTGTGGTTCGGCGCTACAACAGGAGTTATTGGCGTCTCCTCTGAACCCAAGTCCACGACAGCTGGCGCTGAGGCTGCCGTGACTTCTGCCACTGTTTGGGGAGGCACAGGGGTTGAAGCTGAAGCTTCTGTACGCTCAGCCTCAGTCGCTGCAGCAGGTGCTGAAGCCTCGGACTTCTTTCTTGACACCCCGTAAACAAAAGATTGGGGAAAATAAAGACACGATAAGGACGAAATTAGCACCTCAAGGTGAGATTGCAATGCTTACTTGGGGATGCTACTACCCCACTCACTGCAGAATTTATTCTTCTGAGGCCCGGGGTCAGAGCCAACCAGACCCGGTGAGGGAAAAACCTCAGACCTCGACCGGGAGCTAGCCGTGGCAGCTGGAGTCTTCTCAGTTGGGACCTCCCCCGACTGCAAAGGACCTCCAGAACTAGAAGTCATGGCCGATGCTGGGACTGGAGTCGATCTACTGGAGCTAGCGCCCCTCAAGGATGCCGATACTGAAGGAGGTGTGGCCACCGAAAATCTGCTTTGCTTGGGCGATGGGGCTATTGAAGTTGAAGCCAGCCTAATGGAGCTCCCATCAACATGCCTCAACTTCCTCCTAAGGATGGAAGATTCGACCGGCTCCTTGCCCTTGCCCTTGCCAGCGTCATCAACCTTCTGGCTTAGAGTAGTGGGGGCCACCCTCTCTGAAGCTCCGGGGATTGCAACCCCGGAGATCTGGTGCCTCTCGACCACGCCGAGGACATCCAGTGGCAGCATTCTCTTCCGAAGCTCCCTGCTAACCTCCGGAACCATGTTCAGAGGCAGGAAAGCAGTCGGCAGAGCCAACGCGTCGCGGGAGATAACTCCATTCTGAAATTTCTTGAGATTGAGCTTCAAAGCTTCATCATCCGAGTTTGTATTCAAACAAACTTCAATTCGATTATGATCCATCTCACTACTGAAAGCCCATGCGGGCCACTCCCTAGTCTTCAGCAGAGCCCACCTGTTCACTAGGAAATTGCCAAAGACCATCTGAGGGGTCACTCCACCCTCCATGCATTCCTGGATCCTTTTCAGGATGGGCTTATACGCTTCTGATAGCTCCAGAACTACGTTCCAGGCGTCGATGTCGACATTTGGGAGACCCTTGGGCAGCTCAAACCTCTCGTGCGCCTCCACTTTGATCATCACCTAGTCTTTTTTCCAGTCGTCCCACATGCCAAAGAGGAAGGCCTTAAAGTACTTGAAGGGGCAATTCTTGCGCTTCACCAAGTAGTAGAAGCCAATCAACCCCGTTCCCTTTCCAGTGGTGTGGACCGTGAAGAAGGTCTGGAACAGCTCAATGCATGGAGGCACGCCCACCCACATCTCGCAAATGTGGACGAAGGTCGCCACCAGCAAGAGAGAGTGGGGGCCGAGATGATGAAGCTGGAGGTCGTAGAAATCCAGCAGCATCAAGAGAAAGCTCAAAAAAGGGGGGATCAGACCCACCATGGCGTACGCCGAGAAGTACACCATTTCTCCGGTGCGCTCCTTCTTGAAGGGTAGTTTGCCAAGGCAGATGTCGTTGTTGCAGGAATCGTTGGACAACCCCATGTAGGTCCGGACCCTCGACAGATCTTCGTTGGTCTTGATTCTGTTGCGAGGAAGACCCAACTCCATCGCGACAAAGTGGAGCGAAAAGTTGGAAGGACTAAGCAAAAGGTTGGGAGGCTCTGAGCGCAAGTTCAAATGAAAGCGTAAAGAGTCCTCAAACTGTGCTGGCTTTCCTTCTTAAGTAAGCCTCCGCAACGCTCAGATGGAAACCGCAAAGGGATCAAGATCACATTTTCAAAAATCTACCCTGTCAATGACGAGAGGACCCGGGTCCACTCCGATGGAAAGGCCAAAGATATTACCCCAGGTGAACCATTTTCATGATGGGAAGTTGGAAACCCGAGGGCGGCGCACTGACAGGGCGCACGGAACTGATACATCTTTCGTATTGAGATACGCACGCAAGGATGTCACCTGCTGCATTCAAAAGAAGCCACGCGGCGGTGGTTTAACAGCGAACCATCACCCCAAGGGCACATCAAAAGACCTTTGAAGCCGCAACGCGGAAATCGAATATGGCCCCACCTCTGGTAGCATAACTTAACCCAAAGGGTTTCTCTGTAGCACCCTCATTTTCATGCATCATGCCCTACATCCATCACTAAATATGTTTAACATTGAGCAACATAAAAAGGAACAAGTGTAAAATGAATTAGAAACAAAACCACACTTAAGAATTCTGGGAAGTGCGGACTAGTCCGATTTTTGTGCAAACTAGTCCGATTTCTCTCTAACTTCAAATAGACTTGTCCGTTTTGCTGCGGATTAGTCTGTTTTTCTCTCTGGACACTTTCGGACTTGTTAAGTAGTCCGGTAATCCAATTCCTTGAAATTTTGCTAAGTCTCTGGACTTGTCTGGACTTGTCCGGTATTCCAGCGAACTTGTCCATTTTTCCTCTGACCAAAGTTGGACTTGTCCGATTTTTGGCCAGACTTGTCTGTTTTTCCCCTCTGGATTAGTTCGGACTTGTCCGATGTCCAGTCCGGACTTGTCAAATTTCTCTCTGTCCAACTTCGGATTAGTCCGGCCCTTTTCGGACTTGTCCGAAAAATCGCAACTCCGAGTTGATATTTTGTTTCACGACTGTTGACGGTCCTTAAGTGCCACATTTTTACCATCAATTCAACTCATAATGTGCATAAAAGAAACACAAAACATAGTGGTAGGGTTATACACTAACCCAATTCCACAAGTATTGGTGTCTCTTTGTATGCAGGTGAATTATTACCCAAAATACCAAAACATGAAGGGATGAATCCATGAAAATGGATTTCAATGAATCAGGTGATGACACGTGGCAACACATGGATCAAATGGCCCACAAACAGAAGAATACGAGGAGATCCAACGGTGTTGCACCCATATATATCAAGGGGGCCCACTTGGAAGCCACCTGGAGGAAGCACTCCCAGAGTGGATCCCTGACCAGGTCGCCCGAACCAGGGGTTCGACCGACCTCTTCTGGCGCCAAACTTGGTCAAATAACACGTGTTGGCTTCTCCCGACTCCCTGGAGTCAATGGTGACTGTTTCGCAAGTTAATTGTGGTGGGAACCGACCCTTCTTCACCTATAAATAGACCCCCTCACCTCACTTCTCACACACACCAAAAGTTGAGAATAGTACTACACTCTAAAGGTTCAGAATAGTCCTAGAGGCTACAAAAGTAGAAGGAGAGTGTGGTGAAGAGTCTAGGAGAAGGAGGCTTGGGCTTGTCAAGTCCCTCTTCTACACTTGTACCCCTACGAAGATTTTACTCAATCAAGTAAGCCTTTGTGAATTCAATACAAGTTTGATCTTTTATTCTTAGTAGTTTGCACAAGTAGTTACTTGTGGGTTCACTCCTTTAATTCATCAGAGGCTCTAGTTGTAGCTTTGTGTTCAAAACAACTAGAGTAGTGATTTAGAACATAAGCGTGATGCTTATGTTATAAATCATCAGTGGATATCTCGTAGACCCACAGATTGAAGAGGTAGGCAGTAGGTGGTGACAGCCCTATCTGTCCTTCGTAATCCTCCACGTTCGGCTATGCCATAAGCTCTTGGCGGGAGTCGTCCTAGTATTGCTAGGAGTAAGCCCGTGCCAGAAGCAAGCATCTACTGCAAACTACCTTGAATTAAGATCTATACTTTGAATTCCTCTCTGTTCCTTGCCTACCAAACAAGTTTGTGTCTTTGGGTGAGCTAGTTCGAAAGATTAGCACACACGTTCTTTGGATTCGATACCCTTGGGAATACTCCTTAAGGGGAAGTGCTACAACGGTATTTCCGTGTGCTTGCGGATAACTCTGTGGTGTTAAGAAATACCAACAACGACTTGTTCCTTGAGTTTTACGTTAAGTGGGCCTAGGCATGTCTAACTCTTTTAGAGCCCATGTGGGACTCCAAACCGACCCTACCCATCTCAAACTCGAAATCCATATAACCCTAGCCTCCATCTCTATATAAACAATCCCACCCCTTGGCTTGACATCTATTTGCCACTTTTTCACCTCACCCAAACCATAGCTTGGGGATAGCCGCCACCAAGGAGGGAGAAGGAGATCTAGAGCAAGAAGAAGAAGAGGAGGGAACAAAATAGGATCAATATCTCCATCAACTTCTCTTTCTTCGTCAACAGTTCACCATCAAGTTCTTCATCGACCCTAGATCGTTAAGATCAAAGTGTTGCCTCCGAAATTCATGATTCATTGGAGCCCTAAACACCTAGTATTCCTTCTATTCTCTTTTCCTTACGTGAATTCAACCCCGAATCTCCAAATTCAAGTCGATCTAGAAAACCCTAATTTGTTGTTCCTGTCCAGTGCGGACTAGTCAGGCCTCATGCAGTCTTGTCCATTTTTTGCGATCTATTTCCTATTGAATTAATTGCAAGTTAGATTAAATCAACCCCAAACCTGTGTAGACATGTTAATAACCATTGTAATTAATTAATAAACATTATTAATAACTTATTAACTAGGTTTGCTTCACAATTGCATTAATCATGCATGTCATGCCATATTGAGTAATATTTGTGCATCTATTGATTGTAATTCTTGTCTTGTAAGTTTATTGTGCGAATTAGACGAATTTGCGCTAGACAGTGCCGCAGAGGATCTCTAGCACCAAGAGTTTAAAGGCTTTGACCCGAACCAATCCCAAGAGCAAGTCACGTGTCCTTGAAGCATATTGATCCTATTTTTAAAGTAAATGTTTTGTTTGCAAACTGCATGCTTGTGTCAATTTGATGGGAAATCCTATGGTGGGAGGTTTACTAGCTTTGTTTAACCACCCTTGTCACCTGGAATTTATGGTAGAGAGTCGAGATGGGCCTTTTACCTTTTTGCTACGCTTAATTAATTGGGATGGGAAGACAACTATACCACATAACCTAATTATGCATTTATGAGATTATGATTAATATGAACTGGTTAATATGATATGGTAATGGGTGATATAAGCGAGCATGGTATGTGGATGGGTCGGAAGTTATGGTGGTTTGGCTTGCTTTAGATCTAAGGACCGGTTCGTGGAGCGACCATCCAGGATTTACAATGCCACCACGAGGACAAGTATGGATGCGGCGTAGCCGATTAATTAGCACTTTGCCGGTGCTTTTTGGACCATTAAGGATGCTCGGGAAAGGGTAGTCAGATTGGGTTTGTTGATGATTGGTGGCACTACCCTGGGATCCGAATAGCTCAAGAGGGGGGCCTTGGTTGAAGATGTGCTCGGTTGGAGACATCACCACTTATGAAACCTCTGTGGGGTCTAAATAGGCTAGTAATCCCTTTGTAAAATCTAAGGAAGTGTGAGACGGCATAATTGAGATTCTATAGTCATCGAAAGGTGATGAAATCACAAACACGTGGGTAAAGTGGTACAACCTCTACAAAGTGTGTCTAAAACTATCATGATAGTCGTGCTCCCGGTTATGAGCAACCTGGACCCTCACATGATTAGAGGAAACTTGGTATTGGGATGGTTTGGTAATGGTGATGGTTATGGATGGTACTATGATTTATGGCAATGAGCATGGTTAATGGTAATGGTGAAATCTGGTATTGTGGATGATGGTAATGGAATATGGACTTGTACTATGTTGAACGTTATGGTTTATGATGGGTTTATTTCACATACATATAATATGTTGCCTTTCAAATGTTTTAATGAACTTTTCAGCACTTAGCCTTTATTATATTCGTCAATTGAATCAGCTACATATCATACTTTCCACACTTGCTGAGTACGACATATACTCACTCTTGCAATTCCCCCACCAATAGTTGCAGGTCAGATTTGGGAGTATAACGATGATAATGCGGAGTTCTAGGTCGTGTCTGCCGTTAGCTTTGCCTGTAGAGTGTTGGAGCTGCGCTATACCCTATTTGCTTATGCTGCTTAGTTGCTTAGTTTGTTTAATTAGTTTATTTCCACTACATTAGTTCAACCTTGTCGTTAATATTCATTAGAACTTGTATTCGAGGATAATATGGTTTGTGTAATAACATTTAGTTAATTAATCTTGTTTTGTGGTAATTTTCTGTATATCATTTGTGATTGCAATCGTGTATGTGTGTTGAACATCCTGGGCACACATATGCGTTCACTTGGTTCATTTTTGGAACCGGGTGTCAAATTCTCTTAGAGGTGGGCCCGAGGGCCACTGTCGGTACCCTGCGCACCGGGTAACCCATGATACCGCAAAAACCATCCGAGTTGAAGACCTCCGAAGGCTGCAGCACAGCACTGGACCCGCCTCCCTCGTATGGGTAGCTCTAGCACCGCCACGTGTAACACAAGGCCGGACCTAACTCCCTTCATAGGGAAGCTTCGGTCTTGCCACGTGTCAAGTGACCCCGGACCTAACCCCCAGTAGAGGTAAGCTCCGTGCTTCCACATGTATAGTGGCTTCGGACCAGCCTCCCCACAATGGGAAGCTCTAGAGCCGCCACGTGTCAAGCCTCCGGACCTAAGACAGTAATGGGAAGACTAACAGATCCCCAATGACGTGGACATTCAAGGGGCAGTTAAAGCTACAGTTACAAGACCAGATTATGTGTCATTAATGCCATATTAATGACACACGATCAAAGAACCTTTAACATTGGTAACGCTGCCATTAAGGCGTGTTATTACGTTGTTAATTACGCAATATTCACAGATCATGTTTTAGGCAATTCACTACCGCCAGGGTCACATGTCGGGCCAGGCTGATGTGACGGCTAGTCCATAGACTATAAAAGGGTTGTGCCACACGGTAGAGACAACTAGGCTCACATGGTCACAAGCCTCTGAAGCTCACATGGTCACAAGCCTCTGAAACTCATACACACACAAGCCACCGCATACTCATCAACAAACATCCCGTTGAGTAGGGTATTACGCTAAGGCGGCCCGAACCACGTAAAAATACCCGTGTCTCCGTCTCGTTCTAATTCTCCGCACGCTCAAACCGAATACGAACCTTCACGGACTATATTTTAGTAGTACCGAGGAAGTGTCGATCACACACTTCGACAGAATCCCAATCATAATGTCGAAATATTGAATTTTGAACACATGGAAATCTAGGATTGCCTCAATATCTTTGTGTCTTATAGACACTTGTTGCAAAACCCCGCATCCTTCAAGGATGTTTCCGAAAGAATCTTGAAATGATTTACATGTTGGTGTCAGCAGCACATCGCCCAGAATGACGAGAGCACAAGAATCGAAAATGATATTTCCTCCAACAGTGGGGTTGTATAGTACCCTCATTGGTGCCCATCTAATGAAACATATAATGGTTGCCAAAGGTGAGGTAATCCGAAGGATTTCGTGTGACTGCTCAACTTTCGCAGTCCAACCTGTATATAGAATAGAGGTTAATTCCTTGGCCGTCTGTTGGACGAACACTCCATTAGGTGCGTCAGGTGGAGTTAATGGCAATGATGGCTTCCTATGGCAACAATACTTCAAGGTATTTTTAAAATCTTCAAATATCTCTTCCTCGAAGTAGAACGGAAACTCCGAAGGTTGAATTTCTTCTTCCTTAGTAGTTACGGGTTCATGAGAGGATTCCTTTGAGACAATTTCGTAATTCATTCCAATTTTCGTTTGTCTTCCCAACATTGTGGTTGTACCATTGTTTGGCTTTTCCCTTGAGGGAAAAAGGAAACAACTTCCAGTTGAGAGTTTCTTGTGTCATACCCTTGATTAGATGGCATGAACATAATTATTTGAAATCTCATAGATGATGGTACCAGTTTTCACAATCCATTCCTAAGAAGGATTGTTTCCCAACCATGGCTATAAAGTTAGGGCAAAGTTCATAGCTAGTAGAACAAATGGGTTCCACCGAAGGCGGTGGCTCACAGAACTTGACCTATGTGGCAGAATATGAAAGAATGGTGGGTTGCTCCATATAGGTGGTGGTGGTAAGAAAAGGAAAGATAAGATATGAAGATAGATACGAGGGCGAACAAGGTTCGAAGATTAACCGCAACCATTCCCCGGCAACAGCGCCACAAATGCTTGTTGACGTTTCTTACATCACAGATAAAAATCCGCAAGCGCACGGAAACTGTCTTGTAGCACTTCCCCTTAAGAGTATTCCCAAGGGTATTGAATTCATCGAACTTGTGTGCTAATCTTACAAACTAATTCACCCAAGGACACAAAGTTGTTTTGTAGGCAAGGAAGAGAGAGGAATTCAAAGTATTTATTCTAATTTAATTGAATTTGCGGTAGCTGCTTGCTTCGGGCACGGGTTTACCCCTAGCAACACTAGGACGACTACCGCCAAGAGCCTATGGCATAGCCGAACGTGGATGATTACTAATGACAGATAGGGCTGTCACCACCTACTACCTACCTCTTCAATCCGTGGGTCTACGAGATATTCACTGGTGATTTCTAACCTAAGCACCATGCTTACGTTCTAAATCACTACTCTAGTTGTTTTGAACACAAAGCTACAACTAGAGCCTCCAATAAATTAAAGCAATGAACCCACAAGTAACTACTTGTGTAAACTACTATGAATTGAGAATCAAACATGAATTGAATTCACAAAGGACTTACTTGATTTGAATAACACCATTGTAGGGGTACAAGTGTAGAAGTGGGACTTGACAAGCCCAAGCCTCCTTCTTCTAAACTCTTCACCACACTTCCCTTCTACTTGGCAGCCTCTAGGACTACTCTAAACCTTAGGAGTGGTATTCTATTCTTAACTTTTGGTGTGTGTGTGTGTGTGTGTGTGTGTGCGCGCGCATGTGTGCGTGCGTGTGTGTGATGTGAGGTGTGGGGTTCTATTTATAGGGGGGAGAAGGGTCGGTTCCCACCACCAAATGCGCGTGAATCAGTCACCACTGACTTCTTCAAGCCAGAAGGAGCAAACACATGGCATTTTACCGGATTTGGCGCCACTCCCTAATCGGCTAACTAGGGAGGTCGGCCGACCTGGTCACAGCTCTGTTGGGGCTGTGCTCCCTCCAGGTCTCTGCCAGGTGGGTCCCATCCCTTGATACGGGTGTACACCATTGGATGGCCTCGGATACTTATGTTTGTGGGTCATTTGATCCATATGATGTCATGTGGCATCACCTGATTTGTCAAAATCTAATTTTATGGATTACTCCCTGCATGTCTTGGTATTTTGGGTTTAAATTCACCTACATACAAATAAACACCAACACTTGTGGAATTGGTTAGTTTTTAACCCTACAACTACATTGTGTTTCTCTTTTGTGCACATTATGAGGTGAATTGACCGTCTAAATATGGCACTTAACGATCGTCAACAACGATGTGCTCAAATGTAGTCAGGGTGTTTAAAAGGGGACCTTTGTGGGCAAAGGTGGTTCCTCCCTTACTCACACCCCAATGTTCGAGCCTTCGTCTTCCTACTTGAGCACCCGCACTTTCCCCACCTTCGAGGTTCTTGACTCCTGCTCCAATGGACTCCGCCTTGCCTCCTCCCCACGTGGTTGACGTAGCACCCATGAGGCAGCTACTTGGCTTCGAGGACGCGGAGCGGCGGGGTCTGATACGTCCCAGCTCCCTGCCTCTGGATTTGGAGCAGAATGAGATCGTCTTCTTCAATTCATATGTGTACTCTTGGTTCGTTGCTCCCATTTCCTCCTTCTTGCTGACGCTTCTAGAGGTCCTCGGGCTCCATCTTCATCACCTATCGCCGAATTCTTTGGTGGTGGCGGTGCTGTTCTCGCACTTCTATGAGATGTTCATCAAGGTGTACCCATCTGTGCAAGTGTTCCGGCAGTTCTTCGTGCTGAGGCGGACTAGGAAGAGCAAGACGAGCTTCCTCGACGCCTACTACATCCAGCATCGGGCTAATAACCCCTTCAAGTACATCACCCTGCTCTCCACCATGAGATGGGCCAACTGGAGGAGTGATTGGGTGATCGTACACGCTGATGCCCACGATCGCATGGTCCTGCCCGCCAACTGGCTGACACTTAGGAAGAACACTTGAGAGGAGCGCCCGGATTTGGAGATGGTGTATACCCTAGTGATGGAGAGGATATGATTCCTAGCGGATCATTTTTTGTCAGAGCTGATGGTGCTGATGGGCTTTGTGCGTCGACGGCTGACCCCCCTCCAGCGTCGTTTCCGCGCGGCATGGCTATACTTCAGGCTGCAGGATGGTACCAGGTTGGTGAGGGGTCACAACACATAGATGACCCCGTAAGAGGTGTTGATGTTGAATGTAGCATATAGGGGGGGGGAGTGAATAGGCCTTTTTGATTTTCTGTCGAAACCTGCAACACTTAACAACCAGATCAAATATCTAGATATCGGACTAGTCCGGTCGAGTGCGGACTAGTCCGGTGTGTACCGACTAGGTTGATCAACTCTGATCAATTATCTTGATACTAGGATGTATGCAACGGAAATATACTTGTAATTGAAGTGTTACAAAACTCTGAACTAGGATGTACCACAAGTCAATCTTATATTCAATGTTTCAACATAAAGTGAACAAGATTGATTGAAACCCTAGATTGATATGAAGAGTAAGAACAAAGTGCACAAGGTAAGAGCACAAGCACTTTATCTTGTGGTTTGATTCCCACAGAGGCAACCTACATCCACGTTAAGGAGTGCACAAAAGCATCGGGTCTTATCCAACCCTACCCTCGTCGGATCGCCACAGAGGCCAATCCTCTTCACTAATCACAAAGGGCAAATAACCAAATTCAAGGGGCCTTCTCACACGTTGAGGGCTCCCCAAGATTAAAATATGAACTCGACCAAGAACACACTCTTAAGATCACAATGAAAGCCACATGAGTGTGTTAGGGAATCAAACCAAGAGCTCAATGAGTGATGAATCGTGTCTCTCCAGTGATCCAAGGTGTATCCTCAAGGGATTGATCTGTCTTGCATTAGATTTCGTGGAGAGAGGTGTTTTCTAGGATCTTGGAAGGTGTGATGGCGCAGGGGGTCAAGGGATTGAAAATATGGGCCGTGTACACCTATTTATATGGGGTTTCCAAAAGCTATCGTTAGGGTTTAGAAAGATTGCACTAGTCCATGGTGGACACCGGACTAGTCTGGTGTCCTAAGTGTAGCAAACCCTAGGTGTCCCAAAATATCGGACTTGTCCGACTGAGAGCGGACTTGTCTGATTTTGGTTCTAGAAATCTTCGGACTAGTCCGATAGATATCGGACTTGTCCATAAAAGTGAAACCCTAAGTGAATTTGGGTAACAAGTCCCCACTTGGAGGACTTGTCCGATTTAGGTCATAGGGTTTTCGGACTAGTCCGTTCTAATATCGGACTTGTCTGATGGACATCTGAAAGATATCGGACTAGTCTGTTGTGTTATCGGACTTGTCCGATTTTGTGCAACTTGTGAGGTGTTTGGAGGACTAGTCCACATTGGGGAGAACTAGTACGATTTTAGTCAGAGAGATATCGGACTAGTCCGTGGTGATATCGGACTAGTCCGGTGAGTGAAAAACTGGACTGTGAGGACAAGTCCGCATTGTGAGGACTTGTCTGATCTTGTGCAGAAAGATATCGGACTAGTCCATAGTCAGTCGGACTAGTCCGGTCCTGTATAAATATGTGCAATGTGTGAGATTATTTGTGCTTGAGCTCTTGGGGTTTGTTTCCTTAACACACTCCATACACAATGATCTACTACACTTGTTTCTTGTGCTCTTTTCCGCATTGCTCCTCATTCTCCTTTCTTTTTGGCACTTTGCTCATTTTCTCATTAGAACCTGTGCTCATCTCAACAAAGTGGTTAGGATCTCATTTGCTTGTCATAAGTCATCCAAAACCCACAAGGGATTCCTAGATGCACTTTCAATCTCCCCCTTTTTGGTGATTAATGACAACCAATGGAGATTTCACAAAATATGATAAAAAGTTGAGATTTTCATAAAGTGTGCACATATGAGTTTAAAACACATTAGGCAATGAAAACCTGATCCATATGTGCACTCTTTATGGTGGGATGCAGAACTAAGTGTATAGGAACAATAGTCATGATGAGAATGACATAATTTACATCAACATGTTAACAACAAGCATATATGCGATTCTTAGAGCAAAATCATAGATTTCATCAATATCTTCACAAACAGTTCAAAGCATTGCATAACAGGACCAATAGTACTAAAAAAGCATATTATAAGTCTTACAAACCACAAAGAGACAAAAGACACAGAAAGAGAGCTCTCCTCGCATCCTACAGCTAAAGCCTAAGACTCCTAAGACCCCCCCTCAATCTCTCCCCCTTTGGCATCAAGACACCAAAAATAAGGAGAGGAGGGAGGAGGAACGGAGCCACTCGAGTCCCCAATGCCAAAATAGGCAAGCTCGGAGGGAGTCAAGGGCCCGAGCTCGATGAAGTCAGAATCTGATTCATCAAAAATGACTGGAGACCCAATAGGCTCGATCTCCAGCTTTTGGCAAATTTGCTTCACATTATCTTTGACATATCTCATGTCGACCTTTCTCCTCTTGTTCGGCTTATGGGCTTTCACTTCGGCCATTTTGCAAGAGGCGAAGAAGGCTGATAGGTACTTCAAGATGCCACTTGGGGACCCCTTTCGAGGAGGGGCCCTAGTGGCGGGAGCGGGCCTAGAATCTACAGTAGCCCTCGCCGGAGCCACTGCACTGGAAGCTGGAGAGGTAGCAGCTTGCACAATTGGTTGTTGAGGCTTCTGGGGCCTCAAGGGGAGGTGCTCCACATCCTTGACGAACTCTATGCCTTTGACCTTCTCAATCATGAACATGGGGTAAGGTGCGTAGCCACAGGACCTGCTCGGTGTGCAGGAGATGTTCACCATGTTGTTCCAAATATAGTCAAAGACATCAAACTTCCTGTCTTTGCTAATGACCTTCATCAAGGTCCTAAGGTACCCCTGCACAGTCCCTGCATCCCCATCCTTCGGGGCAATGGTCTTCCTTTGGACCCTGTTCAACACCACAAAGAAAGGCTTCATATTCTTGGTAGAAGGAGGATTGAACTTGGAGTTGGGTTCATAGAGAAACTTCATCCTGTCCTTCTCAATGACACCAATGTTGTGGATGATCAAATTGTCATTGCTCGAGGTGTCAAGATGCAGCAATCTTGCAAACTCTTCATAAGTGATGGTATACTTGGATCCATGGGTCATCCAAGTCACCCTTTCTTCTTCATCACTGGCAAAGTGACAAGTGTCATAAAATTGGGCTATGACTTCATCATTCCAATTATTCCAGAAGGCAAAGAGGTCCTTCAAGCCATGCCTCTCAATAGACTCTACTACCTCCACAAAGGGTGAGCAACCCTTCTTCTCAAAATGCGCCCAATCGATCCATTGGATGCGCACCACGGAGGTCTTCATTGGAAGATATACAGACCTGTAAAAGTCTGCATGGAAGTTACTCCAAAATCTCCCATTAGCAGCTTGCTTCGAACAGTTGTAACAGTCAACATTCCTGAACTTTGCAGCCGTGTCGCTGCCCTTTCCATTGAATCTCTCCTCAGCGTGATCCCTGTCCCCTTGCCTTGGAGCTGACATCTTCAGAGGGCCAATCAAGCCCGTTGCAATCCCGTTGCCCTTGCCTTTTGCTTGGCGAGCACTTGCTGAGCTGGGACCTCCTCCAGCAGAAGCCTTGGAGGCAGGCTTCTTTGCAAGCACTTTCTGTCGAGCCTGCGGAGGAGAGGTAGCCGGCTCGGATGGGCGCTTTTGGAGCTTCTTGCTTAGGCTCGTCGAGTACCGAAGCACGGCTTCGTGGTCCATCTCTACCTCGAAATCAGAGATTTCGTCATTGGTGCTCGACATTGTCCTGAGAATGGATTTCACAAGGTACTGATGATAATAGATGACAAGGAATTGCATTGAGGAAATAAGAAGTTAGGGTTGAGTCCAAAGAAATTGGACTAGTCAGGTGTACAGGCACGGACTAGTCCGGTTGACCGGACTTGTCCGTGCATGGACCGGACTAGTTCGGTATTCAACCTCTAGAACCCTAACTATGAGACAAATGATAAGTCCTAATGCACAACTAGCTTAGCATCAATGTAATACATCAAGGAAGGATGTATATGGTGGAAGAAACCAAGCTAGTTGATCACAAACGAAGGAAATAACAATTTCTAGGGTTTGGGAGGAAATTTACCGAAATTGCTTGATTCTCAGAGATGTGGGGGTTGAAGGAGCGGACAAGTCCATGGTCTTCAATCCTTGAGCAATGGAGGTCGTTTTCCACACAAATCCGAGGAGTTTTGATGGAGGATGATGGAAGTCGCCTTGGGGTGCTCGAGCGTGGAGAGAGAAAGCTTGAGGCAAGTGTGGGCGTGAGGAAGATTAGGGTTTGGTGGCGGATAGGGTTATGGACATGAAAAATTGGACTTGTCCAAAAATGTTCAGACTAGTCCGAACTTTTCCAGAGCCTATATCAGACTAGTCCGTGGTCTGCCGGACTAGTCTGGCCTAACCGTCACTCTGCGGGCTAGTCTACACGGGTGGATTAGTCCGGGCAACCATGGACTAGTCCGTGGTCACCAGGGAAGAAAAGCTTAGCCCATTCGTATATATTTGAAGGTACTTATTAAGAAATAGGGAGGCAAACCAAATCAAATAATCTTGATGAATATGATCAGTAAACATTCAACAATCAAGCAATGATCATAATTCACCAAGATCTAGTAATTGACATAGTTTTTCAGAAAAATTGAGAGGGATGATTTTCGCAACACAATCAATGAATTTTGAAGACAGCATTCAGGTATACAAGATTTCAAGCCACATTCCGAGCATCAAGGATATTTAGTTCATTTTGGAGCTCGCAAAATCGTTTTTCATCAAGTGGTTTGGTGAATATACCGGCTAGTTGCTTTTCGGTATTGACATGTGAAATGGCTATATCTCCTTTCATTGAATGGTCTCTCAAAAAGTGATACCGAATGTCTATGTGTGTTGGTCCTAGAGTGCTCAACGGGATTATGGGCAATTTTAACGGCACTCTCATTATCACAAAGGAGTGGAATACGGCTCATATTGTAACCGTAATCCCATAGAGTTTGTCGCATCCAAAGGAGTTGTGCACAACAACTCCCGGTAGCAACATACTCTGCTTCGATCATGGATAAGGCAATGGAGTTTTGTTTCTTGGAGGACCAAGAAACTAGGGATCTCCCTAGAAATTGGCATGTATCGGAGGTACTTTTTGTATCTACTTTGCATCCAGCATAATCTCCATCGGAGTAACCAATGAGATTGAATTTGGAACATTTTGGGTACCAAAGGCCTAGGTAGGGTGTATGAACTAAATACCGCAAGATTCTCTTAACGGCTGTCAAATGACACTCTTTTGGGTTGGCTTGGAACCTTGCACACAAGCATACACCCAACATAATGTCTGGCCTAGATGCACGTAAGTAGAGTAGAGATCCAATCATGGAGCAATATACCTTTTGATCGACGTTTGGTCCATCTTCATTGAGATCCAAGTGGCCATTTGTTGCCATGGGAGTATTTATAGGCTTCGCCTTGTCCATTCCAAACTTCCTGAGTATATCTTGAGTGTACTTTGTTTGGCTTATGAACGTCCCTTCCTTTTGTTGCCTCACTTGGAATCCCAAGAAGTACTTTAGCTCTCCCATCATAGACATCTCAAACCTATCGGTCATAATCTTACTAAATTATTCTCAAAAGGATTTGTTAGTGGAACCAAAGATTATATCATCAATATAAATTTGACAAATAAATAGATCATTGTCAAAGTTCTTTGTAAACAATGTATAATCTACTTTACCGATCTTAAAACCATTTTCAATAAAGAAATATCTAAGACACTCATACCAAGCTCTAGGAGCTTGTTTGAGGCCGTAGAGAGCCTCACGCAGTTTAAATACATGGTCGGCAAACTCTTCATCTTCAAATCGGGGGGGTTGCACCACATACACCTCCTCTTTGATTGGTTTGTTGAGGAAGGCGCTTTTCACATCCATTTGATAGAGCTTGAAATCATGGTGAGTAGCATATGCAAGTATTATTCTAATAGACTCAAGTCTATCTACGGGCGCAAATGTCTCATCGAAATCCAAACCTTCAACATGTGAATACCCTTTGGGCCACAGGTCGTGCCTTGTTCCTTGTCGCACCACCCCGTGTTCGTCTTGTTTGTTACAGAAGACCCATTTGGTGCCGACGACGTTGAATTTGGGTCTTTTGACTAGTTCCCACACCTCGTTCTGCTTGAAATTGTTGAGTTCTTCTTGCATGGCCACCACCCAATCCGGATCCTTCAATTCATCCTAAACCCTACACGGTACCAAAAAGGAAACAAAAGAATAGTGCTCACAAGAATTAGCTATGCGAGATCTAGTAGTTACACCCTTTTGGATGTCACCGATGACGTTGTCGATTGGGTGATCCCTTTGGACGCATTGGTGTACACTTGGGTGTGGCACTTGCTGTCTTGAATCTTCATGGTCATCTTCTTCTCCCCCTAGATGGTTGCCCTCATTGACTTGTTGATCATTTTCATTTTCTTGAGGTTGATCTTGTATGGAAGCTCCCCCTTGATCATTGGCCTCCTCTTGTGGTTCATTTTCCTCACGCATATGTAGAGGTGGTTCTTGTGGTCGAACTTCGCCCAATGCCATTCTTCTCATGCTTGGCAAGGAGCTTCTTCTCTATCTAGCACACATGGATCAACTTGCTCCTTTTGGGATCCATTAGTCTCATCGAACACTACGTCACGTGCTACTTCAACAAGTCCGGAGGTCTTGTTGAAGACACGATAGGCGTAAGTGTTCGAATCATAACCAAGCAAGAAACCTTCATCGGACTTTGAAGCAAACTATGAAGTCCTATGCTTCTTGTTCAAAATATAGCATTTGAAACCGAAAACTCGAAAATACGAAATATTAGTCTTTTTACTAGTGAGTAGCTCATAGGATGTCTTCTTGAGTAGTTGATGAAGATAAAGTCGATTTATGGCATAGCAAGCGGTGTTGACCGCTTCCACCCAAAATCGATTTGAGGTCTTGTACTCATCAAGCATTGTTTTTTTTTGACCGGTGAAAAACTGCAAGGGAGAACCCCGGCAGCCATAAAACATATATTAAAAGAGACGAGGAAACAGCGGTTTACAGTAGCTCAGCAGAGATTGACTAGGTATTTCAGAGGGAGGAACATCCTTTACAAACCCTGAAGCCACACGAGCACACTAGCCCTATCCTCCGGCTTGAAACGGCAGGCCTGAAGCCTTGTAGAAGCAATGAAGGATCGTTTCCAAGCATTTACAGAGGGAGTAGAGTTTCTGAAAATGACATTGTTACGAGCAATCCAGATCTCCCAGGCCGCTATGGAGAAGGTTTCCATGAAGGCGCTACGACCCCAGCTGAGCTTGGCTTTTTCCAGGGTATGAAAGAAGGGGATGTCGTGGTCCCAGTGAATCCCAAGGACATTCCAGCATGCCATGCTGATGGGGCAATTAAAGAAGAGATGGTATGTGAGTTCCTCCACATTGTCAGCACAGAGTACACAGGTGTAGTCGTTCCTGTCAATCGTGATGTTTTTTCTCTTCAGGAGGTTGCGTGAGTTGAGCCGGTCCCGAAACATCAGCCACATGAAGATCTTTATTTTCTTTAGCACCTTTGAGGCCCAAATCCAGCTAAAGGGTGCTGGTGGGTTGATGTGTTTGTAATAGTTGTTGTAAATAAGCTTGGAGCTGAAAGTTCTTGTTCCCCTGATTGGAGTCCACTCATCCTGTGAAGCTTCCCTGTGTGAGATTTCCTCCAGCATGGTCTCACGATTGGCCAGTTCCAACAGTGCTTCCTCCGACATTGGTTGAAAAAGTCATTGCCATGGTCTTAGTTGTTGAGGTATTGGGCCATTGAGATGTTGGTTCTTTTTGCGAAGGAGTATAAATGGGGCATGTCCCTTGTGAGGAGGTGATCTTCCCACTGATCCTGCCATAGTCGAATTGTGTCCCCTGTGGCAATTTTGACTTCAAAATTCCTGAGGAAAGAATCAAATAGGCTCACAACATCCCTCCACCATAAGGATCCTTTTTCTTTTGTGCTGTGCGGGGGTTTACCGTTGCTGCAATAGCGCTAGTTGATGAGGTGAACCCAGGGGATGTTTGCTTTGTTATAGATTTTCCATAGGAATTTCATGAGCAAGGTTCCATTCATTGCAGTGAGGCTTTTCAGGCCCAACCCTCCATTTTCCTTTGGTGTTGTAACTTGGTTCCATGCCACCAGGGGCCGACCTTTGCCAGCGATGTCCGAGCCTCTCCATAGGCATTGTTTCCTAGCTTTGTCAATAGCTTGAATGACTGACTGTCTCAATTTGATGGTACACATCACATAAATTGGGATGGCGGACAAAATGCTATTGATAAGTGTGCATCGACCAGCCATTAACAACCATGTTGCTACTCCAGTTAGCGTTTTTTGCACCCTTAAGACAAGCCCTTCAAAGGCATCTGCTTTGGGTCTGTCGAGGCTCATCGGCAGACCTAAGTAAGTAAAAGGGAATGAGCCAATAGGGCAACCCAGTGTGGCTGCTAGAGTTGTGGCCTCCTCTTCATCAGTGTTTATTGGTGTTAAGCTTGATTTTGCCCTGTTCACTCTCAGCCCTGTAGCTCCCCCGAAGGATTGTAGTAAGTTTTTCAGAAAGAAGAGCTGTCTCTGGCTGGCTTTGAGGATTAGAATAGTGTCATCTGCATATTGTACTACCGGGAAGTCCTCGTTCATTTCTTGATGCAGTGGTAGAGATAGAAGTCCCAGCTCCACTACTTTGTTGATTAAAATTTGTAGAAGATCTGCTGCTAGTACAAATAGCAGGGGGGATAACGGGTCCCCCTGCCGAACACCTCTTCCACAGTGAAAAGTCTTACCTGGTACTCCATTGAGAAGAACTAAGGAGGTGGCAGTAGATAGAATATCTGTTACCCATGTGATCCACTGTTCAGGAAAACCCAAAACTCTCAGCATGTGTATAATGAAGTCATGTTCCACCTTGTCAAAGGCTTTTTCGAAGTCCAGTTTGAGTACTATGACACCAGTGTTGGATTTTTTGCATTGATAAAGGTACTCATAGACCCAAGCCATGCAGTCCTGAATGGTTCTTTTTTTGATGAAACCATATTGATTTTTGTGGATAATGGTTGCTATGACTTCCTGCAATCTAACTGAGAGTATCTTAGTGATCAGTTTGATAGTGGAGTTCAGTAGTGATATGGGCCTATAATCTGTGACTTTGTGGGGATTATTGATCTTCGGGATGCGAGTGATTAAGGAACTATTCAGGGGCTGGATACTGATGTTGCCATTAAAAAGGTCCGAGCATAGCAGATAAATGTCTTCCTTAATGATGTGCCAGCATGCCTGAAAAAATTTTGTGTTGAACCCATCTGGACCTGGGGCTTTGTCGGTTGGCATGTTTTTGAGTGTGACATCAATTTCCTCCCTGGTGACCGGGTTGCATAATGTATGTAGATGTTGTCCAGGCAGCACCCAATGGTGGATTTGTGGCCATTGTTGAGTCGGGGCAGATTGCCCTAACCTTTCCGACCTTCCAGAGGGCTGAGGCTTTGTGCCCATGATCCATTAGCTCTACTCCATGGTCATCTTGAATGACTGATATATTGTTTCTCCTGTATCTTTCTGTTGCTGCAGCCAAGAAGAGTTTTGTTGGCTCATCACCAAACATGACCCAGCGCTCTGTATAACGTTGTCTCCAGTAGTCATTCTGTTGCATTAAGAGCTGAGTAAGCTGATGTTTGATCATGTTTCTGAAACAGCTTTCCTGCAAGTATAGTGTCCTCTGCTCTTCCATTGTGTCCATGATCAGAATAACTTCATTGCATCATTTGATCAGTTTTTTCAGCCCACCTAGTGATCTGCTCCACTTGCAGAGCTTGTATCTCAGACGTTTTAACTTAGCAGAAACTCTCCTTGCACTACCAACTGTTGACAGAGGCTGGTCCCACGAGTCCTTGACAATGGTGAGAAACTGTGGATGTCTGAGCCAGTAGTTTTCAAAGCGGAAGCATTTTGATTTAGGTATGGTGGTGCATATCTGAGCTACCAGTGGGACATGGTCTGATGTGTCCCTGGCCATTGGCCAAAGTGAGGAGTTGGGAAATGATATGGACCATTGCGCTGAGGTAAAGCACCAATCCAGTTGTTCAAGTAGAGGCGATTGTTGCATGTTGCTCCAAGTTTAATTCCTACCTTGGAGAGGGATTTCAATAAGTCCCAAGTGTTGGATGATGTCATTGAACATCTGCATGTCCCCTATATTCTCTCCCGCACGGTTGCGGTCACTGACGTGGCGATAGAAGTTGAAGTCCCCAAATATCATGCATAGCTCTTGCGGTTGCAGTGAGAGATTCCAGAGCCAGTCGGGGAACTCCGGCCGACGAGGTCCCTGACAAGGTCCATAAACTGAGATCAGGTGCCAGACTACCCCATTCAGTCGGGATGTGAACCGCATGAATATGGCAAAATCCCTGATATCCAGAGCTCCCCCCTGAAGCAAGCTGTCATTCCAGGCTACCAGAATACCTCCCGAGGCACCCCTGGATGGTGCAAAGACGAACTTGTTGAATCTTCTAGGTGCCAGTCGTTTAAGGAAAGAAATGCTAATATGTTCCATTTTGGTCTCTTGTAAACAGAAGATATTGCACTCCTGGACCTCCTCTATTTTGGACCTGACTGCTTGTTGCTTAGCAGTGGTATTAAGACCACGAAAGTTCCAGTTAAAGACATTCCAGTTACGGTTTATGTTGTGCGCCATAAATAATAGTCAGGTATGACAGGGCAGTCCGGGAAGTAGTCCCGACCGATTGAATGAGGAAGTGGTCTATGAAACTAAGGTCAGTGTGCAGCGAGGGCCAACGAACAAACCAGTAATCAGACAAACAGATGAGCCAAGCAGCATAGAAATAGATCACAGCCAACAGACACCAGAATAGACTAACTGCCATAAGCTAAGGTTCCGGCCACCGGCCGATCAAATGCAGAAATGTTCCCAACCGTGCATATTCTCAACAGAGCACATCACAAAACAACAAGCATTACTGTTTAATACAACCACCCTACAATTCCAAATAGCAGTTTCCCAAAAGACGAACCCATCAGCAGCATAGCAGTCCAAAGTGTGCTCAGTGCCTTCCCCTCCCAGCAAGTCAAGCTTGATGTACCGCATCATCATTCAGCTCCGGGAGGGACATCATCTAGTGCGCCACCTCAGGGGGAACGCCGCACTCGTTTACCGCCGTCGCCTGCAGCACATCAGTGGAGATTTCAGGGTAGGGGCAGCAGGATTTAAGAGAGTCAAGACTGGGGAATTTGATTGGACCTGGAAAGAGATTGAGTGCTGGCGTATCCTCAGTTGTACCAGCATCAGGGCCATTCTTCTGAGCAGGTGGAGGCGTGGTCCGATGTCCCTGCATGAGCATTTGGAGCCGAGGGCTCCTCCTTAGTTTGCTGGGTTCCAGTGATCTGTTGGAGTGAGAGGGGCCAACAATCTCCGCTATTGCCGATGTCAGGGCCTTGCTTTGCTTTCCTTTTATCTTATCTACAGCAACGATGGGATCGGCAGTGATATCTTTGATGATCACTGAGGGGTGGCCAGAACTCTGCTCCCTTGACTGCTGATCAGTGGAGTTAGAGAGCGACATGGTGATGACTTTATTGAACCTCCCTTACCCATTGGGTTCATTGAACTGGACATTCCACCACGCAGAGGGGGAGTTCGGGAAGGCCACCTGGAGCATTTTTCTCAGCCCTACCGAGTCCAAGGGGGAAGCCAGTCTGGTTGCTGCGTAACATCCTCCGAGTTGACCAGTGGGAAGTTTTGTTGCTCCATCCTTGGAGCTCTGACAGCCGGTCAGTCATGTTCACGGCGCTTGAGGCTTCCTCTTGATTTGGGTTGTCAGAGAGGACGTCCATCTCATGGTGCGGTGGGTGCGGCGGCGGCCCCCATGCTTCCCAGCCATCGCTGGCCTGCTGCTGGTGCTGTTCATCAGGCGCCGACCATTCCTCATCATCTTCCGGTTGTTCCTCAGGTGGTTCTTGAAGAGGGGGAGGGTCGCCATTCAGTAGCAGATCATCTTCCAGGGGGATGCCCCCCCATCCATCAGCTTCCCCAAAGCCATTTGGGGCAATCCAGTTGACAATGTACACCGGGCAAGACCAGGAGTACCCAACCCCATCCCTGGTGCCTTAACGCAGGACTAAACTTCTGGGGACGAGCCTTGCATTGGTGTAGAGACATTTGACCAAGATGAAGCCCAGGGCCCTCGGGCTTGTGTGCCACTGAAGCAACTTGCCAAAACCAGAAACTGCTAACTCAATAGTTTCAACCGTCCTGTAGTCCAGAGGGAAGCCCAAGATCATAAACCAACCCACACGACCAAACTCATGAGTCCGACGGTTTTTGCCAAAGTCGTGTCTGATGAAGGACACACGTACACCATCTACCACGATTGGCTCTCTCATCACAAGTAAGTATCTAAACAAGCTGGTCTGGAATGCAAAAAGAGCTATGCCCAGTGGGGTGAGACAGGAGTGAGTAACGGTGATACCCATGTCTTGCAGAAGGAAGTTCCGGATCCGCAGCCTGAAATCCTCGTACCGATCTTCCTGCAGCACGCTCTCAGCATCCACCGCCACAACAAATTCTTTGTGAGCCGGGTGATGGTGACCGGGAAGGTGCACCACCATCCTAGGCAGCCGGTTTGGGCCTCTGTCGGTGAAGTCGAAGTGTTGGTTGGCCAGGAACCTCGAGGGATCAACCGGGAAGTTGGCCATGAGGCTGAGAGAGTTGGCCGATGAAAGAGCGGTGGAGATGGATGTGGAGTGCAGGATGCGGAGGAGCCAGGAAGAAGGAGCGGCAGAGGAGAAGTTGAGGGGGGGTTTGTGTTTGTGAATGATGATGGCGGATGACGGTTCCGTGGAAAGGCCAGAGGCCTTAATGGGGGGCGTGCTTCTCTTGCGCCAAACCCAAGGAACTCTGGCAGCCGAGAGGCAGTTCCGTCTGATATGCCCATATCTAAAGCAAATATTACACCGTATCTCATTGCGGCATTGGAATTTTAGATGAAATGGGTTCAGGCATTTATAGCAGCGTTTCCCATCATACTGCCAAGCGCCATGATCACTTGGCCGCCTCAGCTCCCTGCTCTGATCGTTGTCTTGTCGACGAAGAGTTCCCTCAGGACCTTGCGAGACAGTGGCCTTAGGAGCTCTATCTCCCTTCGGGCGAGAACACTCATCGACCTCCCACTTAGTAGAGCTAAGCCTAGGGCGACTACTGCTTAGAGCGGTCGCATCAGAGGCATGCGCCGGGTTGTTGGCGCTCCACTGCACCGGAGGCCAGCGAGACATGAATGGAGTGGGACCAGCCTTCCCTTTGTCCACCCGAAAATTCAAAATGTTGTATTGTTTATCGCGCCACGTACCTTCGTTCGCGGTGGTCGGTGAATGAACTCCGACGATCTTCCGATTAGCCGGAAAGCAGAGTTCCGTAGCACTTGTTGGGGCTTGAAGAAGATTGCAGAAGAATTTTCCAAACAACAACCCTTTTACCGTTGGGGTTGCCTTTTTTGTTGGAGAACCTTGCCAGATTGGGGAGGCGAAGGAGACCCGCCTGCTTGCTGGCTTCTTCCGTGAGACCAATGTCTAGCATTCCTTCTGTTCCTGCTCCCACTTCTTGTATTCAGAGATCCAATCCGATCCACCCGTGCGCCATAGATGAAAGTACTAATCAAAGGTTGATGTGATGATCCTCCGCTTTGCATTGATCAGCAGTCCCACTTGCTTGCTCGCCATGGAGAAGCGAAACGAACGCTGTTGCAATTGTTGGACATGAAAATCCCAAGGTGAACCACCCAGCACCGAGCAGAGAGCCCATCCAACGGCACTCTCCGAGAGACGAAAAGTGTACCTTCGAAAAGATGCAATCATGAGGAAGGAACCCTTGGGTGAAGACCCCAGGTGATGAACCATGGAGCGGAGCTGGCGGTGAACTTCTTGTTGGAATATCTCGCCAGGACGAAGATCCCAGTCACCATGGGTTGGCAGTGGTCGATCCTCACCTATGTTGAGCAAACCGACCGATCCCCAGCAGTGCTAAAGGTTAACAGCGTGTCCATGGTGGCGAGCAAGGGGAGGTGGTGGAGGTGGCGGAGGCGCGGGGCACGGAGGTGCGGGAGCGAGAGCAAGCCATTAGTTCGGGAGGAATTATGGTTCCTCATCAAGCATTGTTCTCGCCATCTCTATGGGGGTTTGGATCTTCCTTTCGGCAACTCCGTTTTGTTGAGGGGAGTAAGGTGCTGAAAATTCATGCTTTATGCCTTCTTCATCTAGGTATTCCTCAACCTGTGTGTTCTTGAACTCCATGCCGTTATCGCTTCGAATGTTCTTGATCGGTAATGAAAACTCATTTTGGGCTCTCTTGAAGAACTCCTTGAGTGTTCCTTATGTTTTTGCCTTATCATGCAAAAAGAAAACCCAAGTGAAGTGAGAAAAATCATCAACAACTACTAAACCATATTTGTTACCGCCGATGCTTATGTAAGCAATTGGACCCAATAAGTCCATGTGGAGTAGCTTGAGCGGTCTTGTTGTAGTAATGATGCTCTTAGCGGGATGAGGTGCTCCAACTTGCTTCCCGACTTGGCGCGCGCTACAAGGCCTGTCTTTCTCAAAAACAACATCCTTCAAGCCTCGGATATGATCGCCCTTGAGTTTTTGAAGATTCCTCATACCAACATGCGCTAGCCGTCTATGCCACAGCCAACCCATGTTGGTCTTTGCAATCAAGCATGTGTCAAGTTCCACTTTATCCTTATTGAAGTCAACGAGGTAAAGCATTCCCTTTAACATACCCTTGAATGCAATGGAACCATCATTCCTCCTAGAGACGGTCACACCCTCATTAGTGAACAAGCAATTATAACCTTTGTCACATAATTGAGATATGAAAAATAGGTTATAATCTAAGGAATCAGCATGTAACACATGAGAAAGAGTATGATGAGATGATATGGCAATTTTACCAGTACCGAGCACCTTTCCTTGACTATTGTCTCCAAAATAGATGCCCTCACTTGGATCCTCATTTTCTTCATACTCAATGAACATCCTTCTTTCTCCAGTCATGTGGTTGGTGCAGCCACTATCTAGCACCCATTTAGATCCCCCGGAGGAATAGGCCTGCAAAAACAAATCATGCCTTGGTTTTAGGTACCCAAGCTTGCTTGGGTCCTTTTAGGTTAGTCATAAGGGATTTATGCACCCACACAAAAGACTTGGTGTTCTCATGGCGTGGCCCAACATAATGAGCACAAATCTTACCATAATTACTTCTCATGAAAACATAAGATGCATAAAATGTTCTAAAAATCAATTGTTGTTGTTTATATACAGGACTAGTCCGGGAGATCGGACTTGTCCGGAGAACCGGATTTGCCCGTGTCCCGACCGGACTTGTCCGGTGATTACATGTGTTGGATGTGTTAACTTTGGACTTTTCAGTTTGAGAGGGTCTTCCCTTTACAAAGGCAATGCTCTCCTTGTTATTCTTATGACTTCTAGCATGTTGCTTTTCACCATAAGAATAACCAATGCCATATTTGACATTTGGAGGTCTTGTGACCAAGTATGCACTACGTGCATATTTGATCTTCTCCTTGTCAAATATGCCATTCTGTGAAGGATGCTTGTCCTTGGTAGAGGTTGACTTGTCTTTCAAGCTGGTGTCAACTTTACCACATGCACAAGTAGAAGCAACTTCAGTTTTAAGGGGTTAAGAAGGCGAGCTTGAAGAGGATGAAGGGTCACTTTGCTTGAGTGACTCAACTTTTACCTCAAGGATCTTGTTAACCTTGATTAGTTTAACAAGTTCGTCCTTGATTGTAGCATTTGAGTCACTTAGATCCAAGGAAGCTTCCTTGCTTGAAGCTAACTCAAGCTCTAGTGACTTGCTTCGCTCCTTTTCAAGTTCTAGAAGCTTGTCAAGTTCAATCATGTCTTCTTGACGGTTTATCAACTTCTCCTCCTCAACAAGTTGATCAACCAAAAATTTTATTTTTGCAGTTGTTTTCTTGTCTAAGTCGATGAGCATATCTTCATTGTCACTAGCAATTTCACTATCACTAGAATAGGATTGTAAAGAAGGGGGTTTGGTTGTTACCTTTCATTTACATTCCTTTGCCATGAGGCACGTGCTGTTCCCCTTCCGTGCGCCAAGAGTGGGGAAGAGAGTGGACTTCTTGGATGTCTTCTCGATGGCTATGCTAGCCATATCCTCTTCTTCTTCGGATGACGACTCATCATTTGAGTCCCACTCTTTCCCTAGATGCGCTTGTTCAGCTTGCTTCTTATTCTTGAAGAATTTCTTGGGTTGGGGCTTCATTTCCTTGGTCTTCTTCTTGTTCTCTTCATATGGGCAACCAACTCTAAAGTGGCTAAACTCACCATAGTTATTGCATGCCCGCCTCAACTTCGGTCTTGATTTTTCCTTGTACTTTCCTTCACTTGATTTATCCCCTTGTCTTTTCTTCACCATTCTTTTGAATTTCTTCATGAATAGTATCATGTCATCTTCATCCAAGTCTCTGCTCTCATCGTCACCGTCTTCTTCTAATTGAGCTTCTCGAGCTTCTTTAGACAAGGGCTTGAGAGTGGACTTCAAAGCGACCCCTTTCTTCTTTGCCGAGGTGAGATCGGAAATCTCCTTAACATGCTTGGCTTGCTTTTCCATCATCTCAAAGTTGATGATTTTCCCATGTAACTCATCCGGGGTCATCTTCTTGTACCCGGGGCTTTCTCGTATCATCGAGCACAAGGTGACATTGCGAGGCACGAAAGCTCTAAGAATGAGCTTCACCACCTCGTGGCCGTTCCACTTCTTGCTTCCATATGTTCACACCTTGTTGATGAGCATATTGAGTCGGTTGTACATGTCTTGTGGTGACTCGTCTTCTTCGATGGCAAATGTTCCCAACTCGCCTTCAATCATCTCGATCTTCGCTTCTCGCACATGACGACCGCCTTTGCGATCTCGAGTCCATCCACCTTTGTGAACTTGTCCTGACTGAGTGATGAGGTGATGACTGTAGCAGCTTGGGCATTTCGATGGATTGCTTGCTCTTGGCTAGGTGTGAGCTCCTCATCATCATCCGGGTTATCTATTCATGTGCATACTATGTGCCACAAACTTGAATTGAGAGAAATCAAATGCATTTTCATGTTTTGCCTCGACATTGAGTAGTCATTGCCGTCAAAGTGTGGGGCTTCTCCAAGTGGAATAGATAAGTAGTGATTACTGCTAGAATTAAGACGATCATAGTTGAAAGGATATCGGGAGTAGTCGGAGTGACTACTCCCCTTCTTGTTCTTCTCATCTTCGATCTTTACTGTTCCTTTGGAGAGGGTTTTCTTCCTTAGGAGCGCCTTTAGTTGCAGCGTCTCCTCATCGTCATCCTCGAAGTCTTAAATGGCCTCGAGGAGCCTCACCAATTTTTGGTTCTTTTCCTCTTCAACCTTCTCTTGGTTGATGCTCTTGTGTACGTATTTCATGTCCGACATGATTTCTTCGAGCGATTAGTCTCCTTTTGAAGAACCTGCTCTGATACCAATTGAATGTGGCCTAGAGGGGGCGGGGGGTGAATACGCCTTTTTGATTTTCTGTCGGAACCTACAACACTTAACAACCAGATCAAATCTCGAGATATTGGACTAGTTAGGTCGAGTGCGGACTAGTCCGGTGTGTACCAACTAGGTTGATCAAATCTGATCGATTATCTTGATCCTAGGATGTATGCAGCGGAAATATACATGTAATTGAAGTGTTACAAAACTATGAACTAGGATGTACCACAATTCAATCTTATATTCAATGTTTCAACGTAAAGTGAACAAGATTGATTGAAACCCTGGATTGATATGAAGAGTAAGAACGAAGTGCACAAGGTAAGAACACAAGCACTTTATCCCGTGGTTCGATTCTAACAGTGGCAACCTACATCCATGTTGAGGAGTCCACAAAAGGACTGGGTCTTCTCCAACCCTACCCTCGTCGGATCGCCACGGAGGTCAATCCTCTTCACTAATCACAAAGGGCAAATAACCAAATTAAGGGGCCTTCTAACACGTTGAGGGCTCCCAAGATTACAATATGAACTCCACCAAGAACACACTATTAAGATCACAATGAAAGCCACAGGAGTGTGTTAGCGAATCAAACCAAGAGCTCAATGAGTGATGAATCGTGTCTCTCCAATGATCCAATGTGTATCCAAAAGGGATTGATCTTTCTTGCGTTTGATTTCGTGGAGAGAGGTGTTTTCAAGGCTCTTGGAAGGTGTGACGGTGCAGGGGGTCAAGGGATTGAAAAGATGGGCCATGTACACCTATTTATATGGGGTTTCCAAAAGTTACCGTTAGGGTTTAGAAAGATCGGACTAGTCCGGTGTGCTGAGTGTAGCAAACCCTAGTTGTCCCAAAATATCGGACTTGTCTGGCTGAGAGCGGACTTGTGCGATTTTGGTTCTGGAAATCTTCGGACTAGTTCGATGGATATTGGACTTATCCGGAAAAGTGAAACCCTAAGGGAATTTGGGGAACAAGTCCCCACTTGGAGGACTTGTCCGATTTAGGTTAGAGGGTTTTCGGACTAGTCTGTTCTAATATCGGACTTGTCCGATTGACATCAGAAAGATATTGGACTAGTCCTTTGTGTTATCGGACTTGTCCGATTTTATGCAACTTGTGAAGTGTTTGGAGGACTAGTCCGCACTGGGGAGGACTAGTCCGATTTTAGTCTGAGAGATATCAAACTTGTCCGTGGTTATATCGGACTAGTCCGGTCAAGGAAAAACTGGACTGTGAGGACAAGTCCACTTGTCCAATCTTGTGCAGAAAGATACCAGACTAGTCCATAGTCAGTCGGACTAGTCCGGTCCTGTATAATTTTGTGCAATGTGTGAGATTATTTGTGCTTGAGCTCTTGGGTTGTGTTTCCTTAACACACTCCATACACAATGATCTACTACACTTGTTTCTTGTGCTCTTTTCCGCATTGCTCCTCATTCTCCTTTCTTTTTGGCACTTTGCTCATTTTCTCATTAGAACATGTGGTCATCTCAACAAAGTGGTTAGGATCTCATCTGCTTTTCATAAATCATTCAAAACCCACAAGGGATTCCTAGATGCACTTTTAGATGTGATGTTCAAGGTGTGTGATGACCCGTTGTCTCCCGACGTCTTCATCCTTCTGCGGTCATGTCTGCCAGTTTGCTCAGATCGGAACCTCAGGCTGAAGATCCTAAAGGAGATGCCAAACTTGGATGCGCTTGGTCTTGCATCGCGGCAGGTTGGGGATTCGGACCATAGACTGGCCATCGCTAACCCTCCATAGGAGTCGACACCCTCTCCGGGCTCTGACGTGCCAAGGCTGGAAGACCCGTCCTCTGACAGCGGGAAGGGCAAGGCACCGATCCCTAGCACAGGGAAGGGGAAGTCGCCGGTGATTGAGGTTGCAAAGGACAAACGCCATCGGTCACCGCTAAGGGCACCACCAAGGGCGGTCCTTGCTTCAAGTCTACGTCTGATGGAGTGCCCCTCCTCAGTCTCGGGTGTTGGCGGTTCTACGGGGGAAGGCCCAGTCCACCAAGCGATGATTCCGCTATCGACTGTAGCTGTCGCATCGGCTAGCATCTCTGCCACTGGCGCAGTCAAAGGCGTCGAAGAGGGCTCCTGGAGCGATACAGCCATGGAGCCTCGGGCTATGAGGCCTCAGGCCGCTAGCAATCTTGCCCCGGGCTTGGGGAGTTGGTGGAGACAGGCCGATGCGAGTCAGTAGCATCGGCGGTTGTTTTGGCGGGGGCCCAATCGGATTGACCCTGCCTGCCGCATCGTCAGCAAAACTCGTAGCCTCAGAGTCGCCAAAAGTCGAGGCCCACTGGAGCTTCTGGGGACGCCAGTAAGGTATTCTTGCCAAAGCTTGCATCATTATCTCATCTATTCTTCTTGTTTGAACAAACTTTGATTTGCATCTACAGGTCTATGTCAGCTATTGTGACACCCTTACCGCTGGGGGTAGTGATCCGGAGTGCTCCAAAGTCGGCCCAGGAGGCCATGGCTGCATCGATGAAGTAGACCACTAAGCCGGTACAAGGGAGCGTTGCTCCAGCGTCTGCACCTGGCTCAAGTAGCAAAACACCTCTAGCCACTATACCGGAGGTAATGTCAGAGTTGGCTCAGCAAGTGGAGGGCCCGGCCTCCGAGGCTGTTGATCCAGCAGGTGGCTCCTCGGGCGATGGTGGTGCTGCCGCTTTGGGTGGTGCTGCAACTTCCGCTCAATTCTTGAGGAAGAGGCCCCCGACGTCAGTGGCCTTGCCTTCATCGTTGCAAGAGGAAGAGGTTCCAGAGATGATCACCAGGTGGCCTTCCATCGATTCGGCAAAACTAGAGTGCCTCTCCGACATCATCGGCTCGACGCAGTCTAGCATCAACTTGGTGCAGTCCAATGTTCGCAGGGCACAGGGTGCCTCGCTGCAGAGTGGGAGAAGCTGGTTGCTGAGGGCGAGTGTCTACGGGCCTGGGAGGACCTTCTGTAGTCCAAGATCGCTGAGGCGAAGGCAAAGCATCAGAAGAAGGGTGAGCTAGAGTTGAGGCGCCGTTGCTGAAGGCCATGGATGCAATGTCCTGGAAGATTTCTGCCAACACCAAGGTGAGCAATGAGACGGCTGACACCCGCCTGAGTGCCCTTGAAGAGGGTCGAGTGGCCTTGGCCGTCGTGAGGCCACTGTTACTGAGCGGGAGGTTGTTGTTGCTGTGAAAGAGGCAGAGGCCCGGACAATGATGACTCGGGCTGAGGTAGCTCGGGACAGGCTGCAGTCTCGCATCTAAGACCTTGATCTTTAGGAGAGCAAGATGGTGTGGGATTGGGAGCAGCACCTTGCTGAGCGCCAGGAACTCCTCCTGCTAGGGCTTGACGTTCAGACTCAGGAGTAGACTCTAGAGTGTCGCAACCGAGAGCTCGATCTGCAGGAGCGGTAGCTGGCCCACCGTTTGGAAGATGAGGGTAAATCAGTAGTGGAGATGGTGGCATCCCACGTTCTGGTGTGCTACCGGAGTCGGTATCCGGAGATACTTCTGGACCCGGTATTCGAGGGCCCCATCACAGAGTGTGAAGAGTTGGCGAGTGTAGAAGTCAAAGATGTCGCCAAACATGTCACCGTGCAATTCTCGAGAGATTGAGGTCGGCAGCCTCTAGGCGGGGACGTGTTTGTATCCGGGGCTTGCCCCTTTGTAAATATTCTTCAATGAATTTGAATTCGTGTTTGGATTCTTGGCTTGTCTTGTTCTTCTCAAACTGTCGCTCTGAGTCCTTAGCTGCGTGAGGTCATGAAGAAGTTTTGTCGAGTTCGTTCATTTTTGTGGAATATACAATAACACAATTGACATGGCCGATATGTTGTCAGTTGATGTCCTGCCTATGGAACCCACTTAGAGGCCCCTTGGTAGATGCGGCCAGGTGGCTGGGCACGCCTACCACTGGGCCCCTAGCGGAGCAGGGGAGTTTGAGATATGGCCTCGGTGGGGCCCCTACAGAGGCGCCAAGCCTTGTCTGAGTAGAGACGTCGACGGCGGGCCCCTTGGGTGGTGCCGAAGCTGGCTGCTCCGGCGACGCCCACCATCATTCAAGGATCGCTGGCGATAGGCCCCTGGGTGGTGCTAGGGTTGGCTGCTCTGGCGTCGCCCACCAACGTTACAAAATCATTGATGGCAGGCCCCTTGGGTGGCGCCAAAGCTGGCTGTTCTAGCGTCGCCCACCATCATCGCAAAATTGACGATGGTAGGCCCCTTGGGTGGTGCTGAAACTGGCTGCTCCGGTGTCGCTCACTATCGTCGTACAGTCGTCGATGGCAGGCCCCTTGGGTGGTGTTGGAGCTGGCTGCTCCGGCATCACCTACCATCATCGTAGGTAGAATCATTGACGGCATGCCCCCTGGGTGGTGTCGGGGCAGGTTCTCTGGCGTCGCCCATCATCGTCGCAGAATTGTCGACGGCATGCCCCTTGGGTGGTGTTGGAGCACGCTGCTCCGGCGTCGCCCATGATCATCACAGAATCGTTGATGGCAGGCCCCCTGGGTGGTGCCGGGGCTGGTTGCTCCAGCGTCGCCCACTATCGTTGCAAAATCGTCGACGGCAGGTCCCTTGGGTGGTGCCGGAGCTGGCTGCTCCGGCGTCGCCCACCATTATCGCAGAGTTGTTGATGGCAGGCCCCTTGGGTGGTGCTGGAGCTGGCTGCTCCGGCGTCGCCCACCATCATCACAGGATTGTCGATGGCAGGCCCCTTAGGTGGTGCCAGAGCTGGCTGCTCCGACATCACCCACCATTGTCGCTGAGTCATCGACGGTAGGCCCCTTGGGTGGTGCCGGAGCTAGTTGCTCCGGCGTTGCCAACCATCGTCATAGAATCATTGACGGTAGGCCCCTTGGGTGGTGCCGGAGCTGGCTGCTCCGGCGTTGCCCACCATCATCGCAGAACCGTTGACGACAGGCTCCCTGGGTGGTGCTGGAGCTAGATGCTCTGGCGTCGTCCACCACCGATGTGTAGCAACTTCGACGGCAAGCCCCTAGTATACAGGTTACCACAAGAGAATCCTATTCGCAATAAGAGCGGGATGGGAGAGTGTACTCATGAATCGGCACTTATTACTGTCTTCGACGTGCTAGGACGTCGACGGCGTGCCCCCCTCGGAGGTGCCAGAGCTGGATGCTCCAGCGTCGTCCAACACCATTGTGTAGCAACTTTTACGGTAGGCCCCTGGTATGCAGGTTACCACAAGAAAATCCTATTATCAAAAAGAGTGGGACAGGAGAGTGTACTCATGAATCAGCACTTGTTACTGTCTTCGACATGCTGGGACATCAACGGCGGCTCCCTGGGAGTGCTGGAGTTGGCTGTCATGCACAAATGATAGAGGAGAGACCAGTTTGCTCAACGGTTTACCCCTTCTTCCTTCTTAGCTTTGTCATGTCTCACTATCCTAAGCTTGCACACGGGACTTGGGTAATTCAATGCATTAGTGCTTCAGGGACCGGCTCCCGCCGCCCTTAGGGTGCGAACTTTTCGACCCCAGGTACTCAGTTGTAGCACTGGGAGGCGGGGTATGCGTGCTTAGGGTACATGAACAGACTAAGCAGTTCAGACTCCCTGGACCTTTGGCTTGGCGTAGACCTTTCATGGGAGGCCATCCGGCGTCACAAGACTCCAAGGATAGGGGCAGCCAAGAGAACCCCTCACACATTGCAGGTACCTCAAGCAGGGCCGCCTGCAGTAGGATTGCACAAGTCCACCAAGTGTGAGATACAAAGCGTATTACCATGTATATGAAGGCAATAAACAATAAAGGAGTCTAGCATGGTTTATCATAAAATTAACGCGTACTTAAATGAACATTGTTAGGGAACATGGAGTAATACAGTGATTTTAATATCAACATTCATGGGAGAAGACAGGCTTTTACAAAAGAAGGCAACGGCTTGCTTTCGGATGATGAGGGAGGCAGGGTGCATAGGCTTAGGGTTCGAGACCAGGCTAAGCTGACTGCACACTCTGGACCTGACCCTCCCGGAGCTTGGTTGTCTTAAATGCTGCTCCTAGGTTCTAGGAAACCTTTTCAGTGTCCAACTACTAAGCTAAGATTAACTTATAGGGGTGCTCAAATCTCTGAGGGTTGCCGTGACAGTTGTCAGTAGCTACTAGCTGGATGATGAGCAGGTGTCCCTACTTTCTGCCTTGGCTCCCCGCCTTGCGGGTGGTATGAGCAGAGCCAGAACTGATCTTGTGACACCCGGTTCTGAAAATGAACCAAGTGAATGCATCTGTGTGCCCAGGACGTCCAACACACATACACCAGTGCAATCACAAAAGGATATACAGAAAATTACCACAAAACAAGATTAAATAACCACTTTTATTACACAATTCATAATATCCTCGAATACAAGCTCTAATGAATATTAATGACAGGTTGAACTAATGCAGTGGAAATAAACTAATAAAGCAACTAAGCAAACTAAGCATAGGGTATAGTGCAGCTCCGACACTCCACAGGCAAAGCTAACGGTAGACACGACCTAGAACCCCGCATTATCATCGTAATACTCCCAATCCTGACCTGCAACTGTTGGTGGGGGAATTGCAAGGGTGAGTACATGTCTTACTCAGCAAGTGTGGAAAGTACGACATGTAGCTGACTCAAATGATGAAAATAATAATGGCTATGTGCTGAAAAGTACATTAAAACATTTGAAAAGCAATATATTATACGTATGTGAAATAAACCCATCATAAACCATATAACTATCACAATACTAGTCAATATTTCATTACCATCATCCATGTACCAGATTTCACCATTACCAATAATCATATCCAATACAAGAATTTAATCGACAACCAGCCATAACCAGTACTAGACCATAACCATAACCATCCCAAAAACCATCCCAATACCAAGTTCTCTCTAATCATGTAGGTCATCAAGGTACTCATAACCGGGAGCAGGGCTATCATGATAGTTTTAAGACTCTGCAGAGTTTGTACCACTTTACCCACGTGTTTGTGATTTCATCACCCGTCGGCGACTAAAGAACCTCCCTTACGCCAATTACACTTCCTTTGGTGTAAAGCCAAGAGATAACAAAATAGCCTTTACAAAGGGATTACTAGCCTATTTAGACCCCACTAAGGTTTCACCGGTGGCGATGCCTCCAACTGAGCACATCTTCAACCAAGGGCCCCCTCTTGAGCCATTCAGATCCCAAGGTAGTCCCACCAATCATCAACGAACCCAATCCGACTACCCCTTCCCAGAGCATCCTTAATGGTCCTAATAGCACAGGCAAGCCCTAATTAATCAGCTACACCGCACCCATACTTGGCCTTGTGGTGGCACTATTGTCCTGGCTTATTCTCGCATGAACCGGTCCTTAGATCTAAAGCAAGCAAACCATCATAAAATCCAACCCATCCACATAACAGGCTTTCTTAGATCACCCATTACCACATCATATTAACCAGTTCATGTTAATCATAATCTCATAGATACATAATTATGTTAAGTGTTATAGTTGTTTTCCTATCCCAATTAAATAAGCGAAGCAAAAAGGGTAAAAAGCCCAGTCCGACTCTCTACCATGAACTCCAGGTGACAAGGGTGGTTTAACAAAGCTATAAACTTTCAATGATAGGATTCCCATCAAATTGACACAAGCATGCAGTTTTACAAACATAACATTTTTTTCAAAATAGGATCACTATGTTCAAGGACACTTGCCTTGCTCTTGGGCTTGATTGGGATCAAAGACTTCAAACTATTGGTGCTGGAGACCCTCTGTGGCACTCTCTTGCGCAAATCTATCTAATCCGCACAATAAACATACAAGACAAGAATTACAATCAAAAAGTGCACATATATTACTCAATATGACATGACATGCATGATTAATGAAATTGCAAAGTAAAACTAGTTAATAAGTTCTTAATAACGTTTATTAATCAATTACAATGGTTATTAACAAGTCTAAACAAGTTTGGAGTTAATTCGATAAAATTTTAGAATTACTTCAACACAATTTAGCCAGGAAAATCGTACTAGTCCGCTAGGGACCGGACTAGTCTGCACTTCGCAGAACTAGTGAACTAGGGTTTTCTAGATCGACGTGAATTTGGAGATTTGGGGTTCAATTCACGTAAGGAATAGAAAGTAGAAGGTATACCAAGTGTCTAAGACTACAAGGAATCAAGAATATTGGTGGTAGCACTTGGATCTTGACGATCTAGGTTTGATGAAGAACTTGATGGTGAATCATTTATGAAGAATAAAAACTTGATGGGGATCTTGATCCTCTTTCATTTCCTCCTCTTCTTCTTCTTGCTCGGACTCTCCTTCTCCCTCCTTGGTGGCTGCTATTCACGAGCTAAGGTTTGGGTGTGGTGGAAAAGTGGCAAATAGATGTCAAGCCAAGGGGTGGGGTTGTTTATATAGAGGAGGATGGCTAGGGTTGGGTGGATTTCGAGTTGAGATGAGTAGGGGTCGATTTAGGGTCCCACATGGGCTCTAAAACAGTTAGGCACGACGTGCCTAGGCCCACTTAAGGTAAAACCCGAAAACAAGTCGTGAAACAAAAGATCAACTCAGAGTCGCGATTTATCAGACAAGTCTGCAAAAGGGCCAGACTAGTTCGAAGTTAGACAAAGAGAAATTGGACAAGTCCTGACTATATCGGACAAGTTCAAACTTGGTCAGAGGAAAATCAGACAAGTCTGGCCAAAACCGGACAAGTCTGATTTTGGTCAGAGGAAAAACGAACAAGTCCGCTGGAACGCCGGCAAGTTCGAACAAGTCCAGGGACTTAGCAAAATTTCCAAGGAATTGGAATACTGGACCAGTCCGCACTAGGCCGGACAAGTCCGAAAGTGTCGAGAGAGAAAAACAGACTAGTCCACAGCAAAAGGGACAAGTCCAAAGGAAGTCAGAGAGAAATTGGACTAGTCTGCACCAAGACCGGACTAGTCCGCTATTCCCAGAATTCATAAGTGCAGTTTTTTCTCTAAATTCATTTTAAACTTATTTCTTTTTATGTTGCTCAATGTTAGACATATATAATGATGGATGCAGGGCATGATGCATGAAAATGAGGGTGTTACCCCCCTTAAAATGAATCTCGCCCTCGATATTCGACGAGGAAGAAAAGAGATAGGGAAAATCCTTCTTGAGATCATCCTCTAGCTCCCAAGTTGCCTCTGATTCTGTGTGATGCTTCCATTGAACTTTGCACCATCGAATCACCTTGTTCCTTGTGACTCTCTCCTTAGTTTCCAAGATTTTGACCAGTTGCTCGGCATACGTCAAGTTTTCCTCTAATTCTAATTCTTCCATTGGCACTTGTTCTTCTGGCACTCTCAAGCACTTCTTGAGTTGCGAAACATGAAACACATCTAGTACATCTGAAAGATGAGCTGGCATCTCCAATTTATATGCTACTTCTCCTCTTTTTTCCAAAATCTTGAATGGCCCAATATAGCGAGGTGCTAGCTTGCCTATGATATTAAACCTCTTATGACCTCGCATAGGTGACATCATGATATATACGAAGTCTCCCACTTCAAAGGCTAGTTTCCTTCTCTTGTTGTCCGCATAGCCTTTTTGCCTTGACCAGGCAGCCCTCAAGTTCTCACAAATGATCTGAGCTTGCTTTTCAGCTTCTAGTAACACATCCGGGCCAAATACTTGATTCTCCCCTGTCTCATTCCAAAACAAGGGCGTCCTACACTTCCATCCATATATTGATTTGTATGGTGAGATCTTCAAACTTGCTTGGTAACTATTGTTATATGAAAACTCCGCATATGGCAAGCTCTTGTACCAATTCTTCCCATGCTTCAAGGCACAAGCTCTTAACATGTCCTCCAAAATCTGATTGGTCTTCTCAGTTTGTCCATCGATTTGAGGGTTATATGCTAAGCTGAAATTCAACCTTGTTCCCAAAGCTTCATGCAATTTCTGCCAAAACCTGGAGGTAAATTGAGAACCTCTATCCGAGACTATCTTCTTTGGAACCCCATGTTGGCACACAATGTTCTCCATGTATAGCTCTGCTAGCTTCGCGGTGGTATAGGTGGTCTTGACAGGAACAAAATGAGCTGACTTGGTCAAACGATCCACGATTACCCAAATTGAGTCATAACTGGACTGTGTACGTGGCAATCCAACTATAAAGTCCATACCGATCTCTTCCCACTTCCATTCCAGGATCTTCAATGGCTTCAACAATCCTACGGGCCTTTGGTGTTCCGCCTTGACTCGTTGGCACACATCACATAAGGCTACGTATTCAGCTATGTCCTTTTTTCATGTTAGCCCACCAATAACATGTCTTCAAATCCTTCTACATCTTCGTACAACCGGGATGGATTGAGTATGGCGAGTTGTGTGCCTCTTTTAGTATTGTCTCCCGAATATACTTCACATTAGGCACGACAATCCTTTTTCCAAGCCATAGGGTACCCTATTCATCCTCATCAAATATGAATTCTCTTCCCTCTTGGGTCCTTTCCTTGATTTCCTGAATCTCCTCATCCTTTGTTTGACCCTCTCGAATTTCCTGCTCCAAAGTTGGATTTAACTTCATTATCCCCATCTCATTCACAAATCCAAGATTCAACCGTTCAAACTCCTTACATAGCTCGGATGGCAGCTCTCGAACTGTGAGTTGGTGACTTACTCCTTTTCTACTCAATGCATCAGCTATGACATTAGCCTTCCCTGAATGATAATTGATTCCCACGTCATAATCCTTGATGAGCTCCAACCATCTTCGCTGCCTCAAATTCAGGTCTGTTTGTGTGAATATGTACTTAAGACTCTTATGATCCGTATAAATTTCACACCTATGTCCAAGAATACAATGTTTCCAAATCTTCAATGCATGTACCACGGCTGCAAGTTCCAAGTCATGTGTTGGATATTCTGCTCATGTTTCTTCAATTGTCTCGATGCGTAGGTGACCACTTGACCTTCTTGCATCAATGACAACCAATTCCTTGTCTCGATGCATGACAATATATATCGAAACTCTTGCTCACGTCCGACAATATCAAAATTGGGGCTGTTGTTAACCTTTTCTTCAACTCCTCAAGACATTCTTGACAAGCTTGAGTCCATTGGAAAGCCTTCCCCTTCATTAATAATTCCGTCATTGGCTTGGCTATTTTGGAAAAGTCCTTAATGAACCTACGGTAATATCCAGCCATCCCAAGAAAACTCCTTATTTCCTTTACGTTTTGCAGGGGTTCCCATTTCAACACGTCTCTCACTATTCTGAGGTCAACCGATACTCCTCCTCCTGAGATGATATGACACAAAAAATACACATCTTTCAACCAAAACTGGCACTTGTTGAACTTGGCATACAATTGGTGCTCTCTCAATTTCTGTAATGTAAGCCTCAAGTGTTCCTCTTGTTCCTTATCATCCTTCGAGTAGATCATAATGTCATCAGTGAATACCACAACAAACTTATCCAAGTACTCCATGAAGACCTTATTCATGAGGTACATAAAGTAGGCAGGTGCATTGATCAATCCAAAGGACATCACGGTGTACTCATAAGATCCATACCGTGTCTTGAAGGTTGTCTTAGATATGTACGACGGTATAATCTTCATTTGGAGGTACCCCTACCTCAAATAAATCTTGGAAAAAACACAAGCACCCTTCATTTGATCAAACAAGTTCTCTATACGGGACAAGGTATACTTGTTCCTGATTGTCACATCATTGAGAGCTCGGTAGTCTACACACATTCTTTGCGATCCATCCTTCTTATCCATGAAAAGAATGGGCGCTCCCCAAGGTGAAGAGCTTGGGCGAATAAAACCCTTCTCTAATTGCTCTTGAATTTGCTTCTTGAGCTCTGCTAACTCCATAGGAGGCATCATATATGGCTCTTAGCTATAGGTGCAATTCTCGGTATTAACTCAATAACAAATTCTATGTCTCGATCAGGTGGCATACCTGGCAACTCGTCTGGAAAAACATCCAAGAATTCACACACCATTGGAATCTCCTCAATTGCGGCACCGTCCATGTGATTCAGCTCTAATTGCTTCGATGCGTGTTGAGATGCTTCAAATTCTACAATGATGCCTTCCTCATTGGTCAACTTCACCGTCTTCATGGCACACTCAATAAATCCATTGTGCTTCCTCAACCAGTCCATACCAAGTATAATGTCCAATCCTTGAGAATCCAAAACAATGAGGTTGGCAAAGAAGTCTACCCCCTTATTCTAAGGCTTACTTTTGGACATACTACATTTGTCCTCATCTCCCCTCCAGGAGACTTAACCAATAAAGTAAACTTCATATTTGAGATAGGCAAACCATACTTGGCAACATATTTTGATGCAATGAACGATGCTCCAGAATCAAATAACATAGTCGTCGGGTTGGAGTTTGCAAGAAACATACCAATCACCACGTTATCCGTTTGTTGAGCATCCTCCGTAGAGACATGGTTCACATTGCCACGAGAAAAATTCTGCTGTCCACAGTTCCCTTGCGACTGTCCTCCATTGGGTCTTGGATTTTGCCTCGGCGCAATGCTTCCTTGACCAAGGCCTGACTTAGGACATTGGTGTGCAAAGTGTCCAGCTTCTCCACAAGTATAGCACTTCTTTGCTGCACCAGAATTTGGACGGACTTAATTCTGCCCATTGGCACCAGGAAAGTTGGCACGAGGTGCAAAAGGCACTGGAGGCCTAGCTGCTTGCATGACAGGGCGGCGCTGCACAAACTGAGCTGGACGCGGTGCAAATCCAGGGCGTTGAGCAGGAGCAGAGGAGTTGTAATATGGCACATTTGGTGGTGCAAAGCGAGGGCGCACATTACTTCCTTGTTGCTGTCCTTGATGTGGTGCCTTCCTCTTGGTGTCTTGCTCCATCTCACGAACTTTGTTCTCCACAACAATTGCTTTGTCCTCAAGCTTCTAGAAGTTGGCATAATCACAGTTGAGCAATTGTACTTGGATCTCATTGTTCAAGCCCCTCATGAACAAGTATTGCTTCCGGCTGTCCTGGCTCACATACTGAGGCGCATACCTTGAGAGTTGAGTAAATTTATTGAGATATTCACCCACACTTGACCTTCCTTGCCTCAAGATTTCAAATTCTTGCCTCTTCAAGATCATAACTCCTTCTGGCACATAATGAGAACGGATGCTCTCCTTGAATTCCGCCCAGGTGATCCTCTCCTGATTCTCATGAGCATTGCAATAAGAATCCCACCATTCCGCAGCTGCTCCAACTAGTGGATGAGATGCAAATAGCACCTTCTCCCGATCACTGCATTGGACAATTGCGAGTTTCTTCTCCACGGACTTGAACCAATCATCAACATCCATTGGGTCAATAACTTGAGCAAAAGTGAGTGCCCTAGTCCTCATAAACTCTCCCAACGGGTTATGTGGAGGTGGGGGTGGCGGTGGAGGCATGTTGGGCTGATTGTTGAGGTTGTTGCCAGCCTGTAGCTGTCCCATAGTCTGTATCATAGTGTGCATGAGCTGGTTTTGCATAGCCAAAAGCTGCTCAATATTGATAGCTCCATGAGCAGGTCCTTGTCCATTGTTGTTCTGATGTGCTCCTTTGATCTCCTCCTCATCATTGCCATCCCTCTGGTTGTGAGTTCTCACCATCTGAAGAAAAGTAAGAGGTAAGAATTTAGAAGACGTCCCCAACTATATGCATGAAGGGATATGAAACTAAGAACCTAGATATACTAGCCTATGTGGACATTGCAATGCTAAAGCATCCCAAAATCCTCTACTAAGCACACAAGCAAACAATATATAGCAAACAGCAAACCAAATAAGAATACATCGACTCCTGAGTGCTCCTATGTGCTCTAAAGTGTCCATTCTATCTAGGTTGCATCCTACGGTCAACCTGTGGCTCTGATACCAATTTGTGACACCCGGTTCTGGAAATGAACCAAGTGAACGCATATGTGTGCCCAGGACGTTCAACACACATACACGAGCGCAATCACAAAAGGATATATAGAAAATTACCACATAACAAGATTAAATAACCACTTTTATTACACAATTCATAATATACTCGATACAACTCTAATGAATATTAATGACAGGTTGAACTAATGTAGCGGAAACAAACTATTAAAGCAACTAAGCAAACTAAGCTTAGGGTATAGCGCAGCTGCAACACTCCATAGGCAAAGCTGACGATAGACACGGCCTAGAACTCCGCATTATCATCGTAATACTCCTAATCTTGACCTGCAACGGTTGGTGGGGGAATTGTAAGGGTGAGTACATATCGTACTCAGCAAGTGTAGAAAGTATGACATGTAGCTGATTCAAATGACGGATATAATAATGGATAAGTGCTGAAAAGTACATTAAAACATTTGAAAAGCAATATATTATATGTATGTGAAATAAACCCATCATAAATCATATAATTATCATAATACCAGTCCATATTTCATTACCATCATCCATGTACCAGATTTCACCATTACCATTCATCATTTCCAATACCAGAATCTAATTTAATGTGGCCTAGAGGGGGGGGTGAATAGGCCTTTTGAATTTCCTGCACACTTAATAGAATCATCAAAACTTGGTTGGCCGGACTAGTCCGGTCGTGTGGGCGGACTTGTCCGGTGTGCTAGAAATATGTGTGTTGATCAAGTGTTATTTGGGAAACTAAATTTCTTTAGCAGCAGAAATGAGAACAACTGATATTTTTGTTTGAGATTAATGTAAGAATGCAAGTGAAAACTTATAATTGCCTTAGATTGATGTTTAGCACTCAAGTGATCTAATGGACAAAATGTAAAGGAAATAAGGCGCAAGACACACGAATTTTTCCCGAGGTTCGATCTCACCATGAGATCTACGTCCTCGTTGAGGAAGCTCACACAGAGCCGGGTCTCCAACCCTTTCCCTCTTCAAGTAACCACGAAGGCCGACTTGATTCCACTATCATGGGTAATCACCAAGTTTGTGGGGCAATCTCACACGTTGAGGGCTCCCACGAGAATTACAACAAAAGAAGTGATCAAATACACTCAAAAGTATTACAATGCAGAGTATGAGTGTAGAAAGATCAAACCCCAAGAGCTCGCAATGAAGGAACGACGATCTCCCAATCCCAAATCCAAGTGTTCAATTGATTTCACTCTTTTTGCACTTTAGATGTGTGGGGAGATGTGTTTTGGGCTCTTGGGACGAAGTGGCAGCACTAGGGTGTGTGTTTGCAGCAGTATATGTCGTGTATCTTTTGGAAGGCCGTGGATTCTCTATTTATAGGGTTTCCAAAAAGTAACCGTTGAAAAACCTAACACCAGACTAGTCCGGTGCAAGTCCGGACTTCTCCGGTCTCAGTGCACTTTGAAGTGCAGAAAGTCTGCCGGACTAGTCTGGTCCAAGCTCGGACTAGTCTGGTGCTGTGTGAAGGTGAACTCCAGAAAGTTCAACGGACTAGTCCGCGGACTAGTCTGATCTCCACAGAAGGGAGACTCCAGAAAGATCAACGGACTAGTCCGGTGAACACACAGACTAGTCCGGTGTCTCAATATGAGAGACTACAGAAAGTTCAATGGACTAGTCCGGTGGACACACAGACTAGTCCGATCTCCCAATTTGAGAGATTCCAGAGAGTTAAACGGACTAGTCCGGTCCATGATCGGACTAGTCCGGTGCACTGTTAATTTTATGTTAATTTTAAGCCCTTACCCCAGCGCAAAGTTGTGAGCTCTTGAAGTGTGTCTTTCATACACTCCCTATACATTCAAAATCTAATTTTGATCTTCCAAGCTCCATCAAAGTATCCCTCTTTGGACACCACTCCATTTTTCACCTTTTTGTGAGCACCGAGCTGTTTCACTTATCTGTCCTGCAGTCATCTCAATAGTTTCATTAGGATCTCATATGTTTTTCATCAATTAGCCAAAACCTACAAGGGATATCCTAGATGCACTTACAATCTACCCCTTTTTGGTGATTGATCACAACCATTTGAGATATCACAATTGAGAATAAAAAAACTTGATTTTCATAAGGTGTGCATATATGAGAATAACGATGAATCCACAGAAAGCATCTCACATATGCACACACCTTATGGTGGGGTGCCTAACAGGTGTGTGATCAACAAGGTGTGATGAAGTAAAGGTAATAAATAATGAGCATAGAGATAATCATTCAAGCAACAATAAGCATCACACATAAGAGAATAAATAGTGCATTACAAGGTTTTAAAAATAAGTACATGTCCTTGATCACAAAAACATAAAGACACAAACTAGAGATGGTCTCAAACTACTAGTCTCAATCTCTCCCCCTTTGGCATCAAGGCACCAAAAAGGGAAAAATTGAGGGGAATCACTCATCGCCACTCTCTTCTTCAGTCTCGGTCCGGTCTCATCTTTACCACCACCATCATCATTCGCCGGAGCAGACTCTTCCTCAGAGTCCTCGAAGGCGGGCGGGGATCCTACCAGCTCAATCTCCAGCTTGTCACAGATAGCTTTGATGTTGGCATTGACATATTGTTGATGCTTCTTCTGCCTGACTTCAATCTTGCGGCAGCAGGCAAAGATAGAGGTGAGCATTTTGAGCACACCACCAGAGGGTTCATGGGCAAGAGCAGAGCTAGGAGGAGCAGCTGAAGATCTTGTGGCATTCAGATCCTGAGTTTGTTTCGTCCTCCTCTCAGCTTTAGGGGAGGGAGGTGCATCAGGAGCCGAGGGTAGAGTGTACTCAGTGGGCTTTTGCGGCTTCAATCCCGCGCCATCCTTGACAAACTCAAGTCCCGTCACTTTCTCAATCATGAACATGATGTATGGGGCATACCCGTAAGATCTGTTGGGAGTGATTGAGATGTTCACAATGTCATTGTAGATGTACTCAAAGACATTGAATGGTCTCCTTCCACTAATGACCTTCATTAGGGTCCTCAAGGTTCCTTGTATAGTCCCCGCATCTCCATCTTTCCGGGCTATTGTCTTCCTCAAGATTCTGTTGAGGACCACAAAGAACGGCTTCAGATATTTGCTGTTGGGAGGCACATAGGGCATCCTTGTGTCATAGAGGAACTTGAGCTCATCCTTCTCCAAGGGTTGCAAATTGTGGATGACAAGATCATGATCCAGAGTATGTTCAAGGTGAAGAATTCTTGCAAACTCATCATAAGTAACACTATACTTGGAACCATGGGTCATCCAAGTAAGACTGTCTCCATCACCCCGAGCAAAGTAAAGGGTAGAGTAGAATTGGGTGATGATCTCATTGTTCCAGTCATTCTCAAAAGAAAACAGTTCCTTCAGTTAGTGCCTCTCCAGGGACTCAACCACCTCACGAAAGGCAGGATATTTCTTCGACTGCATGTACCCATTGTTCACCCATTGACTCTTCACAACGGGATTCTTCATCTTCATGTACACATGCTCGTAGTAGTCAGCAAGGAAGTTGCTCCAAAATCTTGGGTCTGAGCATTGCCGAGGTTGATCATACACATTAACCTGCCTGAAGCTATCGGCAAGCTCACCCCCTTTTCCGGTGAAATCCTTACTCGAGCGCTGCCTGTTGCGGTGTCTTGGGTTCTTCATCTTCAGGGGCCTAATGGGACCACTAGCAAGCCCCTTTCCTTTGTTGAGAGTCCTCTTTGGCCCTGAGGAGCTCTCGCCAGCTCTTCCTTGGGCATTCTTAACAACCACCTTCCTTTTCTTGGGCAAATTGCTGTTGGAGGGTGGAGAGTGCACATTGACATCATGTCTTTTCTTCATGTATCTCTCCTTGGCTCTATTCACTTTTTCACATTCAACTTCTTCATCAACGTGGAAAGAGCTGTCATCAGAGCTTGAAGACATCGTGCCTAATAAGGAGTTCATGTATTAGACGAGAAAGAACCAAGAATTGAAGGAGATGTGAGGATTCAAATGTCAGATACCAGACTTGTCCGGTTTCAGAGTGCAGACTTGTCCGGTGTACCAGACTAGTCCGTATCTGAGAGCCGGACTAGTCCGGCCTGGCATAAGAACCCTAACAAAACCTATGAATCACAGCTTCTATCTAAGGATGCAAGGATGCATGAAAGAGAAAGGAATACATCTCTGAAGCTAATGTACTGCCTTGGAATCAAGGGAAACAAGCTAGAACTAGAAGAGTTGAGAGTTTGATTTTAGGGAGAAATTTACCAAGATTTGAAGATTCGCGTTGAAGGAGCATGAATCTGTCCGAATGAGTTCGGAGTGGAGTATCAACTCGTCGAGGGGAGGATTTCCCATGGAGAAAACTTGGATTTTGAGGGCTCAACTCGAAAATCACTTTTGGGGCTAGGGTTTGAGAGGTGAGGGCTCAACTCAAAGTGCAGGGAGGTTTGAAATTAGGGCCGGCCAGCTGCTTATATATGCGGCCGACCGGACTAGTCCGGTGCCCCTGGAAAACCTAGGAAAGAGGGACTGTCCAGACTAGTCCGGTGGCAAACTTGACTAGTACGGTGTCACTGGAAAAACTAAGTATTTAGAGATAACTAATAGTGATCCAAGGACAAGTTTTGCAAATAATATTGGTACTTATGACCAAAAGACAATCAACAATGAAAAGTGGTCATAAACTCCAAGATTTCTTCATTAAAATTAGTTTTCTTAGAAGAAAAAGAGGTGAGGGGCAGTTTTAGCAATAAAATGTAACGTTTGAAGTATCAACCAGATGTGCAACGTTTTAAGCCACATTTCGAGAGTCAAGAATATTAAGTTCGTTTCTAAGCTCACAAAACCTTTTCTCATCCAATGGTTTGGTAAAAATATCACCAAGTTGTTTTTCAGTCCTAACATGTGAAATAGCAATGTCACCTTTTAATGAATGATCTCTAAGAAAATGATGGCGGATATCTATGTGTTTAGTTCTTGAGTGCTCTACAGGGTTGTGTGCAATTTTTATAGCACTTTCATTGTCACATAGAAGCGGGATATGGTTAAGATTGTAGCCGTAGTCCCTAAGGGTTTGTCGCATCCAAAGTAGTTGTGCGCAACAACTACCGGCTGCAACAATTCTGCTTCTGCTATGGAAAGAGCAATGGAGTTTTGCTTTTTAGATGACCAAGAAACTAAGGACCTACCAAGAAATTGACAAGTCCCTGACGTGCTCTTTCTATCGACTTTGCATCCTGAATAGTCGGCGTCGGAATACCCTATCAAGTTAAATTTGGATCCTTTGGGATACCAAAGGCCCAAGTTGGGTGTGTGCACAAGGTACCTTAGGATTCTTTTTACCGCAATTAAGTTACACTCTTTAGGTGCGGCTTGAAACCTTGCACACAAGCAAACACTAAGCATAATATATGGCCTAGATGCACATAAATAAAGTAAGGAGCCGATCATGGACCGATACACCTTTTGGTCCACATTTGGACCGTCTTCATTGAGGTCGAGATGTCTGTTGTGGCCATGGGTGTCTTGATGAGCTTGGATTTGTTCGAATTTCTTGAGAATGTCCTGTGTATATTTGGTTTGGCTTATAAATGTACCTTCTCTTAATTGCTTCACCTGGAATCCCAAGAAGAACTTCAATTTGCCCATCATTGACATCTCGAACCTATCTGTCATAATTTTGCTAAATTCTTCACACAAAGATTTGTTAGTGGATCCAAATATAATGTCATCAACATAAATTTGACATACGAATAGGTGATCATCACAATGTTTAGTGAAAAGTGTATAGTCAACTTTACCAATTTTGTATCCATTTTGAATTAGAAAATCTCTAAGACACTCATACCAAGCTCGTGGAGCTTGTTTGAGGCCATAGAGTGATGAGGACATCACAACAGCGGAGACGCACATTGAACTGCAAGGACCAATCACAAGAGCACGGGCACGGTTATTAAATCAGCAGGTGAATTCGTTCTTAACTTCTTTTGCATGTGAGTTTGAGAATAGATTGCTATGTGATGATTTAATTGTTATTAGGAATACTGGAGAAGATAAAAAAGTGAAGGAAGGAGGCCTTGGGAGTGTGGAGAACCACCTGGGACGTCCACAGGTTGATGGAAACAGTTTACAACTCGGACTCGAGTTCAACTCGGAGTCCAGGAGCAGTCCACCTTAAAACAGACGCCCAGGACGCATACGGACTCCGTTTTCGACGTTCTACATATGCACGGAAAGAGGAGAAGATAAACTTTCCAATGGTTCTGATCCCACCTCAAAATTCCTTCGTATACGTTGGGAATCGTCGAAACAAGTCGAGTCCATATTTCTGTCTGGTGCTGCGCCACCGAATCGGGCCTTTGGGCCTTGTATCCCGTAAGAGTCCATTAGGGACGTGTCTAATCGTGTTTTGGTCGAAACCTAGCCTATAAATTCTGCAGCCGCCGGTCATATTCGGTGGGTTTTGCTTAGATCAATAAAATCGCCGTTCTACGGTTTGTGAGACCCTAACTTCGCGATTTCCGATCGTGTCTTCTATGTTCTTGCTCGTGTTCTCGGTTGCCTTGCAGGGATTAGCCTTCTTGGCGAGGTCAAGCGTGTGCAGCACGGTTGATAACCAACGGAGCCGTGGTGTAGTGATTGCAGGGGTACTCGAACCGCTCGAGTGCCGCGGATCATCAACGTCGAGTTCTCCACCCCAATCGACATACCTTTCAGAAGATCAGGCCTAAACTTACTCATCAATAGGAAGCACAAATATAGGAAGCACACAAATTTTCAGCTCAATTGGATGTAATATGCGGCCTATAGAAAATCAAGAAGATTCTTTAAAATTCGTGCTGAAACTTCGGAGGCCGGATAACCTATCTTCCGAGGGGAATTTGGGCAATCTAATTTTGCCAAACGCGGCTACGCGGTGGAAAATCAGATGTGAAATTTTGCGTAGATGAATTTGAAAAAAAATTCGCCTAATTTCGAGTTCGTATGCGAAAGTTATGGCCGTTTTAAGGTAGGCTATCCGAGTTACGATTTTTTTGGATGTTGATTCCAACTCGGTTTGAGAACAGAACTCGCAATCGGATACGAAAATGATCGGGAATTTGCACAGAAACTAATAGGGTGGTGTTTGATGATTCAAGGATGAATGGCACAAAGATTTGTCACCTAATCTAGGGCTGGCGATGCGGGAGTTCACGCAAGGCGGCTAGCTAGGGAAAACTGATGAACGTGGCGGATCGGTTTGTTATTTAGGGATTGTGGAATAGGTGTCGAATAGCAAGAAAACAAGGACAAAACACGATAACTAGGACCCAAAAACACAAAGCTAAACCAGCAACAAGACTCAACCACACGAATGCAAACTCAACAATGCAAACTGAAAAACAAAACTGCAGGAACTATAGTCTGGGAAGCGGTAAAAATGATCTAATTTTTTTGTGGATTTTCTGTGGACTCTAGGTACGAAACAAAATCGATCTAATGGAAGGAAGAAAAACAAAGATACCTCACGGGCAACCTGAAAATCTGATACCAATTGATGAGTAGGTTTAGGCCCGATCTTCCGAAAGGTATGTCGATTGGGGTGGAGAACTCGACGTTGATGATCCGCGGCACTCGAGCGGTTCGAGTACCCCTGCAATCACAACACCACGGATCCGTTGGATATCAACCGTGCTGCACACGCTTGACCTCGCCAAGAAGGCTAATCCCTGCAAGTGCAACCGAGAACACGAGCAAGAACGTAGAAGACACGATCGGAAATCGCGAAGTTGGGGTCTCACAAACCGTAGAACGGCGATTTTATTGATCTAAGCAAAACCCACCGAATATGACCGGCGGCTGCAGTATTTATAGGCTAGGGTTCGATCAAAACACGATTAGATGCATCTATAATGGACTCTTACGGGATACAAGGCCCAAAGGCCCGATTCGGTGGCGCAGCACCGGACAGAAATCTGGACTCGACTTGTTTCGACAATTCCCAATGACTCCGAAGGAATTTTTAGGTGGGATCAGAACCATTGGAAAGTTTATCTTCTCCTCTTTCCGTGCATATGTAGAACGTCGCAAACGGAGTCCGTATGCCTCCTGGGCTTCTGTTTTAAGGTAGACTGCTTTTGGACACCGAGTTGTAAATTGTTTCCATCAACTTGTGGACGTCCCAGGTGGTTCTCCACGCTCCCAAGGCCTCCTTCCTTCACTTTTTTATCTTCTCCATTATTCCTAATAACAATTAAATCATCACATAACAATCTATTCTCAAACTCACATGCAAAAGTAGTTAAGAACGAATTCACGTGCTGATTTAATAACCGTGCCCGTGCTCTTGTGATTGGTCCTTGCAGTTCAATGTGCGTCTCCGCTGTTGTGATGTCCTCATCATAGAGAGCCTTACACAGTTTGTAGACATGGTTGGGATACTTTTGGTCTTCAAATCCTGTTGGTTGCTCCACATAAACTTCCTCCTTGATTGGACCGTTTAAGGAAGTGCTTTTGACGTCCATTTGATATAGCTTAAAATTATGGTGAGTAGCATATGCCAATAAAATATGAATGGACTCAAGTCTAGCTACAGGGGCAAAAGTTTCATCGAAGTCCAAACCTTCGACCTGAGAATAACCTTTGGCCACCAATCTTGCTTTATTTCTTGTTACTACTCCATGTTCATCTTGCTTGTTCCGAAAGACTCATTTGGTTCCAACTATGTTCGCCTTTGGTCTCTCCACCAGCTCCCACACTTCATTTATCTTGAAGTTGCTCAGCTCCTCTTGCATTGCAATCACCCAGTCTGGATCCCTTAAGGCTTCTTCTACCCTATATGGTTCCAGAAAAGACACAAAAGAATAGTATTCACAGAAATTTGCAACTCGAGATCTAGTAGTTACTCCCTTAGCAATGTCTCCAATGATATTGTTGACTGGGTGGTCCCTTTGCACACTCTGGTGTACTCTTGGGTGTGGAGCTTGTGTAGTTGCTTGTTCTTCATTATCTTCATGTGCATTGTCTCCCCCTAGATCATTGCTTCCATGATTGTCCTGATCTTCTTGATCTTCCTCCTCTTGATCTTGTGCAAGAGCTCCCTCTGGATCATTGCCTCCGTGTTGAGGTTCATCTTGTGCATTTCAGATTTACCTACTAGAGGCAAGGCTGGTGGGATGTTAATAGGAGTGAAAATTGATAGATTCAATATTATGGACATTTGGAATGGGGATTTTATTTGTGGAGTGGAATTATTTGACTTGATGATTGATAAAAAATGGAATTTATTGAGTGTTTATGGTGCTGCACATGATGATAGAAAAGAAAGTTTTTTGATTGAAATGGTTGATGTTTGTAGAAAATGTTATAATCCATATATTATTGGAGGAGACTTCAATCTTATTAGAGGTGAATCTGAGAAAAATAAGAATTTCAAACACAATAAATTTTCGGATATGATTAATTCAATTATAAGGATATTAGAGCTGAGGGAAATTTGTATGACTGGAAATAGATATACTTGGTCAAATAATCAGGAAAACCCCACCCTTGAGGTGTTGGATAGAGTACTTATGAACTCTGATTGGGAACTACTATTCCCTATGGTTGCTGTATATAAAAAACCTAGAGAACTATCAAATCATAATCCTATTATCTTGCACATTATGGGCACAAGCAATAGAAAAAGTGTGAATTTTGAATTTGAACATTATTGGCTAAAAGATCAGAAATTTACAGAAACAGTAAATAAGATATGGCCTGAAGATACAAAAGATATTAAAAGTGTGGATAAGTTTTTGTTTAAAATAAAAAAGCTGAAAAAATATTTCAAAGGTTGGGGCCTAAATGAAGCTGGTAGAAATAAGAAAAGGAAATCTTACATTCAGGATAGAATAAAGGTCTTAGAAGAAAAAGAAGAAAGTGGTTTTGTTGAGATAGATAATTTCAGAGAAAAAACTAGATTACAAAGTGAAATAATGGAAATTTTTGAAAAAGAGGAATTGTACTGGTATAAAAGGAGCAATGAAAACTGGCTGTTACAAGGGGATCACAATACAGAATACTATCATAGAATGGCTAGTGGAAGAAAGAGAAAAACACTATATATCCTTTAAAATCTGAATTTGGGGAGATAAAAGGAAACGAAAATCTGGTTAAACATGCTATTGAATACTATAAAAAATTATTTGGTAAACCTGAAAATCAATGTCTTGCTGTGGGGGGGCTCTTTGTGGTCTGAGGAAGATAAGATAACTATTGTGGAAAATGAGTTACTGATTAGACCTTTTAGTGAAGAAGAAATCAAATATTCCCTTTTTCAAATGGAATGTAACAAGGCCCCTGGCCCTGATTTAATCCCTGTTGAATTTTATCAAAAATGTTGGCCTATAGTTAAAGAGGAAATTATAAATATGTTTTAGGATTTTTATTGTGGAAGGTTGGACATCTATAGGTTAAATTTTGGAGTTATTACTTTAATACCAAAAGTGAAGATGCCTGAATGAATCAATCAATTTAGACCTATTTGTCTATTGAATTGTATATATAAGTTGTTTACTAAGGTCTTAGCCTCTAGATTAGAAGGGGTAGCTAAAAGAATTATATATGATGCCCAGTCTGCGTTCATTCCTGGTAGAAATATAATGAATGGAATATTGACATTACATGAAGTATTACAGGAGACCAAGAAACAAAAACAAGTTGGGATTATATTGAAATTAGACTTCGAAAAAGCGTATGACAAAGTGAATTGGTGCTTCTTATTTCAGTGTCTGGAACCTAGAGGATTTGATAAAATTTGGTGTGAATGGATTAAAAAGGTTGTTTCTAATGGAACTTTATGTGTCAAATTGAATGGTTGTACCGGGTCACATTTTGCTAGTTTTAAGGGAGTTAGGCAAGGTGATCCGCTGTCACCACTTTTGTTTAATTTTGCGGCTGACTGCCTAACAAAAATGATTGTTAAAGCTCAGGAAAATGGTTTGATTGCAGGTTTAGCTGAGAACTTAATTAAAAAAGGATTATCTATTCTACAGTATGCGGATGATACCATAATATGTCTAAAAAACGATATTGGAAAGGCTTACAATATGAAATTGATATTGGCTTTATATGAACAGGCATCGGGATTAAGAATTAATTATGATAAGGGTGAAATTGTGTTGTTAGGGGGGGATGAGAATATAGCTAATAGATATGCAGAAATCTTCAATTGTCAAGTTGGTCATTTCCCTATTAAATATTTAGGGGTTCCTGTTAGTGCGGGGAGATTGTACTGTGAAGATTGGAAATTCTTAGAAATGAAAATGTTAAAGAGAATAGACTTATGGAAGAGCAATGCGCTAACGATGGCTGGTAGAACGGTTTTGCTAAACTCGAGCCTCTCTAGTATCCCTATATACTTTATGTCAATGTTTCTTATCCCGAAAACTAATATTGACAATTTGGATAGATTCAAAAGGAAATTCTTTTGGCAAGGGGGACATAATAAGAAGAAATACCATATGCTGAAATGGGAAATTGTATGTAGGAACAAAAATAAAGGAGGTTTGGGTGTTAAAGACATTCAGCTGATGAATATTAGTCTATTAGTTAAATGGTGGTGGAAAATTGATTGTGAGGATGGTTTGTGGCAAAAAGTTGTTAGACTGAAGTATATGCAAAATAGACCTATTGGATTGTTAAAACATAGACTATCTGACTCACCTGTTTGGAAACAGTTATTGAAAGTTAAAAATATATACACAAGTGGGAGAAAGTATAAACTTGGAGATGGTAAGAGAATTCTCTTTTGGAAAGACATTTGGATGGATGAGAGGCCTTTATGTTTTTCATACTGTATGCTATTTGAATGGTGTGTGAATAAGGATATTACTATTTATGAGTGTGCTATGAAAAACTGGAGGTTAGAATTTAAGAGATCTTTCCCTAGTATTTACCATGGAAAATGGTATGAACTGGTAGGTAGATTAAATTCAATCACAATTTCTGATGTACCTGATAAACCTGTTTGGTTATGGTCTAGTAATGGAAAATTCTCAGTGAAATCTGTATATAATAGATTGGCTGATGATGGTGGCAATAATCATAAAGAAATCTGGAAAGCTAAGTTACCACCCAAGATTAAAATCTTTTTATGGATGTTAAAACATGATGCTACTGTAACCAGAGGTAATATGGCCATGAGAAATTGGCAAGGTGGCAAAACCTGTTGTTATTGTTCTTATACTGAAACTGTGAATCATGTGTTCTTTAACTGTAATGTCATGAGAGCTGTTTGGGGGATAGTTGCAAATTGTTTTGGCAGCAGTAATAGACCTGAAAACTATGACCAATATTGGTACTGGATAAGTTCTGCTCTACCTGGCGGAGATAAGGTTTATGCTTTAGGTCTGGCATCCATTTGCTGGGCTGCCTGGAAAACCAGGAATAGTATTAGTTTTGATGGAAAAAAATCAGACATCCTTGTGAGATTATTTGCTGTCCAGTATCACTAATGAATTATTGGGCAGGTTTCTATTCTGGAGAAATGCAGGCAATCATCAAAAAGGGAGCAGAATCAATGCTGAAGGCGGCAATTGACGTCATGAAGAACCAGAAAGGATACTTCCTGATGCCTACATCGAGCTCTGAGGGGACAGAGGTGATAAAAAAGCAAGGGTGGATGAAAAGAATGCTGGAGAAAAATGAAGAACTGGCGGGATGATAGGCCTGAGGTGTGTCTGGAGTTATCAGTGAAGTACTGGAAGTTTTGTGTCTTCTGTGTTCCGGCTGAGAGATCGCCGATGAAACTCATGTGCTTATTGTAATAGTAAGTAGGGAACTCTCTGTCGTATGGTTGTTTGCTGGGTATTTTGGGTGCTATAAGCACATGATGGTTGCTAGGGGGCTGATAGTTGTAGCCTTTAAGTCTAGTAGTAGTTCCTGAAGCAATAAGCTCTGTGGATCTGGGGTTAAAACACTGGTGCTGTAACCTGTTCTGGATCTCTGTCTCTAAATGAAATGGAGGTGGAATCTTTCCGTTTAAAAAAAAATCTTGTGCATTTCAGTCGAATGTTTGCTCTTGTGGTAAGATATCACCAAGTCCCATTTTCTTCAGTGCTTCATATGGAGCTTCCTCTTTATCTAGCACACATTTATCATCTTGCTCCACTTGTGAGCCGTTAGATTCATCGAACACTATGTCACATGCTACTTCAACAAGGCCGGACACCTTGTTGAAGACACGATAGGCGTAGGCATTCGATTCATAACTGAGCAAGAATCCTTCATCAGACCTCGAAGCGAACTTCGAGGCCCTCTGTTTCTTGTTCAGAATAAAACATTTGCAACCAAAAACTTTAAAATAAGAAACATTAGGCTTTTTACCGGTCAGGAGCTCATACGGAGTTTTCTTTAGTAGTCGATGGAGGCACAATCGATTCGTGGCGTGACAAGCGGTGTTCACCGCTTCTACCCAAATTCGATCTGACGTCTTCTATTCGTCCAACATAGTTCTGGCCATTTCGATCAATGTTCTATTCTTTCTTTCAGCCACTCCATTTTGTTGAGGGGAGTAGGGTGCCGAGAATTCATGCTTTATCCCTTCTTCATCGAGAAACTCTTCAACTTGGAGGTTCTTAAATTATGTCCCGTTGTCACTTCTGATGTTCTTTATGGTTGATGAGATTTCGTTCTGAGCTCTACTCAAGAACTTCTTGAGGATCCCCTGAGTTTCTGATTTATCATACAAGAAAAATACCCAGGTAAATCTTGAAAAATCATCAACATTTACTAAACCGTATTTGTTACCGCCGATGCTGATGTACGAAATTGGACCAAAGAGATCCATGTGGAGGAGTTCCAGCGGTCTTGCAGTAGTCATCACAGTCTTGGAGGGGTGTGGTGCTCCGACTTGTTTTCCTGCTTGACAAGCGCTGCACGGCCTGTCTTTTTCAAAAACCACATCCTTAAGACCACGGATGTGACCATCTTTTAGATGTTTCTGCAGATTTCTCATCCCAACATGGGCTAGCCGTCTATGCCACAGCCATCCCATGCTGGTCTTAGCAACCAAGCAAGTGTTGAGTTTGGCTTTATCTTTGTTGAAGTCAACAAGATAAAGCTTTCCCTTCAACATTCCCTTGAATGCAATCGAGCCATCGCTTCTTCTAAAAACGGTCACACCCTCATTAGTGAATAAACAGTTGTAACCTTTGTCGCATAGTTGGGATATTGACAAAAGGTTATAATCTAGAGAATCTACATGTAAAACATTGGATAATGTGTGTTGAGCGGATATTTCAATGTTACCGCTACCAAGGACCTTTCCTTGGCTGTTGTCTCCGAAGTATATGCCTACACTTGGATCCTTGTTATATTCGTACTCCACAAACATACCTCTCTCTCCAGTCATGTGATTTGTGCATCCGCTATCTAGCACCCATTTAGACCCACCGGAGGAATAAGCCTGCAAAAAGAATTATTCCTTGGTTTTAGGTACCCAAGCTTGCTTGGGTCCTCTCAGGTTAGTCACAAGAGTCTTGGGCACCCACACACAAGTTTTTAAGTTCTTGTGGTGTGGCCATGTATATTTAGCAATGACTTTTCCATGTTTGGCTTTCATAAGAACATAGGAAGCATCAAATGTACGAAACAATATTTGTAAATCAGATTCATGGGATTTTTCCTTAACAAAGACAATTCCATTCGTAGCATGTTTGGGAGTAGACATGTGTTTGTTCCTGTCAAAACCAAGGCCATCACATTAGGAGGTCTAGTGACCATATATGCACTGCGTGCATATTTGATCTTCTCCTTATCAAAGATGCCACTTGGAGGGGCATGCATATTATGAGAAGTTGAAGTATTAGAAATAACATTCTTCTTACTATAGTAAGTGCAAGTTCCGATTGTTGTCGAACTCATATCTTTGGAGGAAGAGCTCGTGGAGGAACAGGAGTCACTTTGCTTGAGCGACTCAACTTGCACCTCAAGGATCTTGTTAACTTTTGACAAGTTAGCGAGTTCTTCCTTGATTGCAATATGCAAGTCTTCTAGCTTTGAGTAAGTTTCCTTACTCCAGGCTAGCTCAACCTCAAGCGACTCGTTCTTCTCTCTTGCAAGCTCAAGAAGCTTTTCAACTTCTTGATATCTCTTCCTTTCACGGATGAGCATATCTTCTTGTAGGTTAAGAAGTTCCTCTTTTTCAAAGATTTCATTCGATAACATTTCCATTTTCTTTAGAGCAATTTTACTTAGTCCTCTAAACATTTCTTCATTATCACTAGAGCTATCAAAGTCATCAATAGAGGAATTTAGCGTAGGAGGAGTGAGTCGTACCTTTTTCTTGCCTTCCTTAGCCATAAGGCAAGTGTGGTTGTTCATATTCCATCCTTCCATGTTTGGGAAGAGTGTGGCCTTCATAGTAGGTCTCTTGATTGCAACAGTGGCCATCTCTTCTTCTTCATCGGAGGAGGACTCGTCGTTTGAGTCCCACTCCTTGCCAATGTGAGATTGATGGGTTTGTCTTCTCTTTCTGAAATTCTTCTTTTCTTGAGGTCTTGTTTCCTTCTTCCTTTTGTTTTCTTCATAGGGCCAGTCCATCATGAAGTTACCATACACTCCGCAGTTGTAGCAAGTGCGTCGAACCTTGGATTTTCCTTTATCCTTGCTTTTGCCTTCATTTGAGTTATTGACGTGTCTTCTTTTCATCATTCTCTTGAACTTCTTGATAAAGAGTACCATTTCTTCATCATCACGATCGGTGCTCTCGTCGCTTATATGCCCATCGTCTTGATCTTCACGAGTTTCTTTGAGTTTAGGTCGGCATGTTGCTTTGAGAGCAACCTCTTTCTTTTTGGAGGAAGTGAGTTCGGCCAAGTCTTTGATGTATTGTGCCTCTTTCTCCATCATTTCATGATTTATGATCTTCCCCAACAAATCATTGGGAGTCATTTTGTGAAACCCGGGGCTTTCTCTAATCATTGAGCAAAGTGTGACATTTATTGGCATGAAGGCTCTATCATTCTCTTGACCACCTCGTGATCCATCCATTTCTTACTTCCATAGGCACGAATTTTGTTGATGAGTGCCTTAATCCGGTTGTACATGTCTTGAGGTGATTCGCCTTCTTCAATAGCAAATCTCCCCAACTCTCCTTCAAGCATCTCGATTTTAGCTTCACGAACCGACCTATTTCCTTCGTGAGCTGTCTTGAGTGTATCCCATATTTCCTTTGCACTTTCTAAGCCATCGATCTTGGTGAATTCCTCTCTGCTTAGTGATGATGTGATCACGGCGACGGCTTGTGCATTTCTGTGAATCTCTTGTTCTTGTTCTGGGGTGAGTTCTTCATCCGTGTCCGGAATATCTATGCCATTGCAAACAATGTGCCACGGACTAGGATTAGGGATATTAGATGCATCTTCATGTTGTACATCCACATGGTATAGTCGCTTCCGTCAAACTGTGGAGGTTTTCCCATAGGAATGGAAAGATAGTGATTGTTTGAATTGAGACGGTTGTAGTTGTAAGGATGTCGAGAGTAGTCATGATGACTAATCCCCGTCGTATTCTCTTTTTCTTTTCCCTTTTGTCCTAGCAGTTTCTTTCTCAGGAGTGCCTTTAGTTGTCGCACTTCTTCATCATCGTGTGGGCTCTTCAGCACATCAAAGGCTTTAGTTTCTTGTTCCTCATCATTAATGTTCATCTTCGAGATATTGTTGTTCTTCTCAGAGACCATTGATCTCTCCGAGATGTGAGTCTCGTTAGCAGAGAACCTTGCTCCGATACCAATTGAATGTGGCCTAGAGGTGGGGAGTGAATATGCCTTTTGAATTTCCTGCACACTTAATAGAATCGTCAAAACTTGGTTGGCCGGACTAGTCCGGTTGTGTGGGCGTACTTGTACGGTGTGCTAGAAGTATGTGTGTTGATCAGGTGTTATTTGGGAAACTAAATTTCTTTAGCAGCGGAAAGAGAACAACTGATATTTTTGTTTGAGATTAATGTAAGGATGCAAGTGAAAACTTATAATTGTCTTAGATTGATGTTTAGCACTCAAGTGATCTAATGGACAAAATGTGAAGGAAATAAGGTGCAAGACACAGGAATTTTTCCCGAGGTTCGATCTCACCACGAGATCTACATCCTCGTTGAGGAAACTCACACAGAGCTGGGTCTCCAACCCTTTCCCTCTTCAAGTCACCACGAAGGCCGACATGAGTCCACTATCACGGGTAATCACCAAGTTTGTGGGGCAACCTCACACGTTGAGGGCTCCCACGAGAATTACAACGAAAGAAGTGATCAAATACACTCAAAAGTATTACAATGCAGAGTATGAGTGTAGAAAGATCAAACCCCAAGAGCTTGCAATGAAGGAACGACGATCTCCCAATCCTGAATCCAAGTGTTCAATTGATTTCACTCTTTTTGCACTTTAGATGTGTGGGGAGATGTGTTTTGGGCTCTTGGGACGAAGTGGCGGCACTAGGGTTTGTGTTTGCAGAAGTATATGTCATGTATCTTTTGGAAGGCCGTGGATTCTCTATTTAGAGGGTTTCCAAAAAGTAACCGTTGAAAAACCCTAACACCATACTAGTCCGGTGCAAGTTTGGACTTGTCCGGTCTTAGTGCACTTTGAAGTCCAGAAAGTCTGCCGAAATAGTCCGGTCCAAGCTCGGACTAGTCCGATGTTGTGTGAAGGTGAACTCCAGAAAGTTCAACGGACTAGTCCGCGGACTAGTCCGATCTCCACAGAAGGGAGACTCCAAAAAGATCAACGGACTAGTCCGGTGAACACACGGACTAGTCCGGTCTCTCAATATGAGAGACTACGGAAAGTTCAACGGACTAGTCCGGTGGACACACGGACTAGTCTGGTCTCCCAATTTGAGATATTCCAGAGAGTTAAACGGACTAGTCCGGTCCATGATCGGACTAGTCCGCTGCACTGTGAATTTTACGTTAATTTTAAGCCCTTACCCCAACGCAAAGTTGTGAGCTCTTGAAGTGTGTCTTTCATACACTCCCTATACATTCAAAATCTAATTTTGATCTTCCAAGCTCCATCAAAGTATCTCTCTCTGGACACCACTCCATTTTTAACCTTTTTGTGTGCACCGAGCTGTTTCACTTATCTGTCTTGCAGTCATCTCAATAGTTTCATTAGGATCTTATATGTTTGTCATCAATTAGCCAAAACCCACAAGGGATATCCTAGATGCACTTACATTAATCCATAACCAGCCATAACCAGTACCAGACCATAACCATAACAATCCCAAAAACCATCTCAATACCAGGTTCCCTCTAATCATGTAGGTCATCTAGGTGCTCATAACTGGGAGCACGACTATCATGATAGTTTTAAGGCTCTACAGAGTTTGTACCACTTTACCCACGTGTTTGTGATTTCATCACCCGTCGGCAACTAAAGAACCTCCCTTATGCCAATTACACTTCCTTTGGTGCATGGCCAAGAGATCACAAAATAGCCTTTACAAAGGGATTACTAGCCTATTTAGACCCCATTGAGGTTTCACAAGTGGCGATGCCTCCAACTGAGCACATCTTCAACCAAAGACTCCCTCTTGAGCCATTCGGATCCCAGAGTAGTCCCACCAATCATCAACAAACCCAATGGGAATCCCCCTTCCCCGAGCATCCTTAATTAATCAGCTATGCCGCACCCATACTTGGCCTCATGGTGGCACTGTTGACCTGGCTTATTCTCGCATGAACCGATCCTTAGACCTAAAGCAAGCAAACCACCATAACATCCAACCCATCCACATACCAGTCTTGCTTAGATCACCCATTGCCACATCATATTAACTAGTTCATGTTAATCATAATCATATAGATACATAATTAAGTTAAGTGGTATAGTTGTTTTCCCATCCCAATTAAATAAGCGAAGCAAAATGGGTAAAAAGCTCATCCTGACTCTCTACCATGAATTCCAGGTGACAAGGGTGGTTTAACAAAGCTAGTAAACTTCCTATCATAGGATTCCCATCAAATTAACACAAGGATGCAGTTTTGCAAACAAAACATTTATTTCAAAACAGGATCAATATGTTCAAGGACACTTGCCTTGCTCTTGGGCTTGATTGGGATCAAAGACTTCAAACTCTTGGTGCTGGAGATCCTCCGCGGCACTCTCTAGCGCAAATCCGTATAATCCGCACAATAAACATACAAGACAAGAATTACAATAAAAAAATGCACATATATTACTCAATATGACATGACATGCATGATTAATGCAAATGCGAAGTAAAACTAGCTAATAAGTTGTTAATAATGTTTATTAATCAATTGCAATGGTTATTAACAAGTCTACAAAGGTTTGGAGTTGATTCGATTGAATTTTAGAATTACTTCAACACAATTTAGCCAAGGAAATCGGACTAGTCCGCTAGGGACCGAATTAGTCCGCACTTCGCAGAACTAGCGAACTAGGATTTTCTAGATTGACGTGAAAATGGAGATTTGGGGTTGAATTCACGTAAGGAAGAGGAAGTAGAAGGAATACCAGGTGTCTAAGACTCAAGGAATCAGGAGTGTTGGAGGTAGCACTTGGATCTGGACGATCTAGGGTTGATGAAGAACTTGATGGTGAATCGTTGATGAAGAATGGAAACTTGATGGAGATCTTCATCCTCGTTCAATTCCTCCTCTTCTTCTTCTTGCTCAGACTCTCCTTCTCCCTCCTTGGTGGCGGCTATTCACGAGCTAGGGTTTGGATGTGGTGGAAAAGTGGCAAATAGATATCAAGCCAAGGGGTGGGGTTGTTTATATAGAGGTGGAGGGATAGGGTTTGGTGGATATCTAGTTGAGATGAGTAGGGGTCGATTTTAGGCTGCCATATGGGCTCTAACAGAGTTAGTCGCAACATCCCTAGGCCCACTTAAGGTAAAACTCGAAAACAAGTCGTGAAACAAAAGATCAACTCAGAGTCGCGATTTATCGGACAAGTCCGCAAAAGGGTTGGACTAGTCCGATGTTAGACAGAAAGAAATCGGACAAGTCCGCAATATATCGGACAAGTTCGAACTTGGTCAGAGGAGAACCAGACAAGTCTGGCCAAAACAGGACAAGTCCAATTTTAGTCAGAGGAAAAACGGACAAGTCCGGTGGAACGTCGGACAAGTTCAGACAAGTCCAGGGACTTAGCAAAATTTCCAAGGAATTGGAATACCAGACTAGTCCGCACTGGGTCGGACAAGTCCGAAAGTGTCTAGAGAGAAAAACAGACTAGTCCGCAGCAAAACGGACAGGTCCGAAGGAGGTCAAAGAGAAATTGGACTAGTTCGCTCTTCCCAGAATTCTTAAGTGCGGTTTTTGCTCAAAATTCATTTCAAACGTATTTCTTTTTATGTTGCTTAATGTTAAATATATCTAATGATGGATGTAGGGCATGATGCATGAAAATGAGGGTGTTAAAAACCCACCCCCCATAAAATGGATCTCGCCCTCGAGCTTCGACGAGGAAGAGAAGAGATAGGGAAAATCCTTCTTGAGATCATCCTCCAGCTCCCAAGTTTCCTTTGATTATGTGTGATGCTTCCATTGAACTTTGCACCATCAAATCACCTTGTTACTTGTGACTCTCTCCTTAGTTTCCAAGATTTTGACCGGTTGCTGGGCATACGTCAAGTCTGCCTCTAATTCAAATTCTTCCATTGGCACTTGTTCTTCTGGCACTCTCAAGCACTTCTTGAGTTGCGAAACATGAAACACATCATGTATTGTGAGACCTATGAGTGTTGAATACATTGGCTTGTGCTGAATACATTGGCTTTGATGATAAAAGTTCTGAATATTGCCAAAACACCTTTTAGCAAGGTCCTACTCTAGCTCCGAGCTTCTGCAAGGTCCGACAATAGGTCTGAATTGCTTTGTCAAGGTTTGACATGTTTTTGGGAAGCTTCGGTGAGCTTTGTCTTTAGCTCCGGCATGTATTTGATAGCTCTGGCATGTCTTTGTTAAGCTTTGATATGTTTTTGCTAGGTCCGACTTATGTTGGTTAGCTCCAACATGTTTTTCTAGCTCTGGCGCTAGGTTGTACTAGCTTTGGTAAGCTCCAGCGCTAGGTTGTACTAGCTTGGGTAAGCTCTGGCTCAAGCTCCGGTTAGCATTGGCAAAGGTTCGGAGCTTGATCGCAGTGGTTCTACTTTTATCTTGCAATGATTCGTACTTTCTTTACATTGATGGAAAGATTGCTTAGTATTCATTTGCTAAGTTTTTGGTGCGTTTTGGTTGATATGGCTGATATCGTTTTACTATGGTTTTGCAACATGCTTATGTGAGGTGCTCACATAAGGTGTTGTGTTCGGAGCTGACATGAGTCAAGTCGAGGACTTGTGCTCAAAAGTATTGATTGTTTATTCATGTGCAGGTGTTGCTTGAGTTCAAGACATGGCTGGTGACGGGATCCATTGAACTAGTCTTAGGGAGAAGACGAGGTTCAACAACCAAGTTTGGGAGGAATTGTGGTTGAGTTGATCGGGAGGTTGCGCAGCATGTTTGAATCAAGAACAATGCATATGAAGGTATCATGGACGTCGTTGGAAGATGTTTGCACGTATGCAAGGAGTGCATGGACGCGGCTACATGGTTCCGAGGCATGATGAAGAGATGTGGACGTAAATAATTGGTCGGAAAGGTCCAACCGACTAGGTATGGACTTAGGCTGCTGCTAAGTCGTGTTTGACTCAAATATGGAAAGATTTGAGTTGGTTATGATAGGATTTCGTGTGGGTCACGAATTTGAGTTGTTTTAGGAATGTGGGATATGTTTCTAAGGTGTTCGGAAGTCTTAATATTGCTTCTATCTGCTTATAGAAGAGTCCTAAGAAGTTATAGAAAGTTTTGATTCCTGACTTGAGTAAGATTAGAATCCTAGTTGAGTTTGGGTTGGCCTAAGGGCTGGTTATATAAGCAAGGGAGGCCAGAGCTCATGGTAGACGACTTTGGGGATGTTCCTCCTGTGTTCTATTGAATAAAATTCGTAGTTGAAAGGAAATTTTGTGCCTCGTTCGTCCGACTTGTTCTAGACAACTTTTTCTCATCGAGTTTCTGCACAACACTACCTTGGTTCAGTGGTTTTATCATAACTCGAGTTTTAAAGATCCAGTTGATGTGATTCTTTTTGTGTTGTCTTCACAACTCGATTTTCTATCATCTTTGGAAATTTCACGATCATTGGATTTGTCGGTTCTGATATACACGAGTTTCTTTGCAGTTGTAGGATCAAAGAGCACGTGAAAAGCTACCAGGAGGGGGGTGAATGGTAGATTTAAAAAATCTTACACTGCAGAAACAATTAAATCCAAACACCTTCGGCAGAAAAACGATCTATTAAATAAATTGTGTGTGGGACTAATATAAACGTGTTTCACCGGGACAAAAGAGATATATATCAGAGAGAATCAAGTCACGGAGAAAACACAAGAATAATAACTCAAATCCGTCAAGAGAAACTCAAGTTATGATCGAAAGATCGAACAAAGGTCAATCTGTCCTAACCGAGAAAAACTGTTCTAGAACGCTGCAAAGAAACTCGTGTACATCAGAAACCACAAATCCAATGACCGTGAAATTTTGATAGATGATAGATAATCAAGTTTTGAAGACAACCCAAAAAGAATCACTTCAACTGGATCTGTAAAACTCGAGTTATGATAAAACCACCGACGAAAGGTAGTGCTATCCAGAAACTCGACGAGTAAAACTTGTCTAGAACAAGTCGGACGAACAAGGCACATAAGTTCCTTCAAACTATGAATTTTATTCAATATAACACAAGAAGAACAGCTCCAAAGTCATGCACCACGAGCTCTGGGCTCCCTTGTTTATATAACCAGCCCCTAGGCCAACCCAATCTCAACTAGGACTCTAATCCTATTCAGATCACGAATCGAAACTTTCCATAACTGCTTAGGACTCTTCTATACGCAGATAGAAGCAATCTTAAGACTTCAAAACACCTTAGGAACATATCCCACATTCCTAAAACAACTCAAATTCGTGACCCACATGAAATCCTTTCATAACCAACTCGATACTTTCCATACCGAGCCATAACCGACTCCGCCGCAGGCAAAGTCATCAACCGATACGATCTGATCCTTCCAACCAGATCTTTCCATCCATAAACCATTTTCGGAACCATGTTGCCACGTCATGCACCGCATGCATACGTGTAAACACCTTCCTTCGATGTCCAGTAACCTTCATATGCACTGCCCTTGATTCAATCATCCTGCGCGACCTCCTGACCCGCTCAACCACAATTCCTCTTGAATTTGGTTGTTGGAACCTCATCTCCTCCCTGAGACTAGTCCAAAGGATCCTGTCACCAGCCATGTAACACCCTCATTTTCATGCATCATGCCTTGCATGCACTCATATACATGTTTAACATTAACCCACATAAAGAGGAGCGACTTTAAAATTGATTTGGAGCATTTAAAATTGATTTGGAACAAAACCGCACTTAAAATGCAGGAAAGTGCGGACTAGTCTGATGTTACTGAGGACTAGTTCGACTTCTCTCTGACTAAAAACGGACTTGTCTATTTTTGCTGCGGACTAGTCCGTTTTTGCCTCTGGAAACTTTCGAACTTGTCCGATTTTGTGCGGACTAGTCCGATATTCCAAGAATCCTTGAAAATTTGCTAAGTCCCTGGACTTTTCCGGACTAGTCCGGTGTTCCAGCGGACTTGTTCGATTTCCTCTCTGACTAAAGTCGGACTTGTCCGATTTTAGGCCAGACTTGTCCGATTTTCTCTCTGGACAACTTCGGACTAGTCCGGTCCTTTTCGGACTTGTGTGATATTTCGTGACTCCGAGTTGATCTTTTGGTTTAGGATTTGTTTCTTGGGTTTCACATTAAGTGGGCCTAGGGAAGTCGTGCCTAACTCTTTTAGAGCCCATGAGGGACTCTAAACCGGCCTCTACTCATCCCAAACTCGAAATCCATATAACCCTAGCCTCCACCTCTATATAAACAACCCCACCCCTTTGCTTGACATCTATTTGCCACTTTTCCACCCCACCCAAACCCTAGTTTGTGGAGAGCCACCATCAAGGAGGGAGGAGAATACCCCAAGCAAGAAGAAGAAGAGGAGGAAACAAAAGAGGATCAAGATCTCCACCAAGTTTTGTTCTTCATCACCAATTCATCTCCAAGTTCATCACCAACCCTAGATCACCAAGATCCAAGTGCTACCTCCAAGTTTCTTGATTCATTGGAGTCCTAAACACCTGGTATACCTTCTATTATCTTTTCCTTACGTGAATTCAACACCTAATATCCAAATTACATCGATCTAGAAAACCATAATGTGCTGATCTCGCAAAGTGCGGACTTGTTCGGTCCCTAGCGGACTAGTCCGGTCTTCCAGGCTAAATTGTGTTGAATTGATTCTAAAGTTTGATCTAATCACATCCAAACATGCATAAAATTGTTAAAAGCTATTAGAACTAGTTAGTGATCATTAAAAGCAATCAATTAACAAGTTCTACCTTGCATTTGCATTAATCATGCATGTCATGTCATATTGAGTAATATTTGTGCACTCTTTGATTGTGGTTCTTGTCTTGTATGTTTATTGTGTGGATTAGACGGATTTGTGCTAGAGAGTGCCGCGAAGGATCTTCAGCACCAAGAGTTTGAAGGCTTTGACCCTAATAGACCGCAAGAGCAAGGCAAGTGTCCTTGAAGCATATTGATCTTGTTTTTAAAATAAATGTTTTGTTTGCAAACTGCATGCTTGTGTCAATTTGATGGGAATCCTATGATAGGAAGTTTACTAGCTTTGTTTGACCACCCTTGTCACCTGGAATATATGGTAGAGAGTCGGGAAAGAGCTTTTTACCTTTTTGCTTCGCTTAATCAACTGGGATGGGAAAACAACTATACCACTCAATTATATTATGCATGGATGAGATTATGGTTAACATGAACTGGTTAAATATGATATGGTAATGGGTGATCTAAGCAAGCCTGGTATGTGGATGGGTTGGACGTATGGTGGTTTGCTTGCTTTAGATCTGAGGACCGGTTTATGCGAGAATAAGCCAGGACTACAGTGCCACCACGAGGCCAAGTATGGGTGCGGCGTAGCTGATTAATTAGGGCTTTGCCAGTGCTCTTTGGACCATTATGGATGCTCGAGGAAGGGGTAGTTGGATTGGGTCTGTTGATGATTGGTGGGACTACCCTGGGATCCGAATGGCTCAAGAGGGGGCCCTTAGTTGAAGATGTGCTCTAAGGGAGACATCACCACCGGTGAAACCTCAGTGGGATCTAAATAGGCTAGTAATCCCTTTGTAAAGGCTATTTCGTGATCTCTTCAGCACTTAGCCATTATTATTGTTGTCATTTAAATCAACCACATGTCATACTTTCCACACTTATTGAGTACGACATGTACTCACTCTTGCAATTACCCCCCCCCCCCCAACAGTTGCAGGTCAGGATTGGGAGTTTAATGGTGATAATGCGGAGTTCTAGGCCGTGTCTACCGTCAGCTTGCCTGTGGTGTTGATTGGAGCTGCGCTATACCCTATTGCTTATGCTGCCTAGCTGTTTAGTCTGCTTAATTAGAGTATTTCTGCTGCATTAGTTGAACTTGTCATTAATATTCATTAGAGCTTGTATTCGAGGATAATATGGTTTGTTTAATAAAATTTGGTTAATTAATTTTGTTCTGTGGTAATTTTTTGTATACTATTTTGTGAATGCACTCGTGTATGTGTGATGAACATCCTGGGCACACATATGCGTTAGCTTGGTTCATTTTTCGGAACCAGGTGTCACAAATTGGTATCAGAGCCGCAGGTTGACCATATGATGCAGCCTAGATAGAATCTGCACTTTAGAGCACATAGGAGCACTCAAGAATCGATGTATTTTGGTTGGTGTGTTGTTTTCTATATATTGTTTGCTTGTGTGCTTAATAGAGGATTTTGGGATGCCTTAGCATTCCCATGTCCACCTAGGCTAGTGTAGCTAGCTGTTTAGTTTCATATCCCTTGATGCATATAGTTGGGGATGTTTTCTAATTCTTACCTATTGCATTTCTTCAGATGGTGAGGACTCGCAACCAGAGGGATGGCAATGATGAGGAGGAGAACAATGGAGTGCTTCAGAACAACATTGGACAAGGATCTACTCAGGGAGCTATCAACATTGAGCAGCTATTGGCTATTCAAAACCAGCTCATGCAGACCATGATACAAACTATGGGACAGCTATAGGCTGGCAACATAAAAAATCAGCCCCACATGCCTCCACCGCCACCCCCACCCCCTCATAACCGGTTGGGAGAGTTTATGAGGACTAGGCCGCCAACCTTTGCTCAAGCTACTGACCCTATGGATGCGGATGATTGGCTCAAGTCCGTGGAGAAGAAGTTAGCTATTGTTCAATGCAATGACCCGGAGAAGGTGCTATTTGCTTCTCATCAACTCGTTGGAGCAGCTGCGGATTGGTGGGATGCTTATTGCAATGCTCACGAGAATCAAGAGAGGATTACTTGGGCCCAATTCAAGGAGAGTTTTCGTTCTCATTATGTGCCCGAGGGTGTTATGATCTTGAAGAGGCAAGAATGTGACAATTTAAGGCAAGGAAGATCAAGCGTGAGTGAATATCTTAACAAGTTCACTCAACTCTCAAGGTATGCGCCTGAGGATGTGAGTCGGGACAGCAGGAATCAATACTTGTTCATGAGGGGCTTGAACAATGAAATCCAAGTGCAACTACTCAACTGTGATTATGCCAATTTTCAAAAGCTTGTGGACAAAGCAATCATGGTTGAGAACAAGATCCGTGAGATGGAGCAAGATAATAAGAGAAAGACGCCATATCAAGGACAGCAACAAGGAAGTAATGTGCGCCCTCACTTTGCGCCGCCCAATCCGCCTTATTTCAGCTCTTCTATTCCTGCTCAGCGCCCTAGTTATGCACCACACCCAACTCAGTTTGTGCAGCAGCGTCTGCCATGCAAGAACCTAGGCCTCCAATGCCTTATGTGCCTCGTGCTAATTTTCCTGGTGCCAATGCTCCATACCAAGCTTGTCCCAATAATTCTGGTGGAGTTAAGAAGTGCTATACTTGTGGAGAAGTTGGACACTTTGCGCACCAATGTCCTAAGTCAGGCCTTGGTCAAGGAAGCAATGCACCGAGGCAAAACCCAAGACCCAATGGAGGACAACCACAAGGGAACCGTGGACAGCAGAATTTTGCTCATGGCAACGTGAACCATGTCTCTACGGAGGATGCTCAACAAGCGAATGACGTGGTCATTGGTATGTTTCTCGCCAACTCCAACCCCGCGACTATGTTATTTTATTCTGGAGCATCGCATTCATTCATTGCATCAAAATATGTTGCCAAGTATAGTTTGCCTATATCTCATATGAAGTTTACTCTATTGGTTAAGTCTCCTAGAGGAGAGATGAGGACAAATATAGTATGTCCAAAAGTAAGCCTTAGAATAAGGGGGTAGACTTCTCCGCCAACCTCATTGTTTTGGATTTTCAAGGATTGGACATTATACTTGGTATGGACTGGTTGAGGAAGCACAATGGAGTTATTGAGTGTGCCACGAAGACGGTGAAGTTGACCAATGAGGAAGGGATCACCGTAGAATTTGAAGCATCTCAAACCACATCGAAGCAATTGGAGCTGAATCATATGGACGGTGCCGCAATTGAGGAGATTCTGGTGGTGTGTTAATTTTTGGATGTTTTTCCGGATGAGTTGCCACGTATGCCACCTGATCGAGACATTGAGTTTGTTATTGATTTAATACCTGGAACTGCACCTATAGCTTAGAGGCCGTATAGGATGCCTCCTATGGAATTAGCGGAGCTCAAGAAACAAATTCAAGAGCAACTAGAGAAAGGTTTTATTGCCCTAGTTCTTCACCTTGGGGAGCGCCCGTGCTGTTTGTGGACAAGAAGGATGGAACCCAAAGGATGTGTGTGGATTACCGAGCTCTCAATGAGGTAACAATCAACAACAAGTACACCTTGCCACGCATAGAAGACTTTTTTGATCAGATGAAGGGTGCTTGTGTCTTCTCTAAGATTGATTTGAGTTCGGGATACTTTCAAATGAAGATTAGACCATCGTACATACCCAAGACAGCTTTTAGGACGCCGTATGGATCTTATGAGTACACCATGATGTCTTTTGGATTGACAAATGTGCCTGCCTACTTTATGTACCTCATGAATAAAGTCTTCATGGAGTACATGGAAAAGTTCGTCGTGGTGTTCATTGATGATATTATGATCTACTCGAAGGATGAGAAGGAACATGAGGAACACTTGAGGCTTACGCTACAGAAATTGAGGGAGCATCAATTATATGCCAAGTTCAACAAGTGTCAGTTTTGGTTGGGAGAGGTGTCATTTTTGGGTCATATCATCTCAGAAGAAGGAGTATCGGTTGACCCCGAAAAAGTGAGAGACGTGTTAAAATGGGAACTGCCGCAAAATGTCAAGGAAATAAGGAGTTTTCTTGGGATGGCTGGATATTACTGTAGATTCATCAAGGACTTTTCCAAGATACATAAAGGACTTTTCCAAGATAGCGAAGCCAATGACGGAGTTGCTAATGAAGGGAAAGGATTTCCAATAGACTCAAGCTTGTAAAAACAGTTTTGAGGTGTTGAAGAAGAGGTTGACAACAGCCCCAGTTTTGGTACTGCCGGATGTGAGCAAGAGCTTTGATATTTATTGCGACACATCGAGACAAGGACTTGGATGTGTATTGATGCAAGAAGGTCAAGTGGTCGCCTATGCATCAAGACAATTGAAGAAACATGAGCAGAATTACCCCACGCACGATTTGGAACTCGCGATCGTGGTACACGCATTGAAGATTTGGAGGCACTATATTCTTTGACATAGGTGTGAAATTTATACGGATCATAAGAGTTTGAAGTATATTTTCACACAAACGGATCTGAACTTGAGGCAACGGAGATGGATGGAGCTCATCAAAGATTATGATTTGGGGATCAACTATCATCTGGGAAAAGCCAATGTAGTGGTCGATGCTTTGAGTAGAAAGGGAGTAAGTCATCAACTAACAGTTCGAGAGTTACCATCCGAGTTATGTAAGGAGTTTGAAAGGTTGAACCTCGGATTTGTAAATGAGATGGATATGATGTAGTTAAACCCAACCTTGGAGCAAGAAATTCGAGAGGCACAAACCGCAGATGAAGAGATCAAGGAAATCAAGGACAGGACCGAAGAAGGGAGAGAATTCAGATTTGATGAAGACGAACATGGTACCTTATGGCTTGGAAAGAGAATCGTTGTGCCTAATGTGAAGCATATTTGGGAGATGATATTAAAAGAGGCACATGACTCACCTTACTCAATTCACCCTGGTTGTACAAAGATGTACAAAAACATGAATACTAGCTATTGGTGGGATAGCATGAAGAAGAACATAGCTGAATACGTGACATTGTGTGATGTGTGTCAACGAGTCAAGGCGGAACATCAAAGTTCAGCTGGATTATTGCAACCATTGAAGATCTCGGAATGGAAGTGGGAAGAAATCGATATGGACTTCATAGTTGGGTTACCACGTACTCAGTCCGGGTATGACTCAATTTGGGTAATTGTGGATCGCTTAACCAAGTCAGCTCATTTTGTCCCTGTGAAGACCAAATATACAGCTGCACAATTGGCCGAAATATACATGGAGCATATTGTGTGTCGACACGGAGTACCGAAGAAGATAGTTTTGGATAGAGGTTCACAATTCACTTCCAGATTTTGGCAAAAACTGCATGAAGCTTTGGGAACGAGGTTGAATTTCAGTTCGGCATATCACCCTCAAACGGATGGACAAACCAAGAGGACCAATCAAATTTTGGAGGACATGTTAAGAGCTTGTGATTTAAAGCATGGGAAAGGTTGGGACAAGAGCTTGCCATATGCAGAATTTTCATACAACAATAGTTACCAAGCAAGCTTGAAAATGTCACCGTATGAAGCGCTTTATGGGAAGAAGCGTAGGACACCTTTATTCTGGAATGAGGCAGGAGAAACTCAAGTATTTGGTCCGGATGTATTGCACGAAGCCGAAAAGCAAGTCCAAATAATTCGTGAAAACTTGAGGGCTGCCCAATCAAGGCAAAAAGGCTATGCGGACAATAGGAGAAGGAAATTATCCTTTGAAATAGGAGATTTTGTTTACCTCAAGGTGTCACCAATGAGAGGTCATAAGAGGTTTAACATAAGGTGCAAGCTCGCACCTCTTATATTGGACCATTCAAGATTTTGGACAAAAGAGGAGAAGTAGCGTATAAGTTGGAGATGCTAGCTCATCTTTAGGATGTCCATGATGTCTTTCATGTTTCCCAGCTCAAGAAGTGTTTAGAGTACCGGAAGAACAAGTGTCAATGGAAGAACTGGAATTAGAGGAAGATTTGACTTATGCCGAACAACCCGTCAAAATCTTGGAAACTAAGGAGAGGGTCACAAGGAACAAGGTTATTAGATGGTGTAAAGTTCAATGGAAGCACCACACAGAAAAAAAAAAGCGACGTGGGAATTGGAGGATGATCTCAAGAAGGAATTACCCTATCTCTTATCTTTCGCGTCGAATCTCGAGGGCGAGATTCATTTTAAGGGGGGTAGGTTTGTAACACCCTCATTTTCATGCATCATGCCTTGCATGCACTCATATACATGTTTAACATTAACCCACATAAAGAGGAATGAGTTTAAAATTGATTTGGAGCATTTAAAATTGATTTGGAACAAAACTGCACTTAAAATGCAAGAAAGTGCGGACTAGTCCGATGTTACTGAGGACTAGTCCAATTTCTCTCTGACTAAAAACGGACTTGTCCATTTTTGCTGCGGACTAGTCTGATTTTGCCTCTGGAAACTTCCAGACTTGTCCGATTTTGTGCGGACTAGTCCGATATTCCAAGAATCCTTGAAAATTTGCTATGTCCCTGGAATTTTCTGGACTAGTCCGGTGTTCCAGTGGACTTATCTGATTTCCTCTCTGACTAAAGTCGGACTTGTCCGATTTTATGCCAGACTTGTCTGATTTTCTCTGTGGACAACTTCGGACTAGTCCGGTCCTTTTCGGACTTGTCCGATATTTCGTGACTCCGAGTTGATCTTTTGGTTTACAACTTGTTTCTTGGGTTTCACGTTAAGTGGGCCAAGGGACGTCGTGCCTAACTCTTTTAGAGCCCATGAGGGACTCTAAACCGCCCTCTACTCATCCCAAACTCGAAATCCATCTAACCCTAGCCTCCACCTCTATATAAACAACCCCACCCCTTTGCTTGACATCTATTTGCCACTTTTCCACCCCACCCAAACCCTAGTTCGTGGAGAGCCACCATCAAGGAGGAAGGAGAAGATCCCAAGCAAGAAGAAGAAGAGGAAGAAACGAAAGAGGATCAAGATCTCCACCTAGTTTTGTTCTTCATCACCAATTCATCTTCAAGTTCATCACCAACCCTAGATCACCAAGATCCAAGTGCTACCTCCAAGTTTCTTGATTCATTGGAGTCCTAAACACCTGGTATACCTTCTATTATATTTTCCTTACGTGAATTCAACACCTAATCTCCAAATTTACGTCGATCTAGAAAACAATAATCTGCCGATCTCGCAAAGTGCAGACTTGTCCGGTCCCTAGCGGACTAGTCTGGTCTTCCTAGCTAAATTGTGTTGAATTGATTCTAAAGTTTGATCTAATCACATCCAAACATGTATAAACTTGTTAAAAGCTATTAGAACTAGTTAGTGATCATTAAAAGCAATCAATTAACAAGTTCTACCTTGCATTTGCATTAATCATGCATGTCATGTCATATTGACTAATATTTGTGCACTCTTTGATTGTGTTTCTTGTCTTGTATGTTTATTGTGCAGATTAGACGAATTTGCGCTAGAGAGTGCCGTGGAGGATCTTCAGCACCAAGAGTTTGAAGGCTTTGACCCTAATCAACCGCAAGAGCAAGGCAAGTGTCCTTGAAGCATATTGATCCTGTTTAAAATAAATGTTTTGTTTGCAAACTGCATGCTTGTGTCAATTTGATGGGAATCCTATGATAGGAAGTTTAGTAGCTTTGTTTGACCACCCTTGTCACCTGGAATATATGGTAGAGAGTCGAGAAAGGGCTTTTTACCTTTTTGCTTCACTTAATCAACTGGGATGGGAAAACAACTATAGGACTCAATTTAATTATGAATGAATGAGATTATGGTTAACATGAACTAGTTAAATTTGATATGGTAATGGGTGATATAAGCAAGCCTGGTATGTGGATGGGTTGGACGTATGGTGGTTTGCTTGCTTTAGATCTAAGAACCGGCTCATGCGAGAATAAGCCAGGACTACAGTGCCACCACGAGGCCAAGTATGGGTGCGGCGTAGCTGATTAATTAGGGCTTTGCCAGTGCTATTTGGACCATTATGGATGCTCGGGGAAGGGGTAGTCGGATTGGGTTTGTTGATGATTGGTGGGACTACCCTGGGATCTGAATGGCTCAAGAGGGGGCCTTGGTTGATGATGTGCTCTGAGGGATACATCGCCACCGGTGAAACCTCAGTGGGGTCTAAATAGGCTAGTAATACCTTTGTAAAGGCTATTTTGTGATCTCTTGGCCATACACCAAAGGAAGTGTAATTGGCATAAGAGACGTTTCTTTAGTCGCCGAAGGGTGATGAAATCACAAACACATGGGTCAAGCGGTACAATCTCTGCAGAGTGTGTCTAAAACTACCATGATAGATGTGCTTCCGGTTATGAGCTCCTGGACAACTTCCATGATTAGAGGGAACGTAGTATTAGGATCGTATTTGGGATGGTTCTGGTTGGTATTATGGTTATGGTTGGTTATGGATTTATTTCTGGTATTGAATATGGTTATTGGCAATGGTGAAATCTAGAATTATTGATTATGGTAGTGAATTCAGACTAGTATTATGATATTACTTATGATTATGATGGGTTTACTTCACATACATATAATATATTTCTTTTCAAATGTTTTAATGTAATTTTTAGCACTTAGCCATTATTATTGTCGTCATTTGAATCAACCACATGTCATACTTTCCACACTTATTGTGTATGACATGTACTCACTCTTGCAATTCCCCTCCCCCCAACATTTGCAGGTCAGGATTGGGAGTTTAATGGTGATAATGCGGAGTTCTAGGCCGTGTCTACCGTCAGCTTGCCTGTGGTGTTGATTGGAGCTGCGCTATACCCTATTGCTTATGCTGCCTAGCTGTTTAGTCTGCTTAATTAGAGTATTTCCGCTGCATTAGTTGAACTTGTCATGAATATTCATTAGAGCTTGTATTCGAGGATAATATGGTTTGTTTAATAAAATTTGGTTAATTAATTTTGTTCTGTGGTAATTTTTTGTATACTCTTTTGTATATGCACTCGTGTATGTGTGATGAACATCCTGGGCACACATATGCGTTAGCTTGGTTCAATTTTCGAAACCGGGTGTCACAGATTGGTATCAGAGCCACAGGTTGACCGTAGGATGCAGCCTAGATAGAATGGACACTTTAGAGCACATAGGAGCACTCAGGAATCGATGTAGCTAGCTGTTTAGTTTCATATCCCTTGATGCATATAGTTGGGGATGTTTTCTAATTCTTACCTATTGCATTTCTTCAGATGGTGAGGACTCGCAACCAGAGGGATGGCAATGATGAGGAGGAGAACAATGGAGTGCTTCAGAACAACATTGGACAAGGATCTACTCGGGGAGCTATCAACATTGAGCAGCTGTTGGCTATGCAAAACCAGCTCATGCAGACCATGATAGAAACTATAGGACAGCTGTAGGTTGGCAACATCAACAATCAGCCCCACATGCCTCCACCGCCACGCCCACCCACTCATAACCGGTTGGGAGAGTTTATGAGGACTAGGCCGCCAACCTTTGCTCAAGCTACCGACCCTATGGATGCGGATGATTGGCTCAAGTCCCTGGAGAAGATGTTAGCTATTGTTCAATGCAATGATCGGGAGAAGGTGCTATTTGCTTCTCATCAACTCGTTGGAGCAGCTGCGGATTGGTGGGATGCTTATTGCAATGCTCACGAGAATCAAGAGAGGATTACTTGGGCCAAATTCAAGGAGAGTTTTCGTTCTCATTATGTGCCCGAGGGTTTCATGATCTTGAAGAGGCAACAATTTGAGAATTTAAGGCAAGGAAGATCAAGCGTGAGTGAATATCTCAACAAGTTCACTCAACTCTCAATGTATGCACCTGGGGATGTGAGTTGGGACAGCCGGAAGCAATACTTGTTCATGAGGGGCTTGAACAATGAAATCCAAGTGCAACTACTCAACTGTGATTATGCCAATTTTCAAAAGCTTGTGAACAAAGCAATCGTGGTTGAGAACAAGATCCGTGAGATGGAGCAAGATAATAAGAGAAAGACGCCATATCAAGGACAACGACAAGGAAGTAATGTGCGCCCCCGCTTTGCGCCGCCCAATCCGCCTTATTCCAGCTCTTCTATTCCTGCTCAGCGCCTTGGTTATGCACCACGCCCAACTCAGTTTGTGCAGCAGCGCCCTGCCATGCAAGCACCTAAGCCTCCAATGCCTTATGTGTCTCGTGCTAATTTTCCTGGTGCCAATGCTCAAAACCAAGCTCGTCCCAATAATTCTGGTGGAGTTAAGAAGTGCTATACTTGTGGAGAAGCTGGACACTTTGCGCACCAATGTACTAAGTCAGGCCTTGGTCAAGGAAGCAATGCACCGAGGCAAAACCCAAGACCCAATGGAGGACAACCACAAGGGAACTGTGGACAGCAGAATTTTGCTCATGGCAACGTGAACCATGTCTCTACGGAGGATGCTCAACAAGTGGATGACGTGGTCATTGGTATGTTTCTCGCCAACTCCAACCCCGCGACTATGTTATTTTATTCTGGAGCATCACATTCATTCATTGCATCAAAGTATGTTGCCAAGTATAGTTTGCCTATATCTCATATGAAGTTTACTTTATTGGTTAAGTCTCCTGGAGGAGAGATGAGGACAAATATAGTATGTCCAAAAGTAAGCCTTAGAATAAGGGGGTAGACTTCTCCGCCAACCTCATTGTTTTGGATTCTCAAGGATTGGACATTATACTTGGTATGGACTGGTTGATGAAGCACAATAGAGTTATTGAGTGTGCCTCGAAGACGGTGAAGTTGACCAATGAGGAAGGGATCACCGTAGAATTTGAAGCATCTCAAACCACACCGAAGCAATTGGAGCTGAATCATATGGACGGTGCCGCAATTGAGGAGATTTCGGTGGTGTGTTAATTTCTGGATGTTTTTTCGGAAGAGTTGCCACGTATGCCACCAGATCGAGACATTGAGTTTGTTATTGATTTAATACCTGGAACTGCACCTATAGCTAAGAGGCCGTATAGGATGCCTCCTATTGAATTAGCGGAGCTCAAGAAAGAAATTCAAGAGCAACTAGAGAAAGGTTTTATTCGCCCTAGTTCTTCACCTTGGGGAGCACCCATGCTGTTTGTGGACAAGAAGGATGGAACCCAAAGGATGTGTGTGGATTACCGAGCTCTCAATGAGGTAACAATCAAGAACAAGTACACCTTGCCACACATAGAAGACTTGTTTGATCAGATGAAGGGTGCTTGTGTCTTCTCAAAGATTGATTTGAGTTTGGGATACTTTCAAATGAAGATTAGACCATCGGACATACCCAAGACAGCTTTTAGGACGCGGTATGGATCTTATGAGTACACCATGATGTCTTTTGGATTGACAAATGTGCCTGCCTACTTTATGTACCTCATGAATAAAGTCTTCATGGAGTACATGGAAAAGTTCGTCGTGGTGTTCATTGATGATATTATGATTTACTCGAAGGATGAGAAAGAACATGAGGAACACTTGAGGCTTACGCTACAGAAATTGAGGGAGCATCAATTATATGCCAAGTTCAACAAGTGTCAGTTTTGGTTGGGAGAGGTGTCGTCTGTGGGTCATATCATCTCAGAAGAAGGAGTATCAGTTGACCCCGAAAAAGTGAGAGACGTGTTGAAATGGGAACTGCCGCAAAATGTCAAGGAAATAAGGAGTTTTCTTGGGATGGCTGGATATTACCGTAGATTCATCAAGGACTTTTCCAAGATAGCCAAGCCAATAACGGAGTTGCTAATGAAGGGAAAGGATTTCCAATGGACTCAAGCTTGTAAAAACAGTTTTGAGGTGTTGAAGAAGAGGTTGACAACAGCCCCAGTTTTGGTACTGCCGGATGTGAGCAAGAGCTTTGATATTTATTGCGACGCATCGAGACAAGGACTTGGAAGTTTATTGATGCAAGAAGGTCAACTGGTCGCCTATGCATCAACACAATTGAAGAAACATGAGCAGAATTACCCCACGCACGATTTGGAACTTGCGGTCGTGGTACACGCATTGAAGATTTGGAGGCACTATATTCTTGGACATAGGTGTGAAATTTATACGGATCATAAGAGTTTGAAGTATATTTTCACACAAATGGATCTGAACTTGAGGCAACGGAGATGGTTTGAGATCATCAAAGATTATGATTTGGGGATCAACTATCATCCGAAAAAAGCCAATGTAGTGGTCGATGCTTTGTGTAGAAAGGGAGTAAGTCATCAACTCACATTTCGAGAGTTACCATCTGAGTTATGTAAGGAGTTTGAAAGGTTGAACCTCGGATTTGTAAATGAGATGGAGATGATGGAGTTAAACCCAACCTTGGAGCAAGAAATTCGAGAGGCACAAACCGCAGATGAAGAGATCAAGGAAATCAAGGACAGGACCAAAGAAGGGAGAGAATTCAGATTTGATGAAGACGAACATGGTACCTTATGGCTTGGAAAGAGAATCGTTGTACCTAATGTGAATCATATTCAGGAGACGATATTAAAAGAGGCACATGACTCACCTTACTCAATTCACCCTGGTTGTACAAAGATGTACAAAGACTTGAAGACTAGCTATTGGTGGGATAGCATGAAGAAGGACATAGCTGAATATGTGGCATTGTGTGATGTGTGTCAACGAGTCAAGGCGGAACATCAAAGTTCAACTGGATTATTGCAACCATTGAAGATCCCGGAATTGAAGTGGGAAGAAATCAGTATGGACTTCATAGTTGGGTTACCACGTACTCAGTCTGGATATGACTCAATTTGGGTAATTGTGGATCGCTTAACCAAGTCAGCTCATTTTGTCCCTGTGAAGACCAAATATACAGCTGCACAATTGGCTGAAATATACATGGAGCATATTGTGTGTCAACCCGGAATACCGAACAAGATAGTCTCGGATAGAGGTTCACAATTCACTTCTAGATTTTGGCAAAAACTGCATGAAGCTTTGGGAACGAGGTTGAATTTCAGTTCGGCATATCACCCTCAAACGGATGGACGAACCGAGAGGACCAATCAAATTTTGGAGGACATGTTAAGAGCTTGTGCTTTAAAGCATGGGAAAGGTTGGGACAAGAGCTTGCCATATGCAGAATTTACATACAACAATAGTTACCAAGCAAACTTGAAAATGTCACTGTATGAAGCGCTTTATGGGAAGAAGTGTAGGACACCTTTATTCTGGAATGAGGCAGGAGAAACTCAAGTATTTGGTCCGGATGTATTGCAAGAAGCCGAAAAGCAAGTCCAAATAATTCGTGAAAACTTGAGGGCTGCCCAATCAAGGCAAAAAAGGCTATGCGGACAATAGGAGAAGGAAATTAGCCTTTGAAATAGGAGATTTTGTTTACCTCAAGGTGTCACCAATGAGAGGTCATAAGAGGTTTAACATAAGGGGCAAGCTCGCACCTCTTATATTGGACCATTCAAGATTTTGGACAAAAGAGGAGAAGTAGCGTATAAGTTGGAGATGCCAGCTCATCTTTCAGATGTCCATGATGTCTTTCATATTTCCAGCTTAAGAAGTGTTTGAGAGTACCGGAAGAACAAGTGTCAATGGAAGAACTGGAATTAGAGGAAGATTTGACTTATGCCGAACAACCGGTCAAAATCTTGGAAACTAAGGAGAGGGTCAAAAGGAACAAGGTTATTAGATGGTGTAAATTTCAATGGAAGCACCACACAGAAAAAAAAAGCGACGTGGGAATTGGAGGATGATCTCAAGAAGGAATTTCCCTATCTCTTCTCTTCCGCGTCGAATATCGAGGGCGAGATTCATTTTAAGGGGGGTAGGTTTGTAACACCCTCATTTTCATGCATCATGCCTTGCATGCACTCATATACATGTTTAACATTAACCCACATAAAGAGGAATGAGTTTAAAATTGATTTGGAGCATTTAAAATTGATTTGGAACAAAACCGCACTTAAAATGCAGGAAAGTGCGGACTAGTCCGATGTTACTGAGGACTAGTACGATTTCTCTCTGACTAAAAACGGACTTGTCCGTTTTTGCTGCGGACTAGTCTGATTTTGCCTCTGGAAACTTCTAGACTTGTCCGATTTTGTGCGTACTAGTCCGATATTCCAAGAATCCTTGAAAATTTGCTAAGTCCCTGGAATTTTCCGGACTAGTCTGGTGTTCCAGCGAACTTATCCGATTTCCTCTCTGACTAAAGTCGGACTTGTCCGATTTTAGGCCTGACTTGTCCGATTTCCTCTCTGGACAACTTCGGACTAGTCCGGTCCTTTTCAGACTTGTCCGATATTTCGTGACTCCGAGTTGATCTTTTGGTTTACGACTTGTTTCTTGGGTTTCACGTTAAGTGGGCCTAGGGACGTCGTGCCTAACTCTTTTAGAGCCCATGAGGGACTCTAAACCGGCCTCTACTCATCCCAAACTCGAAATCCATCTAACCCTAGCCTCCACCTCTATATAAACAACCCCACCCCTTTGCTTGACATCAATGTGCCACTTTTCCACCCCACCCAAACCCTAGTTCGTGGAGAGCCACCATCAAGGAGGGAGGAGAAGATCCCAAGCAAGAAGAAGAAGAGGAGGAAACGAAAGAGGATCAAGATCTCCACCTAGTTTTGTTCTTCATCACTAATTCATCTCCAAGTTCATCACCAACCCTAGATCACCAAGATCCAAGTGCTACCTCCAAGTTTCTAGATTCATTGGAGTCCTAAACACCTGGTATACCTTCTATTATCTTTTCCTTACGTGAATTCAATACCTAATCTCCAAATTTACGTCGATCTAGAAAACCATAATCTGCCGATCTCGCAAAGTGTGGACTTGTCCGGTCCCTAGCGGACTAGTTTGGTCTTCCTGGCTAAATTATGTTGAATTGATTCTAAAGTTTGATCTAATCACATCCAAACATGTATAAACTTGTTAAAAGCTATTAGAACTAGTTAGTGATCATTAAAATCAATCAATTAACAAGTTCTACGTTGCATTTGCATTAATCATGCAGGTCATGTCATATTGAGTAATATTTGTGCACTCTTTGATTTTGTTTCTTGTCTTGTATGTTTATTGTGCAGATTAGACGGATTTGCGCTAGAGAGTGCCGCGGAGGATCTTCAGCACCAAGAGTTTGAAGGCTTTGACCCTAATCAACCGCAAGAGCAAGGCAAGTGTCCTTGAAGCATATTAATCCTGTTTTTAAAATAAATGTTTTATTTGCAAACTGCATGCTTGTGTCAATTAGATGGGAATCCTATGATAGGAAGTTTACTAGCTTTGTTTGACCACCCTTGTCCCCTGGAATATATGGTAGAGAGTCGAGAAAGGGCTTTTTACCTTTTTGCTTCGCTTAATCAATTGGGATGGGAAAAAAACTATACGACTCAATTTAATTATGAATGAATGAGATTATGGTTAACATGAACTGGTTAAATATGATATGGTAATGGGTGATCTAAGCAAGCCTGGTATGTGGATGGGTTGGACGTATGGTGGTTTGCTTGCTTTAGATCTAAGGACCGGTTCATGCGAGAATAAGCCAGGACTACAGTGCCACCACGAGGCCAAGTATGGGTGCGGCGTAATTGATTAATTAGGGCTTTGCTAGTGCTATTTGGACCATTATGGATGCTCGGGGAAGGGGTACTCGGATTGGGTTTGTTGATGATTGGTGGGACTACCCTGGGATCTGAATGGCTCAAGAGGGGGCCTTGGTTGATGATGTGCTCTGAGGGATACATCGCCACCGGTGAAACCTCAGTGGGGTCTAAATAGGCTAGTAATACCTTTGTAAAGGCTATTTTGTGATCTCTTGGCCATATACCAAAGGAAGTGTAATTTGCATAAGAGAGGTTTCTTTAGTCGCCGAAGGGTGATGAAATCACAAACACATGGGTCAAGCGGTACAATCTCTGCAGAGTGTGTCTAAAACTACCATGATAGCCTTGCTTCCGGTTATGAGCTCCTGGACAACTTCCATGATTAGAGGGAACGTAGTATTAGGATCGTATTTGGGATGGTTCTAGTTGGTATTATGGTTATGGTTGGTTATGGATTTATTTCTGGTATTGAATATGGTTATTGGCAATGGTGAAATCTAGAATTAATGATTATGGTAGTGAATTCAGACTGGTATTATGATATTACTTATGATTATGATGGGTTTACTTTACATACATATAATATATTGCTTTTCAAATGTTTTAATAAACTTTTCAGCACTTAGCCATTATTATTGTCGTCATTTGAATCAACCACATGTCATACTTTCCACACTTGCTGAGTACGACATGTAATCACCCTTGCAACCCCCCCATTAGTTGCAGGTCAGGATTAGGATTTTAATAGTGATAATGCAGAGTTCTAGGCCGTGTCTACCGTCAGCTTGCCTGTGGTGTTGATTGGAGCTGCGCAATACCCTATTGCTTATGCTGCCTAGCTGTTTAGTCTGCTTAATTAGAGTATTTCCGCTGCATTAGTTGAACTTGTCATCAATATTCATTAGAGCTTATATTTGAGGATAATATTGTTTGTTTAATAAAATTTGGTTAATTAATTTTTTTCTGTGGTAATTTTTTGTATACTCTTTTGTGAATGCACTCGTGTATGTGTGATGAACATCCTGGGCACACATATGCGTTAGCTTGGTTCATTTTTCGGAACCGGGCGTCACAAGCCATGACTTGAACTCAAGCAACACCCGCACATGAATAAACAACCAATCCGTATGAGCCCAACTCCGCGACTTGACTCAAGTTAGTTTTGAACACAACACCTTACGTGAGCACCTCACATAAACATGTTGCAAACCATAGCAAAATGATATCAACCATATCAACCAAAATGCACCAAAAACATAGTAAAAGAATACTAAGCAACCTTTCCATAAGTGTAAAGCAAGTTCGAAACATTTCACATGAAAATTTGGAATATTACGATCAAGCTCCGAACCTAGAAAAAGCTAAACGGAGCTTGAGCCGGAGCTTACCAAAGCTAGTACAACCTAGCGCCCGGAGCTTACCAGAGCTAGTACAACCTAGCGCAGAGCTTACCAAAACTAGTCGGAACTAGTCATCCCAAAAGTCGGAGCTAGAAAAACATGTCGGAGCTAACCAACATAAGTCGGACCTAGCAAAACATATCAGAGCTTAACAAATACATGCTGGAGCTATCAAAGACATGCCGGAGCTAAAGACAAATCTCACCGGAGCTATCCAAAAACATGTTGGATCTAGACAAAGAAAGTCGGACCTATTGTCGGACCTTGCAGAAGCTCAGAGATAGAGTCGGACCTTGCTAAAAAGATGTTATGCCAGCATTCAAAACTTTTATTGTCAAAGCCAATGTATTCAGCACACATAGGTCTCACAATCTCCCCCTTGATGAATGCACTAGCGACACCATTTAAAAAACCGAACATTGGCTTATTCACATTAAAAGTTTTGAAAACAATTTCTCCCCTTTTGTAAGTCAAAAATAAATTGGGAAGAAAAACAAATTCCCCCCCTGAGAAGAATCGTGCCAAAACAATATTGTGAATATGTGCAATGTGTAATCAATTTCTCCCCCTTGCATACTTATCTTTAAAAATTCACATATTATCTCTCCCCCTTTGACAATGTATTCAGCAAGGTTTAAAAGACAAATTTTAATTGTTATCAGCATATTATAACATATACATATAAAACAAAGCTCATCCAAGTCATACTATCAAGTAACTTACACTATCACAACAATGAGATACGCAAAGTAGTATAAGCCATGCTAGAGATCAAATGTAATTTTCAATTTAAACAAGTCATGATCTCACAAACTTAACTATTTCAATACCCAAAAGCATGTCACTTGTTGCTGCATTTTATTATTTTTCAAAGCACAAATATAGATCATATGATATTTGCAAGAGATTATATGCGCATCTGCCTTATTCTAACCAACCAAGCCAAGCCTATGTCATTTGACAACCAAAAACTTAAGGACATGGTTTTAGTCATACACAACTTCTTCCAAGTTCATATCTAAGTGCAATGATAAGCCGTCTCAAAAGAAGAAGTGTGATGCATGCATATTCTCTTGATTTTGTCTAAACTTATATTTGTTCACAAAAACTCAACATGTTAGTTGATTACTTGATTAATTCTTTATGATTAAAAGCACTTGTGAGCATGCAACAAGTTCAAAGTAGCAATAAAGTTCGACCATGACCAGATTTAGTGTAAGTAATTATTCCAATTACTAGACATGGCAAAAACTACAAAATGTATAACACGAGTAATGTAGTAAGAACTTTCAGCATGTAAAAGGAATCATAAAGTCACATATGTATTAAATACTATACTCATATTATTTTAATTTCAGATTCACACATAGACTTCTAGGGTTTGAAAACTCCCCCTCAATTTAAGCCATGAGGATGCATAACCCCTATTTCACTACGAATGTAACAAAAACGAGGGAAATCCAAAGGTTCTGTAAAAATGTCAGCCAATTGTTGTTTGATATCTACATGGTGAAGCACAATGTTTCCTTTTTCAACATTATCACAGAGAAAGTGATACCTAATGTCAATGTGCTTAGTTCTAGAATGTTGCACGGGGTTCTTAGCAATGCAAATGGCACTACTGTTATCACAAAACAGTAGAACACTATCCAGATCAACCCCATTGTCCTTAACTGTTTGAACAATCAAAAGAATTTGTGAACAAGCGCTAGCAGTAGCTACATATTCAGATTCGGCGGTGGATTGTGCAACTGAGTTTTTTTTTCTAGAGGACTAAGCAACAAGTGAATTACCAAGAAAATGACAAGCACCTGAAGTACTTTTCCTATCAATCCTACAACCCCCAAAATCAGCATCGAAAAAAGCTTCCAAAGTAACGGTTGAGGAAGAAGGAAGAAAAATGCCAAATTCTTGAGTTCCATGTAAGTACCTGAGAATCCTTTTGACGGCTTGATGATGTGAAGCATGTGGGGAAGCTTGAAATCGTGCACAAAGACATACTCTGAATTGTATGTCCGGTTTTGATGCCGAGAGGTACAAAAGTGATCCGATCATGCTTCTATATTCTTTTTGATCCACGGTTTCACCATCTTCATCAAGTTCAAGTGTTGTTGCTGTTCCCATTGGTGTCTGAAGAGGCTTGCTTTTGTCCATGTTGAAGCGCCTTAGGAGGTCTTTTGTATACTTCGTTTGATGCACAAAGGTACCCTCCCTAGTTTGCTTGATTTGCAGCCCCAAAAAGTACGTGAGTTCTCCCATCATACTCATGTCGAATTCTGAACTCATCATAGCTGAAAACTTGGACACAAGATCATGAGAAGCACAACCAAAGACAATATCATCCACATACACTTGAACGAATAATGAGTCATTGCCATGCTTAAGCACAAAAAAAGTTTTATCAACCTTGCCCATGGTAAACCCCCTTTCAAGTAAGAATGTTTTTAACCTATCATACCATGCTCTAGGGGCTTGTTTGAGACCGTACAAGGCTTTGGACAGTTTGTAAACATGATTAGGAAAATCTGAATTTTCAAAACCCGGTGGTCGTTTGACATAAACCTCCTCATCTATGTAGCCACTAAGAAAAGCACTTTTAACATCCATTTGATATAGCTTAAAACCTTTAGATGCAGCAAAAGCTAACAAAATTCTTATGGCTTCTAAGCTAGCAACGGGAGCAAAAGTTTCATCAAGATCTAGACCTTCAACTTGAGTGAAACCTTGAGCAACCAACCGAGCCTTATTCCTAACCACAACCCCATCCTCACTTTGTTTATTTTTAAATACCCATTTAGTTCCAATTAAAGTGTGACCTTGAGGTGGAGGTACAAGTTTCCAAACATTATTTCTTTCAAAATTTTCTAACTCTTCTTGCATGGCAATAATCCAAGATTCATAAGTGAGTGCGTGTGATATATATTTTGGTTCAAAAGAAGCAACAAAAGCAGAATGAGCATGAGAGTTTGGATCGCAAAACCTGGACCGTGTTACTCGTTCGTGCAAGCTTCGAATTATCTGTTGCAGGGGATGATCTTTGTAAAACCGTAGGGCAACAGATGTCTCACAAGCTTCTTCTTCTTCATGTTCATCACAAATCGATGAGCTTTTGACTTGAGGACGATTTGAATCAGCATTGATGGTTGTCGGTGCTGGTTGAGAATTAACATCCGGAGCTGAACCAAAGTCTTTAGCTTCTGAATTTTTGGGCAGCAGCTCCAATTCTTCCTCATCTTCAACGAAAATGCTCTCTCCTGCGGATATGGATCTGGACCTGCAATGTTTGAGCTAGTACCTGGGCTAGCTTCATCAAAAGACACTTCACAAGTCTCCACAATTTTTTTAGTGTCAAGTAAAAGCACACGGTAGCCTCTAGTATGAGATGGATAACCAAGAAACATGCCATCAATGGATCTAGGTTCAAATTTATCAAGATTACCATGTTTCTTAACAAAGCATTTGCAACCAAATGCCAGAAAGTGCGTAACACTAGGCCTATGTCCAAACTGGAGCTCATATGGTGTTTTACCTAGCTTAGCGTGCAACAAAACACGATTTGAGACATAACAAGCGGTTGCAATCGCATCAGCCCAAAATTTCCTAGGAGTTTGATATTCATCAAGCATAGTCCTAGCCATCTCAACTAAGATTCTGTTCTTTCTTTCTACAACACCGTTTTGTTGAGGTACATATGGTGAAGAAAATTGATGATCTATTCCATTTTCAGCACAAAAGTGATCAAAAGATTGATTTTTAAATTCAATTCCGTTATCACTTCTAATTGCTTTAGATCCTGGGTTATCAATTGATAATCTAAGAAATTAAGTTCTACAGTGACTAAAAGCTTCATTCTTAGACGCCATAAAGTAAGCCCAAGAGTATCTAGAATAATCATCAACAATAACAAGAACATACCATTTACCACCGAAGGATTGAACACGTGAAGGTCCTACGGTGTCAAGGTGCAAAAGTTGACCCGGTTCAGTTGTCATGATCATTGTGAGAGGAGTATATGAACCTGCAACCATCATAGCACGTCTACAATAAGAGCACACAATTTCTTTGTCCACTTTAAGCTTAGGAAGCCCACGTATGCGATCAAGAGCACTAACACACGTTAGCTGATCAAAGCCTACGTGACCAAGTCTACGATGCCAAAAGTATAAGTCCTTTGAATCATTAGCAACTAGACACCTATGCTTAGAGGAAGACATATCAAAATCAGCTTTAAAAACTCTTACAAACCGAGACATGTTAAAAATAAGCTCACTATTTGAACCTACAACTTTGCTGCAGTTTTTATTTAAAATAATTTCCAGATTTTCATCTAGCAATTGTGAAACAGAAAGCGAGTTGTATTTCAAATTTTTGACAAGTGCCACATGCTTCAAAGTGTAGTGATCATTTACTCTAACCGAACCCTTAGAAATTATAGGAGTTGAAAAATTATCAGCAAAAGTAACATTCTCTACACGTGACACAAAAGAGAGGGAGGAGAACCAATCTTTGTTACCGGTCATGTGGCGTGAGCAACCTGAATCCACAATCCAAATGTTCTCCTTCCATAAATGTGTAACCTACATAGAAGCACAATACGTCGATGACTCAATACTGGGGTTAGTCAAAAGGCATTTAGGAATCCATTACTGAGTCACGCGACGTCCAGTAGGAATAACACATGAAAACTATAACAAAACAGCAGGTTTATGAGTCAAGAGTTGAGGTTTTCTGTTCTTAACTCCCGATTTAAAAGTTGTTATGTGTTTAGCACGAAGACCAGTAGCTCCAGAGGTGAATGCAAAAGTTCCAAGAGAAAGCGCTGAAGCTCCGGGTGCAAAAACTGAAGTTCCAGAGGGAACAACAGAAGGTCCGGAAGCTCTCGGAGCTATCAGAACTACCGGAGCTGCCTTTGTAGATTTCTTACCAGAAGGTCCGGAAGCTACCTTTGCAAATTTCTGGCTCATTAAAGCAGATTGCATGTTCCTATCATTCGATTTAGCATGAGCAGAAAATTTTGCATGAAAGTTATGAGATCTACCAATTATTCTTTCCCTTTTCTGTTGTTTAGCTAGTCTATAACAAAAATCTATGACATGACCATCTCTACCACAGTAGGTACAATGAAATTTAACTTTGTGTTCATGTCTAGATGAGCAAGCAACATTTTTATTTGAAACCGAATGAGACAACACTCCTGCAGATTTGAAAACCACTTCTTTTTGTTTAGGAACAGTCTGAATCAAACTACTTCCTAATGACTTTACAATTTTAGGTGGATATGCCTTAGCATGAGCATGAGAATCAAACCTAAACCAGTTTTATCATTGTAAGACTTGGAAGAATTCAGCAGCAAGTTTAGGTTCTTATTCCCATTACAAAATTGATCTAATGTCCTATGCATGTCATCAAGTTTATTAGACAGATTTCAATTTCTAACTCAAGTTTATCAAGTGTGGAGGTGTGCGCACTTCATAATGAGGATAATTGTTCATATATTAAATCACATAAGGGACATGCATCATCACTAGGAATCAAAGTTTTTAAACGGTTGGTTTCATATTCTAGTGATTCAATTTTAGCAGCACTATCCCTAAGCTTTTTGTCCTTTTTCTTAACAATAATAGTGGCACGAGAAATAGCATCACACATTTCTTCGCAAGTAGGACATACCTCTTCATTGTCGCTGTTGTGTTCTGCCTCCTCCATACTTGATCTTGACTTGCCCGCCATAAAGCACAAGTTTGCCAAATCATCTTCATCTTCGTCACTTCCAATGTCCACGTCGCTTGAGCCAAGTTCCTGGAGTGCGGAGATAAAACTATTCACCAGTTGACGACCTGAAAAGCCCTTCTTCTTCTTATCATATGTTGAGGAGTGCTTCGTCCTTGATTGTTTTTCTTCTCGGGAAGTAGAACTTGAAAGGTTAGGACAATCTGTACGAAAGTGTCCTGTCTTACCACATTCGAAGCATCGTTGAGGTCTGGAGCTTCCTCTCCTTCTAGATCTCACATTTTGCAATGCTTTTGAGAACCTAGTAGAGAGAAGTGCTAGCTCCTCCTCTGGAAATTCCTCGATCTGCTCCAGGGTTAGTGAGGACAACAAAGAAAGAGTATTGTAAGATGATGATTGGCCGGAGCTAGGCATATAACGTTTTGAGACAAATGCAATAGACTTATTTTGGTTCTTACGTGATAAGATGTCAATTTCATGAGTTTTGAGTTTAGAGTAAAGCACATCTAAAGTAAGTTTACTCATGACAGTAGATTCACGAGTAGATGTAACTTTCATCTCCCAGATTGACATTTCTAATGCACTAAGAAGTTGCCTAGCTTTTTAAGCATCAAAAAAGTTAACATTGACACGACGCAGATTGCTGAGAATTTTATTGAAGCGAGCGAAAAGGTCATCGATAGACTCACCGGGTTGCATCTCGAAACGCATATATTCCTTTTTGAACATATCTTGTCTCACCTCCTTGATCGTGTTGGATCCTTCGTAATAGTCAAAGCGCTCTCCACACATTATATGTCGATTGAAGGTGTGCAATGTGGTCGAAGTTGCTTTGAGGGAGTCCTTAGATGATCTTGATCCGGGCTTTGTTGTTGTTGTCGACGTCCCGTAGGTCCGTAGTCGTAACTTGATCGTTTGACGGCACATCATAAGGCTTGTACACCTTTTCCCATATGCTGAAGCCTTGGGCCTGGATGAAAGCCTCCATGTGTGCCTTCCAAACCTAAAAATCAATACCAGCAAACATACAAGGTTTGGCGGAGTATTTCTCCATGATGATTAGTCAAAAACACATGCAAATCACAATGATTGGAGTACCATGGCTCTGATACCAATTGTAGCATCGAAGAGCACATGAAAAGCGACCAGAGGGGGGGGGTGAATGGTAGATTTAAAAAATCTTACGCAGCGGAAACAATTAAATCCAAACCCCTTTGGCAGAAAAATGACCTGTTAAAGAAATTGTGGTTGAGTCTAATATAAACGTGTTTCACCAGGACAAAAGCGATATGTATTAGAGATAATCAAGTCACGGCAAAAACAAAAGAAGAATCACTCAAATCCATCGAGAGAAACTCAAGTTATGATCGAAAGATCGAACAAAGGTCAATCTGTCCTAACAGAGGAAAACAGTTCTGGAACGTTGCAAAGAAACTCGTGTAGATAAGAAACCACAAATCCAATGACCGTGAAATTTTGAAAGATTATAGATAATCAAGTTGTGAAGACAACCTAAAAAGAATCACGTCAATTGGATCTGTAAAACTCGAGTTATGATAAAACCACAGACAAAAGGTAGTGCTGTCCAGAAACTCGACGAGTAAAACTTGTGTAGAACAAGTCGGACGAACAAGGCACAAAAGTTCCTTCAAACTATGAATTTTATTCAATAGAACACAATAGGAACAGCCCCAAAGTCGTGCACCACGAGCTCTGGGCTCCCTTGCTTATATAACCAGCCCTTAGGCCAACCCAATGTCAACTAAGACCCTAATCCTACTCAGATCATGAATCTGAACTTTCCATAACTGCTTAGGACTCTTCTATACGCAGATAGAAGCAATCTTAAGACTTCCAAACACCTTGGGAACATATCCCACATTAATAAAACAACTCAAATTCGTGACCCACACAAAATCCTATCATAACCAACTCGATACTTTCCATACCGAGACATAACCGATTCCGCCGCAGCCAAAGTCATCAACCGATATGATCCGATCCTTCCAACCAGATCTTTCCATTCATAAACCATCTTCAGAACCATGTTGCCACGTAATGCACCACATGCATACGTGCAAAACCCTTCCTTCGACGTCCAGTAACCTTCATATGCACTGCCCTTGATTCAATCATCTTGCGCGATCTCCTGACCCGCTCAACCGCAATTCCTCCTGAATTTGGTTGTTGGAACCTCATCTCCTCCCTGAGACTAGTCCAAAGGATCCTGTCACCAGCCATGACTTGAACTCCAGCAACACCTGCACATGAATAAAAAACCAATCCGTACGAGCCCAAGTCCGCGACTTGACTCAAGTTAGTTCTGAACACAACACCTTACGTGAGCACCTCACATAAGCATGTTGCAAACCATAGCAAAATGATATCAATCATATCAACCAAAACGCACCAAAAACTTAGTAAAAGAATACTAAGCAACCTTTCCATAACTGTAAAGCAAGTTCAAAACATTTCACATGAAAATTTGGAACATTACGATCAAGCTCCGAACCTAGAAAAAGCTAACTAGTGCTTGAGCTGGAGCTTACCAAAGCTAGTACAACCTAGCGTCGGAGCTTACCAAAGCTAGTACAACCTAGCGCCGGAGATTACCAAAGCTAGTACAACCTAGCGCCAGAGCTTACCAAAGCTAGTACAACCTAGCGCCGGAGCTTACCAAAACTAGTCGGAACTAGTCATCCCAAAAGTCGGAGCTGGAAAAACATGTCGGAGCTAACCAACATAAGTCGGACCTAGCAAAACATATCGAAGCTTAACAAATACATGCTGGAGCTGTCAAAGACATGCCAGAGCTAAAGATAAAGCTCACCGGAGCTACCCAAAAACATGTTGGATCTAGACAAAGAAAGTCAGACCTATTGTCGGACCTTGCAGAAGCTCGGAGCTAGAGTCGGACCTTGCTAAAAATATGTTATGGCACCATTCAAAACTTTTATTGTCAAAGCCAATGTATTCAGCACACATAGGTCTCACATCAGTGTTCCAGAACTATTTTTCTCGGGTAGGACAAATTGACCTTTGTTCGATCTTTCGATCGTAACTTGAGTTTCCCTCGATGGATTTGAGTGATTCTTGTTCTGTTGTCTTCATGACTTTATTCTCTCTGATATCTATCACTTTTGTCACGGTGAAACACGTTTGGATTAGTCTCACACATGATTTCTTTAACAGATCATTTTTCTGTCGAGAGGTTTTCATTGCTTCCACTGAAAAAGTTTTAAATCTACCATTCACCCCCCTCTAGTAGCTTTTCACGTGCTCTTCGATCCTACAATTGGTATCAGAGCCACAGTGATCTAATCATTATAATTTGCATGTGTTTTGACTAGTCATCATGGAGAAATACTCCACAAAACCTTGTGTCTTTAGTGGTATTGATTTTCAGGTTTGGAAGGCACGTATGGAAGCCTTCATCCAGGCTCAAGGCTATGTAATATGGGAGAAGGTATACAAGCCTTACGAAGTTCCGTCAAACGATCAAGTTACAGCTACAAATCTGAGAGATGTCGACAACAACAACAAGGCTCGGAACTTGATCATACAAGGATTAACTCAAAGCGACTTCGACCGTGTTGCACACCTCTGATCTGCATACTATGTGTAGAAAGCACTTTGTGACTACCACGAAGGATCCAACACGATCAAGGAGGTAAGGCAAGACATGTTCAAGAAAGAATACATGCGCTTCGAGATGCAACCCGGTGAGTCTATTGATGACCTTTTTGTTCGCTTTAATAAAATTCTTAGCAACTTGTGTAGGATTGAAGAGCATGTGAAAAACTATCAGAGGGGGTGGGGGTGAATGGTAGATTTAAAAAAAAATATGCAGTGGAAACAATTAAATCCCAACCCCTTCGGCAGAAAAATGATCTGTTAAATAAATCGTGTGTGAGACTAATCTAAACATGTTTCTCCGTGACAAAAGTGACATATATCAGAGATGATCAAGTCACGAATACGACACAACAAGAATCACTCAAATCTGTCGAGAGAAACTCAAGTTACGATTGAAAGATCGAACAAAGGTCAATCTGTTCCACCCGAGAAAAACAATTCTTGAACACTGCAAAGAAACTCGTGTAGATCAGATACCACAAATCCAATGACCGTGAAATTTTGATAGATGGGAGATAATCAAGTTTTGAAGACAACCCAAAAAGAATCACGTCAATTGGAACTGTAAAACTCGAGTTATGATAAAACCAATGAAGAAAGGTAGTGCTATGCACAAACTCGACCAGAAAAACTTGTATGGAACAAGTAGGACGAACAAGGCACAAAAGTTCCTTCAAACTACGAATTTTATTGATCAAACCATAAGAGTAACAGCCCCAAAGTCTTATACCACGAGCTCTGACCTCTCTTGCTTATATAACCAGCCCTTAGACCAACCCAATCTCAACTAGTACTCTAATCCTACTCAAATCACGAATCATAACTTTCCATAACTGCTCAAGACTCTTATATACGCATATAGAAGCAATCTTAAGACTTCCAAATACCTTTGGAAAGTATCCCACATTCCTAAAATAACTCAAATTCGTGACCCACACGAAATCCTATCATAACCAACTCAAAACATTCCATATTTGAGTCAAACACGACTCAGCCGCAGCTTGAGTCCATAACCTAGTTGGTTGGACCTTTCCGACCAATTCTTTATGTCCACATATCTTCATCACGTCTCGGAACCATGTAGCCACGTCCATGCACTCCATGCATATGTGTAAACATCATCCAACGACATCCACAATACCTTCATATGCATTGTTCTTGATTCAAATATACTGCGCAACCTCCCGATCAACTCAACCACAATTCCTCCCAAACTTGGTTGTTGAACCTCATCTTATCCCTAAAACTAGTTCAATGGATCCTGTCACCATCCATGTCTTGAACTCAAGCAACACTTGCACATGAATAAACAACCAATACTTCCGAGCACAAGTCCTCGACTTGACTCATGTTAGTTTCAAAACTACAACATCTTACGTGAGCACCTCACATTAGAATGTTGCAAAACATAGCAAAATGATATAAGTCTTAACCACCAAAACACACCAAAAACTTCGTAAAAGAATACTAAACAATATTTCCAACAATGTAAAGCAACTTCAAAACAATTCAAAGCAAAAGTAGGAACATTGCGATCAAGCTCCAAACCTTGCCAAAGCTAACCAGAGCTTGAGTCGGAGCTTACCAAAGCTAGTACAGCCTAGCGCTGGAGCTTACCAAAGCTAGTACAACCTAGCACCGGAGCTTGCCAAAGCTAGTCGGAATTAGTCAACCCAAAAGCCGGAGCTAGAAAAACATGTCGGAGCTAACCAACATAAGTCAGACCTATCAAAACATATCGGAGCTTAACAACGACATGCCAGAGCTATCAAAGACATGCCGGAGCTAAAGACAAAGCTCACCCGAGCTACCCAAAAACATATCGAACCTAGACAAAGAAAGTCAGACCTATTGTCGTACCTTGCAGAAGCTCAGAGCTAGAGTCAGACCTTGCTAAAAAGATGTTATGACAGCATTTAAAACATTTATTGTCAAAGCCAATGTATTCAGCACACATAGGTCTCACAATCTCCCCCTTGATGAATGCATTGGCAATACCACTTAAGATCCAAACATTGGCTTATTCACATTAAAAGTTTTGAAAACGATTTCTCCCCCATTGTAAAACAGAAATAAAATGAGAGAAAAAAATTCTCCCGCTGAGAAGAATCAATGTGAATATGCGCAATGTGTAATCAATTCCCCCCCCCCCCTGCATACTTTTCTTTTTTTAAAAAAATTCACATATTGTCTCTCCCCCTTTGACAATGTATTCCGCAAGGTACAAAAGAGAAATTTTAATTTTTATGAGCATATTATAACATATACATATAAAACAAAGCTCATCCAAGCCATACTATCAAGTAACTTACACTATCACATCAATGAAATACATAAACTAGTGTAAGCCATGCTAGAGATCAAATGTAATGTCCAATTTAGCAAGTCATGGTCTCACAAACTTAACTATTTCAAAACCTGAAAGCATGACACTTGTTGCTGCATCTTATTATTTTTCAAAGCACAAATTTAGATCATATGATAGTTGCAAGAGATTATATGCGCATCTGCCTTATTCTAACCGACCAAGCCAAGTCTATGTCATTTCACAATCAGAAGCTTAAGGACATGGTTTTAGTCATACACAACTTCTTCCAAGTTCATATCTAAGTGCAATGACAAGCCATCTCAAAAGAAGAAGTGTGATGCATGTATATTCTCTTGATCTTTTCTCAATTTATATTTGTTCATAAAAAATCAACATGTGAGTTGATTACTTGATTAATTCTTTATGATTAAAAGCACATGTGAGCATGCAAAAAGTTCAAAACAGCAAGAAAGTTCGACCATGACCAGATTTAGTGTAAGTAATTATTCCAATTACTATACATGGCAAAAACTACAAAATGTATAACAGGAGTAAAGTAGTAAAAACTTTCACTATGTAAAAGGAATCACAAAGTCATATATGTATGAAATACTATGCTCATATTATTTTAATTTCAGATTCACACATAGACTTTTAAAGTTTGAAAACTCCCCCTCAATGTAAGCCATGAGGATGCATAACCCCTATTTCACTACAAATAAAACAAAAAATGAGTGAAATCAAAAGGTTTTGTAAAAATGTCAGCCAATTGTTGTTCAATATCTATATGGTGAAGCACAATGGTTCCTTTTTCAACATTATCACGGAGAAAGTGATACCTAATGTCAATGTGCTTAGTTCTAGAATGTTGCACGGGGATTTTAGCAATGGAAATGGCACTAGTGTTATCACGAAACAGTGGAACACTATCTAGATCAACCCCATAGTCCTTAAGTGTTTGAACAATCCAAACAATTTGTGAGCAAGCACTAGCAACAGCGACATATTCAAATTCTGATGTGGATTGTGCAACTGAGTTTTGTTTTTTCTAGAGGACCAAGCAACGAGTGAACTACCAAGAAAATGAAAAGCACCGGAAGTACTTTTCCTATCAATCCTACAACCCCCAAAATCAGCACCCGACAAAGCTTTCAAAGTAACGGTTGAGGAAGAAGGAAGAAAAATACCAAATTCTTGAGTTCCATGTAAGTACATGAGAATCCTTTTGAGGACTTGACGATGTGAAGCATGTGTAGAAGCTTGAAACCGTGCACAAAGACATACGTTGAATTGTATGTTCGGTCTTGATGTCATGAGGTACAAAAGTGATCTTATCATGCTTCTATATTCTTTTTGATCCACGGGTTCAACATCTTCATCAAGTTCAAGTGTTGTTGCTGTTCCCGTTGGTGTCCGAAGAGGCTTGCTTTTGTCCATGTTGAAGCGCCTTAGAAGGTCTTTTGTATACTTCGTTTGATGCACAAAGGTATCCTCCTTGGTTTGCTTGATTTGCAGCCCCAAAAAGTACGTGAGTTCTCCCATCATACTCATCTCAAATTCTAAACTCATCACAACTGAAAAGTTGGACACAAGATCATGAGAAGCACAACCAAGATAATATCATCCACATACACTTCAACGAATAATGAGTCATTGCCATGCTTAAGCACAAAAAGAGTTTTATCATCCTTGCCCATGGTAAACCCCTTTTCAACTAAGAATGTTTTTAACCTATCATACGATGCTCTAGGGGCTTGTTTGAGACTGTACAAGGCTTTGGCCAGTTTGTAGACATGATTAGGAAAATCTGGGTTTTGAAAACCTAGTGGTTGTTTGACATAAACCTCCTCATCTATGTAGCCATTAAGAAAAGCACTTTTAACATCCATTTGATATATCTTAAAACCTTTAGATGCAGCAAAAGCTAATAAAATTCTTATGGCTTCTAATCTAGCAACAGGAGCAAAAGTTTCATCAAAATCTAGACCTTCAACATGAGTGAAACCTTGAGCAACATACCTAGCCTTATTCCTAACCACAACCCCATACTCACTTTGTTTATTTTTAAACACCCATTTAGTGCCAATTAAAGTGTGACCTTGAGGTGGAGGTACAAGTTTCCAAATATTATTTCTTTCAAAATTTTTGAACTCTTCTTGCATGGCAATAATCCAAGATTCATTAGTGAGTGCGTTTGATATATCTTTGGGTTCAAAAGAAGCAACAAAATCATAATGAGCATGAGAGTTTGGATTGCAAAACCTGGATAGTGTGACTCATTCGTGTAGGATCCAATAATTTGTTGTAGAGGATGACTTTTGAGAACCCGGAGGGGAGTGGACACTTCACAAGCTTCTTCTTTTTCATGTTCATCACAAATCGATGAGCTTGTGACTTGAGGAGGGTCTGGACCAGCAATGGTGGTCGTCGGTGATGGATGTGAAACAAAATCATGAGCTAGAACAATGTCATTAGTTGCTGAATTTTCGGGCAGCAGCTCCACCTCTTCCTCATCTTCAACGAAAATGCTCTCCCCCTGCGGATATGGATCTGGGCCTGCAATGTTTGAGCTAGTACCTGGGCTAGCTTCATCAAAAGACACCTCACAAGCCTCCACAATTTTGTTAGTGTCAAGTAAAAGCACACGATAGCCTCTAGTATGAGATAGATAACCAAGAAACATGCCATCAACAGATCTAGGTTCAAATTTATAAATATTACCATGTTTCTTAACAAAGCATTTGCAACCAAAGACCCAAAAGTGTGTAACACTAGGCCTATGTCCAAACCGGAGCTCATATGGTGTTTCACGTAGCTTAGCGCGCAAGAAAACACGATTTGAGACATAACAAGCAGTTGCAATCGCATCATCCCAAAATTTTCTAGGAGTTTGATATTCATCAAGCATAGTCCTAGCCATCTCAACTAAGGTTCTGTTCTTTCTTTCTACAACACCGTTTTGTTGAGGTACATATGGTGAAGAAAATTGATGATCAATTCCATTTTCAGCACAAAAGTGATACAAAGATTGATTTTTAAATTCGGTTCCGTTATCACTTCTAATTGCTTTAAAAGATCCTGGGTGATCAATTGATAATCTAAGAAATAATGTTCTAAAGTGACTAAAAGCTTTATTCTTAGATGCCATAAAGTAAACCCAAGAGTATCTAGAATAATCATCAACAATCACAAGCACATACCATTTACCTCCGAAGGATTGAATGTGTGAAGGTCCTACGGTGTCAAGGTGCAAAAGTTGACCCGGTTCAGTTGTCATGATCATTGTGAGTGGAGTATGTGAACCTGCAACCATCTTAGCAGGTCTACAAGAAGAGCACACAATTTCTTTGTCCCCTTTAAGCTTAGGTAGCCCACATATGCGATCAAGAGCACTAACACGCATGAGATGATCAACTCCTACGTGACCAAGTCTACGAAAAAATATAAATCTTTGAAATCATTAGCAACTAGACACCTATGCTTAGAGGAAGACATATCAAAATCAGCTTTAAAAACTCTTCCAAACCGTGACATGTTAAAATTAAGCTCAGTGTTTGAATTTACAACTTTGTAGCAATTTTTAGTGAAAATAATTTCCAGATTTTCATCCAGCAGTTGTGAAACAGAAAGAAAGTTGTATTTCAAATTCTTAACAAGTGCCACATCCTTCAAAGTGTATTGATCATTTACTCTAACCGAATCCTTAGCGATTATAGGAGTTGAAGAATTATCGGCAAAAGTAGCATTCTCTACACATGACACAAAGGAGAGGGAGGAGAACCATTCTTTATTACCGGTCATGTGGCATGAGCAACCTGAATCCACGATCAAAATGTTCTCCTTCCTCAAGTGTGTAACCTACATAGAAGCACAATACGTCGATGACTCAATACTGGGGTTAGTCAAAAGGCATTTAGGAATCCAGTACTGAGTCACATGACGTCCAGCAGGAATAACACACGAAAGCTGAGATAAAAAAGCATATTTATGAGCCAAAGCTTGAGGATTTTTGTACCCAACTATTGTACTATGAGATGTTACATGTGTAGCATGAAAAACAGTAGGTTTGGGAGTAAAATTTGCATGTTTTCGGCTCATTACAGCAGGTTGCATGTTCCTATCATTCGGTTTAGCAAGTGTAGCAAATTTTGCATAAAAGTTATGAGATCTACCAATAATTCTTTCCTTTTTTTGTTTTTTAGCTAGTATATAACAAAAATCTATGACATGACCATCTCTACCACAATAGGTACAATAAAATTTAACTTTGTGTTCATCTCTAGATGAGCAAGCAACATTTTTATTTGAAACCGAATGAGACAACACTCCTGCAGATTTGAAAGCCACTTCTTTTTGTTTAGGAACTATTTGAATCAAACCACTTCCTAATGAATTTACAATTTTAGGTGGATGTGCCTTAGCATGAGCATGAGAATTCAAACCTAAACCAGTTTTATCATTGCAAGACTTGGAAGAATTCAGCAGCAAGTTTAGGTTGTTATTCCCATTACAAAACCGATCTAATGTCCTATGCATGTTATGAAGTTTATTGGACAGATCAAGGTAATTTTCACATGAAGTTTTTCCTTTTAATTTGCAATTGGAACAAAATTTAACTTCATGAGAATGTAAAGCATTGTTCAATATATAAATTTCATTCATAGCATCTTGTAGTTTCTTATCATGATCATCAGAAGTAGAACAATGCAAATCAAATGTAGAACAACTAGCATCTTTCAACGTTTTATCATTAAGTGCAGCAAGCTCTCTATTATTTTCAATTTCTAACTCAAGTTTATCAAGTATGGAGGTGTGCACACTTCTTAATGAGGGCAATTGTTCATATATTAAATCACATGAGGGACATGCATCATCACTAGGAATCAAAGTTTTTAAACGGTTGAATCTTGGAGAAAAGGACAAAAATCTTAGGGATAGTGCTGCTAAAATTGAATCACTAGAATCTGAAATCAACCGTTTAAAAACTTTGATTCCTACTAATGATGCATGTCCCTCATGTGATTTAATATATGAACAATTGTACTCATTAAGAAGTGCGCACACCTCCACACTTGATGAACTTGAGTTAGAAATTGAAAAGAATAGGGAGCTTGCTGCACTTAATGATAAAAATTTGAAAGATGCTAGATGTTCTACATTTGATTTGCATTGTTCTACTTGTGATGATCTTGATAAAAAACATAAAGATGCTATGAATGAAATTTCTATATTGAACAATGCTTTACGTTCTCACGAAGTTAAATTTTGTTCCAATTGCAAATTAAAAGGAAAAACTTCATGTGAAAATTATTTTGATCTATCCAATAAACTTGATAACATGCATAGTACATTAGATCGGTTTTGTAATGAGAATAAGAACCTAAACTTGCTGTTGAATTCTTCCAAGTCTTGCAATGATAAAACTGGTTTAGGTTTTGATTCTCATGCTCATGCTAAGGCACATCCACCTAAAATTGTAAAGTCATTAGGAAGTGGTTTGATTCAAACAGTTCCTAAACAAAAAGAAGTGGTTTTCAAATCTGCAGGAGTTTTGTCTCATTGGGTTTCAAATAAAAATGTTGCTTGCTCATCTAGACATGAACACAAAGTTAAATTTCATTATACCTACTATGGTAGAGATGGTCATGTCATAGATTTTTGTTATAGACTAGCTAAACAACAGAAAAAGGAAAGAATGACTGCTAGATCTTGTAACTTTCATGCAAAATTTGTTGCACTTGCTAAACCGAATGATAGGAACATGCAATCTGCTGTAATGAGTCAAAAACATGCAAATGTTGCTCCCAAACCTACTGTTTTTGTGCTAAAAATGTAACATCTCGTAGGACAGTAGTTGGGTACAAAAATCCTCAAGCTTTGGCTCATAAACTTGCTGTTTTATCTCAGCTTGCGCGTGTTATTCCTGCTAGACGTCGTGTGACTCAGTACTGGATTCCTAAATGCCTTTTGACTAACTACAGTATTGAGTCATTGACGTATTGTGCTCCTATGTAGGTTACACGCTTGAGGAAGGAGAACATTTGGATTGTGGATTCAGGTTGCTCACACCACATGACTGGTAACAAAAAATGATTCTCCTCCCTCTCTTTTGTGTCACGTGTAGAGAATGTTACTTTTGCTGATAATTCTTCAACTCCTATAATTGCTAAGGGTTCGGTTAGAGTAAATAATCACTAAACTTTGAAGGATGTGGCACTTGTTAAAAATTTGAAATACAATTTGCTTTCTGTTTCACAACTGCTAGATGAAAATCTGAAAATTATTTTCACTAAAAATTGCTGCAAAGTTGTAAATTTAAATAGTGAGCTTATTTTTAACAAGTCTCGGTTTGGAAGAGTTTTTAATGCTGATTTTGATATGTCTTCCTCTAAGCATTGGTTTCTAGTTGCTAATGATTCAAAAGGACTTATATTTTTGGCATCGCAGACTTGGTCACGTAGGCTTTGATCATCTAACGCGTGTTAGTGCTCTTGATCGCATACGTGGGCTGCCTAAGCTTAAAGGGGACAAAGAAATTGTGTGCTCTTCTTGTATACATGCTAAGATGGTTGCAGGTTCACATACTCCTCTCACAATGATCATGACAACTGAATCGGGTCAACTTTTGCACCTTGACACCGTAGGACCTTCACGCGTTTAATCCTTCAGAGGCAAATGGTATGTTCTTGTGATTGTTGATGATTATTCTAGATACTCTTAGGTTTACCTCATGGCATCTAAGAATGAAGCTTTTAGTCACTTTAGTCTTTATTTCTTAGATTATTAATTGATCACCCGGGATCTCTAAAAGCAATTAGAAGTGATAACAGAACCGAATTTAAAAATCAATATTTTGATCACTTTTGTGCTGAAAATAAAATAAATCATACATTTTCTTCACCATATGTACCTCAACAAAACGGTGTTGTAGAAAGAAAGAACAGAACCTTAGTTGAGATGGCTAAGACTATGCTTTATGAATATCAAACTCCTAGGAAATTTTGGGCTGATGCGATTGCAACAGCTTGTTATGTCTCAAATCGTGTTTTCTTGCGCGCTAAGCTAGGTAAAACACCATATGAGCTCCAGTTTGGACATAGGCCTAGTGTTACACACTTTCGGGTCATTGGATGCAAATGCTTTGTTAAGAAACATGATAATCTTGATAAATTTGAACCTAGATCTGTTGATGGCATGCTTCTTGGTTATCCATCTGATACTAGAGGCTACCGTGTACTTTTACTTGACACTAACAAAATTGTGGAGACTTGTGAGGTGTCTTTTGATGAAGCTAGCGCATGTACTAGCTCAAACATTGCAGGTCCAGATCCATATCCGCAACTGGAGAGCATTTTCGTTGAAGATGAGGAAGAGGTGGAGCTGCTGCCCAAAAATTCAGCAGTTAATGACATTGTTCCAGCTCCTGATTTTGATTCATAGCCAGCACCAATGACACCATTGCTGGTCCAGATCCTCCTCAAGTCATGAGCTCATCGATTTGTGATGAACATGAAGATGAAGAAGCTTGTGAAGTGTCCACTCCCATCCGTGTTCTCAAAAGTCATCCTCCACAACAAATTATTAGAAGCTTGCACGAACGAGTCACACGGTCCAGCTATGATGAGTTCAGAATTTGAGATGAGTATGATGGGAGAACTCACGTACTTTTTGGGGCTGCAAATCAAGCAAACCAAGGAGGGTACCGTTGTGCATCAAAAGAAGTATACAAAAGACCTCCTAAGGCGCTTCAACATGGACAAAAGCAAGCCTCTTCGGACACCAATGGGAATAGCAAAAACACTTGAACTTGATGAAGGTGGTGAACCCGTGGATCAAAAATAATATAGAAGCAAGATCGGATCACTTTTGTACCTCACGGCATCAAGACCGGACGTACAATTCAGCGTATGTCTTTGTGCACGGTTTCAAGCCTCCCCACATGCTTCACATCGTCGAGGCCTCAAAAGGATTCTCAGGTACTTACTGGAACTCAAGAATTTGGCATTTTTCTTCCTTCTTCCTCAACCGTTACTTTAAAAGCTTTTTCGGATGTTGATTTTGGGGGTTGTAGGATTGATAGGAAAAGTACCTCCGGTGCTTGTCATTTTCTTGGTAATTCACTTGTTTCTTGGTCCTCTAGAAAACAAAACTCAGTTGCACAATCCACAACTGAATCTGAATATGTAGCTGCTGCTACTGCTTGCTCGCAAATTCTTTGGATTGTTCAAACACTTAAGGACTTTGGGGTTGATCTAGACAGTGTTCCACTGTTTTGTGATAATACTAGTGCCATTTGCATTGCTAAAAACCCCGTGCAACATTCTAGAACTAAGCACATTGACATTAGGTATCACTTTCTCCGTGATAATGTTTAAAAAGGAAACATTGTGCTTCACCATGTAGATACCGAACAACAATTGGCTGATACTTTCACAAAACCTTTTGATTTCACTCGTTTTTGTTTCATTCGTAGTGAAATAGGGGTCATGCATCCTCATGGCTTAAATTGAGGGGGAGTTTTGAAATTTGGAAAGTCTATATGTGAATTTGAACTTAAAATAATATGAGCATAGTATTTCATACATATATGACTTTGTGATTCCTTTTACATGCTGAAAGTTCTTACTACATTACTCATGTTATACATTTTGTTGTTTTTGCCATGACTAGTAATTGGAATAATTACTTATGCTAAATCTGATCATAATCGAACTTTCTTGCTGTTTTGAACTTGTTGCATGCTCACAAGGCTTTTAATAATGAAAAAAAATAATCAATCAACTATTCACATGTTGTGCTTTTATGATCAGATAAAAATTAGAAAAGATCAAGAGAATATGCATGCATCACACTTCTTCTTTTGAGATGGATTATCATTGCACTTAGATATGGACTTGGAAGAAGTTGTTTATCACTAAAATCATGTCCTTAACCTTCTGATTGTCAAATGACATAGGCCTGGCTTGGTTGATTAGAATAAGGCAAAAGCGCATATAATCTCTTACAAATATCATATGATCTAAATTTGTGCTTTGAAAAATAATAAAATGCAGCAACAAGTGTCATGCTTTCAGGTTTTGAAACAGTTAAGTTTGTGAGCTCATGACTTGTTAAATTGAAAATTACATTTGATCTCTAGCATGGCTTACACTACTTTATGTATCTCATTGATGTGATAGTGTAAGTTACTTGATAGTATGACTTGGATGAGCTTTGTTTTATATGTATATGTTATAATATGCTCATAACAATAAAAATTTCTCTTTTCAACCTTGTTGAATACATTGTCAAAGGGGGAGAGATAATATGGTGAATTTTTAAAGATAAGTATGCAAGGGGGAGAAATATGTATAGGGGGAAATTTATTTTTATTTCTGTCTCATTTGATTTTCAAATAGGGGTAGAAATTGTTCTCAAAACTTTTCATGCCATTGTTCGGATTTTAAGTGGTGTTGCCAATGCATTCATCAAGGGGGAGATTGTGAGACCTATGAGTGTTGAATACATTGGCTTGTGCTGAATACATTGGCTTTGATGATAAAAGTTTTGAATATTTCCAAAACACCTTTTAGCAAGGTTCGACTCTAGCTCCGAGCTTCTGCAAGGTCCGACAATAGGTCCAACTTGCTTTGTCAAGGTTCGACATGTTTTTGGGAAGCTCCAGTGAGCTTTGTCTTTAGCTCCGGCATGTCTTTGATAGCTCCGACTTGTATTTGTTAACCTCCGATATGTTTTTGCTGGGTCCGACTTATGTTGGTTAGCTCCGACATGCTTTTCTAGCTCTGGCACTAGGTTGTACTAGCTTTGGTAAGCTCCGGCGCTAGGTTGTACTAGCTTGGGTAAGCTCCGGCTCAAGCTCTGGTTAGCTTTGGCAAGGTTCGGAGCTTGATCGCAGTGGTTCTTCTTTTATCTTGCAATGATTCGTACTTGCTTTGCATTGATGGAAAGATTGCTTAGTATTCATTTGCTAAGTTCTTGGTGCGTTTTGGTTGATAAGGCTGATATCGTTTCACTGTGGTTTTGCAACATGGTTATGTGAGGTGCTCACATAAGGTGTTGTGTTCGGAACTGACGTGAGTCAAGTCGAGGACTTGTGCTCAAAAGTATTGGTTGTTTATTCATGTGCAGGTGTTTCTTGAGTTCAAGATGGCTGGTGACGGGATCCATTGAACTAGTCTTAGGGAGAATATGAGGTTCAACGACCAAGTTCGGGAGGAATTGTGGTTGAGTTGATCGGGAGGTTGCGTAGCATGTTTGTATCAAGAACAATGCATATGAAGGTATCGTGGACATCGTTGGAAGATGTTTGCACGTATGCAAGGAGTGCATGGACGTGGATACATGGTTCCGAGGAATGATTAAGAGATGTGGACGTAAAGAGTTGGTCAGAAAGGTCCAACCGACTAGGTTATGGACTCAGGCTGCGGTTGAGTCGTGTTTGACTCAAATAGAAAGATTTGAGTTAGTTATGATAGGATTTCGTGTGGGTCACAAATTTGAGTTGTTTTAGGAATGTGGGATATGTTCCTAAGGTGTTTGGAAGTCTTAAGATTGCTTCTATCTGCGTATAGAAGAGTCCTAAGCAGTTATGAAAAGTTTCGATTCGTGAATTGAGTAGGATTAGAGTCCTAGTTGAGTTTGGGTTGGCCTAAGGGCTGGTTATATAAGCAAGGGAGGCCAAAGCTTGTGGTAGGCGACTTTGGGGCTGTTCCCCTTGTGTTCTGTTGAATAAAATTCATAGTTGAAAGGAACTTTTGTGCCTTGTTTGTCCGACTTGTTCTAGACAAGTTTTTATCGTCGAGTTTCTGCACAGCACTACCTTTGTTTGGTTGTTTTATCATAACTTGAGTTTTACAGATCCAATTTACGTGATTCTTTTTGGGTTGTCTTCACAACTTAATTTTATATAATCTGTGAAAATTTCACAGTTATTGGATCTGTGGGTTCTGATCTACACGAATTTCATTGAAGTGTTCCAGAACTATTTTTCTCGGGCAGAACAGATTGACCTTTGTTTGATCTTTCGATCGTAACTTGAGTTTCCCTCGATGGATTTGAGTGTTTCTTGTTCTGTTGTCTTAGTGATTTTATTATCTCTAATATCTATCACTTTTGTCATGGTAAAACACGTTTGGATTAGTCTCACACACGATTTCTTTAACAGATTGTTTTTCTGCAGAGGGGGTTTCATTGCTTCTGCTGAAAAAGTTTTAAATCTACCATTCACCCCCCCCCCCTCTGGTAGCTTTTCACGTGCCCTTCGATCCTACATGTACATCTGAAAGATGAGCTGGTATCTCCAATTTATATGCTACTTCTCCTATTTTGTCCAAAATCTTGAATGGCCCAATATAGCGAGGTGCTAGCTTGCCTCTAATATTAAACCTCTTATGACCTCGCATGGGGTGACACCTTGAGATATACGAAGTCTCCTACTTCAAAGGCTAGTTTCCTTCTTCTGTTGTCCGCATAGCCTTTTTGCCTTGACTGGGCAGCCCTCAAGTTCTTGCGAATGATCTGAACTTGCTTTTCAGCTTCTAGTAACACATCCGGACCAAATACTTGTTTCTCCCCTATCTCATTCCAAAACAAGGGTGTCCTACACTTACTTCCATATAGTGCTTCGTATGGTGACATATTCAAACTTGCTTGGTAACTATTGTTATATGAAAACTATGCATATGGCAAGCTCTTGTCCCAACTCTTGCCATGCTTCAAGGCACAAGCTCTTAACATGTCCTCCAAAATCTGATTGGTGCTCTCAGTTTGTCCATCGGTTTGAGGGTGATATGCTGAGCTGAAATTCAACCTTGTTCCCAAAGCTTCATGCAATTTCTGCCAAAACCTGGAGGTAAATTGAGAACCTCTATCCGAGACTATCTTCTTCGGAACCCCATGTTGGCACACAATGTGCTCCATGTATAGCTCTGCTAGATTCGCGGTGGTATAGGTGGTCAGGAACAAAATGAGCTGACTTTGTCAAACGATCCACGATTACCCAAATTGAGTCATAATTGGACTGTGTACATGGCAATCCAACTATAAAGTCCATACCGATCTCTTCCCAGTTCCATTCCTGGATCTTCAATGGCTGCAACAATCCTGCTGGCATTTGGTGTTCCGCCTTGACTCGTTGGCACACATCACATAAGGCTATGTATTCAGCTATGTCCTTTTTCATGCTAGCCCAGCAATAACATGTCTTCAAATCCTTGTACATCTTTGTACAACTGGGATGGATTGAGTATGGCGAGTCGTGTGCCTCTTTTAGTATTGTCTCCCGATTATGCTTCACATTAGGCACAACAATCCTTTTTCCAAGCTGTAGGGTACCCTGTTCATTCTCATCAAATCTGAATTCTCTTCCCTCTTGGGTCCTTTCCTTGATTTCCTGAATCTCCTCATCCTTTGTTTGACCCTCTCGAATTTCTTGCTCCAAAGTCGAATTTAACTTCATTATCTCCATCTCATTCACAAATCCAAGATTCAACCGTTCAAACTCCTTACATAGCTCGGATGGCAGCTCTCGAACTGTGAGTTGGTGACTTACTCCTTTTCTACTCAATACATCAGCCATGACATTAGCCTTCCCTGAATGATAATTGATTCCCACGTCATAATCCTTGATGAGCTCCAACCATCTTCGCCGCCTCAAATTCAGGTCCGTTTGTGTGAATATGTACTTAAGACTCTTATGATCCGTATAAATTTCAGACCTATGTCCAAGAATATAATGTTTCCAAATATTCAATGCATGTACCACGACTGCAAGTTCCAAGTCATCTGTTGGATATTCCACTCATTTTTCTTCAATTGTCTCGATGCGTAGGCGACCACTTGACCTTCTTGTATCAATACACATCCAAGTCCTTGTATCGATGCATCACAATATATATCAAAACTCTTGCTCACGTCCAGCAATATCATAATTGGGCCTGTTGTTAACCTTTTCTTCAACTCCTCAAAACTTTCTTGACAAGCTTGAGTCCATTGGATAGTATTCCTCTTTATTAAAAATTCCATCATTGGCTTGGCTATTTTGGAGAAGTCCTTGATGAACCTACGGTAATATCCAGCACTCCCAAGAAAACTCCTTATTTCCTTTACGTTTTGCAGGGGTTCCCATTTCAGCACGTCTCTCACTTTTCCTTGGTCAACCGATACTCCTCCTCCTGAGATGATATGACATAAAAATGACACCTCTTTCAACCAAAACAGGCACTTGTTGAACTTGGCATACAATTTGTGCTCTCTCAATTTCTGTAACGTAAGCCTCAAGTGTTCCTCATGTTCCTTCTCATCCTTCGAGTAGATCATAATGTCATCAATGAATACCACAACAAACTTATCCAAGTACTCCATGAAGACCTCATTCATGAGGTACATAAAGTAGGAAGGTGCATTGGTCAATCCAAAGGACATCACGGTGTACTCATAAGATCCATACCATGTCCTGAAGGCGTCTTAGGTATGTTCGACGGTCTAATCTTCATTTGGAAGTATCCCTACCTCAAAATCAATATTGGAGAAAACACAAGCACCCTTCATTTGATCAAACAAGTCCTCTATACGGGGCAAGGTATACTTGTTCTTGATTATCACCTCGTTGAAAGCTCAGTAGTGTACACACATTCTTTGCGATCCATTCTTCTTATCCACGAAAAGAACGGGCACTTCCCAAGGTGAAGAGCTTGGGCGAATAAAACACTACTCCAATTGCTCTTGAATTTGCTTCTTGAGCTCCTCTAACTCCTTAAGAGGCATCCTATATGGCCTCTTAGCTATAGGTGCAGTTCCCCGTATTAACTCAATAACAAATTCTATGTCTCGATCAGGTGGCATACCTGGCAACTCGTCCGGAAAAACATCCAAGAATTCATACAACACTGGAATCTCCTCAATTGCGGCACCGTCCAAGTGATTCAACTCTAATTACTTCGATGCGTGTTGAGATGCTTCAAATTCTATGATGATCCCTTCCTCATTGGTCAACTTCACCGTTTTCGTGGAACACTCAATAATTCCATTGTGCTTCCTCAACCAGTCCATACCAAGTATAATGTCAAATCCTTGAGCATCCAAAACAATGAGGTTGGCAAAGAAGTCTACCCCCTTGTTCTAAGGCTTACTTCTGGACATACTATATTTGTCCTCATCTCTCCTCCAGGAGACTTAACCAATAAAGTAAACTTCATATGAGAGATAGGCAAACCATACTTGGCAACATATTTCGATACAATGAATGAATGTGATGCTCCAGAATCAAATAACATAGTCGCCGGGTTGGAGTTTGCGAGAAACATACCAATCACCATGTCATCCGCTTGTTGAGCATCCTCCGTAGAGACATGGTTCACATTGCCTCGAGCAAAATTCTGATGTCCACGGTTCCCTTGCGACTGTCCTCCATTGGGTCTTGGATTTTTCCTCGGTGCATTGCTTCCTTGACCACGCCTGACTTAGGACATTGATGTGCAAAGTGTCCAGCTTCTCCACAAGTATAACACTTCTTTGCTACACCAGAATTTGGATGGACTTGATTCTGCGCATTAGCACCAGGAAAGTTGGCACGAGTGCAAAAGGCATGGAGGCCTAGCTGCTTGCATGGCAGGGCATTGCTGCACAAACTGAGCTGGACATGGTGCAGATCTGGGGCATTGAGTAGGAGCAGAGGAGCAGTAATATGGCACATTTGGTGGTGCAAAGCGAGGGCGCACATTACTTCCTTGTTGCTGTCCTTGATATGGTGCCTTACTCTTGGTGTCTTGCTCTATCTCACGGACTTCGTTCTCAGCAACAATTTCTTTTTCCACAAGCATCTGGAAGTTGGCATAATCACAATTGAGCAATTGTACTTGGATCTCATTGTTCAAGCCCCTCATGAACAAGCATTGCTTCCGGCTATCTTGGCTCACATCCTCAGGCGCATACCTTGAGAGTTGAGTAAATTTATTGAGATATTCACCCACGCTCGGCCTTCCTTGCCTCAAGTTTTCAAGTTCTTGCCTCTCCTTGAATTCCGCCCAGGTGATCCTCTCCTGATTCTTATGAGCATTGCAATAAGAATCCCACCAATCCACAGCTGCTCCAACTAGTTGATGAGATGCAAATAGTACCTTCTCCCGATCACTGCATTGGACAATTGCGAGTTTCTTCTCCATGGACTTGAACCAATCATCAACATCCATAGGGTCAATAGCTTGAGCAAAAGTGCGTGGTCTAGTCCTCATAAACTCTCCCAACCGGATATGAGGAGGTGGGGGTGGCGGTGGAGGCATGTTGGGCTGATTGTTGAGGTTGTTGCTAGCCTGTAGCTATCCCATAGTTTGTATCATGGTCTGCATGAGCTGGTTTTGCATAGCCAAAAGTTGCTCAATATTGATAGCTCCATAAGTAGGTCCATGTCCATTGTTGTTCTGAGGTGCTCCATTGATCTCCTCCTCATCATTGTCATCTCTCTGGTTGCGAGTCCTCACCATCTGAAGAAAAGCAAGAGGTAAGAATTTAGAAGACGTCCCCAACTATATGCATCAAGGGATGTGCAACTAAGCAACTAGATGTACTAGCCTATGTGGACATGGCAATGCTAAAGCATCTCAAAATCCTCTACCAAGCACACAAGCAAACAATATATAGCAAACCGCACACCAAACAAGAACACATCGGCTCCTACGTGCTCCTATGTGCTCTAAATTGTCCATTCTATCTAGGTTGCGTCCTACAGTTAACCTGTGGCTCTGATACCAATTTGAGACACCTGGTTCCAAAAATGAACCATGTGAATGCATATGTGTACCCAGGACGTTCAACACACATACACGAGTGCAATCACAAAAGGATATACAGAAAATTACCACAATACAATATTAAATAACCACGTTTATTACATAATTCATAATATCCTCGATACAACTCTAATGAATATTAATGACAGGTTGAACTAATGCAGTGGAAATAAACTAATAAAGCAACTAAGCAAACTAAGCTTAGGGTATAGCGCAGCTCCAACACTCCACTGGCAAAGCTGACGATAGACACGGCCTAGAACTCCGCATTATCATCGTAATATGGTGGGGGAATTGCAAGGGTGAGTACATGTCGTACTCAGCAAGTGTGGAAAGTATGACATGTAGCTGATTCAAATGACAAATATAATAATGGCTAAGTGCTGAAAAGTACATTAAAACATTTGAAAAGCAATATATTATACGTATGTGAAATAAACCCATCATAAATCATATAATTATCATAATACCAGTCCATATTTCATTACCATCATCCATGTACCAGATTTCACCATTACCATTAATCAAATCCAGTACAGAAATTTAATCCATAACCAGCCATAACCAGTACCAGACCATAACCATAACAATCCCAATACCAAGTTCCCTTTAATCATGTAGGTCATCTAGGTGCTCATAACCGAGAGCACGGCTATCATGATAGTTTTAAGACTCTACAGAGTTTGTACCACTTTACCCACGTGTTTGTGATTTCATTACCCGTCGGTGACTAAAGAACCTCCCTTACGCCAATTACACTTCCTTTGGTGTATGGCCAAGAGATCACAAAATAGTAATTACAAAGAAATTACTAGCCTATTTAAACCCCATTGAGGTTTCACCAGTGGCGATGCCTCCAACTGAGCACATCTTCAACCAAAGGCCCCCTCTTGAGCCATTCGGATCCCAGGATAGTCCCACCAATCATCAACAAACCCAATCTGAATACCCCTTCTCCGAGCACCCTTAATGGTCCAAATAGCACTGGCAAAGCCCTAATTAATCAACTACGCCGCACCCATACTTGGCCTCATGGTGGCACTGTTGTCCTGGCTTATTCTTGCATGATTCGGTCCTTAGACCAAAAGCAAGCAAACCACCATAACATCCAAACCATCCACATAACAGGCTTGCTTAGATCACCCATTACCACATCATATTAACCAGTTCATGTTAATCATAATCTCATAGATACATAATTAAGTTAAGTGGTATAGTTGTTTTCCCATCCCAGTTAAATAAGCGAAGCAAAAAGGGTAAAAAGCCCATCCCGACTCTCTACCATGAATTCTAGGTGACAAAGGTAGTTTAACAAAGCTAGTTAACTTCCTATCATAGGATTCCCATCAAATTAACACAAGCATGCAGTTTTGCAAACAAAACATATATTTCAAAACAGGATAAATATGTTCAAGAACACTTGCCTTCCTCTTGGGCTTGATTGGGATCAAAGACTTCAAACTCTTAGTGCTGGAGATCCTCCAGGGCACTCTCTAGTGCAAATCCATCTAATCCGCACAATAAACATACAAGAAAAGAATTACAATAAAATAGTGCACATATATTACTCAATATGACATGACATGCATGATTGATGCAAATGCGAAGTAAAACTAGTTAATAAGTTGTTAATAATGTTTATTAATCAATTACAATGGTTATTAACAAGTCTACACAGGTTTGGAGTTGATTCGATCGAACTTTAAAATTACTTCAACACAATTTAGCCAGGGAAATCGGAGTCGTCCGCTAGGGACCGGACTAGTCTGCGCTTCACAGAACTAGCAAACTAGGATTTTCTAGATTCATGTGAATTTGGAGATTTGAGGTTGAATTTACGTAAGGAAGAGAAAGTAGAAGGTATACCAGGTGTCTAAGACTCAAAGAATCAAGAGTATTGGAGGTAGCACTTGGATCTTGACGATCTAGGGTTGATGAAGAACTTGATGGCGTATCATTGATGAAGAACGAAAAATTGATGGAGATATTGATCCTCCTTCATTTCCTCCTCTTCTTCTTATTGCTCGGACTCTCCTTCTCCCTCCTTGGTGGCGGCTATTCATGAGCTAGTGATTGGGTGTGGTGAAAAAGTGGCAAATAGATGTCAAGCCAAGGGGTGGGGTTGTTTATATAGAGGTGGAGGGCTAGGGTTGGGTGGATTTCGAGTTGAGATGAGTAGGGCTCGATTTTAGGGTCTCACATGGGCTCTAAAAGAGTTAGGCACGATGTCCCTAGGCCCACATAAGGTAAAACCTGAAAACAATTCGTGAAACAAAAGATCAACTCGGAGTCACGATTTATCGGACAAGTGCGCAAAAGGGTCGAACTAGTCTAAAGTTAGACAGAGATAAATCGGACAAGTCCGGACTATATAGGACAAGTATGAACTTGGTCAGAGGAAAATTAGACAAGTCTGGTCAAAACTGGACGAGTCTGATTTTAGTCACAGGAAAAATGGACAAGTCCGCTGGAACACAGGACAAGTCCAGAGACTTACGAAAATTTCCAAGGAATTGGAATACCGGACTAGTCCGCACTGGGTCGACCAAGTCCGAAAGTGTCCAGAGAGAAAAACAGACTAGTCCGCAACAAAACGGACAAGTCCGAAGGAAGTCATAGAGAAATCGGACTAGTCCGCACCAAGGCCGGACTAGTTCGTACTTCCCAGAATTCTTAAGTGCGGTTTTTGATATAAATTCATTTTAAACTTATTTCTTTTTATGTTGCTCAATGTTAAACATATCTAATGATGGATGCAGGGCATGATGCATGAAAATGAGGGTGTTACAGATCTTGACAGCTTTGACGGGAGCTTTGGAGCTATCAGAAGGCTGTAGACGAGGTGCAGCGGGTGAGTCCCGCTAACCCGAGCTCGGTAGAGGCTGACTTGGTCCAGCGCTGCCTGGGGCAGGTGTTCGGTCTGCTTTGAAGGCTTGGAGCTTCTCCAAGGCTAACACCGCAGCAATACGATCTCCGCAGATCCTGAGGATGCCGGAGGGAGTTGGCATGTTATGGACAGGGTAGCCGTAGTGGGTTACGACCATGAATTGGTAGAGGGCGGGCCTGCCGTTGATGGCGTTAAACGGGAAGCTGACATCCTCGATGTCGAATAGGATGGTCTCTGTCCTGAAGTTTTCGGATGTCCCAATGGTCACCTGAAGATGGATGTTGTCGTACCGGATGATGTCCCTGGTCCCACTCCTGAGAATATACTCGAGGGGGTGAGCTTGGACACCGGGATCTGCAGCTAGTTGAAGGCCGCACGGCTGATGAGGTTTAGGCCGGCCCTGCCATCAATCAAGACTTATTGGAGCTTGACGTTGGCGATGGTGGGGGCGACCAAGAGGGGCAGGATCCCAACTCCTGCCATGTTCTTGGGCAGTCGGAGGTGTCGAAGTTGATTGGCTTCTCCTTCCACTTGTTGTGCAGCGCTAGAGCGAGAGCATGAGCTATTGAAGCCACTGCTTGGCGCAGGGTCTTCATCATGTTTAGAAATGCGGGATCCTAAGACCCCAAGAAGATGATGTGGAGTGTCTTGCAACGCTCGTGGTCGCTGTTGGCGTCGGAGTCCTGATCCTTGTGGACCACCTTGATGGCCCGTTTCTGCTTTTGGTACTCCATCTCCTCGTCGTTGTCATCCTTGGGGTCAACCTTCTGCTTGCCCTTCCTCTGGCGGAAGGGAGCTCCGTCAGGACGCTGCTGCGCCCACTCTTGGTATCCCTCGGCTCATCTCTTGATCTATCGGCACTCGCTCGCAGTGTGGTCGCGAGTCTTGTGCGCCGGGCAGGGCTCGACGTTGTCATCAGTAGCAGGTGGCTGATGTGGGCGTTTCTCGGGGCATGGGGGTCTACCGCCACCGATTGCAGCTGCTGCTGTGACGGGCGCCCCATGCAGCGGCTTGTTCTAGCCACCTGAATGTAGTCTATATGGGTGTGAATAGGCTATTTGAATTTTTGTCGATCCCTGAAACACTTAACAGATTGATCAAATACAGGGAGATTGGACTAGTCCGGTATAGTGCGGACTAGTCCGGTATGTGTGGACTAGAAAGATCAAGATTGATCAATAATTTCACTTTTAGTACCCTATGTAGCGGAAAGTAATTGGTAACTTGGATGTATTACAACAATGAAACAATGTATGGCAAAGACCAATTTTAATTCCAATGTTTCAATGTGAGTTACACAAGATTATGCAAACCCTAGAATATGATGAACGATAAAACAAAAGTGGGGAAGACACGATTTTATCCCGAGGTTCGATTCCGATGAGGAAATCTACGTCCCCGTTGAGGAGTCCGCAGAGGACCGGGTCTTCACCAACCCTACCCTCGTCGAATCGCCACAGAGGTCGATTCTCTTCCACTAATCACAAAGGGGCAAATAACATGTTCAAGGGGCCTTCTCACAAGTTGAGGGCTCCCCAAGAAGTACAATGATGAACACCACCAAACACACTCAAAAGATATACAATAAAACAATTAGAGTGTGCGAGAGATCGAGCTCAAGATGTGTAGAACAAGTATCTCCTTTGATCAATTGCTAATCCTCAAAGATTTGATCCTTTTAGGGCTAGAATGTGTGGAGAGATGTGGATTCTGGGCTCTTGGGAGGTGTGACGGCGTAGGGGGTCGAGGGAGTTGGTTGTATGGCCCTACACCTCTATTTATACTAGGGTTTCCAAAAGTTACCGTTAGGGTTTGCGATGTCTGACTAATCAGTGGTGGACAACAAACTAGTCCGGTGTGCGACGTGTGGAAAACCCTAAGTATTGATGGATATTGGACTAGTCCGTTAAGGGGCAGACTAGTCCGATTTTAGTCAGAAACTTTTCGTAATCCGGTAGATATGAGACTAGTCTGGTGTGATGAACACCGTGTAGGATGTAGGACAAGTTCGTACTTGTAGGGACTTGTCCGATTTTAGTTAGAGACTTTTCGGACTAGTCCAGTGAATATCGGACTTTTTCGGTGTTGCGCAAATGTGAAGTGTTGAGGACTAGTCCGCACTAGGGGGGACTAGTCCGATTTTAGTCAAAGAGATATCCGACTAGTCCGGTGTATATCGGACTAGTCCGCTCTTCCTGTGAAATATGCAATGAGTTGAATTATTTGTTCACTTGAGCTATTCAGGTGTTTTTCTCCAACACAATTCATACAAAATAATCTAATCTTTTCATCTCTTGAGATGTTTTCCCTTTAAATCCTCGTTCTCTTTCCTTTTTGTGCTTTCTTTCTCATTTCTTTAAAACCTGCGCTCATCTCAACAATTTTGTTATGATCTCATTTGTTTGTCATTAATCAACCAAAACTCACAGGGATGCCTAGATGCACTTTCAATCTCCCCCTTTTTGGTGATATATGACAACTAATTGAGATTACAAAAATATAATGAAAAAATAAGATTTTCATAAATTGTGCACATATGACTTTTGAGCAAAAATAGCAAATGTAAGAGTAATACATATGTGCACTCTTTTATGGTGGGGTGCAAAGCTATGTGTGTGAGCAATAATATTGATGTGGATATCATAAGAGGCATAATCATAATAACATCAAGAATCTCAGGCACACATAGCAGTTTTAAACATAAACCATTGATCATAAGCACAACATAGTCATCATTTCACAACACATGTCCAAAAGCATGAGAGAGCATAATTAAAGTTTTACAAACCCAAAAGCATGATGGAGTAGCAACAAAAATACAAAAGAGGAATAGAGCTCTCTCTCTCTCTCTCAACCTAATGCTACGACCTAAGACTCCCCCTCAATCTCTCCCACTTTGGCTTCAAGGCACCAAAAAGAAGGAGAAGAGGGATCTACTCGTCATTGCCAGCTCACTCCATACTATCGAAACTTTCATCATCTTTGTCGTCATCCTGAGGAGGAGGAGTAGAGGAACCACTCGTCGTGCCCCGAAGGCCAAAGTAGGCAAGCTCAGAAAGAGAGAGAGGTGGAAGCTTCGAGAAGTAAAAAGCGGAGTCCTCTGAGTTAATTGGAGGCCCGAAGGCTCAATCTCCAATTGTTGACAAATTGCCTTGACATTGTCCTTCATGTATCTCAATTGCTCTTTTCTTGCCTTTTTCATCTTATGAACCTTCACCTCAGTTGTGCGGCAAGAGCCAAAGATAGCTGCCAAGTACTTTATGATTCCACTAGCAGACCCTTTACTAGATGGAGGGGCCCTAGTGCCAGAGGAAGGCCTTGTATCTCCTTGAGCTTTCTCTGGGTGTTACTCACTCGAGACAGGTGAGGGAGCAGCTGCGAGAGAGGCTTGAGGAGGCTTTTGAGGCTTTTGAGGAGTATGCTCCACATCCTTCACAAACTCAATTCCTGTGACTTTTTCAATCATGAACATCAATTATGGTGCATAGCCACAGGAGCAGTTTGGTGTGCAGGAGATGTTCACCATGTCATTCCAGATGTAATCGAGGATATAAAACTTCCTTCTCCCGCTAATCACTTTCATCAAGGTTCTCAAGTAACTTTGGACACTCCCGGCATCTCCATCCTTTGGAGCAATTGTCTTTCAGAGCACTCTATTGAAAACCATAAAGAAAGGCTTCATGTTCTTGGTTGAGGGAGGATTGTATTTGAGGCGAGTATCATAAATAAAATCCATCTTGTCCTTCTCCAAAACACCAAGATGTGAATCACAATCTCATTGCTGCCGGTGTCCTCAAGGTGCAACAGCCTAGCAAACTCAGCATAAATAACTGTGTACTTGGATCCATGTGTTATCCAATTCACCCTCTCTTCTTCATCACTGGCAAAGTAGCGAGTAGAGTAAAACTAGGCAATGAATTCATCATTCCAGTTGTATCTAAAAGAAAACAAGTCCTTGAGATTGTGTCTCTCAGCCGACTATATCACCTCCTCAAAGGCACCACAACTCTTTCTTTCAATGTGGCTCTAGTCAATCCATTGGCTGCAGACCACTAGAGTCTTTATTGGGAGGTACACGGTGATGTAGTAGTCCGAGCGAAAGTGACTCCAAAATCTCGGGTTAGCTGCCTTTTCCCACTTCTATAGGCATCAATCTTCCTTAGATTCCATGCTGCATCACTTCCATTGCCATTGAACTTCTCCTCCGAGGGGTCCCTATTTCCTTGTCTTGGAGCTATCATCTTGAGGAGGCCAATAGGGCCAGAGGCAAGCCCTTTTCCTTTTCCCTTAGCTTGGCGAGAAGCAGCCAAGCTAGGACCAGCCACATCTTTCCCTCTAGAAGCTGGTTTCTTAGCTGGAACCTTTCGCCGCACCCTAGGTGGAGTGGGCGAGGGGTTAGCGGTATGGTCTTGCCTTTTCTTGGTGTGGCCCGTCGAAACACAAGGCAAAGTCTCTTGATCCAACTCGGCCTCGAAGTCAGAGATATCCTCATTTGAGTTTGACATTGTCCTGACAAGAATGTGATATATGACATAGATAAGAATTGGTTACAAGGGAAAGCATTGATTTGAAGAATGTTAGGGTTTTGTTCAACAAACACCGGACTTGTCCATTGCTTAGGTGCGGACTAGTCCGGAGAACCGGATTTGTCCGCACCGATAATGGACTAGTCCGATATTTGGCTGCTTAAACCCTAGCCAACGAGGTAATGGAATTCCTCAATGCAAAAGTGATGTAGTGTAGTTGTAATACAAACAGGGAGGCATGTGTTGACTGGAGGAGCTAAGCTATTTGACCAAAAACAAGGAAAATCGAAGATTCTAGGGTTTGGAGAGGAATTTACCAAATCCTTCGATTTGAGTCGTTGAAGAAGTTTTTGATGCGGACTAGTCTGGGGTCTTCGATCCCCTTGCAGTGGAGATTGATTCCCACAAATATTTGAGTGGATTTGATGGAGAACTCGCAAAATCGCCTTGGGAGCACTTGAGTGAGGAGAGAGAATGTGAGAGGAGTTGTGAGGAGGAAGAAGATTAGCTTTGTGCCGGCCTTAGGGTCATGGAGTTGAAAAATCGGACTAGTTCATGGTTGGACCAGACTGGTCCAGACTAGCGGACATAGTGCGGACTAGTCTGCAATGTGCGGACTAGTCCGGGGTAACCACGGACTAGTCCGTGGTCTCCTGTACAGAGAAGTACAAAACACTTCATATATATATATATATATATATATATATATATATATATATATATATATATATATATTCGAAGGTTCCTAATAAGAAATAGGGGACAAAGACACACAAATATTCTTGATGAATATGATCAGTAAACATACAACAATCAAGCTATGACCATAATTCACCAAGATCAAATAATTAACATAGTTTTTTGGAGAAATATAGAGAGAGATGATTTTTCAACACAATCAACATGATTTTGAAGATGGCATTCAGGTATGCAAGTTTTCAAGCCAGGTTCTGAGCATCAAGGATATTTAGATCATTTCAGAGCTCACAAAAGTGTCTTTCATCAAGTGGCTTGGTAAAGATATTGGCTAGTTGTTTTTCAGTGTTGACATGGGAAATGGCTATGTCTCCTTGTAACACCCTCATTTTCATGCATCATGCATTTCATAAGTTCATTAATCATGTTTAACATTAATCCACATAAAAAGGAACAAGTTTGAAATGAATTAGAAACAAAACTGCACTTTAGAATTCTGGGAAGTGCGGACTAGTCCGATTTTTGTGCGGACTAGTCCGATTTCTCTCTGACTTCAAACGGACTTGTCCGTTATGCTGCGGACAAGTCTGTTTTTTCCTCTGGACACTTTCGAACTTGTCCGGCACTGTGCGAACTAGTTCGGTATCCCAAATTGCTTGAAAATTTTCTAAGTCCCTAGACTTGTCTGGACTTGTCCGGTGTTACAGCGGACATGTCCGTTTTTCCCTCTAACTAAAGTCGAACGTGTCCGATTTTTTGCCAGACTTGTCTATTTTTCCCCTGTGGATAAGTTCGGACTTGTCCGATGTCCAGTCCGGACTTGTCCGATATCTCTCTGACCAACTTCGGACTAGTCCGGCCCTTTTCAGACTTGTCCGATAAATCGTGACTCCGAGTTGATCTTTTGTTTCACGACTTATTTCTTGGGTTTTACATTAAGTGGGCCTACGGACGTCGTGCCTATCTATTTTAGAGCCCATGTGGGACTCTAAACCGGCCTCTACTCATCTCAAACTCGAAATCCACCCAACCCTAGCCTCCACCTCTATATAAACAACCCCACCCCTTGGTTTGAGATCTATTTGTCACTTTTCCACCTCACCCAAACCCTAGCTCGTGAATAGCTGCCACCAAGGAGGGAGAAGGAGATCTAGAGCAAGAAGAAGAAGGGGAGGAAACAAAAGAGGATCAAGATCTCCACCATGTTCGCGTTCTTCGTCTACAATTCACCATCAAGTTCTTCATCAACCCTAGATTGTCAATATCAAGGTGTTGCCTCCAAGATCCTTGATTCATTGGAGTTCTAAAAACATAGTATACCTTCTATTCTCTTTTCCTTACGTAAATTTGACCCCGTTTCTCTAAATTCACGTCGATCTAGAAAACCCTAGTTTGCCGGTTCTGCGAAGTGCGGACTTGTCTGGTCCCTAGCGGACTAGTCCAATTTTCCTGGTTAATTTCTGTTGAATTAATTCTAAATTGACTCGAATCAACTCCAAACCTGTATAAACTTGTTAAAATCTATTAGAACTAGTTAGTGATCATTAAAAGCAACTCATTAATAGGTTCCACCTTGCATTTGCATCAATCATGCATATCATATCATGTTGAGTAATGTTTGTGCACTCTTTGATTGTGTTTCTTGTCTTGTATGTTTATTGTGCGGATTAGATGGATTTGCGCTAGAGAGTGGCGCGGAGGATCTCCAACACTTAGAGTTTGAAGGCTTTGACCCAAACCAATCCCAAGAGCAAGGCAAGTGTCCTTGAAGCATATTGATCTTGTTTTAAAATAAATGTTTTGTTTGCAAACTGCATGCTTGTGTCAATTTTATAGGAAATCCTATGATAGGGGGTTTACTAGATTTGTTTGACAAGCCTTATCACCTAGTATTTATGGAAGAGAGTCGGGAAGGGATTTTTACCCTTTTTGCTTCACTTAGTTAATTGGGGTGGGAAAACAACTATACCACTTACCTTAATTATGTAATTATGAGATTATGATTAACGTGAACTGGTTAATATGATATGGTAATGGGTGATCCAAGAAAGCATGGTATATGGATAGGTTGGATGTTATGGTGGTTTCGTTTGCTTTAGATCTAAGGACCGGTTCGTGGAACGATCATCCAGGATTTACGGTGCCACCACGAGGCCAAGTATGGGTGTGGTGTAGCTGATTAATTTGGGCTTTGCCAGTTCTATTTGGACCATTAAGGATGCTCGGGGAAGGGGTAGTCGAATTGGGTTTGTTGATGATTGGTGGGACTACCCTGGGATCTGAAAGGCTCAAGAGGGGGCCCTTGGTTGAAGATGTCCTCAGTTGGAGACATCGCTATCGGTGAAACCTCAGTGGGGTCTAAATAGGCTAGTAATCCCTTCGTAAAGTCTATTTTGTGATCTCTTGGCCACACACCTAAGGAAGTGTGAGACGGCATAATTGAGATTCTATAGTCATCGAAAGGTGATGAAATCACAAACACGTGGGTAAAGGGGTACAACCTCTGCAGAGTGTGTCTTTAAACTATCATGATAGTCGTGCTCCCGGTTATGAGCAACATGGACCCTCACATGATTAGAGGAAACTTGGTATTGGGATGGTTTTTGGCATGGTTATGGTTCGGTTATGATTATGGCTGTTAACATGGTTATGGTTATGGATGGTATTATGGATTAAATTATGGTATTGGATATGATTAACGGTAATGGTGAAATCTGGTATATGGGAGAGTTATGGACTTGTATTATGATAACTATATGGTTTATGATGGGATTACTTCGCATAAATACAATATATTGCTTTTCAAATGTTTTTGATGTACTTTTCAGCACTTAGCCATTATTATAATCATCATTCGTATCAGCTACATGTCATACTTTCCACACTTGTTGAGTACGACATGTACTTACTCTTGCAATTCCTCCACCAATAGTTGCAGGTCAAGATTGGGATTATAATGATGATAATGTGGAGTTCTAGGTTGTGTATGCCATCAGGTTGCTTGTGGTGTTGATTGGAGCTGCACTATACCCTATTTGCTTATGCTGCTTAGTTGCTTAGTTTGCTTATTAATTTATTTCCGCTACATTAGTCAAACTTGTCATTAATATTCATTAGAGTTTGTATTTGAGGATTTTATGAATTGTGTAATAAAATTTGGTTAATTAATCTTGTTTTATGGTAATTTTCTGTATATCCTTTTGTGAATGCACTCGTGTATGTGTCTTGAACGTCATGGGCACACATATGCGTTCACTTGGTTCATTTTCGGTACCGGGTGTCACAAATTGGTATCAGAGCCACAGGTTGACCATAGGACACAGCCTAGATACAATGGCCACTTTAGAGCACATAGGAGCACTCAGGAATTGATGTGTTTTTGTTTGGTGTGCTGTTTGCTATATATTGTTTGCTTGTGTTCTCAATAGAGGTGTTTGGGATGCTTTAGCATTTCCATGTCCACGTAGGCTAGTGTAGGTAGTTGCTTAGTTTCATATACCTTGATGCATATAGTTGGGGACGTCTTCTAAATTCTTATCCCTTGCTTTTCTTCAGATGGTGAGGACTCGCAACCAGAGGGATGGCAACGATGACGAGGAGAATAATGGAGCACCTCAGAACAATAATGGACAAGGACCTGCTCAGGGAGCCATCAACATTGAGCAACTATTGGCCATGCAAAACCAGCTCATGCAGACCATGTTACAAACTATGGGATAGCTGCAGGCTGGTAACATCAACAATCAGCCGCTCATGCCTCCACCGCCACCCCCACCTCCTCATAACCAGTTGGGAGAGTTCATGAGGACTAGGCCGCCAACTTTAGCTCAAGCCGCTAACCCTATGGATGCTGATGATTGGCTCAAGTCCATGGAGAAGAAGCTAGCTATTTTCCGATGCAGCGACCGGGAGAAGGTCCTATTTGCTTCTCATCAACTAGTTGGAGCGACTGCGGATTGGTGGGATGCTTATTGCAATGCTCATGAGAACCAATATAGGATTTCTTGGGCCGAATTAAAGGAGAGCTTCCATTCTCATTATGTGCCCGAAGGTGTTACGATTTTGAAGAGGCAAGAATTTGAGAACTTCAGGCAAGGAAGATCGTGTGTGGGTGAATATCTCAATAAATTCACTCAACTTTCAAGGTATGCCCCTGAAGATGTTAGTCGGAACAGCCAGAAGCAATACTTGTTCTTGAGGGACCTTAACAATGAAATCCTAGTGCAATTGCTCAATTGTGATTATGCCAACTTCCAGAAGCTTGTGGGCAAAGAAATTGTTGTGGAGAACAAGGTCCGTGAGATGGAGCAAGACAACAAGAGGAAGGCGCCATATCAAGGATAACAACAAGGAAGTAATGTGTGCCCTTGCTTTGCGCCACCAAATGTGCCTTATTACAGCTCTTCTGTGCCTGCTCATCGCCCTGGATATGCACCGCACCCAGCTCAGTTTGTGCAGTAGCACCCTATCATGCAAGCACCTAGGCCTCCAATGCTTTATGCACCTCATGCCAACTTTCCTGGTGCCAATGCGCGGAATCAAGTCCGTCCAAATTCTGGTGCAGCAAAGAAGTGCTATACTTGTGGAGAAGATGGACACTTTGCACATCAATGTCCTAAGTTAGGCCTTGGTCAAGGAAGTAATGCGCTGAGGCAAAACCCAAGACCCAATGGAGGACAGCCGCAAGGAAATCGTGGACAGCAGAATTTTGCTCGCGGCAACGTGAACCATGTCTCCACAGAGGATGCTCAACAAGCGGATGACGTGGTGATTGGTATGTTTCTCGCTAACTCCAACCTGGCGACTATGTTATTTGACTCTGGAGCATCGCATTCATTCATTGCATCGAAATATGTTGCCAAATATAGTTTGCCTATCTCTCATATGAAGTTTACTCTATTGATTATGTCTCCTGGAGGAGAGATGAGGACAAATATAGTATGTCCAAAATTAAGCCTTGGAATAAGGGGGGTAGACTTCTTTGCCAACCTCGTTGTCTTGGATTCTCAAGGACTGGACATTATACTTGGTATGGACTGGTTGAGGAAGCACAATGAAGTTAGTGAGTGTGCCACGAAGACGATGAAGTAGACCAATGAGGAAGGGATCACCATAGAGTTTGAAGCATCTCAACACGCACCAAAGCAATTGGAGTTGAACCATATGGACGGTACCGCAAATGAGGAGATTCCAGTGGTGTGTGAATTTTTTTATGTGTTTCCGGATGAGTTGCTAGGTATGCCACCTAACTGAGACATTGAATTTGTTATAGAGTTAATACCTGGAACTGCACCTATAGCTAAGAGGCCATATATAATTCTTCCTAAGGAGTTAGCGGAGCTCAAGAAGCAAATTCAAGAACAACTAGAGAAAGGTTTTATTCGCCCCAGTTCTTTGCCTTGGGGAGCGCTCGTGCTGTTTGTGGATAAGAAGGATGGGTCGCAAATGATGTGCGTAGATTACCGAGCTCTCAATGAGGCGACCATCAAGAACAAGTACACCTTGCCACGCTTAGATGATTTGTTTGATCAGATGAAGGGTGCTTGTGTCTTCTCCAAGATCAATTTGAGGTCGGGATACTTTCAAATGAAGATTAGACCGTTGGACATACCCAACACATCTTTTAGGACGCGGTATGGATCTTATGAGTACACCATGATGTCCTTTCGATTGACAAATGCGCCTGCCTATTTTATGTACCTCATGAATAAGGTATTCATGGAGTACTTGGAAAAGTTTGTTGTGGTGTTCATTGATGACATCATGATCTACTTAAAGGATGAGAAGGAACATGAGCAACACTTGAGGCTTATGTTGCAGAAATTGAGGGAGCACCAATTATATGCCAAATTCAGCAAGTGCTAGTTTTGTTTGAAAGAAGTGTCATTTTTGAGTCATATCATCTTGAGAGGAGGAGTATCGATTCACCTCGGGAAAGTGAGGGACGTGTTGAAATGGGAACCCTCGCATAACGTAGAGGAAATAAGGAGTTTTCTTGGGATAACTGGATATTACCGTTGATTCATCAATGACTTTTCCAAGATAGCCAAGCCAATGATGGAGCTGCTAATGAAAGGGAAAGTGTTCTAATGGACTCAAGATTGTCAAGAAAGTTTTGAGGAGTTGAAGAAAAGGTTAACAATAGCCCAGTTTTGGTTCTGCCGGATGTAAACAAGAGTTTTGACATATATTGTGATGCATCGAGACAAGGACTTGGATATGCATTGATGAAAGAAGGTCAAGTGGTCGCCTATGCATCAAGACAATTGAAGAAACATGAGCAGAATTATCCAACGCATGATTTGGAACTCTCAGCTGTTGTGACACCCGATTCCGAAAATGAACCAAGTGAACGCATATGTGTGCCCAGGACGTCCAACACACATACACGAGTGCATTCACAAAAGAGCATACAGAAAATTACCACAAGACAAGATTAATTAACCAAATTTTATTACAAATTCAGAATATTCTCGAATACAAACTCTAATGATTATAAAGGACAAGTTCAACTAATGCAGCGGGAATAAACTAAATAAGCAAACTAAATAGCTAGGCAGCATAAGCAATAGGGTATAGTGCAGCTCCAATCAAGACCACAGGCAAAGCTAACGGTAAACACGTCATAGAACTCCGCATTATCGCCACTGAACTCCCAATCCTGACCTGCAACTATTGGGGGGGGGGGGGGGGGTTGCAAGAGTGAGTACATGTCGTAATCAGCAAGTGTGGAAAGTAAGACAAGTGGCTGATTCAAATGACGAATATAATAATGGTTGAGTGCTGAAAAGTATATCAAAACATTTGAAAAGCAATATATTACATGTATAAGAAATAAACCCATCATAAGCCATGTAGTTATCATAGTACCTGTCCATATTCCATATCCATCATCATATACCAATATCCATATTCAATACCAGAATTTAATTCATAACCATCCATAACCATAATACCAATCATAACCATCCCAAATTCCAATGTTCCTCTAATCATGTGAGGGTCCAGGTTGCTCATAACTGGGAGCACGACTATCATGATAGTTTTAGACACACTCTGCAGAGATTGTACCGCTTTACCCACGTGTTTGTGATTTTATCACCTTTCGATGACTATAGAATCTCAATTATGCCGTCTCACACTTCCGTAGGTGTGTGGCCAAGAGATCACAAAATAGCCTTTACAAAGGGATTACTAGCCTATTTAGACCCCATTGAGGCTTCATCGGTGGCGATGTCTCCAACTGAGCACATCTTCAACCAAGGGCCCCCTCTTGAGCCATTCGGATCCCAAGGTAGTCCCACCAATCATCAACAAACCCGATCCGACTACCCCTTCCCCGAGCATCCTTAATGGTGCAAATAGCACCGGCAAAGCCCTAATTAATCAGCTATACCGCACCCATACTCGGCCTCGTGGTGGCACTGTAAATCCTGGGTGGTCGCTCCACGAACCGGTCCTTAGATTTAAAGCAAGCAAAACCACTATAACATCCAACCCATCCACATATCAGGCTTGCTTAGATCACCCATTACCATATCATATTAACCAGTTCATGTTAACCACAATCTCATTAATGCATAATTAAATTAAGTAGTGTAGTTGTTCTTCCATTCCAATTAATTAAGCAAAGCAAAAAGGTAAAAATCCCATCCCGACTCTCTACCATATATCCCTGCTGACAAGGGTTGTTAAACAAAGCTAGTAAATTTCCTATCATAGGATTCCCATCAAATTGACACAAGCATGCAGTTTTACAAACAAAACATTTATTTCAATACAGGATAAATATGCTTCAAGGACACTTGCCTTGCTCTTGGGATTGGCTCGGGTCGAAGCCTTCAAAGTCTTGGTGCTGAAGATCCTCCGTGACACTCTCTAGCACAAATCTGTCTAATCCGCACAATAACCATACAAACAAGAAACACAATCAAAGAGTGCACAAATATTACTCAATGTGACATGACATGCATGATTAATGCAAATGCAAGGTGGAACTTGTTAATAGATTGCTTTTAATGATCACTGTATAGTTCTAATAGCTTTTAACAAGTTTATACAGGTTTAGAGTTGATTAAGTCAAATTTTAGAATTAATTCAACACAATTTAACTTGGAAAATCGGACTAGTCCGCTAGGGACCAGACAAGTCCGCACTTTGCGAGATCAGAAGATTAGGGTTTTCTAGATCGACATGAATTTGGAGATTTGGGGTTACATTCACATAAGGAAAAGAGAATAGAAGATATACTAGGTGTTTAGGACTCCAATGAATCGAGAAACTTGGAGACAACACTTGGATCTTGATGACCTAGGGTTGGTGATGAACTTGATGGTGGATTGTTGATGAAGAACTCGAAGTTGATGGAGATCTTGATCCTCTTTCGTTTTCTCCTCCTCTTCTTATTGCTTGGGATCTCCTCCTCCCTCCTTGATGGTGGCTCTCCACGAACTTGGGTTTGGGTGGGGTGGAAAAGTGGCAAATAGACGTCAATCCAAGGGGTGGGGCTGTTTATATAGAGGTGGAGGCTAGGGTTAGATGAAATTCGAGTTTGAGAGGAGTAGAGGCCGGTTTGAGAGGGGTGTAAAGTTCAATGGAAGCACCACACAGAAAAATTAGAGTGCCGGTTTAGAGGCACTTCCGTTGAAAACAGCCCCACCCCACTCTCTCCTTGGTTTTCAAAATTTTGACCGGTTGCTCGACATAAGTCAAACTGCCTCTAATTCCAATCCTTCCATTAGCACTTGTTCTTCCGGTACTCTCAAGCACTTCTTGAGCTGGGAAACATGAAAAACATCATGAACATCTGAAAGATGAGTTGGCATCTCCAACTTATACGCTACTTCTCCTCTTTTGTCCAAAATCTTGAATGGTCCAATGTAGCGAGGTGCTAGCTTGCCTCTTATGTTAAACCTCTTATGACCTCTCATCGGTGACAACTCGAGGTACACAAAATCTCCCACTTCAAAGGTTAATTTCCTTCTCCTATTGTCCGCATAGCCTTTTTGTCTGGATTGGGCAGCCCTCAAGTTTTCACGAATTATTCGGACTTGCTTTTCGGCTTCTTGCAACACATCCAGACCAAATACTTGAGTTTCTCCTACCTCATTCCAGAATAAAAGTGTCCTACACTTCCTTCCATAAAGAGCTTCATATGGTGACATTTTCAAGCTTGCTTGGTAACTATTGTTGTATGAAAATTCTGCATATGGCAAGCTCTTGTCCCAACTTTTCCCATGCTTTAAAGCACAAGCTCTTAACATGTCCTCTAAAATCTAAATGGTCCTCTCGGTTTGTCCATCAGTTTGAGGGTGATATGCTGAACTAAAATTCAACCTCATTCCCAAAGCTTCATGCAGTTTTTATCAAAACCTGGAAGTGAATTGTGAACCTCTATCCGAGACTATCTTCTTCGGAACTCCATGCAAAAATACTATTATTCCCATATACAGTTCTGCCAATTTCTCTCCATTATAGGTTGTCTTGACGGGAATAAAGTGGGCTGACTTAGTTAAACAGTCCACGTTTACCCAAATTGAGTCAAAACCGGACTGAGTATGTGGTAAACCAACTATGAAGTTCATACCGATCTCTTCCAACTTCCATTCCGGGATCTTCAATGGTTGCAATAATCCGGCTGGCCTTTGATGTTCCGCCTTGACCCATTGACACACATCACACAATGCTACATATTCTGCTATGTCCTTTTTCATGCTATCCCACCAATAGCACGTCTTCAAGTCTTTGTACATCTTTGTACAACCAGGATGAATTGAGTATGGTGAGTCATGTGCCTCTTTTAATATCATCTCCCGAATATGCTTCACATTAGTCATGACAATCCTTTTTCCCAGCCATAAGGTACCATGTTCATCCTCATCAAATATGAATTCTCTTCCCTCTTGGGTCCTTTTCTTGATTTCCTGAATTTCCTCATCCTTGGTCTGTGCCTCTCAAATTTCTTGCTCCAAGGTTGGGTTTAACTCCATCATCTCCATCTCATTTACAAATCCAAGGTTCAAACATTCAAACTCCTTACATAACTCGAATGGTAACTCTTGAACTGTGAGTTGATGACTTACTCCTTTTCTACTCAAAGCGTCGGCCACTACATTGGCTTTTCCCGGATGATAGTTGATCCCCAAATCATAATCTTTGATGAGCTCCAACCATATTCGTTGCCTCAAATTCAGATCTGTGTGTTTAAAAAATATTTAAGACTCTTATGATCCGTATAAATTTCACACCTATGTCCATGAATATAGTGTCTCCAAATCTTCAATGCATGTACTACGGTTGCAAGTTCTAAATCATGTGTTGTGTAATTCTGTTCATGTTTCTTCAATTGCCTTGATGCATAGGTGACCACTTGACCTTCTTGCATGAGCACACATCCAAGTCCTTGTCTCGATGCGTCACAATAATTATCGAAACTCTTGCTTACATCCGACAATATCAAAACTGGGGTTGTAGTTAACCTCTTCTTCAACTCCTCAAAACTTTCTTGACAAGCTTGAGTCCAATGGAAAGCTTTTTCAATAATTAGCAATTCCGTCATTGGCTTGGCTATCTTGGAAAAGTCCTTGATGAATCGACGGTAATATCCAGCCATCCCAAGAAAACTCCTTATTTCCTTTACATTTTGCGGTGGTTCCCACTCCAACACGTCTCTCACTTTTCCGGGGTCAACCGATACTCCTTATCCTGAGGTGATATGACCCAAAAACAATACTTCTCTCAACCAAAACATACACTTGTTGAACTTGGCATACAATTGATGCCTTTTCAATTTCTGCAACATAAGCCTCAAATGTTCCTCATGTTCCTTCTCATCCTTCGAGTAGATCATAATGTCATCAATAAACACCACAACAAACTTATCCAAGTACTCCATGAGGACCTTATTCATGAGGTACATAAAGTAGGCAGGCGCATTTGTCAATCCAAAAGACATCACCGTGTACTCATAGGATCCATACCGTCTCCTAAATGCTATCTTGGGTATGTCCGATGGTCTAATCCTCATTTAAAAATACCCCGACCTCAAATCAATCTTATAGAAGACACAAGCACCCTTCATCTGATCAAACAAGTCTTCTATGTGTGGCAAGGTGTACTTGTTCTTGATTGTTATCTCATTGAGGGGTCGGTAATCTACGCAGATCCTTTGGGATCCATCCTTCTTGTCCACAAATAGAATGGGCGCTCCCCAAGGTGAAGAGCTAGGGCGAATAAAACCCTTCTCTAGTTGCTCTTGAATTTGCTTATTGAGCTTCGCTAATTCCATAGGAGGCATCCTATACGGCCTCTTAGCTATAGGTGCAGTTCCAGGTATTAAATCAATAACAAACTCAATGTCTCGATCAGGTGGCATACCTGGGAACTCATCGGGGAAAACATCCAAAAATTCAGACACCACCGGAATCTCCTCAATTGCGGCACCATCCATATGATTCATCTCCAATTGCTTCTGTACGGTTTGAGATGCTACAAATTCTACGGTGATACCTTCCTCATTGGTCAACTTCACCATCTTCGTGGCACATTCTGTGAGACATGTGTGTGTTGAATACATTGGCTTTGACAAGAAAAGTTTTGAATGCTGCCATAACATCTTTTTAGCAAGGTCCGACTCTAGCTCCGAGCTTCTGCAAGGTCTGACAATAGGTCCGACTTTCTTTTTCTAGATCCGACATATTTTTGGGTAGCTCTGGTGAGCTTTGTCTTTGGCCCCGACATATCTTTGATAGCTGCAGCATGTCTTTGTTAAGCTCTGATATGTTTTGCTAGGTCCGACTTATGTTGGTTAGCTCCGACATGGTTTTCTAGCTCCGACTTTTGGGGTGATTAGTTTCGACTAGTTTTGGTTAGCTCCGGTGCTAGGTCCGACTAGCTTTGGTAAGCTCCGGCGCTAGGTTGTACTAGCTTTGGTAAGCTCCGGCTGAAGCTTCGGTTAACTTTGGCAAGTTCCGGTGCTTGATTGCAATGTTCCTGCTTTTATCTTGCAATGTTTCGAACTTGCTTTATATTCTTAGAAAGATTGATTAGTATTCATTTTCTATATTTTTGGTGTGTTTTGGTTGATATGGCTGATATCGTTTTGATATGCTTTGCAACATGCTTATGTGAGGTGCTCACGTAAGGTGTTGTGTTCGGAACTGACTTGAGTCAAGTAGCGGACTTGGGCTCGTACGGATTGGTTGTTTATTCATCTGTAGGTGTTGCTTTAGTTTAAGACATGGATGGTGATGGGATCCATTGAACTAGTCTTAGGGAGAAGATGAGGTTCAATAACCAAGTTCAGAAGGAATTGTGGTTGAGTTGATCGGGAGGTTGCGCAACATGTTTGAGTCAAGAACAATGCATATGAAGGTATCGTGGACGTCATGGGAAGATGTTTGCACGTGTGCAAGGAGTGCATGGACGTGGCTACATGGTTTCGAGGCGTGATGAAGAGATGTGGACGTAAAGAATTGGTCGGAAAGGTACAACCGACTAGGTTATGGACTCAGGGTGCGGCTGAGTCGGGTTTGACTCAAATATGGAATGATTTGAGTTGGTTATGATAGTATTTCATGTGGGTCACGAATTTGAGTTGTTTTATGAATGTGGGAAACGTTCCTAAGGTGTTTGGAAGTCTTAAGATTGCTTCTATCTACGTATATAAGAGTCCTAAGCAGTTATGGAAAGTTTCGATTCATGATTTGAGTAGGATTAGAGTCCTAGTTGAGATTGGGTTGGCCTAAGGGCTGGTTATATAAGAAAGTGAGGCCAGAGCTCGTGGTGCAAGACTTTAGGGCTGTTCCTCTTGTGTTCTATTGAATAAAATTTGTAGTTTGAAGGAACTTTTATGCCTTGTTCGTCCGACTTGTTCCAGACAAGTTTTACTCGTCGAGTTTCTGGACAGCACTACCTTTCGTCGGTGGTTTTATCATAACTCGAGTTTTACAGATCCAATTGACGAGATTCTTTTTGGGTTGTCTTCACTACTTTATTATCTATCATCTCTCAAAATTTCACGGTCATTTTATTTGTGGTTTTTGATATACACGAGTTTCTTTGCAGCGTTCCATAACTGTTTTTCTCAGGTAGGACAGATTGACCTTTGTTCGATCTTTCGATTATAACCTGAGTTTCTCTTGACGGATTTGAGTGATTCTTCTTGTGGTGTCTTCGTGACTTGATTATCCCTGATATATATCACTTTTGTCATGGTGAAACACGTTTAGATTAGTCTCACACACGATTTCTTTAACAGATCGTTTTTCTGCCGAAGGGGTTGGGATTTAATTGTTTCCGATGCGTAAGATTTTTAAATTTACCATTCACCCCCCCTTTAGTAGATTTTCACGTGCTCTTCGATCCTACACATTCAATAACTCCATTGTGCTTCCTAAACCAGTCCATACCAAGTATGATGTCCAATCCTCGAGAATCCAAAACAATGAGGTTGGCGAAGAAGTCTACCCCCCTTATTCTAAGGCTTACCTTTGAACATACTATATTTGTCCTCATCTCTCCTCCAGTAGACTTAACCAATAGAGTAAACTTCATATGAGAGATAGGCAAACTATATGGCGACATACTTTTGATGAAATGAATGAATCGATGCTCCAGAATCAAATAACATAGTCGCGGGGTTGGAGTTTGCGAGAAACATACCAATGACCGCGTCATCCGGTTGTGGAGCATCCTATGTAGAGACATGGTTCACGTTGCCACAAGCAAAATTCTACTGTCCACGGTTCCCTTGTGGCACTCCTCCATTAGGTCTTGGGTTTTTCCTCAACGCATTACTTTCTTTGACCAAGGCCTGACTTAGGACATTGATGCGCAAAGTGTCCATCTTCTCCACAAGTATATCACTTCTTAACTCCACCAGAATTATTGGGACGAGCTTGGTTTTGAGCACATGCACCACGAAAATTAGCACGAGGTGGAAAAGGCATTGGAGGCCTAGGTGCTTGCATAACGGGGCGCTGCTGCACGAACTGAGTTGGGCGCGGTGCATAACCAGGGAGCTGAGTTGGCGCAAAAGAGGTGAAGTAAGGCGCATTGGGTGGTGCAAAGCGAGGGTGCACATTACTTCCTTGTTGCTGTCCTTGATATGGCACCTTCCTCTTGCTGTCTTGTTCCATCTCACGAATCTTGTTCTTAACCACAACTGCTTTGTCCAAAAGCTTCTGAAAGTTAGCATAGTCACAATTGAGCAGTTGCACTTGAATTTCATTGTTGAGGCCTCTCGTGAACAAGTATTGTTTTTGGCTGTCCAGACTAACATCCTCAGGCGCATACCTTGAGAGTTGAGTGAATTTGTTGAGATATTCACCCACGCTCGATTTTTCTTGCCTCAAGTTCACAAATTCTTGCCTCTTCGAGATCATAACACCCTCAGGCGGATAATGGGAATGGAAACTCTCCTTGAATTTGGCCCAAGTGATCCTCTCCTGATTCTCATGGGCATTGCAATAAGAATCCCACCAATCCGCAGCTGCTCCAACTAGTTGATGACAAGCGAAAAGCACTTTCTCCCGGTCACTGCATTGGACAATAGCAAGTTTCTTCTCCACGGACTTGAGCCAATCATCCGCATCCATAGGGTCAGCGGCTTGGGCAAAGGTCGGCGGCCTAGTCCTCATGAACTCTCCCAACCAGTTATGAGGAGGCGGGGGTGGCGGTGGAGGTATGTGGGGTTGATTGTTGTTATTGCTAGCCTGCAGCTATCCCATAGTTTGTATCATGGTCTGCATGAGCTGGTTTTGCATAGCCAAAAGCTGCTCAATGTTGATAGCTCCATGATCAGGTCCTTGTCCATTGTTGTTCTGAGGTGCTCCATGGTTCTCCTCTTCAGCATTGCCATCCCTCTAGTTGTGAGTCCTCACCATCTGTAGAAAAGCAAGAGATAAGAATTTAGAAAACGTCCCCAACTATATGCATCAAGGGATATAAAACTAAACAACTAACTAGCCTAGGTGGACTTGGCAATGCTAAAGCATCCCAAAATCCTCTATTAAGCACACAAGCAAGCAATATATAGCAAACAACACACCAAAGAAAAACACATCGATTACTGAGTGCTCCTATGTACTCTAAAGTGTCCATTCTATCTAGGTTGCGTCCTACAGTCAACTTGTGGCTTTGATACCAATCTGTCGGGGTGTTGATCCAATAGTTCTCCCGGTACTACTGTTGCTAGCCCGCGAAGTTTGTAGTTCGGTATTGGGCATGCAGAGATTCAAAAGACGATGGCAAATAGACACAAGGATTTACATGGTTCGGGCCGCCTGAGCGTAATACCCTACTCCACGGGGTGTGCAATTGTTGTATTGAGTATCAAATTTGTGTATGGGAGGGTTCCCAGGGTTCAAGAGAGTTGTCCCTTGTGTATCATCGACCATTCCTTTTATAGTACAAGGATCGGTCGTTACACCGTTAGCCTGGCCCGACATGTGGCCCTGGCGGTTACTCATGCTTAATACACAATTAATGAGATTTATTACCCTTAATAGCATGGTAACGGGCTTGACAATGCTGTTACCGGTATTAAAGGCCTTCCGATCGTGTGTCATTAATATGGTTTTAATGACACTTAATCGGGTCTTGAAGTCTTTGATTGCCCCTTAAAGGTCCGAGCCATTGGTGGTCCACCAGTCTGATTGTTAAGGCTGAAGGTCCAACGGTTGGACACGTAGCAGCATCGGAGATGTCCGTCATGGGATGGGTAGGTCCGGTGTAGATGTACAGGTGTCAGTACCGGAGCTTCCCTCTGTTGAGGGTTAGGTTCGGGGGTGCCGCTCAAGTGTTTAGCCCGGAGCTATCCCATGTGTGGGATGTAGGTCCGACTACAGTATACACGTGGCAGCACCAGGACTAACCATAGATGGGAGACAGGTGCGGTCCTGTATGACACGTGGGACCTTCGCAGGTCTTCAACTCAGACAGGTGAAGTTCCTTCTGTCTTTTTGTAGTCCCAAGGGGTATACGGTACGCAGGTTATCGACAGTTGCCCCCTGGGCCCACCTCTGGGAGAGACCTTTTGGATGAAGTCATTGCCGGAGGTGGGTCCATCCTTCAATTTTTGAGCCGCGTCTTCAAGGGTCTTAGGATGTGCCGTTGGCGGTAGTTCGAAAGTAAACCAATGCCACGTGGCATATCCAGGATGCGATAGGTGAGATCTGGGCGTTCGGATCTCACACAATTGAAGGTCGCCGGTTCCCGATACAAAAATCGTATTGGTTCCGCGCGCCCTGTCAGGCCGCCGCCTTCGGGCTTCCCGACTTTCATGATGACAACCATTCGCCTGGGGTAAGGACCTCGACTTGATCGTCGGGGTGGCCCCGGGCCCCCTTGTCATTGGAAGGGTGAAGTTTTTGAATTGTATCGTCGGGTCCTCCATAGTTTCCATCCAAGCGTTGTGGGGGCTTACTTAAGAAGGAAAGCGCGCACCATTTGGGGATTCTTTACACCTTCATTCGAACTCGTGCTCAAATACTCCAAACTTTCGCTTGCTTTTCATCTCTCGCCCCACTGTGTTGCGATGGAGTTGGGTCTCTACAAGAGCCGACTGAAGACCGACGGTGAGTTGAAGAAGGTCCGGGCCCTCATGGGGTTTTTCAGCGACTTCTTCAACCATCAGGTCCGCGCTGGCAAGCTTCCGTTCAAGAAGGAACAAGCCGGCGACATGGTGTACTTCTCCGCGTATGCCATGGTGGGACTGATCCCACCCGTCTACACTTTTCTCTTGATGCTGCTAGACTTCTATGGTCTACAACTGTACCACCTCAGTACCCACTCCATTCCTCTAGTGTTGATTTTTGTCCACTTCTGCGAGATGTGGGTGGGCATCCCCCCCTGCGTCGAGCTCTTCCGCACCTTCTTCACCATCCCTACCACCGGCAAGAGTGACGAGTACCTTGGCTTCTATTATTTTGTGAAGCGCAAGAAGTGCTTGTACATGTACTTGCGTCGTTCCCTTCTGGGAAGTGGGACGACTGGAAGAAGGATTGGATCGTCATCAGGGTGGAGGAGCATGAGAAGCTGGAGCTACCCGAAGGCCTCCCCAATGTCGACACTGAAGCTTGGAGCGAAGTTCTGCTGTTCTCGGACGCCTTCAACCCTGCTCTGACCAGGATCCGCCAATGCGTGGAAGGAGGGATGACTCCTCAGGCGGTATTTTGCAACTTCCTGGTTATCAGATGGGCTCTGCTGAAGAAGAGGGAGAAGCTTGCCTGGGCCCTCAACAGTGTGATGAAAGACGATCGGATCGAGACCAGTTTGAAGTCCAACATGGAAGGCGCAACTTTGGACTTTCACCTCAAGAAGTTCCAGCACGGCATCGGCATCGAGAGTGACGACTTGACTCTGACGGCGGCTTTCCTCCCTCTGAACAAGGAGGCGGACTTCAGTAGGGAGCTCCAGCGGAAGATGCCGGTGCTTGACGACCTTGGTGAAGTCGAGAGGCTTCCGACCACCGCGTTGGCGATCCCCAGAGCTTCCGAGGGTGGTCCCCCCTTCCGCCCCAAGACAGAGAGTTGAAGTCGTGGGCATGGGCAAGGAGTTGGCCGAGCCCTCGAGCCTTAAAAGGAAGCTGAAGCACTCTGACAGAAGGTCCGTCAGACCTGCTCCTTCCACAGCGGCTCCTTCTTCATGGAGGGGAAGGTCTTCAACAGCGGCAAACACTCCAGTATCGGCATCTCCTTGGGTTGCGAGCTCCGGCCGTACAGCTCCAGTACCAGTTGAGGGCTCTGGGTTCGGAGGTCCTTCCCGGTCGAGGGGGGCCTCAAACAAAGTGACGCCGGCAGCAGCAGCAAGCTCTGGGAAACCTTCTGGAGCTGGCACGCCAGGAGCGACAGGGTCCAGCACCGAGCGTCCGGAGAAGAGGTTCCGCGCTAGCTAGAGTAGAAGCCTTCCGAGGTAAATTTTGTTTTTTACCTCAGTTGGTTATTTTTGGGTTGTAACTGCGTCTTGAGTTTCTTCGTCCTTCATCTGCAGTGTCCCCAAGAGAAGGACTGAAGCTCTGGCTCCCGCGACAGCAACTGATGTTGTGGAGACGGAAGATCCAGCTCCAATTCCAGCGCCGCCCCAAGAGGTGGCTGAGGTTGCGGCAGCTCCGGCGCCGGCTGTCGTGGTCCTGGACCTCGACTCATCTCCAGAAGCTCCCGTGGTAGCACTGGACCACAGGAATGAAGATGTACCAGCGGAACCAGCCCCGGAGGTTGAAGCTCCGGGTTTGGATGTTGAGATGACAGACGCTCCTACTTTAGAGCCGGAGGTAGCTGCAGCCCCGGCCCTAGAGCCAGATGTTGTTGAAGCCCCGGCAGCAGAGTTGGTGGTTGATTAAGTTCCGGCACCCGAACCGGTCATCGAAGAAGTTCTGGCGCCTCAGCCGGTTGCTGCAGAAGTACCAGCGCCCGAGCCCATGACAGTCGAAGCGCCAGCGCCTGAGCCGGTGATGGAGGAGGCGCCATCGTTGGAGCCGGAAGTGGCTTCAGCTCTGGTAGAATATTCAACGCCTGCCCTGGAGGTAGTGGTCCCGGAGGTGCCCGCGCCTGAGCCAGGGTGCCATGATGAAGCTGCTGGCCCCCCGCCTGAGGGGCCAGTTGTTGATGACCTGGCGGCAGGACCTTCGGAGCCAACTCCGGAGTTTGAAACTTCTATAGCATGACCTTCCTCGGCGGCGGCCGAGGCTATCCTGGAGGACGGCCCTAGTGCCGTGGAAGCTCAGGGGACCACTCTGGTAGAGTGGGACCCAATTTTTGTCACAGAGGACCCGCTGGAGCCAGCGGAGGGGACCCCGGCAGGTACGGACCCAATCCCTCTGTCATTGTCTATTGACAACGCCTGCTCCAGTCTTCATCAGGTTCAACCGGCTTTTTACCACGACAGCAAGGCCCTCGAGGAGGAGCGCCAAACTCTTAGGAGGTGGCGCAACCGGCTCCAATTCGAGACCAAGCTGGCGCAGTCAAGGCTGGCTGACGACAAGGAGTGGGTGAAGAGGGAGAAGGTCCGGTTGGAGTACTGGGGTAAGCTGCTGGACGAGAGGGAAAGCATGGTGCAATCTCTCAACAACCAGTCCTGGGCCATCCACGAACAGGCCATAGCTGCTAATAACGCGGCGAATGATCGCGTGGAGAAGCTTAGCACTATCCACGACAGCCTCGTCAAGCGCCGGGGGGGCCTTGAGGAGCAGGAGAAAAAGCTCGAAGATGAAGAGCAAAAACTCCTGGAGCTGCGGGATGACCTCGTGAAGAGGGAAGAAGAGCTTACTCAGAGGCTAACTCTGGGTGACAATAGTCTCGCAGAGTGCACCAAAAAGTTGGATGAGCGGTGCGAGAAAGTGGAGAAGAAGGCCTGGCAGCAAGGACAGGACCTCCACAAGAGGGAGGATGAAATTGCTGCCAGGGAGAAGAAAGTACGAGGCCGGGATAAGGACTTGGTCGACCACCGGAACAAGATCCACCTCCGGGAGGAGGAGCTCAACAAACTCGAAAGGCAGGTTGCTGAAAAGATTCACCAGAATGCCAAAGAGGTCGAACGCCTTGCCCGGAAAAATTCAGAGCTTGCGTCGGCCAGAAGATCCTTGGAGGAGATGCAGAGCTCGAGGGCTGTGGAGTCCCAACAAGTTTGGGATTTCCTGGGAAAAGCCAACGATGCACTGACGCCAATGGGTTTTAGTCCCGTGCGTCCGGATGATCTGGAGTCAGAGCTGGACCAGGCGTTGTAGGCATTGAGTTCGGCAGGCAACAAGCTCACCAAGATGGGCAATGTCATCGTGGACCAGCTGGAAATCGAGGGACAATCCCTGGCGAAGAACTTCGCAGAATACATGCTGACGTGCTACACAAGCCGGGACCCTCAGTTCTCACTAGACCCGGTGCTTGAAGGTCCCATTGACGGAGAGGGAGAAGCTGCCCAAGCCAGCATATCAGAGGTTGCCCAGAAGGTCGCCTCGTTCTTCCATAGGGTTTAGGACCATCTCTTTGTATCTCCCGCTTGTATTCTCTCTTCTTTTTCTCCAATCTTGTAATCTCTTGTCTCCAGATGAATGAAATCCAAATTTTTATGAATTTCATTTTTTGTCTTCAACACCTTTGTCTCACTTGGCCCCCTGGTAGATGTACACAATTTGATTGTGAACATGAACCAAGAGAATGTAATGGTTGTTGTAGACTTGCGTGCTCCGAACTAGTAGAACGTAGGTCCGAAGTCTTCGACAGTCAAGGCCCCCTGAGGTTGTCAGAGCTTAGCAGCTCCGGCATTGACCATCGTTGGAGCTTAGTAGCTCCGATAGCAGTCTTCATCAACGCGTAGAGCATCGACGGTTAGTCATCTACGGTGTCGGATCTTGGTAGCTCCTGCATTGACCTCGTCAACATGCGGTGTGTTGACAGCAAACCCTACTGTAGAGTCTTCCCACCATCTTTTTTTTTACATTGACGGCTGGCCCCCTGGCATTACCGGAGCTGTGTAGCTCCAGCGACGCTTGCTATCAATGTTTGAAACACCGACTACAAGCCACCTAGGGGATGTCGGAGCTTTGATAGCTCCAGCTTGATTCACCATCATCATGAAATCTTTATTTTTCCTGCACAATGGAGCCAAGAAAATTAGTAAAATCCATTTCCTATCTATAACTCAACTGCGACTTATTATTCCCGAGAAAGTTTTAGGTCGAACACAATTCTAAATACAATTTAGTGCACTTCCTAGTTTCCTTCAGGTATGATCGTTTCTGGACTCAGCTTACTTCGGCCTGCAAGGGTGTAGGTAGAGTGGCATACTTAGGGTGCATGACCAGGCTAAGTCGATAGCACACTCCGGCCCTAGATTGGCTTGGCGGCATTCAGACGAGTAGACCATTAACAATGTTTGGACCCGAAAGAATAGACGATGCAACTCGAATTGTACATGAACAGGTCGAGCTAAAATTTCTTAAGAATTGCACAACTTTGTTATAGACAAGAAAAAGAAAAATAAAGAATAGAGCCTGTACAAAATAAATGCACGTGGAGTCTGTTTTCACACAATGATGTCTTTCATTATAGGTCCGGGGTACAGGGGACACAAGTACACTCTTAGGGTACAGAACCAGGCTAAGTGTGTTTTGTTTCTCGTTTGACCCAAGGTAGCTAGCTACACTTTTAGTTCTGGGACTGTGATAAGTGTTGCCTAAACTTTGCAGACCTTCCGGGGAAGGTCCGGTTGTTCTCCCGGAGGAGCTACCCGACTCTGTACAATGACTCTATAACATACATCACATGTAACTACAGACTCACCTCCATGATATTAAGCATAGAACTTACGGAGGTGCTCAATGTTCCAAGGATTTGGTATAGGTGTCCCATCCTCGGTTGCCAAGCGAACGCATCCGGGATGGGATACTTTGATCACTTGGAAGGGTCCTTCCCAGTTGGGGGAAAGATTGTTTAACCCTTCTTTGGATTGTATTCTCCGTAGCACCAGATCACCTTCCTCGAGCTGTCGGCTGTGAACATGCCGTTGGTGATAGCGCCGAAGAGCTTGGCTGTATCGGGCATTCCGAACAGCTGCTCGGCACCTTCCCTCTTCAAGGAGGTCAAGATCTTCACGCCGGAGCTGATCCTACATGGCATCATCGAAGGTTCGGACCCGGAGTGAGCCCAAGGTGATTTTCGGAGGAAGGACTGTTCAACTCTGTACACCAGGAAGAAGGGTGTCTCTCCAGTTGACCGGTTTGGAGTTGTCCTGTTGGCCCACAGTGTGGGCGGAAGCTCTTCGATCCATTTGGTTCCATGTTTTTTCAGGTGCTCATATGTGCGCTACTTGAGTCCTTTTAGGATTTTTGCATTTGCTCTCTCGGCCTGGCCATTGCTTGCCGGGTGAGCTACGAAAGCGTAGCTGACTTGGATGCCGAGGTCTTCGCAATATCCTTAGAATGTAGAGCTTGTGAACTGGGTCCCATTGTCAGTTATGATTTTGTTTGGGACTCCAAATATGCATACGATGGACTACAAGAAGTTGATAGTTGATTGCTTGTTTATTGTCACAACTGGAGTTGCTTCCCGCCATTTGGTGAATTTGTCAATGGCAACGTACAGGAACTTGTAACCTCCGACGACTCTTGGGAAAGGTCCCAAGATATCCATCCCCCACACAGCGAAAGGCCATGTAGGAGGTATCTGTGACGCCCGGTTCCGAAAATGAACCAAGCTAACGCATATGTGTGCCCAGGATGTTCACCACACATACACGAGTGAAATCACAAAAGGATATACAGAAAATTACCACAGCTCAAATTATTAAATAAGTATTCTTATTACACAATTCATTAAATCCTCGAATACAAGCTCTAATGAATATTAATGACAAGTTCAACTAATGCAGCGGAAATAAACTAATTAAACAACTAAGCAAACTAAGCAACTATGCAGCATAAGCGACAGGGTATGTATATGCGCAGCTCCAATCAACACCACAGGCAAAGCTGACGGTAGACACGGCCTAGAACTCCGCATTATCGCCATTAAAATCCCAGTCCTGACCTGCAACTGTTGGGGTGGGGAATTGCAAGAGTGAGTACATGTCGTACTCAGCAAGTGTGGAAAGTATGACATGTGGCTGATTCAAATGACGACAATAATAATGGTAAAGTGCTGAAAAGTACGGTAAAACATTTGAAAAGCAATATATCTTATGTATGTGAAGTAAACCCATCATAATCATAAATGATATCATAATACCAAATCTGAATTCATTACCATCATCAAAAAAAATTCCAGATTTCACCATTGCCAATAACCATATTCATTACCAGAGATTAATCCATAACCATCCATAACCATTATCAAACCATGACCATCCCAAATTCCAATTTCCCTCTAATCATGGAAGTTGTCCAGGTGCTCATAACCGGGAGCACGGCTATCATGATAGTTTTAATTAACTCTGCAGAGTTTGTACCTCTTTACCCACGTGTTTGTGATTTCATCACCCTTCGGCGACTAAGAACCTCCCTTATGCCCATGACCCGTCAGTCATATTACACACTTCCGTTGGTGTGTGGCCAAGAGATCACAAAATAGCCTTTACAAAGGGATTACTAGCCTATTTAGACCCCACTGAGGTTTCACCGGTGGCGATGTCTCCCGCAGAGCACATCTTCAACCAAGGGCCCCCTCTTGAGCCATTCGGATCCCAGGGTAGTCCCACCAATCACCAACAAACCCAATCCGACTACCCCTTCCCCGAGCATCCACAATGGTCCAAACAGCACTAGCAAAGCCCTAATTAATCAGCTACGCCGCACCCATAACTTGGCCTCGTGGTGGCACTGTAGTCCTGGCTTATTCTCGCATGAACCGGTCCTTAGATCTAAAGCAAGCAAACCACCGTAACATCCAACCCATCCACATACCAGGCTTGCTTAGATCACCCATTACCATACCATATTTAACTAGTTCATGTTAACCATAATCTCATCCATGCATAAATAAATTGAGTGATATAGTTGTTCCCATCCCAGTTGATTAAGCGAAGCAAAAGGGTAAAAACCCTTCCCGACTCTCTACCATAATTTCCAGGTGACAAGGGTGGTTTAACAAGTCTAGTAAACTTCCTACCATAGGATTCCCATCAATTTGACACAAGCATGCAGTTTTGCAAACAAAACATTTATTTTAAAACAGGATCAATATGCTTCAAGGACACTTGCCTTGCTCTTGCTGTTGATTAGGGTCAAAGCCTTCGAACTCTTGAGGTTGTAGATCCTCCGTGGCACTCTCTAGCGCAAATCCGTCTAATCCACACAATAAACATACAAAACAAGAAACACAATCAAAGAGTGCACAAATATTACTCAACATGACATGACATGCATGATTGATGCAATGCAAGGTAGAACTTGTTACTAGATTGCTTTTAATGATCACTAACTAGTTCTAATAGATTTTAACCAGTTTATACAGGTTTGGAGTTGATTAGATCAAATTTTAGAATTAATTCAACACAATTTAACCAGAAAGATCGGACTAGTCTGCTTGGGATCGGACAAGTCCGCACTCTGCGAGATCAGCGGATTAGGGTTTTCTAGATCGACGTGAATTTGGAGATTAGGGGTTGAATTCTCGTAAGGAAAAGAGAATAGAAGGTATACCAGGTGTTTAGAACTCCAATGAACCAAGAAACTTGGAGGTAACACTTGGATCTTGATGATCTAGGGTTGGTGATGAACTTGGGGATGAATTGGTGGTGAAGGACGAAACTTGGTGGAGATCTTGATCCTCCTTCGTTTCCTCCTCTTCTTCTTCTCGTTTGGGATCTTCTCCTCCCTCCTTGATGGTGGCTCCCCACGAACTAGGGTTTGGGTGGGTGGAAAAGTGGCAAATAGATGTCAAACCAAGGGGTGGGGTTGTTTATATAGAGGTGGAGGCTAGGGTTAGATGGATTTCGAGTTTTGGGATGAGTAGAGGCCGGTTTAGAGTCCCACATGGGCTCTAAAAGAGTTGGGCACGACGTCCCTAGGCCCACTTGACGTGAAACCCAAGAAACAAGTCGTAAAACAAAAGGTCAATCTCGGAGTCACGAAATATCGGACAAGTCCGAACAGGACCGGACTAGTCCGAAGTCGTCCAGAGAGAAAATCGGACAAGTCTGGCCAAAAATCGGACAAGTCCGATCTTAGTCAGAAAGGAAAACGGACAAGTCCGCTGGAACACCGGACTAGTCCGGAAAAGTCCAGGGACTTAGCAAATTTTCAAGGATTCATGGAATATCGGACTAGTCCGCACAAAATCGGACAAGTCCGAAAGTTTCCAGAGCCAAAATCGGACTAGTCCGCAGCAAAAACGGACAAGTCCGTTTTTAGTCAGAGAGAAATCGGACTAGTCCTCAGTAAAATCGGACTAGTCCGCACTTTCCTGCGTTTTAAGTGCGGTTTTGCTCCAAATCAATTTTAAATGCTCCGAATCAATTTTAAACTCGTTCCTCTTGTTGTGGGCTAATGTTAAACATGTATATGAGTGCATGTAGGGCATGATGCATGAAAATGAGGGTGTTACAAACCTAACCCCTTAAAATGAATCTCGCCCTCGAGATTCGACGCGGAAGAGAAGAGATGGGGAAATTCCTTCTTGAGATCGTCTTCTAGCTCCCAAGTTGCTTCTTTTTCTGTATGGTGCTTCCATTGGACTTTACACCATCGAATCACCTTGTTCCTTGTGACTCTCTCCTTGGTTTCCAAGATCTTGACCGGTTGCTCGGCATACGTCAAATCTTCCTCTAGTTCCAATTCTTCCATTGGCACTTGATCTTCCGGTACCCTCAAGCACTTCTTGAGCTGGGAAACGTGAAACACATCATGTACGTCTGAAAGATGAGCTGGCATCTCCAACTTATATGCTACTTCTCCTCTTTTGTCCAAAATCTTGAATGGTCCAATATAACGAGGTGCGAGCTTACCCCTTATGTTAAACCTCTTATGACCTCTCATTGGTGACACCTTGAGGTAAACAAAATCTCCTATTTCAAAGGCTAATTTCCTTCTCCTATTATCCGCATAGCCTTTTTGCCTTGATTGGGCAGCCCTCAAGTTTCCACGAATTATTTGGACTTGCTTTTCGGCTTCTTGCAACACGTCCGGACCAAATACTTGAGTTTCTCCTGCCTCATTCCAGAATAAAGGTGTCCTACACTTCCTCCCATGAAGCGCTTCATATGGCGACATTTTCAAGCTTGCTTGGTAACTATTGTTGTATGAAAATTCCACGTATGGCAAGCTTTTGTCCCAACTTTTCCCATGCTTTAAAGCACAAGCTCTTAACATGTCCTCCAAAATCTGATTGGTCCTCTCGGTTTGTCCATCCGTTTTGAGGATGATATGCTGAACTAAAATTCAACCTCGTTCCCAAAGCTTCATGCAATTTTTGCCAAAATCTGGAGGTAAATTGAGAACCTCTATCCGAGACTATCTTCTTAGGGACTCCATGTCGACACACAATATGCTCCATGTATATTTCGGCCAATCGTGCAGCTGTATACTTGGTCTTCACAGGGACAAAATGAGCTGACTTGGTTAAACGATCCACAATTACCCAAATTGAGTCATACCCGGACTGAGTACGGGGTAACCCAACTATGAAGTCCGTACCAATTTCTTCCCACTTCCATTCCGGAATCTTCAACGGTTGCAATAATCCGGCTGGCCTTTGATGTTCCGCCTTGACTCGTTGGCACACATCACATCATGCTACATATTCAGCTATGTCCTTTTTCATGCTATCCCACCAATAACAAGTCTTCAAATCCTTGTACATCTTCGTACAACCAGGGTGAATTGAGTATGGCGAGTCATGTGCCTCCTTTAATATTGTCTCCCGAATATGCTTTACATTAGGCACAACGATTCTCTTTCCAAGCCATAAGGTACCATGTTCATCCTCGTCAAATCTGAATTCTCTCCCTTCTTCGATCCTTTCCTTGATTTCCTTGATATCCTCATCCGTGGTTTGTGCTTCTCGAATTTCTTGCTCTAAGGTTGGATTTAACTCCATCATCTCCATCTCATTTACAAACCCGAGGTTCAACCTTTCAAACTCCTTACATAACTCGAACGGTAACTCTCGAACGGTAAGTTGATGACTTACTCCTTTCCTACTCAAAGCATCGGCCACTACGTTGGCTTTTCCCGGATGATAGTTGATCCCCAAATCATAATCTTTGATGAGCTCTAACCATCTTCGTTGCCTCAAGTTCAGATCCGTTTGTGTGAAAATATACTTCAAACTCTTATGATCCGTATAAATTTCACACCTATGTCCAAGAATATAGTGTCTCCAAACCTTCAATGCATGTACCACGGCTGCAAGTTCTAAATCATGCGTGGGGTAATTCTGCTCATGTTTCTTCAATTGTCTTGACGCATAGGCGACCACTTGACCTTCTTGCATCAATACACATCCAAGCCCTTGTCTTGATGCATCGCAATAAATGTCAAAACTCTTGCTTACATCCGGCAATACCAAAACTGGGGCTGTTGTCAACCGCTTCTTCAACTCCTCAAAACTCTCTTGACAAGCATGAGTCCATTGGAATGCCTTTCCCTTCGTTAGCAACTCCGTCATAGGCTTGGCTATCTTAGAAAAATCCTTGATAAACCGACGGTAATATCCAGCCATCCCAAGAAAACTCCTTATTTCCTTGACGTTTTGCGGTGGTTCCCACTTCAACACGTCTCTCACTTTTCCGGGGTCAACCGATACTCCTCCTCCTGAGATTATATGACCCAAAAAATGGCACCTCTTTCAACCAAAACTGGCACTTGTTGAACTTGGCATACAATCGATGCTCCCTCAACTTCTGCAGCGTAAGCCTCAAGTGTTCCTCATGTTCCTTCTCATCCTTCGAGTAGATCATAATATCATCAATAAACACCACAACGAACTTATCTAAGTACTCCATGAAGACCTTATTCATGAGGTACATAAAGTAGGCAGGTGCATTTGTCAATCCAAAAGACATCACGGTGTACTCATAAGATCCATACCGTGTCCTAAAAGCTGTCTTGGGTATGTCCGATGGTCTAATCTTCATTTGAAAGTATCCCGACCTCAAGTCAATCTTAGAGAAGACACAAGCACCCTTCATCTGATCAAACAAGTCTTCTATGCGTGGCAAGGTGTACTTGTTCTTGATTGTTACCTCGTTGAGAGCTCGGTAATCCACGCACATCCTTTGGGATCCGTCCTTCTTGTCCACAAATAGAACGGGCGCTCCCCAAGGTGAAGAGCTTGGGCGAATAAAACCCTTCTCTAATTGCTCTTGAATTTGTTTCTTGAGCTCCGCTAATTCCATAGGAGGCATCCTATACGGCCTCTTAGCTATAGGTGCAGTTCCAGGTATTAAATCAATAACAAACTCAATGTCTCGATCGGGTGGCATACCTGGCAACTCATCCGGAAAAACATCCAAAAATTCACACACCACCGGAATCTCCTCAATTGCGACACCGTCTATATGATTCAATTCCAATTGCTTCGGTGCGGTTTGAGATGCTTCAAATTCTACAGTTATCCCTTCCTCATTGGTCAACTTCACTGTCTTTGTGGCACATTCAATAACCCCATTGTGCTTCCTCAACCAGTCCATACCAAGTATAATATCCAACCCTTGAGAATCTAAAACAATGAGGTTGGCGGAGAAGTCTACCCCCCTTATTCTAAGGCTTACTTTTGGACATACTATATTTGTCCTCATCTCTCCTCCAGGAGACTTAACCAACAGAGTAAACTTCATATGAGAGATAGGCAAACTATACTTGGCAACATACTTCGATGCAATGAATGAATGCGATGCTCCAGAATCAAATAACATAGTCGCGGGGTTGGAGTTGGCGAGAAACATACCAATGACCACATCATCCGCTTGTTGAGCATCCTCCGTAGAGACATGGTTCACGTTGCCACGAGCAAAATTCTGCTGTCCACGGCTTCCTTGTGGCTGTCCTCCATTAGGTCTTGGGTTTTGCCTCGATGCATTGCTTCCTTGACCAAGGCCCGACTTAGGACATTGATGTGCAAAGTGTCCAGCTTCTCCACAAGTATAGCACTTCTTAACTCCACCAGAATTATTGGGACGAGCTTGGTTTTGAGCATTGGCTCCAGGAAAATCAGCACGAGGTGCATAAGGCGTCGGAGGCCTAGGTGCTTGCATGACAGGGCGCTGCTGCACAAACTGAGTTGGGCGCGGTGCATATCCAGGGCGCTGAGCAGGAATAGAGGAGCTGTAATTAGGCGCATTGGGTGGCGCAAAGCGAGGGCGCACATTACTTCCTTGTTGTTGTCCTTGATATGGCGCCTTCCTCTTGATTTCTTGCTCCATCTCACGGATCTTGTTCTCAACCACAATTGCCTTGTCCACAAGCTTCTGAAAATTGACATAATCACAGTTGAGCAATTGCACTTGGATCGTATTGTTCAATCCCCTCATGAACAGGTATTGCTTCCGGCTGTCCCGGCTAACATCCTCAGGCGCATATCTTGAGAGTTGAGTGAACTTATTGAGATATTCACTCACGCTTGATTTTCCTTGTCTCAAGTTCTCAAATTCTTGCCTCTTCAAGAGCATAACACCTTCCGGCACATAATGAGAACGGAAACTCTCCTTGAATTCCGCCCAGGTAATTCTCTCTTGGTTCTCATGAGCACTGCAATAAGAATCCCACCAATCTGCAGCTGCTCCAACGAGTTGATGAGAAGCAAATAGCACCTTCTCCCGGTCACTGCATTGGACAATGGCTAGCTTCTTCTCCACGGACTTGAGCCAATCATCAGCGTCCATAGGGTCAGCAGCTTGAGCAAAGGTTGGCGGCCTAGTCCTCATAAACTCTCCCAATCGGTTATGAGGAGGTGGGGGTGGCGGTGGAGGCATGTGGGGCTGATTGTTGATATTGCCAGCCTGCAGCTGTCCCATAGTCTGTATCATGGTCTGCATGAGCTGGTTTTGCATGGCCAATAGCTGCTCGATGTTGATAGCTCCCTGAGCCGGTCCTTGTCCATTGTCGTTTTGAGGCACTCCATTGTTCTCCTCTTCATCATTGCCATCCCTCTGGTTGCGAGTCCTCACCATCTGAAGAAAAGCAGTAGGTAAGAATTAGAAAACGCCCCAACTATATGCATCAAGGGATATGAAACTAAACAACTGGCTACACTAGCCTAGGTGGACATGGCAATGCTAAAGCATCCCAAAATCCTCTATTAAGCACACAAGCAAGCAATATATATAGCAAACAGCACTCCAAGCAAAAATACATCGATTCCTGAGTGCTCCTATGTGCTCTAAAGTGTCCATTCTATCTAGGCTGCATCCTACGGTCAACCTGTGGCTCTGATACCAATCTGTGACGCCCGGTTCCGAAAATGAACCAAGCTAACGCATATGTGTGCCCAGGATGTTCACCACACATACACGAGTGAAATCACAAAAGGATATACAGAAAATTACCACAGCTCAAATTATTAAATAAGTATTCTTATTACACAATTCATTAAATCCTCGAATACAAGCTCTAATGAATATTAATGACAAGTTCAACTAATGCAGCGGAAATAAACTAATTAAACAACTAAGCAAACTAAGCAACTATGCAGCATAAGCGACAGGGTATGTATATGCGCAGCTCCAATCAACACCACAGGCAAAGCTGACGGTAGACACGGCCTAGAACTCCGCATTATCGCCATTAAAATCCCAGTCCTGACCTGCAACTGTTGGGGTGGGGAATTGCAAGAGTGAGTACATGTCGTACTCAGCAAGTGTGGAAAGTATGACATGTGGCTGATTCAAATGACGACAATAATAATGGTAAAGTGCTGAAAAGTACGGTAAAACATTTGAAAAGCAATATATCTTATGTATGTGAAGTAAACCCATCATAATCATAAATGATATCATAATACCAAATCTGAATTCATTACCATCATCAAAAAAAAATTCCAGATTTCACCATTGCCAATAACCATATTCATTACCAGAGATTAATCCATAACCATCCATAACCATTATCAAACCATGACCATCCCAAATTCCAATTTCCCTCTAATCATGGAAGTTGTCCAGGTGCTCATAACCGGGAGCACGGCTATCATGATAGTTTTAATTAACTCTGCAGAGTTTGTACCTCTTTACCCACGTGTTTGTGATTTCATCACCCTTCGGCGACTAAGAACCTCCCTTATGCCCATGACCCGTCAGTCATATTACACACTTCCGTTGGTGTGTGGCCAAGAGATCACAAAATAGCCTTTACAAAGGGATTACTAGCCTATTTAGACCCCACTGAGGTTTCACCGGTGGCGATGTCTCCCGCAGAGCACATCTTCAACCAAGGGCCCCCTCTTGAGCCATTCGGATCCCAGGGTAGTCCCACCAATCACCAACAAACCCAATCCGACTACCCCTTCCCCGAGCATCCACAATGGTCCAAACAGCACTAGCAAAGCCCTAATTAATCAGCTACGCCGCACCCATAACTTGGCCTCGTGGTGGCACTGTAGTCCTGGCTTATTCTCGCATGAACCGGTCCTTAGATCTAAAGCAAGCAAACCACCGTAACATCCAACCCATCCACATACCAGGCTTGCTTAGATCACCCATTACCATACCATATTTAACTAGTTCATGTTAACCATAATCTCATCCATGCATAAATAAATTGAGTGATATAGTTGTTCCCATCCCAGTTGATTAAGCGAAGCAAAAGGGTAAAAACCCTTCCCGACTCTCTACCATAATTTCCAGGTGACAAGGGTGGTTTAACAAGTCTAGTAAACTTCCTACCATAGGATTCCCATCAATTTGACACAAGCATGCAGTTTTGCAAACAAAACATTTATTTTAAAACAGGATCAATATGCTTCAAGGACACTTGCCTTGCTCTTGCTGTTGATTAGGGTCAAAGCCTTCGAACTCTTGAGGTTGTAGATCCTCCGTGGCACTCTCTAGCGCAAATCCGTCTAATCCACACAATAAACATACAAAACAAGAAACACAATCAAAGAGTGCACAAATATTACTCAACATGACATGACATGCATGATTGATGCAATGCAAGGTAGAACTTGTTACTAGATTGCTTTTAATGATCACTAACTAGTTCTAATAGATTTTAACCAGTTTATACAGGTTTGGAGTTGATTAGATCAAATTTTAGAATTAATTCAACACAATTTAACCAGAAAGATCGGACTAGTCCGCTTGGGATCGGACAAGTCCGCACTCTGCGAGATCAGCGGATTAGGGTTTTCTAGATCGACGTGAATTTGGAGATTAGGGGTTGAATTCTCGTAAGGAAAAGAGAATAGAAGGTATACCAGGTGTTTAGAACTCCAATGAACCAAGAAACTTGGAGGTAACACTTGGATCTTGATGATCTAGGGTTGGTGATGAACTTGGGGATGAATTGGTGGTGAAGGACGAAACTTGGTGGAGATCTTGATCCTCCTTCGTTTCCTCCTCTTCTTCTTCTCGTTTGGGATCTTCTCCTCCCTCCTTGATGGTGGCTCCCCACGAACTAGGGTTTGGGTGGGTGGAAAAGTGGCAAATAGATGTCAAACCAAGGGGTGGGGTTGTTTATATAGAGGTGGAGGCTAGGGTTAGATGGATTTCGAGTTTTGGGATGAGTAGAGGCCGGTTTAGAGTCCCACATGGGCTCTAAAAGAGTTGGGCACGACGTCCCTAGGCCCACTTGACGTGAAACCCAAGAAACAAGTCGTAAAACAAAAGGTCAATCTCGGAGTCACGAAATATCGGACAAGTCCGGACAGGACCGGACTAGTCCGAAGTCGTCCAGAGAGAAAATCGGACAAGTCTGGCCAAAAATCGGACAAGTACGATCTTAGTCAGAAAGGAAAACGGACAAGTCCGCTGGAACACCGGACTAGTCCGGAAAAGTCCAGGGACTTAGCAAATTTTCAAGGATTCATGGAATATCGGACTAGTCCGCACAAAATCGGACAAGTCCGAAAGTTTCCAGAGCCAAAATCGGACTAGTCCGCAGCAAAAACGGACAAGTCCGTTTTTAGTCAGAGAGAAATCGGACTAGTCCTCAGTAAAATCGGACTAGTCCGCACTTTCCTGCGTTTTAAGTGCGGTTTTGCTCCAAATCAATTTTAAATGCTCCGAATCAATTTTAAACTCGTTCCTCTTGTTGTGGGCTAATGTTAAACATGTATATGAGTGCATGTAGGGCATGATGCATGAAAATGAGGGTGTTACAGTATCATTTGTAGAGGTTGACCGGTGTATGAATTTGTTTCGCGTGGACCTATCATGCTTCACATTTCTTCACCAGCTCAGTTGCATCCTGGAGCGCTGTAGGCCAGTAGAAGCCATGTCGGAAGGCTTTACCAACTAGCGTGCAAAAAGACACGTGGTTCCCACACTCGCCTCCATGGATTTCCGCAAGGAGCTCGTAGCCTTCTTCCCTTGTAATGCACCGCATTAGGATGCCGTTGGCATCGCGCCGGTTGAGATCCCCTTCTACCAGCGTGTATCTTTTAGCCAATCTGACTATCCGGTCAGCGGATACATTATCTTCAGGAAGGAAATTATCTTTCAAGTAGCTCTGGATCTCCGAGATCCATGCATCAGAACTAGCTTGAGGATTTGAGTCTTTCGTGCTGGGTTGCTCAGAGCTTCCTGCAGCACCTATGACCCTTGATGGACGCCATGGTAACAGGGCCATCGGGACCACCAGCTTCGAGGTGCTGGTCTCGCCCCCTTCGCTCAGTTCGGCAGGCTGAGCTATAGGTTTAGAAAACCTTCGGATGAAGGTTCCATCGGGAGCCAGAGCCCCGGTTGAAGCTTTCGTCGAGAGTTCGTCAGCTTCAGCGTTGTTGAGACGCTGGACATGGCAAAGATCCAGGACATCGAAGTCCTTCTGAAGCTTCTGGACCTCAAGTAGGTATGCCTGTAGTTGAGGGTTGTTGCAGCAACATTCACCTTTTACTTGTTTTACAACAAGTTGTGAATCACCCTTTACCAACAGCTGCTTGACACCATACGATAGTGCCACCTTGAGTCCATAAATTAGTGCTTCATACTCCACCATGTTGTTGGTCGCCTTGAAGTCAAGGTGCAATATGTATTTGACCTTCTCCCCGGTCGGAGCGAGGAGAAGGACTCTAACTCTGGCCCCCTGCTTTTGCACGGAGCCGTCGAAGTAAAGAGTCCAGTGAGGCTCAGTGAAGACTAGGACCTTGGGTTCTGACTTCTGCTCACTGGGGCCCCTAGGATTTGATGGAGAGGGGGTCCATTCCGCCACGAAGTCCGCCAGAGTTTGACTCTTGATTGCTTGTCTTGGGACGAATTCTAGATCGAACTCGGCCAGTTCTGCCACCCACTTTGCAATATTCCTTGTAGAGTCGGGATTATGCAAGATTGCACGCAGCGGATAAGATGTTACCACTGAGATCTTGTGAGCTTGGAAGTAGTGTCGAAGCTTCCTGGAGGCAATAAGAACTGCGTAGAGCAGCTTATGCACCTCCAGATACCGAGTCTTGGCTTCATGGAGTACTTTGCTGATAAATTACACTGGGCGTTGGACCGTCCGGACCCTCCCAAAGGGGCCCGGAGCTTCCTCCTCATCTACCTGGACCCTCCAGGAGGGGTCCGTACCTTATTCGGGGACCTCCGGGTGCCGGTTGAAGGTACCCAGAGCTTCTTGTGAAGTGACCCGGACCTTCCCGGAGGGGTCTAGATCTTGTTGCTCAGCAGCAGTGACTCCTTCATTTGAAGGAGAGGGATCCTCCGGAGTCTCTCCTTGAGGATTTGGGTCTGGGAGCTGGGACCCAGCCTTGACTTCAGGTAGCTCCGGACCCTCCCGAAGGGGTCTGGATCTCTGAACTGGAGATGGTTCTGACCTTTCCGAAACCAGGACCATGCTGACAACTTCGTCAGTTGCCAAAATGTAAAGTAGGAGTGGATCACCAGGGTTCGGAGCTACCAAGGTTGGTAGGGTGGTGAGGAGCTGCTTCAGCTCCTGGAATGCCTTCTCTGCTTCTTCAGACCATTGGAATGTTTCGGACTTCCTCAACAGCTTGAAGAAGGGTAGTGCCCATTCCGCCAGTCTTGAGATGAACCGGCTGAGTGCAACTAGACATCCAGTCAGCTTCTGGACGTCCTTGATGTGGGCTGGTAGCCCCATATCTTCAATGGCTTTTATCTTTTCTGGATTTGCTTCTATTCCTCGGTGATTCACCAAGAAACCAAGAAGTTTTCCAGAGCTAGCCCCGAAGACACACTTGTCCGGGTTCAACTTCGTGCGAGTGACTTGCAACTTGTCGAAGACAGCTTGCAAGGTGTCAAGGAATGACTCCTTGTTCTTGATCTTGATGACGATGTAATCGACATACACTTCCACTACGTCTCTGATGAGCTCTCCAAAAGTTTTGTACATAGCTCGTACAAATTTCGAAGCAGCATTCTTGAGACCAAATGGCATGCCGGTATAACAATATAATTCATCTACTGTGATGAATGAGGTATGCTCTTCATCTTCCATGGACATTCTGATTTGATGGTACCCAGAATAGGCATCCAGGAAACACAGTAATTCGCACCCAGAGGTGGAATCCACTATCTGATCTATACTAGGTAGTAGGAATGGATCTTTTGGATATGCCTTATTCAGTGTAGTGTTGTCGATACACATCCGAAGCTTTCGACCGGCCTTGGGTACAACAACTGGGTTTGCCAGCCATTTCGGGCGGAAGACTTCTCGGATGAATCCAGCTTCAAGCAACTTCTTCACTTCTTGATGTATGAAGTTATGTCACTCCACTGATTGCTTCTGAGGCTTCTGATGTACAGGCCGAGCGTCAGGATAGATCTTCAGATTGTGCTCGATCACTTCCCTAGGGATCCCAGGCATTTGTGACATTTGCCAGGAAAACAAGTCGATGTTAGCCTAAAGGAAAGTGACGAGCGCGAATTCCTTTTTGTCATTCAGACCTCACGATATACGGGTGGTCTGAGCAGCGTCGGAACCGATTTGGACGACTTTGACGAGAATGTTAGTGTCGCCGCTTGGTTGCACGCGAGGTGCAGAGGTTGAGCCTCGCTGACGAATGCTCGGGGGTTTCGGAGTTTGCTCCTTTCTGGATTCTTCTTTCTACGCTGTAGAAAGCGCGTGGAGTTCTTCTAGAGCTGTCACTCCGGCAGTGCGATCTCCACAGATTTGGAGAACACCGGCTGGTGGTGGCATATTCAACACCAAGTAGCCATAGTGAGCAGCAGCCATGAACTTGTACAAGGCTGGCCTGCCCAAAATGGCGTTGAAAGGTAAGTTGATTTGCGCCACGTCGAAGACCAACTTCTCAGTGCGGTAATTCTCCCGGGTTCCAAAGGTCACCAGAAGAGTAATTGCACCGAGTGGGGTTATGGCCCCCGGACCTACTCCGGAGAAAGGTAGAGAGGGGCGAAGGTCCAAAGGTCAGAGCTGAAGCTTGACAAAAGCTTCGAAGCATATGAGGTTCAGCCCCGAACCTCCGTCCACCATTACATGGTGAAGTTGGATTTTGTTGATGGTCGGAGATACCATCTGTGGGAGTTGGCCAGCTCCGATCATATTCCGAGGGTAGTCTGAAGCATTGAAAGTGATGGCAGTGTCCATCCACTTCTTGTGCGGCTCCGCCCTATTGGTGGGAGCTACTGAGGCCATGTCCTGCCACATGGTCTTGAGGACCCGGCGGGAGGTGATGTCCGATGAACCAACAAAGATGGTGTTCATGGTTTTCCGACGTTCAATTTCAGAGACGTCGGATCATCCTCGACGGAGGTGTAAACAGCCTTCAAGACTTTTTCAGGGTCCTGGAAGCCTAACTCCTCTTCAGCCGGAGCTTCATCGACTTTATGTTTTCCTTCCCTTTGACGAAAAGGAACTTCTTCCCGGCGCTTGTTGTAGCGCTCGGCAAAGATTCTAGAGCTCACGGCAGCCTTCCAAGTTGTGGCTATTTGACTTGTGTATAGGACACCACATCTTGGAGCTGCCTCCGTCTTCAGACGACGGCCGAGGTCGTTTTTTCGGGCGTGGCCCCCGGCCACCCGGAGCTGCAGCAGCGACACCACATCTTGGAGCTGCCTCCGTCTTCAGACGACGGCCGAGGTCGTTTTTTGGGGCGTGGCCCCCGGCCACACGGAGCTGCGGCTGTAGGTGTGCCGGCCGACGACTTCTTCTTGCCGTTGGACTTTTTCTTCTTCTTACCGCTCCGTAGGTAGTGGCTTCACCCTTGGAAAACTTTTTGGTGTCCTCCGGAGGTGGTTGGTAGTGAATTTCACAGCCCTCTATAGCTTTGGCACATTTGTCTGCCAAGCTGAAGAGCTCCATGACGCTGGTGATCTCCTTGTTCGCCAGCTTCTCCAGCATCTTCTTGTCTCGTACGCCCTGTCTAAATGTCATAATAACAGAGGCGCTAGAGATAGAAGGAATAGTGTTTCGTACCTGGGAGAACCTCTAGATGAAGGATCACAGGATTCCCCCCCTCCCTTCTACTTGACAGCAAAAAGGTCCAGTTCGGTGCCTGGTCGGGTGTATGAACTCCTGAAATTGGCGGTGAACTGTTGGCACAATTCTGCCCAACTGTTGATGGATTCGGGCGGAAGGCTCATGAACCAGGACCTGGCGGTCCCAGTCAAAGCCACGTGAAAGTAGTTGGCCATTACGGCCTCGTTGCCTCCGGCCGCAAGAATTGCGGTGGAGTAAATCCGGAGAAACTCGGCGGGGTTGACAGTCCCGTCAAATTTCTCCGTCGGGTGAGGCGGGAACTTTTGTGGCCATCTGACCATGCGTAGGTGCATGGCCAGAGTAGAATAGCCTCCTCCTACTCCCTCGGGAGCAGGACTGTCTCGAGCCTTTCGCCTTTCACGAGCACGCTCGATATGGATGTGGCTGTCCTGTTGGCGGTAACGGCGATCAAGCTCCGCCCGGAGGTCGTGAGTTGAAAGCCTGGTTACCGTATGGGTGCGTCGTGCCCCGAGAGGCAGCGACGTCGCTTGTTGAGACGCAACACACCTCCTATGCAAGGAAGCGTGCAGACCAAGTCTACCCGACACAGTCCGATGCTGCGATGGGGCCCGCCCCAAGGGGGGAGGACCTTGGTTGTTGATGCGATCGGCTGCTGCTGCAACCAAATGTTCTACATAAGCCCTCCACTGCTCCATTGCACTCTGGGATGCACCTGAAGGCGGTGTGCATTGTAGAAGAGCACGCGCGGCTTAGAGCGCGTGTTCAGGGTTGTTATTCGTCGAAGCCGTGACCGACGCAGATGCCCCGTCCTGCTGTCCAGCTTGATTTGCCGGTGCAGATGGTGGCGGTGGAGGCATGACTCCTACTGGAGCTGCGACACCTGTTGGCTGCTACACATTGAAGGGATTGCCTCCAGCAGGTTGCACTGCAGGGTTGCCATTGGATGATCCAGCAGCAGAGTTCACCATCTTTGAATCTCGGGCACCCCTTCCTGGCGTGCCAGCTATCGGGGTGTTGATCCGGCAGTTCTCCCGGTACTACCATTGGTAGCCCGCGGAGTTTGTAGTTCGGTATTGGGCGTGTAGAGATTCAAAAGACGATGGCAAATAGACACAAGGATTTACGTGGTTCAGGCCGCCTGAGCGTAATACCCTACTCCACGGGTGTGTAGTTGTTGTATTGGGTATCAAAGCTGTGTTTGGGAGGGTTCTCAGGGTTCAAGAGAGCCGTCCCTTATGTATCATCGACCAGTCCTTTTATAGTACAAGGACCAGTTGTTACACCGTTAGCCTGGCCCGACATGTGGCCCTGGCGGTTACTGATGCTTAATACACAATTACTAAGATTAATTACCCTTAATAGCATGGTAACTGGCTTGACAATGCCGTTACCGGTATTAAGGGCCTTTCCGATCGTGTGTCATTAATATGGTATTAATGACACTTAATCGGGTCTTAAAGTCTTTGATTGCCCCTTAAAGGTCCGAGCCGTTGGGGGTCCACCAGTCTGATTGTTAAGGCTGAAGGTTCGGCAGTTGGACATGTGGCAGCATCGGAGCTGTCCGTCATGGGATTGGTAGGTCCGGTGTAGATGTACACGTGTCAGTACCGGAGCTTCCCTCTGTCGAGGGTTAGGTCCATGGGTGCCGCTCATGTGTTTAGCCCGGAGCTATCCCATGTGTGGGATGTAGGTCTGGTTGCAGTATACACGTGGCAGCACCAGGACTAACCATAGATGGGAGGCAGGTCCGGTCCCGTATGACACGTGGGACCTCCGCAGGTCTTCAACTCAGACAGGTAAAGTTCTTTCGGTCCTTTTGTAGTCCCAAGGGGTATACGGTACGCAGGGTACCGACACAATCTGTGACACCCGATTTCGAAATTGAACCAAGTGAACGCATATGTGTGCCCAGGACGTTCAACACACATACACGAGTGCATCCACAAAAGAGTATACAAAAAATTACCACGAGACAAGATTAACTAACCAAGTTTTATTACAAATTCATAATATTGTCGAATACAAACTCTAATGATTATAAAGGACAAGTTCAACTAATGCAGTGGGAATAAACTAAATAAGAAAACCTAACAGCTAGGCAGCATAAGCAATAGGGTATAGCGGAGCTCCAATCAACACCACGGGCAAAGCTGACGGTAGACACGGCCTAGAACTCCGCATTATCGCCATTAAACTCCCAATCCTGACCTCCAACTGTTGGGGGGATTGCAAGAGTGAGTACGTGTCGTACTCAGCAAGTGTGGAAAGTATCACATGTGGATGATTCAAATGACGAATATAATAATGGTTGAGTGTTGAAAAGTACATCAAAACATTTGAAAAGCAATATATTACATGTATATGAAATAAATTCATCATAAGCCATGTAGTTATCAGAGTACCAGTCCATATTCCATATCCATCATCATATACCAATATCCATATTCAATACTAGAATTTAATTCATAACCATCCATAACCATAATACCAACCATAACCATCCCAAATTCCAATGTTGCTCTAATCATGTGAGGGTCCAGGTTGCTCATAACCGGGAGCATGGCTATCATGATAGTTTTAGACACACTCTGCAGAGATTGTACCGCTTTACCCACATGTTTGTGATTTTTATCACCTTTCGATGATTATAGAATCTCAATTATGCCGTCTCACACTTCCGTAGGTGTGTGGCCAAGAGATCACAAAATAGCCTTTACAAAGGGATTACTAGCACTGAGGTTTCACCGGTGGCGATGTCTCCAACTGAGCACATCTTCAACCAAGGGCCCCCTCTTGAGCCATTCGGATCCCAGGGTAGTCCCGCCAATCATCAACAAATCCAATCGGACTACCCATTCCCCGAGCATCCTTAATGGTCCAAATAGCACTGGCAAAGCCCTATCAATTAGCTACACCGCACCCATACTTTTCCTCGTGGTGGCACTGTAAATCCTGGATGGTCGCTCCACGAACGAGTCCTTAGATCTAAAGCAAGCAAAACCACTATAACATCCAACCCATCCACATATCAGGCTTGCTTAGATAACCCATTACCATATCATATTAACCAGTTCATGTTAACCACAATCTCATTAATGCATAATTAAATTAAGTAGTGTAGTTGTTCTTCCATCCCAATTAATTAAGCGAAGCAAAAATGTAAAAATCCCATCCCGACTCGCTACCATATATCCCAGGTGCTAAGGGTGGTTAAACAAAGCTAGTAAACTTCTTATCATTGGATTCCCATCAAATTAACACAAGCATGCAGTTTTACAAACCAAACATTTATTTCAATACAGGATCAATATGCTTCAAGGACACTTGCCTTGCTCTTGGGATTGGCTCGGGTCAAAGCCTTCAAACTCTTGGTGCTGAAGATCCTCCGTGACACTCTCTAGCACAAATCCGTCTAATCCGCACAATAACCATACAAACAAGAAACACTATCAAAGAGTGCACAAATATTACTCAATGTGACGTGACATGCATGATTAATGCAAATGCAAGGTCAAACTTGTTAATAGATTGCTTTTAATGATCACTATCTAGTTATAATAGCTTTTTAACAAGTTTATACAGGTTTGGAGTTGATTAGGTCAAATTTTAGAATTAATTCAACAAAATTTAACCTGGAAAATCGGACTAGTCTTCTAGGGACCGGACAAGTCCGCACTTTGCGTGATCAGCAGATTAGGGTTTTCTAGATCGACGTGAATTTGGAGATTTGGGGTTGAATTCACATAAGCAAAAGAGAATAGAAGGTATACAGGTGTTTAGGACTTCAATGAATCGAGAAACATGGATACAACACTTGGATCTTGATGATCTTGGGTTGGTGATGAACTTGATGGTGGATTGTTGATGAAGAACTCGGAGTTGATGGAGTTCTTGATCCTCTTTCGTTTTCTCCTCCTCTTCTTCTTTCTTGGGATATCCTCCTCTCTCCTTGATGGTGGCTCTCCACAAACTTGGGTTTGTGTGTGGTGGAAAAGTGGCAAATAGATGTCAAGTCAAGGGGTGGGACTGTTTATATAGACGTGGAGGCTAGGGTTAGATGGAATTCGAGTTTGAGAGGAGTAGAGGTAGGCACGACGTCCCTAGGCCCACTTAATGTGAAACCCATGAAACAATTCGTAAAACAAAAGATCAACTCAAAGTCGCGAAATATCGGACAAGTCTGACAAGGACCGGACTAGTCTGAAGTTAGTCAGAAAGAAATATCTCTCTGACCAACTTCATACTAGTCCGGCCCTTTTTGGACTTGTTAGATAAATCGCGACTCCGAGTTGATCTTTTGTTTCACGACTTATTTCTTGGGTTTTACGTTATGTGGGCCTAGGGACGTCGTTCCTAACTCTTTTAGAGCCCATGTGGGACTCTAAACCGGCCTCTACTCATCTCAAACTCGAAATCCACCCAACCCTAGCCTCCATCTCTATATAAACATCCCCACCCCTTGGCTTGACATCTATTTGCCACTTTTCCACCACACCCAAACCCTAGCTCGTGAATAACTGCCACCAAGGAGGGAGAAGGAGATTTAGAGCAAGAAGAAGAAGAGGAGGAAACGAAAGAGGATCAAGATCACCACCAAGTTCGCATTCTTCATCAACAATTCATCATCAAGTTCTTCATCAACCCTAGATTGTCAAGATCAAGGTGGTTCGTCCAAGATCCTTGATTCATTGGAGTTCTAAGCACCTAGTATACCTTCTATTCTCTTTTCCTTACGTGAATTCAACCCCGTTTCACCAAATTCACGTCGATCTAGAAAATCCTAGTCCACCGGCTCTGCGAAGTGTGGACTTGTTCGGTCCCTAGCGGACTAGTCCGATTTTCCTGGTTAATTTCTGTTGAATTAATTTTAAATTAACTTGAATCAACTCCAAACCTGTATAAACTTGTTAAAATCTATTAGAACTAGTTATTGATCAGTAAAAGCAACTCATTAATAGGTTCCACCTTGTATTTGCATCAATCATGCATATCATGTCATATTGAGTAATGTTTGTGCACTCTTTGATTGTGTTTCTTGTCTTGTATGCTTATTGTGCGGATTCGACGGATTTGCGCTAGAAAGTGCCGCGGAGGATCTCCAGCACTAAGAGTTTGAAGGCTTTGACCCGAACCAATCCCAAGAGCAAGGAAAGTGTCCTTGAAGCATATTGATCCTATTTTAAAATAAATGTTTTGTTTGCAAATTGCATGCTTGTATCAATTTGATGGGAAATCCTATGATAGGAAGTTTACTAGATTTGTCTGACCACCCTTGTCACGTGGTATTTATGGTAGAGAGTCGGGAAGGGCTTTTTACCCTTTTTGCTTCGCTTAATTAATTTTGATGAGAAAACAACTATACCACTTACCTTAGTTATGTAATTATGAGATTATGATTAACATGAATTGGTTAATATGATATGGTAATGTGTGATCTAAGAAAGCATGTTATGTGGAAGGGTTGGATGTTATGGTGGTTTTGCTTGCTTTAGATCTAAGGACCGGTTTGTGGAGCGATCATTCAAGATTTACAGTGCCACCACGAGGACAGGTATAGGTGCGGCATAGATTATTAATTAGGGCTTTGCCAGTTCTATTTGGACCATTAAGGATGCTCACGGAAGGGGTAGTCGGATTGGGTTTGTTGATGATTGGTGGGACTACCTTGGGATCCGAAAGACTCAAGAGGGGGCCCCTTGTTGAAGATGTGCTCAGTTGGAGACATCGCCACCGGTGAAACCTCAGCGGTGTCTAAATAGGCTAGTAATCCCTTTGTATAGGCTATTTTGTGATCTCTTGGCCACACACCTTAGGAAGTGTGAGACGGCATAATTGAGATTCTATAGTCATCAAAAGGTGATGAAATCACAAACACGTGTGTAAAGGGGTACATCCTCTGCAGAGTGTGTCTTTAAACTATCATGATAGCCGTGCTCCCAATTCTGAGCAAGCTGTACCCTCACATGATTAGAGGAAACTTGGTATTGGGATAGTCTTTGGGATGGTTATGGTTTGGTTATTGTTATGGTTGATAACATGGTTATGGTTATCGATGGTATTATGAATTAAATTCTGGTATTGAATATGATTAATGGTAATGGTGAAATCTAGTATATGGGTGATGGATATTGAAATATGAACTGGTATTATGATAACTATATGGTTTATGATGGGATTACTTCGCATACATACAATATATTGCTTTTCAAATGTTTCGATGTACTTTTCAACACTTAGCCATTATTATAATTGTCATTTGTATCAGCTACATGTCACACTTTCCGCACTTGCTGAGTACGACATGTACTCACTCTTGCAATTCCCCCACCAACAGTTGCAGGTCAGGATTTGGAGTATAATGATGATAATGCGGAGTTCCAGGCCATGTCTGTCGTCATCTTGCCTGTGGTGTTCATTGGAGCTGCGCTATACCCTATTTGCTTATACTGCTTAGTTGCTTAGTTTGCTTATTAGTTTATTCCCGCTACATTAGTAAAACTTGTCATTAATATTCATTAGAGTTTGTATTCGAGGATATTATGAATTGTGTAACAAAATTTGATTATTTAATCTTGTTCTATGGTAATCTTCTGTATATCCTTTTGTGAATGCACTCGTGTATGTGTGTTGAACGTCCTGGGCACACATATGCGTTCACTTGGTTCATTTTCGGAACCGGGTGTCACACTCCTTTCATTGAGTGATCTCTCAGATAGTGATGCCGGATGTCTATGTGTTTGGTTCTAGAGTGCTCGACAGGGTTATGGGCAATTTTAATTCCACTCTCATTATCACAAAGGAGTGGAATACGACTCATATTATAACCGTAATCCCTTAGAGTTTGTCACATCCAAAGGAGTTATGCACAACAACTCCCGGCTGCAACATACTCCGCTTCGACTGTGGATAAGGCAATGAAATTTTGTTTCTTGGAGGACCAAGAAACTAGGGATCTACCAAGGAATTGGCAAGTATCGGAGGTACTTTTTCTATCTACCTTGCATCCAGCATAATCTGCATAAAAGTATCCAATGAGATTGAACTTTAAACCTTTGAGATACCAAAGGCCTAGGTTGGTTGTATGAACTAAACATCTCAAGATCCTTTTAACGGCTGTCAAATGACATTCCTTAGGATTGGCTTGAAACCTTGCACACAAACATACACTCAACATGATATCAGGCCTAGATGAACATAAATAAAGTAAGGATCCAATCATGGAGCGATATACCTTTTGATCCACGTTTGGTCCATCTTCAATTAGATCCAAGTGTCCATTTGTCGCCATGGGAGTCTTTATAGTCTTTGCATTGTCCATTCCAAACTTCTTGAGAATGTCTTGAGTGTACTTTGTTTGGCTTATGAACATCACGTCCTTTTGTTGCTGCACTTGGAATCCCAAAAAGTATCTGAACTCTCCCATCATGGACATCTCGAATCTATCTATCATAATATTACTAAATTCTTGACAAAAGGATTTGTTAGTTGACCCAAATATAATATTATCAACATAGATTTGGCAAACGAAGAGATCATCATCAAAGTGTTTAGTAAACAAAGTGTAATCAACTTTACCAATCCTGAAGCCATTCTCAATCAAAAATTCTCTAAGGCACTCAAACCAAGCTCTAGCAGCTTGTTTGAGACCATAGAGAGCCTTACGCAGTTTTTACACTTGGTCGGGGTACTCTTGATCTTCAAAACTGGGTGGTTGCTCCACGTACACCTCCTCCTTGATCGGTCCGTTGAGGAATGTGCTTTTCACGTCCATTTGATAAAGCTTGAAATCATGGTGAGTAGCATATGCAAGTAATATACAAATCGATTCAAGCCTAGCTACAAGAGCAAAAGTCTTGTCGAAATCCAAACCTTTGACTTGTGAGTACCCTTTGGCCACAAGTTGTGCCTTGTTCCTTGTAACCACTCCATGTTCGTCTTGCTTGTTGCAAAAGACCCATTTAGTGCTGACGATTGGACTTGAGTCTTTCAACAAGCTCCCACACTTCGTTCCATTTGAAGTTGTTCAATTCTTCTTGCATCACCATCACCCAATCCGGATCTTTTAATGCATCGTCAACCCTTTATGGTTCCAAAGAAGATACACATGAATAGTGTTCACAAAATAAAGCTATGCGAGATCGAGTTATTACTCCCTTTTGGATGCCCCCGATAATATTGTCCATGGGGTGATCTCTTTGGATGCTTTGGTGTACTCTTGGATGTGGCACTTGTGGTATAAAATATTCATTATCATCTTCTTCTCCCCCCTCATAGTTGCCCTCATTGATGTTTTGATCACCTTGATCTTCTTGATGTTGATCTTGTGTGGAAGATCCCCCTTGATCATTTTCCTCCACTTGTGGTTCATCTTCTTCATTCGCATTTGGAGGTGGCACTTGTAGTCGAACATCACCCAATGCCATTCTTCTCAATGCTTGACATGGACTTCTTGATCTAGCACACATTGATCAACTTTCCCTTCTTGAGAGCCGTTAGTTTCATCGAACACTACGTCACATGCCACTTCAACAAGTTCGAGGGGCCTTGTTGAAGACACGATAGGCGTAGGAGTTCAAATCATAGCCAAGTATGAAACCTTCATCTGACTTTGAAGCGAACTTCGAAACCCTAGGCTTCTTGTTTAAAATGTAACATTTTGAACCAAAGACTCGAAAATATGAAATATTTGGTTTGTTACCCATGAGTAGTTCATATGAGGTTTTCTTGAGTAGACGATGAAGATAGAGTCAGTTTATGGCGAGACAAGCAGTGTTAATCACTTCATCCCAAAACCTGTCCGAAGTCTTGTATTCATCGAGCATTGTCCATGTCATCTCAATGAGTGTTCGATTCTTCCTTTCGGCTACTCCGTTTTCTTAAGGAGAGTATGGTGCTGAAAACTCATGCTTTATTCCTTCCTCATCTAGATACTCTTCAACTTGAGTTTTCTTGAATTCCGTCCCATTGTCACTTCATATGTTCTTGATCTCCAGTGAGAATTCGTTTTGGGCACGCTTGATGAACTTCTTGAGAGTTCCTTGAGTTTATGTCTTATCATGCAAAAAGAAAACCCACGTGAAGCATGAAAAATCATTGATAATGACTAAACCATACTTATTACCGCCGATGCTTATGTAAGCAATTGGACCGAATAGATCCATGTGGAGGAGCTCAAGCGGTCTTGTTGTAGTCATGACATTCTTCGCGGGATGGGGTGCTCCTACTCGCTTCCTGGCTTGGCACGCTCTACATGGCCTATCTTTCTCAAAAACAACATTCATTAAACCTCGGATGTGATCACCTTTAAGGAGTTTTTGAATAATTCTCATACCAACATGTGCTAGCCGTCTATGCCACAGCCAACCAATGTTGGTCTTTGCAATCAAGCATGTGTCAAGTTCGGCTTTATCTTTGTTGAAGTCAACTACATAAAGTTTTCCCTTTAACACACCCTTGAATGCAACCGAGTTATCACTCATTCTAGAGACGGTCACACCCTCATTAGTGAATAAACAATTATAACCCTTGTCGCATAATTGAGATATGGATAAAAGGTTATAATCCAAGGAGTCAACATGTAAAACAGGAGAAAGAATATGTTGTGATGAAATTGCAATTTTACCGGTACCGAGCACCCTTCCTTGACTATTATCATCAAAATAAATGTCTTCGCTTGGGTCTTCATTTTCTTCATATTCCACGAACATCCTTCTTTCTCCGGTCATGTGATTGGTGCATCCATGTGACACCCAGTTCCAAAAATGAACCAAGTGAACGCATATGTATGGCCAGGACGTTCAACACACATACACGAGCGCATTCACAAAGGGATATACAGAAAATTACCACAGAACAAGATTAATTAACCACTTTTACTACAGAATTCAGAATATCCTCGAATACAAGCTCTAATGAATGTTAATGACAAGTTTGAACTAACGCAGCTGAAATAAACTAAATATGAGCTAACAAAATAAGCAAGCTAAGCAAATAGGGTAGCGCAGCTCCAATCAACACCACAGACAAAGCTGATGGTAGACACGGCCTAGAACTCCGCATTATCATCATTATACTCTCAATCCTGATCTGCAACTATTGGTGGGGGAATTACAAGGGTGAGTACATGTCGTACCCAGCAAGTGTGGAAAGTATGACATGTAGCTGATACAAATGACGAATATAATAAAGGCTAAGTGTTGAAAAGTACATTAAAACATTTGAAAAAGCAATATATTGTATGTATGTGAAGTAAACCCATCATAAATCATGTAATTATCATAATATCAGTCTATATTTCATCACCATCATCCATATTCCAGATTTCTCATTACCATTAACCATATCCATTGTCATAAACCATAATACCATCCCAACCAATAACAAACCATCCCAAATCCCAATTTCCTTCTAATCATGTAGGTCATCCAGGTGCTCGTAACCGGGAGCACGGCTATCATGATAGTTTTAATACTCTGCAGAGTTTGTACCACTTTACCCATGTGTTTGTGATTTCATCACCCGTCAGCGAGTAAAGAAACCTCCATTATGCCAAAACACTACCATAGGTGTATGGCCAAGAGTCACAAAATGGCCTTTACAAAGGTACTGCTAGCATGTACGGATCCACTGAGGTTTCACTGGTGGTGATGTCTCCAACTGAGCACATCTTCAACAATGGGCCCGTCTTGTGCCATTTGGATCCCAGGGAGTCCCGCCTGAAATCCAAACCCAATCCGACTCCCCTTTCCCCAGTGCGCCAAATGATCCGCTCAATACCAGCAATACCCTAATTAATCAGCTACGCCGCACCCATACTTGGCCTCGTGGTGGCACTGTAGTCGTGGCATATTCTCGCGTGAACCGGTCATTAGATCTAAAGCAAGCAACCATCATGGCATTGAACCCATCCACATACCAGACTTGCTTAGATCACCCATTACCATATCATATTGACCAGTTCATGTTAACCATAATCTCATAAATGCATAATTAAATAGTATAATTGTTTTCTCATCCCAATTAATTAAGCGAACCAAAAAGGTAAAAAAGGCCCTTTCCCGACTCTCTACCATGTATTCCAGGTGACAAGGGTGTTTAAACAAAGCTAGTAAACTCCTATCTTGGGGTTCCCATCAAATTGACACAAGCAATCCAGTTTTGCAAACAAAACATTTATTGTCGAAACATGATCAATATGTTCAAGGACACTTGCCTTGCTCCTGGGATTGATTTGGGTCAAAGTCTTCAAAATTTTGGTACTAGAGATCCTCTGCAGCACTCTCTAGTGCAAATCCGTCTAAACTGCGCAATAAACATACAAGATAAGAATTGCAATCAAAAAGTCATCATATATTGCCCCATATGTCATGACATGCATGATTAATGCAAATGCAAACCAAAACTAGTTAATGAGTTGTTAATAATGTTCACTAATTAGTTCCAATAGTTATTAACAAGTTTGGACATGTTTGGAATGGATTTGAATCAATTTTCATTTAATTCAGCACGGAACATACAACAAAATCGGACTAGTCCGCTGCAGGGCCGGACTAGTTCGCTCTTCGCAGAAATAGCGAACTAGGGTTTTCTAGATCAACATGAATTTGGAGAAACGGGGTTGAATCCACGTGAGAAAGAGGAAGTAAAAGGTATACCAGGTGTTTAGAACTCCAATGTATCAAGGGTTTTGGAGGCAATACTTGGATCCTGACGATCTAGGGTTGATGAAGAACCTGAAGGTGAATTGTCGATGAAGAACGAAAACTCGATGGAGATCTTGATCCTCTATCGTTTCCTCCTCTTCTTCTTCTTGCTCGGGATCTCCTTCTCCCTCCTTGATGGCGGCTACCCACGAGCTAGGGTTTTTGGACTTCCAATTGAGGCAAAAGGATGTAAAGTCAAGGGGTGGGGCTGTTTATATAGAGGTGGAGGGCTAGGGTTTGATGGATTTCAAGTTTGGGGAGGGTGGAGGCCAGTGTGGGATCCCACATGGGCTCCGAAAAGAGTTAGACACGGCGTCCTTAGGCCCACTTAAGTTAAAACCCAAAAACATGTCGTGAAACAAAAGATCAACTTGGAATCACGATCACCAGACAAGTCCGCAAGAGGTCGGACTAGTCCAAAGTTAGTCAGAGAGAAATCGGAGAAGTCCGGACTAGACATTGGACAAGTCCAAACTTAGTTAGAGGAAGAACAGACAAGTCTGGCAAAAACTGGACAAGTCCGATTTTAGTCATAGGGAAAACAGACAAGTCCACTAAATGTCGAACAAGTCCGGACAAGTCTAGGGACTTGGCGAGATTTTAAGGAATTGGAACACCGGACTAGTCCACAATGGATTGAACAAGTCTGAAAGTTGTACAGAGAGAAAAACGGACTAGTCCGCAGCAAAAACAGACATGTCCGAGGAAGGTCAGAGAGAAATCGGACTAGTCCGCACCAAAATCGGACTAGTCCGCACTCCTTAGAACTTTTGACTGTGGTTTTGCTTTAAATTCATTTTAAACTCATTCCTTTTTATGTGGATTAATGTTAAACATGTATATGGACTTATGCAATGCATGATGCATGAAAATGAGGGTGTTACAAACTTACGCCCCTTAAAATGAATCTTGCCCTCGAGATTCGATGCAAAAGAGAAGAGATAGGGAAAATCCTTCTTGAGGTCATCTTCCAGCTCCCAAGTTGCCTCTGATTCTGTGTGATGCTTCCATTGAACTTTACACCATATAATAGTCTTGTTCCTTATGACCCTCTCCTTGGTTTCCAAGATTTTGACTGATTGCTCGACATACGTCAAATCTGCTTCTAGTTCCAACTTCCATTGGCACTTGTTCTTCCGGTACCCTTAAACACTTCTTCAGCCGGGAAACATGAAAGACATCATGAACATCTGAAAGATGAGCTGGCATCTCCAACTTATATGCTACTTCTCCTCTTTTGTCCAAAATCTTGAATGGCCCAATGTATCGAGGTGCTAGCTTGCCTCTTATGTTAAACCTCTTTTGACCTCTCATTGGTGACACTTTGAGGTAAACAAAATCTCCCAATTCAAAGGCTAGTTTCCTTCTCCTATTGTCTGCATAACCTTTCTGCCTTGATTCAACAGCCCTCAAGTTTTCACGAACAATCTGGACTTGTTTCTCAGCTTCTTGCAACATGTCAGGTCCAAACACTTGATTCTCTCCTGTCTCATTCCAGTACAAAGGTGTTCTATACTTCCTCCCATATAATGCTTCATAGGGTGACATTTTCAAACTTGCTTGGTAACTATTGTTATATGAGAATTATGCGTATGGCAAGCTCTTCTCCCATTCTTTCCCATACTTCAAAGCACAAGCTATTAACATATCCTCTAAAATCTGATTGGTCCTCTCAATTTGTTCATCTGTTTGAGGGTAATATGCTGAGCTGAAATTCAACCTTGTTCCCAATGCTTCACGTAGTTTCTCCCAGGACCTAGAGGTAAATTGAGAACCTCTATCCGATACTATCTTCTTTGGTACTCCAAGTTGGCACACAATGTGCTCCATATATAGCTCTGCCAGCTTCGCGGTGGTATAGGTGGTCTTGATAGGAGCAAAATGAGCTGACTTGGTCAAACGATCCACAATTACCCAAATTAAGTCAAAACCGGACTGGGTACGAGATAATCCAACTATGAAGTCCATACAAATTTCTTCCCACTTCCATTCTGGAATCTTTAATGAGCACACATCCAAGTCCTTGTCTTGATGCATTGCAATATATATATCAAAACTTTTGCTCACATCCAGCAATATCAAGACTGGGGCTATAGTTAACCTCTCCTTCAACTCCTCAAAACTGTCTTGAAAAGCTTGAGTCCATCGGAAAGCTTTTCCCTTCATTAGCAACTCCGTCATGGGCCTGGCTATCTTGGAAAAGTCTTTGATGGATCTGTGGTAATATCCATCCATCCCAAGAAAACTCCTTATTTCCTTCATGTTTTGCGGTGGCTCCCATTTTAGCACATCTCTCACCTTTCCTGGGTCAACCGATACTCCTCCTCCCTATATGATATGACCCAAAAATGACACCTCTTTCAAACAAAATTGGCAGTTGCTGAACTTGGCAAACAATTGATGCTCCCTCATGTTCTTCAACGTAAGCCTCAAGTGTTTTTTGTGTTCCTTCTCATCCTACGAGTAGATCATAATGTCATCAATGAACACCACAACAAACTTATCCAAGTACTCCATGAGGACCTCATTCATGAGGTACATAAAGTATGTAGGTGCATTGGTCAATCCAAAGGACATAACTGTGTACTCATAGATCCATACCGTGTCTGAAAAGCTGTCTTGGGTATGTCCGAAGGTCTAATCTTCATTTGGAAGTATCCTGACCTCAAATCAATCTTGGAGAAGACACAAGCACCCTTCATCTGATAAAAAAATTCTTCTATGCATGGCAAGGTGTACTTGTTCTTGATGGTCACCTCATTGAGAGCTCGGTAATCCACACACATCCTTTGTGACCCATCCTTCTTGTCCACGAAAAGAGCGGGTGCTCCCCAAGGTGAAGAGCTTGGGCGAATAAAACCCTTCTCTAGTTGCTCTTGAATCTGCTTCTTGAGCTCTGCTAACTCCTTAGGAGGCATCCTATATGCCCTCTTAGCTATAGGTGCAGTTCCAGGTATTAATTCAATAACAAATTCAATGTCTCCATTAGGTGGCATACCAGGCAACTCATCCGGAAACACATCCAAAAATTCGTACACCACTGGAATCTCCTCAATTGCAGCACCATCTATGTGATTCAGCTCCAATTGCTTCGGTGCATGTTGAGATGCTTTGAATTCTACGGTGATCCCTTCCTCATTGGTCAGCTTCATCATATTTGTGGCACATTCAATGACTCCATTGTGCTTCCTTAACCAGTCCATACCAAGTATAGTGTCCAATCCTTGAGAATCCAAAACAATGAGGTTGGCAACGAAGTCTACCCCCCTTATTCTAAGGATTACTTTTGGACATACTATATTTGTCCTCATCTCTCCTCCAGGAGACTTAACTAATAGAGTAAACTTCATATAAGAGATAGGCAAACTATACTTGGCAATATATTTTGATGCAATGAATGAATGTGATGCTTCATAATCAAATAACATGGTCGTTGGGTTGGAGTTAGCGAGAAACATACCAATGACCACATCATCCTCTTGTTGAGCATCCTCCATAGAGACATGGTTCTCGTTGCCACGAGCAAAATTCTACTGTCCACGGTTCCCTTGCGGCTGTCCTCCATTCGATCTTGGGTTCGGTCTTGGTGCATTGCTTCCTTGACCAAGGCCTGACTTAGGACATTAATGTGCAAAGTGTCCTGCTTCTCCACATGTATAGCAGTTCTTAACTGCACCAGAATTATTGGGACAAACTTGGTTCTGAGCATTTGCACCAGGAAGATTGGCACGAGGCGCAAAAGGCATTGGAGGCCTCAGCGCTTGCATGACATGGCATTGCTGCACAACCTGAGCTGGGTGCAGTGCATATCCAGGGCGTTGTACAAGAGCAAAAGAGTTGTAATAAGGTGCATTGGGTGGTGCAAAGCGAATCCCACCAATCGGTAGCTACTCTAACAAGTTGGTGAGCAGCAAATAGCACCTTCTCCCGGTCACTGCATTGGACTATTGCAAGCTTCTTCTCCACATACTTGAGCCAATCATTAGCATCCATAGGGTCAGCAGCTTGAGCAAAGGTCAGTGGTCTATCCCTCGTGAAATCTTCCAATTGGTTATGAGGCGGTGGGAGTGGCGGTGGAAGCATGTGAGGCTGATTGTTGTTGTTGCCAGCCTGCAGCTATCCCATAGTCTGTATCATGGTCTGCATGAGCTGGTTTTGAATAGCCAAAAGCTGCTCAAGGTTGATAGCTCCCTGGGCAGGTCCTTGTCATTGTTGTTCTGAGGTGCCCCATTGTTCTCCTCCTCATCATTAGCATCCCTCTGGTTGCGAGTTCTCACCATCTGAAGAAAAGCAAGAGATAAGAATTTAGAAACATCCCCAACTATATGCATCAAGGGATATGAAACTAAACAACTACGTGTACTAGCCTATGTGGACATGGCAATGCTAAAGCATCCCAAAATCCTCTACTAAGCACACAAGCAGCAATACATAGCAAACAACACACCAAACAAACACATCGATTCCTGAGTGTTCCTATGTGCTCTAAAGTGTCCATTCTATCTAGGTTGTGTCCTACAGTCAATCTGTGGCTCTGATACCAATTTGTGACACCCGGTTCCGAAAATGAAACAACTGAACGCATATGTGTGCCCAGAATATTCAATACACATACATGAGTACATTCACAAATGGATATACAAAAAATTACCATAGAACAAGATTAATTACCCACTTTTATTACAGAATTCAGAATATCCTCGAATACAAGCTCTAATGAGTGTTAATGAGAAGTTTGAACTAACGCAGCGAAATAAACTAAATATGAGCTAATGAAATAAGCAAGCTAAGCAAATAGGGTAGCGCAGCTCCAATCAACACCACAGGCAAAGCTGATGGCAAACACGGCCTAGAACTCCGCATTATCATCGTTATACTCCCAATCTTGACCTGAACTGTTGGTGGGGAAATTGCAAGGGCGAGTACATGTCGTACTCAGCAAGTGTGGAAAGTATGACACATATCTGATACAAATGACGAATATAATAAAGGCTAAGTGCTAAAAAGTACATTAAAACATTTGAGAAAGCAATGGGGGTGGGCTCCCCCCATGGGGGTGGGCTCCGAAGCTGCCACGTGGCTCGAGACAATAGACAAACCACCTTACCGAAGAGGTGGGCTTCGGCTCTGCCACGTGCCCAGCGGCCCTGGAGCCCTCGCTCTACTCAAGAACAGACTTCGGAGCTGCCATGTGGTCAGCAGGTCGAGACCCGGCCTCCCTAGAAGAGGTCAGCTCCCGAGCTGCCACATACCCTGCAACTTGCCCTGGGCGGTGGGTTGCGAGAGTTAAGAGGAAGGTGCGCCTTGTCTAGATCGGGCACTGAAGACTCGCGTCTTCCCTAGATGCGTGACGCGGTGCATGCCTACTGTCATGTGCCGCTACGCCCAATCGCATCGTAGTGAGGGCGCAACAGGCCTACCCCGCTCCGCCAAGTTGGTAGCTTACAGTGCCAGGGAGATGGACGGGACATTCTACCATCATCAACGACTACGCATTGGCCACTGAGGACTGAAGCGGCAAGACAACAAGTCTTGAAGTTGTGGTCAGGGGAAGCTTATGCGAGAAGTCATAGATCATTTAGGATAGGATCACCCCGGGGCCACCTGTCGGGCCTTGGACCCCACTTGTAAGGTGACTGGCCTTGTCTATAAAAGGACCAGACCACCACCATTACAAAGGATCCACAATCAAACATCCAATCCCCAGTACACACGCACACTAGAAATATAATCTCACCATGGAGTAGGGTGTTACGCTCTTGCGGTCCGAACCACGTAAAAACCACCGTCTCATACTCTCATACGTGCGACTACTAGATTGAGAACTAAGCTCTGCGATCAAATAACCTCCGCGGGCTGCTCCTTAGCAGATCCGAGGGAAGTGTTGCTTTTACAATTCGACATTTGGCGCGCCAGGTAGGGGTTTCTTTCTCAAAAAAGTGGTTGCATTTTCACCACCATGGTGTTCATCAAAACCGTAGACTGTGGTTTCTAGGGCCGTCGTCCGGTGACCAGATCCATCGCCCGAGCAGCGCACTTTGGTCTGTCACGCCCCCGCACAGATGCAGCTGGTCAAGGTGGCACCTCCGAGCACATCCTGTCCCAGTCAGCGCCACCACAGCCACCGGTTGCAAGTCCGAAGAGCGCTATGGCAGCAGCTAGGGCCCTGGATCACCACCCACCGTCGATGAATGCTTCTTAGAGAGCGGCTCAGTAGTGGGTCCACGACATTGACCACTTAGTCGTGGCGTCCCTCAACTCTCCCAACAGAGGGAAACCTCACATGTCGCTATCGCGCACGTCGTTTATCGACTGTCACACCACCGACTCCAGATGTACTAGGACTACTCGCGTCGGCAAGATCCCCACGGAGGACCTAAGGGCTGAGCTTGACCGCCATCAAGCTCGGATAGATGGCCACGACATGATCGAGTGGCAGCGCGAGAGACGGCGCAACCTTGAAGCCGTGTACGGGCCTCGAGAGCCTGAGTAGGAGGAGTCCTCCGTTCGAGGAGCACCTGAGGTAAACCCTCCACCGCCGCCATCAAACCAGGACTACGTTGGTTCGACTGCACCCATGCACTGCTCGGTACACCAGGTGCCACATCAGTACTTGCCACAACAGCAGGCTCCATAGCAGCCACACGTGGTGCAGCAAACCCCCGTGGCATATGATGTCCCATACGCCTCGCCGCCGAAGCCCTTCGGAGGGTGCATGGCCTTGGCGTCATACCTCCGACAGATGATGTGGCTGCACAAGTTCCGACGACACCTACCGGAGAGGTTCAATGGTAGCATCAACCCACCCGAGTTCCTGCAGATCTACACCATGATGCTCCTTGCTACAGGAGCAGATGAGCTTGTCCTGGCGAACTACTTCCCCGTCGCCCTGATCGGCTCATCCCGGTCATGGCTGATTAACCTGCCCGAGTGGTCCATAACCTCTAGGGATGAGCTCTGCTGATAGTTCACGACAAACTTTGGCAGCTCCTACACGCGCCCCGGCACCAAGCTTGACCTCCATGTCGTGCGCCAGCAACCCAAGGAGACATTGCAATCATTCATCCAGTGCTTCTCCCAGGTACACAACTCCATCCCCAACATCTTGAATGCTTTTGTCCTAGTAGCATTCCGGCAGAGAGTGCACGACCGGAAGATGCTCGAGAAGCTAGCCACGCACAACGTGCAAGATGTCTCCAAGCTCTTCTCCATCACCGACCGGTGTGCCCGTGCGGCGGAGGGTCATGACTGGCACACCCAGGCCGCCCCTAGAGTGGGTAGAGTTGGCCAGATCAGCGAAGGTGCCGCTACCTCGGGTAGCGGCAAAAAGAAGAACAAGAACCGTGGTGGCGGCAAGAACAAGCTGCTACATGGGTTTCACGTCGCCGCAGTAGAGGTAGCCGGAGGGGGAAGACCCCCACGCTCCGACAAGCGCCCATGTTAGCCACCTATAGCTGACGATCATGTCGAGCCCTGCCCATATACAAGACTCGCGACTACACTCCAAGCGAGTATCCGGAGATTAAGACATGCACTGAAAGATACCAAGAGCGGGCGCAGCAACAACAGCATCCTAACGGCGCCCCTTTCCGCCAGCGGGAGGGTAAACAGAAGGTCGACACCAAAGTCGACGACAAGGAGAAGGAGTACAGAGGCAGGAATGGGCCATCAAGGTGGTCCACCAAGATGAGTACTTTGACACCAGTAGACCACGAGCGTCGCAAGACTCTCCACGTCATCTTCGGGGGGTCTTGGGATCCCGTGTCCCAAAATGCGACCAAGACCCCGCGCCGAGCAATGGATTCAATAGCCCCAGCTCCCGCTCCGGTGCTGCATCACAAGTGGAAGGAGATGCCGATCAGCTTTGATGCCTCCGACTGCCCCAAAAACATGGCGAGAGCCGGGATCATGCCTCTCCTGGTCGCCCCCGCCATTGCCAACGTCAGGCTCCATTTCGTCTAAATAGATGGTGCGGCTGGCCTCAACCTCGATAGCTGTGCGGCTTTTGATGAAATGCAGATGCCGGTGTCAAGGCTTACCCCCTCGAGGCCATTCTCAGGGGTGGGGCCAGGGAACATCTCGTACGGAAACATCAACCTACGGGTGACCTTTGGGACAACCAACAACTACAGGACAGAGAGCATCTTGTTCAACATCGCAGACGTCAGCCTCCCCTTCAATGCCATCATTGGCAGACCAGCCTGATTCATGGTCATATCCCACTACAACTACCTTATCCTGAAGATGCCAACCCCCTCCAGCATCCTCAGTATCCGTGAAGACCGCACTGCTGTGATGTTAGCCTTGGAAAAGATCCAAGCCCTCATAGCAGACCCAACACTAGCCGAGGGTGGTAATGGACCATGTCAGCCTCCGCCGAGCTCGCGCCAGCGCAGCCCACCTGCAGCACCCCGTTTACAGCCTTCCGACAGCACCGACACTCCCGTCAAAGCTGTCAAAATCAGTTCCGACTCTGCTCAGACCCTTCGCAAGATGGGGGCCAAGGTAGAAAGTAGGGATGCCTGCTCAACAACCAACCGGTAGCCATCGACGACAAGTTGCCCGACAACAATCACAGCTACCATCGAAGCTTTGGGCACTCTACATATATTAGCTTAATAGGATAGTGTAAAGGTGTTTATAGTGTCTATGAGAAGCATTAAGGACAACCGAGCTCTGGGGGAGTGTACAGTCATCTTGGTTGGTCCTGAACCCTAACCCTGTGTACCCTATTGTGACACCCGGTTCTGAAAATGAACCCTTTGAATGCAAATGTGTGCCCAGGACGTTCAACGCACATACACGAGTGCATTCACAAAAGGATATACAGAAAATTACCACAAGACAAGATTAATTAACCACTTTTATTACACAATTCATAATATCCTCGAATACAAGCTCTAATGAATATCAATGACAAATTTGGACTAATGCGGCAGAAATAAACTAAACTGAGCAAACTAAGCAGAAGGGTATAACGCAGCTCCAACACTCCACAGGCAAAGCTGACGGCAGACACGGCCTAGAACTCTGCATTATCATCGTTATACTCCCAATCCTGACTTGCAACTGTTGGTGGGGGAGTTGCAAGAGTGAGTACATGTCGTACTCAGCAAGTGTTGAAAGTATGATATGTAGCTGATTCAAATGACGAAAATAATAATGGCTAAGTGCTGAAAAGTACATGAAAACATTTGGAAAGCAATATGTATTATGTATGTGAATTAAAACCATCATAAAGCACGTAATCATCATAATACCAGTCCATATTCATTACCATCATCCATATTCCAGATTTCTCATTGCCAATAACCATAATTGATATCAGAAGTTAACTCATAACCAACCATAACCATTATTAACCATAACCATAACCAAACCATAACCATAACCAACCAACCATCCCAAATGCCAATTTCCCTCTAATCATGGAAGTTGTCCAGGTGCTCATAACCGGGAGAACGACTATCATGATATTTTTTATTAGACTCTGTAGAGTTTGTACCACTTTACCCACGTGTTTGTGATTTCATCACCCGTCAGCGACTAAAGAAACCTCCCTTATGCCATCCTTTGGTGTATGGCCAAGAGATCACAAAATAGCCTTTATGGATTACTAGCCTATTTAGACCCCACTGAGGTTTCACCAGTGGTGATGTCTCCAACTGAGCACATCTTCAACCAAGGGCCCCCTCTTGAGCCATTTAGATCCCAGGGTAGTCCCACCAATCATCAACAAACCCAATCCGACTACCCCTTCCCCGAGCATCCTTAATGGTCCAAATAGCACTGGCAAAGCCCTAATTAATCAGCTACACCGCACCCATACTTAGCCTCATGGTGGCACTGTAATCCTGGCTTATTCTAGCATGAACTGGTCCTTAGATCTAAAGCAAGCAAACCACCATAACATCCAACCCATCCACATATCAGGCTTGCTTAGATCACTCACTACCTTATCATATTGAACATTTCATATTAACCATAATCTCATAAATGCATAATTAATGGTATAGTTGTTTTCCCATCCCAATTAATTAAGTGAAGCAAAAAGTGTAAAAAGCCCTTCCCGGCTCTCTACCATATATTCCAGGTGACAAGGGTGGTTCAACAAAACTAGTAAACTTCCTACCATAGAGTTCCTATCAAATTGACACAAGCATGCAGTTTTGCAAACAAAACATTTATTTCAAAATAGGATCAATATGCTTCAAAGACACTTTCCTTGCTCTTGGGCTTGATTAGGATCAAAGACTTCAAACTCTTGGTGTTGGAGATCCTCTGCGGCACTCTCTGCCATAAATCTGTCTAATCCGCACAATAAACATACAAATAAGAAACAAAATCAAAGAGTGCACAAATATTACTTAATATGACATGATATACATGATTGATGCAAATGCAAGGTAGAACTTGTTAATGAATTGCTTTTAATGATCACTAACTAATTCTAATAGATTTTAACAAGTTTATATAGGTTTGGAGTTGATTAGATCAAATTTTAGATTTAATTCAACACAATTTAACCAGGAAGATCGGACTAGTCCACTAGGGACCGGACAAGTCTGCACTGCGCGAGATCAGCATATTAGGGTTTTCTAGATCGATGTGAATTTGGAGATTTGGGTTTGAATTCACGTAAGGAAAAGAGAATATAAGGTATACCAAGTGTTTAGGACTCTAAAGAATTGAGGATCTTGGAGGTAACACTTGGGTCTTGATGATCTAGGGTTGATGAAGAACTTGATGGTGGATTGTTGATGAAGAATGCGAAGTTGAGCGAGATCTTGATCCTCTTTCGTTTCATCCTCTTCTTCTTCTTGTTCTAGATCTCTTTCTCCCTCCTTGGTGGCGGCTGTTCATGAGCTAGGGTTTTGGGTGTGGAGGAAAAGTGGCAAATTGATGTCAAGCCAAGGGGTGGGGTTGTTTATATAGAGGTGGAGGCTAGGGTTAGATGGATTTCGAGTTTGAGATGAGTAGAGGCTGGTTTAGAGTCCCAGATGGGCTCTAAAAGAGTTAGGCATGACGTCCCTAGGCCCACTTAACACAAAACCCAAGAAACAAGTCATGAAACAAAAGATCAATTCGGAGTCGCAACTTATCGGACAAGTCCGAAAAAGACCGGACTAGTCCGAAGTTTGACAAAGATATCGGACAAGTCTGGACTGGACATCGGACAAGTCCGAACTTATCCAGAAGAGAAAAACAGACAAGTCAGGCCTAAAATCGGACAGGTCCGACTTCAGTCAGAGAGGAAAACGGACAAGTCCGCTGGAATACCGGACTAGTCCGAACAACTTCAAAGACATAGCAAACTTTCAAGGATTCTTGGAACATCGGACTAGTCCGCACAAGACTGGACAAGTCCGAAAGTGTCCAGAGGCAAAATCAAACTAGTCCGCAGAAAAACGGACAAGTCCGATCGAGGTCAGAGAGAAATCAGACTAGTCCGCACCATAAACGGACTAGTCCGCACTTTCCAGAATTCTTAGGTGCGGTTTCGTTTCTGATTCATTTTAAACTTGTTTCATTTTATGTGGATTAAAGTTAGACATATATTAGGATGTATGCAATGCATGATGGATGAAAATGAGGGTGTTACAAACCTACCCCCCTTAAAATGAATCTCACCCTCGAGTTATGACGCGGAAGAGAAAAGATAGGAAAATTCCTCCTTAAGATCGTCCTCTAGCTCCCATGTTGCCTCTGATTCTGTGTGATGCTTCCATTGAACTTTGCACCATCGAATCACCTTGTTCCTTGTGACTCTCTCCTTGGTTTCCAAGATTTTGACCAGTTGCTTGACATAAGTCAAATCTTCCTCTAGTTCCAATTATTCCATTGGCACTTGTTCTTTCGGTACCCTCAAGCACTTCTTGAGCTCAGAAACATGAAACACATCATGGACATCTGAAAGATGAGCTGGCATCTCCAACTTATATGCTACTTCTCCTCTTTTGTCCAAATCATGAATGGCCCAATGTATTGAGGTGCTAGCTTGCCTCTTATGTTAAACCTCTTATGACCTCTCATTGGTGACACCCTGAGGTAAACAAAGTCTCCCACTTCAAAGGCGTGTTTTCTTCTCCTATTGTACGCATAGCCTTTTTGCCTTGATTGAGCGGCCCTCAAGTTCTTGTGAATAACCTGAACTTGTTTTTCAGCTTCTAGCAACACATCCGGACAAAATACTTGAGTTTCTCCCATCTCATTCCAGAATAAGGGCGTCCTACATTTCCTTCCATATAGTGCTTCATATGGTGACATCTTCAAACTTGCTTGGTAACTATTGATGTATGAAAATTATGCATATGGAAAGCTCTTGTCCCAACTTTTCCCATGCTTCAAAGCACAATCTCTTAACATATCCTCCAAAATCTGATTGGTTCTCTCAGTTTGTCCATCTGTTTGAGGGTGATATGCTGAGCTAAAATTCAGCCTTGTTCCCAATGCTTCATGCAATTTCTGTCAAAACCTGGAGGTAAATGGAGAACCTCTATCTAAAACTATTTTCTTTGGGACTCCATGTTGACACACAATATGCTTCATGTATATTTCGGCCAATTGTGCAGTTGTATACTTGGTCTTCACAGGGATGAAATGAGCTCATTTGGTCAAGCAATCCACAATTACCCAAATTGAGTCATAACTGGACTGAGTACGCGGTAATCCAACTATAAATTCCATACTGTTTCCTTCCCACTTCCATTCCGGGATCTTCAATGGTTGCAATAATATAGCTGGCCTTTGATGTTCCGCCTTGACTCGTTGACACACATCACACAATGCTACATATTCGGCTATATCCTTTTTCATGCAAGCCCACCAATAGCACGTCTTCAAGTCTTTGTACATCTTCATACAACCGGGGTGAATTGAGCATGGCGAGTCATGTGACTCCTTTAGTATTGTCTCCCAAATATGGTTCACATTAGGCACAACAATCCTCTTACCAAGCCATAGAGTACCATGTTCATCCTCATCAAATCTGAATTCTCTTCCCTCTTGGGTCCTTTCCTTGATCTCCTGAATTTCCTCATCCTTAGTTTGACCTTCCCGAATTTCTTGCTCTAAGGTTGGGTTTAACTCCATCATCTCCATCTCATTTACAAATCTAAGATTCAACCGTTCAAACTCCTTACAAAACTCGGATGGTAACTCTCAAACCGTGAGTTGATGACTTACTGCCTTCCTACTCAAAGCATCGGCCACTACATTTGCTTTCCCTGGATGATAATTGATCCCCCAACCATAATCCTTGATGAGATCCAACCATATTCGTTGCCTCAAATTCAGATCCGTTTGTGTAAAAATATACTTAAGACTCTTGTGATCCGTATAAATTTCACACCTATGTCCAAGGATGTAGTTTCTCCATATCTTCAATGTGCGAACCATGGCTTCAAGTTCCAAATCATGTGTTGGATAATTCTACTCATGTTTCTTCAATTGTCTTGATGCATAGGCGACCACTTGACCTTCTTGCATGAGCACACATTCAAGTCCTTGTCTCGATGCATCACAATATATATCAAAACTCTTGCTTACATCCGGCAAAACCAAAACTGGGGTTGTTGTTAACCTTTTCTTCAACTCCTCAAAACTCTCTTAACAAGCTTGAGTCCATTGAAACGCTTTCCCTTCATTAGAAACTCCGTCATTAGCTTGGCTATTTTGGAATATTTCTTGATGAATCGACGGTAATATCCAGCCATTGCAAGAAAACTCCTTATTTCCTTGACATTTTGTGGCGGCTCCCATTTTAACACGTCTCTCACCTTTCCTGGGTCAATCGATACCCTCCTCGTGAGATGATATGACCCAAAAATGATACTTTCAACCAAAACTGACACTTGTTGAACTTGGTGTATAATTGATGCTCCCTCAATTTCTGCAATGTAAGCCTCAAGTGTCCCTCATGTTCCTTCTCATCCTTCGAGTAGATCATAATGTCATCGATGAACACCACTACAAACTTATCTAAGTACTCCATGAAGACCTTATTCATGAGGTACATAAAGTAGGCAGGCACATTTGTCAATCCAAAGGACATCACGGTGTACTCATATGATCCATATCGTGTCCTAAAAGCCGTCTTGGGTATGTACGATGGCCTAATCTTCATTTGAAAGTATCCCGACCTCAAATCAATCTTGTAGAAAACACAAGCACCCTTCATCTGATCAAACAAGTCTTCTATGTGTGGCAAGGTGTACTTGTTCTTGATGGTCACCTCGTTGAGAGCCTTGTAATCCACACACATCCTTTGGGACCCATCCTTCTTGTCCACAAATAGAACGGGCGCTCCCCAAGGTGAATGTAAAAGCCCGCATTTGAGTAGAGCAAGAACACGAAAACGCGAACTTAAAAATTTTGAAAGTGGACTTGGAAATCCAAACTCACATGTACCATGTGAGTTAACCAATGTTCACTAAAATTATGAACTAGTTAAAACATAAAGCCCTAATTGGAATATTCCACCTAAAAGATTAACAATTCGAATGTTAATTCAAACTCAAGTTCCAACATCGACTTGAGCAACATCATTGAGTTCCCAGCTACATTGACGATGTGTTGTATCTTCGAGAACTTCCATCCTAATCTTTTGTTTGGACCAGTGAGAGTAATATCATAGGTGGGGCCCACTTATAGAGTGGCCCACCAGTCAAGTCTCATCAAGTGTCGTTTGGTTTTCTCCTCTGCTCGTACTTATCAAGAGTCAACTCGATGGGTGAGCCAAGGATGCTTCACGCACAAGCTAGTTTTTAAGGTTGTCCTTATCATTGATCCCGACAGTACTCACGTGCTCTCTCTGCTTCGACTCGTGGCACCCATTAGAAATTTGTGTTAGTAATAAAAATACAAATAATTCGATCTTAAATTTTCAATTTATAAAATGTAGGGCTTAGAACCTGAATGCCATGCGCCACTTTGTCGTGCTGCTGCACGTTCCTACGCATCATCTCCACTGCACATGTTCTACCGCCACCTACGCGATGAAATGCCGCAATGATGCCACACTGCTATGTGTCGTGCCACTGCTCTTCGTGCTCTAGTGCGCCATGGTCATCAACGTGTTGCAGTGACCATCACCGTGCTCGCGATGTCACAGTGACTGCACACTCTTATTCTCATCCACATCGGGCACGCTGTGTGATTCCCTTTTTTGTGTCACGTCGCCACCAGGGTTGTGTTGTTTCCCTTCTCGTGCCATGGTCACACCCGTGCGTTGACCATGGTGAGCATGTCGCCCACCCTGCATCATAACTTTGACGCACAAAGGGGAGCCTAGCATATTGCGTTGTGCCGCTACATCCTGCAACTCCACTAGAGTGCCCTTAGGTCGTTTACCTTTCACTTAGCACACCAGCTCAAGCCAAAGTTTTGCCGTCGTCATCCGCTTCACGTCGTCACGACGTTCCATGTCATGGTCGTGTCCTCGCAACGAGACAAGGAATGCCTGAGATATGGATAGTGCAAGAACACAACCACGACACATCGGGCGATGGCCGTTTGTCCAAATTAGGGTTTAGTCGTGGAGAGATTCATCAAGTCCTAGGTGTAGCCAAGGTGCTCGATGAAATGCCTTCTAGTTGAAACCAAGGGTAATGGTCACCACCGATGACTTATGGTAGAGGAATGCGAGAACGTCGTGACCGTCAAGGAGAACTAGACCAAGGGGAACCATGGATAAGAATTTCTTGGTCATGTCGCAGATGTTTCCTAATCGTTCGAAGAATTTCTTAACTAGGTGTGCCGCTTCATCGACCACTGGTTTGTCAAAACGCTTGCCGACGATCGAGTCGACATCACTAACCTTGAGACTCATGAGGTGGTGTTCGGGATTCTGCTCACCACCGTTGACGAGTTCTGGTTCGATGTGAACATCGATGAGACGACCTTCCCGAGATGGCAAAGCACGTCGTCGCGACATAGTAATGCCTTATGTTGAAGTTCTAGGAGTTCACCGAGCTCATCTGGACAATCTTGCAAAGGACACTGCAATAGTTTCATGTAAGAACTTGGACGATGTTTGCGAAGATTGTCGTAGCGACTAATTTACCTAAAGGTCCTTTGAACGTGTCTTGGTACTCACGTTAGGTTAGCAGTGCTTGTGATGAATCTTTGAGTCCAAGCAATGCCGATCTCACTTCTTTTCCAATTGTTGCTAGGGTTTCACATTGATTCATCCTAAGTCAGAACCTTGCGACCACACTTGTCACTTAATTAGGTTTACTCATTAATTATTTTGTGTAACTTCCTTGGTCGACTTCTGAGACATGACCTCTTGCTGCACAGTTCACTCATGCTTTAAGCTTTTAATGCTCCACCTTGATTCCTTAGTCATTCTTACACTATTCAATCCAACACTTCCACACCAGTCAGTCTCAGCTTTCTCGAGTGGCATAGCTCCAAGTGTTAAGTGAATAATGGCAATACATTCTTTCATTGCACCTGTCAATTCACAACTAGACACTACTATGACCACTTGACTTATCCGTAGTTTCACCACCCATCTGAGACATATCTAATCTTCCTAGACAAGCCTCTTCTTCTTAAGGTTTATACAACTCGTTTAGTCCATTATTAGATTACCTTAATTACATATATGCATATCATGTCGATAGGAACGTGATGATATGTGATCAACGAGGATCTTCTCTTGGAGGAGAAGGCCAAGGAGTTCGAACTTCAAGATTCCATGGCGGATTCTCCGGAAGAAGACCACTGACCCTTGACATTTAATCGAGTCGCAAACTAAAGCAAGCCCCGGTTTGCATTTAAGAGATTTTCAAAGTTTTCCACTTTATTCACTTACGTCTTCAGTTGATATTGTGCATTACGTATAAGGTGTTTGATACTCCACTTGCATATCCACAAATCCTATGGGAGGGCTGGAAAGGTTTACAGCTTGACATGTAGAACTGCCAATGCTAACAGTGTAGATATACCAGTAGAAGTCGAGTAGTTGGAATCTACTCACGAGATAGGAATAACAGTTCATATGAGGGTGAAAGATGAAAGAATGGCTTATGAAATGAATACTAGACCGGGCAGGGGGAATAGGAGTCGACGAGATGGAGTCTCGGGTGCATAGCCCTGCCTGTGTCGGTTAAGGACCGATCCGTATGCCGCCCTGCTGAGCAAGTTTGAACTGTACCGGAGTCATACTGGATATATGGGGTCCAGGAAACCGATGTACCTTGGGAAGCTTTTGTTGAGACTTTTTCGATCGCCTCAGGCTTTCAGCCGCAGCACAGTAGACGGAAACTCGCTCACGACATCTTCACATCTGAAGGGTGCACCGTGAGTGGGGATACTGTCCTAGACGATTGAATCGATTCAACTTGGGTAGAACTTGAGAAAGGTGGCTGCATACGACGTCTGTGGAGTGCACCGATGTGACTTCTAGTACGGGCGTACGTGTCGTGGTTTTCGGGTATCATTGTTTCGAATCACCGTCCCTCGCGGTTATGAGTACCACTTGTTCACTGAGTTGTGACATAGTAAATACTAAAGAAGCCAGAAGAATATGATGTATTGAATTATAATTGCTTTGCAACCTTGTGTGACTTAGAGATAGCACAATTAAAAGTTTACAGTTTCCAAATACTTATCCCGTAATAGCATTATGTGCTTTGGGCATGTCATATCATCGGCAAAGCGTTTCTTGTTTGATTGTGGAGTCTATGATGTGTCGTGCCTGAAGAATGTCATTTTCTACTTAAAACATGATTATAAGGATCCACTTGTAGGCGAGTCTATTTATGTTATTCCTTACCTATGGTTAGACTTTACCTTGCATATGTCTAGTGAGACAGGTTAGTCTTATTGAGCCTTATGCTCACGTTTGCGTGTTAAAGATTTTTGTAGCTATTAGGTTTATTTCTGCTGTTCAGGTTGTACATGAGACTCGAGGTCTCGAGATAAATCTCTGGTGAACCACGCCGTTGCTGAATGTTCTTCTTGTTGCTAGTGAGAAGGGTCCTAGGGCATGGACGTCTTCTCTTCTGCTTAGTTAAGTTAGATTATGAGTATGTATTTTCCACTGCGTTTGTACCTCTGTTGTACACTCTTTTGTAAACTCTTCTTATTATGAAACGAAAACTTTATATGTTTTGGTATCCTTTTAGTGTGTGCTGTTAGGTGCCGCATCGCATGGCACCACCCAATGAGATCCTTGGACATCAGGACCCCGGTCCCCACAGTGAAGAGCTTGGGCGAATAAAACCTTTCTCTAGTTGCTCTTGAATTTGCTTCTTGAGCTCCGCTAACTCCTTAGGAGGCATCCTATATGCCCTCTTAGCTATAGGTGCAGTTCCAGGTATGAACTCAATAACAAACTCATTGTCTCGGTCAGGTGGCATACCTGGCAACTCATCCGGAAAACATCCAAAAATTCACAAACCACCGGAATCTTTTCAATTGCGGCACCGTCCATGTGATTCAGCTCCAATTACTTCGGTGCGTGTTGTGATGCTTCAAATTCTACGGTGATCCCTTCCTCATTAGTCAACTTCACTGTCTCCGTGGCACACTTGATAACTCCATTGTGCTTCCTCAACCAGTCCATACCAAGTATAATGTCCAATCCTTGAGAATCCAAAACAATGAGGTTGGCGAAGAAGTCTACCCCCCTTATTGTATGGCTTACTTTTGGACATATTATATTTGTTCTCATCTCTCCTCTAGGATACTTAACCAATAGAGTAAACTTCATATGAGAGATAGGCAAACTATACTTGGCAATATATTTTGATGCAATGAATGAATGCGATGCTCCAGAATCAAACAACATAGTCGTTGAGTTGGAGTTTGCGAGAAACATACCAATCACCACGTCATCCACTTGTTGAGCATCCTCCGTAGAGACATGGTTCACGTTGCCACGAGCGAAATTCTGCTGTCCACGGTTTCCTTGCCTCTGTCCTCCATTGGGTCTTGGGTTTTGCCTCGGCGCATTGCTTCCTTGACCAAGGCCTGACTTAGGACATTGATGTGCAAAGTGTCCAGCTTCTCCACAAGTATAGCACTTTTTAACTCCACCAGAATTATTGGGATGACCTTGGTTCTGAACATTTGCACCAGGAAAATTAGCACGAGGTGCAAAAGGCATTGGAGGCCTAGGTGCTTGCATAACAGGGCACTGTTGCATAAACTGAGTTGGGCACAGTGCAAATCTAGGGCGATGAGTAGGCGCAGAAGAGCTGAAGTAAGGCACACTTGGCGGTGCAAAGCGAGGGCGCACATTACATCCTTGTTGTTGTCCTTGATATGGCGCCTTCCTCTTGTTGTCTTGCTCCATCTCATGAACCTTGTTCTCCACAACAATTTCTCTGTCCACAAGCTTCTGGATGTTCTCATAATCGCAGTTGAGCAATTGCACTTGGATCTCATTGCTCAAGCCTCTCATGAACAAATATTGCTTTCGACTGTCCCGACTAACATCCTCAGGCGCATATCTTGAGAGTTGAGTTAATTTATTGAGACATTCACCTACGCTTGATCTTCCTTGCCTCAAGTTCTCAAATTCTTACCTCTTCAACATCATAACTCCCTCCGGCACATAATGAGAACGGAAACACTCCTTGAATTCTGCCCAGGTATTCCTCTCCTGATTCTCATGAGCATTGCAATAAGCATCCCACCAATCCGCAGCTGCTCCAACTAGTTGATGAGAAGCAAATAGGACCTTCTCCTGGTCACTGCATTGGACAATATATAGCTTCTTCTCCACGGACTTCAACCAATCATCCGCATCCATAGGGTCAGCGGCTTGAGAAAAGGTCGGCGGCCTAGTCCTCATAAACTCTCCCAACTAGTTATGAGGCGGTGGGGGTGGGGGTGGAGGCATGTGGGGCTGATTGTTAATGTTACCAGCCTGCAATTGTCCCATAGTTTGTATCATGGTCTGCATGAGCTGGTTTTGCATAGCCAAAAGTTGCTCAATGTTGATAGCTCCATGAGCAGGTCCTTGTCCATGGTTATTCTGAGGTGCTCCATTGTTCTCCTCCGCATCATTGCCATCCATTTGGTTGCGAGTCCTCACCATCTGAAGAAAAGCAAGAGATAAGAATTTAGAAACATCCCCAACTATGTGCGTCAAGGGATATGAAACTAAGCAACTACCTACACTAGCCTAGGTGGACATGGCAATACTAAAGCATCCCAAAATCCTCTATTAAGCACATAAGCAAACAATATATAGCAAACAGCACACCAAACAAAAGCACATCGATTCCCGAGTGCTCCTATGTGCTCTAAAGTGTCCATTCTATCTAGGTTGTGTCCTACGGTCAACTTGTGGCTCTCATACCAATTTGTGACACCCGGTTCTGAAAATGAACCAAGTGAACGCATATGTGTGTTGAACGTCCTAGGCACACATATGCGTTCACTTGGTTCATTTTCGGAACCGGGTGTCACACCTACCCCCCTCAGCATATGGAAGCAGGCAGTTGCCTTCTTTTGTAAAAGTTTGTCTCCTCCGATGAATACCAATATAAAAGAATCACTATCTTACTTCATGTTTCCCTAAATAATGTTCTTTTAAATTACGCACTAATTTTATGATCAACCATGCTAGACTCGTTTACTGTATATTCCTTTCATATACACAGTGGACACTCTGTAACTCTCACCCTTGCTAGAGTTGTGCAATCCTACTACAGGCGAGCTTGCTTGAGGTACCTGCGATGTGTGAAGGGCTCTCAAGGCTACCTTCATCTTTGGAGTTTTGCGAAGCCAGATGGCCTCCCAGGAAAGGCCTAGGCCAAGCCAGAGGTTCAGGGCATGTGAACTGCTTAGCCTGGTCATGTACTCTATGCACGCACATCCTGCCTCTCAGCGTCGTGGCCGAGTACTGGGTGCCGAAAGGATCGCACCCTAAGGACGGTGGGAGCTGAGACCCGAAGCACTAAAGCATTAAATTACCCAAGCTCTGTGTGTCAACTCAGGATAGTAAGACATGAAAAAGCTAAGGAAGAGAGACAGGTAAAACTGACAAGCAAACTAGGACATCCTTTAACGTGTGCAGGACAGCCAGCTCCGGCACCACCCAAGGGGCCTACCGTCGACGTCCCAGCATGTTAACGACAACAACAAGCCTTGATAAGTGAGTAAACTCTCTTGCCCCGCTCTTGTTGCTAACAAGATCTCTTGTGATAGCCTGTACACAAGGGCCCTGCTGTCAACGTCTCTGTGATGATGGTGGACGACATCGGAGCATCCAGCTCTAGCACCTCCCAGGGGGCCTACTGTTGAAGAATCTACGACGGTGGTGGGAAACACAGGAGCATCCAGCTCTGGCACCATCCAAGGGGCCTGCTATTGACAAATATTCGATGATGGAGGGCGACGCTGGAGCATCCTACTCCGGCATCACCCAAGGGGCCTGCCGTCGATGTCACAGCATGTTGACGACAGCAACAAGTGCTGATAAGTGAGTAAACTCTCCTACCTTGCACTTCTTGCTAAAAGGTTCTCTTGTGATAGCATGTACACCAGGGGCCTGCCGTCGATGAATCTACGATGATGGTGGGTGACGCTAGAGCAGTCAGCTCTGGCACCACTCAAGGGGCCTGTCGTCAACGTCCCAGCATGTTGATGACAGCAACAAGCACTGATAAGGACCTGCTGTCGACGTCTCTGCGATGATTGTGGGCGACACTGTAGCATCCAGCTCTGTAGGATTGAAGAGCACGTAAAAATCTACCAGAGGGGGGTTGAATGGTAGATTAAAACTTTTTCAGCGAAAGCAACAAAAACCCCTTGGTAGAATGGTAGATTAAAACTTTTTCAGCGAAAGCAACAAAAACCCCTGCTGTCGACGTCTCTGCGATGATTGTGGGTGACACTGTAGCATCCAGCTCTGTAGGATTGAAGAGCACGTGAAAATCTACCAGAGGGGGTTGAATGGTAGATTAAAACTTTTTCAGCGAAAGCAACAAAAACCCCTTGGTAGAAAATCAATCTATAAAGAAATCGTGTGTGCGACTAATCTAATCATGATCAATCGTGACAAAACCGGTATAGATTGTGGAGAATCAAGTCACAAAGACACTACAACAAGAATCACAAAAAATTGTCGAGGAAAACTCAAGTTACGATCAAAAGATTGAACAAAGGTCAATCTATTCTACCCGAGAAAAACCAGATCTGCAACACTGCAAAGAAACTCGTGTAGATCCGAAACCAAAAATCCAATGACCGTGAAATTTTCACAGATGATAGATTATCAAGTTGTGAAGACAATCCAAAAAGAATAATGTAAATTGAATCTTTAAAACTCTAGTTATGATAAAACCATCGAAACAAGGTAGTGGTGTACAGAAACTCGATGAGAAAGACTTGATGAAAACAAGTCGGACGAACAAGGCACAAAAGTTCCTTTAAACTACGAATTTTATTGATAAAACCACAAGAGGAACAGCCCCAAAGTTTTTCACCATGAGCTATGTCTTTCCTTGCTTATATAACCAGCCCTTAGGCCAACCCTATCCTATCTAGGACTCAAATCTTACTCAGATTCAACCGAAACTTTCCATAATATCTCAAGACTCTTCCATATGCAAATAGATGCAATATTAAGACTTCCAAACACCTTAGGAACATATCCCACATTCCCAAAACAACCCAACTTCGTGACCCACACGAAATCCTATCATAACCAACTCAAATATTTCCATATTTGAGTCAAACCCGACTCAGTCGCAGCCTGAGTCCATAACCTAGTCGGTTGGACCTTTCCGACCAATACTTTACGTCCACATCTCTTCATCACGCCTCGGAACCATATACCCATGTCCATGCACTCCTTGCACATGTGCAAACACCTTTCAACGACGTCCACGGTACCTTCATAGGCATTGTTCTTGATTCAAACATGTTGCGCGACCTCCCGATCAACTCAATAACAATTCCTCCTGAACTTGGTTGTTGAATCTCATCTTCTCCCTAAGACTAGATCAATGAATCCCGTCACCAGCCATGTCTTAACTCAAGCAACACCTGCACATGAATAAACAACCAATAATTATGTGCACAAGTCCTTGACTTGACTCTCGTTTGTTCCGAAACCACAACACCTTACGTGAGCACCTCACATAAGCATGTTGCAAACCATAGCAAAATGATATGAACCATAACCACCAAAGCACACCAACAACTTAGTTATAGAATAATAAGCAAGCTTGACAATAATGTAAATCAAGTTTGAATCATTTCAAGGTAAAAGAAAAACCATTGCAATCTCCTCCGAACCTTGCCAAAACCAACCGGACTTTGAGATGAAGCTTACCAAAGCTAGCAGGACCTAGCGCCAGAGCTGACCAAAGCTAGTCGAACCTAGCACCGGAGCTGACCAAAGCTAGTCGGACCTAGCCACAACAAGTCGGACCAAGACAAAGAAGTCGGACCTTGCCAAAGCAAGTCAGACCTTATGTCAGACATTGCAGGAGCTACCCAAAGCAAGCCGGACCTATCGTCGGACCTAGCGGGAGCTCGGACCTAGAGTCGGACCTTGTTAAAAGGGTGTTTTGGTAGTATTCAAAACTTTTATCATCATAGCCAATGTATTCAGCCCACATAGGTCTCACAAGATCCAGCACCACCCAAGGGGACTACCATCGATGAATCTATGATGATTGTGGGCGACGCCAGAGCAGTCAGCTCCGGCACCACCCAAGGGGCCTGCTGTCGACAAATATGCGACGATGGCGGGCGACGCCGGAGCATTCAGCTACGGCATCACCCAAGGGGCCTGCCGTCGACGTCCCAGCATGTTGACGACAGTAACAAGCGCTGATAAGTGAGTAAACTCTCCTACCCCGCTCTTGTTGCTAACAAGTTCTCTTGTGATAGCCTGTACACCAGGGGCCTACCGTCGATGAACCTACAATGATGGTGGGCGACGCAAGAGTAGTCAACTCCCGCACCACCCAAGGGGCCTTCCATCGATGTCCCAGCATGTTGATGACAGCAACAAGCGTTGATAAAGGCATGTTGTCGACGTCTCTGCGACGATGGTGGGCGACGCCGGAGCATCCAGCTCCGGCACCACCCGAGGGGCCTTCCGTCGACGAATCTACGATGATGGTGGGCGACGCCAGAGCAGTCAGCTCCAGCACAACCCAAGGGGCCTGCCGTCGATGTCCCAGTATGTTGATGACAGCAACAAGCACTGATAAGTCAGTAAACTCCCCTGCCCCGCTCTTGTTGCTAACAGGTTCTCTTGGGATAGCCTGTACACCAAGGGCCTGTTGTCGACGTCTCTGCGATGATGGTGGGCGACGCCGGAGCATCCAGCTCCGGCACCTCATAGGGGGCCTGTCGTCGACGAATCTACGATGATGGTGGGCGACGCCAGAGCAGTCAGCTCTGGCACCACCCAAGGGACCTGTTGTTGACATCCTAGCATGTTGATGACAGTAATAAGCATTGATAAGTGAGTAAACTCTCTTGCCCCGCTCTTGTTGCTAACAGGTTCTCTTGTGGTAGCCTATACACCAGAGGTCTGTTGTCGACGTCTCTGCGACAATGGTGGGCGGCGCCAGAGCATCTAGCTCCGGCACCACCCAAGGGGCCTGTCATCGACAAATCTATGATGATGGTGGGCGATGATGGAGCTGTCCGCTCCGGTACCACCCAAGGGGCCTGCCGTTGATGTTCCAGCATGTTGATGATAGCAACAAGTGCTGATAAGCGAGTAAACTCACCTGCCCTACTCTTGTTGCTAACATGTTCTCTTGTGATAGCCTGTACCCCAGGGGCCTGCTTTTGACGTCTCTGCAATGATGGTGGGAGACGCTGGAGCATCCAGCTCCGGGACCTCCCAGAGGGCCTGCCGTCGACGAATCTATGACTATGGTGGGCGGTATCAGAGCAGTCAGCTCCAGCACCACCCAAGGGACTTGACGTCGACGTCCTAGCATGTTGATGACAGCAACAAGCATTGATAAGTGAGTAAATTCTCCTGCCCCGCTCTTGTTGCTAACAGATTCCCTTGTGATAGCCTGTACACTAGGGGCCTGCTGTCGACATATCTATGATGATGGTGGACGACACTGGAGCATCCAGCTCCGGCACCACCCAAGGAGCCTGCCGTCGATGAACCTACAACGATGGTGGGCAACGCCAGAGCATCCAGCTCCGGCACCTACTAGGGGGCCTTCTGTCGATGAATCTACGATGATGGTGGGCGATGCTGGAGCATCCAGCTCCAGCACCGTCCAAGGGGCCTGCCATGAACAAATCTGTGATGATGGCGGGCGATGCCGGAGCATCCAGCTCCAGCACCACGCAAGGGGCCTGCCATTGACGTCTCTACGACAACGGTGGGCGACGCCAGAGCAGCCAGCTCCGGCACCACCCAAGGGGCCTGCTGTCGACATCAACACTTAGACAAAGCTCAGCACCCTTGGAAGGGCCACATCGAGGCCAACCACTCATGCTCCCCCACTCTGTTGGGGGCCAGTCAAATACATCCTGCGCTCAAGTGGTAGGTGTGCCCAGCAACCCGGCCACACCAACCAAGGGGCCTCTGAGGAGGATCCATAGGTAGGACGTCAACTAACGACAAACCGTCTATGTCAAATGTGCAAGCGTTTGTTCCTCAAAAACAAACGACATCAAGAATAGCGCTTCAAGACCTTACGCATCTAAGGACTTGGGGTAACAAGTTCAGAAGCACAAGACAAGTGAAACAAACACAAAGTCAAACTCATTGAAGAATATTTACAAAGGGGTGAACCCCGGATACAAAGACGGGTCACCAGCCTCAGTCGATGGAAAATAGCGCGACAACATGTTTGGCGGCATTCTTGACCTCTGTTGCCGCCGCTTCCTCGCACTCTTCGATGGTACCTTCGAAAAGTGGCTCCAGTAGCAGATCAGGGTACCAACTCCGATAGCACACCATGACATGGGACGCCACCGTCTCCGCCACCGACCTACCCTTGACTTCCAAACGCTGAGCCAGCTGACGCTCGTGCAGATCGAGTTCCTGGGCACGGTGCTCCGCCGTGTTCTCTCGGGCTTGGACATCGAGATCACGCAGGAGGAGTTCCTGACGCTCAGCTATGTGTTGCGCCTGATCTCATGCCAAGCCGCTCTCTCGGAGCTCAAGGTCTTCAAGGCATGAATAGAGCCTGTCCCGATCTGCCCCAGCCCGAGCCATCATCACCTGAGCCGCCACCTCTTGTTCAGCGACAGCAGCCTCCCGCTCGGCAACAGCGGCTTCGCGGCAAACCAGGGCCTCTCGACCCTCTTCAAGGGCACGCAGATAGGCGTCAACCGTGTCGTTGGCTACCTTGGCGTCGGCCAGAATCTTCTAGGACATTGCGTCCATGGCCTTCGCCAAGCAGTGCCTCAGCTCCAGCTCCTTACTCTCCTTCTAATACTTTGCCTTCGCCTCGGCGATCCTCGACCTTATAAGGTCCTCCCAACCTTGGAGGCGCTCGCCCTCAGCATGCAGCTTCTCCCACTCCATGGTGAGAGCCCCCTACACCTGGTGGAGGCTGGATTGCACCAGGAGGATGCTAGACTGTGTCGAGTCCATGATGTCGGAGGGGCGCTTTGGCTGCACCAAAGTTATGGAAGGTCGCCCAGCAATAATCTCGTGGACCTCTTCCTCCCATGGCAGTGAAGGTGAGGCCCCCAGTATCGAGGACTTTGTCCCTGGAGACTAAGTAGGAGTTGTGGTGCTACCCGAAGCGGCAGCGTCATCGTCGCCCAAGGAGCCACCCGCCGGATCAACAGCAGTGGAGGCCAGGCCCTCAGCCCCCTGAGCCGACTCTGACATTGCCTCTGGCGCGACGGCAAGAGGTACCTCCAGCACGAAAGCCAAAGATGCAGCCGGAGATGCTTCACTACCCACGCGGGGTACGAACACCGGAGCAGCGCGCTCCTGAACAACCTTGACGGTCTGCTCCACCTGTATAGCCGTAGCCTCCTGAGCCGACTGTGTGGCTCTTTAGGACACTACCCCCAGCGGTAGAGGTGTCACAACAGCTGGCGTAGAATTGCAGGTCAAAATTAGAATCTGTCCAAGCTAGAAGAACAGGCGAGATAACAAAGCAAACAATGGTACAAATGCCTTACTGACGCCCCCAGAAGCTCCATCGGGCCTCCACCTTCGGTGGCCCTGACGCTGCGGGTCCTGAAGACAGTGTGGCAGGCGAGGTCGTCTGAAAGCATCTAGGCCCCCATGAGGTATGGTTTTAGTGATTAATGAAAACCATTGGATTTTACTAATAAATTTGTGAATGCAAGGTCCCTAAATCACTCAATCAAATGAAATCTATATGTCATTGGAGACCCATATACAATCAATTTATGAGATAAAATCAATTATATGAAGACAAGAAGTGAAAGCTCTTATGTCAAAATCATTCAACTTTAAATTGACAACATTCAATGCTTGAAGATCATCAGAAATGCCTTTGCAAAAAATATCAAAGAGGTCAATCGAGCAAGATACAAAATCACTTAGAAAAAACTCAAAGCAAACAAAATCAACTCACCGGATCAACCGATGGTTCCAGAAATATACACATCGGTCGAGTTGGTTCAACTGAAGAAGAAGACCTCAGAACAAAGCACTCACCGGATCATCCGATGTGAATGGCTCATCTACATCGGTCCATCAGTACAGTTTGCAATATCATTGGACCAAGTGTAGCACCGGATCATCCGATGTACAGAAATATACACATCGGTCAATCACTCCAGTAAGCATCAAGTTTGAGTCAATTCTGGAGAAAGAGCCACCGGATCATCCGATGAGAAGACGGGAGCAACATCGATCTAACAACGGTCATATCTGAAACAATGATGTCAGCTAAAGTAAACTTGACCGATGATAACTAAAGGGGAGACATCGGATCATCCGGTGTTCACAGTAAAGTTCTGTCAGCCTACTTTTCCAACGGCTATTTCGGGGAGGCTGGCTATAAATACCCCCTAATCCTGTCATTTCGCAAAGTCTTGATCACCAGACACTATCAACACATCCACAAGCGTTCAATACCAAGAGCAATCACTTCCACATCATTTCGATCACCTATACACCAAGAGTTAGGCTAGAACTAGCTAGAGAGAGAGCTTGTGTGCCTCCATTCTGGGTGAGTGGACTCTCTAGGATAGTGAGAGCCTCAAGGGAGTGCCCTTGGTGTTTGTAACTGTGAGGAGACTTCCGGAGCTTACCAAGGCGTTTGTGGAAGCCCGGAGGGTCGAAGTTGTACAAGGCTTGAGCTCCACCTTGCCGAAGTTGGCAAACGGAGAGGAATAGTGAAGATCACTCATCTCGGTGACTTGGGTGTGGAAAAACCCTTTGGTGGGTGCCACAACGTGGATGTAGGAAGATCTTGATGATCTTGCCGAACCACGGGATAAATCCTCGTGTCTCCTCGGGAGTTTGCATCCTCCTCCTTTCCCTTACGTTTATGCATTTTACATTCCGCAAAGTTCCTATTTACTTGAATGCATAGATAGTTGGCGTAGGGAATTGGGCTTTTAGGAATTAAGTCTTATTGCTTAGATTTTTTTAAAGAAGCCCAATTCACCCCCCCCTCTTGGGCATTCAATCCTTACAATTGGTATCAGAGCAAGGTTGCTCATAGGATCATTCTAGCTTCACTGCTAGAGAGCTAAAATGGCCAAGGTTGGGGGTTCGGTTCCTATCTTTGAGGGCAAGAACTTTGCCTATTGGAAAGCACGCATGCGCGCTTATCTAGAGGCTATTGCTTCTGAAGTATGGGAAGCGACCCACGCGGGGTTTGGAGAACACAACTATGTTGGTGATCAAATTAAATGGGATGCTAAATCTAGGAATGCAATCTATGAGTGCATTAGTCAAGATGTTTTTTCTATGATTGCTAGCAAGGAAAAGGCATGTGAAATTTGGGCTTGCTTGATAGAAATTCATGAGGGTTATTCTCGTGTGAAGGAACTTAAATATCACATGCTTAAAGCAAAATATGATGAATTTAAGATGCTACCTCATGAAAATGTCAATGAGATGTTCTCTCGCTTAAATGTACTTATTGAAGAAATTAATGCTCTTGACATTGCTTCTCTCTGCAAGGGACTCATCAACCGCAAGATCCTCATGCTCCTTCCCAAGCCAAAGTACAACATCATCAACTCCATGCTCGAAAAAGAGTCACTTGACCACATTGAAGTTTCGGAGCTCATTGGAGAAATTCACGCTCATGAGATGAGTGTGCTTGGGATGATGGAGCAATCATCTTCAAAAACAATTGCTCTAAAAGCCTCCACCAAGAAAACAAGCCTCAAGAAGAAGAAGGTGGTTGAGCCTAGCTCAAGTGAAGAGGAGCAAGCATCAAGCGAAGATGAAGATGATGAGCTTGCATTGATGATGAGGAAGTTCTCACGCTTGAACTCCAAGATTACCAAGAAGGGATACACCTTTGATCCCAAGAAGAAAGCGTTTCTACCAAGGAGAGATGATCACAAGACTTGTTACAATTGTGGTGATCAAGGTCACATCTCCTATGATTGTCCAAAACCGGACAAAATAAGAGAGAACCACAAGAGCAAGCATCGCAAGCTTGAAGAAAGTGATGATGATGAAGAAGAGGCCAAACCCAAACCAAGAGCCTTTGGGAAGAAGAAACATGACAAGGGAAAGAAGGCAAGACTCTTCCCAAAGAAGAGAAATGGCCCACAAAAGGTGTTCATGTGTGAGGCAAATGAATGGGTCACCGACGAAGAAACAAGTGATGAAGAGAGTGAAGCGGAAGAAGAAAGTTTGGCCGGCCTCGCCATTGCCAACAATGATGACTCACCTCTTCATCCACCGCCCATGTGCCTCATGGAGAAAGGTAACACCAAGGTATGTGACGACTCTAGCGATGATGAGCTTTCCCCCGATGATTTAACTTCTTTAATAAATGAATATCACACTATCATTAAGAGTGAAAAGAGTAAGGTTAAGGCTCTTGAAGGAACTTGTGCTAAGCTTGGGAGTGCTAACCTTGATTTGCTTGACAAGTATGAAAGCATACTCAAAGAGCATGACACGCTCAAATCCCATGTCAAGCAAGTTGAGGAGGATAAGGCTCAAATCAAGCTATATCATCATGAGCTTGACTTAGCCCACCAAGCACTCTTGGGAAAGCACAATGAGTTAATCCAAGAGCATCAAACACTTAACCTTGCTTATGAAGTGCTTGATCAAGAGTTAAAAACTATGAAGAAACAAACTCTTAATGATAAGATATCCATTACTTCTCATGCCACTAATGATTTGCACAAGTCTTTGCCTTTGAAAGAAAATGCTAGGGAGAAGGACTTGTTGGAAGAAATTGAGAGTCTCCGCACTAGTGTGGCTAGACATTCAAAAGGAGAAGTCAAGCACAAGGAAATCCTCTTCCAACAAGCAAAGGCCTTCAACAAGAGAGGACTTGGATCCTTCCCGGTGCCTAACAAAGGAAAGGTGCCCTCACCGGAGCTAAGAACAAGATTCATCAAGGAAGTTGGTTCTTATTGCCAACATTGTGAGGTCACCGGTCAACACACAAGGGAGTGTCCTCTTCCTAACCGACCTTCTCCAAAATTGCCTACTAACTACAAATCTACTTTCAATGATCATTACTATCTCTTGAGTAAAGTACATGGCAAGGTGAAGGCAAGGTTCATTGGCAGAGACATGAAGGGCATGAAGGGGAAGCTCCCCAAGCAACTTTGGGTCCCAAAAACACTTGTATCACACATACAAGGACCTAAGTTGGCTTGGGTGCCTAAAGTCAAAAATTGAATTCATGTGTGTAGGTGAACTACAAAGCCGGAGGAAAGCATTGGGTACTCGATAGCGGGTGCACTCAACATATGACCGGCAATGATGGTATGTTCACCACCATAGAAAACCCCGGCAATCATGAACAAGTCACCTTTGGTGATAACTCTAAGGGTAAGGTAATTGGGTTAGGTAAGATTGCCATTTCAAATGACTTATCTATTTCCAATGTTTTGTACGTCAAGTCACTTAGTTTTAATTTACTTTCTATTGCACAATTATGTGACCTTGGACTAACGTGCACATTTAGCAAAAATGATGTTGTTGTGAGTAGTGAAACAAGTCAAGACATAGTCTTCAAAGGATTTCAGCATGGACATCTCTACCTAGTTGACTTCTCCAACAAGAATGCTAGCTTGACCACTTGCCTTTTCACTAAGACAATCTTGGGTTGGCTATGGCATCAACACATAGCGCACATTGGAATGAGCAAACTCAAGAAGTCATTCAAGCTTGGGATGGTGACCGGCGTGAAGGATGTCACGTTTGAGAAGAACAAGCTTTGTAGCGCTTGTCAAGCCGGAAAGCAAGTTGCTTCACACCACCCAATGAAGACAATGGTGTCAACCTCCAAGCCACTTGAGCTACTTCACATGGACCTCTTCGGACCGTCCACATATCAAAGCCTTCGCGGTAACCTCTATTGTCTCGTTATAGTTGATGACTACTCTCGCTATGCTTGGACTTTGTTTCTAGGTGACAAGAGTGAAACTTCGGAAGTGTTCAAGACCTTCGCTAACCGCGCTCAAAGGGAATTTCAACTTCCCATCATCAAGGTCCGGAGTGACAATGGCACCAAATTCAAGAACTACAACATTGGGGAGTGGTGTGACCGTGAAGGAGTAAAACATGAGTTTTCGGCCACATACACTCCTCAACAAAATGGTGTCGTTGAAAGGAAGAACAAGACGCTCATCACTCTGGCACGAGCAATGCTTGATGACTACGGCACGTCGGAGAAGTTTTGGGCCGAAGCAATCAACATGCCGTGCCATGCCGCAAATAGGGTCTACCTCCATCGACTACTTCAAAAGACCCCGTACGAGCTTCTCATTGGGAGAAAGCCCAACATCTCCTACTTTCGAGTCTTTGGGTGCAAGTGCTACATCTACCGCAAGAAAAGGCTCGGTAAGTTTGAAAGAAGATGTGATGTTGGTATATTTCTTGGTTATGCATCAAACTCAAAAGCATATCGAGTATTAACCAAACCTCCGGTTTAGTTGAGGAAAGTTGTGATGTTGAGTTTGATGAATCTAATGGCTCCCAAGAGGAGAGTTTTGGTCATGATGAAATAGATGATGAGCCTCTACGAGAATCCATGAAGAACATGACCATTGGAGACGTCAAGCCTAAAGTTGAGGAGAGCCATGATCAAGGGGGAGCTTCAAGTTCCAACATCAACACCTCCATGGCGCCTCAAGTTAACGAAGAAGAGAAGGATGATCCATTGCTGACTCAAGACTCACAAGCCCAACAACATCAAGAAGAAGAAGAAGTCCATGATCAAGTCCAACCACAAGAGGAGCAACACGCATCACCATCGCCAAGTGCTTCACAACCACTTATGAGGCATGGACGCATCTCCAAGGCGCATCCGATGGACCAAATCATTGGAAGTCCGTCAAGGGGTGTAAGTACACGATCTCGCCATTTCGCTTCATTTTGTGAGCACTACTCGTTTGTTTTGTGTGTAGAACCCACTCACATTGTGGAAGCACTCCAAGACCCAAATTGGGTGATGGCCATGCAAGAAGAACTCATCAACTTCATCCACAATGAAGTTTGGGTGTTGGAGGAGCGACCCAAGGACAAGAACGTCATCGGAACAAAGTGGGTGTACCGCAACAAACAAGACGAGAATGGCGTTGTGGTCCGCAACAAGGCAAGACTTGTGGCCAAAGGGTTCTCGCAAGTTGAAGGACTAGACTTTGGGGAGACATTTGCTCCGGTCGCACGGCTGGAAGCCATCCGTATACTCCTTGCTTTTGCTTCACATCGTAATATTAGACTTTATCAAATGGATGTGAAAAGTGCTTTTCTTAATGGTTACATTAACAAGATTGTTTATGTTGAACAACCTCCCGGGTTTGAAGATCCGAGGAATCCTAATCATGTGTATAGGTTGCACAAGGCGCTCTACAGGCTCAAGCAAGCACCTAGGGCGTGGTATGAACGACTACGGGATTTCCTTATCATGCAAGGATTCAAGATCGGGAGGGTGGACACTACACTCTTCACCAAAGACATCAACGGAGATTTGTTTATTTGTCAAATTTATGTTGATGATATTATTTTTGGTTCAACTAACGAAGCTCTTAGCCATGAGTTTGGCAAAATGATGTCTAGGGAATTCGAGATGTCAATGATTGGAGAGCTCAACTTCTTCCTTGGATTCCAAATCAAGCAACTTCAAGAGGGGACCTTCGTCTATCAAGAGAAGTACACCAAGGACCTCTTGAAGAAATTTGAAATGGGAGATTGTAGCTCAAGAAGCACTCCAATGGCAACAAATTGTCATCTCGACGCAGATAAGGACAGTAAACCTATTGATCAATCTAACTACCGTTCTATGATTGGTTCATTGCTTTATCTTACCGCATCTAGGCCCGATATCATGTTTAGTGTATGCTTGTGTGCTCGCTTTCAAGCGGCACCTAAAGAATCGCATCGGAAGGCGGTCTTTAGGATACTTCTGTATCTTAAGCATACTCCTAGTGTGGGCTTGTGGTACCCTAAAGGTGCAAATTTTTATCTCTTGGGATACTCGGATTTGGACTTTGCCGGATGCCGCGTGGATCGCAAGAGTACCTCCGGTGGGTGCCACTTGCTTGGCCGTTCCCTAGTTTCTTGGTCTAGCAAGAAGCAAAATTCCGTCGCCTTGTCCACGGCGGAAGCAGAATATATTGCGGCCAGTGCATGCTGTGCCCAAATTCTTTATATGAAGCAAACCCTTTTGGACTTTGGTATTAAAATTGGTTGTGTGCCTCTCCTTCGTGACAATGAAAGTGCGGTTAAGATAGCTAAAAACCCAATTCAACACTCCCGCACTAAGCACATTGATATTCGCCATCATTTCTTGAGGGACCATGAAGCTAAGGGAGACATCTCTTTGAGAGGTGTTAGGTCCGAAGAACAATTGGCGGATATCTTCACTAAACCACTTGATGAGAAAACTTTTCTAGGCTAAGAAGTGAATTAAATGTGCTAGATGCATCAAACGTCATGTAAGTTGCCATGATCATGTACGAATGCATATCATATAGGTCTTGTCTAACTTTCAAAGGATAGGGGTGAGCAAGGGTCAGCTTGGGATGGAGGTTCTTTTGGGTTTCCTCAAGGCTTGGAGAGTGGCTCTCCCTGAAGAAGCCTTTGAAAGGTTCAAACTTGGCAAGATAGATTTACTTTATGTCTTGCATGATGCCTGCCATATAGACTTGCACTCATATTTAAATTTCTTGCACTATAATTTGTTTGGCATTGCATACGGTAGATTGTCACAAAGGGGAGCCCACCTCATGAGAAAGAGACTTGTTTGAAATGCAATATCTCAACTCATATAAGGTGGAAAGAACAAAATGTTAGGTGCGTTAATGCCTAGAGGAACATGCTTTAAAGAGATAGAAGTCTTCATACTCTAGCTCACAAAGCATGGGCCTTACATTTCATTTGGATAATTTCCTCCTATTTTTCTTGGTGTTCCATTTGCTTTAAGGCCTAGCGAAGTTATTGGCATATTAGTATCTTTGAGGGGTAAGGGGTTGCCCAAAAGGTCCTAAGACATGTGTTTCTCATTGTCTGTTTGTTTGGTCAAAGGACATATATGAAATGTTGCTGTTTAGTAGTCATCGGATTAGTTGGTGTTCAAAAGCCAAGGGCAGTTCAGTCAGTATCTCAAATGATCCGACGAGTTCATTCTGAAAAACATCGGTCCATCCGATGCGTACAATTCTGGAACTTTGATGAATTCCACCGATGCTATCTCTTTCCACGTCGGACCATCCGATGTCAACGGTCTCTTTTGAATACCCTTACTGTGCCATTCGACCGATGCTTCTATCGTCTATACATCGGTCCATCCGGTGTTAAAATTTCGGCTAGGGTTTGGGACCCACTATTTAAACGGTCGCTCGTCTCCCTCTTCTCTCTCCCCGATCCCGTCTTCCCTCCACCGCCGTTCCACTCGCCCGCGCCACCACCGTCTCCCGTCGCCGCCACCGCCCTCCAGCGCCACCGTCCTCTAGCGCCGCCGCCACTCGCCTCCACCAAGCCTTCGCCGCCACTCCACCGCAGCCGCCGTTGCCGCTTCACCCAGCCGCCGCCGCGCCTCCACCCAAGCGACGCCGCCGCCTCCTCCCGTGCACCACCAGCCGCCCCACGCGCACACCTCGCCGTCGTGGTGCCTCCACGGTCGCCGTTTCTTCATCGCTAGGGTTGCCGGCTGTGATCCTTCTTCATTCTCGTGCATCACCCGATCGCAATGGCCCGCGACAAGAAGAACAAGGGCAAGGCCATTGCGGAGCCGACCGCGAAGAAGCAGAAGCTCTCGAAGGAGGAAAAGAAGGTGTTGATGGCCGCTCGCGCCGCCGAGGAGCGAGAGCGTGGTCGAGGAGGATCTTTGAGGATCCGCGAGGCTCGACCGAGGCAGCCTCCCGTGATCGATGAGTCTGAGGGCGAAGAAGAGCCGGAAGAGCCACTCATCCGCCGGCGCTCAGCCTGGACCCGTGGGGGGCATCCCGCAGCAGCACCTCATCCGAGACCGACGGCTGCCGATTGTTGTGAGGACAGGGAGGCCCAGAGAGCCATCTACGAGATGGACACCACTGTCCGTGTCGGTGAAGGTGTCCGTTTGGCTGATTACCGGAAGATGAAGGCCAAGCAACTCCGAAGACTCAGATGGAGTGTGTTGCTTGAGGAGTGGTACCCGCAGCCCAGAGAGACTCTTGTGGACAGTCGTTTCTGGACTGTGACACAGGCGTCACTCTACGAGACCTACAGACGCCGCGGCCACAAGCTATTCCAGCACAACTTTCTGGATTGGCATCAGCTTGCCCTCGCAGTAGAGACAGAGATTCGCCCCTACTTTGAGAGGTACAGAGGGTTGGTGCACCTGATGTCCTATGAGAGGAGTGCTTATGTGGAGGATTGGGTACGCGTGTTCTACGCTACCCTATACATTTCTGAGGGCCGTAGATCGATTGATTTCATGTTCATGGGACAGCACCATCACCTGACGAGGCAGACGCTGGCACACCTACTGGGAGTGGACCTGCACGACACTTGCGTGCATGAGAGGGTCTATGGCATGGCAGATCCGCCAAGGAGGCCGCTCACTGGAGGAGTGGCACCACCACTAGAGGAGATATGTTCCCCGTTTGGTCCTACCTTCTCTCCAAACCAGCCGAGGGTACCGGCCTTGTTGACTCCAGCTGCGCGCACAGTGCACCTCGCCTTGCGCCGCACGCTTCTGCCGAGGTCCGGTTACTTAGAGGGGTTCACCAGCCTGCAGCAGACCCTCCTGTTCTACATCATGAATGGGATGGAGTTCGACATAGTGGACATCCTCATATGCGAGATGGAGGATGTGATCACTGACGGAGTGGGCATGATGAGGCAGCTCGTGTATGGACACTGGATCAGCTACCTGCTCTCCATGATGGTCCCTGAGGAGTCCGCCGTGCATGACCGTCTCACTGACGATAGTGTCACATGGTTCGGACACTACCATGCCCTGGCTCCTGGAGACCGCCGTCTTGGCCGTCCAGTTGAGCGTCAGGTCAGGGCTCGGCTATCTGAGGAGGACTGGTCGAACTTGGAGAAGGAGGATGAGAGGTTGGCTGAGGCAGAGGCACAGGGTGAGGACTTGCAGCACATATGGTCCGAGAGCGACACGGACGACAGTGTCGAGGAGTACTTCCCTCCTCCTCCCTCACCCAGGCAGCACGACGCGGAGGCTGGAGGCTCTACAGTGCCACCCCCTTCTCCACCTCCCGTCTCAGAGGCACAGGTTTCTCAGCCGTCCGAGCCCACATCTCTCCTTCAGCAGATGGTTGAGCAGCAGCGCTTGGACCGGCTTGCAGCTGAGCAGGCCCGAGCGGAGCAGGCCGCACGTCTTCTGGAGCTCCAGCAGCAGCAGCAGGAGATGCAGCGCCAGATCGCCCGTGAGAGGTGTGAGGACACTGACCGGCTGACTCGGCTCATAGACCAGATGCACCAGCGCTCCCTCGACCAGCAGCAGCAGACGCAGCAGGCGATGATGGGCATCCTGGGGTTGATCACCAACCTCTACACCTAGATCGGGATTGCCCTCCCGTCGCAACTGCTAGGAGTTTCTCCACCGCCACCTTTCCTCGCTCCAGCTGCTGCTCCAGTGCTGACTACGCCGATTCCTTCTATCAGCATGTCCCCACTGCTCGCTTCGGGCGCACCGATTCACTCTCCGATGCCAGACACGACACTGTTCTAGCAGACGCCGACATCCGTCGCCAGTGCCCCTGTTCCAGCAGCACCTACCTAGCAGGCACCTCCTACGGCTCCGACAGCTCCTTCCACTACTCTAGGCAGCAGCTCCGACAACAGCGACGGTGACCAGTTCGTCATCGCGCCTAGTACTCAGGGGTCTTAGGCACTTGGATCCCTTTTTGGTGTCTTGATGCCAAAGGGGGAGAAGAGTTAGAGGATTCAGGGGGAGGATAGCTCAGTCTCAGGGGGAGTGTCCTAGCCTTAGGGGGAGTTTACCTATATCTTTTTTGTAATTCGATATTATCATCTTTTGTAATTCGATACTTTTGCTACTCATTTGGTGTTTATTGAGTACTCTTATGTTATTAATCGATTGAGCTTATTTGGTGCCTATCTTATGATCACTTATTCACTTGAGTTATTCTTTGATTGAGCATTCAAATTTTACGTGTAATAATCTTGTATTCATTGCATATCCTCTTAAGCTTCGTACTATCAAATTCATTACTATTGTGCTTTAAATTGTTGTGTTGTCATCAATCACCAAAAAGGGGGAGATTGAAAGCATCTAGGCCCCCATGAGGTATGGTTTCGGTGATTAATGACAACCATTGGATTTTACTAATGAATTTGTGAATGCAAGGTCCCCATAATCACTCAATCAAATGAAATCTATATGTCATTGGAGACCCATATACAATCAATTTATAAGATCAAATCAATTATATGAAGACAAGAAGTGAAAGCTCTTATGTCAAAATCATTCAACTTTAAATTGACAACATTCAATGCTTGAAGATCATCAGAAATGCCTTTGCAACAAATATCAAAGAGGTCAATCGAGCAAGATACAAAAACACTTAGAAACAACTCAAAGCAAACAAAATCAACTCGCCAGATCAACCGATGGTTCCAGAAATATACACATCGGTCGAGTTGGTTCAACTGAAGAAGAAGACCTCAGAACAAAGCACTCACCGGATCATCCGATGTGAATGGCTCATCTACATCGGTCCATCAGTACAGTTTGCAATATCATTGGACCAAGTGTAGCACCGGATCATCCGATGTACAGAAATATACACATCGGTCAATCACTCCAGTAAGCATCAAGTTTGAGTCAATTCTGGAGGAAGAGCCACCGGATCATCCGATGAGAAGACAGGAGCAACATCGGTCTAACAACGGTCATATCTGACACAATGACGTCAGCTAAAGTAAACTTGACCGATGATAACTAAAGGGGAGACATCGGATCATCTGGTGTTCACAGTAAAGTTCTATCAGCCTACTTTTCCAACGGCTATTTTGGGGAGGCTGGCTATAAATACGCCCTAATCCTGTCATTTCGCAAAGTCTTGATCACTAGACACTATCAACACATCCACAAGCGTTCAAGACCAAGAGCAATCACTTCCACATCATTTCGATCACCTATACACCAAGAGTTAGGCTAGAACTAGCTAGAGAGAGAGCTTGTGTGCCTCCATTCTGGGTGAGTGGACTCTCTAGGATAGTGAGAGCCTCAAGGGAGTGCCATTGGTGTTTGTAACTGTGAGGAGACTTCCGGAGCTTGCCAAGGCGTTTGTGGAAGCCCGGACGGTCGAAGTTGTACAAGGCTTGAGCTCCACCTTGCCGAAGTTGGCAAACGGAGAGGAATAGTGAAGATCCCTCGTCTCGGTGACTTGGGTGTGGTAAAACCCTTTGCTGGGTGCCACAACGTGGATGTAGGAAGATCTTGACGATCTTGCCGAACTACGGGATAAATCCTCGTGTCTCCTCGGGAGTTTGCATCCTCCTCATTTCCCTTACGTTTATGCATTTTACATTCCGCAAAGTTCCTATTTACTTGAATGCATAGATAGTTGGTGTAGGGAATTGGGATTTTAGGAATTAAGTTTTATTTCTTAGATTTTTTTAAAAGAAACCCAATTCACCCCCCCTCTTGGGCATTCGATCCTTACATCGTCCCAGCTAGTCCTCCACCGAAACTACCGGCGACGCCGCCATCCTGCGTTGGTGTATCTCCACCGACTCCAATAAAGCCACTCCCGAAGCCTCCTCCCGAGCTGCCGCCGACGTCGGCCCGAGGCCTCTTGTACTGAGGCTCCGTAGGTGTAATGCTCCCGGAGCCCCCTGTGGCACCTTGGACTGCGCTAGCGGTGGGGATGTTGGACAGTGTGCCGACCGCAAACATTAACAAAGCCACCGCTTGACAGACTAAGCCTCACCCTGAAGAACCGCCAACACCCGATGCTGAGGAGGGGCGCGTCGGCGATGTTGACTTGGAGTGAAGGCCACCTGTGGCGGCGCCCCCGGCGACGACTGTGGCACTCGATTCCGAAAATGAACCAAGTCAACGCATATGTGTGCCCAGGATGTTGAACACACATACACGAGTGCAATCACAAATGATATACAGATAATTACCACAGAACAAGATTAATTAACCAAATTTTATTAAACAAACCATATTATCCTCAAATACAAACTCTAATGAATATTAATGAAAAGTTCAACTAATGCAGCAGAAATAAACTAAATAAGCAAACTAAACAGCTAGGCAGCATAAGCGATATGGTATAGCACAGCTCCATGCAACACCATAGGCAAAGCTGACGGTAGACACGGCCTAGAACTCCGCATTATCACCATTAAACTCCCAATCCTGACCTGCAACTGTTGGGGGGGGGGTGCAAGAGTGAGTACATGTCGTACTTAGCAAGTGTGGAAAGTATGACATGTGGCTGATTCAAATGACGAATATAATAATGGTTAAGTGCTGAAAAGTACATTAAACATTTAAAAAAGGAATATATTATATGTATGTGAATAAACCCATCATAAACCATGTAGTAATCATAATACTAGTCCACAATTCATGTCCATCATCCATAATACCATATTTCACCACTACCATTAATCATGTCCAATACCAGAAATTAATCCATAACTATCCGTAACCACAATACCAACCATAACCATCCCAAATACCATCCCAATACTGAGTTCCCTCTAATCATGGAAGTTGTCCAGGTGCTCATAACAGGGAGCACGGCTATCATGATAGTTTCATTAGAATCTGCAGAGTTTGTACCGCTTTACCCACGTGTTTGTGATTTCATCACCTTTCGGTGACTAAGAACCTCCCTTATGCCCATGACCCGTCGGTCACATTACACACTTACGTTGGTGTGTGGCCAAGAGATCACAAAATAGCCTTTACAAAGGGATTACTAGCCTATTTAGACCCTACTGAGGTTTCACTGGTGGTGATGCCTCCAACTGAGCACATCTTCAACCAAGGGCCCCCTCTTGAGCCATTCGGATCCCAGGTTAGTCCCACCAATCATCAACAAACCCAATCCGACTACCCCTTCCCCGAGCATCCTTAATGGTCCAAACAGCACTAGCAAAGCCCTAATTAATCAGCTATGCCGCACCCGTACTTGGCCACGTGGTGGCACTGTAGTCCTGGCTTATTCCCGCATGAACTGGCCCTTAGATCTAAAGCAAGCAACCACCATATCATCCAACCCATCCACATACCAGGCTTGCTTAGATCACCCATTACCACATTACATTAACCAGTTCATGTTAATCATAATCTCATAAATGCATCATTAATGTGTAGTATTGGTTTCCCATCCCAATTAATTAAGCGAAGCAAAAAGGTAAATAGCCCATCCCGACTCTTTACCATAATTCCAGGTGACAAGGGTGGTTAAACAATGCTAGTAAACTTCCTACGATAGGATTTCCCATCAAATTGACACAAGAATGCAGTTTGCAAACAAAACATTTATTTTAAAAACAGGATCAATATGCTTCAAGGACACTTGCCTTGCTCTTGCGGTTGATTAGGGTCAAAGCCTTCAAACTCTTGGTGCTGAAGATCCTCCACGGCACTCTCTATCGCAAATCCGTCTAATCCGCACAATAAACATACAAGACAAGAAACACAATCAAAGAGTGCACAAATATTACTCATATGACATGACATGCATGATTGATGCAAATGCAAGGTAGAACTTGTTAATAGATTGCTTTTAATGATCACTAACTAGTTCTAATAGCTTTTAATAAGTTTATACGGTTTTGGAGTTGCTTTGATCAAATTTTAGAATTAATTTAACACAATTTAGTCAGAAAAATCGGACTAGTCTGCAAAAGGCCGGACTAGTCCGCACTTCACAGAACTAGCGAACTAGGGTATTCTAGATCAACGTGAATTTGGAGATTGGGGGTTGAATTCATGTAAAGAAAAGAGAATAGAAGGTATACCAGGTGTTTAGAACTCCAATGAATCAAGAAACTTGGAGGTAACACTTGGATTTTGATGATCTAGGGTTGGGGATGAACTTGGAGATGAATTGGTGATGAAGAACGAAACTTGATGGAGATCTTGATCCTCTTTCATTTCCTCCTCTTCTTCTTCTTGCTTGGGATCTCCTCCTCCCTCCTTGATGGTGGCTCTCCACAAACTAGGGTTTAGGTGAGGTGGAAAAGTGGCAAATAGATGTCAAGCCAAGCGGTGGGGTTGTTTATATAGAGGTGGAAGCTAGGGTTAGATGGATTTCGAGTTTGAGAGGAGTAGAGGCCGGTTTAGAGTCCCACATGGGCTCTAAAAGAGTTAGGCACGACGTACCTAGGCCCACTTAATGTGAAACCCAAGAAACAAGTCGTAAAACAAAAGATCAACTCGGAGTCGCGAAATATCGGACAAGTCTGAAAAGGACTGGACTAATCCGAAGTTGTCCAGAGAGAAAATTGGAAAAGTCTGGAACACCGAACTAGTCCGGAAAAGTCCAGGGACTTAGCAAATTTTGAAGGATTCATGGAATATCAAACTAGTCCGCACAAAATCGGACAAGTCCGAAAGTTTCCAGAGGAAAAATCGGACAAGTCTGCAGCAAAAACGGACAAGTCCGTTTTTAGTCAAATAGAAGTCGGACTAGTCCTCAGCAAAATCGGACTATCCCGCACTTTCCTGCATTTTAAGTGCGGTTTGGCTCCAAATCAATTTTAATCTCGTTCCTCTTGTTGTGGGTTAATGTTAAACATGTATATGAGTGTATGCAAGGCATGATGCATGAAAATGGGGGTGTTAGAGCGATCGAGGATGTTTCTTCTTCACAATCTCGACCACCGGGGACTTCCCCTTCCCGATGCTGGGGACCAGCACTTTCCCCTTCCTGGCGTCGGTGACCGGCGCCTTGCTTCTCCCACCATCGGAGCGCGCGTCCTCCACCCTTGACACCTCAGAGCCTGGGGCAGGTGTAGACTCCAATGGCAACTCGACAATGGCCAACCCGCGATCTGCATCACCAACCTGCCGCGGTGCAAGACTAAGCGCATCCAGGTTCAGCATCTCCCTCGGGATCTTCATCGGAAGGTTCCGATCTGAGCAAAGTGGTGGATAGGGTCCCGGAAGGTTGAAGACGTAGGAAGTCAGCGGGCCTTCGCACGCCTTGGACATTGCATCGATCACCTTTTGCACGGTCGTCTCTGTGTTGCGACCCCGCACCAGCCAGGGCCATCATGTGGCTAGAAGTAAAGCCATGCAGGGCGGCTGCGATGCTAGAGGGGAGCCAGGCATCAACAAACAAAGTCCGCAATCACCGTCAGCTCTGACAAGCCACAATTGGCCAAGAATTGGATCCTATCAATCATTGGGGTGTATTTTTGCTCCAACTTCGGGTGCTCCTCCCAGGTCTTCTTCTAGAATATCGGCCAACCTGTGGGCATGACCATGCGATCATGGGCATCGACCTGTATGGTCACCCAGTCGCTCCTCTAGTCAGCCCACTTCACAGTGGAGAGCGGGGTGATGTATTTGAAGAGGTTATTGGCCCAATGCTAGAAGTAGTAGCCGTCGAGGAAGCTTGTCTTGCTCTTCTTCCTGGTCTTCCTTAGCATAAAGAACTGTTGGAACACCAACACTGACGGGTGCACCTCGACAAACATCTCATAGAAGTGCAAGAACACCACTGCCACCACCAGCGAGTTCGGTGACAAGTGGTGAAGCTGAAGCCCGAGGACCTCCAGGAGCGCCACTAAGAGGGAGGAAACGGGAGGAACGAACCCGTAGTACGCGTACGCCTAGAAGAACACAATCTCCTTCTCTCCCAACTTTAGAGGCAGGGTGCCTGGGCGGATCAGATCCCACCGCGTCTCGTCCTCCCAGCCGAACAGCCGCCTCACAAGCGCTACGTCAACTATGCGAGAAGGAGGCAAGGCAGAGTCCATGGGGCTGGAGTCGAGAACCTCGAAGGTGGGGGGAGAGTGGGTGCTCTAGGAGGAAGATGAAGGCTCGAACGTTGGGGTGTGCGTAAGGAAGAACCACTTTTGCCCACAAAGGTTTCCTTTTACCACCCCGTTATGTGTTTGAGGGCACCGAGCAAAACGCTTGGGGCCTAAAAACCCGCTGCTCAACCCATAGCATCCCTGACGGAGGGGTCTGGGTCCCCTGTCATAGATGTTGGCCTAAAGGGGCATCGACCCGAGAAGGCAACCCAATAGTTCCCATAAAGGCAGGAGTGGAAGGAGCAGAAGCGTAGCATCCACATTGGGAATCATAGTAGTAAAGAAGCTGCATTGAGCAAAGATCCCATCACAATGAGCCCTCAACTAGAGTGGGACGGGTGGCCACGATGACAGAGGCACACACCATTTCGGCTGATCAAGACAAAATCAAAAGACAGCGCGGAAATGCAAAAATAGGGCTCCACCCTCGAGCTCATCGCCTCCCCCCAGGGTGGACCCACGAGCCACTGTTGGTACCCGGCATACCGGGTACCCCCGCGCACAGGCTCAAGCTGCCTAGGTTCCCTGTCCGCAGCTAAGGTTGGGTCCACGGGTGCCACATGTCCAGAAGGCCCGGACCCCTCTACCTCAGATACGATGTCCGGAGTAACCACATGAACCTCAATGAGGAGTCTAGGTCCCCCTCAGGGACGAGCTCCCAAGCGGCCATGTGTCCAGTAGGACGGGATCCCGCTCCCCCCCATAGGGGTGGGCTCCGAAGCTACCATGTGGCTCGAGACAACAGAAAGGCCACCTCCCTGAAGAGGCAGGCTCTGGCTCTGCCACGTGCCCAGCGACACTGGAGCCCTCGCTTTACTCAGGAGTAGGCTTCGGAGCTGCCACGTGGTCAGCAAGTCAGGACCCGGCCTTCCCAGAAGAGGCCACCTTCCGAGCTGCCCTGTACCCTGCAACTTGCCCTGGGCGGTGGGTTGCGGGAGTTAAGTGGGAGGTGCTCCTTGTCCAGATCAGGCATAGAAGACTCGCATCTTCCCCAGGTGTGTGACTTAGTGCACGCTTGTTGTTAGATACCGCTACACCCAATCACATCGCAGTGAAGGCACAACAGGCCTACCTCGCTCTGCCACGTGGGTAGCTTATGGCACCAAGGACAGATGGATGGGACATTCCCTGCCATCATCAATGACTACGTATGGGCCACTAGTGACTGAAGTGGCAAAACGGCAAGTCTTCAAGCCGCAATAAGGGGAAGCTTATGCAAGAAGACATAGATCTTTTAGGATAAGACCGCCCCGAGGCCAACTTTGGGGCCCTAGACCCCACTTGTAAGATGTTTGGCCTTGTCTATAAAAGGACCAGACCGCCACCTTTACAAAGGATCCTCAATCGAACATCCATTCTTCAGTACACACACACACCCCATCAATACAATCTCACTATGGAGTAGAGTTTTATGCTCTTGCAGCCCGAACCACATAAAAACCACCGTCTCATACTCTCATATGTGCGACCACTAGATTGAGAACTAAGCCTTGCTGATCAACCTCCGCGAGCTGCTCCTTAGTAGATCCGGGGGAAGTGTCGCTTTAACACTTCGATAGCGCGTGTCTTCCATGCTTTATTTAGACAAGATGCATAGCCCCCTTAACTCTCGCAACCCACCGCCCATGGCAAGTTGTGGGGTATGTGGCATCTCAAAAGCTAGCCTCTATGGAGGAGGCCGGGTCCTGATCCAAGAACCAAGTGGCAGCCTCAGAGCCCGTTCTTGAGTAGAGAGGGTGATCTAGGACCGCAAAATCATGTGGTTGAGCCAGAGCCCGCCTCCTTGGGAGGCGGCCGGCCTAGTGCTTCGATCCATGCAGCTGCATCGGAGTCCACTCCTACGGGGGATTGGGGTCACGTCTGGCTGGACACGTGGCCACTTGGGAGCCTGTCTCCTCGGGGAGCTTCACCCTGGCTTGAGGTCCATGTGCAAGCACCGTGTCTCATATCTGAGGTAGGAAGGAGTTCGGGCCTTCTGGACACGTGGTGCCTTCAGACCCTGCCTCATCAAGAAGGCGGGGCACTTAGGTTCTTTTAGCTTGTGCGGGAGGGTACCCATTATGTCGAGTACCGACACATTCCAAGTATGATGTCCAAGCCTTGCGAATTCAGGACTATAAGTTTGGCGAGGAAATCTACCCCCTTATGGAAATACTTACTTTTGGACATACTATATTTGTCCTCACCTCACTTCCAGGAGATTTAACCAACAAGGTGTACTTCAGGTATGATATAGGCATGTTATGCTTTGCAACATACTTTGATGAGATGAATGAATGAGATGCTCTAGAATCAAATAATATAGTAGCTGGGTTGGAGTTTGCGAGAAACATACCAATCATAACATCTTCAGCTTGCTGAGCCTCTTCTGCAAAAACATGATTCACCTTGCCACGAGCGAAATTATGTGGTCCTCGATTGCCTTGAGTGGCTCCTCCATTGGGCCTAGGATTCTGCCTTGGAGCATTGTTCATCTGTCCTTGACCTAATCTTGGGCATTGATTTGCAAAATGTCCCACTTGACCACAAGTAGATCGAGTTTTTGTACTAGTGGCGCCACAGAAATTAGGGCGAGGCTGATTCCGAGCATAGGCAGTCATATTTGGACGAGGTGCAGGTTGCATAGGTAAGCAGGGTGCTTGCATGAAAGGGCGTTGCTGCAATGGCTGTTGCAGTCACGGTGGATAAGCAGGGTGGCATGCAGGAGCAGACGGGTTGTAATATGGTGCAGCAGGTGGTGCATAGCGAGGGTGGGCATTGCTTCCTCGCGGCTGTCCATGATATGGCATTTTCCTCTTGTTGTCTTTTTCCATCTCATGAACCTTTTTGTTAACCAAAATGACCTTGTCAACGAGCTTCTGGAATTTAGCATCATCAATGTTAAGCAACTGGACTTGAATTTCATTGTTGAGACCCCTCATAAACAAATATTGCTTCCTGCTATTAGTACTGATGTCCTCTGGAGCATAGCTAGACAGTTGAGTAAATTTGTTGAGATACTCACTCACACTTATCCTTCCTTGCCTGAGGTTTTTCAAATTCTTGTCTTCTCAGTATCATGACTCCTTCAGGTACATAGTGAAAATGGAACTTCTCGTTAAATTCAGGCCAAGTGATTCTCTCTTGATTAGCATGGGCATTGCAAAGGGCTTCCCACCAATCTGTAGCAGCTCCAACCAACTGGCGTGAGACAAAAAGGACCTTCTCCCTATCACTGCACTGGGCGATGGCAAGTTTCTTCTCAACGGATTTCAACCAATCATCAGCTTCCATAGGATCATTGGATTGAGCAAAGGTAGGCGGTCTGGTCCTCATGAACTCCCCAAACAGTTGTGGGGTGGGGGTGGTGGTGGTGGAGGAATTTAGGGCTAGTTGTTATTATTAGCTTGTAGTTGTCCCCAGGTTTGCATCATGGTCTGCATGAGCTGGTTTTGCATGGCTATGAGGTGCTCCATGTTGCTGGCTTCCAGTCCAAGGTTGACATTCTCTAGAACCTCATTGTTCTCATCCTCCCCATTGGCATTCCTTTGGTTAGGAGTCTTCGGCATCTGTTGGTGAAAGAACAGTAGAGACGGAAGAATTTAGAATTTGAAAAGAAATGCCCCCAACTATATCCACCAAGGTATATGTAACTAAACAACTCTCTTATTATTACTAAATACCCTTTTTGAGGATGTGGACAAGCATCCCACAACTCTCTACTACGTGCAGATGTGGAGAAAACGTTAAGCATCCCACAACTCGCACGAGGCACACAAGCACAAGCACACACCATGAAAATTCAGCACACCACACTAAATATAAATATTATGATCTAAATGCCAACCTAACATCTAGACAGGAGATCTAGACTTAATTGTGTGAGTTGTGGCTGTCCTGGCCGTGAGGCAGTGAAGGTGACGGCAGTGGTGAGTCATACATAGGCGCACGCCAAGGTGAGTTGGTTGTCCATGTAGGCACTGGAGAGGTTGCTGCACCATTGACCTCCACAGTGGCATGGACTTCCTCTCGCTTTTCCATGATGAAGAATTTCTTATGGAGGTAGCGGATCTCTTGCATGGAATCATCATAACATTCAAATTCACCAATACATCCTGGGATCCATCAATGGCACGAGAACTGGTTTGAGCTCCTTCTTGTGGTCTTAAGATTTCCCTTGTTCCATTCCTGCATTGCGGGTGCAGCGCAAAACTAGTACCTCCAATCTTCTCTCGATAGATGTGGCACAATCTAGTAAGTGCTTCTCAAGCAACATCATCAATATCTTGTTACCTGGTGGATCTCCATGTGGGCGCAAAGTGTCGGGTGATCATCTCAACTTTGTCAAGAATAGTAACTTGAGCCCTCCATTCTTCAAGTCCATGGCGAGGAATCCTCTTAACATAGTATTACGGCTGCATATTGCATAAATCAAGGAACTCCTTCAATTGCTTAGCTACAAATCCTCCATCAGTGTCGTTGAATGGAGTTCTTGGGTGAAACGGAAAACTGGGTGTTTGTCCTTTCTGGCTTCACTACGCTGCGATGCACTCCTTTGGGCTTAGGGTACCTCTTCTGGGGCTGCAGGTTCATCCTCTTGTGGTTCCTCCTCATGAGGTTCCTCCTCCTCATGTGCCTCGTCTTCATCCTCCTTATGTGTACCACCTTCCTTCTCATCATCATCATAGAATTCCACCTCCTCAGGATCTTCCTCCTCATCAACATCATAGAATTCCACCTCCTCAGAATCTTCCTCCGTCATGTTGGAGTGTTCATGCTCAACTTCCTTTGCAGGAGAACTCACTTCTTCCTCCTCTTGAGCTGGTTCCATTCGCGGCTCCTTGTGAGGCTTAATCTTGCTTCCAAGGGGTGGCAAATGAGCTCTCTTGCGGGTTGTCATTTTGGTGTGAGCCATCTATAAGAAAACATGAGAAAATTAGAGGAAAACATAAATATCAGTTCTGAAATTGCAGCAGCCATAAATTAAGATGAGAGGGTGTGCATTTGCTCAAAAAGATGGAAAAGTGGCAAACATTACAGCAGCAGCAAAAGCACAAATTTTCCCACATTATATAGCTAGTGGAAGGCAAAATAATGCAAAACATGCGAATTTTGAATAGGGAAAAAGTCCTAAGTCATTTGTGGTGTCCATTCTACCTAGGCTTGCATGCTACGGTCAAACATGGCTCTGATGCTAATTTGTGACATCCGGTTCCGAAAATGAACCAAGCGCAGTGCATATGTATGCCCAGGATGTTTAACACGCATACAAAAGTGATTCACAAACGATAACCAAATTATAACAATGTCTCGAATAATAATATTAATAATAGTACCTTATTACAAATCAAAACAGTCTTGAATACAAGCTCTAAAAAGACTACAGCGAAAACACTAAACACTAATGACACCAACTCCACAGGCGAGCTTGACGATAACATGCACGCCTAGAACTCCTCAAAGACCTCTGGGTACTCCACATTGTCGCCTGCGATAGAATTTGTTGAGGGAATAGCAAGAGTGAGCACATGTCGTACTCACAAAGTGTGGGAAAGTATGACATGTATCTTGTAGGATCAAAGATCACGTGAAAAGCTACCAGAGGGGGTGAATGGTAGATTTAAAAATTTTACGCAGCGGAAACAATTAAACCCCAACCCCTTCGGCAGAAAAACGATCTGTTAAAGAAATCGTGTGCGAGACTAATATAAATGTGTTTTCACCGTGAAAAAAGTGATAGATATCATAGAGAATCAAGTAAAAAAGACAAAACAACAAGAATCACTCAAATCCGTCGAGAAAAACTCAAGTTATGATCGAAAGATCAAACAAAGGTCAATCTGTCCAACCCAAGAAAAACAGTTTCTGGAATGCTGCAAAGAAACTCATGTAGATCATAGACCACAAATCCAATGACCGTGAAATTTCTAAAGATGATAGATAATCAAGTTGTGAAGACAACCCAAAAATAATCACGTCAATTGGATCTGTAAAACTCGAGTTATGATAAAACCACCGATGAAAGGTAGTGCTGTCCAGAAACCCGACGAGTAAAACTTGTCTGGAACAAGTGGGACGAACAAGGCACAAAAGTTCCTTCAAACTACGAATTTTATTCAATACAACACAAGAGGAATATCCCCAAAGTCGTGCACCACGAGCTCTGGGCTCCCTTGCTTATATAACCAGCTCGAAAGTCAACTCAACTCAAATCAGGAACCTAATCCTACTCTGTTCACGAATCGCAACTTTCCATAACTGCTTAGGATTCTTCTATACGCGGATAGAAGCAATCTTAAGACTTCCAAACACCTTAGGAACGTATACTAAATTCCTAAACAACTCAAATTCGTGACCCACATGAAATCCTATCATAACCAACTCAAATCTTTCCATATTTGAGTCAAACCCGACTCAGTCGTAGCCTAAGTCCATAACCTAGTCGGTTGGACCTTTCCGACCAACTCTTTACGTCCACATCTCTTCATCACGTATCGGAACCATGTATCCATGTCCATGCACTTCTTGCACACATGCAAACATCTTCCAATGACGTCCACGATACCTTCACATGCATTGTTCTTGATTCAATCATGCTGTGCAACCTCCTGATCAGCTCAACCACAATTCCTCCTTAATTTAGTTGTTGGAACCTCATCTCCTCCCTGATACTAGTCCAATGGATCCCATCACCAGCCATGTCTTGAACTCAAGCAACACCTGCACATGAAGAAACAACCAATCCATATGAGCCCAAGTCCTCGACTTGACTCAAGTTAGTTCCAAACACAACACCTTACGTGAGAACCTCATATAAGCATGTTGCAAAACCACAGTAACACGATATCATCCTTGTCAACCAAAAATGCACCAAAGATTTAGCAAATGAATACTAAGAAATCTTTCCAGAGATGTAAAGCAAGTATGAAACCTTGCAAATGAAAAACAGAAGCATTGCGGTCAAGTTCCGGACCTTGCCAGAGCAACCCGGACCTTGAGCCGGAGCTAACAAAAGCTAGTAGAACCTAGCGCCGGGGCTAACCAGAACTAGTCAGAACTAGTAAACCCGAAAGACGGAGCTAGAAAAATCAACTTGGAGCTTAGCAAAAACATGCTGGAGCTAAAGACAAAACTCACCGGAGCTAACCAAAACTAGTTGGACCTTAATAAAAAGGTGTTTTGGTGATACTCAAAACTTTTATCGTCAAAGCAAGTGTATTCACTACAAGCCAATGTATTCAGCACACATAGGTCTTACAATCTCCCCCTTGATGAATGCATTGGCAACACCATTTAAAATCCGAACATTGGCTTAATCACATAAAAGTTTTGAAGGCCATTTATCCCCCTTTGTAAATCAAAAGTAAAATGAGAAGAAAATCCAAAAATTATCCCACATTATCTCTCCCCCTTTATTATCTCTCCTTATGCACATATTCTCTTTCTCTTCATGCTTATCTCTCCCCGTTTTACAATGTATTCAGCAAGTCATGAGCATATAAACAAATTATCTCTCCCCCTTTAGTTGTTATGAGCATATTATAACATATACATATAAACAAAGCTCATCCAAGTCATACTATCAAGTAACTTACACTATCACATCAATGAGATACATAAAGTAGTGTAAGCCATGCTAGAGATCAAGTGTAATTTTCAATTTTAGCAAGTCATGATCTCACAAACTTAACTATTTCAAAACCTGAAAGCATGACACTTGTTGTTGCATTTTATTATTTTTCAAAGCACAAATTTAGATCATATGTTATTTGCAAGAGATTATATGCGCATCTGCCGTATTCTAATCAACCAAGCCAAGCCTATGTCATTTGACAATCAGAAGCTTAAGGACATGGTTTTAGTCACACACAACTTCTTCCAAGTTCATTCTAAGTGCAATGATAAGCCATCTCAAAAGAAGAAGTGCGATGCATGCATATTCTCTTGATATTTTCTCAATTTATATTTGTTCATAAAAACTCAACATGTGAGTTGATTACTTGATTAATTCTTAATGATTAAAAGCACTTGTGAACATGTAACAAGTTCAAAACAGCAAGAAGATTTGACCATGACCAGTTTTACTGTAAGTAATTATTTCAATTACTAGACATGGCAAAAACTACAAAATGCATAACATGAGTAATGTAGTAAGAACTTTCAGCATGTAAAAGGAATCACAAAGTCATATATGTATGAAATACTATGCTCATATTATTTCAATTTCAGATTCACACATAGACTTCCCAAGTTTCAAAACTCCCCCTCAATTTAAGCCATGAGGATGCATAACCCCTATTTCACTACAAATGTAACAAAAATGAGTGAAATCCAAAGGTTTTGTAAAAATGTCAGCCAATTGTTGTTTGGTATCTACATGGTGAAGCACAATATTTTCTTTTTCAACATTATCTCGGAGAAAGTGATACCTAATGTCAATGTGCTTAGTTCTAGAATGTTGCATGGGGTTTTTAGCAATGCAAATGGCACTAGTGTTATCACAGAACAGTGGAACACTATATAGATCAACCCCATAGTTCTTAAATGTTTGAACAATCCAAAAATTTTATGAGCAAGCACTAGCAGCAGCTACATATTCAGATTCGGCTATGGATTGTGCAACTGAATTTTGTTTTCTAGAGGACCAAGCAACAAGAGAATTACCAAGAAAATGACAAGCACCGGAAGTACTTTTCCTATCAATCCTACAACCCGCAAAATCAGCATCCGAAAAGCTTTCAAAGTAACGGTTGAGGAAGAACGAAGAAAAATTCCAAAATCTTGAGTTCCATGTAAGTACTTGAGAATCCTTTTGACGGCTTGGCGATGTGAAGGACGTGGGGAGGCTTGAAATCGTGCACAAAGACATACACTGAATTGTATATCTGGTCTTGATGCCGTGAGGTATAAAAGCAATCCGATCATGCTTCTATATTCTTTTTGATCCACTGGTTCACCATCTTCATCAAGTTCAAGTGTCGTTGCTGTTCCCATTGGTGTTCGAAGAGGCTTGCTTTTGTCCATGTTGAAGCGCCTTAGGAGATCTTTTGTATACTTCGTTTGATGCACAAAGGTACCCTCCTTTGTTTGCTTGATTTGCAACCCCAAAAAGTACGTGAGTTCTCTCATCATACTCATCTCAAATTCTGAACTCATCATAGCTGAAAACTTGGACACAAGATCATGAGAAGGACAACCAAAGATAATATCATCCACATACACTTGAACAAATAATGAGTCATTGTCATGCTTAAGCACAAAAAGAGCTTTATCACTCTTGCCCATAGTAAAACCCTTTTCAAGTAAGAATGTTTTTAACCTATCATACCATGCTCTAGGAGCTTGTTTGAGACCGTACAAGGCTTTGGACAGTTTGTAAACATGATTACGAAAATCTGGATTTTCAAAACCCGGTGGTTGTTTGACATAAACCTCCTCATCTATGTAGCCATTAAGAAAAGCACTTTTAACATCCATTTGATATAGCTTAAAACCGTTTGATGCAGCAAAAGCTAACAAAATTCTTATGGCTTCTAATCTAGCAACAGGAGCAAAAGTTTCATCAAAATCTAGAACTTCAACTTGAGTGAAACCTTGAGCAACCAACCTAGCCTTATTCCTAATCACAACCCATCCTCACTTTCTTTATTTTTAAATACCCATTTAGTTCCAATTAAAGTGTGACCTTGAGGTGGAGGTACAAGTTTCCAAACATTATTTCTTTCAAAATTTTCTAACTCTTCTTGCATGGCAATAATCCAAGATTCATTAGTGAGTGCGTGTGATATATCTTTGGGTTCAAAAGAAGCAACAAAAGCAGAATGAGCATAAGAGTTTGATCGCAAAACCTGGACCGTGCGACTCGTTCGTGCAAGCTTCCAATCATCTGTTGTGGGGGATGATCTTTGTAAAACCGTAGGGGAACAGATGTCTCACAAGCTTCTTCTTCTTCATGTTCATCACAAATCGATGAGCTTTTAACTTGAGGATGATTTGAATCAGCATTGATGGTTGTCAGTGCTGGTTGAGAATTAACATCCGGAGCTGAACCAAAGTCTTTAGCTGCTGAATTTTCGGTTAGCAGCTCCAATTCTTCCTCATCTTCAACAAAAATGCTCCCCCTGCGGATATGGATCTGGACCTGCAATGTTTGAGCTAGTACCTAGTATATCTTCATAAAAAGACACTTCACAAGTCTCCACAATTTTGTTAGTGTCAAGTAAAAGCACACGGTAGCCTCTAGTATGAGATGGATAACCAAGAAACATGCCATCAATGGATCGAGGTTCAAATTTATCAAGATTACTATGTTTCTTAACAAAGCATTTGCAACCAAAGACCCGAAAGTGTGTAACACTAGGCCTATGTCCAAACCGGAGCTCATATGGTGTTTTACCTAGCTTAGCACGCAAGAAAACACGATTTGAGACACAACAAGCGGTTGCTAACGCATCAGCCCAAAATTTCCTAGGAGTTTGATATTCATCAAGCATAGTCCTAGCCATCTCAACTAAGGTTCTGTTCTTTCTTTCTACAACACCGTTTTGTTGAGTTACATATGGTGAAGAAAATTGATGATCTATTCTATTTTCAGCACAAAAGTGATCAAAAGATTGATTTTTAAATTCAGATTCATTATCACTTTTAATTGCTTTTAAAGATCTTGGGTAATCAATTGATAATCTAAGAAATAAAGTTCTAAAGTGACTAAAAACTCCATTCTTAGACGCCATAAAGTAAACCAAAGAGTATCTAGAATAATCATCAACAATCACAAGTACATACCATTTACCTCCGAAGGATTGAACACGTGAAGGTCCTACGGTGTCAAGATGCAAAAGTTGACATGGTTCAGTTGTCATGATCATTGTGAGAGGAGTATGTGAACCTGCAACCATTTTAGCATATCTACAAGAAGAGCACGCAATTTCTTTGTCCCCTTTAAGCTTAGGCAGCCCACGTATGCGATCAAGAGCACTAACACGCATTAGGTGATCAAAGCCTACGTGACCAAGTCTACGATGCCAAAAATATAGGTCCTTCGAATCATTAGCAACTAGACACCTATGCTTAGAGGAAGACATATCAAAATCAGCTTTAAAAACTCTTCCAAACCGAGACATGTTAAAAATAAGCTCACTATTTGAACTTACAACTTTGCAGCAGGTTTTATTGAAAATAATTTCCAGATTTTCATCTAGCAATTGTGAAACAGAAAGCAAGTTGTATTTCAAATTTTTGACAAGTGCCACATCCTTCAAAGTGTAGTAATCATTTACTCTAACCGAACCCTTAGCAATTATAGGAGTTGAGGAATTATCGGCAAAAGTAACATTCTCTACACGTGACACAAAAGAGAGGGAGGAGAACCAATCTTTGTTACCGGTCATGTGGCGTGAGCAACCTGAATCCACAATCCAAATGTTCTCCTTCCTCAAACGTGTAACCTAAATAGAAGCACAATACGTTGATGACTCAATACTGGGGTTAGTCAAAAGGCATTTAGGAATCCAGTACTGAGTCACGCGACGTGCAGCAGGAAAAACACGCGAAAGCTGAGACAAAACAGCAGGTTTATGAGTCAATGTTTGAGATTTTTTATTCTTAACTACTGACCTATAAGGTGTTACTTGTGTAGCACAAAAATCAGTAGCTCCGGAGGCAAAAACAGAAGGTCCGGAGGTAAACTTTGAATGTTTTTGACTCAAAACAGCGGGTTGTACATTCGGTTCAATATGTGCAGCAAATTTTGCATGAAAGTTATGAGATCTAGCAACCACTCTTTCCCTTTTTTGTTGTTTATCTAGTATATAATAAAAATCTATGACATGACCATCTCTACCACAGTAGGTACAATGAAATTTAACTTTGTGTTCATGTCTAGATGAGCAAACAACATTTTTATTTGAAACCAAATGAGACAATACTCCTGCAGATTTGAAAACCACTTCTTTTTGTTTAGGAACTATTTGAATCAAACCACTTCCTAATGACTTTACAATTTTAGGTGGATGTGCCTTAGCATGAGCATGAGAACCAAAACCTAAACCAGTTTTATCATTGCAAGACTTGGATGAATTCAGCAGCAAGTTTAGGTTCTTATTCCCATTACAAAACCGATCAAATGTCTTATGCATGTTATCAAGTTTATTGGACAGATCAAGGCAATTTTCACATGAAGTTTTTCTTTTTAATTTGCAATTGGAACAATATTTAACTTCATGACAACGTAAAGCATTGTTCAATATAGAGATTTCATTCATAGCATCTTGCAGTTTCTTATCAAGATCATCACAACTTGAACAATGCAAATCAATTGTAGAGCAAGAAGCATCTTTTAAGTTTCCAATATTAAGTGCAGCAAGTTTTTTGTTCTTTTCAATTTCAAGTTCAAGTTTATCAAGTGTGGAGGTATGTGCACTTCTTAGGGGGGACAATTGTTTATATATTAAGTCACATGAGGAACAAGAATCATCACTAGGAATCAAGGATTTCAAATGATTAATTTCAGATTCTAGTGACTCAATTTTAACAACATTGTCCCTAAGCTTTTTGTCCTTTTTCTTGACAATAATAGTGGCACAAGAAATAGCATCACACATTTATTCGTAAGTAGGACATACCTCTTCATTGTCGCTGTTGTGTTCTGCCTCCTCCATACTTGATCTTGACTTGCCCGCCACAAAGCACAAGTTTGCCAAATCATCTTCATCTTCATCACTTCCAATGTCCACGTCGCTTGAGCCAAGTTCCTGGAGTGCTGAGATAAAACTGCTCACCAATTGACGTCCTGTAAAACCCTTCTTTTTCTTCGTATCTTTTGCAGAGGAGTGCTTCGTTCTTGTTTTCTTTTCATCCCGAGAAGTAGGACCTGAAAGGTTAGGGCAATCTGAACGAAAATGTGCTGTATTACCACATTCAAAGCATCGTTGAGGTCCGTAGCTTCCTCTCCTTCTAGTTCTCACATTTTGCAATGCTTTTGAGAACCGGGTGGAGATGAGCGCTAGCTCCTCCTCTGGAAACTCCTCAATCTGTTCAAGGGTTAGAGAGGACAGCAAAGCAAGTGTACCACAAGATGAAGTTTGACCGGACCTAGGCATAACATTGAGAAACAAAAGCAATAGACTTGTTGGGATTCTTACGTGAGATTATATCAATTTCATGAGTTTTTAACTTGGAATATGGCACATCTAGAGTAAGTGAACTCATGACAGTAGATTCACGAATGGATGTAACTTTCATCTCCCAAATTGACATGTCTAATGCACTTAGCAATTGCCTAGCATTTTCAGCATCTGAAAAATTAACATTGACACTATGCATGTTGCTAAGAATCTTATTAAAGCGGGCAAAAAGGTCATCAATAGACTCACCGGGTTGCATCTCGAAGCGCATGTATTCTTTCTTGAACATGTCTTGCCTTACCTCTTTGATCGTGTTGGATCCTTCGTGGTAGTCACAAAGTGCTTTCCACACATCGTATGCAGATCGGAGGTGTGCAACACGGTCGAAGTCGCTTTGTGTTAATCCTTGTATGATCAAGTTCTGAGCCTTGTTGTTGTTGTCGACATCTCTCAGATTTGTAGCTGTAACTTGATCGTTTGATGGCACTTCGTAAGGCTTGTATACCTTCTCCCATATTGCAAAGCCTTGTGCCTGGATGAAAGCCTCCATGCGTGCCTTCCAAACCTGAAAATCAATACCAGCGAACACACAAGGTTTGGCGGAGTACTTCTCCATGATGATTAGTCAAAAACACGCGCAAATCACAAAGATTAGAGCACCATGGTTCTGATACCAATTGTAGGATCGAAGAGCACATGAAAAGCTACCAGAGGGGGGTGAATGGTAGATTTAAAAATCTTACGCAGCGGAAACAATTAAACCCCAACCCCTTCAGCAAAAAAATGATCTGTTAAAGAAATCGTGTGCAAGACTAATATAAACGTGTTTAACCATGACAAAAGTGATATATATCATAGAGAATCAAGTCACTAAGACAACACAACAAGAATCACCCAAATCCGTCGAGAAAAACTCAAGTTATGATCGAAAGATCAAACAAAGGTCAATCTGCCCTACCCGAGAAAAACAGTTTCTGGAATGCTGCAAAGAAACTCGTGTAGATCATAGACCACAAATCCAATGACCGTGAAATTTTGACAGATGATACATAATCAAGTTGTTAAGACAACCCAAAATGAATCACGTCAATTGGATCTGCAAAACTCGAGTTATGATAAAACCACCAACGAAAGGTAGTGCTGTCCAGAGACCCAACGAGTAAAACTTGTCTGGAACAATTCGGACGAACAAGGCACAAAGGTTCCTTCAAACTACGAATTTTATTCAATAGAACACAAGAGGAACAGACCCAAAGTCGTGCACCACGAGCTCTGGGCTCCCTTGCTTATATAACCAGTTCGAAAGCCAACTCAACTCAAATCAGGAACCTAATCCTACTCTGTTCACAAATCATAACTTTCCATAACTGCTTAGGATTCTTCTATACGCAGATAGAAGCAATCTTAAGACTTCCAAACACCTTAGGAACGTATCTCACATTCCTAAACAACTCAAATTCGTGACCCACACAAAATCCTATCATAACCAACTCAAATCTTTCCATATTTGAGTCAAACCCGACTCAGCCGTAGCCTAAGTCCATAACCTAGTCGGTTGGACCTTTCCGACCAACTCTTTACATCCACATCTATTCATCATGTCTCAGAACCATGTATCCACGTCCATGCACTTCTTGCACATGTGCAAAAATCTTCCAATGACGTCCACGATACCTTCACATGCATTGTTCTTGATTCAATCATGCTGCGCAACCTCTTGATCCGCTCAACCACAATTCCTCCTGAATTTGGTTGTTGGAACCTCATCTCCTCCCTGAGACTAGTCCAATGGATCCCATCACCAGCCATGTCTTGAAATCAAGCAACACCTGCACATGAATAAACAACCAATCCATACGAGCCCAAGTCCTTGACTTGACTCAAGTTAGTTCCGAAAACAACACCATACGTGAGAACCTCACATAAGCATGTTGCAAAACCACAGTAACACAATATCATCCTTATCAACCAAAAACATACCAAAGACTTAGAAAATGAATACTAAGAAATATTTCTAGAGATGTAAAGCAAGTATGAAACATTGCAAATGAAAAACAGAAGCATTGCGGTCAAGTTCCGGACCTTGCCAGAGCAACCCGGACCTTGAGCCGGAGCTAACAAAAGCTAGTAGAACCTAGCACCGGGGCTAACCAGAACTAGTCGGAACTAGTAAACCCAAAAGCCGGAGCTAGAAAAATCAACTCGGAGCTTAGCAAAAACACGTCGGAGCTAAAGACAAAACTCACCGGAGCTAACCAAAACTAGTCGGACCTTAATAAAAAGGTGTTTTGGTGATACTCAAAACTTTTATCGTCAAAGCAAGTGTATTCACTACAAGCCAATGTATTCAGCACACATAGGTCTTACATATCTTAAACAAGAATTGGTAATTAAATGGCTATTTGCATAAAAGTACATTCAAAACTGTTGAAAATGCAAGGATATCATAATTAAGTGAGGTCAATCCCTTAACAACCCAAATACAATTAATTTCATATTCAATACCATAGTTCCAATATAAATAACCAGAACCATCAATAATATGTCATATTCAACTCATAACTGTCCATTCGACTTAATATTACCATTTTAATTTTCCATCCCAATTATTGTAACAATATCGATTCCCATTTCAACTCTAGCCACTAAACCAAATTCAAGGTCCACAACTCTAATCATATGAGGGTCCAGGCCGCTCATAACCGGGAGCACGGCTATCATGATAATTTTTAACACTCTGCAGAGGTTGTACCACTTTACCCACAAGTTCGTGATTTCTTCATCTTTCGATGACTAAGGAATCTCAATTATGTCGTCTCACACTTCCTTTGGTGTGTGGCCAAGAGATCACAAAATAGCCTTTACAAAGTGATTACTAGCATATTCAGACCCCACTGAGGTTTCACCAGTGTTGATGTCTCAGACTGAGCACATCCATGCAAGGGCCCCCTCTTGCGCCATTCGGATCCCAGGGTATTCCTATCACCAATACAAACCCAGCCGACTACCCCTTTCCCGAGCTTTCCTAATGGTGCGAATAGTACTGGCAATACACTAATTAGTCAGCTAAGCCTCACCCATACTTGGCCCTGTGGTGGCACTGTAAGTCCTGGATGATCACTCCACGAACCGGTCCTTAGATCTAAAGCAAGCAAACCACCAAAACGTTCCAACCCAGTCCACATAACCGGCTTGCTTAGATCCTTAGGTTCCATGTTGCTGAAGGACTATTATTATCAATTCTCATCATTCATGTGTTCATGAAAGTGCATCTAGACATTCTCTTGTGGGTTTTGGAAGATTGATGACAAACAAATGAGATTCTAATGAATTCATTGAGATGAATGCAGGACAACAAAGATTAGATATTATGGTGCAACCAAAAAGGTGAAAAATGAGAAGTGGGAAAGGAAGAAGCCCAAATGATCAATGGAAGCGCAAAGTAGACATAATTGTATAGGATGTGTGTGAGAGACACATCCCAAGAGCTCATTCTTTGCGTAGAGGTTAAGGGCTAAAATCAATCTAAGTAATTCACTGAGCACCGGACATGTCTGTTAATGAGCGGACTAGTCCGTTAAACTTTCTGATGTCACAGTTCACTGAGCATCGAACATGTCTGAACACACCGGACAAGTCCGTTAAACTCTGATGTTTCAATTCACTTTGCACCGGACAAGTCTGGACACAAACCAGACAAGTATGTTCAACTTATTGATGTTTCACTCAGACAAGTCGAAAAACACATTTCACATTGGACCGGACAAGTCCGTCTCATTGCGAACTAGTTCGATCAACATTTTGTAATCACAACGAACTAGTGCAATGAACTCTATGTTCCAATACGGACAAGTCTGGTATACCTCACACAAATTAGGATTTACAGTGTGTTACACATTCCGCGCGAATTTTACACAGTACACCGGACAAGTCTGGTCACTAGAGCGGACTAGTCCAGCCAACAGGATCCTTAATAGTAATATTTTTGGAAACACTATAAATAGGTGATCCACGACCCCACAAATACAAGTACCATACACAACTGTCAAAAACATAAACCCTAGCGCTACCACTCGTCCTAAGAGCACAAAACACATCTCCCCAAACATCTAAAAGCCTAAAGAGTTAAATCTTTTAGGTATCCAGATTTGGGATAGAGAGATCGTCGTCTACGCATCGTTGAGCTCTTGAGGTTTGATATCTTATATACTCGTGCATTACTTCTAATCTTTTGAGTGTATTAGATCATCTTTTTCTCGCTGTAATTTTGTGGGATCCCTCAACGTGTGAGGTTGCCGCATCAACTTGGTGATTACCCTGTGATAGTGGAACTCAAGTGGACCTTGTGTGGTGACTTGACATGGGAAAGGGTTTGAAGAGACCCGGCTCTGTGTGGGATTCTTCAACGAGGAGTAGATCTATTTAGTGAGATCAAACCTCTATAAAAAAATGTGTCTTGCATGTTCCATTCTTTTACTTTTGCAAGTTTCATCATCTAGGGCATTAGAATTGATCAATAAAGTAATTTCTGTTCCACATGAAAATTAAGCAATCATATTTCTTGTTCAAGTTGTAAGAATAGTAATTACATTCCGCTGCCATTTCATTTGAAATTGCTGCCTAAAAACTTAATCCTTTCGGAGTAATTGGATAACTGGACTAGTCCGTACCTCATACCGGACAAGTCCGGTCTTTCGATATTTAACGTATTTGTTAAGTGTTGCAAGAAAAGTTTTAAAGCCTATTCACCCCCACCCCTCTAGGCCACATTCAGTTCAATAGTTCATAATTAAGCAATATGATTGTTCCCCAAACCCAATTGAGTATAGCGAGGCAAAACTAGAAAAATACCCTTCCCGACTCTCTACATTGTGTTCAAGTGTGACACCCTGTTCTGAAAAATGAACCAAGTGAACGCATATGTGTGCCCAGGACGTTCAACACACATACACGAGTGCATCACAAAAGAGTATACGGAAAATTACCACAGAACAAGATTTATTAACCAAAATTTATTGCACAAACCATATTATCCTCGAATACAAGCTCTAATGAATATTAATGACAAGTTCAACTAATGCAGCGGAAATAAACTAATAAAGCAACTAAGCAAACTAAGCAAAGGGTATAGCGCAGCTCCAAAACACCACAGGCAAGCTGACGGTAGACACGGCCTAGAACTCCGCATTATCACCATTAAACTCTCAATCCTGACCTGCAACTGTTGGGGGGGGGGGGGATTGCAAGAGTGAGTACATGTCGTACTCAGCAAGTGTGGAAAGTATGACATGTGGCTTATTCAAATGACAAATATAATAATGGTTGAGTGCTGAAAAGTACATTAAAAACATTTGAAAAGCAATATATTACATGTATATGAAGTAAACCCATCATAAACCATATAGTTATCATAATACCAGTCTGAATTCAATATCATCATCAACAATTCCAGATTTCACCATTTGCAAATAACCATATTCAATACCAGGAATTAATCCATAACCAGCCATAACCATTACCAAACCATAACCATCCCAAATACCAAGTTCCCTCTAATCATGTGAGGGTCCAGGTTGCTCATAACCAGGAGCACGGCTATCATGATAGTTTTAGACACACTCTGCAGAGGTTGTACCGCTTTACCCACGTGTTTGTGATTTCATCACCTTTTGATGACTAGAACCTCTGTTATGCCGTCTCACACTTCTGTCGGTGTGTGGCCAAGAGATCTCAAAGTAGCCTTTACAAAGGGATTAGTAGCCTATTTAGACCCCACTGAGGTTTCACCGGTGGCGATGTCTCCAACTGAGCACATCTTCAACCAAGGGCCCCCTCTTGAGCCATTCGGATCCCAGGGTAGTCCCACCAATCATCAACAAACTCAATCTGACTACCCCTTCCCCGAGAATCCTTAATGGTCCAAATAGCACTGGCAAAGTCCTAATTAATCAGCTATGCCGCAACCATACGTGGCCTCATGGTGACACTATAAATCCTAGATGGTCGCTCCACGATCCGGTCCTTAAATCTAAAGCAAGCAAAACAACCATAACATCCAACCCATCTACATACCAGGCTTGCTTAGATCACCCATTACCATATCATATTTAACCAGTTCATGTCAACCATCATCTCATTAATGCATAATTAAATAGTATGGTTGTTTTCCCATCCCAAGTAATTAAGCGCAGCGAAAAGGTAAAAAGACCTTCCCGACTCTCTACCATATATTCCAGGTGACAAGGGTGGTTAACAAAACTAGTAAACTTCCTACCATAGGGTTTCCCATCAAATTGACACCAACATGCAGTTTTGCAAACAAAATATTTATTTCAAAAACAGGATCAATATGCTTCAAGGACACTTGCCTTGCTCTTGTGGTTGATTAGGGTCGACTTCTTCAAACTCTTGGTGCTGGAGATCCTCCGCGGCACTCTCTAGTGCAAATCTGTCTAATCCGCACAATAAACATACAATACAAGAAACACAATCAAAGAGTGCACAAATATTACTCAGTATGACATGACATGCATGATTAATGCAAATACAAGGTGGTTCTTGTTAATAGATTGCTTTTAATGATGAATAACTAGTTCTAATAGCTTTTAACAAGTTTAGACAGGTTTGGAGTTGATTAGATCTACTTTTAGAATCAATTCAACACAACTTAGTCAGCAAAATCGGACTAGTCTGCAGAAGGCCAGACTAGTCCACACTTCGCAGAACTAGCAAACTAGGGTTTTCTACATCAACGTAAATTTGGAGATTAGGGGTTGAATTCACATAAGGAAAAGAGAATAGAAGGTGTATCAGGTGTTTAGAACTCCAATGAATCAAGAAACTTGGAGGTAACACTTGGATCTTGATGATCTAGGGTTGGGGATGAACTTGGAGATGAAATGGTGATGAAGAACCAAAGCTTGGTGGAGATCTTGATCCTCTTTCGTTTCCTCCTCTTCTTCTCCTTGCTTGGGATCTCCTCCTCCCTCCTTGGTAGTGGCTCTCCACGAACTAGGGTTTGGTTGGGGTGGAAAAGTGGCAAATAGATGTCAAGCCAAGGGGTGGGGTTGTCTATATAGAGATGGAGGCTAGGGTTAGATGGATTTTGAGTTTGAGAGGAGTAGAGGCCGGTTTAGAGTCCCACATGGGCTCTAAAAGAGTTAGGCACGATGTCCCTAGGCCCACTTAATGTGAAACCCAAGAAACAAGTCATAAAACAAAAGATCAACTCAGAGTCGCGAAATATCGGACAAGTCCGGAAAGGACCGGACTAGTATGAAAATGTCGAGAGATAAAATTGGACAAGTCTGGCCTAAAATCGGACAAGTCCAACTTTAGTCAGAGAGGAAAACGGATAAGTCCGCTAGAACACCGGGCTAGTCCGGACAAGTCCAGGGACTTAGCAAATTTTCAAGGATTCTTGGAATATCGGACTAGTCCGCACAAAATCGGACAAGTACAAAGTTTCTAGAGGCAAAATCGGACTAGTCCGCAGCAAAAACGGACAAGTCTATTTTTAGTCAAAAGAAATCGGACTAGTCCTCACCAAAATTGGACTAGTCCGCACTTTTTAGCATTTTAAGTGTGGTTTTGTTCCAAATCGATTTTAAACTCATTCCTCTTGATGTTGGTTAATGTTAAACATGTATATGAATGTCTGTAGGGCATGATGCACAAAAATTAGGGTGTTACATCAAGCGACGAGGGTAGTCATAGAAGACTAGTAAAATCCTATAAACGGGTATCCCATCAATTTGACAGAAGCATGTAGTTTTGCAAACAAAACATTAAAAACAGGATCAAAATGATCAAGGACACTTGCCTTGCTCCTGAGCTTGGTTTGGATCGAAAGCTTCAAAGTCCTGGTTCTGCAGGTCCTCGAAAACACTCTCTACAGTGATACCTTATATTTCGCGCGACAAACATGCGAAACAAACATTGCAATCAAATAATGCTCATATATTACTCAATATGCCATGATATGCATGGATGATGCAATAATGTGATAACACATGTTATTAAGTTGGTGTTAATACTTACTATCTAGTTAAAATTTAGTTTAACATGTTTGAACAGATTTTGAATCGATTTGGATCAAATTGGAATTTAATTCAGCAACTACAGATTACAGGGCCGGACTAGTCCGCACGGGGGACGGAACAAGTTCGCTCTGTCCAGAGACTGCAAACTAGGATTTCTGTACAACGAGATTGGGGCTCAAAATCACGTGGAAAATTGGGTGTAGAGGGTATACCGTGAGTTTAGAGGTCCAAAGGATGAAAATTGGATGCAATACATGAATCTTAACGCTAGGGTTGGTGATGGAGAGTTGATGATGATTTGGTGATAAAGATCATTGACGTTGAAAAGTTGATGAAGATCGAGCTTGATTGATCCTCCCTCTTCTCCTCCACCTTCTCCTTGCGGCGAGCCCCTCTTGATGGCGGCACACGGCAAGAACACGGCAATGAGGGTTTTATCAGTGGGTTGGAGGGTGTGAGGGTATTGGGTTTCTTATATAGGGATGGGGTGGTAGGGTTTTGGGGTGGATTTCAAGTAGAATTCGGTGGGGGATGAGTAAGGGTCGTGGTGGGGTCCACTTGGGCTCCATAGAGGTTGGGCACGACGTTCTTGGGCCCAATTACGGTAAATACCTAATAACTTGTCGTGGAAGAAATATAGAATCCGAGTTGGACTCTGAAGACCAGACTAGTCCGCATGGAGGCTGGACAAGTCCGTTTTGGAACAGAAAGGATTTTGGACAAGTCCGGTGCTGTAGACCGAACAACTCCGAGGCTGGCAAGAAAATTGATCTGGATAGAAACCAAAATCGGACTAGTCCGCTCATAGGTCGGACAAGTCCGGACAACATCAGAACCTTGATCGTACTAGTCCGTGCAATGTGCAAGACAAGTCTGAGGTCCTGAAGAACTTAATTACCTAGACAGGAAAGGAATACCGGTCTAGTTCAGGGTGGCGATCGGATAAGTCCGCTCCCAGACAGAATTAAATTGTTGTTTAGCTTAAAAGTCATTTTAATCTTGTTCTTTTTTATATTGCTTAATATTAAACATGTATGAGGATGTATGCAATGCATTATGGATGAAAATGAGGGTGTTATAGTCTTTGAGAACTTCGACTCGACCTTCGAACGACCACAGAACCACAATCCGAGATAGCTAGCTTTATACCAGCCAAGGTTGATTGCGACCAAGCGATGGGGAGAGAGACGCCAAAACCTTGAGGATTTCGACTTGATCTCCGAACTACCGTAGAACCACAAACTAGAAACTAATCCACACAAAAGGCTCAGAATCCTAGAGCACGAATTAGGGGACCCCTGAAGGATCACCTCACAAGTCCATGAAGAACCAAGAAGAACAAAGGTGTGCAACACACCCAGAATTATATTGGTTATCAAATGATCAAAGGTTATTTTCCAGGAGCACAAAGGTGTTGTCTATACTAGGAACAACCCTCCTAGCTAGGTGCGAACTGAAGTCACCACATTTTGAAGAGGATATCCAGCTAGTGAGCAATTCACGAAGTAGTCTTTGGTCCTCATGCGTCTTTTCATCTTCTGTGCAGTCTTTAGTAATTTGGCGATAACGCTTGGAAACTCCAATCGATGCAGCATTTGTTGCGTTAGAAAGAAGACTTAATAAGATTTCACACTATGTTTATTATGCCCCCTGAACGTGACAGATTGGTACAGAATTACACATGAAGTTGAGGTTCCTGCAGCGTACCCATTTTCAGATCGAACAGCGAACTATCATGCCTCCGAAAGTTTAGACAGTATGAACTAACTTGGTTATTTTTTGTGTCAGCCAATGATGCTTCTTCATGTGCAAACCTGAGTAACACGTAATTACACGACTTAGGTAGCATATCATTCTCATCAATATTAAAATGTAATGTAGAGAGGAAAGCATTCACCTCTTGTTTGAGTTTTTGAACATGAGTGTGCATGGCAAGTCCTTCATGAGATTGTGTACGTGTATGTGATACTGGGATGTTCACATCACCCTCCAGGTAAGCGATTTTAGCAAGGAGGTACTGTTGCTCTTTTGCCTACGAAGGCAGCAGAAGTTCGGTTGGATCTGGGGATGGAGGAGTGGCCATGGAGCTGTGAGGACGGAGGTGCGGTTAGAGATCGGAAGGCTACATTGTGGCTAGATGAAGAGGAAGGCTACTGTGATGGTCCAGAGAAGGGGAAGGCCTCCCCTATATATACAGAGGATCTCCTTACTTGTGACTTGGTCACTGCCATGAGAGGCCCACGTGGCTTGGTACCACATGTCATAGACTAAGTCACTATATAGTTGGTGTGGAGAAGATATGAGGTTGGAGCGCTTTGAATTTTGCGTGCGATGGAAGCTCTGCGTGCGAATGGCAATGGACGTGCGATGAATTTGCTGCTTGATGTGGGCCCGCACAACCTGTGGGAAAACCTGGTGGTAGCAGAAAGGAAACGAGCTCAACAAAAGTGTGTCTCAGTTTTGAGGATAAAGGAGACGTGCACATAACAAGATCGTCTCTGATGTGAACAAAATGCGGAGATGACTATGAGGTCGGAGCCCCTCGAATTCTACGTGCGTTCGAGGGGCAATAGAGGTCACTGACATGTAGGCCCACATACTCTGCAAAGGCATTAGAGGTCACTGACATGGGGCCCCACATCCTCTGCAGAGGCATTAGAGGTCACTGACATGTGAGTCGACATACTCTGTAGAGGCATTAGAGGTCACTTACATGTGGGCCCACATACTCTGCAGAGACATTAGAGGTCACTGAGATGTGGCCCCATACCCAGAGGGACCCATGTTTACGTTTCTGATGGAGCAAAAGGGAGACGGCCTCTAAGTAAGCTTGTCTCATATCTCTTTAGAAAGGAGATGCACCTTTTGTAGCCCATCTCTGATCTGAATATAATGCAAGACGCGCTCTTAGTAGACCCGTCTCTCATAAAACTGAATGAGAGATGATCTTCTTTTACTCTCGTCCCCGATTGTTGCCCTAGGTACTTTAGCTCTTGCGTTCTCTCTTTTCAACACTTAGCAAAAATTTTGGCATATTTTTGACCTCGCGCTTTCTCGCTCTATTGTCACCCTAGAAACCGCTGTGCTGGTGTCACCGCCACCTAATCCCCAGAGCACGTTGCTGCCTCATCCCCTTCCTTGGAGCATGACGCTGCCTCGACCCTGCCCTCTTGGTCATTATCACGTTGCCGCCGTCGACCTTGACTCCACCTCAACTTCATCCTATTAAATTTTTATGTTTCTATTGTTAATAAGGTTTGTCATACACACTTTTATGGGGTTTCTCATGGGTGCGCGTTGTGGGTGTGCTGGTTGGAGTCGAAATGGTTCGCGCTTTTATGTATTGTGCTTGATACTTTTTGGTGGTTCAATGTTTAGTGTATTGTTAACCTGTTAAGGATGCCAAATTTCAGTTGTGACACGTTTAGAGTATTACGCTTTGGCTAGTACACCCTCCGTTCCAAAAATCTTGTCGCTTTGTAGTGCAAAAATGAACTACAGAGCAACAAACTTTTTGGGACAGAGGGAGTACCTATTATTTTAAAAATAGAAGGTCTCGAGGTGTCAAGTTGTGTAATTTGTGTGATATTTGCATTGATAGACTTTTTTTGGAGCTATTGTCTTTACCTGTGGAATGTGTCTTTAATATGGGGGTAGAACATTGCATTGTTGCTAAAATTACTTGTGACAGTCTATTATTTAATGATTGTTCGGTTTTGTTAGATTGCTTTGTGTTGTACTTACACTTGACACATAGTTCTTTTTCTTAATAAGGTACAAATTCCATGAGAGGATTTTCTCTTTATGTGACTGTTTGTGCGAATATGACTGAAATTTGATAATGTTTTATAGGATTTCAGTGAATTTTATTGAATTTGAAGATGTATCAGTCAGAGCATCAGCAACATATTGAAGAGGGGGCTCAACAACAGACTCAGCAGGAGCAGGCTGACTAGCAGAGTCTGCAACAGACTCATGAAGAGGATGCATCAGTTGGATCACATTCAGAATCTACCTCTGGTCAATGGAAGAACAGGTCGCAGACGTCGTGGATGTTGACGGTTCCTGCGCACTACTAATAATTCATTCCTAGCAGGGGTGCCAGGTACTCATGTAAATCCGCAAGCGCACGGAAACTATCGATGTAGCATTTTCCCTCTAAGAGTATTCCCAAAGAGTGTCATTTATATTCTTCCAAAGGAAGGCTACATGGAAGTAAAACAATCATCAAGTGGAGAGGCTAGGTTTGTCTAGGCAAGGTTCTAGCAAGGATGGATAAATGATAATTGGAGTAGTGTGACACACAAGAGCATTCTATCTGAAGAGGGTAAATGAGGTAAAGAGGAACTAGCCTAAGGGTTAGGTAGAGACTCCTACTATGCTTCTAATGTACATATACATAGCCTAAGTTAGTTACTAATGATCATGTCAATTATAAATTCTCATGCAAAGTGGATTAACACAACGGGCACGGGTTTACCCCTAGCAATACTAGGATGACTCCCGTCAAGAGCATGTGGCATAGCCGAACATAGAGGATTGCAAAGGACAGATAGGACTGTCACCTCCTACTGCCTACCTCTTCAATATGTGGGTCTACGAGACATTCAACACTACTCTCTATCCTAGGACCATGCTAGCATATTAAGTAATTACCTTAGAAGCCTAAGCACAAGTCATCCTAAGGCAATGAACTAAATAATCATTGAACCGATGTTAATTCATAGCATATGTGATTCATGTTAACATAATCATGTCATAGCTAACTAGACTATAGTGGAGGTTTATAGTGTTTATGATGATATATTGAGAATGGTATAGCATAATCATAAGTACTACTCCTAACACATACATGGAATCCACAATCAAACAAGAAATCTTCATCCAAGTATATGAACAATGGAAGACTAAAGATAACATCTTTATTAAGAAGAAAGTCACAAATACAAATAGTAATATGAGAACCATACCTTTTCCAATTGGAAATTGGGCAGAGACTCCTTCTACTCCTCTCCTACTTGGACTATGGACTAGAGGCTCTCCTCTCTATAGCCTATACTCCTCTAAACCTATGGAGAGTAGTGGATACAAGGGATGAATACTCAAGTGGTGTGTGTCGAAGTGAGGGGTGAGGGGTCCTATTTATAGCTTGGAGAAGGGTCGGTTCTTGCTGCCAAGAGTGTGCGAATCAGTCTTCATCGTGACTAGAGCACCACAGGGAGTCGACACGTGGAAGCTAACCGAGTTTGGCGCCAGGAAGGGTTCGGCCGAACCCCCTAGTCGGCCGAACGGAAGTGTTGACCAGTTATGGTGTGCTTCCTCGGGGTGACTTCCAGGTGGGTCCCATTGGCTGATCTGGGTGCTACACCATTGGATGGCCTCAGATACTTCTATTTGTGGGCCATTTGATCCAAGTGGTGCCACGTGGCATCGCCTGATTTGCTGGAATAATATTTTATAGGATCCATCCCCTTGTTTCACTTCAATTCTGCATAGAATGCCTGCATGCACTATTTTCTCTAAGGACCAGTGGAAATAGGTTAAATGGAATAGAAATGTGTGCAAGAAATTATACTTCATTCACATAATTGAGTTATATTGACGAGTGAAATTGGTATATAACAGTAGTCAACAGTGGACGTCAGACGTTATGAGCGTTGGTGAGGTCGATGACGAAGGCTTACCCTTGGACACGAGAGTGAATACGAGACTGTACAAGGTTTTTGGTCTAGCTTCCCGGCAAAGGTTGTCGCTAACCCTGCAGGGATTTGATGAGTTGACCAAAAATGAAAAAGATGAACTCTTCGAAAACTCTATTCAAGCATACGTTCAATATTTGGAATAGCTGAAGCAAAAGGGGAAGAAGCTAGCTACGAAGATCATCTCTCATGCTTTGAGGACCTACAAATATAAGCTTGTGAATATTTGGAGGAAGCAGGAAACCCCCTTTGATAAGTATAAACATTTGTCACAAGATGAGTGGGCGAGATTTGTTGAAAAGTGCGAATCACATAACTTTATCGTGAACAGTGACTATATGAAGTGGCTCCGATCGGAGAACGAGCTTGACCACCACCTCGACAACACCGGTTATGCCAAAAAAAGGAGGTGGGAACAAGAGGATGAAATATTGGCTCAACTAGGTCTTCAGAATACATACGATAGGTTTTGTGGAAGGATAAGATCATTTATGCGTGTTCGTTCTAAGTTGACAGAGTCAGGAGGTCACCTTCTACAGCCAGAGCACCACAGATGTTGCTCAAAAGGCCTTGATCCAGAGCAGGGAAGACTCTAATGGTGAGAGGGAAAATGATGCCCTCAGGAAGGCCCTGCAAACCAAGGAGCAACAAGGCCGTGTTCGTGGTGTTTCTAGTAAGTTGACCTGGAGGAAGGGTTTTCTGGAACACAAAACTATGTTTAGCGGAAAACGGTCTCGACACCACAAGTGCACGTGGAGGAGCTGAAAATACAATTGAGAAGGGATCTCCTAGGAGACCTGAAGCCTATACTGGAGGCCTCAGGTATACAATTCCCTAACGCGTTCATAAGTAAGGATGAGAAACGTAGGAGCAGTTTAGCTTCTACAGCAGCTGAGGTTGGACAACCAAATGAGGATCTTCAGGAACCAGTGTCTGGACCTTCAATTGAGCAAAACACGATAGATAACTTGGCTTAGCCAGCAATATCATCCTTATGCTAATGGTCGGAGGAAGCATTCAAATGGAGGTCGTGAGAGGGCTAGTGTATCCCAATCAGACCATGCTTGATGACATCCAGGTCGACACAACATACTATGTTGTGGTCAAGGTGGACATGGTGCATGAAATACGAAAGACCTGAAACTTGAAGTGCCACCGGATAATACAACACTGACTATGCGGGATGCAGTTGCTAGAAGGGTTCAGTGAAACAGACTTTTATTGTTGTTGATCCAGCAGCAACATCTTCAACGTCGACATCTACTGCTTCGATGTCTCTTGAGGCACGTCTGCTTTTGCCTCCAAATCCAGAGTAGATAGCTCTCTCTCCAATTCCAGAGAAATCATTGCCTCCAGTTATAGAGAAGCAGCAGAAGTCTCCAATTGGAGAGAAGTTGCCTCTAGTTACAAAGAAGCAGCAGAAGTCTCCAATTGGAGAGCAGTTGCCTCTTGTTATAGAGAAGCCGCATATGTCTCCAACTCTAGAGCTGCCGCAGAAGTCTCCACTTGAAGAGTAGCTGTATTGGTCTCCACCTCGCACTCGGAGTGACTTGCTCCCTACACCTGATCAGCCGCCGGCAAAGCCGACAAAGAATGTACGTGCCAAGAACAAGAGTTAGCCGCGACCGTGATTGTCGAAGGAAGCTTGCAAGAAACCAATGAAAGAGTCGGAAGCTAACCCGAGGGCGCTGAAAGCTATGACGCATGCTAACCTGAAGTTTGAAATGAGAAAGTCGATGTTAACTGCCGGCGCACTCAAACAAGTTGGTAAACCTTGTGTTGAGCTTCATAACTACTACATGCAAAATTACAAAAAATATCAAGGCTTAATAGGGGGATTCAAGGATAACCACTTTCTGGTGGAAGATGGTGTGTTTCTCATCTAATGGTCCGGTCTTTATGACCTTTTCAACCTCGACGCGTTGGATGTCTCTCTAATACGTTGATTCGCATTGTAAGTTTTCAAAAACTAGGTTATTCAATATATATACTCAATATAAGTGTTATATGTGTCTAATAAATTTGGCATTTTGCGTGTAGGCACCAGCAACAACTTACTAATCATAAAATGGGAAACGCGTTTGACCCCGCGAATATCAACAAGAACTCAATTGTTGAGCAATCAAAAATATGTTGTTTCATATTTTGTCGATGCAATGAAATACTATAGTGATAAGGAACTCCTAGTCGTACCGTTCAACTAGGGTAACAATTGGATAACCCTAGCAATTTCTACAAAGTATGACCAAGTCTGGTACTATGACTTTTCAAGGCCGAGAGATGAAAAAACTGCGATTGAAGTACCCGTAATTGGGATGATATCAGTTCCGTTATTAGCGAGTAAGTTCCTTCTTAACTTTAGTTTCTGATTGTCTCATCATTGCACGATAATTGTACATTAACTGTGAATGTTTTTGTTTATAGGGCTTTTGACACATACATGTATAACATGCTAGGAGGACACGTACAAGGAAAATACCGACAACTTAAACATCATACTACATTCGACGTCCCACAACAAGCTTCGGACAACACCTGCGGCTTCCATGCTGCTTACGCATGGTTTTATTTGGAGAGCGGCCGAATTGCAATGTATGTGTAAGTGCATTTATTTTACATTATTGGTAATCTTTTGCTAAATCTCATTTTATCGTGTAGCAAGACTACGAACCCGTCTTTAGGAATGCTAGAGGTTGTACCCTCAAGCACATTAGAGACAGGCTATGCAGGTTCATCATTTTTGAAATCATTCTTCCAAAGGGAGAATTTTATGACAGTCTACAGGATTAGATGGCAATTATTTTTGTGTAATTATTTATTATTAAGCATGATTAATATGTAGGCATTCTTTGTGTAATAGTTACTTGGTATATAAGCAGGATAAACAGTGGGCATTCTTTGTGTAAATAGTTACTTGGTAACCACGATTGACACTTCGTTAATATTTGATCGGTCAATATAATTTAATGTGTGATCTCCATTCGGCTATACATATATTTCTGTATGCGTATGTTGCTGATCCTAGCAATGGGGCTGCCAAATCCTGGCTAGCTCCAGGATGCAGCCGGCAACCAGGATAAATAGGGGTGGGGGCACCTAATAGGAGACGAGCGTATAACAGGGTGCGTCTCCAGTTAGTGCCGCAGTGACCCTGCTGGTAGATAAATCCGCGACGAGCTATCATAAAGACTGTCCCAGATTTCATAAATAAAGGATACGGGCTGAATTAAAGATCGTCTCGGATTAGTCCCACAAAAAGGAGACGGCTTGACATAAAGACCGTCTCTGATTTCATAAATAAAGGAAACTGTCTAAATTGAAAGCCATCTCGGATTAGTCTCACTAAAAGGAGACGGTCGGACATGAAGAGTGTCTCTCAATTATAACAAAAAGGAGACGAGCTAACTGGAAGAGAGTCTCGGATTAGTCATTAAATATGCGACGGGCTTCTTTAAAAACCGTCTCGGTTTTCTTACCGAAAGGAGACGGACTTTTTTAAAGCCCATCTCATATTAGTCTTCAAATCTGCGACGGGCTGACATAAAGTATGTAACATCCTCAATTTTTAAAATTTGGCTAATTCATATTTAAATAAGAACTCCAGTTTTATTTCAATGTCTCTTCTCCGATCCATCCGAATCTCGAGGGCGAGATTCATGTTAAGGGGGGTAGAATCGTAACATCCCGATTTTTCAAACTTTGGCAAATTAAAATTTAAATAGGAAGTTAAAATTTAATCCTAAGAAAAAAATTATTTTATAAAAAATAAAAATATAAAATATATGCATCTCATGTTGCATTTGCATTCATCCTTAAGTATTGAAATTTATTTACCAAAATAAATACATTAAAAGCAATTAAATTGCCATAACGAATATGGAAGGGAAGAAATAAAAAAAAGTTAATATAGAAAAATAAATAATAATTAATAAGAATACTAAAATAGACTAAAATGTCTATGCATATATGTTCACATTTAGGCATGGACTAAGTGACTAGATCTATTAAAATCAAATTTGAAATTTTATACAATAGAAAAGTAATTAGAAAATAAAATTATAGAAGAAGATGGATAATAATAATAAAAGATGGAGAAGTATACATATAATATAAATAATAAATAATTATATAGAAAAATAAATAACAAGTAATAAGAAAATAACAAAAACAGAAAGAAATAATAAATAACTATTAATTAGGAAAAATAAAGAAATAATAAATAAATAATAATGAAGAAAAATGAAAAAAATGTAAGTAAATAAACAATATAAAAAAAGAAAAAAAAAAGAAGAACAGAGGCACCGCCAGGGAAGAAAAAAGGGGAAGGAAGAGGAAGAAAAAGAGGAGGGTGTCGTCGTCCGCCGGAGATCGTCGTCGTCATCGCGTCGCCATTGTCGTGCCGCCAGAGGACCGTTGTGCCATCCACTTCGTCCACGCGTCGCCATTGTCCCGCGATCTTCGAAGCAGTCGCGTCTACGGTAGGATTCATTTTTCCGATGCGAATTTTAGCGACGTATTAAATCTAATAGACATAATTTAATCGTAGTTGCACCATAAATTTATTTTTAGCAGCATTAATTCTCGCTAAAAACCCCGTAAACTTGCATAAACACGTACAAACTAGTTGCATCTAATCAATAAACAACCATAGTTAATTAATAATTGAACTTTGCATGCATGCATGTCATCACATATTGATTAGTATGTGTGCATCATGATGATTTGTATGTATTTTCTTGTATGTGTGATCACGAGTAGAGGGAAGTGCTCAAGAGGTCGTATACGAGGATTTCTAGAACCAAGACTTCGAAGCGCTTGAGCAACCCTATCCGTCAGAGCAAGGCAAGTGTCCTTGAAGCATATTGATCTTGTTTTAAAATAAATGTTTTGTTTGTAAAATTGCATGCTTGTGTCAATTTGATGGGAATCCTATGGTAGGAAGTTTACTAGATTTGTTTAACCACCCTTGTCACCTGGAATTATGTTAGAGAGTCGGGTTAGACTTTTTACCTTTTTGCTTCGCTTAATTAATTGGGATGGGAAAACAACACTACACATTTAATTATGCATTATTGTTATTCTAGTTAATGTGAACTGGTCAATATGATACGATAATGGGTGATCTATGCAAGCCTGGTATGTGGATGGGTTGGATGTCATGGTGGTTTGCTTGCTTTAGATCTAAGGACCGTTTCATGCGAGAATAAGCCAGGACTAAATTGCCACCACGAGGCCAAGTATGGGTGCAGCGTAGCTAATTAATTAGGGCTGTGCCAGTGCTATTTGTACCATTATGGGTGCTCGGTGAAGGGGTAGTCGGATTCGGTTTGTTGATGATTGGTGGGACTACCTGGGATCCAAATGGCTCAAGAGGGGGCCCTTGGTTGAAGATGTGCTCTGTGGGAGACATCACCACCGGTGAAACCTCAGTGGGGTCTGAATAGTCTTGTAGTCCCTTCGTAAAGGCTATTTTGTGATCTCTTGGCCATACACCAAAGGAAGTGTAATTGGCATAAGGGAGGTTCTTTAGTCGCCAATGGGTGATGAAATCACAAACACGTGGGTAAAGTGGTACAAACTCTGTAGAGTATTAAAACTATCATGATAGCCGTGCTCCCAGTTAAGAGCACCTGAATGACCTACATGATTAGAGCGAAATTGGGATTTGGGATGGTTATGGTTTGGTATTTGTTATGGTTGGTTATGGATTTATTTCTGGTATTGAATATGGTTATTGGCAATGGTGAAATCTGGTGTAATGATGATGGATAGGGAATATGGATTTATCTATAATAATCATTGTGGGATATGATGGGTTTACTTCACATACATAATACATATTGCTTTTCAACTATTTTAATGTACTTTTTAGCACTCAGCCATTATTATTGTTGTCATTTGAATCAGCCACATGTCATACTTTTCACACTTGATGAGTACGACACGTACTCACTCTTGCAATCCCCCCCCCCACCAATAGTTGCAGGTCAGGATTGGGAGTATTACATTGATAATGCGGAGTTCTAGGTCATGTCTACTGTCAGCTTTGCCTGTGGTGTTGCATGGAGCTGCGCTATACCTTTTGCTTAGCTGCATAGTTTCATATTTAGTTATTTCTGCTGCATTAGTTGAACTTGTTATTAATATTCATTAGAGCTTGTATTCGAGGATAATATGAATTGTGTAATAAAATTTGGTTAATTAACTTGTGATGTGGTAATTGTCTGTATATCGTTTGTGATACACTTGTATATGTGTGTTGAACATCCTGGGCACACATATACTGCACTTGGTTCATTTTTGGAACCGGGTGTCACAGATTGGTATCAGAGCCACAGGTTGACTGTAGGACGCAGCCTAGATAGAATGGATACTTTAGAGCACATAGGAGCACTTAGGAATCGATGTGTTTTTGTTTGGTGTGTTGTTTGCTATATATTGTTTGCTTGTGTGCTTAATAGAGGATTTTGGATACTTTAGCATTGCCATGTCCACCTAGGCTAGTGTAGCCAGTTGGTTAGTTTCATATCCCATTGATGCATATAGTTGGGGATGTTTCTAAATTCTTACCTATTGCTTTTCTCTAGATGGTGAGGACTCGCAACCAGAGGGATGTCAATGATGAGGAGGAGAACCATGGAGCACCTCAGAACAATAATGGACAGGGACCTGCTCATGGAGCTATCAATATTGAGCAACTATTGGCTATGCAGAACCAGCTCATGCAGACCATGATACAAACTATGGGACAGCTGCAGGCTGACAATAAAAACAATCAGCCCCACATGCCTCCACCGCCACCCCCGCCTCCTCATAACCGATTTGGAGAGTTTATGAGGACTAGGCCACCGACCTTTGCTCAAGCTGCCGACCCTCTGGATGCCGATGATTGGCTCAAGTCCATGGAGGAGAAACTTGCTATTGTCCAATGCAGTGACTAGGAGAAGGTGCTATTTGCTTCTCATCAACTCGTTGGAGCAGCTGCGGATTGGTGGGATGCTTATTGCACTGCTCATGAGAATCAAGAGAGGATCACTTGGGCGGAATTCAAGGAGAACTTCTGTTCTCATTATGTGCCCGAGGGAGTTATGATCTTGAAGAGGCAAGAATTTGAGAACTTGAGGCAAGGAAGATCGAGCGTGGTGAATATCTCAGCAAATTCAATAAACTCTCAAGATATGCGCCTGAGGATGTTAGTCGAGACAGCCGGAAGCAATACTTGTTCATGAGAGGCTTGAACAATGAGATCCAAGTGCAATTGCTCAACTGTGATTATGCCAATTTTCAGAATCTTGTGGACAAAGCAATTGTGGTGGAGAATAAGGTCCGTGAGATGGAGCAAGATAACAAGAGGAAGGCGCAATATCAAGGACAGCAACAAGGAAGTAATGTGCGCCCTCGATTTGCACCACCCAATGTGCCCTATTTCAGCTCTTTTGTTTCTGGACAACGCCCTGGTTATGCACCGCGCCCAACTCAGTTTGTGCAGCAGCGCCCTGTTATGCAAACACCTAGGCCCCCAATGCCTTATGCGCCTCGTGCTAATTATCCCGGTGCAAATGCACAAAATCAAGTCCGTCCAAATTATGGTGGAGTTAAGAAGTGCTATACTTGTGGAGAAGCTGGACACTTTGCGCATCAATGTCCTAAGTCAGGCCTTGGTCAAGGAAGCAATGCGCCGAGGCAAAACCCAAGACCCAATGGAGGACAGCCGCAAGGAAGCCATGGACAGCAGAATTTTGCTCGTGGCAACGTGAACCATGTATCTACGGAGGATGCTCAACAAGCGGATGACGTGGTCATTGGTATGTTCCTCACAAACTCCAACCCCGCGACTATGTTATTTGATTCTGGAGCATCGCATTCATTCATTGCATCGAAGTATGTTGCCAAGTATAGTTTGCCTATCTCTCATATGAAGTTTACTCTATTGGTTAAGTCTCCTGGAGGAGAGATGAGGACAAATATAGTATGTCCAAAAGTAAGCCTTAGAATAAGGGGGTAGACTTCTTTGCTAACCTTATAGTCTTGGATTCCTATGTCCCACAAAGACGGTGAAGTTGACCAACGAGGAGGGGATCACCGTAGAAATTGAAGCAACTCAACATGCACCGAAGCAATTGGAGCTGAATCACATGGATGATACTGCAATTGAGGGAATTCCGGTGGTGTGTGAATTTTTGGACGTGTTCCCAGACGAGCTGCCAGGTATGCCACCCGATCGACACATTGAGTTTGTTATTGATTTAATACCTGAAACTGCACCTATAGCTAAGAGGCAGTATAGGATGCCTCCTATGGAATTAGCGGATCTCAAGAAGCAAATTCAAGAGCAACTAGAGAAGGGTTTTATTCACCCAAGCTCTTCACCTTGGGGAGCGCCCGTTCTATTTGTGGACAAGAAGGATGGAACGCAAAGGATGTGTGTGGATTACCAAGCTCTCAACGAGGTGACCATCAAGAACAAGTACACCTTGCCCCGTATAGAGGATTTGTTTGATCAGATGAAAGGTGCCTGTGTGTTTTCCAAGATTGATTTGAGGTCAGGATACTTTCAAATGAAGATCAAGATAGCTTTAGGACACGGTATGGATCTTATGAGTACACCGTGATGTCCTTTGGACTGACAAATGCACCTGCCTATTTTATGTATCTCATGAATAAGGTCTTCATGGAGTACTTGGATAAATTTATTGTGGTGTTTATTGATGACATTATGATCTACTCGAAGAATGAGAAGGAACATGAGGAAGACTTGAGGCTTACGCTGTAGAGATTAATAGAGCATCAATTGTATGCCAAGTTCAACAAGTGTCAGTTTTGGTTGAAAGACGTGCCATTTTTGGGTCATATCATCTCAGGAGGAGGAGTATCGGTTGACCCCGGAAAAGTGAGGGACGTGTTGAAGTGGGAGCCACCGCAAAACATAAAGGAAATAAGGAGTTTCCTTGGGATGGCTGGATATTACCGTCGATTCATCAAGTACTTTTCCAAGATAGCCAAGCCTATGACGGAGTTGCTAATGAAGGGAAAGGCTTTCCAATGGACTCAAGCTTGTCAAAACAGTTTTGAGGAGTTGAAGAAGCGGTTAACTATAGCCCCAGTTTTGGTACTGTCGGATGTAAGCAAGAGTTTTGACATATATTGTGATGCCTCGAGACAAGGACTTGGATGTGTGCTTATGCAAGAAGGTCAAGTGGTCGCCTATGCATCAAGACAATTTAAGAAACATGAGCAGAATTACCCAACACATGATTTAGAACTTACAGCCGTGGTACATGCATTGAAAATTTGGAGACACTACATCCTTGGACATAGGTGTGAAATTTATACGGATCACAAGAGTCTTAAATATATTTTCACACAAACGGTTCTGAATTTGAGGTAACGAAGATGGTTGGAGCTCATCAAGGATTGTGATGTGGGGATCAACTATCATCCAAGAAAGGCCAATGTAGTGGCCGATGCCTTGAGTCGGAAAGGAGTTAGTAATCAACTCACAGTTCGAGAATTGCCATCTGAGTTATGCAAGGAGTTTGAACAGTTGGATCTTGGATTCGTGAATGAGATGGGAATAATGGAGTTAAATCCAACCTTGGAGCAAGAAATTCGATAAGCACAAACCACGGATGAGGAGATCAAGGAAATCAAGAAAAGGGCCGAGGAAGGGAGAGAATTCAGATTTGATGAAGACAAACATGGTACCTTATGGCTTGGAAAGAGAATCATTGTGCCTAATGTAAAACATATTCGGGAGGCACATGACTCGCCGTACTCAAGTCATCCCGGTTGTACAAAGATGTACAAGGACTTGAAAACATGCTATTGGTGGGCCAGCATGAAAAAGGACATAGCCGAATATGTTGCATTGTGTGATGTGTGCCAACGAGTTAAACCAGAACATCAAAGGCCAGCGGGATTATTGCAGCCATTAAAGATTCCGGAGTGGAAGTGGGAAGAGATTGGTATGGGCTTTATAGTTGGCTTACCACGTACCCAGTCCGGCTATGATTCAATATGGGTTATTGTAGATCGGTTGACAAAATCAGCTCACTTCATTCCTGTCAAGACCACATATACCACCGCGAAGCTAGCAGAACTATATATGGAGCATATTGTGTGCCGACATGGAGTTCCAAAGAAAATAGTCTCGGACCGAGGTTCTCAGTTCACCTCTAGGTATTGGCAGAAACTGCATGAAGCTATAAGTACAAGGTTAAATTTCAGCTCAGTATATCACCCTCAAATGGATGGACAAACTAAGAGGACCAATCAAATTTTGGAAGACATGTTAAGAGCTTGTGCTTTGAAGCATGGGAAAAGTTGGGACAAGAGCATGCCATATGTAGATGTAAGACCTATGTGTGCTGAATACATTGGCTTGTAGTGAATATACTTGCTTTGACGATAAAAGTTCTGAATATCACCAAAACACCTTTTTATCAAGGTCCGACTCTAGCTCCGAGCTATAGCAAGGTCCGACCATAGGTCCGACTTGGTTTGGGTAGCTCCGGCTACGTTAGATGCTAGGTCCGACTTCTTGGTAAGGTCCGACCAGCTTTGGTTAGCTCCGGTAAGCTTTATCTTTAGATCTGACACGTCTTTGATAGCTCCGGCATGCTTTTGCTAAGCTCCGACATACTTTTTCTAGCTCCGACTTTTGGGTTTACTAGTTCCGACTAGTTCTGGTTAGCTCCGGCGCTAGGTCTTGCTAGTTTTGTAAGCTCCGGTGGGAGCTTGGTTGTAATATTTTTGGTAAGCTCCGGCGCTAGTTTCTACTAGCTCTTGTTAGCTTCGGCTTAAGCTCCGGCTTGCTGTGGGATGGTCCGGAACTTGACCGCAGTGCTTCTGCTTTTCATTTGCAATGTTTCGTACTTGCTTTACATTGTTGGAAAGATTGCTTTGTATTCATTTGCTAATTTTTTGGTGCATTTTGGTTGATATGTATAATACTGTGTTACTGTGGTTTTGCAACATGCTTATGTGAGGTGCTCACATAAGGTGTTGTGTTCGGAACTAACTTGGGTCAAGTCGAGGACTTGGGCTCGTATGGATTGTTTGTTTGTTCATGTGCAGGTGTTGCTTGAGTTCAAGTCATGGCTGGTGACAGGATCCATTGGACTAGTCTCAGGAGGAGATGAGGTTCTAACAATCAAGTTCGGGAGGAACTGTGGTTGAGCGGGTCAGGAGGTCGCGCAGGATGATTGAATCAAGGGCAGTGCATATGAAGGTCGAAGGAAGGTGTTCGCATGTATGCATGAGGTGCATGACGTGGCAATATGCTTCTAGAGACGGATTATGGAAGGAAGATCTGATCGGAAGGATCGGATCGTATCGGTTGAAGACTTAGGCTGCTAGCTGAGTCGGTTATGGCTCGGTATGGAAATATCGAGTTGGTTATGTTAGGATTTCGTGTGGTTCATGAATTTGAGTTGTTTAGGAATGTGGGATACGTTCCTAAGGTGTTTGGAAGTCTTAAGATTGCTTCTATCTGCGTATAGAAGAATCTTGAGCAGTTATGGAAAGTTCCGATTGTGATCGGATTAGGATTGGAGTCCTAGTTGAGATTGGGATGGCCTAAGGGCTGGTTATATAAGCGAGGGAAGGCCAAAGCTCGAGGTAGACGACTTTGGGGCTGTTCCTCTTGTTTTCTATTGAATAAAATTCGTAGTTTGAAGGAACTTTTGTGCCTTGTTCGTCCGACTTGTTCCAGACAAGTTTTACTCGTCGAGTTTCTGGACAGCACTACCTTTCGTCGGTGGTTTTATCATAACTCGAGTTTTACAGATCCAATTGATGCGATTCTTTTTGGGTTGTCTTCACAACTTGATTATATATCATCTGTCAAAATTTCACAGTCATTGGATTTGTGGTTTCTGAGCTACCCGAGTTTCTTTGCAGCATTCCGGAAACTGTTTTTTCTCGGGTAGGTCAGATTGACCTTTGTTTGATCGTTAGAACATAACTTGAGTTTCTCTCGACGGATTTGAGTGATTCTTTGTGTGTTGTCTTAGTGACTTGACTCTCTCTGATATCCATCACTTTTTTCACGGTGAAACACATATAGATTAGTCTCATACACGATTTCTTTAACAGATCGTTTTTCTGCTGAAAGGGTTTGGGGTTTAATTGTTTCCGCTGCATAAGATTTTTAAAATCTACCATTCACCCCCCCCCCCCTCTGGTAGCTTTTCACGTGCTCTTCGATCCTACAATTGGTATCAGAGCCACGGAGCTCTAATCTTTGTGATTTGCACGTGTTTTTGACTAATCATCATGGAGAAGTACTCCGCCAAACCTTGTGTGTTTGCTGGTATTGATTTCCAAGTTTGGAAGGCACGCATGGAGGCTTTCATCAAGGCACAAGGATTTGCAATATGGGAGAAGGTGTATAAGCCTTATGAAGTGCCATCTAATGATCAAGTCACGGCCACAAACCTACGGGACGTCGACAACAACAACAAAGCCTGAAACTTGATCATCCAAGGACTCACTCAAAGCGACTTTGATCGTGTCGCGCACCTCCGATCAGCATACGATGTTTGGAGAGCTCTCTGTGATTATCATGAAGGCTTCAACGCAATCAAAGAGGTAAAACAAGATATGTTCAAAAAGGAATATATGCGTTTTGAGATGCAACCAGGTGAGTCTATCGATGACCTCTTTGCTCGTTTCAATAAAATTCTCAGCAACTTACGTAGTGTCAATGTAAATTTTTCTGATGCTGAGAATGCTAGACAACTTCTTAGTGCATTAGACATGTCAATTTGGGAGATGAAAGTAACATCTATCCGTGAATCAACTGTTATGAGTTCTCTTACATTAGATGTACTTTATTCTAAACTAAAAACTCATGAAATTGACATCCTAGCACGTAAGAACCCAAACAAGTCTATTGCCTTTGTCTCACAACGTGATATGTCTAGCTCTGGCCAATCATCATCTTGCAATACTCTTGCTTTATTGTCCTCACTAACCCTGGAGCAGATCGAAGAATTTCTAGAAGAGGAGTTGGCACTCATCTCTACTAGATTCTCAAAAGCATTGCAAAATGTGAGAACTAGAAGGAGAGGAAGCTCCGGACCTCAACGTTGTTTTGAATGTGGTAAAACAGGACACTTTCGTACAGAATGCCCTAAACTTTCAGGTCCGACCACCCGAGAAGAAAAACAATGCAAGGTCCGGACCTCCTCTGGAAATTCCAACAAGAAAAAGAAGGGTACCATAGGACGCAAGATGATTAACAGCTTCATCACCGCACTTCAAGAACTTAGTTCAAGTGATGTAGACTTTGAAAGTGATGAAGATGATGACGATCTGGCCAACTTATGCTTCATGGCGGGCAAAACAAGATCAAGATCAAGTCAGGAGGATGCAGAACACAACAGTGAAGACGATGAGGTATGTTCTACCTGCAATGAAATGTGTGATGCTATTTCTCGTGCAACTATTATTGTCAAGAAAAAGGACAAAAAGCTTAGGGATAATGCTGCTAAAATTGAATCACTAGAATCTGAAATTAACCGTTTAAAAACTTTGATTCCTAGTGATGATGCATGTCCCTCATGTGACTTAATCTATGAACAATTGTCCACATTAAGAAGTGCACACTCCTCCACTCTAGATAGACTTGATGAAGAAATTAAAAAGAACAAAGAGCTTTCTGCACTTAATGATAAAAACTTGAAAGATGCTAGCTGTTCTACAATTGACTTGCATTGTTCTACTTGTGATGATCTTGATAAGAAACTACAGGATGCTATAAATGAAATTTCTATATTGAACAATGCTTTACGATCTCATGAAGTTAAAAATTGTTCCAATTGCAAACTAAAAGGAAAAACTTCATGTGCGAACTGCCTAGACTTGTCTAAGAAACTTGATGACATGAATAGGACACTAGGTCGGTTTTGTAATGGGAATAAGAATCTAAACTTGCTGTTGAATTCTTCCAAGTCTTGCAAAGATAAAACTGGTTTAGGTTTTGATTCTCATGCTCATGCTAAGGCTCATCCACCTAAAATTGTAAAGTCATTAGGAAGTGGTTTGATTCAAACAGTTCCTAAACAAAAAGGAGTGGTTTTCAAATCTGCAGGAGTGATGCCTCATTCGGTTTCAAATAAAAATATTGATTGCTCATCTAGACATGAACACAAAGTTAAATTTCATTATACCTTCTGTGGTAGAGATGGTCATGTCATAGATTTTTGTTATAGACTAGCTAAACAACAGAAAAAGGAAAGAAAAATTGCTAGATCTTATAACTTTCATGCAATTAGAAAAACACAACCTGCTTTAGTGAGTCAGAAATTTGAAAAGGTAGCTTCCGGACCTTCTGGTAAGAAATCCGCAAAAGCAGCTCCGATAGTTCCGATAGCTCCGAGAGCTACCGTATCTTCTGTTGTTCCCTCTGGGGCTTCAGTTTTTGCCTCCGGACCTTCTGCTTTTACCTCCGGAGCTACTGGTTTTCACTCTAAACAAGTAACAACTTCTAAATCAACTGTTAAGAATAGAAAACCTCAATCTTTGACTCATAAACCTGCTGTTTTATCTCAGCTTTCGCGTACTTTTCCTGCTGCACGTCGCGTGACTCAGTACTGGATTCCTAAATGCCTTTTGACTAACCCCAGTATTGAGTCATCGACGTATTGTGCTTCTATGTAGGTTACACGTTTGAGGAAGGAGAACATTTGGATTGTGGATTCAGGATGCTCACGCCACATGACCGGTAACAAAGATTGGTTCTCCTCCCTCTCTTTTGTGTCACGTGTAGAGAATGTTACTTTTGCCGATAATTCTTCAACTCCTATAATTGCTAAGGGTTCGGTTAGAGTAAATGATCACTACACTTTGAAGGATGTGGCACTTGTCAAAAATTTGAAATACAACTTGCTTTCTGTTTCACAATTGCTAGATGAAAATCTAGAAATTATTTTCAATAAAAACCGCTGCAAAGTTGTAGGTTCAAATAGTGAACTTATTTTTAACATGTCTCGGTTTGGAAGAGTTTTTAAAGCTGATTTTGATATGTCTTCCGCTAAGCATAGGTGTCTAGTTGCTAATGATTCAAAGGACTTATATTTTTGGCATCGTAGACTTGGTCACGTAGGCTTTGATCACCTAACACGTGTTAGTGCTCTTGATCGCATACGTGGGTTGCCTAAGCTTAAAAGGGACAAAGAAATTGTGTACTCTTCTTGTAGACATGCTAAGATGGTTGCAAGTTCACATACTCCTCTCACAATGATCATGACAACTGAACCATGTCAACTTTTGCATCTTGACACCGTAGGACCTTCACGTGTTCAATCCTTTGGAGGTAAATGGTATGTTCTTGTTATTGTTGATGATTATTCTAGATACTCTTGGGTTTACTTTATGGAATCTAAGAATGAAGTTTTTAGTCACTTTAGAACTTTATTTCTTAGATTATCAATTGATCACCCAGGATCTTTAAAAGCAATTAGAAGTGATAATGGAACTGAATTTAAAAATCAATCTTTTGATCACTTTTGTGCTGAAAATAGAATAGATCATCAATTTTCTTCACCATATGTACCTCAACAAAACGGTGTTGTAGAAAGAAAGAACAGAACCTTAGTTGAGATGGCTAGGACTATGCTTGATGAATATCAAACTCCTAGGAAATTTTTGGCTGATGCATTAGCAACCGCTTGTTATATCTCAAATCATGTTTTCTTGCGTGCTAAGCTAGGTAAAACACCATATGAGCTCCGGTTCGTACATAGGCCTAGTGTTACACACTTTCGGGTCTTTGGTTGCAAATGCTTTGTTAAGAAACATGGTAATCATGATAAATTTGAACCTAGATCTATTGATGGCATGTTTCTTGGTTATCCATCTCATACTAGAGGCTACCGTGTGCTTTTACTTGACACTAACAAAATTGTGGAGACTTGTGAAGTGTCTTTTGATGAAGCTAGCCCAGGTACTAGCTCTGGTGTTACAGGACCAGATCCGTATCCTCAGGGGGAGGGTATTCTCGAAGATGAAGAAGAGCCGGTGATACTGCCTGGTAGTTCTGAAGTTGACACGTGTCCAGCACCGGACATTGAACAAGCACCGGCTATCACCTATGCTGGTCCTGATTGTCCACAAGTCACAAGCTCATCAATCTACGATGAATCTAATGAAGAAGAAGCTTGTGAGACATCTGTTCCCCTACGTTTTTACAAAGGTCATCCCCCACAGCAAATGATTGGAAGCATGCACGAACGAGTCACACGGTCCAGGTTTTGTGATCCAAACTCTCATGCTCATTCTGCTTTTGTTGCTTCTTTTGAACCCAAAGATATATCACACGCACTCACTAATGAATCTTGGATTATTTCCATGCAAGAAGAGTTAGAAAATTTTGAAAGAAATAATGTTTGGAAACTTGTACCTCCACCTCAAGGTCACACTTTAATTGGAACTAAATTGGTATTTAAAAATAAACAAAGTGAGGATGGGGTTGTGGTTAGGAATAAGGCTAGGTTGTTTGCTCAAGGTTTCACTCAAGTTGAAGGTCTAGATTTTGATGAAACTTTTGCTCCTATCGCTAGATTAGAAGCCATAAGAATTTTGTTAGCTTTTGCAGCATCTAAAGGTTTTATGTTATATCAAATGGATGTTAAAAGTGCTTTTCTTAATGGCTACATAGATGAGGAGGTTTATGTCAAACAACCACCGGGTTTTGAAAATTCAGATTTTCCTAATCATGTTTACAAACTGTCCAAAGCCTTATACGGTCTCAAACAAGCCCCTAGAGCATGGTATGATAGGCTAAAAACATTCTTACTTGAAAAGGGGTTTACCATGGGCAAGGTTGATAAAACTCTTTTTGTGCTTAAGCATGGCAATGACTCATTATTCGTTCAAGTGTATGTGGATGATATTATCTTTGGTTGTGCTTCTCATGATCTTGTGTCCAAGTTTTCAGCAATGATGAGTTCCGAATTTGAAATGAGTATGATGGGTGAACTCACTTACTTTTGGGGGCTGCAAATCAAGCAAACCAAGGAGGGTACCTTTGTGCATCAAACGAAGTATACCAAAGACCTCCTAAGGCGCTTCAACATGGACAAAAGCAAGCCTCTTCGGACACCAATGGGAACAGCAACAACACTTGAACTTGATGAAGATGGGGAAGCCGTGGATCAAAAAGAATATAGAAGCGTGATCGGATCACTTTTGTACCTTACGGCATCAAGACCGGACATACAATTCAGCGTATGTTTTTGTGCACGGTTTCAAGCTTCCCCACGTGTTTCACATCGTCAAGCCGTCAAAGGATTCTCAGGTACTTACATGGAACCCAAGAATTTGGCATTTTTCTTCCTTCTTCCTCAACCGTTACTTTGAAAGCTTTTTCGGATGCTGATTTTGGCGGTTGTAGGATTGATAGGAAAAGTACTTCCGGTGCTTGTCATTTTCTTGGTAATTCTCTTGTTGCTTGGTCCTCTAGAAAACAAAGTTCAGTTGCACAATCCACAGCCGAATCTGAATATGTAGCTGCTGCTAGTGCTTGCTCACAAATTCTTTGGATTGTTCAAACACTTAAGGACTATGGGGTTGATCTAGATAGTGTTCCACTGTTTTGTGATAACACTAGTGCTATTTGCATTGCTAAAAACCCCGTGCAACATTCTAGAACTAAGCACATTGACATTAGGTATCACTTTCTCCGAGATAATGTTGAAAAAGGTAACATTGTGCTTCACCATGTAGATACCGAACAACAATTGGCTGACATTTTTACAAAACATTTGGATTTCACTCGTTTTTGTTAAATTCATAGTGAAATAGGGGTTATACATCCTCATGGCCTAAATTGAGGGGGAGTTTTTGAAACTTGGGAAGTCTATGTGTGAATCTGAAATTAAAATAATATGAGCATAGTATTTCATACATATATGACTTCGTGATTCCTTTTACATGCTGAAAGTTCTTACTACATTACTCGTGTTATACATTTCGTAGTTTTTGCCATGTCTAGTAATTGGAATAATTACTTACACTAAATCTGGTCATGGTCGAACTTTCTTGCTGTTTTGAACTTGTTACATGCTCACAAATGCTTTTAATCATTAAGAATTTATCAAGTAATCAACTCACATGTTGAGTTTTTATGAACAAATATAAATTGAGAAAAGATCAAGAGAATATGCATGCATCGCACTTCTTCTTTTGAGATGGCTTGTCATTGCACTTAGATATGAACTTGGAAGAAGTTGTGTATGACTAAAATCATGTCCTTAAGCTTCTGATTGTCAAATGACATAGGCTTGGCTTGGTTGGTTAGAATAAGGCAGATGCGCATATAATATCTTGCAAATATCATATGATCTAAATTTATGCTTTGAAAAATAATAAAATGCAGCAACTAGTGTCATGCTTTCAAGTTATGAAATAGTTAAGTTTGTGAGATCATGACTTGCTTAAATTGAAAATTGCATATGATCTCTAGCATGGCTTACATTACTTTATGTATCTCATTGATGTGATAGTGTAAGTTACTAGATAGTATGACTTGGATGAGCTTTGTTTATATGTATATGTTATAATATGCTCATAACAACTCAAGTTGGAGAGATAATTTGTTTATATGCTCATGACTTGCTGAATACATTGTCAAAGGGGGAGAGATAAGCATGAAGAGAAAGAGAATATGTGCATAAGGAGAAATAATAAAGGGGGAGAGATAATTTTTTTAAAATTTTCTTCTCATTTTATTTTTGATTTAAAAAGGGGGAGAAATTGTTTTCAAAACTTTTATGTGAATAAGCCAATGTTCGAATTTTAAATGGTGTTGCCAATGCATTCATCAAGGGGGAGATTGTAAGACCTATGTGTGCTGAATACATTGGCTTGTAGTGAATATACTTGCTTTGACGATAAAAGTTCTGAATATCACCAAAACACCTTTTTATCAAGGTCCGACTCTAGCTCCGAGCTATAGCAAGGTCCGACCATAGGTCCGACTTGGTTTGGGTAGCTCCGGCTACATTAGATGCTAGGTCCGACTTCTTGGTAAGGTCTGACCAGCTTTGGTTAGCTCCAGTAAGCTTTATCTTTAGATCCGACACGTCTTTGATAGCTCCGGCATGCTTTTGCTAAGCTCCGGCGTACTTTTTCTAGCTCCGGCTTTTGGGTTTACTAGTTCTGACTAGTTCTGGTTAGCTCCGGCGCTAGGTCCTGCTAGTTTTGTAAGCTCCAGCGGGAGCTTGGTTGTACTATTTTTGGTAAGCTCCGGCGCTAGTTTCTACTAGCTCTTGTTAGCTCCGGCTTAAGCTCCAGCTTGTTGTGGGATGGTCCGGAACTTGACCGCAGTGCTTCTGCTTTTCATTTGCAATGTTTCGTACTTGCTTTACATTGTTGGAAAGATTGCTTAGTATTCATTTGCTAAGTTTTTAGTGCGTTTTGGTTGATCTGGATAATACTGTGTTACTGTGGTTTTGCAACATGCTTATGTGAGGTGCTCACATAAGGTGTTGTGTTCGGAACTAACTTGAGTCAAGTCGAGGACTTGGGCTCGTATGGATTGTTTGTTTGTTCATGTGCAGGTGTTGCTTGAGTTCAAGTCATGGCTGGTGACAGGATCCATTGGACTAGTCTTAGGAGGAGATGAGGTTCCAACAATTAAGTTCGGGAGGAACTGTGGTTGAGCGGGTCAGGAGGTCGCGCAGGATGATTGAATCAAGGGCAGTGCATATGAAGGTCGAAGGAAGGTGTCCGCACATATGCATGAGGTGCATGACGTGGCAATATGCTTCTAGAGATGGATTATGGAAGGAAGATCTGATCGGAAGGATCGGATCGTATCGGTTGAAGACTTAGGCTGCTAGCTGAGTCGGTTATGGCTCGGTATGGAAATATCGAGTTGGTTATGTTAGGATTTCGTGTGGGTCACGAATTTGAGTTGTTTAGGAATGTGGGATATGTTCCTAAGGTGTTTGGAAGTCTTAACATTGCTTCTATCTGCGTATAGAAGAATCTTGAGCAGTTATGGAAAGTTCCGATTGTGATCGGATTAGGATTGGAGTCCTAGTTGAGATTGGGATGGCCTAAGGGCTGGTTATATAAGCGAGGGAAGGCCAAAGCTCGAGGTAGACGACTTTGGGGCTGTTCCTCTTGTGTTCTATTGAATAAAATTCGTAGTTTGAAGGAACTTTTGTGCCTTGTTCGTCCGACTTGTTCCAGACAAGTTTTACTCGTCGAGTTTCTGGACAGAACTACCTTTCGTCGGTGGTTTTATCATAACTCGAGTTTTACAGATCCAATTGATGCGATTATTTTTGGGTTGTCTTCACAACTTGATTATATATCATCTGTCAAAATTTCACAGTCATTGGATTTGTGGTTTCTGAGCTACACGAGTTTCTTTGCAGCATTCCAGAAACTGTTTTTCTCGGGTAGGTCAGATTGACCTTTGTTTGATCATTAGAACATAACTTGAGTTTCTCTCGACGGATTTGAGTGATTCTTTGTGTGTTGTCTTCGTGACTTGATTCTCTCTGATATCCATCACTTTTGTCATGGTGAAACACATATAGATTAATCTCATACACGATTTGTTTAACAGATCGTTTTTCTGCTGAAAGGGTTTGGGGTTTAATTGTTTCCGCTGCATAAGATTTTTAAAATCTACCATTCACCCCCCCCCCCTCTGGTAGCTTTTCACGTGATCTTCGATCCTACAGCAGAATTCTCATACAACAACAGTTACCAATCAAGTTTGAAAATGTCACTGTCGGTACCCTGCGTACCGGATACCCCTTGGGACTGCAAAAAGAGCAAAGGAACTTCACCTGTCTGAGTTTAAGATCTCCGAAGGCCCCACGTGTCACACAGAACCGAACCTGCCTCCCTTCTATGGTTAGTCTCGGTGCTGCCACGTGTATCCTACAACCGGAGCTACATCCCACACATGGGAAAGCTCCGGGCTAAATACCTGTGCGGCACCTCCGGACCTAACCCCCGACAGAGGAAAGCTCTGGTCCTGACACGTGTATAACAGCACCGGACCTACCCATCCCAGATGGTAAGCTCCAGAGCTGCCACGTGTCCAACCGTCGGACCTTCAACTTCAAAAAGTAGGCTGGAGGACCCCCAACGGCTCGGACCTTCAAGGGGCAATCAAAGACTTCAAGACCCGATTAAGTTTCATTAATACCATCTTAATGACACATGATCGGAGGGCCCTTAATACCAGTAACGGCACTGTCAAGGCTCGTTACCACACTATTAAGGGCAATTAACCTCATTAATTGTTTATTAAACATTAGTAACTGCCAGGGCCCCATGTCGGGCTAGGCTAGCTATGTAACGACCAGTCCTTGTACTATAAAAGGACTGGTCGACCTATACACAGGGGAGACCCTTCCACTCTTCCAGACTCTACTCTGACACACACTCACAAGTGCTCAGACGCTCAATACAACAACTACACATCCCGTGGAGTAGGGTATTACGCTTAGGCGGCCCGAACCACGTAAATCCTCATGTCAATTTGCCATCGTGTTCTGAATCTCTGCGCGCCCATTACCGAACTACAAACTTCACGGGCTACCAACAGTAGTACCGGGAGAATTGTCGGAATTAGACTCCGACAGTTGGCGCGCCAGGTAGGGGGTGCCCGAGATTCAAGGATGGTGAACTCTGTTGCTGGATCATCCAATGGCAACCCTGCTGCGCAACCTGCTGGAGGAAACCCCTCCAACATGCAGCAGCCAGCAGGTGTTGTGGCTCCAGTAGGAGTCATGCCACCGCCGACACCGTCTGCACCGGCGAATCAAGCTGGACAACGAGATGGGGCGTCTGCATCGATCACTTTATCGGTGAACAACAATCTTGAACATGCGCTCCATGCTGCGCGTGCTCTTCTTCAACGTCCACTGCCTCCAGGAGCATCCCAGGGTGCAATGGAGCAGTGGAGAGCTGATGTGGAACATTTGGTTGCAGCAGCAGCCGATCTCATCAGCAACCAAGGTCCTCCACCCTCAGGGCAGGCCCCATCGCAGCATCGGACTGTGTCGGGTAGACTTGATTCGCACGCTTCACAACACAGGAGGCATGCTGCGTCTCAACAGGCGACGTCGCTGCCTTCCGGGGCGCGACGTACCCATACGGTAACCAGGCTTTCAACTCACGACCTCCGGGCGGAGCTTGATCGTCGTTACCGCCAATAGGACGGCCGCGTCCACATCGAGCAAGCTCACGAGAGGCGAGAGGCATGGGAGAGTCCTGCTCTTGAGGGAGTAGGAGGAGGTTGTTCTGCTCTGGCCATGCACCTACGCATGGTCAGATGGCCACAGAAGTTCTGTCCTCACCTGCTGGAGAAATTTGACGGGACTGTCAATCCCGCCGAATTTCTCCAAATCTACTCTACTGCAATCCTTGCGGCTGGAAGCAACGAGGCCGTAATGGCCAATTATTTCCCCGTGGCTTTGACAGGGACCGCCAAGTCCTGGTTCATCAACCTTCCGCCCGACTCCATCAACAGTTGGGCGGAACTGTGCCAACAGTTCACCACCTATTTCGGGAGTTCATACACCCGACCAGGCACCAAACCAGACCTTTTTGCTATTAAGCAGAAGGGGGGAGAGTCCCTGCGATCCTTCATCCAGAGGTTCTCCCAGGTACGAAACACTATACCTTCTATCTCAAGCGCTTCTGTCATTGTGGCATTTAGACAAGGCGTACGAGACAAGAAGATGTTGGAGAAGCTGGCGACCAAGGAAATCACCAGCATCACAGAACTCTTCAGCTTGGCAGACAAGTGCGCCAAAGCTGCGGGGGCTGTGAAATGCACTCCCAACCACCTCCAGAGGACAACAAAAAGTCCTCCAGGGGAGAAGCCACTGCCTCCGGGAATGGCAAGAAGAAGAAAAAGTCCAACGGCAAGAAAAAGTCGTCGGCCGGCACACTTACTGCTGCAGCTGATGTAGCTCCAGGTGGCCATGGGCCACGCCCCGAGAAACGACCTCGGCCGTCGTCTGATGACAGAGGTAGCTCCAAGATGTGGTGCCCTATACACAAGATGAACAGCCACAACCTGGAAGGCTGCCGAGTGGTCCAGAACCTTGCCGAGCGCTACCACAAGCGCTGGGAAGAAGTTCCTTTTCGTCAAAGGGAAGAAAAACAAAAAGTTGACGAAGCTCTGGCTGAAGAGGAGTTAGGCTTTCAGGACCCCAAAAAGGTCCTGAAGGCTGTTTACACCTCCGTCGACGACGACTCCGATGTCTCCGACAACGAGCATAGGAAGACCATGAATACCATCTTTGGTGGTTCATGGGACATCACCTCCCGCCGTGTCCTCAAGAAAATGCGGCGGGACATGGCCTCAGTAGCTCCTACTGCCAGAGTGGAGCCTCACTAGAAGTGGATGGACACTGACATCACTTTCAATGCATCAGACTGCACTCAGAACATGATCGGAGCTGGCCAACTCCCATTGATGGTATCTCCGACCATCAATAATATCCAGCTCCACCATGTGATGGTGGATGGAGGTTCGTGGTTGAACCTCATAAGCTTCAAAGCTTTCGTCAAGCTTCAGCTCCGACCTTCAGATCTTCGCCCCTCCCAACCTTTCTCCGGAGTAGGTCTGGGGGCCATATCGCCACTCGGTGCTATTACTCTCCTGGTGACCTTTGGGACCTGGGAGAATTATCGCACTGAGAAGTTAATCTTCAACGTGGCGCAGATCAACTTGCCATTCAATGCCATCTTGGGCAGACCAGCGTTGTACAAATTCATGGCTGCTGCTCATTATGGCTATTTGGTGTTGAAGATGCCAACACCAGCAGGTGTTCTCCGGATCCGCGGAGATCGCACCACCGGAGTGACTGCTCTGGAAGAACTCCACACGCTTGCTACAGTGTAGGAGGAAGAATCCGGAAAGGAGCAAGCTCCGAAACCCCCGAGCATTCGTCATCGAGGATCAACCTCCGCACCTCGCGTGCAACCAAGCGGCGACACCAACATTCCCGTCAAAGTCATCAAAATCAGTTCCAACACTGCTCAGACCGCCCGTATATCGGGAGGTCTAAATGACAAATAGGAACTCGTGCTCATCACTTTCCTCCGGGCTAATGTCGACGTGTTTGCCTGGCAACCGCCACAAATGCCTGGGATCCCTAGGGAAGTGATCAAGCACAATCTGAAGATCTATCCTGATGCTCGGCCTGTACATCAGAAGCCTCGGAAGCAATCGGTAGAGCGACAAAACTTCATACGTAGAGAAGTGAAGAAATTGCTCGAAGCTAGATTCATTCGAGAAGTCTTCCACCCAAAATGGCTGGTAAACCCAGTCGTCGTACCCAAGGCCGACAGGAAGCTTCGGATGTGTATCAACTACACTACACTGAGTAAGGCATGTCCAAAAGATCCATTCCCACTACATAGAATAGATCAGATAGTGGATTCCACCTCCGGGTGTGAATTACCGTGTTTCCTAGATGCATATTTTGCGTATCATCAAATCAGAATGTCTAGGGAAGACGAAGAGCATACTTCCTTCATCACAGTAGATGGATTATATTGTTACACTGCCATGCCATTTGGTCTCAAAAATGATGCTTCAACGTTTGTATGAGCTATGTACAGAACTTTTGGAGAGCTCATCAGAGATGCAGTGGAAGTGTACATCGATGACATCGTCGTCAAGATCAAGAACAAGGAGTCATTCCTTGACACCTTGCAAGCTGTCTTCGACAAGTTGTGAATCACACGCACGAAGCTGAACCCGGACAAGTGTGTCTTCGGGGTTAGCTCCGGAAAACTTCTAGGTTTCTTGGTAAATCACCGAGAAATAAAAGCAAATCCGGCGAAGATTAAAGCAATTGAAGACATGCGGCCACCAGCCCGCATCAAGGACGTCCAGGAGCTGACTGGATGTCTAGCTGCCCTCAGCCGGTTCATCTCAAGACTGGCGGAATGGGCACTACCCTTCTTCAAGTTATTGAGGAAGTCCAGACCATTCCAATGGTTTGAAGAAGCAGAAAAGGCATTCCAGGAGCTAAAGCATCTCCTCACCACTCTACCAACCTTGGTAGCTCCGAATCCTGGTGAGCCACTTGGGCTTTACATTTCGGCAACAGATAAAGTTGTCAGTATGGTCCTGGTTGCGGAAAGACCAGAACAATCTCCAGTTCAGGAATCCAGACCCCTCCGGGAGGGTCCGGAGCTACCTGAAGACGAGCCTGGGTCCCAGCTCCCAGACCCTAATCCTCAAGGCGAGATGCCAGAGGATCAACCTTCTTCGAATGAAGAAGTTACTGTTGCTCAGCAACAAGATCCGGACCCCTCCGGGAAGGTCTGGGTCACTGCAGAAGAAGCTCCGAGTTCTTCAAGTAAGAACCTGGAGGTCCCCGACAAAGGTTCGGACCCCACCGGGAGGGTCCGGGTTGATGAGGAGGAAGCTTCGGACCCCTCGCGAGGGTCCAGACAGTCCAACACCCAGTGTACTTCATCAGCGAAGTACTCCATGATGCCAAGACTCGGTACCTGGAGGTGCATAAGCTACTCTACACTGTTCTTATTGCTTCCAGGAAGCTCCGACACTACTTCCAAGCTCACAAGATTTCAGTGGTAACTTCTTATCCACTGCATGCAATCTTGCATAACCCAACTCCACTAGGAACATTGCAAAGTGGGCAGTGGAATTGGTCGAGTTCAACCTTGAATTCGTCCTGAGACAAGCGATCAAGAGTTAAGCATTGGCGGACTTCGTGGCATAATGGACCCCCTCTCCATCAAACCTGGGGGCCCCAGTGAGCAGAAGCTAGAACCCAAGGTTCCGGTCTTCACTGAGCCTCATTGGACTCTCTACTTCGACGGCTCCATGTAGAAGCAGGGGGCCGGAGCTGGAGTTCTTCTCCTCGCTCCGACCGGGGACAAGGTCAAATACATGCTTCACCTTGACTTCAAGGCGACCAACAACATGGCGGAGTATGAAGCACTAATCTATGGGCTCAAGGTGGCACTATCATATGGTGTCAAGCAGCTGTTGGTAAAGGGTGATTCATAGCTTGTTGTAAAACAAGTCAAAGGTGAATGCTACTGCAACAACCCTCAACTAGTTGCATACCTACTTGAAGTCCAGAAGCTTCAGAAGGACTTCGACGTCCTGGATCTTTGCCATGTCCAGCGTCTCAACAACGCTGAAGCCGATGAACTCTCAACGAAAGCTTCAACCGGAGCTCCTGCTCCCGACGGAACCTTCGTCCAGAGATTGTCAAAACCTACAGCTCAGTCTGCCGAACTGAGTGAAGGGGGCAAGACTAGCACCTTGAAGCTGGCGGTCCCGATGGCCCTGTTACCATGGCGCCCATCAAGGGTCGTAGGTGCTGCAGGAAGCTCCGAGCAACCCAGCACGCAAGACTCAAATCCTCAAGCTAGTTCTGATGCATGGATCTCGGAGATCCAGAGCTACTTGAAAGACAATTTCCTTCCTAAAGATAATGTATCTGCTGACCGGATAGTCAGATTGGCTAAAAGATACACGCTGGTAGAAGGGGATCTCTACCGGCGTGGTGCCAACAGCGTCCTAATGTGGTGCATTACAAGCGAAGAAGGTTGCGAGCTCCTCGCGGAAATCCATGGAGGCGAGTGTGGGAACCATGCATCTTCCCGCACGCTGGTCGGTAAAGCCTTCTTGCATGGCTTCTACTGGCCTACAGCACTCCAGGATGCAACTGAGCTAGTGAAGAAATGCGAAGCATGCCAGTTCCATGCAAAGCAAATTCACACACCGGCTCAACCCGTACGAATAATACCTCCTACATGGCCATTCGTTGTGTGGGGGATGGATATCTTGGGACCTTTCCCAAGAGCCGTCGGAGGTTACAAGTTCCTGTACATTGCCATTGACAAGTTCACCAAATGGCCAAAAGCAACTCCAGTTGTGACAATAAACAAGCAATCAGCTATCATCTTCTTGTAGTCCATAGTATGCAGATTTGGAGTACCAAACAAGATCATCACTAACAACAGGACCCAATTCACAAGCTGTGCATTCCAAGGATATTGCAAAGACCTCGGCATCCAAGTCAGCTACGCCTCAGTAGCTCACCCGGCAAGCAATGGCCAGGCTGAGAGAGCAAATACAGAAATCCTAAAAGGACTCAAGACGCGCACATATGAGCGCTGAAAAAACACGGATCCAACTGGATCAAAGAGCTTCCGCCCACCTTGTGGGCCAACAGGACAACTCCAAACCGGTCAACTGGAGAGACACCCTTCTTCCTGGTGTTTGGAGATGAAGCAGTCCTTCCTCCAAAAATCACCTTGGGGTCGCTCCGGGTCCTGACCTTCGACGATGCCGTGCAGGACCAGCTCCGGCGTGAAGACCTTGACCTCCTTGAAGAGGGAAGGTGCCGAGTAGCTGTTCGGAATGCCCGATACAGCCAAGCTCTTCGGCGCTATCACCAAAGGCATGTTCATAGCTGACAGCTCGAGGAAGGCGATCTGGTGCTACGAAGAATATAAACTCGCGAAGGGTTAAAAAAACTCTCCGCCAGCTGGGAAGGACCCTTCCGAGTGATCAAAGTATCCCGTGCTAGATGCATTCGCTTGACAACCGAGGATGGGACACCTCTCCCTAATCCTTGGAACATTGAGCACCTCCGTAAGTTCTACGCTTAATATCACAGAGGTGAGTCTGTAGTTACAAGTGGTGTATGTTATAGAGTCATTGTACAGAGTCGGGTAGCTCCTCCGGGAGAACAGCCGGACCTTCCTCGGAAGGTCCGCGAAGTTCAGGCAACACTTGTCACAGACTCAAAACTAAAAGTGTAGCTACCTACCTTGGGTCAAACGAGAAACAAAACACACTTAGCCTGGTTCTGTACCCTAAGAGTGTACTTGTTTCCGCTGTACCCCGGACCTATAATGAAAGACATCATTGTGTGAAAACAGACTCCACGTGCATTTATTTTGTACAGGCTCAATATTTTTTATTTTTCTCTTTCTTGTCTATAACAAAGTTGTGCAATACCTAAGAAACTTTAGCTCGACCAGTTCATATATAATTCAATTGCATTGTCAATTCTTTCGGGTCTAAACATTGTTAATGGTCTACTCGTCTGAATTCCGCCAAGCCAATCTAGGTCTAGAGTGTGCTATCGACTTAGCCTGGTCTTGCACCCTAAGTACGCCACTCTACCTACACCCCAGCAGGCTGAAGTAAGGCGAGTCCAAAAACGATCGGACCTGGAGAAAACAAGCCAGTGCACTTGATTGTATTTAGAATTGCGTTCGACCTGAAAATTTCTCTCGGGAATAGTAAGCTGCAATTGAGTTATAGATAGGAAATGGATTTTACTATTTTTCTTGACTTCAGTGTGCAGGAAAAATAAGAATCTCGTGATGATGGTGGACAATACCGGAGCTACCAAAGCTCCGACATCCCCTAAGGTGGCTTGTTGTCGATGTTTTAAACATTCATAGTGAGCGTCGCTGGAGCTACCAAGTTCTGACAAATCCAGGGGGCCATCCGTCAACATGAAGAAAAGATGGTGGAAGAATGCTCCCCACCAACGAACCTCTACGTGATAACAGTGGTCGATGTCGGAGCTACCATGCTTCGACAACCCCAGAGGACTTGCTATCAACGCTCTACGTGTTGATGGTGGCTGTTGTCGAAGCTACTAAGCTCCAATGATGATCGCTACCAGAGCTACTAAGCTCCGACAACCTCGGGGGTCTCTACTGTCAACACAATGAGACTTTGGACCTACGCTCTACAAGTTTGAAGCACGCAAGTCTTCAACACTTGTTACGTCCTGTTGGTACATGTTCACAATCAAATTCTATACATCTACCAGGGGGCCAAGTGAGACAAAGATGTTGAAGACAAAAAATGAAATTCATAAAAAACTTGGGTTTCATTAATCTGGAGACAAGAGATTACAAAATTGGGGAAAAAGAAGAGAGGATACAAGCGGGAGCTACAAAGAGAGAGTCCTAGACCCTATGGAATAACGAGGCGACCTTCTAGGCAACCTCCGACACGCTGGCTTTGGAGGCTTCTCCCTCTCCGTCGATGGGGCCTTCAAGCATCGGGTCCAGTGGGAAGTGAGGGTCCTGCTTGTGTAGCACGTCAGCATGTACTCTGCGACATTCTTCGCGAGGGATTGTCCTTTGGTTTCCAGCTGGTCCGCGATGACATCGCCCATCTTGGTGGACTTGTTGCCCGCCGAGCTCAACGCCTGCAATGCCAAGTCAAGCTCCGGCTCCGGGTCATCCGGACGCACGAGACTAAAACCCATCAGCGTCAGCGCATCATTGGCTTTGCCCAAGAAGTCCCAAAATTGTTGGGACTCTGCAGCCCTTGAGCCTCGCATCTCTTCCAAAGATCTCTTGGTCGTTGCAAGCTCCAAATTCTCCCAGGCAAGGCGCTCGACTTCTTTGGCGTTCTGCAGAATCTTTTCAGCAACTTGCCTTTCGAGTTTACCGAGCTCCACCTCACGGAGGTGGATCTTGTTCCGGCGGTCGACCATGTCTTTCTCCCGGCCCTGCACTTTCTTCTCCCTAGTAGCAATTTCATTCTCCCTCCTGTGGAGGTCCTGTCCTTGCTGCCAGGCCTTCTTCTTCTCTTTCTCGCAGCGCTCCTCCAGCTTCTTGGTGCGCTCTGCGAGACTCTTGTCACTCAGAGTTAGCCTCTGAGTAAGCTCATCCTCCCTCTTCATGAGGTCACCCCGCAGCTCCAGGAGTTTTTTCTCTTCATCTTCAGGCTTTTTCTCCCGCTCCTCAAGAGCCTCCCGGCGCTTGACAAAGCTGTCGTGGATGGCGCAGAGCTTCTCTTGGCGATCATTTGCTGCATTATTAGCAGCTACGGCCTGTTCATGGATGGCCTGGGACTGGTTGTCGAGGGATAGCACCATGTTTTCCCTCTCAACCAGCAGCTGGCCCCAGTACTACATCCAGGCCTTCTCCCTTTTCACCCACTCCTTATCGTCAGCCAGCCTCGTCTGCACTAGCTTGGTCTCGAATTGGAGCCGGTTACGCCACCTCCTAAGGGTTTGGCGCTCCTCCTCGAGGGCCTTGCTATCGTGGTAGAAGGTCAGTTGCACGTGACGAAGGCTAGAGCAGGCGTTGTCGATAAACAATGACAAGGGGATTGGCTCCGGACCTGCCGGGGTCCCCTCCACTAGCTCCAGCGGGTTCTCAACAACAAAACTCTCGTCCCACTCTACAAGAGAGGTCCCCTGAGCCTCCACGGCACTAGGGCCGTCCTCCGGGATAGCCTCGGCCGCTGCCGAGGAAGGTCCTGCAGCAGAAGTTCCTACCTCCGGAGTCGGCTCCGAAGGTCCTACCGCCTGGTCATCAGCAACTAGTCCCTCAGGAGGGGGACCGGCAGCTTCATCTTGGCAGCCTGGCTCACGCGCGGGCACCTCCGGAACCACTACCTCAAGGGTAGGTGTTGAAGGTTCGGCCGGAGCTGAAGCCACTTCTGGCTCCGATGCTGGCGCCTCCTCCATCGCCGGTTCAGGCGCTGATGCCTCGACCTCCATTGGCTCAGGCGCCGACACTTCTTCGACAACCGGCTCAAGCGCCGGAACTTCATCAAGTCTGGGCTCTGTCGCCGGAGCTTCATCAACAACCGGCCCTATCGCCGGGGCTTCATCAACACCCGGCTCCACCGTCGGGGCTTCATCAACCACCGGCTCAGCTGCCGGGGCTTCAACAACATCCGGCTCTAGGGCCAGAACTGCAGTTACCTCTGGCTCTGGGGCCGTAGCGTCCATCATCACAGCATCCAAAACCGGAGCTTCAACCTCTAGAGCTGGTATCGCTAGTACATCTTCGTTCCCGTGGTCTGTCGCTACCACGGCTGCTTCGGGAGATGATTCGAGGTCCAGGACCACGACAGCTGGCGTTGGGCCTGCCGCGACCTCAGCCACCACCTGGGGCGGCGCTGGGATTGGAGCTAGAGCCTCCGCCTGCACAGCCTCAGCTGCTGCTGCAGGAACCAGAGCTTCAGCCCCTTTCTTGGGAACCCTGTGGATGAAGGAAAAAGAAACTCAAAACATGATTACAACAAAAACAATCAACTGAGGTAAAAAATCAAACTTACCTTGGAAGGCTTCCGCTCCAGCTAGCGCGAAACCTCTTCACTGGATGATCGGGACTGGGCCCTGTCACCACTAGCGTGGTAGCTCGGAAGGTTCCTCGGAGCTTGTTCCCGCCATCAGCGACATCTTGGTTGAGGCCCCCCTTGACCGGCAAGGACCTTCGGACCTAGAGCCTTCAGCTGGCCCTGGTACCGGAGCCACATGGTTGGAGCTAGCGTCCCGAGGAGATGCCGATGCTGGAGTGGTTGCCGTCGTCGCTGACCTCCTCTGTCGGGGAGAAGGAGCTGTCGTGGAAGGAGCAGGTCTGACGGACCTCCCGTCAGCATGCTTAAACTTCCTCTTGAGGCTCGAGGGCTCGGCCAACTCATTGCCCTTGCCTACGACTTCGGTTCTTGGCTTCGGGGCGAAAACGGGGCCATCCTCCGAAGCTCCGGGGATCGCCACCCCGGAGGTTGATCGCCTCTCCATCAGGACCAAGTCGTCCAACGCGGCATCTTCCTTCGGAGCTCTCTGGACTCCTCTGGTATCATATTCAGAGGTAGGAAGTCCGTCGGTGTAGACACGTCGCCAGGGCCGACGTTCCCAGGCTAGAACTTTTTGAAATGCTTCTTCAAGGCTTCACAAGCCAAGTTGGTGTCCAAGCCGACTTCAATGCGGTTGGTATCCATCTCACTGTTGAAGGCCCAGGCAGGCCAGCTCCTAGCCCTCAGCGGGGCCCACCTGTTCGTCATGAAGTTGTCGAAGACCATCTGGGGGGTCACCCCACCTTCGACACATTCCTGGATTCTGTCCAGGATGGGCCTGTACTCCCTCGACAGCTCCGGCACATCACTCCAAGTGTCGATGTCGACGCGAGGAAGGCCTTCAGGCAGCTCCAACCTCTCGTGTCCCTCGACGGTGATGATCACCCAGTCTTTCTTCTAGTCGTCCCACTTGCCGGAAGGGAAGGACCTCAAGTACTTGAGGGGAGAGTTTTTCCGATTCACGAAGTAGTAGAAGCCGATGAACTCATCAGTCTTCCTGGTCGGGTGGACAGTGAAGAAAGTCTAGAACAACTCCATGCAAGGGGGCACGCCCACCCACATCTTGCAAAAGTGGACGAAAGTCGCCACTAGCAAGATTGAGTGGGGGCCAAGATGGTGGAGCTGCAGACCATAGAAATCTAGCAGCATCAGAAAGAAAGTGGGGAAAGGCGCGATCAAACCCGCCATGGCGTACCCAAGGAAGTACACCATATCTCTGGCTCGCTCCTTCTCGAAGAGAAGCTTGCCGCAGAGAATGTCGTTGTCGAAGGAGTCACTGGACCATCCCATGTAGGTCCGGACCCTAGACAACTTCTTCTTGCTCCCGATGCGGCTTCTGGGAAGTCCCAACTTCATCACAGCACAGCGTGGCGAGAGAGGAAATGCGAGCGAACGTTTGGAGGATTTGAGCGCAAGTTCGAATGAAGGCATAAAGAATCCCCAAACGGTGTGCGCTTTCCTTCTTAAGTAAGCCCCCGCAATGCTTGGATGGAAACCGCAGAGGAGTCAACGATACAGTTCAAAAACTTCACCCTGCCAATGACAAGGGGGCCCAGGGCCACCCCGACGATCAAGTCGAGGTCCTTACCCAGGCGAACGGTTGTCATCATGAGAGGCGGGACGCCCGAGGGTGGCGGCCTGACAGGGCACGCAGAACCGATACGGTTTTTGTATGGGGAACCGGCGACCTTCAATTGCGTGAGATATGAACGCTCAGATCTCAACTGCCGCATCCTGGATATGCCACGCGGCGATGGTTTAACTACAAACTACCACCAACGGCACATCCAAAGACCCTTGAAGACACGGCTCAAAAAATGAAGGATGGACCCACCTCCGGCAGAACGACTTCATCCAAAAGGTCTCTCCCAGAGGTGGGCCCAGGGAGCCACTGTCGGTACCCTGCGTACCGAATACCCCTTGGGACTGCAAAAAGAGCAAAGGAACTTCACCTATCTGAGTTGAACACCTTCAAAGGCCCCACATGTCACACAGAACCGGACCTTCCTCCCTTCTATGGTTAGTCCCGGTGCTGCCACGTGTATCCTACAACCGGAGCTACATCCCACACATGGGAAAGATCCGGGCTAAATACCTGTGCGGCACCTCTGGACCTAACCCCCGACAGAGGGAAGCTCCAGTCGCGACATGTGTATAATAGCACCGGACCTACCCGTCCCAGACGGTAAGCTCCAGAGTTGTCACGTGTCCAATTGCCGGACCTTCAACTTCAACAAGCAGACTGGAGGACCCCCAACAGCTTGGACCTTCAAGGGGCAATCAAAGACTTCAAGACCCAATTAAGTGTCATTAATACCATCTTAATGACGCATTATCAGAGGGCCCTTAATACTAGTAACGGCACCATCAAGGCTCGTTACCACACTAAGGGCAATTAACCTCATTAATTGTGTATTAAATATCAGTAACCGCCAGGGCCACATGTCGGGCCAGGCTAGCTATGTAACGACCAGTCCTTGTACTAGAAAAGGACTGGTCGAGCGATACACAAGGGGGTCCATCGTGTTCTGAATCTGTGCGCACCCATTACCGAACTACAAACTTCGCGGGCTACCAACAGTAGTACCGGGAGAATTGCTGAAATTAGACTCTGACGGTCACCCTATGAAGCACTGTAGGGAAGGAAGTGTAGGACACCTCTATTTTGGAATGAAACAGGAGAGAACCAAGTATTTGGTCCTGATGTGTTACAAGACGCTGAAAGACAAGTCCAAATAATACGTGAAAACCTAAGGGCTGCTCAGTCGCGGCAAAAAGGTTATGCGGATAATCGGCGAAGGAATCTGGAATTTGAAGTAGGAGATTTTGTATAGCTCAAAGTGTCACCTATTCAAGGGCAACGCCGGTTTAATGTCAAGTGAAAACTGGCATCTCGCTATATCAGACCATTTAAGATTCTGGATAAGCGAGGATAGGTAGCTTATTGACTTGAGCTGCTGGCGTATCTCTCTGATGTCCACGACATGTTTCACGTATCTCAACTCAAGAAGTGTCTGAGGGTGCCGGAAGAACAGGTGCCGATGGACGAGTTAGAACTTCAGGAGGATTTGTCCTATGTCGAGCAACCTATCAAGATCTTGGACGTAAAGGAAAGGGTCACGAGGAATAAGAGGGTCCGTTGGTGCAAAGTGCAATGGAACCACCATACAGAAGCCGAAGCTACGTGGGAAAGTGAAGAAGACTTGAAGACTGAATTTCCTCATCTTTTCTCCACGCTGTCGAATCTCGAGGGCGAGATTCACTTTAAGGGGTGTAGGTTTGTAACACCCTCAATTTTTGCATCATGCATTGCATACATGATCATGCATTAAACATTAGTAGAATAAAGAAAAAAATAAAAGATGGAGCATATATACAAATATGTGTAGCAGAAGAAGAAAAAGAAAATAATAGCGTAAAACATGTATTAGGGAATAAATATAAAAATAATAATAATAGATATATATAATATATATATATATATTTTTGTGAAACCTAAAGAAACAAAAAATAATATATAAAAAATATAAATAATAATATATATACTAATAATATTCATATATAAAAAAATAATGAAAAAAATAATAATAAGAGAAAAGAAAGTATAAAAAAAAGGAAGGCAGTACCGGCCGGCCAGGCCGCCCGAGCCGGCCCGCTCCTGACCGCGCCTGCCCCACACGCGCCAGCCCCGCTCCCAGCGTGCGTGCCTGCCGCGCCTGGCCCCACCCCGCCACCCTGCACTCGCCTGCGCGCTAGCCCCAGGGCGCCTGCTGCCCTAGCGCCGCACCCCGAGCGTCTCGTGCCCCGCCGCCTATAAAAGGGACCGATGCCCTTGTGTTTTCCCAACGACAGAGCTCCAGAACCCTAGCCGCCAGCAAAAATAAAAAGACAAGAACAGGGGCACCACCAGGGAAGAAAAAAGGGGAAGGAAGAGGAAGAAAAAGAGGAGTGTGCCGTCGTCCGCCGGAGATCGTCGTCATCGTCACGTCGCTGTCGTCGTGCCGCCGGAGGACCGTTGCGCCATCCACTTCGTCTACGCATCGCCATCGTCCCGTGATCTTCGAAGTCTTCGCGTCTACGGTAGGATTCTTTTTTCCGATACGACGTATTAAATCTAATAGACGTAATTTAATCGTAGTTGCACCATAAACTTATTTTCAGCAGCATTAATTCTCGCTAAAACCCCCATAAACTCGCATAAACACGTACGAACTAGTTGCATCTAATCAATAAACAACCATAGTTAATTAATAATTGAACTTTGCATGCATGCATGTGATCGCATGTTGATTAGTATGTGTGCATCATGATGATTTGTATGTATTTTCTTGTATGTGTGATCACGAGTAGAGGGAAGTGCTCAAGAGGTCGTATACGAGGATTTCCAGAACCAAGACTTTGAAGCGCTTGAGCAACCCTATCCGTCGGAGCAAGGCAAGTGTCCTTGAAGAATATTGATCCTATTTTAAAGTAAATGTTTTGTTTGTAAAATTGCATGTTTGTGTCAATTTGATGGGAATCCTATGGTAGGAAGTTTACTAGATTTGTTTAACCACCCTTGTCACCTGGAATTATGGTAGAGAGTCAGGATAGGCTTTTTACCTTTTTGCTTCGCTTAAATAATTGGGATGGGAAAACAACACTACACATTTAATTATGCATTATTGTTATTCTGATTAATGTGAACTGGTCAATATGATACACTAATGGGTGATCTAAGCAAGCCTGGTATGTGGATGGGTTGGATGTCATGGTGGTTTGCTTGCTTTAGATCTAAGGACCGGTTCATGCGACAATAAGCCAGGACTACAGTGCCACCACGAGGCCAAGTATGGGTGCGGCGTAGCTGATTAATTAGGGCTTTGCCAGTGCTATTTGGACCATTATGGATGCTCAGGGAAAGGGTAGTCGGATTCGGTTTGTTGATGATTGGTGGGACTACCCTGGGATCCGAATGGCTCAAGAGGGGGCCCTTGGTTGAAGATGTGCTCTGTGGGAGACATCACCACCGGTGAAACCTCAGTGGGGTCTGAATAGGCTAGTAGTCCCTTCGTAAAGGCTATTTTGTGATCTCTTGGCCATACACCAAAGGAAGTGTAATTGGCATAAGGGAGGTTCTTTAGTCGCCGACGGGTGATGAAATCACAAACACGTGGGTAAAGTGGTACAAACTCCGCAGAGTATTAAAACTATCATGATAGCCGTGCTCCCGGTTAAGAGCACCTGGATGACCTACATGATTAGAGGGAAATTGGGATTTGCAATGGTTATGGTTTGGTATTGGTTATGGCTGGTTATGGATGTATTTCTGGTATTCAATATGGTTATTGGAAATGGTGAAATCTGGTTTATGATGATGGATATGGAATATGGACTTATCTATAATAATCATTGTGGGATATGATGGTTTACTTCACATACATAATACATATTGCTTTTCAACTGTTTTAATGTACTTTTCAGCACTCAGTCATTATTATTGTCGTCTTTTGAATCAGCCACATGTCATACTTTCCACACTTGCTGAGTACGACATGTACTCACTCATACAATCCCCCCACCAACAGTAGCAGGTCAGGATTGGGAGTATTACGTTGATAATGCAGAGTTCTAGGCCGTGTCTACCGTCAGCTTTGCCTGTGGTGTTGCATGGAGCTGCGCTATACCTTTTGCTTAGCTGCATAGTTACATATTTAGTTATTTCCGCTGCATTAGTTGAACTTGTCATTAATATTCATTAGAGCTTGTATTCGAGAATAACATTAATTGTGTAATAAAATTTGGTTAATTAACTTGTGTTGTGGTAACTGTCTGTATACCGTTTGTGATGCACTTGTATATGTGTGTTGAACATCCTGGGCACATATATATTGCACTTGGTTCATTTTCGGAATCGGGTGTCACAAAGTACATCTTGAATATCTTACATAAAGGAGACGGCCGCCTTAAAGCTTGTCTCGGATTTCTTAGAGAAAAGGAGACGGGTCGCCTTAAAGACTGTGTCGGATTTCTCACAGAAAGGAGACGAGCCTTCTTAAAGTTTGTATCCCATATATACATATCGGCAACGTGCCCGCTGCTCGTCTTTGATTACTCTGTAATGCAAGACGCAACGACGGAGACGCGCTTTTTGCTCATCTCCGTTCCTCGTGCGGGCTCTGTCTCGAATGAGCCTTTCTCACGTAGTGACAGGTGATTATTGTGCATTGACTTGTTCTACCCATGCATGGAAATGTTGTAGGATCGGAGAGCACTTGAAAAGCTACCAAGGGGGTGAATGGTAGATTTAAAAATCTTACACAACCGAAACAATGAAATCCCAACCCCTTCAGCAGAAAAATGTTATGTTAAAGAAATCATGTGTGAGACTAATCTAAGCGTGTTTCACCGTGACAAAAGTGATAGATATCGGAGAGAATAAGGTCACGAAGACGACACAACAAGAATCACTCAAATCCATCGAGAGAAACTCAAGTTACGATTGAAAGATCGAACAAAGCTCAATCTGTCCTATCCAAGAAAAACAGTTCTGGAATGCTGCAAAGAAACTCGTGTAGATCAGAAACCACAAATCCAATGACCGTGAAATTTTGACAGTTGATATATAATCAAGTTGTGAAGACAACCCAAATAGAATCACATCAATTGGATCTGTAAAACTCGAGTTATGATAAAACCACTGAAGAAAGGTAGTGTTGTGCAAAAAAACTCGACGAGAAAAACTTGTCTGGAACAAGTCGGACGAACAAGGCACAAAAGTTCCTTCAAACTACGAATTTTATTGATCAAACCACAGGAGGAACAGCCCCAAAGTCGTGCACCACGATCTCTGGCCTCCCTTGCTTATATAACCAGCCCTTAGGCCAACCCAATCCTAACTAGGACTCTAATCCTACTCAAATCACGAATCGAAACTTTCCATAACTACTTAGGACTCTTCTATATGCAGATAGAAGCAATCTTAAGACTTCCAAACACCTTAGGAACGTATCCCACATTCCTAAAACAACTCAAATTCGTGACCCACATGAAATCCTATCATAACCAACTCAAATCTTTCCATATTTGAGTCAAACCCGACTCAGCCGCAGCCTGAGTCCATAACCTAGTCGGTTGGACCTTTCCTACCAATTCTTTACGTCCACATCTCTTCATCATGCCTCGGAACCATGTAGCCACGTCCATGCACTCCTTGCATACGTGCAAACATCTTCCAACGACGTCCACGATACCTTCATATGCATTGTTCTTGATTCATACATGTTGCGCAACCTCCCGATCAACTCAACCACAATTCCTTCTGAACTTGGTTGTTGAACCTCATCTTCTCCGTAAGACTAGTTCAATAGATCCCGTCACCAGCCATGTCATGAACTCAAGCAACACCTGCACATGAATAAACAACGACTTGACTCTCGATAGTTCCGATAACCACAATACCTTACGTGAGCACCTCACGTAAGCATGCTGCAAAGCATATCAAAATGATATCAACCATATCAACCAAAACGCACCAAAAACTTAGTAAATGAATACTAAGAAATCTTTCCAAGAATATAAAGCAAGTTTGAAACATTGCAAGATAAAAGAAGGAACAGTGCGATCGAGCTTCGAACCTTGCCAAAGCTAACCGGAGCTTGAGTCTGAGCTTACCAAAGCTAGTACAACCTAGCGCCAGAGCTTACCAAAGCCAGTACAACCTAGCGCAGGAGCTTGCCAAAGCTAGTCGGAACTAGTCAACCCAAAAGCCGGAGCTAGAAAAACATGTCAGAGCTAACCAACATAAGTCGGAGCTATCAAAACATATCAGAGCTTAACAAAGACATGCCGAAGCTATCAAAGACATGTCGGAGCTAAAGACAAAGAAAGTCGGACCTATTTTCGGACCTTGCAGAAGCTCGGAGCTAGAGTCGGACCTAGACAAAGAAAGTCGGACCTATTATCGGACCTTGCAGAAGCTCAGAGCTAGAGTCGAACCTTGCTAAAAAGATGTTACGGGAGCATTCAATACTTTTATTGTCAAAGCCAATGTATTCAGCACACATAGGTCTCACAATCTCCCCCTTGATGAATGCATTGGCAACACCACTTAAAATCCAAACATTGGCTTATTCACATTAAAAGTTTTGAAAACAATTTCTCCCCCTTTGTAAAACAGAAATAAAATGAGAAAAAGAAATTCTCCCGAAGAATCGTGCCAAAAACAATTGTGAATATGTGCAATGTGTAATCAATTTCTCCCCATTGCATACTTATCTTTAAAAATTCACATATTATCTCTCCCCCTTTGAAAATGTATTCAGCAAGGTTCAAAAGAGAAATTTCAAATGTTATGAGCATATTATAACGTATACATATAAACAAAGTTCATCCAAGTCATACTATCAAGTAACTTACACTATCATATCAATGAGATACATAAAGTAGTGTAAGCCATGCTAGAGATCAAATGTAATTTTCAATTAAACAAGTCATGATCTCACAAACATAACTATTTCAAAACCTGAAAGCATGATACTTATTGCTGCATTTTATTATTTAAAGCACAAAATTAGATCATATGATATTTGCAAGAGATTATATGCGCATCTGCCTTATTCTAACCAACCAAGCCAAGCCTATATCATTTGACAATCAGAAGCTTAAGGACATGGTTTTAGTCATACACAACTTCTTCCAAGATCATATATAAGTGCAATGATAATCCATCTCAAAAGAAGAAGTGTGATGCATGCATATTCTCTTGATCTTTTCTCAATTTATATTTGTTCATAAAAACTCAACATGTGAGTTGATTACTTGATTAATTACTTATGATTAAAAGCACTTGTGAGCATGCAACAAGTTCAAAACAGTAAGAAAGTTCGACCATGACCAGATTTAGTGTAAGTAATTATTCCAATTACTAGACATGGTAAAAACTACAAAATGTATAACACGAGTAATGTAGTAAGAACTTTCAGCATGTAAAAGGAATCAAAAAGTTACAAATACTATGCTCATATTATTTTAATTTTAGATTCACACATAGATTTCTCAAGTTTCAAAACTCCCCCTCAATGTAAGCCATGAGGATGCATAACCCCAATTTCACTACGAATAAAACAAAAACGAGTGAAATCCAAAGGTTTTGTAAAAAAATGTCAGTCAATTGTTGTTCGATATCTACATGGTAAAGCACAATGTTTCCTTTTTCAACATTATCACGGAGAAAGTGATACCTAATATCAATGTGCTTAGTTCTAGAATGTTGCACGGGGTTTTTAGCAATGCAAATAGCACTAGTGTTGTCAAAAAACAGTGGAACACTATCTAGATCAACCCCACAGTCCTTAAGTGTCCGAACAATCCAAAGAATTTGTGAACAAGCGCTAGTAGCAGCTAAATATTCAGATTCGACGGTGGATTGTGCAACTGAACTTTGTTTTCTAGAGGACCAAGCAACAAGTGAATTACCAAGAAAATGAAAAGCACCCGAAGTACTTTTCCTATCAATCCTGCAACCCCCAAAATCAGCTTCCGAAAAAGCTTTCAAAGTAACGGTTTAGGAAGAAGGAAGAAAATGTCAAATTCTTGAGTTCCATGTAAGTACCTGAGAATCCTTTTGATGGCTTGACGATGTGAAGCACGTGGGGAGGCTTGAAAACATACACAAAGACATACGCTGAATTGTATGTCCAGTCTTGATGCCGTGAGGTACAAAAGTGATCCGATCATGCTTCTATATTCTTTTTGATCCACGGGTTCACCATCTTCATCAAGTTCAAGTGTTGTTGCTATTCCCATTGGTGTCCGAAGAGGCTTGCTTTTGTCCATATTGAAGCGCCTTATGATGTGTTCTGTATACTTCATTTGATGCACAAAGGTATCCTCCTTGGTTTGCTTGATTTGGAGCCCCAAAAAGTATTTGAGTTCTCCCATCATACTCATCTCAAATTTTGAACTCATCATAGCTGAAAACTTGGACACAAGATCATGAGAAGCACAACCAAAGATAATATCATCCACATACACTTGAACAAATAATGAGTCATTGTCATGCTTAATCACAAAAAGAGTTTTATCATCCTTGCCCATGGTAAACCCCTTTTCAAGTAAGAATGTTTTTAACCTATCATACCATGCTCTAGGGGCTTGTTTGAGACCGTACAAAGCTTTGGATAGTTTGTAAACATGATTAGGAAAATCTGCATTTTCAAAACCCGTTGGTTGTTTGACATAAACCTCCTCATCTATGTAGCCATTAAGAAAAGCACTTTTAAATTTGATAAAGCTTAAAACCATTAGATGCAGCAAAAGCTAACAAAATTCTTATGGCTTCTAATCTAGCAACAGGAGCAAAAGTTTCATCAAAATCTAGACCTTCAACTTCAGTGAAACCTTGAGTAACCAACCTAGTCTTATTCCTAATCACAATCCCATCCTCACTTTGTTTATTTTTAAACACCCATTTAGTTCCAATTAAAGTGTGACCTTGAGGTGGAGGTACAAGTTTCCAAACATTATTTCTTTCAAAATTTTCTAACTCTTATTGCATGGCAATAATCCAAGATTCATTAGTGAGTGCGTTTGATATATCTTTGGGTTCAAAAGAAGCAACAAAAGTAGAATGAGCATGAGAGTTTGGATCGCAAAACCTGGACCATGTGACTCGTTCATGCAAGCTTTCAATAATTTGTTGTGGAGGATGAATTTTGAGAACCTGGAGGGGAGTGGACACTTCACAAGCTTCTTCTTCTTCTTCATGTTCATCACAAATCGATGAGCTTGTGACTTGAGGAGGATTTGGACCAGCAATGATGGTCATCAGTGCTGGTTGTGAATCAACATCAGGAGCTGGAATAATGTCATTATCTGCTGAATTTTCATGCAGCAGCTCCACCTCTTCCTCATCTTCAACAAAAATGCTCTCTCCCTGCGGATATGGATCTGGACCTGTAATATTTGAGCTAGTACCTGGGCTAGCTTCATCAAAAGACACCTCACAAGTCTCCACAATTTTGTTAGTATAAAGTAAAAGCACACGGTAGCCTCTAGTATGAGATGGATAACCAAGAAACATGCCATCAACAGATCTAGGTTCAAATTTATCAAGATTACCATGTTTCTTAACAAAGCATTTGCAACCAAAGACCCGAAAGTGTGTAACACTAGGCCTATGTCCAAACCGGAGCTCATATGGTGTTTTACCTAGCTTAGCATGCAAGAAAACACGATTTGAGACATAACAAGCAGTTGCAATCGCATCAGTCTAAAATTTCCTAGGAGTTTGATATTCATCAAGCATAGTCCTAGCCATCTCAACTAAGGTTTTGTTCTTTCCTTATACAACACCATTTTGTTGAGGTACATATGGTGAAGAAAATTGATGATCTATTCCATTTTCAGCACAAAAGTGATCAAAAGATTGATTTTTAAATTCGGTTCTATTATCACTTCTAAATGCTTTTAAAGATCTTGGGTGATCAATTGATAATCTAAGAAATAAAGTTCTAAAGTGACTAAAAGCTTAATTCTTAAATGTTATAAAGTAAACCCAAGAGTATCTAGAATAATCATCAACAATCACAAGAACATACCATTTACCTCCGAAGGATTGAACGCGTGAAGGTCCTACGATGTCAAGGTGCAAAAGTTGACTCGGTTCAGTTTTCATGATCATTGGGAGAGGAGTATGTGAACCTGCAACCATCTTAGCACGTCTACAAGAAGAGCACACAATTTCTTTGCCCCCCTTATGCTTAGGCAGCCCACGTATGCGATCAAGAGCACTAACACACATTAGATGATCAACGCCTACGATGCCAAAAATATAAGTCCTTTGAATCATTAGCAACTAGACATCTATGCTTAGAGGAAGACATATATCAGCTTTAAAAACTCTTCCAAATCGAGACATATTAAAAATAAGCTCACTATTTGAATTTACAACTTTGTAGCAATTTTTAGTGAAAACAATTTCCAGATTTTCATCTAGCAGTTGTGAAACAGAAAGCAAGTTGTATTTCAAATTTTTAACAAGTGCTACATCCTTCAATGAACGTGAATAAACAACCAATACTTCCGACCACAAGTCCTCGACTTGACTCTCGTTAGTTCAGATAACCACAACACCTTACATGAGCACCTCACGTAAGCATGTTGCAAAGCATAACAAAACGATATCAGCCATATCAACCAAAACGCAACAAAAACTTAGTAAATGAGTACTAAGCAATCTTTCCAAGAATATAAAGCAAGTTCGAAATATTGCAAGATAAAAGCAGGAACATTGTGATCAAGCTCTGAATCTTGTCAAAGCTAACCGGAGCTTGAGCCGGAGCTTATCAAAGCTAGTACAACCTACCGCCGGAGCTTACCAAAGTCAGTACAACCTTGCGCCGGAGCTTGCCAAAGCTATTCGGAACTAGTCAACCCAAAAGTCGAAGCTAGAAAAATATGTCGGAGCTAACCAACATAAGTCGGACCTATCAAAACATATCGGAGCTTAACAAAGACATGCCGGAGCTATCAAAGACATGTTGGAGCTAAAGACAAAGAAAGTCGGACCTATTGTCGGACCTTGCAGAAGCTCGAAGCTAGAGTCGGACCTATACAAAGAAAGTCGGACCTATTGTTGGACCTTGAAGAAGCTCGAAGCTAGAGTCGGACCTTGCTAAAAAGATGTTACGGCAGCATTCAAAACTTTTATTGTCAACGCCAATGTATTCAGCACACATAGGTCTCACAAATGTCCATCCAAAGGGTCTCTCATCCATGAAGCCTAACACTTGAGCCAACAGCGCTGAGTAGGGTTCATGAACTCAAATTTTTCTTATTACGCATCTTCCATATAGTCCAGCAGGAAATATAAGAACATCCATGAAAAAAGGATATTGGAAAAAGTCTTTAGCTTTGGTAACCAATCTAAAGAATGGAAGATTGTAGTTCCAAAAAATGCTCAGACAAGACCAACATGCTTTCGCAAATGGACATTTGAAGAATACGTGAGATGCACTTTCTTGACTACATCTGGAACAAAATTCACAACAATAGTGTTCATTCTCAAGATGAATTTTTTCCTTTTAAGGATATCACGAGTATTGAGCCAATCCATCAATAATAGCTACATGAACACCTTAAGCTTGTTATTACACTTAGCCTTCCAGATGAGAACAAAAGGCTTTGGAGGGTGTATCTGCTTGAAAGCCAACTCATAGTATTTCTTGGTGAAAAAACTGCTAGTGTCTCATATGTAATCCCATACATCCAAGTTGTTACCATATACTTCAGTTGTTTGCTGTTTGTTATCCAACAATAGAAGCTCCTAAAAAGCTTGAGCTGATAGGGGAGCGTAGAAGGTTTCAAAGAGATCGTTGGCACTGAAAAAACCTTGAACCATAATATCCCTTATTTAAAAAAATCGAATAATGTTGGACATTCCTCTTTAATACACATATTATGTCACTTATCCATCCAAAATAATATAATTGATCCACTTCCTGATGTCGTTGTTGCGATACTCTTAAACTTATTTATGAGCCTAGTAATATGGCGCCACCAGAAAGATGCCCTAGAGGGGGATCGGCTCTTTTACACCTACTGGATAGTAGAATGACCAAACCATTCGCACCCACAGGATGTTCTTCTTGCTCATGAATCTGTGAAGCTGCTTCAACAGAAGTGCTCCATTTTGCCTGCGCAGGTCAATGGTACCGAGACCTCCTTTATTCTTTGGCCACGTACACTTCTCCCAAGCTGCAAGGGCTTTAGTTTCAGATGATAAATCCCGCCAATTCCATATACAGTGACATCTAGCTTGATCAATAGCCTCAAGGACAGTTGCTGGAACTTTTAAAGAACACATCATGTAAGTTGGAAGAGCAGATAATACCGAGTTAACTATTTGCAGATGGCCATCTTGTGAATGGAAACGGGACGTAGCTGATAATCTCATTTCACTTTTAGAAACCAGTGGATTATAGTCGGCTACACTGGGCTTATTCAATACAAGCGGCAATCCAAGATGAGTGATAGGGAATTCACCAAGCTGACATCAAAGGTGTCAGTTAATAAATGAATATGGTCTTCGAGGACAGTGACATGGATCAAAATTGATTTTAGGTAATTGACAAATAATCCCGTTGAGAATGAGAAGCTTTGTAGTAAATTCCTTAAACAAAATAACTACACTGCGAGGCTCGTAATATTATCATGGTGTCATCTGCATACTGCAGAATGGGGAAATCCTCACAACTAGCATCATCAATTGGCCTTGATAGAAGTCCTCTCTGCTGAGTCAAATTAAGGATATATTGCAGCAGTTCTCCTACTAATACAGACAACAATGGTGAGAGAAGGTCACCCTGTCGGACACCCTTTTTACATTTGAAAGGTGTTCCGAGCACTCCATTTACGATAATGGATGCATTTGCCGAGCTAAATAGATTTTGCACCCATTGAATCCATCTGAGAGGAAAACCAAAACTATTCATCATTGCTATTATTGCACTATGTTCCACTGTATCGAAGGTATTAGCAAAATCTAGCTTCAAAACCACCACCTCCTTCTTAAGAGCTTTGCAGCGATGAATATATTTATAGGCCCAACCTACAAAGTCTTGGATCGATCGTTCTCTGATGAAACCATACTAGTTCTGATGCAATATGAGGATGATGATCTTCTGAAATCACTCAGCCATAATCTTCATAATTAGTTTAACAACACTGTTGAGAAGTGAGATTGGCCTAAAGTCACCCGGTGAAGTAGGATTGGGAACCTTGGAGACTAGAGTGATAAAAGACAAATTTAGTGGTTGGATATCTAATTGTCCATTAAAAAAACTCTTGCACAATCGTATTATCTCTGGACCAATGATCAACCAGCAATTCTTCAAGAAGAATCCATTGAAGCCATCAGGACTCGAAGGTTTCCCCTCGACATTTTTCTTAATTGTTTCTTCAATCTCATTGTTGGTCACAGGCTCCGTAGCAATGAGAGACTTGAAAACTGAGGTACTAATCATCTGAGATCAAAGAACATGGGTAGATTGTTACTGATAGCCATTCGCTCTTTGAAGGCTGCATGCAAGATCTCAACATTGTTCTTATGATCTGAAAACTGTATTCTACTGGCCCCTTCTATGATTGAAATAGAGTTAAGTCTATGTCTCTCAGATGCAGCTGCATGAAAGAACTTAGATGATTGGTTTCCCAATTCGTCCATCTAATTGTATACCTCTTTTTTCAGTACTCCATTTGGAAGTATAGTAGCTTTGCTATGTGATGCCTCAATATGATACGAAAGTTCCACTCCGGAAGATAAAGTGGTCGAACTTCTTCCAACCGATCTAGTATTTGGGTTATGGCTCTGCATGTCTTAATTAAGCTTTGAAGATTTGTCAATGAAGAGCTCCACTTCTTTAATGCAAATCTCAATTTCTTGAACTCCCTAGAAACATCAATTGCGGGGTTGGGATTAGTATAGCCTTGCATCCAAACTTAATTTACTACACCTCAAATCCCGATAGCTCAAGCCAAAAGTTTTCAAAACGGAAGATATTTGCTCTTGGTATTGCATTTTCAACTTTGACTAGATATGGCACATGATCATGTACTGAATTTGGCAGTGACCCCATCTATGTTGAGGGTACGAGGAGGACCATTCTGCATTGACCAGTGTCCAATCGAGTTGTTCCAGTAGGAGATCAGCTTGGTGATTACTCCAAGTGTATTTGTATCCTTTGAGCGGGATTTCTATGAGACCTAGATGTAATATCAGCTCATTGAAGCTCCTCATGTTCTGAAAATCAGCCCCCAGTTTATTGCGGTTTTCTACTGATCTGTATAGATTCTCCCCTAAAAACATCCAGCATTCTCCATCGCCCATTTCAATGTTTAACATTCAATAGATGAATTCATCTCTATCTTGAGAATGACATGGTCCATATATCATCACTAATATCCAGGATTCTAAGTTAATCACCGATATGAATCTAACCACAATTGCGAACTGATTGGACAACATTAGTTGACCCGTGAAGCGCGAAGATAGCCATCCAACAAGAATTCCACCGGAGATACCAATAGAAGGCGTCTGAAAATACTTATCATATCTTCTTATAACAATAGTTTTGATAAGGGGTTCCCATCAATAACAATGATCTTTGTTTCTTGTATACAGTAAATATCACAACAAGATTCCAGTATGAGGGATCTTAGACTGCGTTGCTTCACCGCAGCGTTAAGACCTCTAATATTCCAAGTCAAAATATTCCATGATTTGGATTTGAAGTTATCCATATTTATGCGATTGATCATAAAAGAGATAATCTTGCACACACCTTAGGTTGCGCCTTTAACACCAAGACAAAGATAACCAATTAAACAAATATAATAAAAGGATAACTCATACTGCATATTATTTAAAACCATCGCCAAACCACATCGAGTTTCAGACCAGCACGACCAGCACAGTAGCAACATTGCACAACCATAGAAATAAGCCGTCAACACAACAAGGCATTGATTAAGCAAAACAAAAGGAGAAACTTATAACATCTTCGTCCAAGCTTCACCATCACTCCTGCCATCCAGCATCCATCTAATCGCTTGATCTCACTCCATCAAAGTCTCCACAGGGTTCATTCTTCGGCTGAATGATATGCGCCGTCGTGATCTCCGAAGTAGAGATGTGACACCGGCATGTGGCAACTGCTTGGATAACATGAATTGGAATTTCCGGGAATGATTCATCAGAATTTGTAATATCAAATAATCCTGGAAATCACATGCTGAGGAAGATAATTGAGAACATAAAGAGATGTTACCCTTGGAACACTTTTTCTTCCGGGCACCTTTTTTGGAAGACTCGATGACTGCCAGAGTACATGATTGGGATTTCTTCAACTACGAACGGGTACGAGCACTGCGACGGACTTGATTGTCCACAACCGGCAAAACGGTTAACTTATTGGGCATGGAACGAGTAAGCATGCGCCTAATAGGACTACACGATTCATGCTGCAGGAGCTGATTATAGAGACTCGCTCCCTGCCACCCCAGTGATCCTTCCTCTGATGCATCGACCTGATCAATATTAGCAGGTAAATCTGGGGGAGGATCGTCAAGAACAATGGATTTACCATTGTCCTTAGTGATGGGTGCATCTGATCCTCCCCTCTTCTGGATTTGCAGGATCCTCTGGCGCGGCCTGACCTCCTCCACCACAGGATCAATCTGGACTGCATGTATGCCACCTCCTTCTCTGTTCAGAGCGACGCGGACTGAAGGGGCCAGAAGAGTACCCGTCTTGTTACCTGTGCAGTTGTCCAAAGCAATCTTTGTAGTGAGACACCATTAGATTAAGAATAACATCATGGTGACTGGCCTTGGGGGGGGGTGTTCGGGGGCCTTGGAGCCTGGGGGTTCAACTAGTGATCACTCGCAGCAGATTCCACCTGCTGATTCCCGGGAACCAGATAAGACATACTCTCATTCCAGACAGGGAGACCACCAAAAACCGGTTTGCTACATACCAGAAATAGGGTCTAAACAAGGGACCACTAGACCCTGTAACAGATGGGGGTTCCCATTGTGGGGGGGGGGGGGGGGGTGGGGGGTCTACTTCATCAAGCGGGAAGTCGTCAACCAGTGTTGAGTTGAAAAGGATAAAGAGGAATAGTGCAAGAACTCACTTCACCACCCCATTCCAAACCATGCTTAATTACCATGCTACGTGGTATGTCTGCAATGTTCTCTACCAGAACCAGTGCAAGAAATCTAGCAAGATTAGGGTCCTCCTTAGCCCAAAACAGGAGCTGACCAAAACAAGAGCAAACTTGCTTAATGAACTTGTACTCACGCAGGTCCTGAGGAAGCTCAACATCATGATCAACACCTCTTAGTGAAAATCGATTACGGTAATTTAGGGGAGATTGGTCTTTCAATTCCCACAAGCTTCGCTGGTAAGGATTGAAGCTTCACCTTGGCATTTGCACAAGCTTCGGCCAAGTCTGGTAACTGGGGTTCCGGACATAACACTCAATATACACTACTACAATAAGCCTCATCACAGGCGGCTCCAAACCTATTATCACAGACGGCTTTTAAAACCGCCTGAAACGAAGAGTCTGTGATAATCCGCAATTTCACAGGCGGAGAAGTGAAACCGCCTGTGAAGACTAATTATCATAGGCGGTTCTTCACTAAGGATAGCCGCCTGTGAAGACAGATTATCATAGGCGGTTCTTTACTTAGGCTAGCCGTCTATGAAAATACTTTATCACAGATGGGTCGTGCAGCATATATAACCGTCTGTGATAAACGTCTTATCACAGACGGTTATTGAAGAATAACTAACCGTCTATGATAAGAAGTCTTCACAGACGGGTATTGAAGCATTACTAACCGTCTATGATAATTTGTATTCACAGGCGGATTTTGAAGCATAACTAACCGCCTATGATAATATGTCTTCACAGGCGGGTTTTGAAGCATAACTAACCGTCAATGATAATGTGTCTTTACAGACGGTTATTGAAGCATAACTAACCCGTCTATGATAATGGTGTTATCACAGACGGAGTTTACCTATATCAGCCGTCTGTGAAGACCCTTTAACGCAGCCGGTTTCTACCATAACAGACACCGCCTGTGAAAATTAGGTTATCACAGATGTTTCTTTACTTGTATCTAGCCGCCTGTGATAATTGTTTTTCACAGTCATGCAGTACTACTGCTGTTATTTCTAATTTCCAGGTCAATTCAATATAATCACAGAACAAAAAACAACAATCATCACAGAACAAAAGACAACAATATTATCATCACAGAAGTCAATTTCACTAAAACAATATACATACACACAAGTTACAGATACAATTTCATCTCAAAGTTTACAAGTTTTCACTAAAAACTGTTTAGATTGGTATAGTCGCAAAGTTCTGGCACATCAGCTGCTGAACCTCTCTTATCAAAGAACTTCCCCGTTTTGTGCAAAATTTCGCGACGAATGAACTGACAGAGTTCAGAAGCAATCCTGTCGGCTCCTCCATCAGGAATACTTCTACAAACCGGCCATTCTTCGTTCAGATTCTTCTTGTGCTGCAATATAACACATAACAAGGTTTAGAATGTGTTGGTTTGAACAATCTCAAAGTATAGATCAAAGTGAGAGTATACAAGAATTTAGTAGGTATTTTTGGAGCAGTTGTACTATGAGCAATTGAATTTTGAAGTTGGAATCAAAATATGAAAATAATGTTTCTGGTAATATTGAACAGCAGAGAATATAAGCATTAAACTATGCTAGTTACAATGAAAATGAAACACAAAAGTAAGAAAATAAGGTATCGACATTAAGGATAACTTACATCCTCACGATTGACTCTATATACGGCGGCGGTCCGAAGATGCTCGCATACATAATACCCGCATAAGACACTCCCAGCAGGCTGCTTCGGACAAGCATAATACGTTTTAATGTCCAATGCATTCGTATTAGGAGGTCTCTGACCGCCAAGCTGTTCCGCGTAAAACCGCCAAGCGCTGTAATACAAGAAATGTCATATAAAACTTGTCAACACATTCTAAATGTGCGTAAATTAAAATTATTGAATAAACGTACTTTTTCAAAATGGAAAGGAAATCTTTGTAACGATCTGGTGGGTAATCGGCCGAGTCCAAGACTGTTGCCATTCCCTGCGTTGGCTTGATGAAGATCATTATGTAGTGATTACTGCAAACATACAAACACACGTGTTAACAATTACCAATAATTGCTATTTCAATGCCATGTGTCGAACTTACTCGAAGTGGTACGGAGCCTTTACGAGGTCCTGGCCGTCTCTGATAAAGTTAAACATCGCATGTCCTATGTAAGCTGCAACTTCTGCCTTTCTATCCTTCTTAAGTTTTGCAATTGCTCTTTCAAAATCTTTTTTTTTCATGTGTTTGTACTGGCTTGATTCTCGATTTGCCTGGACGTCGAATAGCGACTTTGCAATCCTAGTAGGGTCAAGGATACCTGTCTTGTGCGCCAACTTTTCATTATCCATGTATTGCATCCTATTGAAGAAGTCCAGAATTGTTATAATCTCATGAAATGCGTATGCGTGTAGTAAGAAAAGCAAATACAAAATATTAGAGCACTTACAAGCACCAGACGAGCAGCAGGTTGATTTCGAGCATGCCCCGATGGAAAAGGGAAAGCAGCTCTTCAAATAAAATGACTCGTTTATCTACTCCAGTGCTCCAGAATGCTTCTTTTGGAATACGAAATGTGACGCACTGAAGACCATATTTTGTGCTGGCAGTGATGTACCACTCATGCATTCTTCTGAGCGCGACGGGTTGTTTGCTAAGTTGTACGGATGTCATTAACGGCTTCCCATTCTCAAATTTAGGAGGAACATCCTCAAGCTTGTATATTGGAACTCCTGGTTTAACTAAAGCCGTCCGCCGATTATACATGACACCGTCTTCTTCCCACTCCTCGATATCTTCTAATGCTGGCTCATGAGAAGAACGAGATGCACTCGATTTTCTAATATTTTCCTTCATAGCTTCCAAATACTTTGTCACTTCTGATGAAGGTTTCTTATTTTCGTATGAGCTAACTTTGACAGGCACTGATGATCGAGGAGTAGTCGTCGGAAGTTGGACACTGGCTTGTTGTTGAACCTGTTGTTCAACTGATTGCTCTTTACTCCCAGCAGCTGGCTCTAGTACTACTTCAAGCTGTTGCTCAACTAGTTGCTCTTTACTAGCAACAGCTTGCTCTGGTACTGCTTGAAGTTGTTGTCCAACTTGTTGCTCTTGGATATCATCATCCTTGCTCAGACATAGGGGGAGTGGATCTTCCCGGACTGGGAGTGGATCTTCATGCACTTTCGCCTTAGAAGATGGGGTTGCAGTATTTGGAGATGCGACGGGGCTAGAAATTGGCTCATCGTCCAACACGATATCGCGTCGGTGCCAAAGGATTAATTGGTTGACAGCCTGCCCCAGAGTCGCGATCCCCTCAGGTGTGACGTGGTCTATTTCATAATCTTCATAATCATTATCAATGATCTGAAGAACTTGCACCACAGAATAATACAACAGAAGTGGACTCCCGTTGAAGTCACGATCAGGCTTTGCCATAGCAGTGGCAACCTGTTTGGTTTTGTTCCCTGCTCTGCCTATCGGGACAAGAAGACGACAAGATTTGTCATTAGCAATATCATCGACAGGGAACTTATGGGCTGACCCTGAGCCTGGCACGGAACCAACGCTGCTAGGGTAGGCAGTTGGAGATACTAATTGCTCCTTTTGCACCGGAACCATCATTGTACTCGGTGCCACTAATTGTCCTGATTGTCTAAGTTGTTCCATTATTTCTTGCATATTTTCTTTGACCTTTTGAGCAATTGTTTCATCAAGTGTTTTCTTAAACTTCTCACGTCTTCTATATGTGTCTTTATCTTTAGGGAAACCATCTAGCCAAGACATTTGAGAAGAGACCGCTCGAACCCGTCCGCTGTGTTCAGGGTTTCCCAAGATAGCGGTAAGTTGGTCATTCTCCCTCTTCGGCTTGAAGAGACCCTTCTGTTGCTTTTCAATTACTTCTTTCATTTTATCCTCTACTTCATTCAGAGAGTCGGGCTTTTCAAGTTTGCCCTCGCTGGTCAAACCTGACCGAGCAAAGACCCAGCGTTGAGTTCGCTCATCGCACCCTTCTAATGGGTGAGGATTGCCCTTACTAAGAATTTCGTCTAATATCTTATTCCATTTCTGGACTTTGGGTCCATATCCGGCAGACCCCAAGCGATGATGGTATTTGTTCTTTTTTGCAAGCTCTGACCTAGTTGCACTTAGAGCTTTAGCATCAGGTGTGCTCTTTTGACGAACAAACTCTTGCCACTGAGCTTGTGTGATTTTTCCCATCTTCCTCGGACTAGGGACCTTATTGGCCTTAACATAAGCATTCATTTCACTCTTCCAGCATCGAAACTTCTTGCCGCAAGAGACCAATGTTGCTTTCTTTACAGCTTCTTCTGTGCCTTTCGGGAACTTGAATTGTTTCTTTATCTTTTCCCACAACTCATTCTTGGTCTGCTCGGGTAATTTCCTCCAATTCTCGGTTGTGATTGGCACAACCTCCCTAACAAGAAAACCGCATGCATTACGGTACTTGGTAACTGAATCCAGTGGTTCTTGGGGAAGCCCACTTGGACCGACCCTTGTTATGTACATGATGCGGTCCAATAGACCCTTATTGGGACCTCGTTGCCCTCGTTTCCGCTTGAGTGAAGCTGAGGATTCATCCATTGGTGAACCTTCTGCGGTTTTAGGAGCCGATGTCACCTCATTGTCTTCGAGATTAATCTAGGTAGAAAAAAATTATAAGACTTCGTATACTTGACAACCAACATTAACTTGAACTGCTGAAGTTAAGATTCGTGATCCATACCTCGTCGGCAGGATCATATTCCGGGTCTAGATCCACTGAAGTCTTTTTAATTTTTATATTCGGAAAAGGATCCGAAGGACTGTGATAGGAGCCTGAACTGCTGGAGTCAGTAAACTCCATATTGTCTTCTTTGTTGTTACAATCAGGACCAGTCTTCTTAGGGCTTTCCATGCTAGATCTAATAAGACAAAAAATCTAATAAATGGCATAACTAAATTTGGTCATATTTAAAACAAATTTTCTCAATTTTGGCTCAATTAAGTAAATTTAGCCAAAACACATTTTTGAAGTTATATAGGTCTAACTAAATTCTTGTATCATAGAGATCGGCATCATATGCTCAGACTCCATCGCCACACCTAGTGTTACCTAGATATGGGCGTGAGGATGCTCCTGGCATCACAAATGAGTTGGCCAGCAACTTTTGTTTGGCTTCAGAGCTAAATATAGCATAACTTTGGTAGCTCAGATTAGGTACAATTGCTCAAATGAAGCTGATGGAGCCACAAGTGCAGACATCTTTGGTAGCACAGATTAGCTACAATTGCTCAAATGAAACTTAGAGAAATAAAAGCAAACTTAGCCAAACTTAGTCTAGCATAGCTAACTCTAAGCAAAAGTAGCCAAATATAGCTAAATATAGCATAACTTAGTCAAAATTAGTCAAGTATAACTATATCTAATGTAACTTAGCCAAAATTAGCCAAATTTGGTCAACTTAACCAAATATAGCTAAATCTTGCCCCTAATAGAGAATTATGTGGCATATGCAAGGCCGATGACAGAAATAGGGAATATACTGCTGTTACTAGAGTCTAGAATCATGTTTACCACTAATGTGTCAGAACAGTTTCAGACACACAGAACCAACTACCAATTTATCGTGATATAACCATCCACATAAATCTTGCCCCACCGAACCCTAACCAAAGATGCCACCGAACTTGACAGTTTTTCGAATTCCACCGAACCCTAACCAAGGATGCCTACCATTATCTAATTCCCGAACCCTAACCAAGGATATGCAAGGCGGCAGCGAGGGCGGGGAGGGAGGCGGCACGGCGAAGGAGGATGGAAGGTCGAAGGGTTTAGGGTTTACCTTGAAGCTCGGCAGCGACGGAAATGGCTTCGCTCGGTGTACCTGGAAGTGAGGAGGGCGAAGCTCGGCGACGACGGCGAAGCTCGGCGACGGCGAAGCTCGGCGGCGTACCTGGAAGTGACGAGGGGGAACACTTGGCGGCAAACGAAATTTTGGCAGCCTAACGGCGTCTAAGTGTTTCGCCCGGGTTAGGTTTTTCCAATGCTGCCGAGGGGTATATATAGACTCACATTTTCTCAGGCGGATTTTAAGTACCGACCGTCAGGGAAGACTGTTATCTCAGTCGTATTTTACTTACCAACCGCCTGAGAAGATACAATTATCTCAGGCGGTTGGTTAGTAACACCCGTCTGAGAAGATACAATTATCTCAGGCGGTTGGTTAGTAACACCCGCCTGAGTTAAACATGGGCCTGTGAAGATATTTACTTCTTCTTAATTTGATGAACGCCTACATAAAGACCCCTCACCAACCGGGATGAGGATCCCCTGACTTAATCAGCGGTCACTGACATGTGGACCCGGTCCCACACGTCAGTGACCATGTCACGCGTGCGCGACCTTTCTTTTCCCCGAGGTGCGACCTTTCTTTTCCACTCCGCGCGGCCTTAAAGACGCGCTATCGCTCACAAGCGCATCGCTCACTTTGAATCCTCTTGTTTTCTTCGTCTTCCTCCGCTCCGACGACCCAACACCACTATGGCCGACCTTCCGCCGCCAAGCCCTCCGAGGGAGCCACCTTGCAAGAAACAATGTTGCAGCTCCCCCGAGAAGATAAACGCCGAGCAGCGCCTCCTCATGGCGCGAGAGGCGTACAACAATACGTCTCACACCATGAGTGCCTTGGGGCTGGGTACCCTTCTAGAGTATACTGGAATGGGTACCTTGGGCCACTACCTCTACGCCCTCGTGGGGGTGGCTGATCGTCTCGACATTCTGTTCGCGACGATGGCCCAGGTTCTTGGCCCCGAGGGCCGTAGAACGCTGGTGGAGGCGACGGCTAGCAACCTCGGGGTTGCACCGCCGGTGCAGCCGGTGCAGCCGGTGCAGCCGGCCCTGTCTCCTGTTGCACCGGTGCCAGAGTCGCCGCCGGAGGACGAGGAGGAGGAGATGGAAGAGGAGTAGGAGTAGGATTTAATTAGTTTTTCTTTTTGTTGTTTTTAGTTGCTTCTGTTTTGTAAATATTGTTAATGAATGAAATCTATCTTTTTTCATCTATGTGATTGAATATTACTTGTGTATCTTTTGTGTTCTTGTGTGTTCTTGTGTAAATATTGTGCATCTTGTGTGTTCTTTTGTGAGATGTGCATATTGTTAATGAATGAGTATCTTGTGTGTTCTTCAACTGTGTGAATGATTGAATATTGTTAATGAATGTAGTGTGTTCATCGTTAATTAAAATTTCACGTCTGAGAAGAAATTAATTTGATATTTACCAAAACATTACAATGTCAGCTATACAAGTTTTAAAAATATTTTGTTCAGGTGGTAGATGTTAATTTTATACAAATGTAGAAGAAAGAATCATCGAATTTGGACACAATTTGCAGAATCTAAACATGTTTGAGTATTTATATTGGAATCTAAATAAAAAAGAAGCAAGGGATAAGGAAACTGAAGAACAGTATCGGGCATTATCTCAGGCGGTTGTTAAGCAATAACCGCCTGTGAAGATATTTACTTCTTCTTATTTAATATTCTTGATTAAATGTGGTCCTTTAAAAAGGCAAAAATCCACTTTCTTGTAATATTATTGATAAGTAAAGGTTACCATTAAATTTCACTTCATAAATCCTTTGAAATTGGTCAGAACATAAAAAACATACATTAAATGCTATTTTTCATTTTTCTATCTTGATGAATATAATGCTTTTTTCATTTATTTTTTCAGTGGACATTTTTAATCATCATACCAACATCTACGAATTTTTTCATATTTTTTTAAATTTTTTGGAATCAATGTGTGTTCATAATTTGATGAATGCCTCATATGAATATGAGCATTTAGTTAGAATGGTGGATAATTTGAAGTTTGACATGTTGGAATGCTTTTAAAAAAATTAAAAAAATTCATACATGTATAAATTATACAAATATGTTCATACCAACAATTTTGAGTGAAGGAACCTTTTTTTTATGAGATACACAAATGTGAATAATATGTGAGTAGAAATTAATTTGATATTTACCAAAACATTACAATGTCAGCTATACAAGTTTTAAAAATATTTTGTTCAGGTGGTAGATGTTAATTTTATACAAATGTAGAAGAAAGAATCATCGAATTTGGACACAATTTGCAGAATCTAAACATGTTTGAGTATTTATATTGGAATCTAAATAAAAAAGAAGCAAGGGATAAGGAAACTGAAGAACAGTATCGGGCATTATCTCAGGCGGTTGTTAAGCAATAACCGCCTGTGAAGATATTTACTTCTTCTTATTTAATATTCTTGATTAAATGTGGTCCTTTAAAAAGGCAAAAATCCACTTTCTTGTAATATTATTGATAAGTAAAGGTTACCATTAAATTTCACTTCATAAATCCTTTGAAATTGGTCAGAACATAAAAAACAACCGTCCCCGAGATAAATATATTCTCAGGCGGTTGGTAGTAAGTACCAACCGCCTGAGAAGATGTTAATTAACTGACGCGCCACACGAGGTCTGCGGAGAAGTTAAGAAGCCGTGGTGCAGGGGACGTGTGCGACGGAAGGATCTCTGAAGATCGTCTTCCACAGTGGTTTAATTGTGCGCCGCACGAGGTCTGCAAAGAGTTCAATGCGCAATGAACAAAATATTTTGTTCAATTGGTAGATGTTAATTTAATACAAATGTAGAAGAAAGAATCATCGAATTTGAACACAATTTGCAGAATGTAAACATGTTTGAGTATTTATATTGGAATCTAAATAAAAAAGAAGCAAGGGATAAGGAAACTGCAGAAGAGTATCGGGCATTATCCCAGGCGGTTGTTAAGTTATACCCGCCTTAGATAAACATATTTGCAGACGGTTGTTAAGTACCAACCGTCTGTGAAGATTTTTACTTCTTTTTTCTCAGGCGGTTTATAAGTAATAACCGCCTGAGATAATCATTTTTGAAACTACAATATGTTATTTAACGGCCTGAGAAGTGTTAATTAACTGACGCGCCGCACGAGGTCTGCGGAGAAGTTGAGAAGCCGTGGTGCAGGGACGCGTGCAAGGATCTCTCAAGATCGTCTTCCACAGTGGTTTAATTGTGCGCCGCACGAGGTCTGCAAAGAGTTCAATGCGCGGGAAACGAACCGCTCCCTCGTCTACTCCGCACAGACCTATATAAGGCGCGTCGTCGGTTATGGACAAGCACAAAACTTTTCTCCACTCCTTTCTTCTTCTCCTAGCCCGCCGCCGATTAACCACCACAGCCATGGCCAACCTTCCGCCACCTAGCCCGCCGAGGCAGCCACCCTGCAAGTGGATACGCTGCAGCTCCCCCGAGAGGGTGAATGACGACCAGCGCGTTCCACCGCCGGTGCAGCCGGAGCCACCGGTACAGCCGGAGCAATCGGCTCAGCCGGAGAAGCCGACCCTCTCTCCTGCTGCATCGTCGCCGGAGGAGGAGGAGGAGGAGGAGGACGACTTCGACGACGACGACGATGATGACGATGATGACGACGAGTCGTCCTCCGACGACGGCGACGACGAGTCGTCCTCCGACGACGGCGACGACGAGTCGTCCACCGACGACGGCGACGACGAGTCGTCCACTGACGACGGCGACGACGACGACGGCGACCACCACCATGGTGACGACTACGACGACGACGACGACGAGTCGGAGGAGGACCGCTTGGCTTGGTTTGAGAAGCTAGCGGAGAGGATGGAGGAGGCGGGGCCGTAGTGTAGTTTTAGGATTTCAATCAAGTGTTCTTGTACATTTTTCTTGTGTTTTGTACATATTTCAATCAAGTGTCAATGAATACTGGTGGTGGATAATTTGAAGTTTGACATGTTGGAGTGCTTTTAAAAAAATTAAAAAAATTCATACATGTATAAATTATACAAATATGTTCGTACCAACAATTTTGAGTGAAAGATCTTTTTTTATGAGATACACAAATGTGAATAATATGTGAATAGAAATTAATTTGATATTTACCAAAACATTTCAACGTCAGCTATACAAGTTTTAAAAATATTTTGTTCAGTTGGCATTATCTCAGGCGGTTGTTAAGTAATACCCGCCTGAGATAAAAATCTTCCCTGGCGGTTATTAAGTACCAACAGCCTGTGAAGATATTTACTTCTTAATTAATAAATATCATCTCAGGCGGTTGGTAAGTAAAACCCGCCTGCGATAAAGTTAAAAACCGCCTGTGAAAAACCTACGTCTATATAAGGACCCCTCACCGCAGTCAAAACGCAACCCTGGAGAATTTATATTGACGCCGCCAGGCTGTTGAAATTTCCCCTGCGCCGCGCCGCCGCTCCGCCGCCCAGCCCATACTGCCGCGCCGCCGCTCAACCCCGCACCGCCACTTCTCCACCCAGCCGGCCCACCGTGCTGACGCCTCCCCACCGTGCTGACGCCTCTGCAAGGTAAATGTAGTTTCCTTACTTTTTCTTTGTATATTTTCATTAGCTGATAAGCTGTTAGTTTTGTGTGTTCTGGTATATGGATTCTGTCCTTTTGCATGTGTAAGGACTGTATGGATTGTGTTCTGGTATATTGATGTATGGACTATATGGATTGTTTCCTTTTTGTACCTATTATGTGACATGAATATGATGTTTAATTAACAGATGCTATTGTAATATATATAAGATGCATCTGGGCCTTGTTTCCCGATATAACGGACTGGATCCCACCCAGACCTAGCCCATGCTGCTGGGCCTGTTTCCCCCTTTGACTCCGTCCGCCTCAAGACGTCGCCCGTCTCCTACATTAGTCGCCCTAATCATACTTGTTATGTCTCTGTAAATTCATTTTATAGAAGACCTTTAGAGAATATTTGTGGCCAAATTTTGTAAATCTGACAAAAAATTCTATTATTGAAGCATGGACCGTCGAGCGTGGATGTATAACATGCCAAGACCCGATCCTATGTACATTCGTAATGTTGCAAATTTTATTGAAGCATCCAAGAGACATGCGAAGTTGCAAAAGATAGATGACATATTATGTCCATGTATCGACTGCGAAAATAAGATTGCTTGGACGGATACTATAGTAATCCAATCTCATTTGGTGAAAAGAGGTTTCAAAAATAACTACACAATATGGACAGAGCATGGTGAGTTAGATACACATGATGTGGATAAAGATGATGAGAGAGGCTCAGATGATGATAATGTTCATATCGATGATGGTAGTGACAATCAAGCTGGTGATGATGATGATGAGTTCGATTGTGAGGAGATGTTGCGTCACATTGAACCATATGTACTGACTTCTATGGGAGCAAGCAAAGGTTTAAGTAAAATGGAGACATTGCAGAATGCGGCCACAGAGCTTTTATATGATGAATCAAACGGTTGTGATAAAGAGTTTACTACATTGCGTGCAGTCTTAGAACTACTAAAGTTGAAAGCTACGCACGGATGGTCCGATTGTAGTTTCTCTGATCTTTTGAATCTTCTGGCAGAAATTCTTCCAAATCCAAATAAACTGCCTAGAAGCACTTATAAAGCGAAGAAACTTCTTTGCCCGATGGCACTAGGTGTGACAAAAATACACGCTTGTGTGAACCATTGTATTCTGTATCGCAAAGAGCATGAGCTCGCAACTAGATGCCCCATTTGTGGTGTCAGTAGATATAAGAAGGACTACAATCACCAGTATGTTACCAACATGAAAAAGACTCAGAAGAATAAGAAGTTTATTATTGGTCCTGAAGGTGACGATGACGATACTTCTGGCGATGCAGACGGAAAGAATAAGAGAAAAATTCCTGCATTGGTGATGTGGTACCTTCCGGTAATTGATCGCTTGAAGCGTTTGTTCTCAAACTTTAGGGAGGCTGAACTTATGCGCTGGCATTCCGAGGAACGCAAGAAGAATGAAAAACATATACGACACCCTGGTGATGCAACGCAGTGGAAAAATTTTGATATTCAGTATCCAGAATTTGCGAAGGAAATCAGAAATGTGAGGTTTGCCTTGGGTACAGATGGAATGAATCCGTTTGGTGAAAAAAGAAGCATACATAGCACATGGCCCGTGGTCTTAACTATGTACAACCTACCGACGTGGTTGTGTCACAAAAGGAAATATATCTTATTATCTGTTCTTATCCAAGGTCCGAAACAACCCGGCATCGAAATTGATGTGTTCTTGGAACCTTTAATGGAAGATATGGCGAAATTGTGGAATGAAGGGGTACGTACATGGGATGAGTACAAGCGGGAGTATTTCACGCTAAGAGCAATGATATTCGTTACCGTGCATGATTATCCCGGATTGTTTACATTATCGGGACAAATGAAAGGGAAGAAAGGTTGCGTTAGGTGCGTGGATAGAACTGGATATCTATACCTCACTTCATCCAGAAAGACGGTGTACATGAGACATCGACGGTTCTTGACAGATACACACAAGTATAGGAAGATGAAAGAACAATTTGATAACAAAATCGAAAAAGATACTGCACCGAAACCTTACAGTGGAAAACTTGTGTTTGAAATGGTCAAGAACATTCATATTGCTTTCGGTAAGGGAAAAAAGAGTAAAGGAATTAAGAGAAAGAAAAGTACATCTTCGGATGATACAACTGACATGGCTTTCAAGAAACAATCAATTTTTTTCAAGTATCTTCCGTATTGGAAGAATCTGGAATGTTGCCATAGTATTGATTTGATGCACGTTACAAAGAATGTATTTGACAGCATCATTGGGACCTTGCTGGACATGCCGAGGAAGACAAAGGATGGATTAAATTCACGTATGGACCTAGTAAATCTTGATTTGAGACCAGAGCTTCATCCAGTAGAAAAGGCGAACGGGAAGCATTACCTTCCCCCAGCCAGCTACAACTTGACGCTAGAAGAGAAAAAAGCAATTTGCGAATGCTTGCGTGGGATCAAAGTGCCCACAAGTTTCTCATCCAATATCCGCAAACTAGTCTCGATGAAAGACTTGTCTTTATTCGGTTATAATTCTCACGACTGTCACATGATGATGACAGTTTTCCTTGCCATTGCAATAAGAGTAATCAAACCTGAGCATATAAAAGTTGTCATCACACGTTTGTGTTACTTCTTCAATGCAGTATCGCAAAAGGTGATAGCACGTGAAGATTTAGACTATCTGAAAACATACATCGTCGAGACAATGTGCAAGCTTGAGATGTGTTTCCCACCATCCTTTTTTGATATGCAAGTACACCTAATCATACATCTTGTTGATCAGATAAAAGCATTGGGGCCACTATATTTACATCATATGTTTTCGTTGGAGAGATATTTAGGAGTATTAAAAGGTTATGTGCGGAACCGTGCTCACCCAGAGGGTTCAATTATGGAAGGATACACCACTGAAGAAGTGATTGAGGGTTGCGCTGATTACATCAAAGATGGAAAATCGATAGGTGTGCCTATACCGGTACATGAGGGTAGACTACGTGGGAGAGGCAAAGTGGGTAAGAAAACTTTTATTGTTCAAGATTACAAGAATGTACACCGTGCACATTTTGGTGTACTACAACAGCTCGCAATAGCTGAGCCGTACATCGAGGAACACCAAATTGAGCTTCGTGATAAAAACCAAGACCGCAAAGAGGACTGGATCATGAAAGAGCACAGAAGATGTTTCACTGAATGGTTAATGGACAAAAATAAATCATACGGAAACACTATAGAAGAGGCAACAATGAAAAAGTTAGCTTGTGGCCCATCTGCTTTGGTAACATCATGGCAAGCATATGACATCAATGGTTACACATTTTACACTAAAGAAAAAGACGGTAAGAGTGTTGCACAAAATAGTGGTGTTCGTATTGAGGCTTATGATTCACAAGGGCAGAAGACCACATACTTCGGGTTCATAGAGGAAATATGGGAACTCGATTATGGCGAAAGAATGGTAATGCCCGTATTTAAGTGCCAATGGGTCAAACATCCTGATGGTTTGAAAGTGGACAATTACGGACTTACACTGGTAGACTTGAATAAAGTGGGTTACAAAGATGACCTGTGGGTTCTCGCCGATAATGTTGCACAAGTTTTTTATGTTCAAGATCCAGAAACTGAGAAGTTGCACATAGTTGTTTCTGGAAAGCAAAATATTGTTGGGGTTGACAATGTGGGAGATAATGAAGAGGAATATAATCAGTATGAAGAGATGTACCTTTTCACCGAACCAGAAAACATCAAGCGCGTAGAGAGAAGCATTAAAAAGAATTTGAAACCCTATATGCGAGAAGATGTCAATGCTGGAAAAAATGTATATAGCAATGCGAGATGATATATATTGTATATATTTGTATCTTCTGAAATCAACTTAGAACAATGTTGGTATATGGATTGTGTCCTTTTGCATTTGTGTACATATGCGTTTGGACTCAATGATTTGGAAGTTTGGAAGTTTGGTCTTTCTTCAGATAATGATGTCTCGGGCGTGTAGCCGATTGAAGGAGGAGCGCTTGGCGTGGCGCAAGAACCATCCCCATGTATGTACATATGGCACACCGGTCACATGGTTGTATATACATATGTATCTGTAATGGACTGATGAACTTAACTGTAGTTTGTTTTTCCGTGTTGTTTGTTTTTGGTATTTTCAATTTCTCCGCGTAGGGTTTCTCTGCGAAGCCTGAATCGGGAGATTTATTGAAGTGGCAGTGCATCGTCCCCGGTAAAGAAGGGGTAAGTCATGAAGAACAAGCACAATATGAGTTTAACTATCGTCCTCCTATTAATAAATTTCTTTTGTAGACTGAATGGGAAGATGGTTACTACCCCCTGACAATCTCCTTCTCTGAGGACTATCCCTTGGTGCCTCCAAGATGCTCCTTTCCAATTGGGTTCTTCCACCCAAATGTCCATCGTTCGGGAGCACTCTGCATCGGGATTCTTGATCAAGAGACTGTAAGATAGACCTATTTTGTTCATGTAATTATTACTTATAATTTTTGTCGAACTTATTTGAACTGGTTTCTTATATTGCTTAAATTATATTTCGTAGGGGTGGTGCAGTGCTTTTACAATCAAAACTATACTACTTGAAGTTCAGCGTTTGCTGCATCAGCCAAATGTGCCTGATGTTGAAAATGATTGCTATAATCTACTTATCAAGGTTAGATGACACTTTGACTTAGTGACCAATGTAGGTTATTCATTCCTCCTTCGACATTTGTTAATATAAATAATGTTAATATTTTCAGGATCCAGCGGAATATAAGAGACGTGTTCGGGAGCAAGCAGGACGGTACAATTTAGATTGATCGATGGGAGCTTCATCGTCGATCTACAATGAATGTAGCATGATTTTTGTTCAGTGTGTAAAGAAATTATCTTTGAACAATTGTAAAACCTCTAATGGTGTATTATCACAATTAAGCCAGCCTCACTGGTGATCGAGCATTTCCTATAATGCATTACTGTACTAGTATCCGCTAGCTCATCTGTGTTTTTTCCTAATACAATTTTGCCTGCACGACTACATGCGGCTGTGATATATAATTGCAACTACATCCCTGTAATTTCAATGAAAACCGCTTATGATAATTAAACAATGACCGCCACTGAAAATACATGATCTTCTTAGGCCGTTGTTAATCAAGAACCGGCTATGAAGTTCATTGCATTACAGACGGTTATTAATTAAGAACCGCCAACGAAGATCATGTATTTACTCAGACTGTTGTTCCTTAAAATCCATCTGTGAAGTTCATTGCATTACAGACGGTTATTAATCAAGAACCGCCAACGAAGATCATGTATTTACCCAGACGGTTGTTTCTTAAAATCCGTCTGTGAAGTTCATGGCATTGCAGGCGGTTAATAATTAATAACCGTCTGTGAAGATCATGTATTTACCCAGACGGTTGTTTCTTAAAATCCGTCTGTGAAGTTCGTTGCATTACAGGCGGTTCTTAATTAAGAACCGATTCTGAAGATCATGTATTTACCCAGGCGGTTGTTCTTTAAAATCCGCCTGTGTTGTTCTTTCATCACAGACGGTTATTATATCATTCGTCATCACAGTCGCATATTTTTAAGGACCGCCTGTGTTTGAAAAATTGAGGCGCCTGTAAAAATGCTTTTTGTAGTAGTGATAAGCAATCTGGAGCGGCAGAGGAGGACTGTGTTTTTTCATACAATTGCACTTTTCATGAGTTAAAATACAATTCATACTTGGTTCACATTATAATTTACAAATATCGATAATGGTAGGCTGCAGAGCAGTTCCCACAAGATTTTAGTAGCATCTGCTGTTGGCGGCCACAACTTTCCAGCAGTAGAAGGTTCAGCTGAAATCACCCTGCAGAACAATCATATACACAACTCAATGGACGAACGATCATATAGACAACTCAGGCCACCGGAGATTTTCCATTTATTACTGAATATATTACACATCAAAGCACAAGTTTATTTCGATAAGGCAGCTTTTTGGGCTAGCCTTTTGACTTGGAGAGGTTGCTGGTAGAAAACGGCTAATGAGTCGATGATTCCATGCATGCGCTGCTCAGTGCACACTACCTTGCGAACAAAATTTGTTCACGGTGGCGGTCAATCCTAATTACGAGTCGGACGCAAGTAGGGTGTAGTCGGGCGCGAGCCGTGGGGGCCAGCTGTTGAGCGTGCCAGCCGATCGTGTGCAATCGCGTGAACTGAGCCGATCGTGTGCGCACGTGGAGCAGGTGTGGGGCGAGGCTGCTGCGCGGAGCACTTTTAGATTCGTGCTTGTACATGTGTCATCTATTTGGAAGGTGCTGCACAAGGGTGGGATTGCAGCACTGCTGTATAAAAAAAATCCGTGTTGTATGTATTGTCAACTTTGGTTTTACAGTGTGAAACACACACTTCAGTCAACCTGCAGGTAACTGGAAGCTGAATGTACTTCATATCGATGTACAGTATCATGTTTTTTTTTTTTTGAAAGAGAGGCAGGAGCGTTGCCCATGTATTAAGAAGGTAAAGAATTACGTTCTAAGAGTACAAATACTAACATAGACCATACATAAGCAAAGAACAGCAGGACAGAGTCTCCTACATCTAAATCTGAAAAACAGTGATTGCATTATCAACCGGCTGCAGTGAGTGAAGCAGCATTTTGCAGCTTCATGTCCTCCAATGTTAGCTGAGCCACCTGTGTATGTGGAAGATCTTGTTGCTGGAAGACGCGACGGTTGCATTCTTTCTAGATTTGCCACCAGAAAAGAATAGATAGCCCAAAATCTTTTTTACTTGAGTGCTAGAACAGATATCAGCAATGTAATGGGCCCATTGATAAGCACCCGCCATAACAGTATTGTGTAGGGGTCCTGGAAGCTGTAGGAGCTGAGCCAGCATTCGCCATGCCTCAATCGTGTAGCTGCACTGGGACAAAAGGTGATCAGAAGTCTCGGAGGTGGATGTGCATAACACACGGTTCTGTGGATGTGGCCAGTTCTTCTTCGCTAGATTTTCAGCCGTAAGAGCTTTATTGTGCATCACCAGCCAAGCGAAGAAACTGCATTTCAGTTGTGTTTTAGCCTTCAAAAGGGCAGGGGCCCAACTAGAGGAGACACCACCCAAGAACTGGACCTCATAAGCCGAGGCTGTCGAATATTTGCCATTTGGTGTCTATTGCCAGATAATATGATCGCGTTCCTCCGTAAGGGTGATTTCACTTAGCGCTTGGAACAGTAAAATAAACTCATCTATGAGTTCTTCATTGTGGAGAGAATTGATATTCTTGATCCAATTGGAGCTAGAAAGTTCTTTAGCTACTGTCCTTTTTTTGAATCTTGCTTGCTGGAATAGGTGAGGTGCGAGGATTCTTGGAGCCTGCCCATGCTGCCACCGAGCCTCCCAAAATGGGGTATCCCTGCCATTTCCGATGGTAATTATAGTTGAAGCAAAGAAAAGTTGGGGGTCGGCTTGATCGTGATATCGGAACAGGGCTTTCCATGGTCTGCTTCATTGATCCAATGCGTGCCACAGCCATCTTAAACGGAGTGCTCTTCCAAATTTCTCAAGATCTTTGAATCCAAGGCCACCCATCTTCCTTGGCTTTGTACAGATTTTCCATCGCACTAGGCATCGACCACCGCTCACCATGTCCAGATCTTCTCCCTTCCATAGGAAACTTCGTCTAATTTTGTCAATTTGCTGAGCGGCCCAAACCGGAAGGTGGAATACCATCATAAAGTACGTTGGCATCGCAGTCAACACCGTCTTGACTAGTATTTCTCTTCCTGAGTATGAGAGCATATTCTTTTTCCACTCTGACAGACGCTGAGCTACTTTCTGGACAACCGGTTGTACTGCTGTTTTGGGAAGCTTCTTATAGTGTAGAGGAAGTCCCATGTATCTACAAGGAAATGAGCTCAGTCTGCTGTTGTTACCCATCACAGCCAGCAAGTCAGTCTCCTGGCAGCCAATAGGAAAAATTATGTTTTGTCCATGTTGGTGATGAGCCCCGAGGCTTGACCAAAAATGTATAGGAGGAATTTTGTGGTCAACAAGTCACTAGAAGAGGGTCTGATGAAGATCGCCGCATCGTCCGCATACAGTGATGCACGCACTTGGTCCCCTAGTTTGGAATGGTGGACAGCAAACCTCTTTGATGGGCCTTCTGGAAAAGCTTGATTAAGGGTTCCATTGCTAGTAAAAATATCATTGGCGAGAGTGGGTAGCCTTGACGGACTCCACGGGCATGAGCAATCTTATTACCAGGAGTACCATTGAGTAGGAAGGAAGATGATGACGTTCCCCATAGCGCGGCGATCCAATCTCACCACTTATCTCCGAAGCCAAGGTGTCTCATGATGTCCATAATATATGCCCAATTGATTGTATATATATGTCTAGTTTGATAAAAAGCGCAGGTGACTTCTTTTTATGGAGCTCCCGCACCGTTTGCTGAACGAACATGAAGTTGTCGTGAATACATCTGCGCTTAATAAATGCATTCTGGTGCAAGGATATAATTTTGAGATGATTTTAGAGGCCAACCTAAAATGCATTCAGGGGCCAACCTATTAGCAAGGACCTTTGAGATGATTTTAGCAAACACGTGAATAAGGCTGATTGGCCGATAATCAGTAATTCTTCTCGAGTCAGGTTTCATGGGGATAAGCACCACTAGAGCTGTGTTAAGGGCTTTTAGACCTTGCTGATTTGATAAACGGAGTTGATTCACTGCTGCTAGTAAATCTGACTTGATTATGTCCCAGGAGGAAAGAAAATGACCTGAAAAGCCGTCCGCACCCGGTGCTTTACATTTAGGCCTTTCTTTATTGATTACTCTATGAACCTCCTATTCAGTGATGTGCTCATCCAAGTGTTGTAGTTCCCACTACTGCCAGCCTAGATGTGAGAGGTCCAGTGTTAGGTCCCTTGGATGATGAGTTGTAACACCCATATTTTCAATTAAAAAAATAGATTCAAAAAAATAGTTTGAATGCATGTGTTTGTACATTTTTTGTTTGATTGTTTGAATTCAAACTAACAGAATTTGCTAAGAATTTGAATTTGAAAGCAAATGAAAATAGAAAAGAGAAGAAAATGTAATTAAAATTAGCTGGGCCTATGTCCCCACCGCGGCCCAACTCTTTTTCCTCCTGCGCAGCCCAGCCCTTCCTCACCCCTCTCCCTCTCACTGTCATGCGGGTCCCGCCTGTCAGACCTCTCTTCTCCAGCTGCCCCTCCCTCCATCCGCCCGCTCACCCGATCCCGCGCGCGCAGGCGCGGCAACTGCTGGCACGCTTGCGTCCCTTGCCCCGCGCCCACTCCCAAATCGCCCTGGAAACCGCTGCGTAAACCTCCCCTATTTAGTCCTCGGCCCCACGCTCTCCCTCTTCCTCCACTACCTCGAAACCCTAGGCCACCGCCATGGTTGCCGCCCCAGCTCGCCGCGCCGCATGAAGTCGCCGATTCAGCCACCACCGAGATGCTTCAGAGCAGCCCGACGCCGCGCCGCTCTTTTAGAGCTCTTCCACGGCAAATTTCACCGCCGGAGCCACCACCCCGACATTGCCGAAATTGGAGCCATCGACCTCGCCGTCGTGCACCCGTCCCCGACCGATTTCCCACGTGCAAGATGCCCTAGGTGAGTTCCCCGCCTCCCCCTCTTCCTCCTTGTTCAATTACCGTTGAGTTTGGAGCATCGGAGCGCCGAATCCGGCCGACTCTGGCGAGTCTTGGCCATCGGCCATGTGGGCGCCGCCGCCTTTGGTGGCTCAGGCCGCCACCCACCTCACCGGGGCGACGTGCCCCTCCCTGAGTCGTCCATCGTTGAAGCAACGGTCCAGATTAGAATAGGTGAAGGGGTACGCCCTTCGGTCCATGGTGGACCATGGACATGCGCCCCACCCCTTGGTGCAGAGAACCATAGACCAATTCTATGCCTTTTTCTTCATAAAAGAAAATAAGAATAGAAATAGAAAATATATATTTGCATATAGGCCCCTGTACTTTAATATAAAATTATGCATAGGTGCTCAAAGCTCTCCGTTTAGCATTTTAGACCTAGATATTTCTGGAATTAGGCTAAACACATGAAATAATGGTTAGGCCCCTGGAATTTTATTAAATAATACTTTTAACCCATGTTCAGTTAGGAAAACATACTACTCAGCCCCTGAGGTTATATTTAATTACTGAATATGGTTTAAAAATACATTTATTAAGTAGAAAATATTTATAAATGATATAATAGATATAAAAACAGTAGAAAATTTAGTATTAAATACTTTTAGTCTGAAGTTAAGTTATAGATGCATATAAAATATATTTACCATGAAATAAATTTAATAAAAATGTTTTTGGCTATAAATAATTACTAAAAATGTAGAATAAATAGGAAAAATGTTTATAAAACTATTTAAGCTGAAATAAAATTATAAAATGCATGTAAAATATATTTTGATTATGGAAAATTCATTAAAAATATTTTTGGCCTATAAATAAATACTAAAAATGGCAAATAAATGGTAAAAACATTTCTTTGGCTATGAAACAAAATATCAACAAGTGAAAAATATACTTTTTATAGGAAACTTGTCGTTACCCTGTGTATCGTATATCCCTTGGGATTACAAAAAGACCAAAGGAACTTCACCTCTCTGAGTTGAAGACCTGCGAAGGCCGCACGTGTCATACAGGACCGGACCTGCCTCCCATCTATGGTTAGTCCTGGTGCTGCCACGTGTATACTGCAACGGGACGTACATCCCACACATGGGATAGCTCCAGGCTAAACACTTGAGCAGCACCCCCGGACCTAACCCTCGACAGAGGGAAGCTCCGATACTGACACGTGTACATCTACACCGGACCTACCCATCCCAAGACGGACAGCTCCGATGCTGTCACATGTCCAACCTCCGGACCTTCAGCCTTAACAATCATACTGGTGGACCCCCAACAGCTCGGACCTTTAAGGGGTAATCAAAGACTTCAAGACTCGATTAAGTGTCATTAATACTATATTAATGACACACGATCGGAAGGCCCTTAATACCGGTAATGGCATTGTCAAGCCCATTACCATGCTATTAAGGGTACTTAATCTCATTAATGGTGTATTAACCATCAGTAACCGCCAGGGCCACATGTCGGGTCAGGCTAACGGTGTAACGACCGGTCCTTGTACTATAAAAGGACTGGTCGACGATACACAAGGGACAACTCTCTTGAACCCTGAGAACCCTCCCATACACAGCTTTGATACCCAATACAACAACTACACACCCCGTGGAGTAGGATATTACGCTCAGGCGGCCTGAACCATGTAAATCCTTGTGCCATTTGACATCGTCTTTTGAATTCCTGCGCGCCCAATACCGAACCACAAACTCCGCGGGCTACCAACGGTAGTACTGGGAGAACTGTCGGATCAACACTCCGACAAAACTATAAGTTGAACAATAAAGTATGTTCAATAATTAGCATAGTTACACTATTTAACATCATAAAATCACTCATGTCATTGATTTAAGCCATTATTACACTGAACCCTATTTCATCGAGATATATCCAATCGTAGTAGTTTGTATAGTTGTTTTATATGTTTGATGTATTGCTTTTGATTTCTTTTACTTTGTCGTTAGTACATGTGCGTTCACGTCGCGATCAAGAAACGACATAAAGATGCAAGGAGCAAGAGTTCAACGAAGAAGAAGAGCAGCTATATAAAAACGGGCAAGTGCCCTTGACCATCTTGCACCTTTTTAAGGGTTTAGTTAGTTGCATGCTAATTAATATGGATCTTATGCTATGCCCTGTTGTTTTACCTTATTACCTTGTCGCTTGGGGTATGGAAGAGTGGTATATTGGATTTACTTTACGCTTAGCCATGCATAATAGATGGGTGGGAAAACATTGACCATATTTGTTACTTATGACTTACTATTATGATTATGATTATGATGTTGGAAAATGAATTGTAGTAAATAGGAATCTGGTGGGTTGATTTGAATGGTATGGTGCAGTACGCACGAGACCCGGGATTGGGATTATGAACCTTGCCAGATTTTAAGGACCAGTTTATGGAGTAACCACTAAGCTATGCAGTATCGCCACAAGACTGAGTATGGGGCAGCTTGGTCAATTAATTATACATCTCCCGGTTTAGTGCTGGTAATTGGACGGTGCGGGGAATTGGTTCAGCGTATCTGCCTTGGGATCCGCATGGCTCAAGAGGGGCTTCTCCTGGCGGAGGTAAAATGGACTCTAGGAGGCGGAGCGGTGAAACCTTAGAGGGTCAGTTACTAGTCGGGAGGACCTTTGTAAAGACCTCGTAGTGATCTCCTGGCCACACACCTACGGAAGTGTGTAATATGAGTTGCGCACCACTGGCATTAGGGAGGTTTACTTGGTCCACCTGGCAACAGGGGATGGAATCACGGCTTGTGGGTAAAAGATACATTCTCTGCAGAGATAGAAAAACTGTCATGACAGTCTTGCTCACGGACAAGAGTGGCTTGGTGTCGAATTCATAGTTAGTCAATGGTTGAGATGATTATTGGGATGATGGTTGAGAATGAGATTGGTATTATTACATTACTATTGTTATGGTTGGGAATATTCATCTAGATGTAGGTTGCTAATAAAAGATAAGGATAGGTTTAAAGCATACTGCTTAAACCACTATCAGCCTTTCCTTTTTGATTTGCATCCATGTCATTTATTTCCCACACTTGCGGAGTACCACGAGATGGTACTCACACTTGTTTTGTTGTATTTTTAATATGCTGCTCAGTGAAGAGAAGATCTAATAAGGAAAGTGACAAGTGAAGACGGTGCATAGGTCGCGTTGCTGCCAGTTAATTTGCATGTGGTTGCCCTGAAGTTTTTCCTCTTCTGCTGCTAATTCAAAACTCTTTTGAAGGTATAAATGTTGTTTGCATGCGATATAAAACTATTTATCACTTTTTTTCATACATGTATGGTGAAACTGATCCTGGCATACATGTATTTTGCAGCTGGTTTTATTCTTAATAAAACTGGGTGTGACATGAGTCCCCAGGTGCTCCTTGAAATGTTGGAAGATGATCTCTTGCTTTCCAGTTTGTGAGATAACAACTTTGTTGTTCTTCTCGAGTGACTGTATGAAGTTGGTTTTTCGTCTCGAGTTCGCAATAGAGGGAAAATATTGGGTGTTGGCTTCGCCTTTACGGACCCAAGTCAATCTGGACTCCTGCCTAGCTCTTGATTTTTCTAATATTGCAAGGCCAAGGATCCTGCTCTTAAGAAGCTTTCCTATCTCTCTTTCCTGGTTTGTTAGGGGACAGTGCTCCATAGCCTCATCTAGCCTAAGAATTACTTCTCTGCAGAGCACTATGGCAAGCTTGCCTTGGGGGATATGGAATCGGGACCATTGACGGAGAGCTTGGGCTGTTCTGGACAATTTGATGTGTAAAACAAGCATAGCATTGTGCTGTGGAGGGACCTCTTTAGACCATGTCTCTTGAACACATTCCAGAAACCCAGGCATTTTCAGCCAATGTTCCTCAAATCAAAAAGAACAATATCTGCAGTCTTCTTCAAATGGCAACAGAAGCAATGGACAGTGGTCCGAGATCGAGGAGGATAAGCCTGGAGTATAGAATCACCGAAAATGTTTTCCCAATGTGGCGAAATAAATGCACGATCAATCCGTGTTAGTGTGGGTTCTTGCTATTCATTTGACTTTGTGTAGTGCCTTCCTAATATAGGAATTTCTTTGACTTCTATATGCTTCAGCGTTCTTTGATATCTTGTCATCATGTGCCGGTTAAGCCATCCACCATTTTTATCTTCATCACTATGAATAAGATTGAAGTCTCCTAATATGAGCCAGGCCGGTAGAGCGGTCTGCTTTATTTGCTTAATCTCCGATAAGAACAACCATTTCTCTATGTCAGATTGTGGGCAATAAACTCCTGTTAATGTTGAGTGTTGTGTTGTATGATCATCAATGACAGTCGCTGTAATGGAGAAGGAACGGATAAAAAAATCCGAAAGCTTCATGTGTCTATTGTTGCATGCAAGAAGGATCCCCCTCTGGTTCCTTCGGCTGGGAGGTACCCAAAATTGTTCGCGTATTGCGCTCCCAGAATTTCACTAATGGCTTGAGAAGTAATCTCTGCCATCTTAGTCTCTTGTAGGCATACAACCATAGGACGGTGTAATTGAATGAATTGCTTCACTTCAGCTTGTTTGGCTCTACTGTTAAGCCCACGAACATTCCAAGAAATGAAGGAGTATAAATTAACTGTTTTAGTCATTGAGGAAAATCAGCATGACTACCATGCAGCGTATGTCCCTCCGGTGGTGATAGAAAGCTCTGCATGGCAAGTGATACAACTGACAAGAGACAACAAAAAACAAAGGGTGGTATGATCACATCCAAGTACTTCTAACAGGAGAGGGACAACAATCATCAGGTGAGAAAGCTCAACCTGAGAACAAAAGCAGAGGTGCCTCATGCTAACAGCCAACCCCCTGAGGAACTCGTTAGCTACATGGTGCTTTCTGACAGACCACCACAGACAACAAAGTGCGGGATACAACCCTACAGGACACCACGACATGACTAGAACATCTAGTCGACCGAACATAGGACGTCTTGGACCCTTCATTTGACCTTGAGAGCATCCACCTTGACGGTCTGCGTCGTCTTCTTCTTCACTTTGCCCTTGCATTTCTTCCTATGTTCAGCCACCGCCGTTAAAGCAGTGATTGCTTCCAACGCAGAAAGAGAGAGGGTCTTCTTATAGGTGTTCAAATATTGTTTAAGAGTTGCATTATCCATGGCCTGGTCAGGTTTGAGGAGTCCCCATTTCTTAGCAAGTAGTTCATGTGTCATTTTAATGGCTGGTTGCGGGCTTTTGTCTTGTTCTTGAGACGAGGATTGTGCCTTTGGGGAGCTTGGCCCTTCTTACTGGGTTGTTCCTGATTATCGCAATCTCGCTCTTCCTGGTTAATTTGCAGGACTGGGAACAGAGCTGCTTGGGTGGGATGTGCAATTTCTTCAGAGAATTTAATCAGCTTGTCAATAGCGGGGGCAAGTTCTGGAACCGCGATCTCGATTGACTGCATTGTTGTGAACTAAGTTTGGGTTTCAGGCACCATCATAGCATTAGCTTCAGTGTTTAGATCCGGATTAGGTTCCGAGGTTCGGGTGGCAGTGTCAATCAGAGGAGTCAGTGGCTGATTATCAGCATCTGAGGTAGACTGCTCCTGAGAATCTGAAAGGATGCCTGAAACCACAGGTTGGAGAATTGATTCATCTCTCTGGGAAAAGGCTGTGTCTGATGTCTGGATGATAATGGCATCCGAGTTGCCACCCCTGCCTGTATCTAGGGACTGGACATAGTTACTTTCTGACCCATTTGGGTCATCAGCAGGCCATGGACCAAGCTTGGGGATGATTGTTATTGCGTCAAAAGTTGTGGAGCAACGGGATTCCACCATGTCAATAAGATCTTCCACTGGTTTGTAGGATTGAGATGGTTTGCTAGCCGATTTGGCCTTCCACAACTGCCTCATGGCCCTGCACTCCTCCAAAGTAGGGTCCCTTGGACCAGGGGCAGGGAGGCAACTAGCTTGTGATGCCGGGAATTCTCTCCACGAGTCCAGTCATCATGACGAGAACGGTCATGTGAGCATCCTCAACCTGAACCACGATTGCCTACCCATCTGGCCACTCTGTCCATCAGAGGGCGAGGCCTAGCGCGACAATCTGATCCATCGTGTTCATCATCATCTCTGGAAGGGTGTCGATGAAGGGAAGGAAGGTGAGGGGGGGGGTGCAGTTCCTCTTCCGGCAGGTCCCCATTGCCCCTCCCAAACCGCCATCGGAACTCACGGATTGGCCTTTTTCCTTCTGCCAGCAACTCTTCCGAGGAATAGTGATAGAATAGGAGGTCTTCGACATAGTCAATATGTGTGAAGGCTCTGTATGTGTGGCCTCGATGTAAGCTTCTTGGTCTGTTGAAGTGAATTTGCTGGTCAAGTCCATGTTGGTCTGTACGTTGTTTGAGCGTGAGGTAGACAACTTGCGGAATTCTGTTAGGGTCATGACAGAATGCCCAACACACAAATGCGCGCATGTCTTCTCTTCGACTGTACTCGGCCGCCACATGATGAATGGCGCAAGAATCTCACAGGTCTCTTGCTGCAGTATCCTCATACCAAGCGTGGAAGGGGACTCCTTCCAGACTGATCTTAACATGGTAGGGAAGGACACACCTTTCACCGTGAGTATCAGCATCCCACGGGTGGAATCAAAAGTCAAAGGGGCCTTCTCTTATTTGGCCTCTAGTGAACGCTATGTCCCAAAGAGACTCACTGGTGAAAAGGACAAAGAAGGATTCTGGGGCACAGTTGAATACGTGGAACTCGTATTCTCGAAGATCCAGAGGGTGCATGATAGCCTCTTTCAATTCCTCCCTTGAGCTGACACCAAGGGCACCTTCCTCTGTTACCAGCAATGCCTTGTTGGTGAGACGGTGAAGCTGCCGTGCCATGTCCTCTGAGAGTACAGCGACCCTCTCAGCATATCGAGGCCTGAGCCTCGGATTACCCGGATACTCAACCGTGTTGCCCCACACCATTGGCTCGGTGCGCTCAACTCGAACAAGCTCACGGCTATCCCGACCAACCGAGTGGTTGTGGTCCAAAGGATTTCCTCCCAACGAGCATCTCCTCTCCGTGGCAGGTTGCAAAGCAGGGTTGATATGCCCACACCGACCATACCATCAAGTATACCGATTACATCAAGCAAGATGGAACAATCATCAAGTCAAGCTGCACCAGCTCATGTTGTCGATGGACCAATTACTCGTAGCCGAGCTAAACAGCTACAACAAGAGGTGCACGCGCTACTTTGTGAAATTCCATTTATTAATGAGAATTATATACTTCCTAAATCGTACATGTTTCTATTACTCAGGTTCACCAAGGAGGATGACAAGGACACGCCAAGACTGAACCAGAGAGGAGAACTACGTCGAACCAGTTCGGCCTGGCAGAACTGTCATGAAGAAACAGTCATATCTCTTGATTCATAGAAGCTGTGAAGGTCCATGAGTACTTGTTGGAAAGGTGTTGAAGTCAACTTTCAAATGCCACTAAGTGCCGAGTGCTTTAGAGGTTCCAGCTTGGCAGCCGAGTGCTTTTGGTGCAGACTGTTCAGAAGATCAACAGTCAGCCTGATATCCAAGTTTCCGTGAGAAACTGTATCACTCTACAATATTTCGTGAAGCATGCTACACATTGTGTGAAAGGTTATCAAATTATCTTTCCAACGCATCTGGTCCCATGTCTTTTGGATGTCTCTAGGTGGAGTTATGATTAAAACACTGAAGACCACCCAGAAGGCCAGAAGACATGCGGGAAATTGATGACCACTGCATGAATGATCAAGCAAGTTGGCCTTCCACCTTCCCACGTGGATTTTTCAGTTCACATCTATTCTTAGACTAGTTGTTGGTATAAATATCCCTCTTTTGTAAGCCAAGGGCAACTCTTTGATGAATTAAGATTATTCCAGTGAAATTTGCAGCCGAGCTGCTTGAGTGTCTTACTCAACCCTTGTTCTTCCTTGTTCTTCTTGAACTTGTGGGGAGATCTCTCTGATATCCACTAATTCGTGCTCTGCGGGTTCCAGTACGGCTGCCTCGTCTTGTGTGGATTAGCTCCGGTTGTGGTTCTGCGGTCGTTCGGAGATCGAGTCAAAGTCTTCGCGGTTTCGGTGTCTCTCTCCCCGTCGCTTGGTCGCATCCAACCTTGGTCAGGTATAAAGCTAGTTATCCGCGCTGTTTCTACAGCAAGTTATCTTTTTCTTGAACCTCCTGTCGTGAAGATCGGGCCACCCTTCGCCGAACCAAATTCGGTGCATATCAAGGGTGGTGAGTCTTTGAAAGGTGAGAGTCAGATAGGGTTATGACTAAAGGGGGCAATCTGTTTTGCCGGGAGGGGTATATATAGGTACCCCTCTTCCAGTATGACTTGGGCAACGAACTGAGATATGGTTGTAGGCTTTGCAGATCCAGCATCTCTTGGGTTCTCTGCATTGATGTTCAATATGGCCTCGAGCTAAACAATTGTACAGCGCCCCCTGAGTTTGTCTTTCAAAAATTGCATAATAAAGCGGTTCCTAGGTGACATAGTGTTAATGTCCCTCTCTTTACGCCACCAGTGCTTTCGCTTGACTTGCTGCCATTGAGTGGCCGCATTCTCCGAAGCGTCACCTTTGATCGATTGGTTATACCGGAGGCTAAGGGGTTCAGTCTGGATCTCATGCAGGATAAGTGGAGTAAATGTAAGATTTCCTTGTCCCCTGGCATTAAACTCATCTCTCGTGATTCCCTTTCCAAGGCCCGGCCTAGCGGCATCATTGGCCCATCCTGGTTGGAACAAACGGCACGGTTCGTCTTCCTCACGAAAGCTAGCAATGGCGGGTTGGGAATTGAAACGGACCTTCCGAGGACGAATGAAGGGAGGAACTGTCTCTAATGCACAATGCAGTATTTTGCAAAGTATTACTGCTAACGCAACGCATGACTTCAGCAAATGATTTAGAAAGCTTACCAGCGCCCGCCGGAGGTCTGACGGAGCTTGCTTGTTTCTGCCCAAGTTCCAGGTGCTTCGTTCTGCAGGACGCGACTTGATTTGTCCCTTCTACATGCTTCTTCGTTGAGTCTTCTAGGATCTGGTACTCCTTTGCTTGAAAAGGCCTTCTGGCGGCATACACCTTCGGCGTTGGGTGGACCAGCAGGTTCTCTGCCTTGACCCTGATGACTTTGGAGCTCGCCTGCGTAGGAGCGCGCTTGGATGCCCCCGACGAAGCTCTGAACGGCTGCAGCGACTTAGTCGACGAGGGAGGTTGATTTTCCTGGAGAGGAGGCTGGATTTGGGGTGGAAGTTGGGAATCTTGTGGATATTTGGGGGGGGGGGGGGGCGCGGTCGCCCTCGCGAGGCTCTCTCGGGAGCGTAGCAGCCATCATCAAGTTTGTTCTTGGTTGAATCAGCAACACATTTACACAAATGAATTGTAAGCGGTTCACTTGTTGCACAACTATATTTAAAAAAAACGCACAACTAGAATTTGAATGGAAGTTGATATTAGAAAGCAGCCCCGCGTGAGTTCTTCTTGATTTTGTACTAGAGAGCCTTTTCTTTTTTATTCTCAGTTTCTTCGGTCTTCTTTCCTCCGTCACCTTAGAGGGACTGCTCTTGGAGTGACTAGTTCATGTCTCTTTGCTCTTCTGGTGTTTTTTTAGAAAAGCCACGGTTATGTACTGTCAGTATATATATATACTACATCTCAAAATACATGTCACTCTCTAGTTAAAAATGAATTAGAGAGTGACAAGTAATTCAGAATGGAAGGAGTAATTTAGAATTTGGTCTGATAGCTGCCACTTGCGTAAGAATGTGTTATTCGCTTCTTATCCCATAATATAAATGTAAGCTAATTGCTCCTTTGTTTGGACCCTGAAACTCACAAGTATGCGCTGCTCTAGTCCGATCCGATCGAACTCACCGCTTGTGTCAGTACAGCGTCTGTATATATATGAGAGAGATTGATGATGCCCACTGAAGGATTCTGTCTAGCAGGATGACGTATTGTCATTCAAAGTGGATAGATTCTTTAGTATGTTTCTGGCAAGTCCAACCGATGGATGCTTCAAACCCGTCCAAGACTCGGCCAATGCAGATTCAGTTCAAATGTCACCCAGTTTCTCGTTTCAGGCAGTTTTTTTGCTCCAATGGACCCATTGTCATCTCTAATTCATATACCAAAATAACTCTACATGGGTTGTGGCCCACCTCACACGGCTAGTCAGGCAACGAAAGCAAAAAGCAACAATAAATAAATAATTAAAATATTCCGAGTGAGAAGCAAGGTCGTGCACCTCACTCTAATAGAGAAAGAGAATATTTTCAGGTATTTACTACAAGACCATCTAAAAGATTTATTACTCTATATTACAATTTTTCATACTTAACATATTCTGATTTCATATTCTATATTAACTAACACATACTCGATATTGTATCATATAACTATCTTCTATTTTATATTATATCCTATGACTACTTCTATTCCAAAAATATTAAAGGTGTGTTTGGTTTGTTTACAAGACATACTATACCAAAATTTGGTCATGGCCGATTGATGGTAACACCAAAACGTTGGTAAGATTTCGTTTGGTTTACAACTATTGCAAATCTTACCAACGATATTAGTATGACATGTAGGACCTATTATTATTTATTTATTACATTGAAATACATCCAAATAAGATCTCATTTTGTAGATTTAAATGCAAAGAATATAAATATGAAATCAAAATGTTGATTTGCCTTATTAATTAAAAAATATTAGTGCTTAAAGTTTGCCAAACATTATTTTTCAATTTTCGTGTAACCACTAGTGGTGTGACACGTGGCTGGAGAGATTTTAGGAGTGTCACCAAAATTTGGCGAGCAACTTGGCCGTCTTGGTTGTTGCCAATGTTCTCTTCATATTTTCATTGATAGCGCATTGGTACACCAAATTTTGGAAGTGAACCAAATGGTGACCAAATTGTATAGGCACTTCCAAATTTTGGTAAGATTTCTTTTGGTAATCAACCAAACAACCCCTAAATTTACTATTTAAAAATCCGTTCAAATTATTTTTATTCCCTTTTTTCTTCAGTTTTCCATTTCCCCCCTTTTCCGCTTGTTTTTTTTTCATCCCCCCTTTATCCTCTCCCAAGATTCTGAGTGTCGTGCAGTGGTTCTTCTTTTTTCCTCTTCCTCCTCTCATCCGCCCCCAATCCTTGTGCCACCACATTCTTCTCTTCTTCGGCCCCACCATACCGCTGGACCCGAGCTCGTGGCGCCTGTCCCTCCCCCTCCCACCGGTCTGTGCCCCTCTCCATCCATCATCGAGAAGACACAAGCCCCCATGGACGACGCGGTGGAGGGTGAGGCCACACTGAAGGCAGTGTCGAGGGAGGTGGCGCGACAGAAGAAGGTTTCAACTTTTCGATTTGATCCGTTTTTATTTGATTCCTTCAATTCGATTCCATTTTCTCCGATTCCATTTGATTCTTCATTGAGTACGCCTCGATTCATTTTTATTCAATTCTTGCAGTTTCTATTCGTTTTTATTGGGTTCTCGTGATTTCGGTCCGTTTTTGTTTTGGTTGATTCGCTTCGATTCAATTTTCCATCGATTCACTTTTGTTCTTTCTCACTTCCACTTCGATTCATTTCGATTCGGTTCCTGTGATTTCGATTCGGCTATACTGAGTTCCCCTGATCTTGATTCGTTTATATTGAGTTCCCGTGATCTTGATTCGTTTATATTGAGTTCCTGTGATCTTGATTCATTTATATTAAATTCTCATGATTTCTATTCATTTCCATTCAATTTTGAAAGTGGATAACCAAATCGCCTTGTTCCAGCCGAAGCAGGAACACTTGAGGCTTGGTCTGAGCAATCGTTTAATCAAAATCGATCGGTCGGTTTTTGCTTTTTTCTAAAGTTTGATTTTGAGAAAATGAAAACTGAAGTAGTGTATACTAAAGAAAAACCGGTATTCCGATTAGTCTAAAACTTTGTTTTGGTTTCGATTAAACAGAAGAAAATCGCTTTTTACAGACTGCTGATTAGATCGATTAGTTGGATTTCTGTTCCCGTTTATTCATGTGATGTGGGACGACTCCACCCCGCACCACTTCGGGTGTCGTGTGGATAGCGCTTTACTGTAGCAACTACTATTTATTACAGTTCCGCTTCTTGTTCTCCGCTGCAGCTGTGTTACTGATACGCTACGTAGCACCCGCTGCGACCGGCTCAAGCACACTCCTCTCACTCGAGTAGAGTGGGGGAAGAGGAAGCGAAGCGAAGAGGAGGGAGAGTGTCGCCGCAGGTAGTGCGGTGTCGCCAATCTGGTGAGAGGATGGGGTGCGCGGTCTCCAAAGTGGATCACGAGGACACGGTGCGGCGATGCAAGGAGCGCCGCCGCCACATGAAGGACGCGGTGGTAGCGCGGCAGCTGTTGGCTTCCGCGCACGCCGACTACCTACTCTCCCTCCGCGTCACTGCCGCCGCGCTCTCTCGCTTCGCGCAGGGCTACCCCTCGCTCGCCGTCTCACGCCACACCGCCCCCGTCCTCCTCTCCGCCGCCCCGCCGCCGCCGGCCACCGCCCACGCGCTCCCCACGCCGGAGCCGTCCACCGCCGCGTCCTCCTCGCTACCACCCCCGACGCCTTTCTCCCAGCACCCGCACCCATCGCCGCTGCCGCCACAGCCTGCAGCGGCACCGGCGCAGCGTATGCCAGTGAGAGCTCCGCGCCCTCGGCGGCTCAGGGTTCCGCACATCCTGTCGGACTCCAGCGTGGCGAGTCCTGCGCAGTCGTCATTCCGCAAGCAGCCGGTAATGTGGACGCCGTCCTCCTCGTCAGCGTGGGACTGGGAGAACTTCTACCCGCCGTCGCCGCCGGGCTCCGAGTTCTTCGACCGTCGCAAGGCCGAAATCGAGGAGGCCAACCGCCTCTGCGAGCTCGAGGAGCAGGAGAAGGCGCGGGCCTACCTCCACTATCTCCACCCGCACAACGTCAAACAAGAAGACGAAGTCGATGACAGCGACGAGGAGGAAGAGGAGAGGGAAAAGGATGGGATGCATTATGGCGGATGGGAGGACGACGAGGAGCACTACGCTTCCACGATGACGTCGGATACCGAATCGGAAGAGGATGGGGAGATGGGGACTAGATCGGAGTGCGGATACGCCGCCGTACAGCTGCCGCTAAGGAGGGATGAGAGGTCGGAGGCTGGGGATTCCTCCTCCACCGTCACAGCGGGGACTGAGATGCGGATGTTGGTGCGCCACCGTACCCTCGTCCAGATTGTGGCAGCCATAGAGGAGTACTTCATCAAGGCAGCCGATGCCGGCAATGGCGTGTCCGAGCTCCTGGAAGCCAGCCGTGAACAGCTCGACCGCAACTTCCTGCAGCTTAAAAGTATGAAATACACAAAGTTCAAAAATCAAAATGTGATTAAAGTTGTTGAGCTTAATTCGATTTCCTTTCTTTTGCAGAGACGGTGTACCACTCTAACAGTGTGTTTTCAGCATTGTCATCAATATGGTCGTCAAAGCCACCATTGGCTATACACCACAAACTGAATACGAATGCACTGGAGATGGATTCAATGGAAGGGAAGAGCCATGGATCCACGCTGGAGCAGCTCTTGGCTTGGGAAAAGAAGCTCTATGAGGAGGTCAAGGTAATTTTATCTTCTGTTGGATGTTACTTCCACAATGGTGATTTTTATTCTTAATTATTGTTGAGTGCTGGCACAACACTCAAATTGAGATGTTATCAGATGTCTTAGTCATTACTTGTTGGTGGAAACTGGTTGAACTATTCAGCTTGGCTCCAGTTGAAATAATCTTAACTGTACTACCTAGATGATAGACAGTCTGGAGACTTTTGGAGCAGTGCAAGCTTAGTGATCCAAGCCCTCACATTCTAAGATATGCCCTTGTAGTGCTTTTAAACAATGACAGGCGAGAAAATACAATCTCGAAGCAAACTTGGGCCATTTCAGCCATGAAGATAGCTCAATCACTTGACTATGGCTGCGACTCAAATGAACATTATAAAGAAAAGTGCAGATTATATTTTCTGTTGGACTGAGTGCAACTTAACCGTTAAGATACTTCTAATCATAGTTCTTAAGGCGTCGCTTTAGCGTCGCTAAAGCGGTAAGGCGGTTTGCCGGCTTAAGGCGTCCCCGTCGCCTTACTTTCGAGGTAAGGCGGTGGTGCGGGAGCAGGGGAACGCCGGGCGGGGGGGGGGGGGGGGGGGGGGGGGGGGGGGGGGGGTTCGTAAGCCCGACCGCTGCCGTGAGGCCGACTCGCCGCCGTGACAGGATCTGCGTAAGGAGTGTGGGAGGCGGCGCCGATCTGAGGAAGGGAGGGACGGAGAGTGGGGGGCGCGGCGCCGATCTGGGAAGAGGTGGGGTGCGGGCGGGCGGCGGCGCCGATCTGGAAGGGTGGGGTGCGGGCGTGCTGCAGGCGGCGCCGATTTGGAAGGGTGGGTGCGGGCGTGGCCCTACGGGGAAGAGGGGAGGCTGATTAGGTTTAAGGGTACTGGACTCAAATGGGCTGGGCTGGAAGTCCAGAATTGGGCTAAAATAAAAAAGAAGAAAAATGAGCTAAAATTTGTTTTATTTTTAAATTGTACAGCCATTAACTACTTCTATTTTCTTATTTTCACATAATACTAAGGCGTCGCCTCGCCTTACGCTTTACCGCTTAAAAGGTAAAAAGGGGTCCGTCGCCTTACGTCGCCTTACCGCCTTAAGAACTATGCTTCTAATATTGGCCAGTCCTGTTTGTTCAGTATATTTTTGAGAAGAATCTAATTCTGAGGCATATAAGTGTCTATAAAGGACTCCTGCACTTTCCTACTTCGGAACAGATGGAGCATTTGATGTATAGTTTTCACTACTTCCAGGAAAAGCAACACAATACATGTACAACTACTTTAAAAAGCATGATAAATGGAAATGGACTTCCTTTCCATTATGCTCAATGTTTTCTATACTGATAGAATGAATTTACTTAATTAATCATAGGGTCTAGGTACATATTTATAGATACATAGATGGGCCGTACAGGCTAGGCCCAAACACAGTCCAACACCCCCCCGCAGTCCCAACATCTAGCCACAACAGATGTTGAGACTGTACCGAAACTCAGAAAACAAAGTCGACGGGAGTCCCTTCGTGAAGATATCGGCAAACTGTGACGTCGTCGGCACGTGGAGAACTCGAACCTCACCGCGTGCAACCCGCTCACGAACAAAGTGAAGATCAATCTCCACATGTTTCGTGCGCTGGTGCTGAACGGGATTGGTGGAGAGGTAAACGGCGCTGACATTATCACAGTAGACCAACGTGCTCCGGGCGACAGGGGAGTGGAGCTCCTGAAGTAACTGCTGGAGCCAAGACGCCTCTGCTACGCCGTTAGCCACGGCGCGGTACTCCGCCTCAGCGCTGGAGCGAGAAACCACGGGTTGCCGCTTCGAGGACCAGGAGACAAGATTCCCCCCCAGGAAGACGGCGTAGCCAGAGGTGGAACGGCGGGTATCAGGGCACCCTGCCCAGTCAGCGTCGGTGTAGACCACCAACTCAGAAGGCGAGTCACGTCGAAGGAGAAGGCCGTAGTCGAGGGAGCCGCGCAGGTACCGAAGAATCCGCTTCATCGCCGTGAGGTGCGTCTCCCGCGGATCATGCATGTGGAGACACACCTGCTGAACCGCGTATGAGATATCTGGCCTGGTGAAGGTGAGGTACTGCAGAGCACCTGCAAGACTCCTATAAGAGGTGGGGTCGGCGACCGAGGCGCCGTCAGCCGAAGCCAGCTTCGCCTGAGTGTCCACGGGAGTGGAGCACGGCTTACAATCAGCCATGCCCGCTCGCTCGAGGATATCCAGGCAGTACTGGCGCTGGTGGAGGAACAGAGCGTCCGGACGGTGCTCGACCGCAACGCCCAGGAAGTGGTGGAGCTGGCCGAGGTCCTTCATCGCGAACTCGCGCTGCAGTGCGGAGATCGTGCGCTGAAGAAGAGCCGAGCTGGACGCCGTGAGGACAATATCGTCCACGTACAGGAGGAGGTAGACAGTGTCACCCTCATGCCTGTAAACGAAGAGCGAGGTGTCCGACTTGGCCTCGACGAAGCCAAGCGAGGCCAGGAAGGAGGCGAACCGGCTGTACCAAGCCCGAGGCGCCTGCTTCAGCCCGTATAGAGACTTGTTCAGCCGGCAGACCAAGTCTGGACGGGCTGAATCGACGAACCCTGTCGGCTGACTGCAGTACACCGTCTCTGTCAGCGTCCCGTGAAGGAAGGCGTTCTTGACGTCCAGCTGGTGGACAGGCCAAGAACGCGAGAGAGCCAACGACAGAACAGTCCGTACTGTCGCTGGCTTAACCACCGGACTGAAGGTCTCGTCGTAGTCCACTCCAGGGCGCTGAGTGAAGCCCCGAAGTACCCAACGAGCCTTATATCTCTCCAGGGAGCCATCCGCCTTCCTCTTATGCGTGAAAACCCACTTGCCTGTGACAACGTTGCCACGGGAAGGACGAGGAACCAAGTCCCATGTCCGGTTGGCAAGTAGGGCCGCATACTCCTCCTCCATAGCGCGGCGCCAGTGAGGGTCAGCGAGTGCGCTACGGACGGAGGTCGGTATAGGTGATACCGAAGAGGAAGTGGATGGTGTCGGTGTCGTCGAAGAGAGTACCACTCCGAAGAACCTCTCAAGAGGCCGGAGAACCCCATCGGCACGTCTAGTCACCATCGGGTGAACGTGTCCTGGGTCCCGGTGAAGCAACGGTGGGTGGTACACCGAGGGCTCCGGACGCGCAGGCGTAGAGGCACCAACCCGCTCTCGTCGCTGGTAGACAAGAGCAGGATCGGCGAACCGTGGAACAGGGGCCGCGCGTGGCGCAGCGGGGGACGCGGGAGCCGGAGTAGTCGTCGGGTCCCCGCACAGCGCAGGAGTCGAGGCCGGAGACGCCGAGGCCGCGCGTGGCGCAGCTGTAGGGGTCGCCGGGGCCGCGTGTGGCGCGGGAGTCGAGGCCGGAGACGCTGGGGCCGCGCGTGGTGCAGCCGTAGGGGACGTAGGGGCCTCGTGTGCCGCAGGAGTCGAGGTCGGAGACACCGTTGCCGCGCGTGGCGCAGCTGTAGAAGGCGCCGGGACCTCATGTGGTGCAGGAGACGAGGTCGGAGACGCCGGGGCCGCGCGTGGCGCAGCAGGAGACGTCGGTGCCACGCATGGTGCGGCACTCGTCCCCAGGGTCGACGGAGCCTGGGCACCAACCCGCACTCGTCGCTGGTAGACGAGAGCAGGGTCAGTGAACCGCCGAGTCGTGGCTGTAGGAGGCACAACCGGAGTCACCACAGGTGTCGGTGCTGCATAAGGTGCAGCTGGCGACGTCGTGGGAGCCACCTGAGAGCTGGTGGGTGATGTACCTGCAAAAAAGGGCCAAGGCAGCTGTGGTGGAGCAGCCTCGGTGTCAGTAGAAAAAAGCGAGTCCAGCTCTGCAGCTGAACCAGAGGTGGAGGAAGAAAAGGGAAAGGATGACTCGTCGAAGACGACGTGCCGAGAGATCAAAATGCGGTGGGTAGAGAGGTCGAGGCACCGGTATCCCTTATGCTCAAGGGAGTACCCAAGAAAGACACACCTAGTAGAGCGGGGCGCAAGCTTATGTGGAGCAGTGGCGGAAAGATTAGGGTAGCAGGCGCACCCGAAGACACGGAGGTGGTCGTAGAGAGGGGTAGTGCCATACAGGGCAAAGAAAGGAGTCGGTGCCCGAATCGCCTTGGTAGGAAGGCGATTAAGGAGGAAGGTGGCAGTGTGAAGTGCCTCTACCCAGTAGCGAGCGGGGATGGATGCCTGAAACATCAAGGAACACATGACATCATTAGTGGTGCGAAGCATGCGCTCAGCCTTGCCATTCTGAGGAGATGTGTATGGGCAAGACATGCGTAGCTGTGTGCCATGTGTAAGGAGAAAGTCACGGAGTCGCGAGTTGTCAAACTCTCGTCCGTTGTCACACTGGAGAGCACGAACAGTACGCCCAAACTGTGTGGAAACCCAAGTGAAGAAGTGAGAGAGAGTATCAAATGTCTCAAATTTCAGACGTAATGGAAAAGTCCAAGAGAAATGTGAGAAATCATCAAGTACCACCAGATAATATTTAAAACTCGAGACACTGATAACAGGAGATGTCCACAAATCGCAATGGATAAGATCAAAAATATGTTGCACATGAGACACAGAAGTGGGAAAGGGAAGCCTAACATGGCGACCAAGCTGACAAGCGTGACACAATGACTCATGTGTGCCCCTAGTACACGAGATAACTGAACTACTAGACAACTTCGACATAGCATCAGCGCCAGGGTGACCAAGCCGACGGGTGCCAAGTAGCGGACGAAGCTGTCGTAGCCAGAGCAAAAGACGAAGACGCAACGGAAGAAGGAAGTCGAAGAGTGTACAGGGGCCCCGGACTATCACATCGAAGAAGAAGACGCCGGGTGGAAAGATCCTTCACAGACAAAACCAAAAGGATCAAACTCAACAGAAATATTATTATCAGTGGTGAAACGACGAATGGAAACCAAATTTTGAATAATGTCTGGAGCAACAAGAACATTATTAAGATGGAATGAACCCGGAGAAACTGAGTCACCTACTAAGGTGACTGGAAGAACGGATCCATTTCCAACAACGATCGATGAAGGAAACGACGGATGAGGTGTGTGTGTAGAGGAGAGAATACCAGCATCTGGGGTGGTATGGTAGGAGGCGCCAGAATCAGCCACCCAATCAGTAGTCGGTGGTGTAAGGTGCATGGTGCTGAAGGAAGACGCCAAGTCCTGACGGTCCCACCACATGGGCGGCTCCTGGAGAGGTGCTGGTGGCTCCGAGTACCCAGCGGGGTAGGAAGCACCGCCGTAGGCTGGAGCGGGCGATCCAGCCATAGGGCGACCAGGTCCACCATAGCCCGGATGGGCTACGTACGCAGCCGGAGGACGTGGCTGGCGCGGAGTGGAGGAAGTCGGTGGCGCCCCAAGAAGACCCGGAGACGGTCCAGGCCACATAGAGATCTGGCCAGTCCACGGGTTGTACGGTGTGGGCCAGGGCGCACCTCCCTGGCCAGTGCCACCAGTACCACCACCAGTAGGAGCAGTGGACGTAGGAGTACCGCCAGCACCTCGTCCTGTGCGCCTTCCGCCGCGACGTCGACGAGTACCACCCCCAGAGCCAGCAGAGGCACCCGGGGCGGTAGGTGGAGTAGGCGGTCGCGGTAGTGGTCCCCCAGAAGACGGTGGGCGTGAGGGCTGCCCGGAGCCATAGAAGGTTGTGGCAGACCCAGAGGTAGCAGACCCACCCGCCGTGATCTCCTCAAGCTCAAGATCAGACCATACCTTCTCGAAGGTCGGTGGCGGCTCCATACGGAGAAGCCAGAAGCGAAGATGGCTGAAACGCTCGTTCAGGCCGTGAAGGACCCGAAGAACTAGAGTGCTGTCAGCGACCGGCTCGCCAAGGTCGCGCAGGGAGTCAGCCATGCCCTTCATCTCTCCACAGTAGGCCGAGATGGAGCGGTCACCCTGCACTGTAGTCTGGAACCGTGCGTTAATGTGAAGAGCCCGAGTCGCACGGTTCCCCAAGAAGTGGTGCTCCAGTATCTGCCAAGCCTGGCGCGCGGTCCCCCCCACCGCGCTGTCCGACAAGCTTGTACAGATCATCGGCGAGAGTGCCAAGGATCCAGGCAAGGACCAGACTGTCCATGCTGATCCAAGAGTCATCCCACGGGGCGTCGTCCTGCTGGACGTGGTCCGCAAGCTGGTACCGCCGTAACGTGAGGAGGAACTCGTTACGCCAGCGGGCGTAGGTGGTAGAGGTACAACTCAGAACAGTCGGCACTAGTGTCCGAATGTTCTGAACTCCAGCCGCCTGGGCGTGTAGGGCGGCGGTGAGTGACGCCGAGTATGCGGAGTGCACACCGGTGTCCAAGGTGGGCTCGTACGTCGCGCCCGGCGTCGGTGAGCGCTCTCCTGAATCTGGTGCGAGAGAGCAGCCGCCGAGGCGCGCTCCTCCTCTAAGGCAAGAGCGAGTGCCCGCTCGCGATCGCGAGAGGCAGCCAGAGCCGCGAAGACACTGGAGGTGTCCGCGGCCGGAGTAGTAGTAGTGCCAACAGCAGGTCCGGAGCCCGTCATGAAGGCGACGGCAGTGGGGGCCGGCAAGTGGTCCGCTGGCGGAGGGACCAGTCGCATCGCCGTACGCAGGTCGGGTCATGGTGATGAGGGGCGCGCCCGCTGCAGGACCGGTGGCAGGCGCACCGGCGCAGGGGAGGGAGTCGGCCAGGGAGGGGGACGGCGCCGGCGAGGGGCGCACCGGCCCAGGGAGGGGAGGCGGCCGGCAGCGGCTGGGTCAGGGCCGCGCCGGCGGCCAGGGGAGCTGCGGCCCCGGCGGCGGCGTGGGGGGGCGCCTGCGCCGGCGGCCAGGGGAGGTGCGGCTGCGGCGGCGGCAGCGGCGGGGGCGCGGGCGATAGCGGCCAGGGGAGGTGCGGCCAGGGGAGGCCCGGCGGCGGCGGCGGCGGCAGCGGCGTGAGGGGCGCCGGCCATGGGTAGAAGAGGAGCGGCCAGGAGGGGGGCCGTCGGCGGCGGCGTTGGCGGCGGCGGCGGCGGCATGGGGGGGCGCCGGCCGTGGCGTGGAGGGCACCGGCCATGGGGAGAAGAGGGGCGGCCAGGAGGCGGCCACCGGCGGCTGCAGCGGCGGGGGGAACGCCGGCGGCGGCGGCCATGGAGGGGGGGGGCCCGCCGGCGGCGGCGGGGCGGCGGCGGCGCAGGGCGCCGGCCATGGGGGGAAGGGGTGGCGGCTAGGGTTAGGGTTAGGGTGGGGATTAGGGTTTGGCTAATGATATCATGATAGTACTTAATTAATTATAGGGTCTAGGTACATATTTATAGATACATAGATGTGCCGTACAGGCTAGGCCCAAACACAGTCCAACATATACAGCTCTTTTCCTTGAGATTTTTGGTCTAGATCATCAAGAAATTGTCTCTAGTATACATAATAATGATATATCTTGTAGCGCCAAAGGCCAAAGCTAGATTTTAGCATATCTTTGTCCTCAGTGTCAGAAATTTTAAGCGAAATACCAATTCAAGTTTGAAACTTCTTGCATTTATACTAATGATTTGGATTGGAGGAAGCCTATACATGAGGATTTCATATCTGTGATCTTGAGAAAATGATTTACTATACTTTATATAGTTGTATCCACTATGCAGTTTTTCAGGACCTTTATTCTTAATGTCAAAATATGTATTAATTTTAATTCCTGCAGGCAAGAGAGGGTGTGAAGATTGAGCATGAGAAAAAGCTTTCTATCCTTCAGAACCTGGAGTACAGAGGGAGGGATAGTGCCAAGCTGGACAAGATCAAGGCCTCCATAAACAAGCTTGCAATCACTGATTATTGTTACTTCACAGGCTGCCACCTCTACGTCATCAGCCATTGTTAGAGTCCGTGACAATGAACTTGCACCACAGCTTGTTGAGCTTTGTTTTGCGTAAGTCTTGTTCCTATTTTCCCCATCCCTGATTCCAGATCTTGTGGTTCTGCTCAGTTGTGCCTAACTGTTTTTGTACATTAACATGCAGTCTGCTGGGTATGTGGAGGTCAATGAATCATTTCCATGAGATCCAAAATGAGATTGTTCAGCAAGTCCATGGTCTGGTCGACAATTCCACGGCGGAATTGACATCTGATCTTCACAGGCTTGCAACCCGTGATCTTGAGGCTGCTGTTTCAGCATGGCACTCAAACTTCAACCGCCTCATAAAATATCAGCGTGACTACATCCTCTCTGTATATGGCTGGCTGAAGCTCACACTCTTCCAAGTGGACAGCAGTGCCCCACAAGAAGCCCATGCCTCGCTGATCTCGCGTGAGCTCACAACCTTTTGTGACGAGTGGAAGCAAGCATTGGACCGACTTCCAGATGCTGTGGCTTCGGAGGCTATCAAGAGCTTTGTGAACATCGTTCATGTCATCTACACTAAGCAAGCAGAGGAGATGAAGATCAAGAGGCGGGCAGAGACATATTCAAAGGAGTTGGAAAAGAAAACCAACTCGCTTAGGTCCATTGAGAAAAAGTACTACCAATCCTACTCAGTGGTTGGCCTTAGCCTTCCTGGCAGTGGCCGTGATGGCATTGAAAGTGTCGCGTATGATGCCCGTGATCCGCTTCGAGAGAAGAAGTCTGAGATTGCCCTATGTCGCAGGAAGGTGGAGGATGAGATGACAAGGCATGGTAAGGCTGTCGAGGTCACACGATCTATGACATTGAACAACATACAAACAGGCCTTCCAGGAATGTTCCAAGCGATAGCTGGTTTCTCAGGGACAGTCGTCGAAGCTCTTGACGCTGTGTGCCGGCGAGCTGGGTCGGTGCGGTAGAAGCTCACACCATCTGAATTGCAAAGAAATCCTTTGCTGCCGTTTTTTGGGTGATTCAGTAGTTTATATGGGAAAATACAATATATATATAAATATATATAAATAGACTTTGTTCTATATATATATATATATATATATATATATATATATATATATATATATATATAGCTCAAATTAGTGATGAAATTATAGGAGATGACTCCCTGGATGTTTTGGTGTCGGGATCATTTGGATTGTAGATAATGATTTTGCCAGAATTGTTGGTCTCGTGTCGCCCTTTCTGGGTAGTGCGAGGGCAGATATATCATGTACAGACATTCTGGTCTCGACGCTAGAATTGAATCAAGCGCATGCTTCGATTTAATATGGGCGCTACTTCTTATGTGCTTCTACTATTATCTACTTTGTTCCTCCGGGTGTAAAATTTCTGCAGTCTGAACTCTGAACTAAAAGGTAGGCGCTGCCTGCGCATCCCCTGCTATCTGCTTGTCTGAAGCGATGGCATTTTGTGTCGGTTGTTTTCTGTGCCCTTTTCAACAACTGCCTCTTGCCGTGCTACAATGGTGCCGAGAACATGGCTCACAAGATCCAATTTTGCAAAAGCTCTCGTCCCCTCTCTGTCCGCCACAGGACGGCCTTTCCGATCCTTGCTCGCCGCCTTGGGCAACATGGTGGAGTCCTCCGTTTTCCAAATGCTAGCAAAAGCGTGGCTGGCATTTGGACCTATGCCTGTTGTTGGGCAAAGCAAAGCCGACCATTCCTTTCTTAGAAGGCTCTGTGGCATGAAAAAGTAGCTGCATTCGTCTTCCGAGGACTTGAATGAGATCACATTGCCGGAAGTGATAGCAGGGATGGAGGAACGGTGAAATACCAGGGCGTGGGTCCAACATGTTCGCTGGACCCCTTCCTGCCTTCAAGTTGCTCAGTGCTTGCTTCGAGGGAAATAAATAAATCTGTTCAGTGATTGTGAATGGTCTTTTTATAGAAACAATATCGCCAATGGTCTTTGGGCTGGCTGCGCAACAAGGGTCCAAAAACCTCATGGAGAATCCTTTCTCCCTGTGAAGGTAATCCTTGAGTAAAGTGCATCAATGTTCTTAATGTGATATCCGGTTACGAAAATGAATCAAGCGTAATACATATGTATGTCCAGGATGTTTAACACTCATACACGTGTTTCACAAACGATAAACAGATTATAACCATGTCTCAAATAATATCATTAATAATAATACTTTATTACAAACCAAATAGTCTCGAATACAAGCTCTAAACAACAGTAGCGGAAAACACTAAATTCTAAGACTCCAAACTCCACAGGAAAACTTGACGGTAACACGCGCGTCTAGTACTCATCAAAGATCTCCTAGTACTCCACGTCGACGCCTGCGTATGAAGTTGTTGGGGGAATAGCAAGGATGAACACATGTCGTACTCAGCAAATATGAGAAAGTATGACATGTAGCTTAAACAAAGAATGTTAATAAACAATGGCTAATTGCATAAAAGTACATTCAAAACAGTTGAAAATGCAATAATATCATCATTTTGTGAGGTCCTTCCCAAAATAACCCAAATAACATTAATTTCAACACAAATAACTAATACCGCATAAATAATCCATAATGAACTCATAACTGCTCATATGTCTCAATATTACCTTTTTCGTATTTCAAACCCAATTACTGTAACAATATCGATTCCCAAATCAATTCCAGTCATTAAACCATGTTCAAGGTCCATAACTCTAATCATGTGAGGGTCCATGTTACTCGTAAAAGGGAGCACAACTATCATGATAGTTTTTAAACACACTCTGCAAAGATTGTACTACTTTACCTAGAAGTTCGTGATTTCATCACCTTTCGATGACTATGGAATCTAAATTATGTCGTCTCACACTTCCTTAGGTGTGTAGCCAAGAGATCACAAAATAGCTTTTACAAAGTGATTACTAGCATATTTAGACCCCACTGAGGTTTCACCGGTGGTGATGTCTCCAACTGAACACATCCAACCAAGGGCCCCCTCTTGAACCATTCAGATTCCAGGTAGTCCCACCAATCTCTACAAACCCATCTGACTACCCCTTCCCCGAGTATTCTTAATGGTCCAAATAGTACTGGTAAAACACTAATTAGTCATCTAAGTTGTACTCATACTTGGCTCTGTAGTGGCACTATAAATTTTGGATGGTCGCTCCACAAACCGGTCATTAGATCTAAAGCAAGCAAAAACACCAAAACAGTCCAACCCATTCCACATAACCGACTTGCTTAGATCCCTAGGCACCATGTTGCTAAAGGTCATTAATATCATTTCTCATCATTCATGTGTTCAATAATTCATAATTAAGCAATATGATTGTTTCTCATACCCAATTAAGTAGCAAAGATAAAGTGCAGAATACCCTTCCCGACTCTATACATTGTGTTCAAGCGACAAATGTGGTCATATAAAACTAGTAAACTCCTACAATTGGGTTTTTCCATCAATTGACACAAGCATGCAATTTTGCAAACAAAAAATTTAAAAACAGGATCAAAATAATCAAGGACACTTGCCTTGCTCTTGAGCTTGGTTTGGATCGAAAGCTTTAAAGTTCTGGTTTTGCAGGTCCTCAAAAGCACTCTCTATTGCGAGACCTTCTATTCCGCGCGACAAACATGTAAAAAAAGCATTACAATCAATAAATGCTCATATATTACTCAACATTCCATGATATGCATGATTAATGCAATTGTGAAGTAAAACTTGTTAATGAGTTGCTATTAATGTTTAATAACTAGTTACAATAGTTTCTAAAAGTTTGAACAAGTTTGGAATTGATTTGAGTCAATTTGGATTCAATTCAGAATAATACAGATCAGACACTGGACTAGTCCGCTGTCAGGGCCGGACTAGTCCGCCCTGTTCAAAACTGCAAGAATAGGGTTTTCTAGACAACAAGAATTAAGGGTTGAATTCACGTAAAAACTTGGATGTAGATGCTAGAGATCCAAGGGTCGAAGATTGGATGCAACACTTGAATCTTACGTCTAGGGCTTGATGAAGATGAGTTGATGAAGGTTTGATGATGAAGAACGTCAATTGTCAAAAAGTTGTCAAAGATAAATCTTGATTGAGCCTTCTCCCTCTTCTCCTCCTTCTCCGTGCTCTTCGGCTCGTTCTTGACGGCAGCACATGATCAAGGAACGACAACGTGGGTTTTTCTCAAAGGTTGGAGAGGTGAGGGTATTGAGTTGTTTATATAGGGGTAGAGAGGTAGGGTTTGGGGGGTGAATTCCAAGTGGATTTTGGTAGGAGATGTGTAGGGGCCGAGGTGCGGTCCACTTGGGCTCCTCTGAGGTTGGGCACAAAGTTTTTGAGCCCAATTAAGGCAATTACCCAATAACTAATTGTGGAAGAATAATAGAATCTGAGTGGAATTCAGCAGGCCGGACTAGTCTGCAGGGGTGGCCGGACAAGTCCGTTTTGGAACAGAAGCTATTTCGAACAAGTACGGTTTTCTGGCCGGACAAGTCTGGGGTGGCTAGAATGGTTGATCTGGACTGAAATTTTAGACACGATCGGACTAGTCCGCTTGGAATCGAACAAGTCTGGGGGAACATCGGAAGCTCAACTGGACTAGTCCGTGCATGGCGCCGGACAAGTCCGTAGTCCTGAAAAACTCTGAATATCTGAAACAAAGAGGGTTATCAGACTAGTGTGGTTTTAAGGCCGGACAAGTCCATATCCTGACAGACTTAAATTCCTTATTAAGCCTAAATTCATTTCAATCTGGTTCCATTTAAGGTTGTTTTATGTTAAACATGTATGAGGATGTATGCAATGCATTATGCATGAAAATGAGGGTGTTACAAACCTACCCCCCTTAAAATGAATCTCGCCCTCGAGATTCAACGTGGAAGGAAAGCGATAGGGAAATTCCTTCTTGAGATCATTTTCTCGCTCCCAAGTTGCTTTCGATTCTGTATGGTGCTTCCATTGCACTTTGCACCATCTAATCACCTTGTTCCTTGTAACCCTTTCCTTGGTGTCCAAAATTTTGACAGGTTACTCGACATAGGTCAAACCTTCCTCAAGCTCCAATTCTTCCATTGATATCTGCTCTTCTGGAACTCTCAAGAACTTCTTGAGCTGAGAAACATGCATGAAACACATCATGTACATCGGAAAGATGTGCTGACATCTCCAATTTATAAGCTACTTCTCTCTGTTTGTCCTAAATCTTGAATGGTCCAATATAGTGAGGTGCCAACTTGCCTTTGACGTTAAACCTCTTGTGACCTCGCATAGGTGACACTTTGAGATATACAGAGTCTCCCACCTCAAAAGATAGGCTTCTTCGTCTATTATCCGCATAACCTTTTTGTCTTGACTGGGCGGCTCTTAAGTTCTCGCGGATTGTCTGAACTTGCTTTTCGGCATCCTGGATTACATCATGTCCAAATACTTGAGTTTCTCCTGTTTTGTTCCAAAATAAGGGTGTTCTACATCTTCTACCATACAATACTTCAAATGGTGACATCTTCAAGCCTGCTTGGTAACTATTGTTGCAGGAGAATTCAACATACGGCACACTTTTGTCCCAACTTCCTCCATACTTCAATGCACAAGCCCTTAGCATATCTTCCAATATTTGGTTTGTTCTCTCGTTCTGTCCATCCGCCTGAGGGTGATATGCGGAACTGAAATTCAATTGAGTTCCAATTGATTCGAGGCAGCTTCTGCCAGGACCTTGAGGTAAATTAAGAACCTCTATCGGACACTATCTTCTTGGGCACTCCGTGTAAACACACTATCCATCTCATGTATAATTCTTCCAACTTCGCTCCACTATAGGTAGTCTTGACGGGAATGAAATGTGTTGACTCCGTCAATCGATCCACAATAACCCATATTGAATCATAACCTGCTGAAGTGCAAGGTAAACCAACTATGAAATCCATACCAACCTCTTCCCATTTCCATTCCGGAATCTTCAACGGCTGCAATAATCCAACTGGCCTTTGATGTCTATCTTTTACTCGTTGGCACACATCACATAATGCGACATATTCAACTATGTCCCTTTTCATACCATCCCACCAATAGCGTGTCTTCAGATCCTTATACATCTTCGTACAACCGGGATGGGTAGAGTAAAGTGAGTCATGTGCCTCCTTTAATATCTATGTCGGAGTCGCTTCTAATTAGGCACAACAATCTGTTTCCCAAGCCATAGGGTACCTAGGTCATCGTCAAATCTGAATTCTCTCCCTTCTTGGGTCCTTCCTTTGATTTCCTGGATTTCCTTGTCCTTCATCTGACCTTCTCGGATATCCTGTTCCTAGGTCGGATTCAACTCCATTATTCCCATCTCTTTTGCAAATCTAAGATTCACTCGTTCAAACTCCTTGCATAGCTCGGATGGCAATTCCCGAACTATGAGCTGGTGGCTTACTCCCTTCCGACTCAAAGCATCAGCCACTACGTTGGCCTTTCCTGGGTGATAATTGATTCCCACATCATAATCCTTAATGAGTTCCAACCATCTTCGTTGCCTCAAATTCAGATCTGTTTGGGTGAATATGTACTTGAGACTCTTATGATCCGTATAAATCTTGCATCTATGGCAAAGAACGTAATGCCTCCAAATCTTCAACGCATGCACTACGGCTGCAAGTTCGAGATCATGTGTAGGATAATTTTGCTCATGTTTCTTCGATTGCTTGTGTCGGTACCCGACATATCTGTTACCCTCGCGCACAAGCTAGAGCCGCCTTGGTGCCCCACCTTCCAACAGAGGCAGGGCCCAAGGGCGCTACGTGTTCAGAAGGCCCAGACCCATCTGCCTCAGATGCGGGGTCCGGGGTACCCGCAAGAGACTCCAAAGAAGAGTTTTGCTCCCCCCTGGAGATGAGCTCCCAAGAAGCCACATGTCCAGCAGGTAAGGATCCCTCTCCCCCGTGAGATAGGGCTCCGGTGCTGCCACGTGGTCCGAGGCCTCAGACAGGCCACCTCCTGTATAGGCGGGCTCCAGCGCTGCCAAGTGTCCCGCAGCCTTAGGGTCCCCGCTCTACTAAGGAATGGGATCCGGGGCTGCCACGTGGTCTGTAAGACGGGACCCGACGTCCTCCACGGAGGTGAGCTCCCGAGCTGCCATGTGGTCCGTTAGACGGGGCCTGACCTCCACCGCGGAGGTGAGCTCCCGAGCTGCCACGTAGTCCAACCACATGCCCTGGACAGAGAGTTGCGGGATTTAAGAGCGCGGTGCACCTTGTCCCTGTCAAGCATTGAATATACGCGGTTTCCCCAGACGCATGGCGTAGCGCACACCTAATATCAGGTACCGCTACGACCAATCGCATCGCAGTGAAGAGCCGTAGGCCTATCCCACTCTACCAAGTGGATAGCTTACAGCGACAGAGACAGTTGGACAAGACATCCCCTGCCATTGTCTGCAACAGCGCATGGGCCACTGGTGACTCAGGCGGCAAGACGACGAGTCTTCAAAGCCACGATCAGAAGAAGCTTATGCGAGAAGCCTTAGATCTTTAGGATAAGATCTCCCCAGGACCATTTGTCGTGTCCCGGACCCCACTTGTAAGGCGTCTGGCCTTCTATAAAAGGACCAGACAGCCACCATTACAAGGGACCCATAATCCAATCCCCGATACACACACGCATTCACACACACTAGCAATACAATCCACCGTGGAGTAGGGTGTTACGCTCCTTGCGGCCCGAACCACGTAAAAACCACCACCTCATACACTCTCATACCCGAAAACACTCGATTGAGGCCTAAACCCTGCCAAACAAGAACCTCCGCGGGCTGCTCCATTGTAGATCTGGGGGAAGTGTCGCATTAACACTTCGACGCTTGGCACGCCAAGTAGGGGGATTTTTCCCTCAAAAAAAGTGGTTGCGCTTTTACCACCATGGTGTTCATCAAACCCGTAGATGGCGGTTTTCGAGGCCGTCGTCCGGTGAACAGATCCGTCGCCCGAGCGGCGCACTCTGGTCCATCACACCCCCATAGAGATGCAGCTGGCCAAGGTGGCACCTCCGGGCACGTCCCGACCCAATCAGCGCCCCCACAACCACCGACTGCGAGTCCGGAGAGCTCTCTGGCGGCAGCCAGGGCCCTGCTTCACCACCCACCGTCGGTGAACACTTTTCTAGGAGCGGCTCAACAGTGGGTCCACGACATCGACCACTTGGTCGTGGCGGCCCTCAACTCTCCCAATAGAGGGAGACGACACGTGTCGCTATCATGCACGCCGTCCATCGGCCGTCGCACCAACGACTCCAGATCTACCAGGCCTACCAGCGCTGGCAAGATCCCCTTGGAGGACCTGAGGGCTGAGCTTGACCGTTGTCAAGCTCAGATAGATGGCCGCATCATCATCGAGTGGCAGCAGGAGAGATGACACAACCTTGACGTCGAGTACGACCCTCGAGGGCCTGAGCAGGAGGAGTCCTCCGTCCGAGGAGCACCTCAGGTAAACCCTCCACCACCGCCATCAAACCAGGACTACGTTGGGTTGACTGCACCCCTGTAGTGCTCTGTACACTAGGTTCTGCAGCAGAACTTGCAACAACAACAGGCTTCACAGCAGCTACATGTGGTGCAGCAAACCGCCCTGGCATATGCTGTCCCGTACGCCTCTTTGGTGAAGCCCATCGGAGAGTGCATGGCCTTGGTGCCATACCTCTAACTGGCGACGTGGTCGCGTAAGTTATGGCCACACCTACCAGAAAGTGTAGGATCGAAGAGCACGTGAAAAGCTACTAGAGGGGGGGGGGTGAATGGTAGATTTAAACATTTTCAGCGGAAGCAATGAAAACCCCTCGACAAAAAAACAATCTGTTAAAGAAATCATGTGTGAGACTAATTTAAATGTGTTTCACCATGACAAAAGTGATATATATCATATAGAATCATGTCACGAAGACGACACAACAAGAATCACTCAAATCCATCGAGAGAAACTCAAGTTACGATCGAAAGATCGAACAAAGGTCAATCTGTTCTACCGAGTAAAAAACAGATCTGCAATACTGCAAAGAAACTCGTGTAGATCAAAAACCGCTAATTCAATGACCGTGAAATTTTGACAGATGATAGATAATCAAGTTGTTAAGACAACCCAAAAAATATCACATCAATCGGATATGTAAAACTCAAGTTATGATAAAACTACCAAAGAAAGGTAGTGCTGTGCAGAAAACTCGACGAGAAAAACTTGTCTGGAACAAGTCAGACGAACAAGACATAAAAGTTCCTTCAAACTACTAATTTTATTGACCAAAACACAGGAGGAACAGCCCCAAAGTCGTGCACCACGAGCTCTGGCCTCCCTTGCTTATATAACCAGCCCTTAGGCCAACCCAAACTCAACTAGGACTCTAATCCTACTCAATTCACGAATCGAAACTTTCCATAGCTGCTCAAGAGTCTTCTATACGCAAATAGAAGCAATCTTAAGACTTCCAAACACCTTAGGAACGTATACCACATTCCTAAAACAACTCAAATTCGTGACTCACACGAAATACTATAATAACCAACTCAAAAGTTTCCATATTTGAGTCAAACACGACTCAGCTGTAGCCCGAGTCCATAACCTAGTCGGTTGGACCTTTCTGACCAATTATTTAAGTCCACATCTCTTCATCACGCCTCAGAACCATGTAGCTCCATCCATGCACTCTTTTCATACGTGCAAACATCTTCCAACAACATCCACGATACCTTCATATGCATTGTTCTTGATTCAAACATGTTGCGCAACCTCCCAATCAACTCAACCACAATTCCTCCCGAAGTTGGTTGTTGAACCTCATCTTCTACCTAAGACTAGTTCAATGGATCCCGTCACCAACCATGTCTTAAACTCAAGAAACACCTGCACATGAACAAACAACCAATCCGTACGAGCCCAAGTCCGCGACTCGACTCAAATTAGTTCTGAACACAACACCTTACGTGAGCACCTCACATAAGCATGTTGCAAAACTACAGTAAAACGATATCAGCCATATCAACCAAAACACACCAAAAACTTCGCAAATTAATACTAAGAAATCTTTCGAACAATGTAAAGCAAGTTCGAAACATTTCACAGTAAAAGTAGGAACATTGCGATCAAGCTCCGAACCTTGCCAGTGCTAACCGGAGCTTACCAAAGCTAGTAGAACCTAGCGCCGGATCTTACCAAAGCTAGTACAACCTAGCGCTGGAGCTTATCAAAGCTAGTACAACCTAGAGCCGGAGCTTGCCAAAGCTAGTCAGAACTAGTCAACCCAAAAGTCGGAGCTAGAAAAACATGTCAGAGCTAACCAACATAAGTCGGACCTATCAAAACATATCGGAGCTTAACAAAGACATGCCAGAGCTATCAAAGACATGTCAGAGCTAAAGACAAAGCTCACCGGAGCTACCCAAAAACATGTTGGACCTTGACAAAACAAGTCGGACCTATTATCGGACCTTGCAGAAGCTCAGAGCTAGAGTCAGACCTTGCTAAAAAGAGTATTTTGTCAGAGTTTTAGAACTTATATCATCAAAGCCAATGTATTCAGTACAAGAGAATGTATTCAGCACAAATAGGTCTCACAATCTCCCCCTTGATGAATGCATTGGCAACACCATTTAAAATCCGAACATTGACTTATTCATATTAAAAGTTTTGAAAATAATTTCTCCCCCTTTGTAAAACAGAAATAAAATAAGAAGAAAAACAAATTCTCTGCCTGAGAAGAATTATGCCAAAATAATTGTGAATATGTGATGTGTAATCAATTTCTCCCTCTTGCATACGTATCTTTTTTAAAAATTCACATATTGTCTCTCTCCCCTTTGACATTGTATTCAGGAAGGTACAAAAGAGAAATTTCAAATGTTATGAGCATATTATAACATATACATATAAACATAGCTCATCCAAGTCATACTATCAAGTAACTTACACTATCACATCAATGAGATACATAAAGTAGTGTAAGCCATGCTAGAGATCAAATGTAATTTTCAATTTAAGAAAGTCATGGTCTCACAAACTTAACTATTTCATTACTGAAAGCATGACACTTGTTGCTAATTTTTTTAAAGCACAAATTTAGATCATATGATATTTGCAAGAGATTATATGTGCATCTACCTTATTCTAACCAACCAAGCCAAGCCTATGTCATTTGACAATTAGAAGCTTAAGAACATGGTTTTAGTCATACACAACTTCTTCCAAGTTCATATCTAAGTGCAATGATAAGCCATCTCAAAAGAAGAAGTGCGATGCATGCATATTCTCTTGATCTTTTCTCAATTTATTTTTGTTCATAAAAACTCAACATGTGAGTTGATTACTTGATTAATTATTTATGATTAAAAGCACTTGTGATCATGCAACAAGTTCAAGACAGCAAGAAAGTTCGATCATGACCAGATTTAGTGTAAGTAATTATTTCAATTACTAGTCATGGTAAAAACTACAAAATGTATACCATGAGTAATGTAGTAAGAACTTTCAGCATGTAAAAGGAATCACAAGGTCATATATGTATTAAATATTATGCTCATATTTTCAAGTTTTGATTCACATATTCAAATTTTAAAATCAACTTCCTCTCAACTCATCCCTTGTGGATGCATTACCCCAATTTCACTATGAATATAAATAAAATGAATAAATCCAAGAGTTTTGTAAAAACAACCAATTGTTGTTCGGTATCTACATGGTGAAGTACAATGTTACCTTTTTCAACATTATCACGGAGAAAGTGATACCTAATGTCAATGTGCTTAGTTCTCGAGTGTTGCACGGGGTTTTTAACAATGCAAATAGCACTAGTGTTATCATAGAAAAGTGGAACACTATCTAGACTTACCCCAAAGTCCTTAAGTGGTTGAATAATCCAGAGTATTTGTGAGCAAGCACTAGCAGCAGCTACATATTCAGATTCAGCAGTGGATTGTGCAACTGAGTGTTGTTTTCTAGAGGACCAAGCAACAAGTGAATTACTAACAAAATGACAAGTACCAAAAGTACTTTTTCTATCAATCCTATAACCTCCGAAATCAGCATCGAAAAAAGCTCTCAAAGAAACGGTTGAGGATGAAGGAAGAAAAATGCCAAATTCTTGAGTTCCATGAAAGTACCTAAGAATCCTTTTGACGGCTTGACGATGTGAAGCACGTGGGAGGCTTGAAACCGTGCACAAAGACATACACTGAATTGTATGTCCGGTATTGATGTCGTGAGGTACAAAAGTGATCCGATCATGCTTCTATATTCTTTTTGATCCATGGGTTCACCATCTTCATCAAGTTCAAGTGTTGTTGCTGTTCCCATTGGTGTCTGAAGAGGCTTGCTTTTGTCCATGTTGAAGCGCCTTAGGAGGTCTTTTGTATACTTCAATTGATGCACAAAGGTACCCTCCTTGGTTTGCTTGATTTGCAGCCCCAAAAACTACGTGAGTTCTCCCATCATACTCATCTCAAATTCTGAACTCATCATAGCAGAAAACTTGGACACAATATCATGAGAAGCACAACCAAATATAATATCATCCACATACACTTGAATGAATAATGAGTCATTGCCATGCTTAAGCACAAAAATAGTTTTATCAACTTTGCCCATGGTAAACCACTTTTCAAGTAAGAATGTTTCTAACCTATCATACCATGCTCTAGGGGCTTGTTTGAGACCGTACAAGGCTTTGGACAGTTTGTAAACATGATTAGGAAAATCTGAATTCTCAAAACCCGATGGTTGTTTACAATAAACCTCCTCATCTATGTATCCATTAAGAAAAACACTTTTAACATCCATTTGATAAAGCTTAAAACCTTTAGATGCAGCAAAAGCTAACAAAATTCTTATGGCTTCTTATCTAGCAACAGGAGCAAAAGTTTCATCAAAATCTAGACCTTCAACTTGAGTGAAACCTTGAGCAACCAACCTAGCCTTATTCCTAACCACATCCCCATCCACACTTTGTTTATTTTTAAACACCCATTTAGTTCCAATTAAAGTGTGACCTTGAGGTGGAGGTACAGGTTTCCAAACATTATTTCTTTCAAAATTTTCTAACTCTTCTTGCATGGCAATAATCCAAGATTCATTAGTGAGTGCGTGTGATATATCTTTGAGTTCAAAAGAAGAAACAAAAGCAGAATGAGCATGAGAGTTAGGATCGCAAAACCTAGACCTTGTGACTCGTTCGTGCAAGCTTCCAATAATTTGTTGTGGAGGATGACTTTTGAGAACCCGGAGGGGAGTGGACACTTCACAAGCTTCTTCTTCTTCATGTTCATCACAAATCGATGAGCTTGTGACTTGAGGAGGATCTGGACCAGCAATGGTGGTCGTTAGTGCTGGATGTGAATCAAAATCAGGAGCTGGAACAATGTCATTAGCTGCTGAATTTTCGGTCAGCAACACCACTTCTTCCTCATCTTCAACGAAATTGCTCTCCCCCTGCGGATATGGATCCGGATCTGCAGTGTTTGAGATAGTACCTGTGCTAGCTTCATCAAAAGACACCTCACAAGTCTCCACAATTTTGTTAGTGTCAAGTAAAAGCACACGGTAGCCTCTAGTATGAGATGGATAACCAAGAAACATGCCATCAATGGATCTAGGTTCAAATTTATCAAGATTAACATGTTTCTTAACAAAGCATTTGCAACCAATAACCTGAAAGTGTGTAACACTAGGCCTATGTCCAAACCTCAACTCTATGGTGTTTTACCTAGCTTAGCACGCAAGAAAACACGATTTCAGACATAACAGGCGGTTGCAATTGCATCAGCCCAAAATTTCCTAGGAGTTTGATATTCATCAAGCATAGTCCTAGCCATCTCAACTAAGGTTCTGTTCTTTCTTTCTACAACACCGTTTTGTTGAGGTATATATGGTGAAGAAAATTGATGATCTATTCCATTTTCAGCACAAAAGTGATCAAAAGATTGATTTTTAAATTCGGTTCTGTTATCACTTCTAATTGCTTTTAAAGATTCTGGATGATCAATTGATAATCTAAGAAATAAAGTTCTAAAGTGACTAAAAGCTTCATTCTTAGATGCCATAAAGTAAACCCAAGATTATCTAGAATTTTCATCAACAATCACAAGAACATACCATTTACCTCCGAAGGATTGAACACATGAAGGTTCTACGGTGTCAAGGTGCAAAAGTTGACCCGGTTCAGTTGTCATGATTATTGTGAGAGGAGTATGTGAACTTGCAACCATCTTAGCATGTCTACAAGAAGAGCACACAACTTATTTGTCCCTTTTAAGCTTAGGAAACCCACATATGTGATCAAGAGCACTAACACGCGTGAGATGATCAAAGCCTACGTGACCAAGTCTACGATGCTAAAAATATAAATCTTTGGAATCATTAGCAACTAGACACCTATGCTTAGAGGAAGACATATCAAATGATGATTTAAAAACTCTTCCAAACCGTGACATGTTAAAAATAAGCTCACTATTTGGATTTACAACTTTGCAGCAATTTTTAGTGAAAATAATTTCCAGATTTTCATCTAGTAGTTGTGAAACAGAAAGCAAGTTGTATTTCAAATTTTTAACAAGTGCCACATCCTTCAAAGTGTATGATCATTTACTCTAACCGAACCCTTAGCAATTATAGGAGTTAAAGCATTATTGGCAAAAGTAACATTCTCTACACGTGACACAAAAGAGAGGGAGGAGCACTATTCTTTGTTACCGGTCATGTGGCATGAGCAACCTGAATCCACAATCCAAATGTTCTCCTTCCTCAAGCGTGTAACCTACATAGAAGCACAATACGTCGATGACTCAATACTGGTTTTAGTCAAAAGGCATTTAGAAATCTAGTACTGAGTCACACGACATCCAGCAGGAATAACACGTGAAAGCTGAGATAAAACAGCAGGTTTATGAGACAAAGCTTGAGGATTTTTGTACCCAACTACTATCCTACGAGATGTTACATGTGTAGCACGAAAAACAGTAGGTTTGGGAGCAAACTTTGCATGTTCTCGACTCATTAAAACAGATTGCGTGTTCCTATTATCCGGTTTAGCAAGTGCAACAAATTTTGCATGAAAGTTATGAGATCTAGCAATCATTCTTTTCTTTCTCTGTTGTTTAGCTAGTCTATAACAAAAATCTATGATATGACCATCTCTACCACAGTAGGTACAATGAAAGTTAACTTTGTGTTCATGTATAGATGAGCAAGCAACATTTTTATTTGAAACCAAATGAGACAACACTCCTGCAGATTTAAAAACCACTTCTTTTTGTTTAGGAACTATTTGAATCAAACCACTTCTTAATGACTTTACAATTTTAGTTTGATGTGCCTTAGCATGAGCATGAGAATCAAAACCTAAACCGGTTTTATCATTGCAAGACTTGGAAGAATTTAGCAACAAGTTTAGGTTCTTATTCCCATTACAAAACCGATCTAATGTCCTATGCATGTAATCAAGTTTATTAGACAGATCAAGACTATTTTCACATGAAGTTTTTCCTTTTAATTTTCAATTGAAACAATATTTAACTTCATGAGGATGTAAAGCATTGTTCAATATAGAAATTTCATTCATAGCATCTTGTAGTTTCTTATCAAGATCATCACAAGGAGAACAATGCAAATCAGTTGTAGAACAGCTAGCATCTTTCAAGTTTTTATCATTAAGTGCAGCAAGCTTTTTGTTCTTTTCAATCTCTAACTCAAGTTTATCAAGTGTGGAGGTATGTGCACTTCTTAGGGAGGACAATTGTTCATATATTAAATCACATGAGGAACATGCATCATCATTAGGAATCAAAGTTTTTAAATGGTTTATTTCAGATTCTAGTGATTCAACTTTAGCAGCATTATCCCTAAGCTTTTTGTCCTTTTTCTTGACAATAATAGTTGCCCGAGAAATTGCATCACACATTTCATTACAGGTAGAACATACCTCATCGTTGTCACTGTTGTGTTCTGCATCCTCCTGACTTGATCTTGATCTTGTTTTGCCCGCCATGAAGCATAAGTTGGCCAGATCGTCATCATCTTCATCACTTTCAAAATCTAAATCACTTGAACCGAGCTCTTGAAGTGCGGTGATGAAGCTGTTAATCATCTTGTGTCCTATGGTACCCTTCTTTTTCTTGTTGGAGTTTCCAGAGGTGGTCTTGACCTTGTTCTTTTTTCTTCACGGGTAGAAGGACTTGAAAGATTAGGGCATTCTGTACGAAAGTGTCATGTCTTACCACATTTAAAACAGCGCTGAGGTCCGAAGCTTCCTCTCCTTCTAGTTGTCACATTTTGCAATGCTTTTGAGAATCTAGTAGAGATGAGTGCTAACTCCTCAGGACAACAAAGCAAGAGTATTGCAAGATGATGATTGACTGGAGCTAGTCACATCATATTGTGAGACGAATGCAATAGACTTATTTGGATTCCTTCGTGATAAGATGTCAATTTCATGAGTTTTTACTTTAGAGTAAAGTACATCTAATGTAAGAGACCTCATGACAGTTGATTCATGAGTAGATGTAACTTTCATCTCCTAGATTGACATGTCTAATGCACTAGAAGTTGCCTAGCATTCTCAGCATAAAAAAAATTAACGTTGACGCTACGCAAGTTACTGAGAATTTTGTTAAAACGAGCAAAAAGATCATCGATAGACTCACCGAGTTGCATCTCGAAACACATGTATTCCTTTTTGAACATATCTTGTCTCACCTCCTCGATCGTGTTGGATACTTCGTGATAGTCACAAAGTGCTCTCCACACATCGTTTGCCGATCAAAGATGTGCAACGAGGTCGAAGTCGCTCTGAGTGAGTCCTTGGATGATCAAGTTTCAGGCTTTGTTGTTGTTGCTGACGTCCCGTAGGTTCGTAGCCGTAACTTGATCATTTTAGGGCACGTCATAAGTCTTGTACACCTTTTCCCATATCGCAAAGCCTTGTGCCTGGATGAAAGCTTCCATACGTGCCTTCCAAACCTGAATATCAATATCACTAAAGACACAAGGTTTTGTGGAGTATTTCTCCATGATGATTAGTCAAACACGTAAAACTCACAAATATTAGAGCACCGTGGCTCTGATACCAATTGTAGGATCGAAGAGCACGTGAAAAGCTACCAGAGGGGGGCGGGTGAATGGTATACTTAAACTTTTTCAGCGGAAGCAATGAAAACCCCTCGGCAGAAAAACGATCTATTAAAGAAATCATGTATGAGACTAATATAGACGTGTTTCACCATTAAAAAAGTGATATATATAATACATAATCAAGTCACGAAGACGACACATTAAGAATCACTCAAATCCGTCGAGAGAAACTCAAGTTACGATCGAAAGATCGAACAAAGGTCAATCTGTTCTACCGAGTAAAAAACAGATCTGCAATACTACAAAGAAACTCATGTAGATCAAAAACCAAAAATTCAATGACCGTGAAATTTTTATATATGATAGATAATCAAGTTGGGAAGACAACTAAAGAAGAATCACGTCAATCGGATCTGTAAAACTTGAGTTATGATAAAACCAACCAAGAAAGGTAGTTCTGTGCAGAAAACTCGACGAGAAAAACTTGTCTGGAACAAGTCGGATGAACAAGGCACAAAAGTTCCTTCAAACTACGAATTTTATTGATCAAAACACAGGAGGAACAGACCCAAAGTCGTGCACCACGAGCTCTGGCCTCCCTCGCTTATATAACATGCCCTTAGGTCAACCCAAACTCAACTAGGACTCCAATCCTACTCAATTCACGAATCAAAACTTTCCATAATTGCTCAAGACTCTTCTATACACAGATAGAAGCAAACTTAAGACTTCCAAACACCTTAGGAACGTATCCCACATTCCTAAAACAACTCAAATTCGTGACCCAAGCGAAATCCTATCATAACCAACTCAAAAGTTTCCATATTTGAGTCAAACACGACTCAGACGCAGCCTGAGTCCATAACCTAGTCGATTGGACCTTTTCGACCAATTCTTTACGTCCACATATCTTCATCACGCATCAGAACCATGTAGCCACATCCATGCACTCTTTTCATACGTGCAAACATCTTCCAACGACGTCGGCGATACCTTCATATGCATTGTTCTTGATTCAAACATGCTGCGCAACCTCCTGATCAACTCAACCACAATTCCTCCCGAACTTGGTTGTTGAACCTCATCTTCTCCCTTAGAATAGTTCATTGGATCTCATAACCAGCCATTTCTTGAACTCAAGAATCACGTGCACATGAACAAACAACCAATCCGTACGAGCCCAAGTCCATGACTTGACTCAAATTAGTTCCGAACACAACACCTTACGTGAGTACCTCACATAAGCATGTTGAAAAATGACAGTAAAATGATATCGGCCATATCAACCAAAATGCACCAAAAACATAGCAAATTAATACTAAGCAATCTTTCCGACAATGTAAAGCAAGTTCGAAACATTTCACTGTAAAAGCAAGAACATTGCGATCAAACTCCGAACCTTGCCAAAGCTAACCGGAGCTTGATCCGGAACTTGAGCCGGAGCTTACCAAAGCTAGTAGAACCTAGTGTCAGATCTTACCAAAGCTAGTACAACCTAGCGCCAGAGCTTATCAAAGCTAGTTCAACCTAGCGCCTGAGCTTGCCAAAGCTAGTCGGAACTAGTCAACCTAAAATCCAGAGTTAGAAAAACATGTCAGAGCTAACCAACATAAGTCGGACCTATCAAAACATATCAGAGCTTAACAAAGACATGCCAGAGCTATCAAAGACATGCCAGAGCTAAAGACAAAGCTCACCGGAGCAACCCAAAAACATGTTGGACCTTGACAAAACAAGTCGGACCCATTGTCAGAACTTGCAGAAGCTCGGAGCTAGAGTCAAACCTTGCTAAAAAGAGTATTTTGGCAGAATTTTAGAACTTATATCATCAAAACCAATGTAATCAGTACAAGGCAATGTATTTAGCACACATAGGTCTCACAGAAATGTTCGATGGGAGTGTCAACCCAGCAGAGTTCCTGCAGATCTACACCACGACGCTCCTTGCGAACTACTTCCTTATCGCCCTGATCGGCTCAACCCGGTCATGGCTGATGAACCTGCTTGAGGGATCCATAACCTCTTGGGATGAGCTCTGCCGACAGTTCACGGCAAACTTTGGCAGCTCCTACACGCGTCGCGGCACCGAGCTCGACCTCCACGTCGTACACCAGCAACCCAAGGAGATGCTGTGATCATTCATCCAACGCTTCACCTAGATACGCAACTCCATCCCCAACATCCCAAATGCTTTTGTCATAGTAGCATTCCGGCGGGGAGTGCGTGACTAGAAGATGCTCGAGAGGCTAGCCATGCACAATGCATAAGATGTCTCCGAGCTCTTCTCCATCGCCGACCGGTGTGCCCATGCGGTGGAGGGCCATGGCTGGCACACCCAGACCGCCCCAGGAGTGGGAAGTGTTGGCCAGACCAGCGACGGTGCTGTTACCTCGGGTAGAGGCAAAAAGAAGAACAAGAACCAGGGCGGCAACCAGAACAAGCCGCTGCATGGGTCTCCTGTCGCCGCAGTAGCAGCGACTGGAGGAGGAAGACCCCCACGCTCTGACAAGCGCCCACATCAGCCACCTGCTACTGACGACGATGCCGAGCCTTGCCCTGTGCACAAGACTCGCGACCACAATGTGAGTGAGTGCCAGGAGATCAAGAGATGCACCGAGCAATACCAGGAGCGGGCGCAGCAGCGTCCCGACGGTGTTCCCTTCTGCTAGCGGGAGGGCAAGCAGAAGGTCGACCCCAAGGCTGTTGCTGACGACAACAAGGAGATGGAGTACCAGAAGCAGAATCGGGCTGTCAAGGTGGTCCACCAAGACGAGGACTCTGATGCCAGCAGCGACCACGAGCGTCACAAGACTCTCCACGTCATCTTCGGGAGTCTTGGGATCCTGCATCTTGGAACGCGACCAAGACCCTGTACCGAGCAATGGCTTCGATAGCCCCAGCTCCCTCTCCGACGCTCCACCACAAGTGGAAGGAGACGCCAATCAGCTTCGACGCCTCCGACTACCCCAAGAACATGGTCAGAGCCGGGATCCTGCCTCTCCTGGTCGCCCCCTCCATTGCCAATGTCAAGATCCATTTCGTATTGATTGATGGCAGGGCCGACCTCAACCTCATCAGCCATGCTACTTGCGACCAGCTGCAGATCCCGGTGTCGAAACTTACCCCCTCGAGGCTATTCTCGGGTGTGGGGCCAGGGAACATCATCTCGTACAGCAACATCAACCTTCGGGTGACCTTTGGGACACCCGACAACTACAGGACTGAGAGCATCCTATTCTACGTTGCAGACGTTAGCCTCTCCTTCAATGCCATCATCAGCAGGCCGACCCTGTACCGATTCATGGCCGTAGCCCACTACCGCTACCTTGTCCTGAAGATGCTGACTCCCTTCGGCATCCTTAGGATTTGCAGAGACCGCACTGCTGCGGTGTTAGCCTTGGAGAAGCTCCAAGCCCTCACAGCAGACCCAACACAAACCGAGGGTGGTGTTGGACCGAGTCAGCCTCCGCCGAGCATGCGCCAGCGCGGCTCACCTGCAGCACCCCGTCCGTAGCCTTTCGACAGCACCGACACTCCCGTTAAAGCTGTCAAGTTCAGTTCTAGCTCTGCTCAGACCCATTGCAAGGCGAGGGGCCAAGGCAGAAAGTAGGGACGTCTGTTCAACGCCCCACCGGTAGCCATTGACGATAAGTTGCCAGGCAACTGTCATAGCTACCATCGGAGCTTTGGGCACCCTGTATATATTAGCTTAATAGGACAATGTAAAGGTGTTCATAGTGTCTAGGAGCAGCATTTGAGACAACCAAGCTCCGGGAGGGTCAGGTCCAGAGTGCACAGTCAGCTTAGCTTGGTCCTAAACCCTAAGCCTGTGTACCCTGCCTCCCTTAGCATCCGGAAGCAAGCAGTTGCCCTCTTTAGTAAAAGTCTGTCTCCTCCTACGAATACCGATATAAAAGAATCATTATCTTACTTCATGTTTCCCTAAACAATGTTCATTTAAATTATGCACTAATTTTATGATCAACCATGCTAGACTCGTTTACTATATATTCCTTTCGTATACACGGTTGAAAACTCTCTATCTCTCACCCTTGCTAGAGTTTTGCAATCCTACTGCAAGCGAGCTTGCTTGAGGTACCTGCCATGTGTGAAGGGCTCTCATGGCTGCCCTCATCCTTGGAGTTCTATGAAGCCGGATGGCCCCCAAGGAAAGGCCTAGGCAAAAGCCGGAGGTCCAGGGCATGTGAACTGCTTAGCCTGGTCCTATACCCTAAGCACGCACACCCTGCCTCTCAGCGCAGTGGCCGAGTACTGGGGGTCGGAAGGATCGCACCCTAAGGACGACGGGAGCTGAGACCCGAAGCACTAAAGCATTGAATTACCCAAGCCCCGTGTGTCAACTCAGGACAGTAAGACATGACAAAGCTAAGGAAGAGAGACAGATAAAACTGATTAGCAAACTAGTGCATCCTTTAACATTTGCAGGACAGCCAGCTTCAACACCACCCAAGGTGCCTGCTGTCGACAAATCTTCGACGATGGTGTATGACGCCGGAGCATCCAGATACGGCACATCCCAGGGGGCCTGCCGTCAACGTCCTAGCATGTTGACGACTGCAACAAGCGCATATAAGTGAGTACACTCTCCTGCCTCACTCTTGTTGCTAACAGGTTTCTCTTGTGATAGCTTGTACAACAGAGGCCCGCCGTCGACGATTCTTCAACAATGGTGGACAACGCCGGAGCATCCAGCTCTGACACCTCTCATGGGGCCTGTCGTCGACGAATCAATGACGATGGTGGGCGACGCCAGAGCACCCAGCTCCAGCACCCATAAGGGGACCTGCCGCCAACAAATCTATGACGATGGTGGGCGACACCGAAGCAGTCAACTCTGGCACCACCCAAGGGGCATGCCGTTGACGAACCTACAATGATAGTGGACGACGCCAGAGCATCCAGCTCCAACACCTCCCAGGGGGCCTACCGCCAACATCCCAACATGTTCCGGTAGCCAGAGCAGTCAGCTCCGGTACCTCCCAGGGGCCAGATGGTGTACAACACCAGAGCATCCAACTCCGGCACCTCCCAGGGGGCCTGCCATCGACGAATCTGCGATAATGGTGGGCGACACTGGAGCACCCAGCTCTGGCACCTCCGAGGGAGCCTACCGCCGACGTCCTAGCATGTTGACGACAACAACAAGCTTGGATAAGTGAGTACACTGTCCTGCCTCACTCTTGTTGCTATCAGGTTTCTCTGGTGATAGCCTGTACACCAGGGGCCCGTTGTCGACAAATCTTCAATGATGGTGGACGACGTTGGAGCATCCAACTCTAGCACCGCCCAAGGGGCCTGCCATCGACGAATCTGCGATGATGGTGGGTGACGTGGAGCACCCAGCTCTAGCACCTCCCAGGGGTCCTGCCGCTGACAAATCTACAACGATGGTGGGCAACGTCGGAGCAGTCAGGTCCAGCACCACCCAAGGGGCCTGCCGTCGACAAATCTTCGACGATGGTGGATTATGCCGGAGCATCCAACTCCGGCACCTCCCAGGGGCCCGCTGTCGACGAATCTGTGACGATGGTGGGTGACACCGGAGCACCTAGCTTTGGCACCTCCCAGGGGGCCTGCCATCGACATCTCTACGACGATGGCGGGCGACGCCGGAGTATCCAGCTCCGGCACCTCCCAGGGGGCCTACCGTCGACATCTTTACAATGTTGGAGGCCTCTGGAAGGACCATACTGAGGTCCAGTCAAAGAAATCCTACGCTCAAGTGGTAGGCATACCCAACAACGTGGCCACGCCTACCAAGGGGCCTCTAAGGGGGATTCATAGGCAGGACGTCAACTAACGACAAATCAGCCATGTCAACTGTGCAAACGTTGGTTCCTCAAAAGCTAACGACATCAAGAAAAGCTCTTCAAGACCTTACGCACCTAAGGACTTGAGGTACCAAGTTGAGAAGCATAATACAAGCCAAAAAACACAAAGTCAAATTCATTGAAGAATATTTACAAAGGGGCAAACCCTGGATACAAAAGATAGGCCACAAGTCTCAATCCCTGGAAAATTGCGCGGTCACATGTTTGTCGGCATTCTTGACCTCTGCCACTGCCGTATCCTCGTGCTCTTCAACGGGACCTTCAAAAACTGGCTCCAGTGGCAGATCAGGGTACCAGCTCTGGTAGCACACTAGGACATGGGATGCCACCATCTCGTCCATCACCCTACCCTCGGCTTCCAGACGCTGAGCCAGCTGACACTCCTGCATATTGAGCTCCTGGGCGTGGCACTCCGTCGTGTGCTCCCGGGCTTGGACGTCGAGATCACACAGGAGAAGTTACTGACCCTTAGCTAAGTCTTGCGCCCGATCCTGCGCCAAGTCGCTCTCTCGGAGCTCAAGATCTTCAAGGCGGGACTGCAGCCTGTCCCGATCTGCCTTAGCCCAAGCCATCATCGCCTGGGCCACCACCTCTTGCTCAGCGACAACAGTCTCCCACTCAGCTTCAGCAGCTTCGTGGTGACCCAGGGCCTCTCGACCCTCTTCAAGGGTGCGCAGGCGGGCTTCAGCTGTGTCATTGGCTACCTATGCATCGGCCAGAATCTTCTGGGACATTGCGTCCATGGCCTTCGCCAAGCGGTGCCTCATCTTCAGCTCTTTGCTCTCCTTCTGGTACTTCTCCTTCGCCTCGATGATCTTGGACCTCAGAAGGTCCTCCAAGCCTTGGAGGCACTCGCCCTCAGCACGTAGCTTCTCCCATTCCGCGGCGAGAGCCTCTAGTGCGCAACGGAGGTTGGATTGCACCACGAGGATGCTGGACTGCATCAAGTCCATGATGTCATAGAGGCGCTCTTGCTGCACCGAAGTTATAGAAGGCCGCCTGGCGATCATCTCGGGGACCTCTTCCTCCCGTAGCGGTGAAGGCAAGGCCACCAGTACCGGAGACCTTGTCCCCGGAGACTGAGTAGGAGTTGCGGTGCTACCCGTAGTGGTGGCGTCACCATCGCCCAAGGAGCCGCCCGCTGGATCAGCAACAGTTGAGGCCAAGCCCCCAGCCCGCTGAGCCGGCTCTGACATTACCTCTCACGTGACGGCCAAAGGTGCCTCCGGCACGACAACCGTAGATGCAGCCGAAGATGCTTCACTTCCCACGCGGGGTATGGACACCGGAGTAGCGCTCTCCTGAGCAGGCTTGGCTGTCTTTCCGCCGGTACAGCTGTAGCCCCCTGGGCCGACTTCGTAGCGCTTTGGGAAACTACCGCTGATGGTAAGGGCGTCACAACAGCTGACGTGGCCCTGCAAATCAAAACCAAGGCTTGATCAATCAGCAAAAGCAGACAGGATGACGATGCAAGCTATGGAGAGGATGCCTCACCTACGTCCCCGAAAACTCTAGCGGGCCTTGACTTTCAGTGGCCCCAAAGCTGTGGGCTCTGCTGGCGATGCCGCAGGCGAGGCTGATCCAACCGGACCTCCACCGGAACCACCGGTGATGCTGCCACCCTGCATCGGCGTGCCCCCTCCAACTCTGACGGTGCCACTCCCAGAGCCTCCCCTTGAAATGCTTCGGACGTTAGCCCAAGGTCTCTTGACCTAGGTCTCTGCGGGCATAGCGCTCTCGGGGCCCTCTCCAGCACCTTGGACCGCACCAGTGGCGGGGACGCTCACCAGTGTGCCGACCGCAGGTGATTGCAGAGTCGCCGCTTGCCAGGCCGAAGAACCGCCAACGCCCGATGCCGAAGAGGGGCGCTCCGTTGGACGGGAGCTCTGAGTAGGGGTCGCCCACGGCGGCGGCCTCAGAGGCAAACGAGGGCGTTTGTCCTTCGCAATCTCGAACACCGATGAATTCCCCTTCCCCGCGTCGGGGATTGGTGCCTTCCCCGTGCCCGCGTCAGGGATCGGTGCCTTGCTCTTCCCTTTGACAGAGGGTGTGTCCTCCGCCCTTGAAACTTTGGAGCCTGGAGCAGGTGCGGACTCCTGTGGAGGGTCGACGATGGCTAGCCCACGACTCTCGTCACCAACCTACCGCGGAGTAAGCCCGAGCGCATCCAGGTTTCGCATCTCCTTCAGAATATTCATTCAAAGGTCCCGATCTGTGCAAAGTGATGGGCAAGACCGCGGGAGGATGAAGACGTTGTGTGATTGCAGGTCGTTGCACGCCTTGGACATTGCGTTGAGCACCTCTTGCGGGGTCGTCTCTGTGTTGCAACTACGCACCAGCCGGGTGCCGTGCTGTGGCCTGAAGTAAAGCCAAGCAGGACGGGTATGGTGCTGGAGGGGAGCCAGGTGTAACACCCTATTTTTCATGCATCATGCATTGCATAAGTTCATATACATTTTTAACATTAACCCACATAAAAATAAATGAGTTTGAAATGAATTAGGAGCAAAACCGCACTTAAGAATTTAGAGAAGTGCGGACTAGTCCATTTTTGGTGCGTACTAGTCCGATTTCTCTATGACCTTTTTCAGACTTGTCCAGTCCTGTGTGGACTAGTACATTATTCCAAATTCCTTGAAATTTCGCCAAGTCTCTAGACTTGTCCGGACTTGTCCGACATCTAGCGGACTTGTCCATTTTCCCCTCTGACTAAAATTGGACTTGTTTGGTTTTGGTCAGACTTGTCTGTTTTTCCTCTGACTAAGTTCGTACTTGTCCGATGTCTAGTACGGACTTGTCCGATTCTCTCTGACTAACTTCGGACTAGTCCGGCCCTTTTCAGACTTGTCCAATGATTGAGATTCCGAATTGATCTTTTGTTCATGACGTGTTTTTGGTATTTACCTTAAGCAGACCTAAGGATGTCGTGTCTAACTCTTTTTGGAGCCCATGTGGGACCCCACACCGGCATCCACCTTTTCCAAACTCGAAATCCATCAAACCCTAGCCCTCCACCCTTATATAAACAACCCCACCCCTTGAGTTTATATCCTCTTGCCTCAATTGAAAGACCACAAACCCTAGTTCATGGAGAGCTGCCATCAAGGAGGTAGGAGATCCCGAGCAAGAAGAAGAAGAGGAGGAAATGAAGGAGGATCAAGTGATCAATATCTCCATCAAGTTTTCGTTCTTCATCAACAATTCACCTTTAAGTTCTTCATCAACCCTAGATCGTCAAGATCCAAGTGTTGCCTCCAAAACCTTGATTCATTGGAGTCCTAAACACCTGGTACACCTTCTACTTCCTCTTTCGCACATGGATTCAACCCCATTTCCCTAAATTCACGTCGATCTAGAAAACCCTAATCCTCTGTTTCTGCGAAGGGCAGACTAGTCCGGCCCTACAACGGACTAGTCCGATCTGGGTGACTGATTTCTGCTGAATTAATTCTAAATTGATTCGAATCAACTCCAAACCTGTATAGACTTGTTAATAACCATTGTAAATTATTAGTGAACATCATTAACAGCTCATTAACTAGTTTTGCTTCGCATTTGCATTAATCATGCATGACATGACATATTGAGTAATATATGTGCACTTATTGATTGTAATTCTTGTCTTGTATGTTTATGGCGCGGTTTAGATGGATTTGTGCTAGAGAGTGCTGCAGAGGACCTCCAGCACCAGGAATTTGAAGACTTTGACACAAACCAAGCCCAAGAGCAAGGCAAGTGTCCTTGAACATATTGATCTTGTTTTACATGTTTTATTTGCAAAACTGCATTGCTTGTGTCAAATTGATGGGAAAACCTAGATAGGAGTTTACTAGCTTTGTTTAACCACCCTTGTCACCTGGAATATATGGTAGAGAGTCAGGAAGGCCTTTTTACCTTCGCTTTTCTTAATTAATTTGTATGGGAAAACAACTATACCATTTAATTATGCATTAATGAGATTATGGTTGATATGAACAGGTTAATGTGATATGGTAATGGGTGATCTAAGCAAGCCTGGTAAGTGGATGGGTTGGAAGACATGGTGGTTGCTTGCTTTAGATCTAAGGACCAGTTCATGCGAGAATAAGCCAGGACAACAGTGCCACCACGAGGCTAAGTATTGGAGCAGCATAGCTGATTAATTAGGGTATTACTAGTATTGAGCAGATCATTTGGCGCACCAGGGAAGGGGAGTCAGATTGGGTTTGGATTTGTGGCGGGACTCTCTGGGATCAAAATGGCACAAGAGGGGGCCCTTGGTTGAAGATGTGCTCAAATGGAGACATCGCCACCGGTGAAACCTCAGTGGGTCCATACATGCCAGCAGTCCCTTTGTAAATGCTATTTTGTGATATCTTGTCCACACACCAACGGAAGTGTGAGACGGCAATATAGAGGTTCTAGTCACCGAAAGGTGATGAAATCACAAACACGTGGTGATGAGTAGGTTTAGGCCCGATCTTCTGAAAGGTAAGTCGATTGGGGTGGAGAACTCGACGCTGATGATCCGCGGCACTCGAGCGGTTCGAGTACCCCTGCAATCACTACACCATGCCTCCGTTGGTTATCAACCATGCTGCACACGCTTGACCTCGCCAAGAAGGCTAATCCCTGCAAGTGCAACCGAGAACACGAGTAAGAACGTCGAAGACACGATCTGAAACGCAAAGTTGGGGTCTCACAACCCGTAGAACGGCGATATTATTGATCTAAGCAAAACCCATCGAATATGACCGGCGACTGCAGTATTTAAAGGCTAGGGTTCGTCCAAAACACGACTAAACGCGTCCCTAATGGACTCTTACGGGATACAAGGCCCAAAGGCCCGATTCGGTGGCGCAGCACTGGACAGAAATATGGACTCGACTTGTTTCGACGATTCACAATGACTCCTGAGAATTTTGAGGTGGGACCAAAACCATTGGAAAATTTATCATCTCCTCTTTTCGTGCATATGTAGAACGTCAAAAATGGAGTCCGGATGCCTCCTGGGCGTCCGTTTTGAGGTGGACTGGTTCTGGACTCTGAGTTGAACTCGAGTTTGAGTTGTAAACTATTTCCATCAACTTGTGGACGTCCCAGCTGGTTCTCCATGCTCCCAAGGCCTCTTTTCTTCACTTGTTGATCTTCTCCATTATTCCTAATAACAATTAAATCATCACATAGCAATCTATTCTCAAGCTCACATGCAAAAGAAGTTAGGAACGAATGCACCTGCTGATTTATTAACCGTGCTCGTGCTCTTGTGATTGGTCCTTGCAGTTCAATGTGCGTTTCCGCTGTTGTGATGTCCTCATCATCCTCCCCCTCTTGAATTGGAGTCTTCCTTGACTCAAGTTCATCTTCTTCTCCCAAGTACGGTCGCAAATCTGAAATGTTAAATGTAGGACTAACCCCAACATCGGGAGGCAATTCAAGCGTATATGCATTATCATTAATCTTTTCAACAATCTTAAAAGGACCAGCAGCTCGTGGCATAAGTTTAGATTTTCTCAAGTCAGGGAATCCCTCTTTTCTCAAGTGTAACCACACAAAATCACCCGGTTCAAGTTTTACTTCCTTTCTACCTTTACTACCTGCAATCCTATACTTCTCATTCATCTTTTAAATATTTTTCTTTGTAGTTTCATGCATTTTAAGAATGAATTCAGATCGTTGTGTAGCATCCAAATTTATAGTTTCAGAAGGAGGCAAATGTAGTAAATCAATAGGAGCACGGGGATTGAAACCATACACTACCTGGAATGGACTTACCTTTGTCGTGGAGTGAACGGATCTGTTGTATGAAAATTTGATATGTGGTAAACACTCCTCCCACAACTTCAAATCTATTTTCAAGACAACCCGCAGCATAGTGGATAAAGTACGATTAACTACCTCTGTTTGTCCATCCGTTTGTGGGTGACATGTAGTTGAAAATAGCAACTTGGTTCCCAATTTATACAACAAAGTTCTCCCAAAGTGACTTAAATTTGCATCACGATCAGAAACAATGGTATTTGGCACACCATGTAAACGACCAATTTCTATCATAAATAAATCAGCAATGTGTGAGGCATTATCATTCTTATGACAAGGTATAAAGTGTGCCATTTTGGAAAAATGATCAACAACTACAAAAATACTATCCCTCCCGCTCTTAGTCCTAGGCAATCCCAAAACAAAGTCCATAGAAATATCCTCCCAAGGTACACTAGAAACAGGAAGAGGCATATAAAGACCATGTGGGTTAAGGCGAGACTTAGCTTTGTTGCAAGTAGTGCATTGTGACATGTAGCGCTCGACATCACGCCTCATCTTTGGCCAAAAGAAGTGTGTGGACAGCACGTCTTCAGTTTTCTTCACTCCAAAATGTCCCATCAAACCTCCTTATGTGCTTCTTGCAAAAGTAATAGATGAACGGAGCTAGCTGAAATGCATAGCTTGTTAGCACGATAGAGGAGACCCTCTCGCAGCACATATTTATTCCAAATTCTTCCTTCTCTACAATTTTCAAAAGCATCTTTGAAGTCCAAATCAGTAGGATATAATGCTTTTATTGTTTCCAAACCAAAGATTTTAAGATCAAGTTGGGACAACATGGTATAATGCCTAGATAATGCATCGGCAATGACATTTTCCTTCCCTTTCTTATGTTTAATGATGTATGCAAACGACTCTATGAACTCAACCCATTTAGCATGTCGTTTATTCAGATTGGTTTGACACTTAAGATATTTCAATGATTCATGATTGGAATGTATGAAAAACTCCATAGACCAAAGATAATGTCCCATAGTCTGTATCATGGTCTGCATGAGCTGGTTTTGCATAGCCAATAGCTGCTCAATATTGATAGCTCCCTGAGCAGGTCCTTGTCCATTGTTGTTCTGAGGTGCTCCATTGTTCTCCTCCTCATCATTGCCATCCCTCTGGTTGCGAGTCCTCACCATCTGGAGAAAAGCAAGAGATAAGAATTTAGAAGACGTCCCCAACTATATGCATCAAGGGATATGAAACTAAACAACTAACTACACTAGCCTACGTGGATATGGCAATGCTAAGCATCCCAAAATCCTCTATTAAGCACACAAGCAAATAATATATAGCAAACAACACATCAAGCAAAAACACCTCGATTCCTGAGTGCTCCTATGTGCTCTAAAGTGTCCATTCTATCTAGGCTGCATCCTACAGTCAACCTGTGGCTCTGATATCAATTTGTGACATCCGGTTCAGAAAATGAACCAAGTGAACGCATATGTGTGCCCAGGACGTTCAACACACATACACGAGTGCATTCACAAAAAGATATACATAAAATTTCCACAGAACAAGATTAGTTAAGCACTTTTATTGCAAAATTCATAATATCCTCGAATACAAACTCTAATGAATATTAATGACAAGTTTCAGTTAATGCAGCGGAAATAAACTAATTAAGCTGCTAAGCAATAAGCATAAGGGATAACACAACTCCAAAACTCCGCAGGCAAAGCTGACGGTAGACATGGCCTAGAACTCCGTGTTATCATCGTTATACTCCCAATCTTGACCTGCAACTATTGGTGGGTAAATTGCAAGGGTGAGTACATGTCGTACTCAGCATGTGTGGGATGTATGACATGTAGCTGAATCAAATGACGGATATAATAATAGCTAAGTGCTGAAAAGTACATTAAAACATTTGGAAAGCAATTTATCATATGTATGTGAAGTAAACCCATCATAAATCATATACTTATCATCATACCAGTCCATATTCCATTACCATCATCCATATACCAGATTTCTCATTACCAATAACCATAATCAATATCAGAACTTAATTGATAACCAGCCATAACCATATTACCAACCATAACCATCCCAAAAAACATCCCAATACCAAGTAGTCCCCTAATAATGTGAAGGTCCAGGTTGCTATCGACCGGTAGCACAGCTATCATGATAGTTTTTAGACACACTCTGCAGAGGTTGTACCACTTTACTCACGTGTTTATGATTTCATCACCTTTCGATGACTATAGAATATCAATTATGCCGTCTCACACTTCCTCAGGTGTGTGGCCAAGAGATCACAAAATAGCCTTTACAAAGGGATTACTAGCCTATTTAGACCCCACTGAGGTTTCACCGGTGGCGATGCCTCCAACTGAGCACATCTTCAACCAAGGGACCCCTCTTGAGCCATTCAGATTCCAGGGTAGTCCCACCAATCATCAACAAACCCAATCCAACTACCCCTTCCCCGAGTATCCTTAATGGTCCAAATAGCGCTGGCAAAGCCCTAATTAATCAGCTACGCTGCACCCATACTTGGCCTCGTGGTGGCACTGTAAATCCTGGATGGTCGCTCCACGAACCGGTCCTTAGATCTAAAGCAAGCGAAACCACCATAACATCCAACCCATCCACATACCAGGCTTGCTTACATCACCCTTTACCATATCATATTAACCAGTTCATGTTAATCATAATTTCATAAATACATAATTAAGTTAAGTGGTATAGTTGTCTTCCTATCCCAATTAATTAAGCGAAGCAAAAAGGTAAAGATCCCATCCCGACACTCTACCATATATTCAAGGTGACAAGGGTGGTCAAAAAATCTAGTAAACTTCCTATCATAGGGTTCCCATCAAATTGACACAAGAATGCAGCTTTGTAAACAAAAGCATTTATTTCAAAATAGGATCAATATGCTTCAAGGACACTTGCCTTGCTCTTGGGATTGGTTCGGGTCAAAGCCTTCAAACTCTTAGTGTTGGAGATCCTCTGCGGCACTCTCTAGAGCAAATCCATCTAAACCGCGCAACAACATACAAGAGAAGAATTACAATAAAAAAGTGCACAAATATTACTCTATATGACATGACATGCATGATTAATGCGAATGCAAGGCAAAATTAGTTAATGAGTCATTAATGATGTTTAATATCTAGTTCGTATGGTTTTTAACAAGTTTGAACAGGTGTAGAATTGATTCGAAACAATTTAGAATTTTACATAACGGAATTTAGCCCGGAAAAATCGGGCTAGTCCGCTAGGGAGCGGACTAGTCCGCACTTCGCAGAACTAGCGAACTAGGGTTTTCTAGATAGACATGAATTTGGAGATTTGGGGTTGAACTCATGTAAGGAAAATAGAATAGAAGTCATACCAGGTGTCTAAGACTCCAAAGAATCAAGGGTTTTGGAGGCAACACTTGGATCTTACGATCTAGGGTTGATGAAGAACTTGATGGTGAATTGTTGACGAAGAACACAAAGTTGGTGGAGATCTTGATCCTATTTCGTTTCCTCCACTTCTTCTTCTTGCTCTAGATCTCCTTCTCCCACCTTAGTGGCAACTATTCACGAGCTAGGGTTTGGGTGTGGTGGAAAAGTGGCAAATAGATGTCATGCCAAGGGGTGGGGTTGTTTATATAGAGGTGGAGGGTTAGGGTTGGATGGATTTCAAGTTTGATAATAGTAGGAGTCGGTTTAGAGTCCCTCATGGGCTCTAAAAGAGTTAGGCACAACATCCCTAGGCCCACTTAACGTAAAACCCAAGGAACAAGTCGTGAAACAAAAGATCAACTTGGAGTCGCGATTTATCAGACAAGTCCGAAAAGGGTTGGACTAGTCCGAAGTTAGACAGAGAGGTATCAGACAAGTCCAGACTATATCAGACAAGTCCGAACTTGGTCAGAGGAAAATCAGGCAAGTCTAGCCAAAATCGGACAAGTCTGATTTTAGTCAGAGAAAAAATGGACAAGTCCGCTGGAACACCGAACAAGTCCTGACAAGTCCAGGGACTTAGCAAAATTTCTAAAGAATTGGAACACCAGACTAGTCCGCACAGGACCAAACAATTATGAAAGTGTCCACAGGGAAATACAGACTAGTCCGCAGCAAAACGAACAAGTCCGTTTGAAGTTAGAGAGAAATCGGACTAGTCCGCACCAAAATCGGACTAGTTCGCACTTCCTAGAATTCTTAAGTGCGATTTTGTTTCTAATTTATTTTAAACTTGTTCCTTTTTATGTTGCTCAATGTTAAACATATATTAGAATGTATGCAATGTACGATGCATGAATATGAGGGTGTCCAATAGGTAAGGATCCCTCTCCCCCGTGAGATAGGGCTCTGGTGCTGCCACGTGGTCTGAGGCATCAGACAAGCCACCTCCCGTATAAGCAGGCTCCAGCGCTGCCACGTGTCCCGCAACCTTAGAGTCCCCGCTCTACTCAGGAATGGGCTCCGGGGCTGCCACGTGGTCCGTAAGATGGGACCCGACCTCCTCCGTGGAGTTGAGCTCCCGAGCTGCCACGTGGTCCATAAGACGGGGCCCGACCTCCTCCGTGGAGGTGAGCTCCCGAGCTGCCACGTAGTCCAACCACTTGCCCAAGAAGGAGAGTTAGGGGATTTAAGAGGGCAGTGCGCCTTGCCCCTGTCAAGCATTGAAGATACGCGACATCCCCAGACGCATGGTGCGGCACACACCTAATGTCAGGTACTGCTATGACCAATCACATCGCAGTGAAGACGTTGTAGTCCTATCCCACTCCGCCAAGTGGGTAGCTTATGGACAGTTGGATGAGACATCCCCTACCATTGTTAGCAACGGCGCATGGGCCACTGGCGACTCAGGCGGCAAGACGGTGAGTCTTCAAAGCCACGGTCAGAGGAAGCTTATGCGAGAAACCTTAGATCTTTAGGATAATATCTCCCTGGGACCACCTGTTAGGCCCCAGACCCCATATGTAAGGCGTATGGCCTTGTCTGTAAAAGGACTAGACCACCACCGTTACAAGGGACCCATAATCCAATCCCCGATACACACACGCATTCACACACACTAGCAATACAACACATCGTGGAGTAGGGTATTATGCTCCTTGCGGCCCGAACCACGTAAAAACAACCATCTCATACACTCTCATACGCACGAACACTCGATTGAGGCCTAAGCACTGCTGAACAAGAATCTCTGCGGGCTGCTCCTTAGCAGATCTGGGGAAGTGTCACATTAACACTTCGACGACCTGGATGCATAAGCTACTACTCGGCCTTCTTGCATGAATACACAACCAAGTCCTTGCCTTGACGCGTCGCAATAGATATCAAAGCTCTTGCTCACATCTGGTAATACTAACACAGGTGCTCAACTGACACTCCTCCTCTAGAGATAACATGGCCTAGGAATGATATCTCCCTCAAACAGAATTGGCACTTGTTGAACTTTGCATACAACTGGTGCTCTCGCAATTTTTGCAATGTCAACCTTAGATGCTCTTCGTGCTCCTCTTCACTTTTTGAGTAAATCATGATGTCATCATTGAACACTACCACAAACTTATCCAAATAATCCATGAAAACCTTGTTCTTAAGATGCGTGAAGTATGCGGGTGCATTAGTCAATCCAAATGACATGATCGTATACTCATAGGATCCATACCGTGTCCTAAAAGTTGTTTTGGGTATGTATGATGGTCTAATCTTCATCTGGAAATATCCCAACCAAAGATCAATCTTAGTAAATATTATGGCTCCCTTCATTTGGTCGAATAGATCCTCTATGCGGGGCAGCATGTACTTATTCTTGATCATCACCTCGCTAAGAGACCGGTAATCCACACACATCCTTTGGGATCCATCTTTCTTATCTATGAAAAGCACTGGGGCTCCCCATGGTGACGAGCTTGGCCGTATAAAACCCTTCTCTAACTTCTCTTGAATCTGCTTCTTGAGCTCTGCTAATTCCTTAGGAGACATCCTATATGGCCTCTTTGTTATAGGTGCAGTTCCAAGTATTAAATCAATGACGAACTAGATGTCACGATCAGGTGGCATACCTGGCGATTCCTCAGAAAACACATCTGGGTACTCACAAACAATCAGAATTTCCTCCAAAGTTACCCCTTCTGCATGATTTACCATTGCCTTCTCGGTTGTCGGCTGAACTACTTTGACTTGTATAATGTCTCCTTCCTCATTTGTCAATTGCATTGTCTGAGTGGCACATTGAATCACTCTGTTATGCTTCCTTAACCAATCCATTCCAAGTATGATGTCCAAGCCTTGTGAATTCAGAACTATAAGGTTGGCGAGGAACTCTACCCCCTTATGGAAATATTTACTTTTGGACATACTATATTCGACCTCATCTCTCCTCTAGGAGATTTAACCAACAAAGTAAACTTCGGGTATGATATAGGCTTGCTATGCTTTGCAACATACTCTGATGAGATGAATGAATGAGATGCTCTAGAATCAAATAATATAGTAGCGGGGTTGGTGTTTGCGAGAATCATACCAATCACAACATCTTCAGCTTGATGAGCCTCTTCTGCAGATACATGGTTCACCTTGCCACGAGTGAAATTCTGAGGTCCTCGGTTGCCTTGAGTTGCTCCTCCATTGGGCCTAGGATTCTGCCTTTGAGCATTATTCATCTGACCTTGACCTGACCTTGGGCATTGATTTGCAAAATGTCCCGCTTGATCACAAGCATAGCAAGTCTTTCCACCAGTGGCGTCAGCAAAGTTAGAGCGAGGTTGATTCTGAGCATGAACAAACATATTTGGGCGTAGCGCCGGCTGCATAGGTAAGCGAGTTGCTTGCATGGGCGGGCATTGTTGCATTGGCTGTTGCAGTTGTGGTGGATAAGCAGGGCGATATGTAGCAGCAGACAGGTTGTAATAGGATGCAGCAGGCGGTGCATAGCGAGGACGGACATTGCTTCCTTGTGGCTGTCCCTTATATGTCATTTTCCTCTTGTGGTCTAGTTCCATATCACAAATCTTGTTCTCAACCACAATGGCCTTGTCAACCAGCTTCTGGAAATTTGTATAGTCAACATTGAGCAACTGAACTTGAATTTCATTGTTCAGACCCCTCATGAACAGGTATTGCTTCCTTCTGTCAGTACTGATGTCCTTTGGAGCATATCTTAATAGTTGAGTGAATTTGTTGAGGTATTCACTCACACTCATCCTTCCTTGCCTTAGGTTTTCAAATTCTTGTCTTCTTAGTATCATGACTCCCACAGGTACATAGTGAGAGCGAAAATTCTCCTTGAATTCAGCCCAGGTGATTTTCTCTTGATTTTCATGGGCATTGCAAAAGGATTCCCACCAATCTGTACCAGCTCCAATCAACTGGTGTGAGGAAAAAGAACCTTTTCTCTATCGCTGCACTGGACTATAACAAGTTTCTTCTCAACAAACTTTAGCCAATCATCAACTTCCATAGGATTTGTGGCTTGTGCAAAGGTAGGCCGCTGGTCCTCATGAACTCTCCCAAACAGTTGTGGGGTGGCAGGGATGGTGGTGGTGGTGGCATGTGGGGCTGGTAGCTATTTCCATCTTGCAGCTGTCCTATGGTCTGTATCATGGTCTACATGAGTTGGTTCTGCATAGCCAACAGCTGCTCAAGGTTGATATCTCCATGTCCAAGTCCATTGTTGTTCTGGGGTGCTCCATTGTTCTCCTCCTCACCATTGGAATTCCTCTAGTTACGAGTCATCGACATCTGTTGGTGAAAGAATAGTAGAGATGGAAGAATTTAGAATTCGAAAAGAAAAGCCCCAACTATATACATCAAGGTATATGTAGCTAACAATCTTTTATTAATACTAATAACCCTATTAGAGGATGTGGACAAGCATCCCACGACTCGCTACTACGTGCGGAGGTGGACAAAACGCTAGATGTCCCACAACTCGCACCAAGCACACAAGCACAAGCACACACCAAGAAATTTCAGCACACCACACTAAACACAACTAAAATGATCTAAACACTTTTCTAACTTCTAAATAGGAGACCTAGACTTAATTATGTGAGCCGTGGCTATCGTGGTCGTGAGGCGGTGAAGGTGACGGTGACGGTGAGGCATACATAGGCGAACGCCAAGGTGAGTTTGCCGTCCATGTAGCCGCTGGAGAGGTTGCTACACCATTGAGCTCCACGGTGGCACGTACTTCCTCTTGCTTCTCCATGATGAACACCTTCTTACGTTGGTAACAGATCTCTTCCATAGCATCAGCATAGCGGTTTCCCAAATTCACCAATACTGCCTGAGATTTGTCAATGGCACGAGAACTGATTTGAGCTCCATCTTGCGGCCTTAAGACTTCCTTTGTTCCCTTCTTGCATTGTGGGTGCAGCGCAAAGCTAGTATCTCCAACCTACTCTTGATAGCTGTAGCACAGTCTAGTATGTGCATCCCAAGCCACATCATCAATAGCTTGCTCCCTGGTGCTTCTCCATGTGGATGCAAAGTGTCGGGTGACCACCTCATCTCTGGCAAGAATAGTAACTTGAGCTCTCCATTCTTCACTTCCATGGTGAGGAATCCTTTTGACATAGTACTCCGATCGCATCTTGCATAGATCAAGAAACTCCTTCAATTGCTTAGCTGCAAATCCTCCATCAGTGCTGTCAGAACAAAATTATTGGGCATCACGGTAAACTAGGCATTTGTCCTCCTTTCTGGCTTCACTAGGCTGTGATGCATTCTTTTGGACTTCGAGTACTTCTTCTTGTGCAGTGGGCTCATCCTCTTCTTGCGGTTCCACTTCATTTTGGGCTTCATCTTCATTCTCCTCATGAGCTTCACCTTCCTCTCCCTCACTATCATAGATTGCCACCATCTTCGGATCTTCCTCTTCCTCATCATCATCATAGGACTCCACCATTTCAGGATCTTCCCCCGTCGTGTTGGAGTGGTTATGCTCATCTTCCTTTGCCGGAGAATTCACTTCTTCCTCCTCTTGGGCCGGTTCCATCCTCGGCTCCTAGTGAGGCCTAACCTTGCTCCCAAAAGGTGGCAAACGAGCTCTCTTGCAGGCTGTCATTTTGGTGTGAGGCATCTACAAGAATACATGAGAAAAATAGAGGAAAACAAAAATATCAGTTCTGAAATTGCAGGAGCCATAAATCAAGATGAGAAGACGTGCATTTGCTCAAAAAGATGGAAAGTAGCAAAAATTGCAGCAGCAGCAAAATCACAGTTCCCTCCCCCCCTTTATGTAGCTAGCGAAGGCAAAATAGTGCAAAACAGTCTAATTTGAATAGAAAAGAAGTCCTAAGTGATTTTTGGTGTCCATTCTACCTAGGCTTGCGTCCTACGGTCAAACACAACTCTGATACCAATTTGTGACACCCATTTCGAAAATGAACCAAGCGTAATGCATATGTGTACCCAGGATGTTTAACACACATACACAGGTGTTTCACAAACGATAAATAGATTATAACAATATTTCGAATAATATAACTAATAATAGTACTTTATTGTAAACCAAGTAGTCTCGAATACAAGATCTAAACAACTGCAACGGAAAACACTAAATTCTAAGACTCCAAACTCCACGGCAAGCTTGAGGGTAACAAGCGCGCCTAGTACTCCTCAAAGATCTCCTGGTACTCCACGTAGAGCCTGCGTCTGAAGTTGTTGGGGGAATAGCAAGGGTGAGCACATGTCGTACTCAGCAAGTGTGGGAAAGTATGACATGTAGCATAAACAAGGAATGTTAATAAACAATGGCTAATTGCATAAAAGTACATTCAAAACAGTTTAAAATGCAATAATATCATCATTTAGTGAGGTACTTACAAAAATAACTCAAATAATATTAATTTCAACTCAAATAACCAATACCAGCGTAAATAATCCATAATCAACTCATAACTGCTCATATGTCTCAATATTACGATGCTCATATTTCAAACCCAATTGCTGTAATAATACCAATTTCCAAATCAATTCCAGCCATTAAACAATGTTCAAGGTCCATACCTCTAATCATGTGAGGGTCCAGGTTGCTCATAACCGGGAGCACGGCTATCATGATAGTTTTTAAACACACTCTGCAGAGGTTGTACCACTTTACCAACAAGTTCGTGATTATATCACCTTTTGATGACTATGGAATCTCAATTATGTCGTCCCACATTTCCTTAGGTGTGTGGCCAAGAGATCACAAAATAGCCTTTACAAAGTGATTACTAGCATATTTAGACCCCACTGAGGTTTCATCGGTGGTGATGTCTCCAACTGAGCCCATCCAACGAAGGGCCCCCTCTTGAGCCATTCAAATCCCAGGGTAGTCCCACCAATCTCTACAAACCCATCCGACTACCCCTTCCTTGAGCATTCTTAATGGTCCAAATACTACTGGCAAAACAGTAATTAGTGAGCTAAGTCGCACCGATACTTGGCCCTGTGGTGGCACTGTAAATCCTGGATGGGCGCTCCATGAACCGGTCCTTAAATCTAAAGCAAGCAAACCCATCAAAATCGTCCAACCCATTCCACATAACCGACTTGCTTAGATCCCTAAGCACCATGTTGGTAAAGGTCATTAATATCAATTCTCATCATTCATGTGTTCAACAGTTCATAATTAAGCAATATGATTATTTCCCAAACCCAGTTAAGTATAGCAAAGCAAAAGTGCAAAATACCCTTCCCGACTCTCTACATTGTGTTCAAGCGATAAAGGTGGTCATACAAAACTAGTAAACTCCTAATTAGGTTTTTCCATCAATTGACACAAGCATGCAATTTTGCAAACAAAACATTTAAAAACAAGATCAAAATGATCAAGGACACTTGCCTTGATCTTGAGCTTGGTTTGGATCGATAGCTTCGAAGTTCTAGTTCTACAGGTCCTCAAAAGCACTTTCTACAGCGAGACCTTCTATTCCATGCGACAAACATGCAAAACAAGCATTACAATCAATAAATGCTCATATATTACTCAATATGTCATGATAAGCATGATTAATGCAATTGTGAAGTAAAACTTGTTAATGAGTTGCTATTAATGATAAATAACTAGTTACATTAGTTTCTAACAATTTTGGAATTGATTTGAGTCAATTTTGATTCAATTCAGCACAATACAGATTCAGACTCCGGACTAGTCCGCTTTCAGGGCCGGACTAGTCCGCCCTGTCCAGAACTGCGGGAAATATGGTTTTCTGGGCAGCGGGAATTAGGGGTTGAATTCACGTAGAAACTTGGATGTAGAGGGTGTACCATGTGTCTAGAGATCCAAGGGTCGAAAATTGGATGCAACACTTGAATCTTGACATCTAGGGCTTGATTAAGATGAGTTGATGTAGGTTTGATGATGAAAAACGTCAATTGTTGAAAATTTGTCGAAGGTCGATCTTGATTGAGCCTTCTCCCTCTTCTTCTTTTTTTCCTTGCTCCTGGGATCCTTCTTGGCGGCGGCACAGGATCAAGGAACGGCAGCGAGGGTTTTTCTCAAAGGTTGGAGAGGTGAGGGTATTGGGTTGTTTATATAGGGGTGGGGAGGTAGGATTTTGGGGTGAATTGCAAGTGTATTTCGGTGCGGGACGTGTAGGGCTGAGGTGGGGTCCACTTGGGCTCCTCTGAGGTTGGGCACGAAGTTCTTGGGCCTAATTAAGGCAATTACCTAATAACCAATCATGGAAGAATAATAAAATCCGAGTGGAATTCAGCAGGCCAGACTAGTCCGCAGGGGTGGCAAGACAAGTCCGTTTTGGAACAAAAGCTATTTTTGACAAGTCCGGTTTTCTGGCCGGACAAGTTTGGGGTGATTAGAATGGTTGATCCGGACTGAAATTTTAGACACAATCGGACTAGTCCACTTGGAATCAAACAAGTCTGAGGGAACATCAGAAGCTCAACCGAACTAGTCCATGCATGGCGCCAGACAAGTCCATAGTCCTGAAAAACTCTGAATTTCTGAAACAGAGATGGTTACCGAACTCGTCCGGTTTTAAGGTCGGACAAGTCCGTATCCTGACAGACTTAAATTCCTGATTAAGCCTAAATTCATTTCAATCTTATTCCATTTAAGGTTGCTTTATGTTAAACATGTATGAGGATATGATGAGTAGGTTTAGGCCCGATCTTCCAAAAGGTATGTTGATTGGGGTGGAGACCTCGACGTTGATGATCCGCGGCACTCGAGCGGTTCGAGTACCCATGCAATCACTACACCACGGCTCCGTTGGTTATCAACCGTGCTGCACACGCTTGACCTCGCCAAGAAGGCTAATCCCTGCAAGTGCAACCGAAAACAGGAGCAAGAACGTTGAAGACACGATCTGAAATCGCAAAGTTGGGGTCTCACAAACCGTAGAACGGCGATATTATTGATCTAAGCAAAACCCACTGAATATGACTGGAGGCTGCAGTATTTATAGGCTAGGGTTCGACCAAAACACGATTAGACGCGTCCCTAATGGACTCTTACGGGATACAAGGCCCAAAGGCACGATTCGGTGGCGCAGCACCGGACAGAAATCTAGACTCGACTTGCTTCGACGATTCCCAATGACCCCGGAGGAATTTTGAAGTGGAAACAGAACCATTGGAAATTTTATCTTCTCCTCTTTCCTTGCATATGTATAACGTCAAAAACGGAGTCCGTATGCCTCATGGACGTCCGTTTTAAGGTGGACTGCTCCTGGACTCCGAGTTGAACTCGAGTCCGAGTTGTAAACTGTTTCCATCAACTTGTGGACGTCCCGGCTGGTTCTCCACGCTCCCAAGGCCTCTTTCCTTCACTTGTTTATCTTCTCCATTATTCCTAATAACAATTAAATCATCACATCACAATCTATTCTCAAACTCACATGCAAAAGAAGTTAGGAATGAATTCACCCGCTGATTTATTAACCGTGCTCGTGCTCTTGTGATTGGTCCTTGCAGTTCAATGTGCGTCTCCTCTGTTGTGATGTCCTCATCATCCTCCCCCTCTTGAATTGGAGTCGCCCTCGACTCAAGTTCATCTTCTTCTCCCAAGTACGGTCGTAAATCTGAAATGTTAAATGTAGGACTAACCCCAGAATCAGGAGGCAATTCAAGCTTATATGCATTATCATTATTCTTTTCAACGATCTAAAAGGACCAGCAGCTCGTGACATAATTTTAGATTTTCACAAGTCGGGAAATCGCTCTTTTCTCAAATGTAACCACACCAAATCACCCGGTTCAAGTTTTACTTCTTTTCTACCTTTACTACCTGCAATCCTATACTTCTCATTCATCATTTCAATATTTTTTTTGTAGTTTCATGCATCTTAAGAATGAATTCAGATCGTTGTGTAGCATCCAAATTTATAGTTTCAGAAGGAAGCAAAGGTAGTAAATCAATAGGAGCACGGGGATTGAAACCATACACTACCTGGAATGGACTTACCTTTGTCGTGGAGTGAACGGATCTGTTGTAAGCAAATTCTATATGTGGTAAACACTCCTCCCACAACTTCAAATTCATTTTCAAGACAGCCCGCAACATAGTGGATAAAGTACGATTAACTACCTCGGTTTGTCCATCCGTTTGTGGGTGAATGTAGTTGAAAACAGCAACTTGGTTCCCAATTTATACCACAAAGTTCTCCAAAAATGACTTAAAAATTTTGAATCACGATCAGAAACAATGGTATTTGGCACACCATGTAAACGAATAATTTCCGTCATAAATAAATCAGCAATGTGTGAAGCATTATCATTCTTATGACAAGGTATAAAGTGTGCCATTTTGGAAAAATGATCAACAACTACAAAAATACTATCCCTCCCCCTCTTAGTCCTAGGCAATGCCAAAACGAAGTCCATAGAAATATCCTCCCAAGGTACACTAGGAACAGAAAGAGGCATATAAAGACCATGTGGGTTAAGGCGAGACTTAGCTTTGTTGCAAGTAGTGCATCGTGACACGTAGCGCTCAACATCACGCCTCATCTTTGGCCAAAAGAAGTGTGTGGACAGCACGTCTTCAGTTTTTTTTCACTCCAAAATGTCCCATCAAACCTCCTCCATGTGCTTCCTGCAAAAGTAATAGACAAACAGAGCTAGCTGGAACGCATAGCTTGTTAGCACGATAGAGGAGACCCTCTCGCAGCACATATTTATTCCAAGTTCTTCCTTCTCTACAATTTTCAAAAGCATCTTTGAAATCCAAATCAGTAGGATATAATGCTTTAATTGTTTCCAAACCAAAGATTTTATGATCAAGTTGGGACAGCATGGTATAACGCCTAGATAATGCATCGGCAATGATATTTTCCTTCCCTTTCTTATGCTTAATGATGTATGGAAACGACTCTATGAACTCAATATATTTAGCATGTCGTTTATTCAGATTGGTTTGACACTTAAGATACTTCAATGATTCATGATCGGAATGTATGACAAACTCTTTAGACCAAAGATAATGTTGCCAAGTTTGTAATACACGCACGAAGGCATACAATTCCTTATCATAAGTAGAATAATTCAGAGAAGGACCATGAAGTTTTTCACTAAAGAAAGCAACGGGTTTACCTCCTTGTATGAGAACGCCTCCAATACCAATGCCGCTTGCATCGCATTCTAGCTCAAAGGTCTTGTCAAAATCAGGAAGTTGTAGCAATGGTGCTTGTGTAAGCTTCGATTTGAGAGTATCAAAAGCGTGTTGCTGCTGTTCGCCCCATCGAAATGGCACTCCCTTCTTGGTTAGCTCATGTAGAGGTGCTGCAATGGTGCTGAAATCCCGCACAAAGCACCGATAAAAACTTGCAAGACCAAGAAAACTACGAACCTGTGTGACGGTTGTTGGGGCTGGCCAGCTGGTGATTGCTTCAATTTTTGCCTCATCCATCTCAATTCCCTGCGAGGAAATGACATAGCCAAGAAACAAGACTCGATTGGTGCAAAAGACGCACTTTTCATGGTTACCAAACAAACGTGCATCTCTCAAAACAGTAAAAACAGCACATAAATGATCAAGATGTTCATCATATGACTTGCTGTAAATGAGGATATCATCGAAGTAAACCACCACAAATTGTCCAATGAAAACACGCAAAACCTCATTCATTAATCGCATAAAGGTGCTGGGTGCATTAGTTAAACTAAAAGGCATGACTAACCACTCATAAAGTCCAAACTTGGTTTTAAATGCAGTTTTCCATTCATCTCCTAGTGCTATTCTAATTTGGTGGTAACCACTACGCAAGTCAATCTTTGTGAAGATGATAGCACCGTTCAATTCATCAAGCATGAATCTAATCAAGGAATAGGATAATGATATCGAATGGTGATGTTATTAATCACTCGACAATCAATACACATGCACCAACTACCATCTTTCTTAGGAACCAAAAGAACAGGAACGGAACAAGGGCTAAGGCTTTCATGAATGTACCCGCGGTCCAAAAGATCTTGGACTTGTCGCTGAATTTCCTTAGTTTCTTGTGGATTCGCCCTGTATGCTGCACGATTTGGCAAACTTGCTCCTGGAATCAAATCGATCTTGTGTTCAATGCATCTCATCGGTGGTAAACCAGGGGGTATCTCGGAGGGAAACACATCCTCAAACTCCTGCAAAAGGTTAGCAACAGCAGGGGCAATGCAGTAAACAATTCATCAAGTGAAAACATGGCTTCTTTGCAAACTAAAGCATAGCAGATCCCCTTAGCATCGAATAAATCAGCAAGGTCAGATTTAGTTGCGAGCAACGATGGTGATTTTAACTTAATAACTTGCTGTTTTTCAGATTCTAATTTTGTTGCTTTGCCATCACGAATTTTACTCTTCTCAAAATGCACAATTTCAGCAGGAGTCATGGGCAGCAAAGTGATTTTCTTTCCCTTATGCATGAGAGTATATTTATTGGTTCTACCATGATGAATAGCATATGTATAAAATTCCCAAGGACGACCCAATAAAAGAGAACAAGCATCCATAGGAACAACATCAAAATCAGCAAAATCATGGTATGAACCAATTGAAAAATGTATCCTCGCTGTTTGTGTTACCCGAACCTTACCGCTGTTGTTGAACCATTGAATTGGGTACGGATGAGGGTGTGCTCTTGTTGTCAAACCAAGTTTCTTGACGACGTCCGTTTTCACCAAGTTATTGCAGCTACCTCCATCAATTATAGTGTGTACACGGCAGTCCTTGCCGATGAGAAACATGTGGAAGAGGTTGTGTCATTGTAGCTTGTCATCGGTCTCCACTTTGGAGCTCAAGGCACGCTGCACAATGATGCTCCTATAGTTCCCTGTCGCCGATGTACCAAGTACCTCTTCTTTGGTGTGTTCGTCATTTGGATCTGTAAAGTCAGTAGCAAGAGAATATTCATATTCAACATCCGAAGTACTATCATACCCGCCATCATCGCGTGCTATGTATGCTCATTTGCTCGGGCAATCTCTAATCATATGACCAAGTCCCTGGCAGCAGTGACACTTAATGTCGGAAGTACGACCCGTAGAAGGAGTGGATGACGAAGGCTTGAATGATGACGCCTTGCTGCCTTTCGGCATGCGAGAAGGTGGACCAGCAGGTATAGTTCGTTGGCCGCCATTGGGTGGTGTAGTTGCTGCATGGGGGTCGAAGATGGTGCTGTTTTGGATGGTGTAGTCGCTGCACACGGCGTGAAGTTGCTCCTCGTGTGATGTTGCTGTTGTTGTCGGCCCTGCAATTCTTTTTCTGCCAACATAGCAAGCTGAAACAATCTATTAATAGTATCATATTCCTTGTAATCAACAATGTCCTGAATTTCACGCCTCAACCCCCCATAAAAACGAGCTATTTTATCATCCATGTCCTCTACTACCCCACAACGTAGCATACCCTTTTGTAACTCTTGATAATACTCCTCTACGGACATGTTACCTTGGTCTAAACACTGCAATTTTTTGCGAAGGTCCCGCTGAAAAGATGGCGGAACAAATCGAACATGCATAGCTTCCTTTAATCTATCCCATGTTGGAGGATCAGTTCTAGTTTTAACATGTTCATTCCACCATATGATAGCAAAGTCCTTAAACTCAATAGTGGCTTGACGAACTCTATGTTGTTCAGGGACAAGATGGGAATTAAATTTTTGCTCTACTGTCATCTCCCAATCAAGATAAGCCTCAGCATCATAAGCACCAGAAAAAGAGGGTATAGTAAATTTCACTTTAGCAAAAGGATCATCAGGAGGACGATTATAATTGTTATGATTATTACCTCCCATACCTCGACGATAAAGTGGAAGTCTTGGCTGATTATTGTGATCTTCCAGTTCATCATAAACATTGTCTTCTTGTCTTCCAGCGAGAGGCAACCGAGCCTCAAAAGTATTCATCTGAAGAGCAAGGTCATCAAGTTGGCGAGTCAAGTTTGCCAATGACTCCTCCGTTGCTGCGTTGTATTTGGCGAACATATACGTCATGGTCTTCATCATATCACGTAACTCAGCATGTTGAACACATTTGTCATCATTGTTTTCTCCTGCCATTGTTAGTAGGAAATAAAAGACAACAAAAAAAGAATATGTTATCCCTATCAACTACAGTGACAATGTGGAAGGTGGAAGAAAACAATCTCTCTCGTTCAAGCGTCTTACCACGCTCTTACAAGTGTTCTTACCGATACAGCAGGTGGTGTGGACGGTAAGATGAACCAATGAAGCGTGGTGTGATTGCAAAGGTACCTGTTATGCTCAAGAGAAAGGTGGAGCTTGGATAGCACAATATGGTGGCTAATAAGCGGAAAATCGTTAACAGCTAAACAAAGTTGAATAAGTATTAAATGTAGGAAACTGTTGCTGGTCAACCAAGTGCCCTAGAGCCTAGCACAACGCAAGGAATTATCAAGGCAAAAGAAAGACAGAATGATATAGCCAACAAAACAGCACCAAGTGGTATAGGCCAATTGCTTTAATATGCGTGCTCTTCACTATTTCTTTTCTTTTTTGTAATATTTTTTTGATATTTTTTCTTTACTCAGGAGCACAAATATAGGAAGCACACAAATTTGCGGCTCAATTGGATGTAATATGCAGCCTATAGAAAATCAAGAAGATTCTTTAAAATTCGTGCTGAAACCTTGGAGGTTGGATAGCCTATCTTCCGAGGGGAATTTGGGAAATCTAATCTCGAAGGGAATTTAGCCTATCTTCGCGTTGATGAATTTGAAAAAAAAAATCGCCCGATTTCGAGTTCGTATGCGAAAGTTATGGCCGTTTTAAGGTAGGCTGTCCGAGTTACGTTTTTTTGGATGTTGATTCCAACTCGATTTGAGAACAGAACTCGCAATCGGATATGAAAACCATCAGGAATTTGCACAACAACTAATAGGGTGGTGTGTGATGATTCAAAGATGAATAGCACAAAGGTTTGTCACCTAATCTAGGGCTGGCGATGCGGGAGTTCGCGCAAGGCGGCTAGCTAGGGCAAACCGATAAACGTGGTGGATCAGTTTGTTATTTAGGGATTGTGGAATAGGTGTCGAATAGCAAGAAAATAAGGACAAAACACGATAACTAGGACCCAAAACACAAAGCTAAACTAGCAACAAGACTCGACCACACGAATGCAAACTCAACAATACAAACTGAAAAACGAAACTGCAGGCACTATAGTCTGGGAAGCGGTAAAAACAATCTAATTTTGCTTTTCTGTGGACTCTAGGTACGAAACAAAATCGATCTAATGGAAGGAAAACAAAGATACCTCACGGGCAACCTGGAAATCTGATACCAATTGATGAGTAGGTTTAGGCCTCTTCCAAAAGGTATGTCGATTGGGGTGGAGAACTTGACGTTGATGATCCGCGGCACTCGAGCAGTTCGAGTACCCCTGCAATCACTACACTACGGCTCCGTTGGTTATCAACCGTGCTACACACGCTTGACCTCGCCAAGAAGACTAATCCCTGCAAGTGCAACCGAGAACACGATCTGAAATCGCAAAGTTGAGGTCTCACAAACCATAGAACAGTGATATTATTGATCTAAGCAAAACCCGCCGAATATGACCGGTGGCTGCAGTACTTATAGGCTAGGGTTCGACCAAACACGATTATACACGTCCCTAATGTACTCTTACGGGATACAAGGCCCAAAGGCCCGATTCGATGGTGCATCACTGAACAAAAATCTGGACTCGACTTGTTTCGACGATTCCCAATGACTCCGAAGGAATTTTGAGGTGAGGCCAGAACCATTGGAAAGTTTATCTTCTCATATTTCCGTGCATATGTATAACATCGAAAACAGAATTTGTATGCCTCGTGGGCGTCCGTTTTAAGTTGGACTGCTCCTGGACTCCGAGTTGAACTCGAGTCCGAGTTGTAAACTATTTCCATCAACTTGTGGACGTCCCAGCTGGTTCTCCATGCTCCCAAGGCCTATTTCCTTCACTTGTTGATCTTCTCCATTATCCCTAATAACAATTAAATCATCACATAGCAATCTATTCTCAAACTCACATGCAAAAGAAGTTAGGAACGAATTCACCTGCTAATTTATTAACCGTGCTCGTGCTCTTGTGATTGGTCCTTGCAGTTTAATGTGTGTCTCTACTGTTGTGATGTCCTCATCAGAGGATGTATGCAATGCATTATGCATGAAAATGAGGGTGTTACACTTACACTTACATGGATGTGTCATTTAGGTCCACAAACTTTAAAGTGTATATTTGGGCACATAAATTTGTTAAACTGTGTCATTTAGGTCCAATGTTCTGAAAATACCCCTATATCTTTTGATATAACTGTTATTCGAGCATTATTTTTCATATTTTTTTGCTCTTTAAATCAACATTGTTAGCCTTCAATATAAATTATGATAACAATGTTGATTTAGAGAGATATCAAATATGAAAATAAAGCTCAAAAAATAGATATATAAATAGTCATAGGGGTATTTTTGGTACTTTGGACCTAAATGACACATTTTAACAAGTTTATAAATCCAAATATGCACTTTAAAAATTCGGACCTAGATGACACACTCTGAAAAGTTTAGAGACCGTTGATGCACATTACTCAAAAATATATATTACCTTCCCCAAGTGGGTTAGATGTGTTCATGGACCAGGCAATGCTCTATTTTCTGGTACCAAAATACAAATTTTTAAGGTAAAACGCCCATAAAGGGCTTTCAACTAAACAAAAGAGATTTATAAATATTGTCCGACAATACACCAAAATACAATTGATCGAGCAGCTTATGTTGTCATACCTAGAGACAGAGATTTCGGTCCATACCTGAGGTTCACTAACAAAATGAATACTCGATATTCGGGTAATCCTGAATTACCCTATATAATTGGCAAGTAAAGAGTTGGATGTGGGCGGTGTTTGGTGCGAGATGCATTGAGTTACAGCGGGTATTTGGAATTACTCGAAATTTTGGATCCGGTAATTCGGGTTTCCAAGATTTTACCCGATGTTGTATCTTATTGTATCTGAAATTTTGGATACCCGAAAGTTTGGGTATCCGAAACTTTGGGTTCTGTTTCAGGTTACTCAAATTACTTGAAGACAACAATAGCAAAAACAACCAAAAAACAACAGTAAAATCAACATTCTAGCAGTGAAACCAGCATCTAAGAGCAAAAACAACATTCTAGTAATATTACAATAGCAATACACATAAAAATAATAGAAGCATTACAACAGCAAAACAAAGAAACAAAAGCAGTAAACTCAGCATTCCAGCTACATTACTGTCACACCTAGTTTTTAGTAGAGACAACCAGATGCATTCCACACGTATGTCAGGATCAGAATCATACGTGTGTAGACAAAAGTAGAAACACCATATATAATACAAGTCGGGTTCAATGTTGTTGAAGTGTTAATGCGACATTTCCCCCGGATCTGCTAAGGAGCAGCCCGCGGAGGTTCTTTGTTCGGCGGGGCTTAGGCCTCAATCAAGTGTTCTAGCGGAAGAGAGTATGACACGGTGGTTTTTACATGGTTCGGGCCGCAAGGAGCGTAACACCCTACTCCACGGTGTGTGGTATTGCTATTATGTGTGTATGCGTGTGTGTGATGTTCGGTCCTTCCAGTACGAGCGGCCCAGTGAAGATGTCTAAGTCGGTGGCTGCCCGGTCCTTTTATAGTCCAAGGCCGAGCAGCTTACAAGTGGGGCCCAGGGCCCGACAGGTGGCCCCGGGGTGATCTTATCATGTACAAGATCTAAGGTTTCTTTCGTATGCTGCCTCTGACCACGACTTGAAGACTCGCCGTCTTGCTGTGTCGGACGCCGGTGGCTATGCGTAGTCGTTAATGATGGCAGAGAACGTCTCATCCATCTTGTCGCCGTAAGCTACCCGCTCGGCAGTGTGGGGTAGGCATGCGGCGCCTTCACTGCAATATGATTGAGCGTAGCGGTACCTGACAGGGGCGTGCGCTGCACCGTATGCATGGGGAAGACGCGTGCCTTCAATGCGCAACTGTACAGGACGTGTCGCCCTTTACTCTTTGGAGTCCACGGCCCATTGCATGCCGTGGGACACACTCCTACTCCGGAGCCCTGCTCGGTAGGAGAAAGGGCCCAGAGCCGTAAGACGTGTGGCAGCTCTGGAACCCTCCTCGGCGGGGAAGACGGGTTTGGAGCTTCTTATGTATGTGGGGATACCTGGTCTTGAGGGTACCGACAGTGTCCCCAAGGCCCACCTCGGGAGAGATGATGATCCCATAGGTGGGGCCTTTACCTTGTCTTGTAAAAGTGATGCCAGTGGGCCCCCTCGAGGGGCGCTGGAGCTCGGAGAAGTGACGCCGGCAGCCCCCTTGAGGGCACCAGAGCTTCGAGAAGTGATGCCAGCGGCCATCTTGGGGGCACCGGAGCTCGGAGAAGTGACGCCGGCGGCCCCCTCGGGGGCATGGAGCTCAGAGAAGTGACACCAGCAGCCCCCTTGGGGGCGCCAGAGCTCGGAGAAGTGACGCCAGTGGCCCCCGTGGGGGCGCTAGAGCTCGAGTAAGTGACGACGGCAGCCCCTTTGGGGGCACCAGAGCACACAGAAGTGACGCCGACGGCCCTCTTTGGAGGCACCAGAGCTCGCAGAAGTGACACCGGCGGCCCCCTTTGGTGGCGCTGGAGCTCGCAAAAGTGACGCCGGCGACCCCCTTGGGAGGCACCGGAGCTCACAGAAGTGATGTCGACGGTCCCCGTGGGAGGCGCTGGAGCTTGGAGAAGTGACGCCAGCGTTCCCCTTGGGGCGACAGAGCTCGAAGAAGTGACACCGGCGGCACCAGAGTTCGGAGAAGTGACGCCGGTGGCCCCTTTGGGGGCACCGGAGCTTGGAGAAGTGACGCCAGTGGCCCCCTTGGGGGTGCCGAAGCTCGGAGAAGTGACGTCAGTGACCCCCGTGGGGGGCGCCGGAACTGGAAAATGTGACACCAGCAGCCCCTTTTGGGGCGCTGGAGCTCGCATAAGTGACGCTGGCGGACCCCTTGGGAGGCATCGAAGCTCATAGAAGTGACGTCAGCGGCCCCCTTTGGGGGCGCTAGAGCTCAAAGAAGTGACGTCGGTGGCCCCCTTGGGAGGCGCCAGAGCTCGCAGAAGTGACAACGGCGGTCCCCGTGGGAGGCACCGGAGCTTCAAGAAGTGACGTCGGCGGCCCTCGTGGGAGGCGTCGGAGCTCGAAGATGTGACACCGTCGGCCCTCGTAGGGGGCGCCAGAGCTCGAATAAGTGACACTGGCAGCCCCCTTTGGGGGCGCCAGAGCTCGCAGAAGTGATGCCTGCGACCCCCTTGGGAGGCGCCGGAGCTCACAAAAGTGACGCCGGCAGCCCCCTTGGGAAGCGACGGAGCTCAAAGAAGAGTCGACGATGCCTACCACGGACGTGTAGAACATCAGCGGCGGGCTCCCTGTATGTCCTACACACACGATAGACAACAAGTAATTTCGCTCGTCGATCATCACTTCCCTGCTCTTTAGTTTCGTTATGGCTTACGGTCCTTAACTAATATACATGGCATGGGTAATTCGGTGCAGCAATATTCAAGGTATGGTCGCTGCTTTGCTCAGGGCATGAACCGTTCGGTCCCCTGTACTCAGCTGTTAGCACTGGGAGGCAAGGTGCGCATGCTTAGGGTATAGAACCAGGCTAAGCAGGTTGCACACCCTGGACCTCAACCTTGGTGTTAGCCTTTTAGGAGTTAGAACCATTCGACACCATGGACCCTGACAAAGAAAAAAACGATCATCATACCCAAAACACATTGCAGGTACCTCATGCGGATCCGCCTTTAGTAGGATAGCACAACTCCAACTAGGACAAGACATGAGAAATGTAATCGGGCATATGGCAGATGATATGCAAATGTAAGCAAAAACTTAAAGCATAATGTAAATAATTTTGCTCGTCGGTTACTCCCTTCTTGCTTTTGGTCTGGTTATGTCTTACGGTCCCGAGTTGGGCTTATGGTGCGTGGGTACTTCAATGCGACGGTATCCGTGTTATGGTTACTGCCCTGCGCAGGAGTGTGTACCGTCCAGCCCCCTATACTCAGCCGTTAGTGCTGAAGAGGAAAAGTGTACACGCTTAGGGTGCATGACCAGGCTAAGTAGGTTGTACACTCTGGACCTCCCACGGGCATTAGATTTTTAGGGGAGTCACCATTCAGCGCCACGGGCTCCCGAGCAGGAAATCAATAACAGAACCCAAATACATCACAGGAACCTCAAGCAGACCCGCTAGCAGCAGGATTGCATAACTCCACTAGGCGCGAGACAGGGAGAGAGTGCCCGAGCATATGACAGAGAATATGCGAGAATGAGCATGATTTGATGATCATAAAATTAATGCATAATTAAATGAATGTAAACAGAGCATAGGGTAAGACAGTGGTTCTTCTAACTTGGTAATCATAGGAGGAGGCATGCTTTACAAGAAGGCAATGACCCGCTCCGGATGGTAAGGGAGGAAAAATGTACAGGCTTAGGGTATGTAACTAGGCTAAGAGGATGAACACCCAGACCGGACCCACCAAAGCTTTGTTGCTTCGAGCGCTGCTACTAGACGATATGACACCCTTTTCAGAAAAAAGAAAAATTATCCTACCACTATGCCAAGGGTGAAGCTTTACCGAAGTGGCACAGGGGAGGCAAAGTGTACACGCTTAGGGTGCAGGACCAGATTAAGCAGGTTGCATACTCTGGACCTCCGACTATGCTAAAAGTAACTTACAGCGGATCTTCGGGTCGAACTTACCATAACGCCTTGGTGATGTCGTTGTAGCCGTGGTGGCGGGAAACCATTTGACGTCCTGCCCATGAGACCCCTTAGAGGCCCCTTGGTAGGTGTGGCCAACTGGTTGGGCACGCCTACCAATTAGTCACAGGATGTCGTCGGCGGGCCCCCGGCGGAGCGCGAAAGCATGGATAGTTGACGCTGGCAGACCCCCGAGGCAACACCTACCCTCAACGTGCGGAACATCGATGGCGGGCCCCCTGGGTGGAGCCGGAGCTAGATGCTCCGGCGGCGCCCGCCATCAACACTAAGAAACGTCGACAGCGGCCCCCCTGCGAGGTGCCAGAGCTGGATGCTCCGGCATCGCCCATCATCAACGAGAAGAACGTCGATGGTCGGCCCCCTGGATGGTGCCGAAGTTGGCTGCTCCAGCATTGCCCACCATCGCTTTAGAGACGTCGAAGGCAGGCCCCCTGGGTGGTGCCGGAGTTGGCTGCTCCGGCGTCACCCATTGTCGTTGTACAAACGTCAATAGCAGGCCCTTTAGGTGGTGCCGAAGCTGGCTGCTCTAGCGTCGGCCACCATCAACGCTAAGAAACGTCGGCGGCAGGCCACCTGGGTGGTGCCAGAGCTGGCCGCTCCGACGTCGCCCATCATTGGTGTAGAAACATTGACGGCAGGCCCCCTGGGTGGTGCTGGAGTTGGCTACTCCGGCGTCGCCCATCGTCGCTGTAGAAACGTTGACGGCAGGCCCCTTGGGTGGTGCCAGAGCTGGCTGCTCCGGTGTCGCCCACCATCAACGCTAGGAAACGTCGATGGCGGGCCTCCTGGAGGTGTTGAAGCTGGGTGCTTCAGCGGTGATGGAGGCACAACTTCCTGAGGGAAAAAGCCTCTACCTAGCACGCCAAATGTAGAAGTATTAATGTGACACTTCCCTCGGATCTGCTAAGGAGCAGTCCGCGAAGGTTCTTTGTTTGGCGGGGCTTAGGCCTCAATCAAGTGTTCTAGCGGAAGAGAGTATGACACTGTGGTTTTTATGGGGTTCGAGCCGCAAGGAGCATAACACCCTACTCCACGGTGGGTGGGATTGCTAGTATGTGTGTATGCGTGTGTGTGATGTTCGGTCCCTCAAGTCCGAGCAGACCAGCAAAGATGTCTAAGTCGGTGGATGCCCAGTCATTTTATAGTCCAAGGCTAGGCAGCTTACAAGTGGGGCCCGGGGCCTGACAGGTGGCCCCGGGGTGATCTTCCTGTACAAGATCTAAGGTTTCTTTCGTACGCTGCCTCTGACCGCGGCTTGAAGACCCACCATCTTGCCGTGTCGGACGCTAGTGGCTATGTGTAGTCATTGATGATGGCAGAGAACATCCCATCCGTCTTGTTGCCGTAAGCTACCCACTTGGCAGTGTGGGGTAGGCCTGCGGCGCCTTCACTTTGATGTGATTGGGCGTAGCGGTACCTAACAGGGGCGTGCGCTGCATCATGCGCCTGGGGAAGGCGCGTGCCTTCAGTGCACGACTGTACATGATGTGTCGCCCTTTACTCTTTGGGGTCCACGGCCCATTCCAGGCTGTAGGACACACTCTAGCTCCGGACCCCTCCTCGGTAGGAGCAAGGGCCCGGAGTCGTAAGACGCGTGGCAGCTCCGGAACCCTACTCGGCGGGGAGGACGGGTTCGAAGCTTCTTCTTGTATGCGGGGGTACCCGGTCTTGAGAGTATCGACAAACGTGTATTACAAATAAAACATACATAGTCTTACAAACCATAATAATTATACTTAAAGCGACATAATAGAAGCGGTAGTGGAACTTCATTCACAGGCTTTGCCCGGGGGCTCGTCCTCCTAGTATGGCCACTTTGGAACATTTTCGTCGATGTCGTCATAGTGATCACCACCATCTTGTCCTGAGCAGCATAATAAAATTCTAATAAAAGCAAGTTGAGTACCTACGGTACTCAACAAGTGTGAGAAAGAGATGACATGATGGCCAATAGAAAGGATAGGCTGAAAATGGTTCAAGCAGTACGCATTAGTGTAACACCCACATTTTTAAAAACTAAGTAAATAATATTAAAATAGAAAATAATGATAATAGTAATATTTGAATAAATAATAAGTAAAGAAAGAATTAAAAAGAATGGGAAATATGGTCATCATTTGGATTTAAAATATAGAAAATGTATTATAAACTCATTACATAAAGTGTTTGAAAACAAAATAAAGTAAAAGTGTATTCAAATAAAGGTAAAATAAAATAAAAACATAAAATAAAATATGGTCCCAAAGAATAATTACACATAAAAAACCATGGAGATCAAACATCATTTTCAAACTAGAGAAAATGAATAAATTGGTTTGCATCCTGACCTTGCTTTTGAGTGGGAAAGTTTGAATTCAAAAGTTTATAGAAACTCATTTGAAAGTGAAATCAAATGAAAAAAAAGGAATTAGAACCCCTTGGGCCTAAAACCTACCCCGCAACCCATCTCCCTCCCTCTCTTTTCTTTTCTACCCCGCATGGCCCAATACCCAGTTGTGGCCCAAGGCCCAGTCGCACCCCTCCCTTCTCTCTTTCTGTCACTGCATGCAGGACAAGATTGTCAGCCCCGTCCCCTTCCTTATGCCGCACCCACGCCGAGTGCCATCACCGTCGTGGGCCGAAATTCGGCAAGGAATCGCCGCCTTAATGGCCCCTGCTCCCCTTCCTTTGCGCGGGGATGACTTTCCATCCTCTACTGGCCCCCTACCCTATAAATCCCAGCCTGATGCCCCCGTTTTTTCCCTTCCCCGATGCCAGGAAACCCTAGCTGCCGCCGCCGCAAGGTGAGTCACCGCCGTTCCGACTACTACAATTGCTTTTTATTCACTCCTTAGTGCCTCACTCGTGCGCCATGACCTAAGGGAGCCTCCCAACAAGTCAATTCGAAGGTGTGGAGGCCTCACCACCGAAATCGATGGCCGCTATCAAGCTCCACCACCCTCCACTGTAGTCGATGCCTCTCCGCTCCATTTTGGCCTCCGCAAATCCCCTAGGTGAGCATCCCGTGTTCCCCTCCTTCGAATCCCGTAGAAAACACCGAGATTGAGCCATCCTAGGGCGGGTTTTGACCCCGCCGGCGAGATCACTGCCGAGCGCCACCACGGGTCGCCGCGTGCCACCACCTGCGCTGGCTAAGGTGAGGTGGTCGATTGGTGGCCCTTAAATTTGAATGAGCGGCCAAGATTAAAAGATCTCGTACCCCTTTGTAAAATAAAATCTGAACCTTCCAACCTAGATCTGATGGCTGAAATCGACCCCCTTATAAAACTTCGCCATTTACAAAGAACCCCATGGGCATTAAAAACTATTTAGACATAGGTCTTGTTTTTATGGAAACACCCCTGTCTTTTATAATAATGTTGTCAATATTAATAAAGTGGATAAAACTCACTTTTTAACCACGATTAACCACAATAATTTTATTTTTAACCTCTGTAATTTCTGAAACAGCCCCTGAACCTTAAGAAAATTTGTTTAGACTTTATATTATTACTGTTTTATATGAAAATCCCAGTAAATAGAATTAAAATGCAGGAAAATATATTTAACGCATAGAAAATGTTCTAAATGATAAAATAAATATAGGAAATATAGGAAAATTACTTATGAATCTTTTTATACTGAAATAAAATTATAGAGTGCACACAAAATATATTTTGACTATGGAAAATTCATTTCAAATGTTTTTAGCTTATAAAAATAATAAAAATGGAAAATAAATGGTAAATGCATTTCTTTGGCTATGAAAAATAATAAGTCACTCATAACTTCAATTTGAATCATCATCGTAACATATTCAATGATAATAATTGTATTGCTTGTATGTATTGTTCTTGATTGGTTTTATTTCTCTTTTGACGGTAGTTTGTATGCATTTGTGTGACGATTAAGAAGCAACACGAAGAACATGGAGAGCAAGAGTTCAATGAAGAAGACTGTGCAGCTAAATGATATAAGACAAGTGCCCTTGACCATCTTGAACCTTTTTCTAAGGATTTAGTTAGATGCATGCTAATTTAATATGAATCCTACTTTATGATCACCAGTTGCTTTACCTTATTTTCCGTGTGGCTTGGGTATCGATTGGGTGGTATTTGGGAATGACTTTACTCTTAGCCATGCAAAGTAGATGGGGGAAACAATTCATCACATTTATTATTTATGAGTTATTATTATTATTATTATTATTATTATTATTATTATTATTATTATTATTATTATTATTATTATGGTATTGAAAATTTAATTGTAGTGGATAGGAATCTGGCGAGTCGGTTTGAATGGTATGGTGTAGTATGCACGAGACCCGGGTTTTGGGGTATGAACCTTGTCGGATTCTAAGGACCAGTTTATGGAGAAAGTCACTAACTTTACAATATCGTCACAAGACTAAGAATGGGACAGCTTTGTCAATTAATTGGGCTTCTCCTAGCTTAGTACTAGTGTTTGGATAGTGCGGAGAATTAGTTAAGGGTTACTGCCTTGGGATCCGCATGGCTCAAGAGGGGGCTTCTGTTGGAGGAGAAGTACTCCAGAAATGCCTCAGTGGTGAAAACTCAATGGGCTAGTGCTAGTCAGGAGGACCTTTTTAAAGACCTCGTAGTGATCTCCTGGCAACACACCTACAAAAGTGTGTATTGTGGTTGGCCGCCACTAGCATCAGGGGGGTTTACTTAGTCCACCTGGCAACAGGGGATAAAATCACGGCTTGTGGGTAAAGGATACATTCTCTACAGAGATTGGAAAACTGTCATGACAATCATGCTCACGAACAAGAGTGGTTTGGTGTCCAATTCATAATTAGTGGATGATTGATATGATCAGTGAGATGATGGTTGGGAATGGTATTGGTATTATTACATTACTATTATTATTGCTATGGTTGGGAATATTCACCTAGATGTAGGTTGCTAATAAAAGCTAAGGATAAGTTTAATGCTTAGTGCTTAAACCACTATCATCCTTTCCTTTTTGATTGGCCATCATGACATATATTTCCCACACTTGCTGAGTACTCTATGTACTCCTGCGCTTGCCATTATTTTTTCATAAATGCTGCTCAGTGAAAAGAAGATTCGATGAAGACAAGTTTCTTTTGAAGACAGTGCTTATAAGGTCGTGTTGCTGCAAGTCAATTTGGTTGTGGTTGCCCTAGAGTTTTTCCTCTTCCGCTGCTATTCAAAACTCTTTTTAAAGGTATAAAATGTTGTTTGCATTCGATGTAGAACAGTTTATCACTATTTGTCATGCATTTATGGTGAAACTGATCCTGTCATAGATGTATTTTGCAGCTGATTTTATTCTTAATAAAATTGGATGTGACAATTAGTACCTTTGCATTAGCTTTTATTAGCTTCCTATATCACTACATGTGGAACCCCTCCCCAGCAATAATTATATTAACTCATCATCAACTGCCAGGTTGCCCACCTGACAATTCACAATCAACCACATCAAAATCCACTAATCATGGATAAGTCCAAGTCTGCTCTTGACCGTGAGCACTATTGTCATGACAGTTCTATACTCTGCAGAGTCTGTACTGCTGATGGTATTTTTTAACACCATAGATCATCTCCACTAGGAGATGAGATCCGCAAGCGCATGGAAGATACCAATGTAGCATTTCACCCAAGAGTATTCCCAAGGGTATCGTATTTATCCCAAAAGAAAGCAGTGAAGTAAAGTAAACACTATTCTCACAATCAGGGTATAGGGTACTAAGTACTTATTGTGCTCTAATTACTCATATACATAGCCTAATAGAGTACACATGAATATGCTAACGGTGGATACTAGGGCTTAGTGGTCCAACATATGGGGCACGGGTTTACCTCTGACAATGTCAAGACGATTCCCGCCTCGAGCCTATGGCATAGCCGAATGTGGGGGATTATGAAGGATGGAAAAGGATGCCACCACCTGCCACCAACCCCTACAACCCGTGGGTCTACGAGACATCCAACGCTACTTAACTATCTAAGAACCATGATTATATGTTAATTAAATACCTTAAGAGTCCGAATACAAATATCATCCTAAGGCAATGAGTAACCTAAACATCGTTTAACCAATGTTGGGACCAAGCACTAACATATTCATTTTAACATAATCATATACCTAATTAGACTATAGTGGTGGTGTATGATGTTTATGATAACAAGATGTGAACATTATGACGAGATCATAATAACATCTACACCTAACACATATATGGACTCCACAATCAAACAAGAAATGTTTTGCCAAAGTATATGAATAAATAAAGACTAATAATAATATTAGTATAAAGCATAAAGTCACAAATAAAAGAAAAGATACATGAGCCATACCTATCTCAATTTGGCCTTGGGACTAGAGGCTCCTCTCTACAGCCTAACCTCCACTAAGGACTAAGAGAGCACTAGTGTAATACAAGAGAGACTGCTTGAGTGGTATGTGCTGAAGTGAGAGGTGAGGGTTACTATTTATACTAGTGTTGAGGGCGGTTCTCACCATCTTTTGCACGCGAATCAATCCTCATTTTTATCATCAAGCCACAAGAGAGTGCCACGTTGAAACTGACAGGGAAATGAGGATTTATCGGGTCATCCGACTTGGGAACTGGTCCGTTCAGCTGGGTTTTCCTCGGGGTGACTTCCAGGTAGGTCCTGATTACTTGTATGGGTGATACACAGTTGGATCTCCTCGGATACTTCTGTAAGTGGGCCATGTAATCCATATGATGCAACATGTCGGTGTCTAATTGGCTGGGAAAGTATTCTTTAGAATTCCTCCCCTGGATTCACTTTAATTCTTTATAAAAACTCCTGCATGCACTATTTCTCCAAGTACAAATGAAAATATGTTAAATCTAACTATGATGTGTGTAATAAATATTTATTCCCTCATATAATTGAGTTATATTGACAGTCGAAGTTAGTACATAACGACTGTCAACAACCGCTTTACCAGCAAGTCGTGATTTCATCGCCCATCGGCGACTAGAGAAACTCCATCCCGCCGTTTTCACACTTCTTATGGTGTGTGGCCAGAAGTTCACTATGAGGCCTTTACAAAGGGTGTTCCGGCAAGTACGAGTCCACTCAGCTTTCACCGCTGAGACATACATGAAGTAACCCTCAACCAACAGAAGCCCCCTCTTGAGCCTTGCAGTTCTCACGGCAGGAACCCTGAAACCATTCCCCGCACCATCCCAACACTCATACAATACCAGAAGACACCTAATTAATTGTCCAAGCCGCCCTATCTCAGCCGTGTGGTGGCACCGCTAAGCCAGGTTACTTGAGTCCACGAACCAATCCTTAGAATCTTTACTGGCACATACACTATCCCGAGTCTCGTGCACGAAACACCATCACAAACCAACCAGCATGCTTAGATTCCTAAACTACATACCATATGCAATTCAACATTCTCAACATAATATAATTTTTTAGTGAGGGTTCAACATAATTTATACCCAAAATCCTATTACAAGTCTAAGCATGGCAAGCAATTAATCAATAAACCAACCCATTCATAATTCCCCAACCAGGCTTCAAGGAATGATATTAAATTTTTTTTAGGAAATTCCCAACGTAGGATTCATATTTATTAGCATGCACATACACTACGTAAGAACCCCAAATCGGAGACATAGATCGGAGATGAGCGCAAAGGCGACCATCCTCGATTTGGAAAAACGAGACGCGCCTGCATCAGCAAGGATGAGAGCTGGCTTGGTTGAGGGTAAAAGGAGATGACCTACTTTAAGGCACATCTCAGTTAAGTTAATCTCTGAGGCGCACCCGCTTCTCTGACAAAAAGGAGATTCGCCTTCGTAAAGGGCGACTCCTATTATGAAAGAAAAGGAGACGAGCATTTTGTTGGAGATCTCCTGTTATCATGGAAGCAGGCGCGTCTCTCATTCCCATCGATCAAGCATGTCTCCTTTTGTCATGGAAGCGGGCCCATCTCCCATTCCCACCATAGAGAGACACACATTACAAAGGATCGTCTCGATTTCATATGCCCTTATACAAGCTCCCAGCTATGGCAGAATAGTGGCTGCCAGATCTGCCCTGTTCTTGCTCTGTTCTAATCGTTTCATTCCCTCTTTGGAGGTGCCCTTCTAAAAATCTTGCAGTGATTATCAGTGGCTCTTAAAACAAAGGGTTAGTCATCTCCTCCTCTCATGCTCCTTACTATTTTTTACCCCTTTAGATCTTGACTATTAGTGGCTTCGAATTTCTTTGGTTTAGCTCTTCTTTTCTATGCGTAGATGTTGTCAGATCAAAGTTGGATGTATGGGCTGCTCCTTTGCAATGAGTATGTCAAAGGGGTATATGCATTTATCGATTTCACGAAGAAAGACATGTTGAACAACATTAGAGGGAATATTTGTTGTCCTTGCAAACATTGCAAGAATGAGAAGAGATAACTCATAAATGATGTGTTGAGGTCACATTTGATCACGCATGGATTCAAGATGGATTATCGATGTTGGAACAAACATGGGGAGGGGGGACTTAATGAAGTCTAGATGAGAGATTTATATCTAGAGAGGGAGGTCCCTACCAGTGTCAAAAAACATCACGATGACGATGTGAACGAGCCAGATATATTATTGTTCACCGATGATGACATTGAGTTATAGGTGCATAACATAGAGGAGATGGTACACAATGTCAAGAGACATGACTACGATGATCAGTACAGTAATGGTGAACTTGCAAAGTACAAGAACATCATTGGAGACTCGAAGAAACAATTGTATCATGGTTGTGCAGCTCAGTACACGAGACTGTTTGCAATGGTGAAACTTTTCCAGTTGAAGGCGAGCAATGGATGGAGTGATTGTAGTAAGGAATTGCTGATGCTCCTTAAGGACATGTTACCCCAAGGCAATGCAGTCCCTAAGAAAGTTTATGAGGCAAAACGGATAATCTGTCCTGAGGTGGAGAAAATCCATGCGTGCAAGAATGATTAAATTCAATATCGTGGACTTGAGTACAAAAACCTTGATAAATGCCTTATTTGTGGACTCGACCGATTATATTGTAGGAAAGACGACGGTGACGACGAGAACTGCAATAGAAACATAAGAAAAAGAGGGCTTAAAAGGTGTTTTGGTACTTTCCTATCATTCCTCATTTGAAGCGTTGGTTTGCAAACAAGAAGGAGTCAGAATTGTTGCGATGGCACAAAGAGAAGCATAAGAAGGATGCTGGAATAATAAGACATCCTGCTGATCCCATACAGTGCTGAAGCATTTATTCACGAAATCCTGAATTTGCCATTGATTCGAGGAATATTAGGATCGCAATGAGCACTGATGGTATGAATCCTTTTTTGAACAGTAGCACACATAGCACATGGCCAATTGTGCTACTTGAACCTTACTCCTTGGTTGTGCAACAAAGGGAAATATATTACGATGTCAGGACTGATACCAGAGCCACAACAACCTGGGAATGACATCAACATTTATTTCATGCTCTGGTTGAAGACCTGAAGCAGTTGTGGTACAACGATGGAGTGCAGGTCTGGTATGAGCAAAAGTGTGAGTACTTTGGTCTCAAAGCCATTTTATTTGTGACTATTAGTGACCCTCCAACGGCACGTAACTTGTCCGAACAGAGTAAGAAAGTAGGTTACGGATGTCCACATTGTATCAGAGAAATCGACTCATTGTACTTGAGCGTGTCATAAAAAATAGTGTACATGGGACATCGATACTACATTCCAATGAAGCACTTGTTTTGGAGTACGAAGGATAATTTCAATGTAACACTGAGAAGAGGCATCCTCCATCCCATGCACAGGTCATGAATTCTATAAAATAGTCAAGGATATCCATGTTGACCTTGGTAAGTGGAAAAGGACTGGCAAAAATACTGGCGAAGATGACATGTTGAAGAAGCAATCGATTTTCTGGGAGATACCGTATTGGAATACTTATACGTTTTTCATTGGATTGATGTGATGCACGTTGAGAAGAATGTGTGCGAAAGCCTACTCGGGACATTGCTTAACACGGGTGGGAAAACTAGGGACCATGGACATGCACGAGCTGATCTAGAGAAAATGGGAACTAGGCCTGAGTTGTGGTTCGATGAATTGGTAAAAGGAACGAAACTACCAACATCATGCATCACCCTTTCAAAACATGAGAAGAAAGAGTTTTGTGGGTTCTTGAAAAATGTGAAAGTACCATCCGTCTAGCCGACGAACGTCTCAACGCTTATTTCATTTCTAGATCTAAAAGTAGCTCCCAGTGTAAAGTCTCATGATTACCATGTATTGCTTATGCAGATGATTGTTGTTGGAATTCGAAATATCATCCCGGTCAATATTCAGGAGGCTATAATGAACTTTTGCTTTTTCTTCAATCAATTGGTCAAAAAGTACTAAGTGAAGCAGCTCTCGAGTCATTGGAAGAAAGGCACTATGAAACTTTATGCTTCTTTGAGATGTATTTTCCACCTGCCTTTTTTGACTTCAATGTTGATTTCACAACTCTTATTATTAAGGAGATAAAGCTACTTGGCCCTGTGTTCCTTCACCAGATGTATGTGTACGAGAGTTTTAACAGCATACTGATGTCCTTGATTACAAATCAAGCTTACCCTGAGGGCAGCATGGTACAAGGATATTGTACAGAGGAAGCTGTGGAGTGGGCTCTAAACTACGCTGACCAGAGTAACTCGATTGGTGTTCCCAAGTCTCATCATGAGGGGAGGCTCATAGGAAAAGGGACCATTGGGAAGAAGGCTCTAACTCTAGATCCACATTTATTCTTCTGCACTCCTTTCCACGTGTTAGAACATATGTCCATTGTGTCCGGGTGCTTCAATGAGCACAAGGAGGTGCTGCTTAGAGACAATCCTGGCCGCAATGAATCATAGTTAGCAAATGAACACATGTAAAATTCATTGGCTGTCTCCGAGTTCGGATTTCTCACTCATCGAATACTCAAACAAGTGAGTACCTAAAAAAGTTGGCTCGTGGTCCTATATTCACCGTTATGACATATAAAGGGTACAACATAAATGGATACACATTCTACACTATAGAACAAGATAAGAAAAGCACAAATCAAAATAGTGGTATACGAGTTGATGCTTATGATGCTACGGACCAAGACAAAAACATGTACTATGGTCAAATACAAAAGATCTGGGAGCTTGACTTTTGCGGATTCAAGATTCCTCTTTTGCGTTGCAACTGGGTTGATGGAATCAAGGGTGTTATACAAGAAAAGTATGGGTTCATTAGCATTGATCTTAACTGTCATGGGTATAAGTCAGAGCCTTTCGTGCTAGCGCAACACATTGCTCAAGTGTTCAATGTTCCAAACACAACAAATAAAAGACTTAAGGTGGTTATACCTGGAAAACTACGAATCATCGAAGTTGAGAATGCCGTCGATAAGGAAGAGTTTGATCAATTTGATGAGATTCCTCCTTTCATCACCTTGATGATCAAGCAGAATACCATCGGACAAAGAAGCTCCTTACTTGCCCAACGTCCACCATGACAAAAAAAATCAAGACCGCAACAGAAAGTAGCAAAATGATTGTGTGAAATATGCTCAATATGTGAAAATATAGTCAATTGAGTGAAAAAAAATTAATTTCATTTGGATATTTGTGTGACATATGCTCAGTGTGTGAAAATATTGCCATTTGAGTGAATATTTGACTTTGATTTGTCATATGTGTGAAATAAGCTAAATGTGTGAAAATATGGCCACTTGATGCCTTGTGTTCTGTTTCTGATGGAGCACTACTGAGTCTGGCACTTGTTCTGCCATGAACGAAGCAAAAGGGAGACGAGTTCTAAGTAAGCGTGTCTCGTATGTGGCTGTGAAGGTCCCACCATGGATGAAAAGGGAGACGAGCTTTAAGTAAGCCCGTCTCGTATGACTCTGCGAAGGTCCCACCACAGAAGCAAAAGCGAGACGCACCCATATGAAGTGTGTCTCGCATGCAGCTGTGAAGATCTTTTGTCCCACCATAGAAAATTGAGTGCATTGCAACGAGCATATAAGGCGAGGTGTTGCACGACTGACCTCAAGTTCGGCGTGGACGATCTAGATGTCAAGTTAACAAAATTTGGTCTAGCAATCAAGACCATTCACATTGAATTTGGTATCATAACTTTTGTGTGGAGTTAATTAAGCGGTTTTATTTAGGCTCATGTCCCATACAAGGAAATGAGAGACGAGCGTTATATAAGCGCGTCTTCCATACAAGGAAATGAGAGACGTGCCCATATGAGGATCGTCTCCCATACTTGGAAATGAGATATAAGCATTACTTACACGCGTCTCCGATTGTTGCGCTCTCGTCTCTTAATCTGGCACTTGTTTTGTCTTCCCTTGGACAGTCACTAACATGTGGGCCTCATTCCCTATGGGATCCTTGTGTTTGGTTTCCCTTGAACGAAGCAAAAGGGAGACGAGCTCTAAGTAAGCTCGTCTCGTATCTTGACATAAGGGACATGCTCTTTATGGAGATCATCTCCGATCTGAATAAAATGTGAGATGCACCAATATGAGGCTCGTCGCTCATACAAGGAAATGAGAGACGAGCTTTATTGACACGCACATCCGATTGTTGTGAGGGCGCCTCTGAGTCTGGCACTTGTTCTATTTCCCCTTCAACATTGTACTGTAACTTGTTTGTATTGTAACTTGTTTGGGTTACATGCTTTATTTACGAATTAGAATGTTTTGTGTAGATTTTTGAGGCATTGGATAACAAAAATTTTGTGTACTGGAATGTTTTGTGTAGATACCTGAGGCATTGGATAACAAACATTTTGTCCAAGGTTTTGTGTACTGGAATGTTTTCCTCGGGAGAGCTCATCAGAGCTGAGAAATGTTGGGGGCCCATTCGATAATCGATAACAAAAAGACAACAAACCATTCGATAATTGATAACAAACATTCGTCATCAAACAAACATTAATTAACATTCATTAAAATAAACATTTTTACAAACAGCAAAAGAAAAAACAGACGATCACCTAGTCCTCCGGTGGATATGGGCTAGCCCCACACTTGTCAATGATCGACTCCACCAAACCCCTACGGCCTTCCACCCCAAGCACCTCACCGACCGTCTCCTGCATCGCGTGAAGACGACCGGCCACTGCGCTTAAACAGAAGAGGTAGTGGCCTATGTTAGGTTTGAGACCCATTCCAGTACATTCTGGAAGGGGACCAAGACCCAGAAGCCGCATGGCATGAGATGTACTGTTAAATACACCCCTTGCTATCTGCTCGCAGAACGGTTTAAGGTCGTTGTCCTCTGACATGATGGCAACCAAACCCTCCAGGTGAGCAATTTTCCCAAGTAGGTAAGGTCGGTGGCTGAGGTGCGGTTGGAGCTGGGGACGGAGGTGCAGTTGGAGCTACGGAGGGAGAAGCGACCATTAAGCTGGGGGCGGAGGTGTGACTAGCGGAAGAGGAAGGCTACAAAGACTGTGATGGTGCAGAGAAGGGGAATGCCTCCCCTATATATACAGAGGATCCCCTGACTTTTGACTTGGTCACTGCCATGTGGGGTCCACATGGCATGGTCCCACATGTCATAGACCAAGTCACAATATAATGGTGCAGAGAAGACTCTGAGGTTGGAGCGCATCGAATTCTGCGCGCGATGGCAGCTCTACGCGTGAATGGCAACGGACGCATGATTAATTTCAAGGCTTGATGTCGGCCCCACTCCCTTTGTGGAACCCTTGTGGTTTCTGATGGAGCTGAAGGGAGACGAGCTCTAAATAAACGTGTCTCATATTCGAAGATAAAGGATACGAGCCTATATGAGGCGCGTCTATGATGTGAATAAAATGTGAGACACGCCCATATGAGGCTCGTCTCTCATACAAAATGGTGCGGAGAAGACTATGAAGTTGGTGCGCTTCGAATTTTGCGAGCGATGGCAGAGGCATTTGACGTTACTGACATGTGGGCCCACATCCTCTGCAGAGGCATTAGAGGTCACTAACATGTGGCCTCATTCCCTGTGGGACACTTGTGTTTTGTTTCTAATGGGGCAAAAGGGAGATGATCTCTAAGTAAGCTCGTCTCGTATCTCTACAGAAAGGAGACGCGCGTTTTGGAGTTCGTCTCCGATCTTAATAAAATGCAAGACGCGCTCTTATGAAGCACGTCTTTCTTACAAATAAATGAGAGACGCGCATCTTGTACGCTCATCTCTGATTGTTGCCCTAGGTATTTTAGCTCTTACTCCTTCTCTTCCCAACATAGCAAACTTTTTGGCAAATTTTCGACCTCGCGCTCTCGTGCTCTACTGTCGTCCTAAAAGCTGTCGCGCCAGCACCGCTGCCACCTCGTCCCCGAAGCACGCTGCCGCCTTGTCCCCTTTTCTAGAGCACGCACCACCTCGACCCTGCCCTCTTGGTCATTGTCGCGCTGCCGCTGTCGACCTCGACTCCGTCTCGACCCCAAACTCATCCTAGTAAGTTATTATGTTTCTATTGGGTACTATTAATAAGGTTTGCCATACGCACTTTTATCTACCATGATTGATGCATTTTCTGAAATTTATTCCTATTTGATGTATATATGCTTTCATTGATGCTCTTTGTTGGTTCAATGCTTAGTGTATTGACATGTTAACTGGTTAAGGATGCCAAAATTCTGCTGTGGGAATTGAAAAATGAGTATTATGCTTTGGCTAGTACCTTTTATTTTAAAAATAGAAATTATCGAGGTGTCAAGTTGTGTAACTTGTGTGGCATTGCATTGATAGGCGAGCACAATTCTGCTAGACATAATTCTATTAGTGTCATTGCAAGAATTCTTAATTCCTAATGTTCTGTTACTATAAAGTGGTTTATCATTGAATTAAGTTGAAAGATATTTGCTCCTTATGTGACTATTTGTGCGGATATGACTGAAATTTGATAATGTTTTATAGGATTTTAGTGAATTTTATTAAATTTGAAGATGTCTCAGTCGGAGCAGACTCAGTAGCAGAGTCACCAACAAAATTAAGAGGCTCGGCAGCAGGCTAAGCAGCAGCAGGCTGGGCAGTAGAGTCAGCAGCAGGCTCATGAAAAGGATGCATCGGTTGGATCACATTCAGAGCTTGCCTCTGGTCAATGAAAAAAAAGGCCACAGACGACGTGGCCGACAGATGTTATGAGTGTTGGTGAGGTCAATGTCGAAGGCTTACCCCTGGACACTGTTGACGGCTGTTATATACCAATTTCATCCGTCAATTTAACTCAATTATTTGAAGGATTTGTCATTTCTTGCACACATCACCTTTCTATCTAACCCAATGCCACTTGGACGTGGAGAAATATGTGTATGCAGCATTTTATGCAGGAAATGAGGAAATGTAGAGGGACCAATCCTATAAAATATCATCTCGGCCAATCACGCGACAACATGTGGCATCCCATGGATCAAATGGCCGACAAACAGAAGTATCCGAGGAGATCCAACAGTGTATCACCCATATACATCAATGGGACCCACCTGGCAGCCACCTGGAGAAACCACACGAGAATTGGTGCAATGACCAGGTCGGCCGAACCAGGGGGTCAGCCGACTTGGTCTCTGCACCAAACTCGGTCAGCTTCCACGTGTTGGCTCCTCCCGGCTTCCTGGAGTCAATGGTGACTGATTCGCGCGCTTATGGTGGCGGGAACCAACCTCAACACTAGTATAAATAGGACCCCCTACCCCTCAGTTCAACACACACCACTTGAGCTTTGTCTCTATTGTATACACTATCATCCATAGTCATAGAAAAGTTAGGTTGTAGAGTGGAGAGTCTCTAGTCCCAAGTCCAAATTGGGAAAGGAGTAAGGAGTCTCTATCTTCCCAATCCTACATTGGGAAAGGTATGGCTCATGTGTTCTTTCTTGTATTTGTGACTTTATGCATAATAAAGATAATATCTTTAGTCTCTACTTATACATATACTTGGGCAAAGCGTTTCTTGTTTGATTGTGGAGTCCATGTATGTGTAAGGTATATCTTCTATGACTGTTTCATCATGAACATATCTCATTATCATAGAACCTATAGACCTCCACTATAGTCTAGTTAATTATAACATAACTAGGGTAGTATGGATAATTATGTTGTGTATCAACATTGGTCCAATGATGATTTAATTCATTGCCTTAGGATGGATTGTGCCTAGGCTCTTAAGGTAATTACTTAATATGCTAGCATGGTGCTAGGATAGCTAAGTAGCATTGGATGTCTCGTAGACCCACAGATTGAAGAGATAGGCAGTAGGTGGTGACACCCCTATCTGTCCTTTGTAGTCCTCCACGTTCGGCTATGCCACAGACTCTTGGCGGGAGTCGCCATAGTATTGCTAGGGGTAAGCCCATGCCCTATGTGTTGAACCACATAGCATAAGTATTCACTATTGATCTAGCTTATGAATAATTAGCTTAGACTATGTATATGTACAATAGAGCATAGTAGGAGTACCTCCATAACTCTCAACCTTAACTAACTTCTAGGATACTCTTATCCCCCTTAGACTTGAAAGCTTTTGTGTGTGTTGCACTACCTCCATTATTATTTTATCCATCCTTACTAGATTCTTACATAGACCTTTCTACCCTTTCTACTCAATGATTGTTATATCTCTTCCCCGCCTTCCTTTGCTATCAAATAAATGACCTCTTGGGAATACTCTTACGGGGAAATGCTACAATGATATCTCCGTGCGCTTGCGGAATTCACTCTGTGATCCAATAGAACCATTAACAAGCATTTCTGACACATCAGTTGGACATGTTTAGTTAATGGTGCGTAAGTAATACCAACAAGCATTTCTGGCACTATTGCTAGGGATGATTTTTTAGTATATCGTAGGAGCTGTCAACAAGCATTTTTGGTGCCGTTGCCGGGGAAGGCAAATAGGTATATAACATGACTGAGTGAATAGGATAGAGCCCTGGGTAGGACTTTAGTAGGATAACCATTCTTTGTTTTTGCATTTTAAATGTGAAAACAGGGTAGTGTATGTCTGGTTTCCGCCTGCCGGAAAACTTTGTTGAACATCCCGAATCTCTTCTAAGAGACTGACCTCGTGTCGTTACTCCTCAGAAGATTCGAGCGGCAAAGCAAGCACGCATTTTTGCAGCAACAATCCAAATGCCAATGGCTTAGAAGACCTTTCATGAGTTCTCAGCTCCCTCTGCTAACAATGTGCCTATTGGGCCCACTGTTAACACCGGAGATGTGAACTTCGAGATCAAAACTGGCCTAATCACTATGGTGCAAGCCAACCCATTCTGTGGGAAGTCTAACGAGGATGCAAGTGCTCACCTGTAACAATTCCTCGAGATCTGTAGCACTTTTAAGATCAAGGACGTGTCTCCGGATGCGGTCCGTCTGAGACTGTTCCCGTTCTCTCTCCTTGGGAGAGCAAAACAGTGGTTCTACATGAACCAAAGTGCTGTAGACACTTGGGAGAAGTGTTCTACGGCATTCCTCGCCAAATTCTCCCCGTTCGGCAAAACCAATGCCCTACGTGGAAGGATTTCCAGCTTTCAGCAAGAGCCCAAGGAATCTATTCCCGAGGCACGGGAAAGGCTTCAGGAGTACATCCTAGCATGTCCCCACCATGGGATGGATGACTGGCTTCTTATTCAAAACTTCTATAACGGGCTGATCCCATCAGCTCGTGACCATTTGGATGCTGCTGTTGGAGGAGCCTTCTTCTCATTGACGGTGCCAAAAGCTAAAGATCTTATTGAGAAGATGGTCTCCAACATGGGATGGAACGATGAGCGTCTCCATACCCGACAATGAGGCATGCACACCTTGAAGGAGGTGGACATGATCGCTGCAAAATTAGACCTTCTAATGAAGAAAATTGATGGACAAGCCAGTGGTGAAGTATCTGGCAATGCTTATGCCCTAGACTCTCACATCACGTGTGAAGTGTGTGGCGACACGGGTCATATGGGCAATGATTGCTCAGAAACTCGTGAGGATGCCCTATACCTCACCAACAATGGAAATTTCAACAATAATGGCTATCGCCCAGGAGGTCAAGGGTGGGGTCAACAACGCCCATTCTTCCAAGGAGGGTACAACAACAATGGCAACCCTGGAAATCAGCCAACTTGAGAGAACTTGCCATTAGCCAGCTCAAGATTAATGAGGCCCTATCCAAGAAGCTGTCAGCTAATGACAAGACCCTAGAGAATATCAATGCAATGATTGAAGGACTATCCCCAACATTCAAGAATCAACTGAGCTTCAACAAGATGTTGGGGACTCAGTTGGCACAACTTGCTGCAGTTGTCCCTCCATTAGAAAACAACAAAATTCTGGGGCAGCCAGAAGCCCTAATGGAGAACGTCAGTACAGTGGTTACGAGAGGAGGAAAGACCACTCGTGACCCACCATATCCCACACAAGAAAATAGGACAATTGAGCCTGAGAAGGAGGATGTCCCAAGTGAATTACTTGGTGAGAGAATGGCCAAACACTTTGAAGACACCAACTTATTGACATTCCCTCACAGACAAAGGAAGCCAACAGTGGATGAGCAATTCAACCGTTTTGTTGAGATCATCCAAAAGATCCACATCAATGTGCCCTTGATTGATGCGATGCAAGTACCCACTTATGCTTGCTATCTCAAGGACATATTGAACAACAAACGGCCATTGCCCACCACTGAGGTCGTCAATCTTATGGAAGACTACAGTGCAGCCATCCTCAATAGGCTTTCTGTAAAGAAAAAGGACCTCGGATGTCCTACCATTTCATGCTCAATTGGGGCTCACGACTTCGACAAGGCACTTTGTGATTTGGGACCAAGTGTTAGTGTGATGCCCAAGGTTGTGTTCGACCAGTTGAACTTCACAGAATTGACTCCAACACCAATGTAGCTACAACTGGCTGACTCTTTAGTCTGTTATCCAGCGGGTATTGCTAAAGACGTCCCGGTGAAGATCCGGAACTACTTCATACCCGTGGATTTTGTGGTGCTAGACATGGACACCGAGAAGGATACACCACTCATTCTTGGGCGTCCATTCCTAAGCACTGCAAAAGCTCGCATAGATGTGGGAGCTGGAGAAATCCACTTCCATATCAATGGCAAGGAGGAAAGGTTTAACTTTCGGCCAAAATCAGAACAATGCTCCATGATTCGAATCAAGTATGGGCCGAATGATAAACACATCAGAGAGGTCAATGTCACACCTCCAAAGGTAAACTCACTCATTGCATTCATGAAAAGATTAATCTACGAGAATAATCCGTCATTTCAACCACGCCGATATCCAAAGGCGATGAAATCATTTGGGCCTCCCTGAAAGCCCAAGTCCACCAAGCCGCCAAAGAAGGAATGGCGGAAGAAGCAAGACAAGCCGTCCAAGCCCATCCCTCCGGGCCCGGATGTGAAATGAAGACGAAGGAATGTCCATCTCATCGGACGGTGGTGAGACCTACACCAATAGGTTAAATTGGTAGTTATCCCACTTTGTTTTTCTTTCTTTCTTTTTTTTTCCATCCCATTTGGATTTTTCCCATTGCATATTTGATTTTTCCTAGCAAGTTGAGAATCTTATATTCTCAACTATCATTTTTCTTTGTTTCTTTTCAAAAGAAATTTTTTATTGGATTTGAAAAAGGGTTTTTATTTGAAAAATAATTTTTTCTGAGCTGCACATGTGACATTTCACCAACGTGCTAACTTTATAGCCGTTGGGGAGCCATTTGCCAAAAGGGGAACCAGGGGGGCCACTTGTCAGGTCAGCTGAACCCCCTGGTCGGCCGAACAGGGACTGGAGCCAAATTGGCTCCCCTTCCTCCAACGGCTACATTTTGAACCCCAAGTGACTGTTGGAGGGTGTACCCTATAAATTGTGGCCGTGAGGAGCACTTCTCTTCACACACCACATCATTTTACACCTCCCCAAGTCACTCTCTAGCTCACTTTGTTTTTCTTTCTCTTCATTGCAACACTCTTGCTCAAATCCATCCCCAAAAAGATTTTCTTTTGTTTGCATTTGCATTTTACACTCAAGCCTTCAAGAGGAGAAAATTTGTCGAGAGTTTTGTTTTCCAAACATCGCTTATTTTCGGATTTTTCTTGCCTTGTTTTGTTCTTGCTTGTTGAACTCACAAAGACATGAAGAGGTTGTTTGGAAAGAGGAAGGAGGCTGCAAGCTCAAGCCATGGTGAAGGTTCTAGTGCACGCCTCTCTTCCATGGGTACAAGCCCAACGAGGAGAAGTGTGTGTGAGCACACTCCCATGGAAGAGAGAAGCAACCCACACCAACTTATTCATGAAAATGACCTCGACATACGAAGTGAAGTTGAATATCAAGCACACAGGCTTCTCCAAGATCACGAGTTCCGCCACACCAAGGCTTACGATCCACATTTAATCTCCAAAATAGGTATGGACTCTGAATTTCTTTCCATGGATCAAATGGCCGACAAACAGAAGTATCCGAGGAGATCCAACGGTGTATCACCCATATACATCAATTGGACCCACCTGGCAGCCACCTGGAGAAAGCACACGAGAATTGGTGCAATGACCAGGTCGGCCGAACAAGGGGGTCGGCCGACTTGGTCTCTACACCAAACTTGGTCAACCTCCACGTGTTGGCTCCTCCCAGCTTCCTGGAGTCAATGGTGACTGATTCGCGCACTTTTGGTGGCAGGAACCAACCTCAACACTAGTATAAATAGAACCCCTACCCCTCACTTCAACACACACCACTTGAGCTTCATCTCTATTGTATACACTATCATCCATAGTCTTAGAGGAGTTAGGTTGTAGAGAGGAGAGTCTCTAGTCCCAAGTCCAAATTGGGAAAGGAGTAAGGAGTCTCTATCTTCCCAATCCTACATTGGGAAAGGTATGGCTCATGTATTCTTTCTTGTATTTGTGACTTTATGCATAATAAAGATAATATCTTTAGTCTCTACTTATACATATACTTGGGCAAAGTGTTTCTTGTTTGATTGTGGAGTCCATGTATGTGGAAGGTATAGCTTCTATGACTATTTCATCATGAGCATATCTCATTATCATAGAACCTATAGACCTCCACTATAGTCTAGTTAATTATAACATAACTAGGGTAGTATGGATAATTATGTTGTGTATCAACATTGGTTCAATGATGATTCAATTCATTACCTTAGGATGGATTGTGCCTAGGCTCTTAAGGTAATTACTTAATATGCTAGCATGGTGCTAGGATAGCTAAGTAGCATTGGATGTCTTGTAGACCCACAGATTGAAGAGGTAGGCAGTAGGTGGTGACAACCCTATCTGTCCTTTGTAGTCCTCCACATTCGGCTATGCCACAGGCTCTTGGCGGGAGTCACCCTAGTATTGCTAGGGGTAAGCCCGTGCCCGATGTGTTGAACCACATAGCATAAGTATTCACTATTGATCTAGCTTATGAATAATTAGCTTAGACTATGTATATGTACAATAGAGCATAGTAGGAGTACCTCCATAACTCTCAACCTTAACTAACTTCTAGGATCCTCTTATCCCCCTTAGACTTGAAAGCTATTGTGTGTGTCGCACTACCTCCATTATTATTTTATCCATCCTTACTAGATTCTTACCTAGACCTTTCTACCCTTTCCACTCGATGATTGTTATATCTCTTCCCTGCCTTCCTTTGTTATCAAATAAATGACCCCTTGGGAATACTCTTAAGGGGAAATGCTACAATGATATCTCCGTGCGCTTGCAAAATTCACTCTGTGATCCAATAGAACCATTAACAAGCATTTCTGACACATCAGTTGGACATGTTTAGTTAATGTTGCGTAAGTAATACCAACAAGCATTTCTGGCACTATTGTCAGGGATGATTTGTTAGTATATCGTAGGAGCTGTCAACAGACATGACAGTGAATACGAGACTGTACAGGGTTTGTGGTCTAGCTGCCCGACAAAGGGTGTTGCTAACCCTGCAGGAATTCGTTGAGTTGACCGAAAATGAAAAGGATGAACTCTTCGAAAAATCTATTCAAGCATACATTCAATATCCGGAAGAGCTACAGCAGAAGGGGAAGAAGTTAGCTATGAAGATCATCTCTCATGCTTGGAGGAGCTATAAGAGTAAGCTTGTAAAGATTTGGAGGAACCAGGACGCCCCCTTCGACAAGTATAAAGATTTGTTAGAATAAGATTGTGCAAGATTTGTTGAAAAGTGTGAATCAGAGATCTTTGCCACGTACAGTGCCACAAATAGTGAGTACATGAAGTGGCTCTGATCGCATAATGGGCTTGACCATCACCTCGGCAACATTGATTATGCCGGAAAACAGAGGAGGTGGCAAGAAGAGGATGAAAGATTGGCCCAGCTGGATCTTCAGAATCCATACGACAATTTTCGTGGACTGTTGAGACCATTTATCCGTGCTCGTTCTAAGCTGGCAGAGTCAGGCGATGTCAGCTACTATAGCTAGAGCATCACGAATCTCACTCAAAGGGCCTTGAGCCAGAGTAGCAAAGACTGAAATGGTGAGAGGGAAAACGATGCCCTCAGCAAGGCCCTGCAAACCAAGGAGCGACAAGGTTGTGTTTGTGGTGTTTCCAGTGAGTTGACCTAGAGGGAGGGTTTTCCGGAACACAAAAATTACGTATAGGAAGCAGAAAATGACATCGACACCACAGGTTAATGTGGAGGAGCTGAAAAGTCAGCTGAGAAGGAAGGTTCTAGCAGACCTGAAACATACACTGGAGGCCTAAGGTAGACAATTCCCTAACTTTGATGTGTTTATACGTGACGAGGAGTGTAGGAGCATCTTAGCTTCTACAACAGCTAGGGGTGGACGACCACATGAGGATCTTCAGGCACCAGCGTCTGGACCTTCAATTGAGCCAGACACGATAGATTGGCTCAGCCAACAACATGTAGACTTACGCTATTGGTTGGTGGAAGCTTTCAAATGGAGGTCAGGGGATGGCTAGTGTATCCCAGTCAAACCATGCTTGACGACATCCAGGCCGACACATCATCCTATGATGTGGTCAAGGTGGAAATGGTGCATGACAATTTGAAAGACCTGAAGCTCGAAGTGCCACCAGACGATACAATGCTGACTTCGCGGGATGCATTTGCTAGAAGGGTTCAGTGGAGATGGACTTCTATTGTTGTTGACCCAGTAGCAGCTTCAATGTTGACCTCTACTGCTTTGATGTCTCTTGAGGCACGTCTGCCTCCATCTCCAAGTACAGAGCAGATGGTTCTGTCTCCAATTCGAGAGCGGTTGCCTTGAATTATAGAGCAGCAGCAGAAGTCTCCAATTCGAGAGTAGTTGCTTCCAATTACAGAGAAGAAGCAGAAGTCTCCAATTCAAGATTAGCCTCATCCGTCTCCAACTCTAGAGCTGCAGCAGAAGTCGCCACTTGAAGAGCAGTCGCGTCAGTCTCCACCTTGCACTCGGAGTACCTTGCTCCCTACAGCTAATCAGTCTTAGGAAAAAGCGACGAAGAATGTACGTGCCAAGATTCAGCCGCAACAGCAGAAGATGTCATCGAAGGAAACTGGTAAGAAACCACTTAAAGAGTCAGAAGCTAACCCGAGGGCACTGATAGATATGACACATGCTAACCCGAAGTTTCAAATGGGGAAGTTGATGTTAACTATCGCCGCACTCAAAGAAACTAGTAAATCTTGTGTCCTCCTTTATAACTACTACATGAAAAATTACAAAAAAATATATCAAGACTTAGTAGTGGGATATAAGGAAAAGCACTCTCTGGTCAGTGAAGGCATCTTTCTCATCTCATGGTCCGATCTCTACGACATTTTCACCCTCAAGGAATTGGATATCTCTCTAATACGCTGCTTCGCATTGTAAGTCCTAAAAATTTAGGTCCTTCAATATATATACTCAATATAAGTATTATATGTGTCTAAAAAAATTTGGCATTTTGCATGTAGGCACATGCAACAAGTTGCTCGCCATAGAATGGGAAAGGAGTCTCCTGCATATCTTTACCCACAAATATCAAAGAGAACAAATATTCTAATGGCCAGCAGTCGAAAAGAAGTTGTTTCATATTTTGTCAAGGCAATGAGACACTACAGTGATAAAGAGTTCCTAGTCGTGTCGTACAACCATTGGGTAACCCTAGCAATTTCTACAAAGTACAACCAAGTCTAGTACTGTGACTCCTCAAGGTCGAGAGATTCTATAACAGGCGAGTGACTTACCCATGATTGGACTAAGATCATGGCCATTATTAACAAGTTCCTTCTTCACTTTAGTTTCTGACTGTTTCGTCATTGCACGATAATTTTACATTAACTATGAATGTTTCAGTTTAGGGATTTTAACACATATGTGGTTAAGTTTCTAGGAGGACACGCACAAGGAAAACGCCGACAACTTAACATCATACTACATCTGACGTCTCACAACAAGTTCGGGCAACACATGCAGCTTCCATGTCTGCTTACGCATGGTTGTATTTGGAGAGGATCCCAATCGCAATGCATGTGTAAGTGCATTTATTTTAATTTATTATTAATCTATTGCTAATTCTCATTTTATTGTGTGGCAGGCCTACAGAACCGCCTTCAGAAACGCAACAGGTTCTAGCCTCGAGCACATTAGAGAGAGGCTATGTAGGTTCATCATTTCTGAAATCATTAATCCAAAGGGAGAATTTTATTACAATATACAGGATTAGATGATAGTTATTCTTTGTGTAATGATGAACAGGGGGACATTCTTTGTGTAATAGTTACTTGTAACCACGATTGACACTCTATTAACATTTGATTGGTTAATATAATTTAATGTGTGATCACCATTTTGCTACACATATGTTTATGTATGTGAATGTTGTTGACCCTGGCAATGCAGCTGCCAAATTCTGGCTAGTTCCAGGATGCAGCAGGCAACCAGGATAAACAAGGGGCATCTAATAGGAGACGAGAGTTTAATAGGGTGCGTCTACTATTAGTGTCACAGTGACCCAGCCGGTAGTTAAATCTACGATGAGTTAACATAAAGAACGTATCATATTTCTTACAAAAAGGAGACGATCAGAATTAAAACTCATCCCGAATTAGTCTCCTATTAGTTTCCTATTTCTTTGAAAAAGGTGACGAGCAGCCTAAAAGAATGTCTCGGATTAGTTGTTAAATTCGCGATGAGCTAACATAAAGACCGTCTCGGATATCTTAGAAAAAGGAGATGGGCAGCTTTAAAGCTCAACTCGGATTTTTTACACAAAGGAGACGGGCTGCCTTAAAGCCCGTCTCAGATTTCTTACAAAAAGGAGACGAGCCACCTTAAATCCCGTCTCAAATTTCTTACAAAAAGAAGACGCGCCGCCTTAACGTATGTCTTAGATTTTTTACAAAAAGGAGACACACTTCCTTAAAGCTTGTCTCCCATGTGTACTAATTGGCAATGCGCCCAAAAGCTCGTCTACAATGACTCTGTTATGCGATACGACGACGGAGACGCGCGGTCTGCTCGTTTCCGTTCTTCGTGCGGGCACGTCTCGAATGAGACTTTCTCACGTAGTGATAACTAACTAATATCCTAATATAGGCACAAAGTGGTCAAGGACCATTGCCTTGGTTCAACTGCTCAAGTGCTTCAAAGTTCTGGTCTTGTAGATTGTAGAACGGCTCCGGAGCAGGTTCTGGATACGCCATCATACATGCAATGATACGAGCACACCATAAGGACAAGGTACATAGACAACAAGATAAACAACAAGCACATCAAAGACCTACTCGTTTGCGAGAAGTTTCACATTTAATTATTTATTTATGTATGGTGGAACATTTTTAATGATTTGCATGATAATAAGAGTGATAAAAACATGTATTCAGCAAAGTATATTGGCTTAAATGAAGTTACAGATTTCTAATTTGGTTAAAATGCCAACTCGAGAATTTTCTATGGATTTTTCCTCAACTTTTCATTTTAGACTAGAGCTAAATACTTTGTTCACCATTAAAATTATGGTTAAAATATTACTACCGATTCCCTAGAGGTTTTCTAATAAATATCTGATTGTCGATATGAGTTTTTAACAACTATGGGAGTCTGATGCGAAAATGCCTGCCGACGGACTTGATTTCCATAAAGATTAGGGGCTTGGATGCAAATCTGCAGCGCAACAGGCCTTCATTCAATGTGCACCATTGGATTTAATTTCAATGACTCAGATTTTATACAAACGAAGGGGTATCTTTATTCTAATCCTGGCTGTCGCTGTAAAGTCAAGGGCAGGGAGAAGGCCACGTCGCCCTCATCAGAGAAGGCGGCGGTGCTCCATGGCTGGCCACCGGAGCTCGGCAAAATCGGCACCTCGGTGCCCTAAACTTGGATTTTTTTTTTTCTACCAAAATTGAAAGAGGAGAGAATGACAACCTCACCTCGGTTGGTTTTGTTGACTAGAACGGCGAGAAACGGCGGGTTGACGGTGGTGGACTGCTGTGGGCTTCGAGCTTCGCTGCAGTCAGCTCCAACGTTATTAATCCCCGATGAATCCTTGCCGGCGAGGTTCCCTACGATGATGTGAAGCCAAAGAAGTGATTAGATGGAAGAGGAGAGGACGAAATCGACGGGAATGCGAGGGAGGCGGCAAGTCTCACCGTGAGCGAAAATGCACGAGAAAAGTGGAGGAAAATGTGGCTGCTGGGCAAAACACCCGGAGTAGGGACGCGTGCGCATGTGGCGGTGGTTGCCAGGGGTGGGCGCAGGTTCGTGCGCGGAAGAATCGGAGTGGAGAGGCGTGCGTGTGGACAAATCGAAGCAGCAGTTGAGGGAGGAAGAAGGGACTGCCATGCGGGTCCCATAAATCAGTGAGAGAGATGGAGAGAAGCAGCTGGGCCGGCTGGTACGGATTCGGCTCAATTTGGATTTTCTTTTTATGTTTTCATTCTTTTGTATTCAAATTTGAACAAAATTGCTAACGTTTTTCAAATATACAATTTTTGTACACACAAATGAATGATGAGAATGCAGTTTCTACCATTTTCTTTGAGTTCAAATAATTTAGGAAAGTAAGACGTTACAAACTCTACCCCCTTACAATGAATCTCGCTCTCGAGATTTGAAAAGCCTACGAGAACAGACTAGGAAATTCTGCCTTGAGTTTGTCTTCTCGTTCCCAGGTCGCTTCAACCTCGGAGTGATGCTTCCATTGTACTTTGCACATACAAATCCTTTTATTCCGCGTAATGCATTCTGACATTTCCAGAATCTTGATGGGGTACTCATCGTACGAGAGGTCTTCCTGTGCGTTTAGGTCATTCATTGGTATTTGCTCCTCCGGCACTCTGAGACATTTCTTCAATTGTGAAACATGAACAACTTTGTGCGCATCTGATAGGCGAGACGGCAACTCCAAACAGTATGCAACTTCTCTTCTGTCCACTACTTTAAACGGTTCAATGTAACGAGGTACTAGTTTGCCCTTGACCTTGAATCGATGAAATCCTCTGATAGTTGACACTTTGAGGTACACATAATCTCCCACATCAAATACTAGATCCCATCGTCTAGTGTCTGCATAGCTCTTCTGACGGGATTGTGCGGCCTTCAAATTTTTACGTATTTCCTGCACCTTCTTCTCAGTGTCTCGTAACACTTCCAGCCCAAACACTTAGCTTTCACCGGTATCATTCCATAACCGAGGCGTCCTACACTTCTTTCCATACAACGCCTCGAATGGAGACATTTTTAAATTAGCCTGATAACTGTTATTATACGAAAACTCCGCATACTTTAAATCTTTATTCCAGCTCCAACTATTCTTCAAGGCACACGCTCTCAGCATGTCTTCGAGTATCTGATTTGTCCATTCTGTTTGCCCATCTGTCTATGGATGGTAGGCCGATCTAAAATTCAGATGGGTGTCCATGGATTCGTGAAGCTTCTGCTAGAACCATGACGTGAATGGTGCGCCATGATCCGATACTATTTTCTTCGTCACACCATGACATGAATTGTGCGCCATGATCCGATACTATTTTCTTCGGCACACCATGTAAGCATACAATTCTTGACATGTACAGCTCAGCTAGTCTCGCCCCATTGTATTTTTCCTTCACTGGTATAAAGTGAGCGACCTTAGTTAACCGGTCCACCATCACCCATATAAAATTATACCTTGTCCGAGTCCTTGGCAAACCCACAATAAAATCCATACTAATTTCTTCCTATTTCCATTCGAGCACCTTCAGTGGTTTTAGCAGTCCTGCTCATCTTTGGTGCTCTGCTTTTACCTGCTGACATGTGTCACATATAGCCACATACTCCGTGTATCTCTTTTCATGCCATACCACCAGTAGTGATCTTTGAGGTCCTAGTACATTTTTGTACTCCCTGGGTAAATGGAATAATCAGAATCATGAGCTTCTCTCAAAATTAATTCTCGTATGGTTTTTGCATCTGGCACACATATTCTTTTTCCGAACCATATTGTTCCTTGCTCATCCTCTATAAATCCAAGAGCTCGATTTTCTCCGATCAACCGTTTTATTTTTTGTGTCTTCTCATCCTCCTTCTGCCCATGTTGAATGTCTTGTATTAATGTTGATTCTACCTCCATGGCAACAGCTTCTGTGCTGGCCACAATACTAAGGTTCAGTCGTACAAACTCCTCACATAGTTGCGGCTGTAGGCCGTATGTTGTTAGAGCGTTGACATGCACTTTTCTGCTCAAGGCGATGGCTACCACGTTAGCTTTTCCCGGATGGTAATTAATACCAACATCAAAATCATTGATAAGTTCTAGCCACCGACATTGCCTCAGGTTGAGATCTGGCTGAGTAAATATATATTTAAGGCTCTTGTGATCGGAGTAAATTTCTGTCCTCTTACCCATTAGGTAGTGTCTCCACAATTTCAATGTGTGTACCACAGCTGCTAACTCTAAATTGTGTGTTGGGTAATTCCTCTCGCGCTTTCGAAGTTGTCTCAAAGCATAAGCTACGACATGACCCTCCTGCATAAGAACACATCCCAGTCCATTTCTTTAAGCATCATAATAGATTGAAAATTCCTTTTGCATATACGGCATAATTAATATGGGTGCCGTTGTCAATCTCCTTTTCAGCTCTTGGAAGCTTGTTTCACATTCTGGCGTTCACTGAAACATTGCTTCTTTCTCCAAAATCTTCGTGAGTGGTTTGGCAATCTTCAAAACCCTTCAATAAACCGGCGATAGTAGCCCTCCATACCTAAGAAACTTCTGATTTCTCCAACATTCTCCGGTGCTTGCCACTTCATAACATCAGCCACCTTGCCTGGGTCCAATGATACCCCTCCCTCGGATATGACATGTCTCAGGAATGACACTTTACTCAACCAAAATTCACACTTAGTTTGGTGTACAACAAATTTTCCTGTAGTTTTTGCAGTACCATCCTCAAGTGATTCTCATGCTCCTCCTCATTCTTGGAAAAAAACATAATATCGTCAATAAACACCACCACAATCTTATCCAAATATTCCATGAACATTTTATTCATAAGGTACATGAAATAAGACAGAGTGTTGGTTAATCCAAATGACATTACTTTATACTCATATAACCCATAGTGAGTGATGAAAGCTGTCTTTGAAATATCTGAGGCTGTAATTTTCAGTTGGTGATACCCTGAACGAAGGTCGATTTTTGAGAATACACATGCTCCTCTTAACTGGTCAAATAAATCCTCGATGTGAGGTAAGGGATATTTATTCTTAATCGTCACTTCATTGAGTGCATGATAATCTACACATAATCTTTGTGTTCCATCCTTTTTGGCACAAATATAACCGGAGCTCCCCAAAGTGAGGAACTCGACCGTATATACCCTTTTCTGAGCAGCTCTTGGATATGTTCCTTGAGCTCAGCTAGCTGCTTAGCATCCATCCTATAAGGTCTCTTATATATTGAAGTTGTGTTGGGTACTAGTTCAATAATAAATTCTATCTCTCAGTCCGGTGACATACCTGGTAGCTCATCAGGAAAGACATCTGAAAATTCACTCACCACCCTGATCCCATCAGTAGCTTCAGCTTGATTAAGATAAATCTTCTCAATTGGCTCATTCTGAGGCTTGAACTCCACTTAATGCCATCAGTGTTGGTTACCTGTACTGTCCTTCTTGCACGGCTTATCACTCCCTTTTGTTTAGTTAACCAATTCATCCCCAGTATAATATCTATTCCTTGAGAATCTATCATGATGAGGTTTGCAGTAAACACTACCCCCTTATTTCTAAGATCACTTTGGGGCATACTTGCATTGCCCTTAATTCTCCTCCAGGGGAGTTTACTATTAACATACGTGTCATATATGTGGTTGCTAAATCATGCTCTGAATGAACTCTTTGGATATAAATGAATGGGTTGCACCAGAGTCAAATAAAATTGTAGCGGGGTAGGAATTGGCGAAGAACATACCAATCGCCACATCCGGTGCATCCTGTGCCTACTCCATAGTCACATGGTTGACTCGACCGTGTGGTGGGTTCTGGGGCTGCAGCTTTATCGGACATTTGTTGGAGTAATGTCCTGTCTCTCCACAAATAAAGCACCTAACCCCTTGAGCCTGGTTGCCTTGCTGCTTGTTCTGTTGATTCGGTGCTGCGGGACGGGATGGAAAAGCTTGGCTGCAAGCGTTGCTGCTGCATTTGTTGACGCTGCTGCTGCGTTTGAGGAGTGGGTGGCCTGAAAGTTGGGTTCTGGCTTCTCTGCATCTGATACGGCACCATAGGGCGAACTATCTGTTCCATCTGCAGAGTAGTGAAGCGGGGTAGAGTGTTACTACCCGAGGCTTGTCCCTGCCAGTACACCTTCATCTTTTTTTCCTCATCCAGTTCTTTCTTTTTCTTATCAGCAGCAAATGCTTTGTCCACCAGTCTCTGGAAGCTGACATGGTCGCTGCACGAAAGTGGGTACGCGAGTTCCTTATCCGTACCTTCCAGGAAACATTCTTGTTTTTTTCTCATAGATGTTCACGTCCTCTGTTGCGTAACATGACAGTTGTGTGAACTTGGTGAGATATTCACGTATCGACATGTTCCCCTGCTTCAGACCTTGAAACTCCTTTTTCTTCAATTTTATTTCTCCAGCTCGCACATGGTGATCGCTAAATCTTCTCTTAAACTCTTCCCAGGAGATGTCATCCTGATTTGGGCGAGCTGCAATGTAAGCAGTCCACCAGTCACCAGCTTGTCCAGTCAGTTGGTGAGAAGCAAAAATAACTTTCTCCTTTCCCTGACACTGCACTATCTGCAACTTCCTCTCTGTGGACTTGAACCAGTCGTCGGCCTCCAAGGGTTCCCTAACACTTCCAAACTTCGGAGGCTGGATGCTGAGGAACTCATTTAGTCTAGTATGTCGCGGTGCTTGGTGGGGCGGTGGGGGTGAAGGTGTTTGATGCAGTGCGGTCACCACCTGGGTCAGGTTGTGCATGAGCTGAGTTTGCATAACCATCATTTGCTGCATCAAGGGATCCACGGCTTCCCTGCGTGCTCCTCTCCTATTCCAACCGAGTAGCTGGAACTCCGGAGCCTCATCGTTCTCAGCAGGTGCACCACAACCCGTTCCTCTGCCTGCCGTCTGTGAAATTGGACGAGAACATTAGCTTGAGTGAAACCTCCCAATTATAAAAATAAGTACTGTAATAGCACAAGAGTTATGGTCACATTGCTATCACAAAGAAATGCTACATGTAAACAGGTATGTTCACCATCTTTTTATTGGCTTCTTGACCATGAAATATATCCGTGTGTATCAATGTAAATGTTACAAGCATACACCATACGCTGCTGTACACTGCACGCTGACCCAGATTCCCTCCTTTTTTATTACTGATTTTTTATGTGCTTCACAGGATGCTAATCAAGATGATGTTGTACAATATTCTGCCCAAATACGGTGATGGCCGGAACCTCATGTGCCAATGATTCATATGGTACAGCTTGCTAACATATTTTTTTATGAACCAAAATCAAACATACGAAAATTAAAATTCTTGGATGCATCAAGGTTCAATACAAATAATAAAGTGCGGTCGCGGACAAGTGCACAAGGCTTCCACGACCCACACACACACAACAAACAAAATAAACCATTGTTCATACAATTAAAAATGTTTAGTTGATGAAATATAAATAAAGAGGAACATAACTAGCAATGTTCTTATTCGCCTTTAAGCCATCTACTCATCTTCATTCCCAGCGACGCTACCCTAAGACTCATCACCGGAAGGTGGGGCGATGGAGCACGAGAGTGTTTCGTCCCACGGTGATCAGGCGAAGCTGCACCCCATGTGTCATTTTCGGATGACTTGAGATCACTGGTCTCGCCATCCTCCAACATCTCATGACTTCGCCAATGAGCTTCCATGTTTTGCAACTGATCCCGAGTATTTCGTAGTTCCTACAGAGAGTGTAATATTTTTTACTGAGCTCCACTCCACTTAAAACCAGGGTGGACGCCTATCCTTTGGTTGCTCCATCTTCCTCCACTGCCGTGTAAGAAAAATCTCCTGTGCCACTTTCGCGTTGCGGCAAGTAGCGAAAATCTGTCCAAGTGCCCTGTTGTGATAGACACTGTGGTTGGTGATGGCTGCCCATGTTGCGTCTTTTTCTGCTTCCTCTCTTGTCGTCCTCCAAGCTGGCGACTTGGGGCTCTTCAGCAGACGGTCATTGTATTAAATAAATATCTCAGATGACCACTCCTCTTGTCCGAAACAGTGCACCAGAGTGGTGCGGTAGCGAATGCCAAGTCTGCCAACACCCACGTCGAGAAGAACGTCTGTGAGGCATGTTGCCCGTTAGGATCACATGGAGCGAGCTGGTGGCGTGGAGCGTGACCCCCCGTGGAAAAACGTGTTGTACAGCGTATGTCAAAGCGTACGAACGACACTTCCCTCGGTACTACTAAATTGTAGCCCACGGAGGTTCTTGTATCGGTTTGGGCGCGCAGAGATCTTAAACAAGATGATGACACAGATGATTTACGTGGTTCAGGCTGCCTGAGCATAATACCCTACTTCCCGTGGTGTGTATGTGTGTTGTATTGAGGATTTACTAGTGACTGTGTGAGTCTCAGCTTGCTTGTTTTGTACCGTGCAGCACATCCCTTTTATAGACCAAGGGATGGTTGTTACATGGATTGCCTGGCCCGACATGTGGCCCCGGCGGTTATTCTTGCCTAATACACAATTAAGTGTGTTTAAGCATCCTAATAACGTGATAATGCCACCATTAAGGCGCGTTATTAGTATTAAGGGTCTTCTGATCATGCGCCGTCAATATTGCTTTAATGGCACATAATTAGGCCTTGTAACTGTAGCAATAAGTGTCCTTTGAATGCTTATGCTGTTGGAGATCCGTCTGTATTCCCGTTGGTAGCGTAGGTCCGGAGGCTCAACACGTGGCGGCTCCGAAGCTTTCCCTCGCGGGGAGGTAGGTCCATAGCTGCTATACACGTGAAGGCACTAGAGCTTCCTTCTAATGGGGGTTAAGTCTGGGATCACTGGACACGTGTTAAGCGAGGAGCTTCCCTATGTAGGGAGTTTAGCCCCGGTCTTATACTACACGTGGTAATGCCGGAGCTAACCATATGAAGGAGGTGGGTCCAGTGCCGTGTCACACGTGGAGCCTATGTAGGTCTTCAACTTTGACAGGTGGAACTCCTTTGCACTTCTTGCGGCATCATGGGGTACCCGGTACGTAGGGTACCGACAGTGGCCCCCAAACCCACCTCTGGGAGAAACCCTTTGGGTTAAGTTATTCTACCAGAGGCGGGGCCATCCTCGATTCCCGCATTGCAACTTTAAAGGTTTTCTGATGTACCATTGGGGCGATGGTCCGGGGTTGAACCCTCGCCGCGTGGCTTGTTTTGAATGCAGTAGATGAGATCTTCAAGTGCGGATCTCACACAATTGAAGGTTGTCGGTTCCCAATATGAAAACCGTATCGGTTCCGAGCACCTTGTCAGACTGCTGCCCTCGGGCTTCCCGCCACCCATCATGACAACGGTTCGCCTGGGGTAATAACCTCGACTTCTTCGTCGAGATGGCCCCAGGTACATTCGTCATTGACGGGGTAGATTCTTTGTAATGTGGACTTGCTCTCGTTGCGGTTTCCATCCAAGTGTCGTGGAGGCTTACTTAAGAAGGAAAGTCTGCACAGTTTGAGGACTCTTTACGCTTTCGATCAAACTCGCGCAGAGCCTCCCAAACTTTGCCTAGATTTTTCCTCTTTCGCTCCACTTTGCCGCGATGGAGTTAGGTCTTCCCAAAAGCCGCATCCAGAGCAAGGAAAATCTGATGAAGGCCCGGGCCTTCATGGGATGGTCCAGCGACTCCTTCAACCACTTGGTTCGTGTCGACAAGCTCCCCTTCAAGAAGGAGCGCCGCGGCGAGATGGTGTACTTCTCGCCGTACGCCATGGTGGGACTGATCCCACCTTTTTCAAGTTTCATCCTGATGCTGCTGGACTTCTGCGGCCTTCAACTGCATCATCTCGGTCCCCACTCCCTCTTGCTGGTGGCGACTTTCGTCCACTTCTGCGAGATGTTGGTGGGCATGCCTCCCTATGTTGAACTGTTCCAGACCTTCTTCATGGCCCATACCACCGGCAAGGTGACTGAGTTGATTGGCTTCTATTACTTTGTGAAGCACAAGAACTGCACCTTCAAGTACTTGAAGTCGTTCCCCTCTAGCAAATGGGATGACTGGAAGAAGGATCGGATCGTCATTGCAGTGGAGGAGCATGACAGGTTGGAGTTGCCCCTGTGAGACCTATGTGTGCTGAATACATTGGTGTGTAGTGAATACATTGGCATTGATGATAAAAGTTCTGAAATTCCGCTAAAACACCTTTTTAGCAAAGTCTGACTCTAGCCCCGAGCTTTTGCAAGGTCCAACAATAGGTCTGACTTTCTTTGTCCAGGTCCGACATGTTTTTTGGTAGCTCTGGTGATTTTTGTCTTTAGCTCTGTAACACCCTCATTTTCATGCATCATGCATTCATATACATGTTTAACATTAACCCATAACAAGAGGAACAAGTTTAAAATTGATTGGGAGCAAAACCGCACTTAAAAATGTAGGAAAGTGCGGACTAGTCTGGTTTTGCTGAGGACTAGTCCGATTTCTCTCTGACTAAAAACGGGCTTGTCCGTTTTTGCTGCGGACTAGTCCGATTCTGCCCCTAGAAACTTTCGGACTTGTCCGATTTTGTGCGGACTAGTCCGATATTCCATGAATCCTTGGAAATTTGCTAAGTCCCTGGACTTTTCCAGACTAGTCCGGTGTTCCAGCGGACTTGTCCGTTTTCCTCTCTGTTCAAATTCGGATTTGCCCGATTTTTCGCCAGACTGTCCGATTTTCTCTCTGGACGACTTCGGACTAGTCCAGTCCTTTCCGGACTTGTCCGATATTTCACGACTCCAAGATTGACCTTTTGTTTTACGACTTGTTTCTTGGGTTTCACGTTAAGTGGGCCTAGGGACGTCGTGCCTAACTCTTTTAGAGCCCATGTGGGACTCTAAACCGGCCTCTACTCATCCCAAACTCGAAATCCATCTAACCCTAGCCTCCACCCCTATATAAACAACCCCACCCCTTGGTTTGACATCTATTTGCCACATTTCCACCCACCCAAACCCTAGTTCATGGGGAGCCACCATCAAGGAGGGAGGAGAAGATCCCAAGCAAGAGGAAGAAGAGGAGGAAACGAAGGAGGATCAAGATCTCCACCAAGTTTCGTTCTTCACCACCAATTCATCTCCAAGTTCATCACCAATCCTAGATCATCAAGATCCAAGTGTTACCTCCAAGTTTCTTGGTTCATTGGAGTTCTAAACATCTGGTATACCTTCTATTCCCTTTTCCTTACGAGAATTCAACCCCTAATCTCCGAAATTACGTCGATCTAGAAAACCCTAATCTGCTGATCTCGCGGAGTGCGGACTTGTCCGGTCCCTAGCGGACTAGTCCGATCTTCCTGGTTAAATTGTGTTGAATTGACTCTAAAATTTGATCTAATCAACTCCAAACCTATATAAACTTGTTAAAATCAATCTAGTAACAATTTCTACCTTGCATTTGCATCAATCATGCATGTCATGTCATATTGAGTAATATTTGTGCACTCTTTGATTTTGTTTCTTGTCTTGTATGTTTATTGTGTGGATTAGACGGATTTGCGCTAGAAAGTGCCACGGAGGATCTACAACACCAAGAGTTTGAAGGCTTTGACCCTAATCAACAGCAAGAGCAAGGCAAGTGTCCTTGAAGCATATTGATCCTGTTTTTAAAATAAATGTTTTGTTTGCAAAACTGCATGCTTGTGTCAATTTGATGGGAATCCTATGGTAGGAAGTTTACTAGTTTTGTTGACCACCCTTGTCACCTGGAAATTATGGTAGAGAGTCGGGAAGGGTTCTTACCTTTTTGCTTCGCTTAATTAATTGGGATGGAAAACAACACTACACATTTAATTATGTATTAATGATATTCTTGTTAATGTGAACTGGTCGATATGATATGGTAATGGATGATCTAAGCAAGCCTGGTATGTGGATGGGTTGGATGTTATGGTGGTTTGCTTGCTTTAGATCTAAGGACCGGTTCATGCGAGAATAAGCCAGGATTACAGTGCCACCACGAGGCCAAGTATGGGTGCGGCGTAGCTGATTAATTAGGGCTTTGCTAGTGTTGTTTGGACCATTGTGGATGCTCGGGGAAGGGGTAGTCGGATTGGGTTTGTTGATGATTGGTGGGACTACCCTGGGATCCGAATGGCTCAAGAGGGGGCCCTTGGTTGAAGATGTGCTCAGTTGGAGGCATCGCCACCGGTGAAACCTCAGTGGGGTTTAAATAGACTAGTAATCCCTTTGTAAAGGCTATTTTGTGATCTCTTGGCCATACACCAAAGGAAGTGTAATTGGCATAAGGGAGGTTCCTTAGTCGCCGACGGGTGATGAAATCACAAACACGTGGGTAAAGTGGTACAAACTCTGCAGAGTCTAAATAAAGTATCATGATAGCCGTGCTCCCGGTTATGAGCGCCTGGATGACCTACATGATTAGAGGGAAATTGGTAATTGGGATGGTTATGGTTTGGTAATGGTTATGGATGGTTATGGATAAATTTCTGGTATTGAATATGGTTATTGACGATGGTGAAATCTAGAATTATTGATGATGGTAATGAATTCAGTTTGGTATTATGGTATTATTTATGATTATGATGGGTTTATTTCACATACATGTAATATATTGCTTTTTCAAATGTTTTACTATACTTTTCAGCACTTTGCCATTATTATTGTCGTCATTTGAATCAGCCACATATCATACTTTCCACACTTGCTGAGTACGACATGTACTCACTCTTGCAATTCCCCCCCAACAGTTGCAGGTCAGGATTTGGAGTTTAATGGTAATAATGCGGAGTTCTAGGCCGTGTCTACTGTCAGCTTTGCCTGTGGTGTTTTTGGAGCTGCGTTATACCCTGTTGCTTATGCTGCTTAGTTGCTTAGTTTGCTTAATTAGTTTATTTCCGCTGCATTAGTTGAACTTGTCATAAATATTCATTAGAGCTTGTATTCGGGGATAATCTGGTTTGTGTAATAAAATTTGGTTAATTAATTTTGTTCTATGGTAATTATCTGTTTATCATTTGTGAATCACTCGTGTATGTGTGTTGAACATCATGGGCACACATATGCGTTAGCCTGGTTCATTTTCGGAACCGGGCGTCACAGATTGGTATCAGAGCCACAGGTTGACCGTAGGACACAGCCTAGATAGAATGGACACTTTAGAGCACATAGGAGCACTCAGGACTCGATGTGTTTTTGCTTGGAGTGCTGTTTGCCATATATATTGGTTGCTTGTGTGCTTAATAGAGGATTTTGGGATGCCTTAGCATTGCCATGTCCACCTAGGCTAGTGTAGCCAATTATTTAGTTTCATATCCCTTGATGCATTTAGTTAGGGACGTTTCTAAGTTCTTACCTATTGCTTTTCTTCAGATGGTGAGGACTCGCAACCAGAGGGATGGCAATGATGAGGAGGAGAACAATGGAGTGCCTCAGAACAACAATGGACAAGGACCTGCTCATGGAGCTATCAATATTGAGCAGCTACTAGCTATGCAGAACCAGCTCATGCAGACCATGATACAAACAATGGGACAGCTGCAGGCTGGCAATATCAACAATCAGCCCCACATGCCTCCATCGCCACCCCCGCCTCCTCATAACCGATTGGGAGAGTTTATGAGGACTAGGCCGCCAACCTTTGCTCAAGCTGCAAACCCTATGGATGCGGGTGATTGGCTCAAGTCCGTGGAGAAGAAACTTGCTATTGTCCAATGCAGTGACCGAGAGAAGGTCCTATTTGCTTCTCATCAACTAGTTGGAGCAGTTGCAGATTGGTGGGATGCTTATTGCAATGCTCATGAGAATCAAGAGAGGATCACTTGGGCCGAATTCAAGGAAAATTTTCGTTCTCATTATGTGCCGGAAGGTGTTATGATCTTGAAGAGGCAAGAATTTGAGAACTTGAGACAAGGAAAATCAAGCGTGAGTGAATATCTCAATAAATTCACTCAACTCTCAAGGTACGCGCCTGAGGATGTTAGTCGGGACAGCCGGAAGTAATACTTGTTCATGAGGGGCTTGAACAATGAGATCCAAGTACAATTGATCAATTGTGACTATGCAAATTTCCAGAAGCTTGTGGACAAAGCAATTGTGGTTGAGAACAAGATCCGTGAGATGGAGCAAGAAATCAAGAGGAAGGCTTCGTATCAAGGACAGAAACAAGGAAGTAATGTGCGCCCTCGCTTTGCGCCACCCAATGCGCCCTATTACAGCTCCTCTATTCCTGCTCAGCGCCCTGGTTATGCACCGCGCCCAACTCAGTTTGTGCAGCAGCGCCCTGTTATGCAAGCACCTAGGCCTCCAATGCCTTATGCACCTCGTGCTGAATTTCCTGGAGCCAATGTTCAAAACCAAGCTCGTCCCAATAATTCAGGTGGAGTTAAGAAGTGTTATACTTGTGGAGAAGCTGGACACTTTGCGCATCAATGTCCTAAGTCAGGTCTTGGTCAAGGAAGCAATGCACCGAGACAAAACTCAAAACCCAATGGAGGACAACCACAAGGGAGCCGTGGACAGCAGAATTTTTCTCGTGGCAACGTGAACCATGTCTCTACGGAGGATGCTCGACAAGCGGATGACGTGGTCATTGGTATGTTTCTCGCCAACTCCAACCCCGCGACTATGTTATTTGATTCTAGAGCATCGCATTCATTCATTGCATCGAAGTATGTTGCCAAGTATAGTTTGCCTATCTCTCATATGAAGTTTACTCTGTTGGTTAAGTCTCCTGGAGGAGAGATGAGGACAAATATAGTATGTCCAAAAGTAAGCCTTAGAATAAGGGGGGTAGACTTCTCCGCCAACCTCATTGTTTTAGATTCTCAAGGGTTGGACATTATACTTGGTATGGACTGGTTGAGGAAGCACAATGGAGTTATTGAGTGTGCCACAAAGACGGTGAAGTTGACTAATGAGGAAGGGATCACCATAGAATTTGAAGCATCTCAAACCGCACCGAAGCAATTGGAGTTGAATCATATGGACGGTGCCACAATTGAGGAGATTCCGGTGGTGTGTGAATTTTTGGATGTTTTTCCGGACGAGTTGCCAGGTATGCCACCCGATCGGGACATTGAGTTTGTTATTGATTTAATACCTGGAACTGCACCTATAGCTAAGAGGCCGTATAGGATGCCTCCTATGGAATTAGCGGAACTCAAGAAGCAAATTCAAGAGCAATTAGAGAAGGGTTTTATTCGCCCTAGTTCTTCACCTTGGGGAGCACCCGTTGTATTTGTGGACAAGAAGGACGGATCCCAAAGGATGTGCGTGGATTACCGAGCTCTCAATGAGGTAACAACCAAGAACAAGTACACCTTGCCACGCATAGAGGACTTGTTTGATCAGATGAAGGGTGCTTGTGTCTTCTCTAAGATTGACTTGAGGTCGGGATACTTTCAAATGAAGATTAGACCATCGGACATACCCAAGACAACTTTTAGGACACGGTATGGATCTTATGAGTACACCGTGATGTCTTTTGGATTGACAAATGCACCTGCCTACTTTATGTACCTCATGAATAAGGTCTTCATGGAGTACTTAGATAAGTTCGTTGTGGTGTTTATTGATGATATTATGATCTACTCGAAGGATGAGAAGGGACATGAGGAACACTTGAGGCTTACGTTGCAGAAATTGAGGGAGCATCGATTGTATGCCAAGTTCAACAAGTGTCAGTTTTGGTTGAAAGAAGTGCCATTTTTGGGTCATATAATCTCAGGAGGGGGAGTATCGGTTGACCCCGGAAAAGTGAGAGACGTGTTGAAGTGGGAGCCGCCGCAAAATGTCAAGGAAATAAGGAGTTTTCTTGGGATGGCTGGATATTACCGTCGGTTTATCAAGGACTTCTCCAAAATAGCCAAGCCTATGACGGAATTGCTAATGAAAGGAAAGGCATTCCGATGGACTCAAGCTTGTCAGAATAGTTTTGAGGAGTTGAAGAAAAGGTTGACAACAGCCCCAGTTTTGGTATTGCCGGATGTAAGCAAGAGTTTTGATATTTATTGTGACGCATCAAGACAAGGGCTTGGATGTGTATTGATGCAAGAAGGTCAAGTGGTCGCCTATGCATCAAGACAATTGAAGAAACATGAGCAGAATTACCCAACACATGATTTAGAACTTGCAGCCGTGGTACATGCATTGAAGATTTGGAGACACTATATTATTGGACATAGGTGTGAAATCTATACAGATCATAAGAGTTTGAAGTATATTTTCACACAAACGGATCTGAACTTGAGGCAACGAAGATTGTTGGAGCTCATCAAATATTATGATTTGGGGATCAACTATCATCCGGGAAAGGCCAATGTAAGTGCCGATGCTTTGAGTAGAAAAGGAGTAAGTCATCAACTCACAGTTCGAGAGTTACCATCCGAGTTATGCAAGGAGTTTGAACGGTTGAACCTCGGGTTTGTAAATGAGATGGAGATGATGGAATTAAACCCAACCTTGGAACAAGAAATTCGAGAGGCACAAACCACAGATGAGGAGATCAAGGAAATCAAGGAAAGAACCGAAGAAGGGAGAGAATTCAGATTTGACGAGGATGAACATGGTACCTTATGGCTTGGAAAGAGGATCGTTGTGCCTAATGTAAAGCATATTCGGGAGACAATATTAAAGGAGGCACATGACTCGCCTTACTCGATTCACCCAGGTTGTACGAAGATGTACAAAGACTTGAAGACTTGCTATTGGTGGGATAGCATGAAGAAGGACATAGCCGAATATGTTGCATTGTGTGACGTGTGCCAACGAGTCAAGGCGGAACATCAAAGGCCAGCAGGGTTATTGCAACCATTGAAGATTCCAGAGTGGAAGTGGGAAGAGATTGGTATGGACTTTATAGTTGGATTACCGCGAACCCAGTATGGCTATGATTCAATATGGGTCATTGTAGATCGGTTGACAAAATCAGCTCACTTCATTCCTTTCAAGACCACTTATACCACCGCGAAGCTGGCAGAATTGTATATGGAGCATATTGTGTGCCGACATGGAGTACCGAAGAAGATAGTCTCGGATAGAGGTTCTCAATTTACCTCCAGATTTTGGCAAAAATTGCATGAAGCCTTGGGAACGAGGTTGAATTTTAGTTCAGCATATCATCCTCAAACGGACGGACAAACCGAGAGGACCAATCAGATTTTGGAGGACATGTTAAGAGCTTGTGCCTTAAAGCATGGGAAAAGTTGGGACAAAAGCTTGTTATACGCGGAATTTTCATACAACAATAGTTACCAAGCAAGTTTGAAAATGTCACCATACGAAGCGCTTTATGGGAGGAAGTGTAGGACACCTTTATTCTGGAATGAAGCAGGGGAAACTCAAGTATTTGGTCCGGATATGTTGCAAGAAGCCGAAAAGCAAGTCCAGATAATTCGTGAAAACTTGAGGGCTGCCCAATCAAGACAAAAAGGCTATGCGGACAATAGGAGAAGGAAATTAGCCTTTGAAATAGGAGATTTTGTTTACCTCAAGGTGTCACCAATGAGAGGTCATAAGAGGTTTAACATAAGGGGTAAGCTCGCACCTCGCTATATTGGACCATTCAAGATTTTGGACAAAAGAGGAGAAGTAGCGTATAAGTTGGAGATGCCAACCCATCTTTCAGACGTACATGATGTGTTTCATGTTTCCCAACTCAAGAAGTGTCTCAGGGTACCGGAAGATCAAGTGCCAATGGAAGAATTGGAACTAAAGGAAGATTTGACGTATGCCGAGCAACCGGTCAAAATCTTGGAAACTAAGGAGAGGGTCACAAGGAACAACGTCATTAGATGGTGTAAAGTTCAATGGAAGCACCACACCGAAAAAGAAGCGACGTGGGAATTGGAGGATGATCTCAAGAAGGAATTTCCCTATCTCTTCTCTTCCGTGTCGAATCTCGAGGGCGAGATTCATTTTAAGGGGGGTAGGTTTGTAACACCCTCATTTTCATGCATCATGCATTCATATACATGTTTAACATTTACCCATAACAAGAGGAACAAGTTTAAAATTGATTGGGAGCAAAACCGCACTTAAAAATGTCGGAAAGTGCGGACTAGTCCGGTTTTGCTGAGGACTAGTCCGATTTCTCTCTGACTAAAAACGGACTTGTCCGTTTTTGCTGCGGACTAGTCCGATTCTGCCCCTGGAAACTTTCGGACTTGTCCGATTTTGTGCGGACTAGTCCGATATTCCATGAATCCTTGGAAATTTGCTAAGTCCCTGGACTTTTCCGGACTAGTCCGGTGTTCCAGCGGACTTGTCCGTTTTCCTCTCTTTTCAAATTCGGATTTGTCCGATTTTTGGCCAGACTATCCGATTTTCTCTCTGGACGACTTCGGACTAGTCCGGTCCTTTCCGAACTTGTCCGATATTTTGCGACTCCGAGATTGACCTTTTGTTTTACGACTTGTTTCTTGGGTTTCACGTTAAGTGGGCCTAGGGACATCGTGCCTAACTCTTTTAGAGCCCATGTGGGACTCTAAACCGGCCTCTACTCATCTCAAACTCGAAATCCATCTAACCCTAGCCTCCACCCCTATATAAACAACCTCACCCCTTGGTTTGACATCTATTTGCCACTTTTCCACCCACCCAAACCCTAATTCGTGGGGAGCCACCATCAAGGAGGGAGGAGAAGATCCCAAGCAAGAGGAAGAAGAGGAGGAAATGAAGGAGGATCAAGATCTCCACCAAGTTTCGTTCTTCACCACCAATTCATCTCCAAGTTCATCACCAACCCTAGATCATCAGATCCAAGTGTTACCTCCAAGTTTCTTGGTTCATTGGAGTTCTAAACATCTGGTATACCTTCTATTCTCTTTTCATTACGAGAATTCAACCCCTAATCTCCGAAATTACGTTGATCTAGAAAACCCTAATCTGCTGATCTCGCGGAGTGCGGACTTGTCCGGTCCCTAGCGGACTAGTTCGATCTTCCTGGTTAAATTGTGTTGAATTGACTCTAAAATTTGATCTAATCAACTCCAAACCTGTATAAACTTGTTAAAAGCAATCTAGTAACAAGTTCTACCTTGCATTTGCATCAATCATGCATGTCATGTCATATTGAGTAATATTTGTGCACTCTTTGATTTTGTTTCTTGTCTTGTATGTTTATTGTGTGGATTAGACGGATTTGCGCTAGAAAGTGCCGCGGAGGATCTACAGCACCAGGAGTTTGAAGGCTTTGACCCTAATCAACAGCAAGAGCAAGGCAAGTGTCCTTGAAGCATATTGATCCTATTTTTAAAATAAATGTTTTGTTTGCAAAACTGCATGCTTGTGTCAATTTGATGGGAATCCTATGGTAGGAAGTTTACTAGTTTTGTTGACCAACCTTGTCACCTGGAAATTATGGTAGAGAGTCGGGAAGGGTTCTTACCTTTTTGCTTCGCTTAATTAATTGGGATGGAAAACAACACTACACATTTAATTATGTATTAATGATATTCTTGTTAATGTGAACTGGTCGATATGATATGGTAATGGATGATCTAAGCAAGCCTGGTATGTGGATGGGTTGGATGTTATGGTGGTTTGCTTGCTTTAGATCTAAGGACCGGTTCATGCGAGAATAAGCCAGGACTACAGTGCCACCACGAGGCCAAGTATGGGTGCGGCGTAGCTGATTAATTAGGGCTTTGCTAGTGCTGTTTGGACCATTGTGGATGCTCGGGGAAGGGGCAGTCGGATTGGGTTTGTTGATGATTGGTGGGACTACCCTGGGATCCGAATGGCTCAAGAGGGGGCCCTTGGTTGAAGATGTGCTCAGTTGGAGGCATCGCCACCGGTGAAACCTCAGTGGGGTCTAAATAGACTAGTAATCCCTTTGTAAAGGCTATTTTGTGATCTCTTGGCCATACACCAAAGGAAGTGTAATTGGCATAAGGGAGGTTCCTTAGTCGCCGACGGGTGATGAAATCACAAACACGTGGGTAAAGTGGTACAAACTCTGCAGAGTCTAAATAAACTATCATGATAGCCGTGCTCCCGGTTATGAGCGCCTAGATGACCTACATGATTAGAGGGAAATTGGTAATTGGGATGGTTATGGTTGGTAATGGTTATGGATGGTTATGGATAAATTTCTGGTATTGAATATGGTTATTGACGATGGTGAAATCTGGAATTATTGATGATGGTAATGAATTCAATTTGGTATTATGGTATTATTTATGATTATGATGGGTTTATTTCACATACATGTAATATATTGCTTTTTCAAATGTTTTACTGTACTTTTCAACACTTTGCCATTATTATTGTCGTCATTTGAATCAGCCACATGTCATACTTTCCACACTTGCTGAGTACGACATGTACTCACTCTTGCAATTCCCTCCCAACAGTTGCAGGTCAGGATTTGGAGTTTAATGGCAATAATGCGGAGTTCTAGGCCGTGTCTACTGTCAGCTTTGCCTGTGGTGTTTTTGGAGCTGCGTTATACCCTGTTGCTTATGCTGCTTAGTTGCTTAGTTTGCTTAATTAGTTTATTTCCGCTGCATTAGTTGAACTTGTCATAAATATTCATTAGAGCTTGTATTCGGGGATAATCTGGTTTGTGTAATAAAATTTGGTTAATTAATTTTGTTCTGTGGTAATTATCTGTTTATCATTTGTGAATCACTCGTGTATGTGTGTTGAACATCCTGGGCACACATATGCGTTAGCTTGGTTCATTTTCGAAACCGGGCGTCACAAGCTCCGACATGTCTTTGATAGCTCCAGCATGTCTTTGTTAAGCTCCGATATGTTTTGATAGGTCCGACTTATGTTGGTTAGCTCTGACATGTTTTTCTAGCTTTGGCTTTTGGGTTGACTAGTTCTGACTAGCTTTGGCAAGCTCCAGCGCTAGGTTGTACTGGCTTTGGTAAGCTCCGGCGCTAGGTTGTACTAGCTTTGGTAAGCTCCGATCCAAGATCCGGTTAGCTTTGGCAAGGTTCGGAGCTTGATCGCAGTTGTTCTTCTTTTATCTTGCAATGATTTGTACTTGCTTTACATTCATAGAAAGATTGCTTAGTATTCATTTGCTAAGTTTTTGGCGCGTTTTGGTTGATATGGCTGATATCGTTTTACTGTGGTTTTGCAACATTCTTATGTGAGGTGCTCACGTAAGATGTTGTAGTTTCGGAACTAACGAGAGTCAAGTTGAGGACTTGGCTCGGAAGTATTGGTTGTTTGTTCATGTGCAGGTGTTGCTTGAGTTCAAGACATGGCTGGTGACGGGATCCATTGAACTGGTCTTAGGGAGAAGATGAGGTTCAACAACCAAGTTCTGGAGGAATTGTGGTTGAGTTGATCAGGAGGTCACGAATCATGTTTGAATCAAGAACAATGCATATGAAGGTATCGTGGACGACGTTGGAAGATGTTTGCATGTATGCAAGGAGTGCATGGATGTGACTACATGGTTCCGAGGCGTGATGAAGATATGTGGGCGTAAAGAATTGGTCAGAAAAGTCCAACCGACTAGGTTATGTACTCAAGCTGCAGCTGAGTCGTGTTTGACTCAAATATAGAAAGATTTGAGTTGGTTATGATAGGATTTCATGTGGGTCACGAATTTGAGTTGTTTTAGGAATGTGGTATATGTTTCTAAAGTGTTTGGAAGTCTTAAGATTGCTTCTATCTGTGTATAGAAGAGTCCTAAGCAGTTATGGAAAGTTTCGATTCGTGATTTGAGTAGGATTAGAGTCCTAGTTGAGATTGGGTTGGCCTAAGGGCTGGTTATATAAGCAAGGGAGGTCAGAGCTCGTGGTACACGACTTTAAGGCTGTTCCTATTGTGTTATATTGAATAAAATTCGAGGTTGAAAAGAACTTTTGTGACTTGTTTGTCCGACTTGTTCCAGACAAGTTTTACTCATCAGGTTTCTGCACAGCACTACCTTTCATTGGTGGTTTTATCATAACTTGAGTTTTAAAGATCCAATTGACGTGATTCTTTTTTGGGTTGTCTTGACAACTTGATTATCTATCATCTGTCAAAATTCCACGATCATTTGATTTGTGGTTTCTGATCTACACGAGTTTCTTTGCAGTGTTCCAGAACTGTTTTTCTCGGGTGGGACAGATTGACCTTTGTTCGATCTTTCAATCGTAACTTGAGTTTATCTCGACGGATTTGAGTGATTCTTGTTGTGTCGTCTTTGTGACTTGATTCTATCTGATATCTATTACTTTTGTCATGGTGAAACATGTTTAGATTAGTCTCACACATGATTTCTTTAACAGATCGTTTTTCTGCCGAAGGGGTTGCGATTTAATTGTTTCCGCTGCGTAAGATTTTTTTAATCTACCATTCACCCCCCCCCCCCCCCCCCCCCCCGTTGGTAGCTTTTCACGTGCTCTTTGATACTACAATTGGTATCAGAGCCACAGTGCTCTAATCATTGTGATTTGCACATGTTTTTTTACTAATTATCATGGAGAAATACTCTGCCAAACCTTGTGTGTTTGCTGGTATTGATTTTCAGATTTGGAAGGCACGCATGGAGGCTTTCATCCAGGCGCAAGGCTTTGCGATATGGGAGAAAGTGTACAAACCTTACGAAGTGCCGTCAAACGATCAAGTTACAGCTACAAATCTGAGAGATGTCGACAACAACAACAAGGCTCAAAACTTGATCATACAAGGATTAACTCAAAGCGACTTCGACCGTGTTGCACACCTCCGATCTGCATACGATGTGTGGAAAGCACTTTGTGACTACCACGAAGGATCCAACACGTTCAAGGAGGTAAGGCAAGACATGTTCAAGAAAGAATACATGCACTTCGAGATGCAACCCGGTTCTACTTCTCGAGAAGAAAAACAATCAAGGACGAAGCACTCCTCAACAATTGATAAGAAGAAGAAGAAGGGATTTACAGGTCGCCAACTGGTGAACAGTTTTATCTCTGCACTCCAGGAACTTGGCTCAAGCGACGTGGACATTGGAAGTGACGAAGATGAAGATGATTTAGCAAACTTGTGCTTCATGGCGGGCAAGTCAAGATCAAGTATGAACACAACAGCGACAATGAAGAGGTATGTCCTACTTGCAAAGAAATGTCTGATACTATTTCTCGTGCCACTATAATAGTTAAGAAAAAGGACAAAAAGCTTAGGGATAGTGCTGCTAAAATTGAATCACTAGAATCTGAAATCAACCGTTTAAAAACTTTGATTCCTAGTGATGATGCATGTCCCTCATGTGATTTAATATATGAACAATTGTCCTCATTAAAAAGTGCGCACACCTCCACACTTGATAAACTTGAGTTAGAAGTTGAAAAGAATAGAGAGCTTGCTGCACTCAATGATAAAAACTTGAAAGATACTAGTTGTTCTACATTTGATTTGCATTGTTCTACTTGTGATGATCTTGATAACAAACTACAAGATGCTATGAATGAAATTTCTATATTGAACAATGCTTTACGTTCTCATGAAGTTAAATTTTGCTCCAATTGCAAATTAAAAGGAAAAACTTCATGTGAAAATTGCCTTGATCTGTCCAATAAACTTGGTAACATGCATAGGACATTAGATCGGTTTTGCAATGGGAATAAGAACCTAAACTTGCTGCTGAATTCTTCCAAGTCTTGCAATGATAAAACCGGGTTAGGTTTTGATTCTCATGCTCATCTAAGGCACATCCACCTAAAATTGTAAAGTCATTAGGAAGTGGTTTGATTCAAACAGTTCCTAAATAAAAAGAAGTGGTTTTCAAATCTGCAGAAGTGTTGTCTCATTCGGTTTCAAATAAAAATGTTGTTTGCTCATCTAGACATGAACACAAAGTTAAGTTTCATTGTACCTACTGTGGTAGAGATGGTCATGTCATAGATTTCTGTTATAAACTAGCTAAACAACAGAAAAAGGAAAGAATGATTGCAAGACCTCATAACTTTCATGCAAAATTTGTTGCACTTGCTAAACCGAACAATTGGTATCAGAGCCACGGTGCTCTAATCTTTGAGATTTGCACGTGTTTTTGACTAATCATCATGGAGAAGTACTCCACCAAACCTTGTGTGTTTGCTGGTATATATTTTCAGGTTTGGAAGGCACGCATGGAGGCTTTCATCCAGGCACAAGGCTTTGCAATATGGGAGAAGGTATACAAGCCTTATGAAGTGCCATCAAATGATCAAGTTACAGCTACAAATCTGAGAGATGTCGACAACAACAACAAGGCTCGAAACTTGATCATACAAGGATTAACACAAAGCGACTTTGACCGTGTTGCACACCTCCAATCTGCATACGATGTGTGGAAAGCACTTTGTGACTACCACGAAGGATCCTTCACGATCAAGGAGGTAAGGCAAGACATGTTCAAGAAAGAATACATGCGCTTCGGGATGCAACCCGGTGAGTCAATTGATGATCTATTTGCTCGCTTTAATAAAATTCTCAGCAACTTGCGAAGCGTCAATGTTAATTTTTCAGATACTGAAAATGCTAGGCAATTGTTAAGTGCATTAGACATGTCAATTTGGGAGACGAAAGTTACATCTATTCGTGAATCTACTGTCATGAGTACACTTACTTTAGATGTGCTATATTCCAAGCTAAAAACTCATGAAACTGATATAATATCACGTAAGAACCCCAACAAGTCTATTGCTTTTGGTTCTCAACGTGATATGCCTAGCTCCAGCCAATCTTCATCTTGTAGTACACTTGCTTTGTTGTCCTCTCTAACCCTTGAACAGATTGAGGAGTTTCCAGAGGAGGAGCTAGCACTTCTCTCTACGAGGTTCTCAAAAGCATTGCAAAATGTGAGAACTAGAAGGAGAGGAAGCTCCGAACCTCAACGATGCTTCGAATGTGGTAAGACAGGACATTTTCGTTCAGATTGCCCTAACCTTTCAGGTCCTACTTCTGTGACGCCCGGTTCCAAAAATGAACCAAGCTAACGCATATGTGTGCCCAGGATGTTCATCACACATACACAAGTGCAATCACAAAAGAGTATACAGAAAATTACCACAGAACAAGATTAATTAACCAAATTTTATTACACAAACCATATTATTCTCGAATACAAGCTCTAATAAATATTAATGACAAGTTCAACTAATGCAGCGGAAATAAACTAATTAAGCAACTAAGCAAACTAAGCATAAGCAACAGGGTATGTATGCGCAGCTCCAATCAACACCACAGGCGAAGCTGACGGTAGACACGGCCTAGAACTCCGCATTATCGCCATTACACTCCCAATCCTGACTTGCAACTGTTGGGGGTGGGATTGCAAGAGTGAGTACATGTCGTACTCAGCAAGTGTGGAAAGTATGACATGTGGCTGACTCAAATGACGACAATAATAATGGTAAAGTGCTGAAAAGTACAGTAAAACATTTGAAAAGCAATATAGTATAAGTATGTGAAGTAAACCCATCATAATCATAAATAATATCATAATACCAAATCTGAATTCATTACCATCATCAAAAATTCCATATTTCACCATTGCCAATAACCATATTCATTACCAGAGATTAATCCATAACCATCCATAACCATTACCAAACCATAACCATTACCAAACCATAACCATTCCAAATTCCAATTTCCCTCTAATCATGGAAGTTGTCCAGGCGCTCATAACCGGGAGCACGGCTATCATGATAGTTTTAATTAACACTCTGCAGAGTTTGTACCTCTTTACCCACGCGTTTGTGTTTTCATCACCCTTCGGCGACTAAGAACCTCCCTTATGCCCATGACCCGTCGGTCACATTACACACTTCCGTTGGTGTGTGGCCAAGAGATCACAAAATAGCCTTTACAAAGGGATTACTAGCCTATTTAGACCCCACTGAGGTTTCACCGGTGGCGATGTCTCCCGCAGAGCACATCTTTAACCAAGGGCCCCCTCTTGAGCCATTCGGATCCCAGGGTAGTCCCACCAATCATCAACAAACCCAATCCGACTACCCCTTCCCCGAGCATCCACAATGGTCCAAACAGCACTAGCAAAGCCCTAATTAATCAGCTACGCCGCACCCATACTTGGCCTCGTGGTGGCACTGTAGTCCTGGCTTATTCTCGCATGAACCGGTCCTTAGATCTAAAGCAAGTAGACCACCATAACATCCAACCCATCCACATACCAGGCTTGCTTAGATCACCCATTACCATACCATGATTAACCAGTTCATGTTAACCATAATCTCATCCATGCTTAATTAAATTGAGTGATATAGTTGTTTTCCATCCCAGTTGATTAAGCGAAGCAAAAAGTAAAAAGCCTTCCCGACTCTCTCTACCCAAATTTCCAGGTGACAAGGGTGGTCGAACAAAACTAGTAAACTTCCTACCATAGGATTCCCATCAAATTGACACAGCATGCACTTTTGCAAACAAAACATTTATTTTAAAACAGGATCAATATGCTTCAAGGACACTTGCCTTGCTCTTGCTGTTGATTAGGGTCAAAGCCTTCAACCTCTTGATGCTGTAGATCCTTCGCGGCACTTTCTAGCGCAAATCCGTCTAATCCACACAATAAACATACAAGACAAGAAACACAATCAAAGAGTGCACAAATATTACTCAATATGTCATGACATGCATGATTGATGCAAATGCAAGGTAGAACTTGTTACTAGATTGCTTTTAATGATCACTAACTAGTTCTAATAGATTTTAACAAGTTTATACAGGTTTGGATTCGATTAGATCAAATTTTAGAATTAATTTCAACACAATTTAACCAGGAAGATTGGACTAGTCCGCTAGGGACCGGACAAGTCCGCACTTGACGAGATCAGCAGATTAGGGTTTTCTAGATCGACGTAAATTCGGAGATTAGGGGTTGAATTCACATAAGGAAAGGAGAATAGAAGGTATACCAGGTGTTTAGAACTCCAATGAACCAAGAAACTTGGAGGTAACACTTGGATCTTGATGATCTAGGGTTGGTGATGAACTTGGAGATGAATTGGTGGTGAAGAACGAAACTTGGTGGAGATCTTGATCCTCCTTCGTTTCCTCCTCTTCTTCTTCTTGTTTGGGATCTTCTCCTCCCTCCTTGATGGTGGCTCCCCACGAACTAGGGTTTGGGTGGGTGGAAAAGTGGCAAATAGATGTCAAACCAAGGGGTGGGGTTGTTTATATAGGGGTGGAGGCTAGGGTTAGATGGATTTCGAGTTTTGGGATGAGTAGAGGCCGGTTTAGAGTCCCACATGGGCTCTAAAAGAGTTGGGCACGACGTCCCTAGGCCCACTTAACGTGAAACCCAAGAAACAAGTCGTAAAACAAAAGGTCAATCTCGGAGTCACGAAATATCGGACAAGTCCGGACAGGACCGGACTAGTCCGAAGTCGTCCAGAGAGAAAATCGGACAAGTCTGGCCAAAAATCGGGCAAGTCCGATCTTAGTCAGAAAGGAAAACGGACAAGTCCGCTAGAACACCGGACTAGTCCGGAAAAGTCCAGGGACTTAGCAAATTTTCAAGGATTCATGGAATATCGGACTAGTCCGCACAAAATCGGACAAGTCCGAAAGTTTCCAGAGCCAAAATCGGACTAGTCCGCAGCAAAAACGGACAAGTCCGTTTTTAGTCAGAGAGAAATCGGACTAGTCCTCAGTAAAATCGGACTAGTTCGCACTTTCCTGTGCTTTAAGTGCGGTTTTGCTCCAAATCAATTTTAAATGCTCCGAATCAATGTTAAACTCGTTCCTCTTTATGTGGGGTAATGTTAAACATGTATATGAGTGCATGTAGGGCATGATGCATGAAAATGAGGGTGTTACAAACCTACCCCCCTTAAAATGAATCTCGCCCTCGAGATTCGACGCGGAAGAGAAGAGATGGGGAAATTCCTTTTTGAGATCATCTTCTAGCTCCCAAGTTGCTTATTTTTCTGTGTGGTGCTCCCATTGAACTTTACACCATCGAATCACCTTGTTCCTTGTGACTCTCTCCTTGGTTTCCAAGATTTTGGCCGGTTGCTCGGCATACGTCAAATCTTCCTCTAGTTCCAATTCTTCCATTGGCACTTGATCTTCCGGTACCCTCAAGCACTTCTTGAGCTGGGAAACATGAAACACATCATGTACGTCTGAAAGATGAGCTGGCATCTCCAACTTATATGCTACTTCTCCTCTTTTGTCCAAAATCTTGAATGGTCCAATATAACGAGGTGCGAGCTTACCCCTTATGTTAAACCTCTTATGACCTCTCATTGGTGACACCTTGAGGTAAACAAAATCTCCTATTTCAAAGGCTAATTTCCTTCTCCTATTATCCGCATAGCCTTTTTGCCTTGATTGGGCAGCCCTCAAGTTTCCACGAATTATTTGGACTTGCCTTTCGGCTTCTTGCAACACGTCCGGACCAAATACTTGAGTTTCTCCTGCCTCATTCCAGAATAAAGGTGTCCTACACTTCCTCCCATAAAGCGCTTCATATGGTGACATTTTCAAGCTTGCTTGGTAACTATTGTTGTATGAAAATTCCGCGTATGGCAAGCTTCTGTCCCAACTTTTCCCATGCTTTAAAGCACAAGCTCTTAACATGTCCTCCAAAATCTGATTCGTCCTCTCGGTTTGTCCATCCGTTTGAGGATGATATGCTGAACTAAAATTCAACCTCGTTCCCAAAGCTTCATGCAATTTTTGCCAAAATCTGGAGGTAAATTGAGAACCTCTATCCGAGACTATCTTCTTAGGGACTCCATGTCGACACACAATAAGCTCCATGTATATTTCGGCCAATCGTGCAGCTGTATACTTGGTTTTCACAGGGACAAAATGAGCTGACTTGGTTAAACGATCCACAATTACCCAAATTGAGTCATACCCGGATTGAGTACGTGGTAACCCAACTATGAAGTCCATACCAATTTCTTCCCACTTCCATTCCGGAATCTTCAACGGTTGCAATAATCTGGCTGGCCTTTGATGTTCCGCCTTGACTCGTTGACACACATCACACAATGCAACATATTCGGCTATGTCCTTTTTCATGCTATCCCACCAATAGCAAGTCTTCAAGTCCTTGTACATCTTCGTACAACCGGGGTGAATCGAGTAAGGCGAGTCATGTGCCTCCTTTAATATTGTCTCCCGAATATGATTTACATTAGGCACAACGATTCTCTTTCCAAGCCATAAGGTACCATGTTCGTCTTCATCAAATCTGAATTCTCTCCCTTCTTCGATTCTTTCCTTGATTTCCTTGATCTCCTCATCCGTGGTTTGTGCTTCTCGAATTTCTTGCTCCAAGGTTGGGTTTAACTCCATCATCTCCATCTTGTTTACAAACCCAAGGCTCAACCGTTCAAACTCCTTGCATTACTCGGACGGTAACTCTCGAACTGTGAGTTGATGACTTACTCCTTTTCTACTCAAAGCATCGGCCACTACGTTGGCTTTTCCCGGATGATAGTTGATCCCCACATCATAATCTTTGATGAGCTCTAACCATCTTCGTTGCCTCAAGTTCAAATCCGTTTGTGTGAAAATATACTTCAAACTCTTATGATCCGTGTAAATTTCACACCTATGTCCCAGAATATAGTGTCTCCAAATCTTCAATGCATGTACCACGGCTGCGAGTTCCAAATCGTGCGTGGGGTAATTCTGCTCATGTTTCTTCAATTGTCTTGATGCATAGGCGACCACTTGACCTTCTTGCATCAGTACACATCCAAGCCCTTGTCTTGATGCATCGCAATAAATGTCAAAACTCTTGCTTACATCCGGCAATACCAAAACTGGGGTTGTTGTCAACCGCTTCTTCAACTCCTCAAAACTCTCTTGACAAGCTTGAGTCCATTGGAATGCCTTCCCCTTCATTAGCAACTCCGTCATAGGCTTGGCTATCTTGGAAAAATCCTTGATGAATCTACGGTAATATCCAGCCATCCCAAGAAAACTCCTTATTTCCTTGATATTTTGCGGCGGTTCCAACTTCAACACATCCCTCACTTTACCGGGGTCAACCGATACTCCTCCTCCTGAGATTATATGACCCAAAAATGGCACCTCTTTCAACCAAAACTGGCACTTGTTGAACTTGGCATACAATTGATGCTCCCTCAATTTTTGCAGCGTAAGCCTCAAGTGTTCCTCATGTTCATTCTCATCCTTCGAGTAGATCATAATATCATCAATAAACACCACAACGAACTTATCTAAGTACTCCATGAAGACCTTATTCATGAGGTACATAAAGTAGGCAGGTGCATTTGTCAATCCAAAAGACATCACGGTGTACTCCTAAGATCCATACCGTGTCCTAAAAGCTGTCTTGGGTATGTCCGATGGTCTAATCTTCATTTGAAAGTATCCCGACCTCAAGTCAATCTTAGAGAAGACACAAGCACCCTTCATCTGATCAAACAAGTCTTCTATGTGTGGCAAGGTGTACTTGTTCTTGATTGTTACCTCGTTGAGAGCTCGGTAATCCACGCACATCCTTTGGGATCCGTCCTTCTTGTCCACGAATAGAACGGGAGCTCCCCAAGGTGAAGAGCTAGGGCGAATAAAACCCTTCTCTAATTGCTCTTGAATTTGTTTCTTGAGCTCCGCTAATTCCATAGGAGGCATCCTATACGGCCTCTTAGCTATAGGTGCAGTTCCAGGTATTAAATCGATAACAAACTCAATGTCTCGATCGGGTGGCATACCTAGCAACTCATCCGGAAACACATCCAAAAAATCACATACAACCGGAATCTCCTCAATTGCGGCACCGTCCATATGATTCAATTCCAATCGCTTCGGTGCGGTTTGAGATGCTTCAAATTCTACAGTTATCCCTTCCTCATTGGTCAACTTCACTGTCTTTGTGGCACATTCAATAACCCCATTGTGCTTCCTCAACCAGTCCATACCAAGTATAATATCCAACCCTTGAGAATCTAAAACAATGAGGTTGGCGGAGAAGTCTACCCCCCTTATTCTAAGGCTTACTTTTGGACATACTATATTTGTCCTCATCTCTCCTCTAGGAGACTTAACCAATAGAGTAAACTTCATATGAGAGATAGGCAAACTATACTTGGCAACATACTTTGATGCAATGAATGAATGCGATGCTCCAGAATCAAATAACATAGTCGCGGGGTTGGAGTTGGCGAGAAACATACCAATGACCACGTCATCCGCTTGTTGAGCATCCTCCGTAGAGACATGGTTCACGTTGCCACGAGCAAAGTTCTGTTGTCCACGGCTTCCTTGTGGCTGTCCTCCATTAGGTCTTGGGTTTTGCTTCGATGCATTGCTTCCTTGACCAAGGCCCGACTTAGGACATTGATTTGCAAAGTGTCCAGCTTCTCCACAAGTATAGCACTTCTTAACTCCACCAGAATTATTGGGACGAGCTTGGTTTTGAGCATTTGCAGCAGGAAAACTAGCACGAGGCTCATAAGGCATTGGAGGCCTAGGTGCTTGCATAACAGGGCGCTGCTGCACAAACTGAGTTGGGCGCGGTGCATAACCAGGGCGCTGAGCAGGAATAGAGGAGCTGTAATGAGGCGCATTGGGCGGCGCAAAGCGAGGGCGCACATTACTTCCTTGTTGCTGTCCTTGATATGGCGCCTTCCTCTTGATTTCTTGCTCCATCTCACGGATCTTGTTCTCAACCACAATTGCTTTGTCCACAAGCTTCTGGAAATTGACATAATCACAGTTGAGCAATTGTACTTGGATCGTATTGTTCAATCCCCTCATGAACAAGTATTGCTTCTGGCTGTCCCGGCTAACATCCTCAGGCGCATACCTTGAGAGTTGAGTGAACTTATTGAGGTATTCACTCACGCTTGATCTTCCTTGTCTCAAGTTCTCAAATTCTTGCCACTTCAAGAGCATAACACCTTCCGGCACATAATGAGAACGGAAACTCTCCTTGAATTCCGCCCAGGTAATTCTCTCTTGGTTCTCATGAGCATTGCAATAAGAATCCCACCAATCTGCAGCTGCTCCAACGAGTTGATGAGAAGCAAATAGCACCTTCTCTCGGTCACTGCATTGGACAATAGCCAGCTTCTTCTCCACGGACTTGAGCCAATCGTCCGCATCCATAGGGTCTGCGGCTTGAGCAAAGGTTGGCGGCCTAGTCCTCATAAACTCTCCCAATCGGTTATGAGGAGGTGGGGGTGGCGGTGGAGGCATGTGGGGCTGATTGTTGATATTGTCAGCCTGCAGCTGTCCCATAGTCTGTATCATGGTCTGCATGAGCTGGTTTTGCATGGCCAATAGCTGCTCGATGTTGATAGCTCCATGAGTAGACCCTTGCCCATTGTTGTTTTGAGGCACTCCATTGTTCTCCTCTTCATCATTGCCATCCCTCTGGTTGCGAGTCCTCACCATCTGAAGAAAAGCAGTGGTAAGAATTAGAAAACGCCCCAACTATATGCATCAAGGGATATGAAACTAAACAACTAGCTACACTAGCCTAGGTGGACATGGCAATGCTAAGGCATCCCAAAATCCTCTATTAAGCACACAAGCAAGCAATATATATAGCAAACAGCACTCCAAGCAAAAAAAATACATCGATTCCTGAGTGCTCCTATGTGCTCTAAAGTGTCCATTCTATCTAGGCTGCATCCTACGGTCAACCTGTGGCTCTGATACCAATCTGTGACGCCCGGTTCCGAAAATGAACCAAGCTAACGCATATGTGTGCCCAGGATGTTCATCACACATACACGAGTGCAATCACAAAAGAGTATACAGAAAATTACCACAGAACAAGATTAATTAACCAAATTTTATTACACAAACCATATTATCCTCGAATACAAGCTCTAATAAATATTAATGACAAGTTCAACTAATGCAGCGGAAATAAACTAATTAAGCAACTAAGCAAACTAAGCATAAGCAACAGGGTATGTATGCGCAGTGCCAATCAACACCACAGGCGAAGCTGACGGTAGACACGGCCTAGAACTCCGCATTATCGCCATTACACTCCCAATCCTGACCAAGCATAAGCCTAGAACACCACAGGGGGATTGCAAGAGTGAGTACATGTCGTACTCAGCAAGTGTGGAAAGTATGACATGTGGCTGACTCAAATGACGACAATAATAATGGTAAAGTGCTGAAAAGTACAATAAAACATTTGAAAATCAATATAGTATAAGTATGTGAAGTAAACCCATCATAATCATAAATAATATCATAATACCAAATCTGAATTCATTACCGTCATCAAAAATTCCAGATTTCACCATTGCCAATAACCATATTCATTACCAGAGATTAATCCATAACCATCCATAACCATTACCAAACCATAACCATTACCAAACCATAACCATTCCAAATTCCAATTTCCCTCTAATCATGGAAGTTGTCCAGACGCTCATAACCGGGAGCACGGCTATCATGATAGTTTTAATTAACACTCTGCAGAGTTTGTACCTCTTTACCCACGCGTTTGTGTTTTCATCACCCTTCGGCGACTAAGAACCTCCCTTATGCCCATGACCCGTCGGTCACATTACACACTTCCGTTGGTGTGTGGCCAAGAGATCACCAAATAGCCTTTACAAAGGGATTACTAGCCTATTTAGACCCCACTGAGGTTTCACCGGTGGCGATGTCTCCCGCAGAGCACATCTTTAACCAAGGGCCCCCTCTTGAGCCATTCGGATCCCAGGGTAGTCCCACCAATCATCAACAAACCCAATCCGACTACCCCTTCCCCGAGCATCCACAATGGTCCAAACAGCACTAGCAAAGCCCTAATTAATCAGCTACGCCGTACCCATACTTGGCCTCGTGGTGGCACTATAGTCCTGGCTTATTCTCGCATGAACCGGTCCTTAGATCTAAAGCAAGCAGACCACCATAACATCCAACCCATCCACATACCAGGCTTGCTTAGATCACCCATTACCATACCATGATTAACCAGTTCATGTTAACCATAATCTCATCCATGCATAATTAAATGGAGTGATATAGTTGTTTTCCATCCCAGTTGATTAAGCGAAGCAAAAAGTAAAAAGCCTTCCCGACTCTCTCTACCCAAATTTCCAGGTGACAAGGGTGGTCGAACAAAACTAGTAAACTTCCTACCATAGGATTCCCATCAAATTGACACAGCATGTAGTTTTGCAAACAAAACATTTATTTTAAAACAGGATCAATATGCTTCAAGGACACTTGCCTTGCTCTTGCTGTTGATTAGGGTCAAAGCCTTCAACCTCTTGATGCTGTAGATCCTCCGCGGCACTTTCTAGCGCAAATCCGTCTAATCCACACAATAAACATACAAGACAAGAAACACAATCAAAGAGTGCACAAATATTACTCAATATGTCATGACATGCATGATTGATGCAAATGCAAGGTAGAACTTGTTACTAGATTGCTTTTAATGATCACTAACTAGTTCTAATAGATTTTAACAAGTTTATACAGGCTTGGATTCGATTAGATCAAATTTTAGAATTAATTACAACACAATTTAACCAGGAAGATCGGACTAGTCCGCTAGGGACCGGACAAGTCCGCACTTGACGAGATCAGCAGATTAGGGTTTTCTAGATCGATGTAAATTCGGAGATTAGGGGTTGAATTCACATAAGGAAAGGAGAATAGAAGGTATACCAGGTGTTTATAACTCCAATGAACCAAGAAACTTGGAGGTAACACTTGGATCTTGATGATCTAGGGTTGGTGATGAACTTGGAGATGAATTGGTGGTGAAGAACAAAACTTGGTGGAGATCTTGATCCTCCTTCGTTTCCTCCTCTTCTTCTTCTTGTTTGGGATCTTCTCCTCCCTCCTTGATGGTGGCTCCCCACGAACTAGGGTTTGGGTGGGTGGAAAAGTGGCAAATAGATGTCAAACCAATGGGTGGGGTTGTTTATATAGGGGTGGAGGCTAGGGTTAGATGGATTTCGAGTTTTGGGATGAGTAGAGGCCGGTTTAGAGTCCCACATGGGCTCTAAAAGAGTTGGGCACGACGTCCCTAGGCCCACTTAACGTGAAACCCAAGAAACAAGTCGTAAAACAAAAGGTCAATCTCGGAGTCACGAAATATCGGACAAGTCCGGACAGGACTGGACTAGTCCGAAGTCGTCCAGAGAGAAAATCGGACAAGTCTGGCCAAAAATCGGGCAAGTCCGATCTTAGTCAGAAAGGAAAACGGACAAGTCCGCTGGAACACCGGACTAGTCCGGAAAAGTCCAGGGACTTAGCAAATTTTCAAGGATTCATGGAATATCGGACTAGTCCGCACAAAATCGGACAAGTCCGAAAGTTTCCAGAGCCAAAGTCGGACTAGTCCGCAGCAAAAACGGACAAGTCCGTTTTTAGTCAGAGAGAAATCGGACTAGTCCTCAGTAAAATCGGACTAGTCCGCACTTTCCTGCGCTTTAAGTGCGGTTTTGCTCCAAATCAATTTTAAATGCTCCGAATCAATGTTAAACTCGTTCCTCTTTATGTGGGGTAATGTTAAACATGTATATGAGTGCATGTAGGGCATGATGCATGAAAATGAGGGTGTTACAACTTCCCAGGATGAAAAGAAAACAAGAACGAAGCACTCCTCTGCAAAAGATACGAAGAAAAAGAAGGGTACCATAGGATGCAAGATGATTAACAGCTTCATCACCGCACTTCAAGAACTTAGTTCAAGTGATGTAGACTTTGAAAGTGATGAAGATGATGAAGATCTGGCCAACTTATGCTTCATGGCGGGCAAAACAAGATCAAGATCAAGTCAGGAGGATGCAGAACACAACAGTGAAGACGATGAGGTATGTTCTACCTGCAATGAAATGTGTGATGCTATTTCTCGTGCAACTATTATTGTCAAGAAAAAGGACAAAAAGCTTAGGGATAATACTGCTAAAATTGAATCACTAGAATCTGAAATTAACCGTTTAAAAACTTTGATTCCTAGTGATGATGCATGTCCCTCATGTGATTTAATATATAAACAATTGTCCTCATTAAGAAGTGCGCACACCTCCACACTTGATAAACTTGAGTTAGAAATTGAAAAGAACAAAGAGCTTGCTGCACTTAATGATAAAAACTTGAAGATGCTAGCTGTTCTACAATTGATTTGCATTGTTCTACTTGTGATGATCTTGAGAAAAAACTACAGGATGCTATGAATGAAATTTCTATATTGAACAATGCTTTATGTTATCATGAAGTTAAATTTTGTTCAAATTGCAAACTAAAAGGAAAAACTTTATGTGAAAATTGCCTTGATCTATCCAATAAACTTGATGACATGCATAGGACATTAGGTCGGTTTTGTAATGGGAATAAGAACCTGAACTTACTGCTGAATTCTTCTAAGTCTTGCAATGATAAAACTGGTTTAGGTTTTGATTCTCATGCTCATACTAAGGCACATCCACCTAAAATTGTAAAGTCATTAGGAAGTGGTTTGATTCAAACAGTTCCTAAACAAAAAGGAGTGGTTTTCAAATCTGCAAGAGTGTTGCCTCATTCGGTTTCAAATAAAAATATTGCTTGCTCATCTAGACATGAACACAAAGTTAAATTTCATTGTACCTTCTGTGGAAGAGATGGTCATGTCATAGATTTTTGTTATAGACTAGCTAAACGACAGAACGGGGAAAGAGTGGTTGCTAGATCTCATAACTTTCATGCAAAATTTGCTGCACACATTGAACCGAATGTACAACCTGCTGTTTTGAGTCAAAAACATTCAAAGTTTACCTCCGGACCTTCTGTTTTTGCCTCTAGAGCTACTGATTTTTGTGCTACACAAGTAACACCTTATAGGTCAGTAGTCAAGAATAAAAAATCTCAAACTTTGACTCATAAACCTGCTGTTTTGTCTCAGCTTTCGCGTGTTTTTCCTGCTACACTTCGCGTGACTCAGTACTGGATTCCTAAATGCCTTTTGACTAACCCCAGTATTGAGTCATCAACGTATTGAGCTTTTATGTAGGTTACACGTTTGAGGAAGGAGAACATTTGGATTGTGGATTCAGGCTGCTCACGCCACATGACCGGTAACAAAGACTGGTTCTCCTCCCTCTCTTTTGTGTCACGTGTAGAAAATGTTACTTTTGCCGATAATTCTTCAACTCCTATAATTGCTAAGGGTTCGGTTAGAGTAAATGACCACTACACTTTGAAGGATGTGGCACTTGTCAAAAATTTGAAATACAACTTGCTTTCTGTTGCACAATTGCTAGATGAAAATCTAGAAATTATTTTCAATAAAAACTGCTGCAAAGTTGTAGGTTCAAATAGTGAGCTTATTTTTAACATGTCTCGGTTTGGAAGAGTTTTTAAAGCTAATTTTGATATGTCTTCCTCTAAGCATAGGTGTCTAGTTGCTAATGATTCAAAGGACTTATATTTTTGGCATCGTAGACTTGGTCACGTAGGCTTTGATCACCTAACGCGTGTTAGTGCTCTTGATTGCATACGTGGGTTGCCTAAGCTTAAAGGGGACAAAGAAATTGTGTGCTCTTCTTGTAGACAGGCTAAGATGGTTGCAGGTTCACATACTCCTCTCACAATGATCATGACAACTGAACCATGTCAACTTTTGCATCTTGACACCATAGGTCCTTCACGTGTTCAATCCTTCGGAGGTAAATGGTATGTTCTTGTTATCGTTGATGATTATTCTAGATACTCTTGGGTTTACTTTATGGCATCTAAGAATGAAGTTTTTAGTCACTTTAGAACTTTATTTCTTAGATTATCAATTGATCATCCAGGATCATTAAAAGCAATTAGAAGTGATAATGGAACTGAATTTAAAATTCAATCTTTTGATCACTTTTGTGCTGAAAATAGAATAGATCATCAATTCTCTTCACCATATGTACCTCAATAAAACGGTGTTGTAGAAAGAAAGAATAGAACCTTAGTTGAGATGGCTAGGACTATGCTTGATGAATATCAAAATCCTAGGAAATTCTGGGCTGATGCGTTAGCAACCGCTTGTTATGTCTCAAATCGTGTTTTCTTGCATGCTAAGATAGGTAAAACACCATATGAGCTCCGGTTTGGACATAGGCCTAGTGTTACACACTTTCTGGTCTTTGGTTGCAAATTCTTTGTTAAGAAACATGGTAATCTTGATAAATTTGAACCTAGATCCATTGATGGCATGTTTCTTGGTTATCCATCTCATACTAGAGGCTACCGTGTGCTTTTACTTGACACTAACAAAATTGTGGAGACTTGCGAAGTGTCTTTTGATGAAGCTAGCCCAGGTACTAGCTCCGATGTTGCAGGAACAGATCCGTATCCTCAGGGGGAGGGTATTTTCAAAAATGAAGAAGAGCCGGTGATACTGCCTGGTAGTTCCGAAGTTGACACGTGTCCAGCTCCGAACATTGAACAAGCTCCGGCTATCACCTATGCTGGTCCTGATTGTCCACAAGTCACAAGTTCATCAATCTACGATGAACCTAATGAAGAAGAAGCTTGTGAGACATCTGTTCCCCTACGTTTTTACAAAGATCATCCCCCACAACAGATGATTGGAAGCTTGCACGAACGAGTCACACGATCCAGGTTTTGCGATCCAAACTCTCATGCTCATTCTGCTTTTGTTGCTTCTTTTGAACCCAAAGATATATCACACGCACTCACTAATGAATCTTGGATTATTGCCATGCAAGAAGAGTTAGAAAATTTTGAAAGAAATAATGTTTGGAAACTTGTACCTCCACCTCAAGGTCACACTTTAATTGGAACTAAATGGGGATTTAAAAATAAACAAAGTGAGGATGGGGTTGTCGTTAGGAATAAGGCTAGGTTGGTTGCTCAAGGTTTCACTCAAGTTGAAGGTCTAGATTTTGATGAAACTTTTGCTCCTGTCACTAGATTAGAAGCCATAAGAATTTTGTTAGCTTTTGCAGCATCTAAAGGTTTTAAGCTATATCAAATGGATGTTAAAAGTGCTTTTCTTAATGTCTACATAGATGAGGAGGTTTATGTCAAACAACCACCAGGTTTTGAAAATCCAGATTTTCCTAATCATGTTTACAAACTTTCCAAAGCCTTATACGGTCTCAAACAAGCCCCTAGAGCATGGTATGATAGGTTAAAAACATTCTTATTTGAAAAGTGGTTTACCATGGGCAAGGTTGATAAAACTCTTTTTGTGCTTAAACATGGCAATGACTCATTATTCGTTCAAGTGTATGTGGATGATATTATCTTTGGTTGTGCTTCTCATGATCTTGTGTCCAAGTTTTCAGCAATGATGAGTCCCGAATTTGAAATGAGTATGATGGGTGAACTCACTTACTTTTTAGGGCTGCAAATCAAGCAAACCAAGGAGGGTACCTTTGTGCATCAAATGAAGTATACCAAAGACCTCCTAAGGCGCTTCAACATGGACAAAAGCAAGCCTCTTCGGACACCAATGGGAACAGCAACAACACTTGAACTTGATGAAGATGGTGAACCCGTGAATCAAAAAGAATATAGAAGCATGATCGGATCACTTTTGTACCTCACAGCATCAAGATCGGACATACAATTCAGCGTATGTCTTTGTGCACGATTTCAAGCTTCCCCACGTGTTTCACATCATCAAGCCATCAAAAGGATTCTCAGGTACTTACATGGAACCCAAGAATTTGGCATTTTTCTTCCTTCTTCCTCAACCGTTACTTTGAAAGCTTTTTCGGATGCTGATTTTGGGGGTTGTAGGATTGATAGGAAAAGTACTTCCGGTGCTTGTCATTTTCTTGGTAATTCTCTTGTTGCTTGGTCCTCAAGAAAACAAAATTCAGTTGCACAATCCACAGCCGAATCTGAATATGTAGCTGCTGCTAGTGCTTGCTCACAAATTCTTTGGATTGTTCAAACACTTAAGGACTATGGGGTTAATCTAGATAGTGTTCCACTGTTCTGTGATAACACTAGTGCCATTTGCATTGCTAAAAACCCCGTGCAACATTCTAGAACTAAGCACATTGACATTAGGTATCACTTTCTCCGAGATAATGTTGAAAAAACAAACATTGTGCTTCACCATGTAGATACCGAACAACAATTGGCTGACATTTTTACAAAATCTTTGGATTTCACTCGTTTTTGTTACATTCGTAGTGAAATAGGGTTATGCATCCTCAAGGCTTAAATTGAGGGGAAGTTTTGAAACTTGGGAAGTCTATGTGTGAATCTGAAATTAAAATAATATGAGCATAGTATTTCATACATATATGACTTTGTGATTCCTTTTACATGCTGAAAGTTCTTACTACAATACTCGTGTTATATATTTTGTAGTTTTTGCCATGTCTAGTAATTGGAATAACTACTTACACTAAAACTGGTCATGGTCGAACTTTCTTGCTGTTTTGAACTTGTTACATGTTCACAAGTGCTTTTAACACTACAGGAATCCCGACGATCAAATAAGCCAAATGTCGTCGCAAATAAGCTATTTGCGACGGCTTCCCTTATTTGCGACGGCTTCCGGCCGTCGCAAATATGACGTCGCAAATAAGCTTATTTGCGACGGCCACCGTCGCAAATAAGCTTATTTGCGATGGCTAGGAGAGGCCGTCGCAAGTAATTGATGCGGGCTGGTGGGCCCCGCAAAATTATTTGCGATGGCCTAGCCATCGCAATTAATGCTTATTTGCGACGGCCAAGCCGTCGCAAATAAGTTCAGTGGGCAGGGCCCACGTGTCCTCCTCCGGGACCCACGACGCTATTTGCGACGGCCAGGCCGTCGCAAATATTGATTATTTGTGACGGCCGGGCCGTCGCAAATAACAGTGGTTTAATTGCGACGGCATGGGTCCTTATTTGCGACGGTACTGTATAAAAAGCCGTCGCAAATAAGGTTTTTTATTTTTTTTTAAAAACAGAAAATGCTACCCGGCTCGATGGCCAGAATCACAACAAACACAATATACACAATATATACACAGCATACACACATCATCACAATCACAAACTAAAATTCTGATACATCTCACATCGTCATCAACAAAGTAAATAAAAGGGCTCACTCGCCAATCTGACCTCCGGAGCCACCTCCGAAGTCGAAGTCGTCGTCGTCGCGCCTCATTCCAGGCGGCGGTAGCGAATGCGGCGGCGTTTGTGCAGCCGTCGCGGATCCCTGCAATTAATAAAACTTAGAGTTAGAATATAAATGCATCAACATCTCTCTCCCTCCCTCTCCCTCTATCTTCATCTAGATCACCCTCTTCCTCTCTCTTTTCATTTCTCTCTTTGTCTCTCACTCTATCTTTCTTTCTCACTCTATCTCTCTATTGCTATCATTTTCCCTCTATCTTCCTCCCTCTATCTCCATCTACATCTCCCTCCCTCTATCTTCCCCTCTCTCTATCTCCATCTACATCTTACTCTCTCTTCATTCCCATCCTACTCTATCTATCTTTCACTCTTTCTTCTATCTCCCTTTCTTCTATCTCTATCTTTCTTCTATCTCAATAATTTTCTTCTATCTAACTATCTCTCTCTCATCTATCTCGATCTTATTACGCTGGAGAAGAAGGATTACATAAAAACTTACCTGACCCGCTGAAGAAGGATCGCCTGGGAGGACCGGTGGTAGTACCAGTAGCTGGATTCCCAGACCCTGCGCCCGAGCGATGGCTTGTCATTGCAAACATTAAATGCTACCTATTAGTAAGTCATTTACGCTGAATTAATGAGAATTTTAGTTTTTATTTTGTTACCTCCATTGCTTCCCGCATCTGCGCCAACGCTGCTGCCTGGGTTTGGATCGTGGCCTCCATCGCCCTCCTTTCCTCCTCATGTCGCCTTTCATTTTCTTCTACAGTTTCTCGGAGGGACTGCATCTCAATGTCCCTCTGCGATACGCGGCGACCTCCCGTGCCTGAAGCTTGTGTGGAGCTGCCTCTCGCAGGTCTCCCCGCCCTCGAGTCAACAACTCCGTCGAATATGGCGAGCCTATAAAAAAAAGAGTCAGTAATATGAAATTGAAATATCTTGAATACTTTGAATTGAAAACGATAAAATGACTTGTAAACTCACCTTCCGTGTGCTTTTCCACCACCGGTTGCATACGCGGCTTGAGGATCGATCGGTTGATGTTCCCAATCAAAATCCTCGCCGTGTATCTTCCTAGCCTCCTCCCCGTACTTAGCTTGCAAAACAATAAAATCATGTAAGTTCAACAATCTATATAGTTATATTTAATATGAATGATTTCTAAACTTACCAACCGCTCGGCTGCAGCCTGACTGCACCCCGTCGGCTAAGAAGGGTCCCTGTGACCTCTCTTCCAAACCTCAGCAGGGGTGGGCGGCACCCCCATCTCGCACTCCTGTCAATACGTGTTAGTACGAACAATATATTATTAATATATAAACATAAGTTACACACACTTACCATGCGTTTAGCTAAACGCAAGTGGTTATCTTGCCCGTGCCTGCTCTTCCCCTCCACCCCTCTGCAGTCTCGAGCCTTCCCGGACTTAGCTTTAAACTCGTCGCTAGCCTAGTAGCGACAAGGGCCCGAAATGCATCGTTCCGACCCTGCAACCAGCTCACGTGGCCCTGCACATAGTTGAAAGTCGTTAAAAGTACCATCGAGGACATTATCAGAAAAAAATACTTACTACACTCCACGTACCTGCGCGTACTCCTCCTCCGTCAGGTGCCTCTCGCTCTCTTGCCGGAAGTGTAACACGTGCTGCTGGTTCGCCTTCAAGTGCTCATTAATAATTTGAACACGGGCGTTCGACAAAGCTTGTCGAAGCGCCTTGGCAGCGTTGAAGTGAAACACTCGCCTCGCATCCTCAAACATGCGATGGTCGTTCGGGTCCTCTAAAATATATCTTGCCTACGATAAAGAATATATTGAAGAGATGTTCACTAAAAGAGTTTAAGAGTTGTAACTTAGAAACTTTTTTAACATACTTACCATAAAATCGGCCCATACGGCCTCCTGAAGGTTGTCGTGCTCCTGGTATTGGACGCGTGCGTAGTCCTCCCACGAAAGAGCAGGCACCCCGTCGATGACCCCGGGATAGTGCAAACGCACTATGGACCCGAGGACACCGTTCACCGGTCTCTGGTGTTTCTCACCGGTGAAAGACAAGTCGTCCCAAGCCCTGTAAGATATTTATTCATTCATTCATTACTTCATTAATCAAAAGAAACTAAAATTGAAAACTATAATTTTTATTACCTGTCTCCGACTGGACGAATCACGATCCTATGTGAAGGGACCGCGGGAGGACTGACAAAGTGAGTCCTCCTCGTCCTCCGCGTCTGCTGGGGCGCCACGTTAGGTGACCCAGACGGCTCCTCACCAGCCGAGTCAAAGGCCTCAGGAACAGACTCATCGCCAACCGGGGGCTGGCTGGCCGAGGGCTGGCTCGCCGAGGGCTGCCTGGCCGAGGGCTGCCTCGCCGAGGGCTGGCTCACCGAAGGCGCCGCAGCCTCTGAGTCAGCCGGTGAGGACTACAACATTCAAATGATTCATAAGTAAGTTTAATGTGAATTTGAATTTAAAGAATTTGTCAAAAACGAGTGACATTTACCTGTGATGAAGCTCTAGAGCTGGTTTGAACGTGCCCCAGCAGCTGAGAGCGTCTGCTGCCAGTCGACGAGGCACCAACGAAAGCGTCCTCAGGTCTAGAGGGGTAGAACCCCCTCGTCGACGGCACCTTCTTACCCTTCTTTGACGCCATCCTATTGTAATTAGATAATTAGTAAATATGCAAATAAAATATATAAAATTCATGTTACTATCTTCAAGAAAACATTACTTGCAGTCACTTTCAAAATTCATCAACATCATTGTCATGTGCCTGTGCCCTACTCCTTAAACCAGCCCAACGATCTTCCATCGTGGCCTATTCTAATTTTCGTTTTCGCATATCATCTGCCTCTACATCTTCAACGTATTCAACATCTCCAACTAATTGATCGAGCCCTGCACCAAGCTCGACGATAAAAGTGTCTGGCAACTCTTCTTCTTGGTACATTTCTTCAACGTCTTCGCTATCATGGTAACCATCATCCCCAGGAGTATATAGCCGCTCACGAGGATTCACCTTATACACCACCCACCAAGCATTGAGCTTCGTGCATGGATAAGGTACATAATACACTTGTTCAACTTGATGCGCAAGAACAAATGTATCGTAACCTCGTAGTCGGTCCTTATGTTTCACTACCACCATTCCAAATTGGTTTTCTTGAGTTCCATGAGTATGATCAAACCAGTCACAGTCAAAGAAGACAACTCGAAGGGTCTTATTTTCGGTAAAAGTAAATTCAAGGATTTTGTTAATGATACCATAATAATCGGTTAAATTCCCTTGAGTGTCCATTGCTCTGGTCACAACACCGGAATTTGATGTTGCCGCGAGAGGGCGATGAGCTTCAAAATGAGTTGTACGGAATCGGAAGCCATTTACGTCATATCAACCATAGCTTCTAACATTCACCAATCCATACGATAGCTGCCGCAAATCTTCATGGACATTGTGAGTCCGACACTGTTATAAAAGACGAGAGAATATTACATTATACTTCTTTAATAATAGTAATTTATAATACATAGAAGACGAGAGAATATTACATATTCTCGAAACCAAGATAGAAAACTCTGTCCCCCATTTATTCCTTCCTTTCGCATCGCTTCTACTTGTTTGGCCGTAGGTTGATGCCTATGTGGCCAATATTGTCTGTGGAACTCGCTGAACATGAAAAAACATCTTTTAGAGTACATGTGTAGCAAAATATGTCGATTAGAATAAACATAGGAGAAACACTTACTCGATGTATTCCTGCATGCCTTCTATATTTGCGTACATGTAGAGTAAAGCAACAGTCCTTTCCTGTTCGGATAGCACGTAGGTCGTGTAGCTACCAACGGTGGTGCCTCTCGTTTGAAAAATGGAAAGGTCGCTTAGAGGGGGTGTTTCGTCCACATTGTACCGTGTCGCCGAAGTATTGATATTGTTTTCTTCTGCAAAGTAGACACTTGAAAAGTATCCAACTTCCTTAAGAGCATATGCTTCAGCGATGCACCCTTCCACCCTTGCCCTGTTGCCAACCATTGGTTTCAGATATCGTAGTGCTCTTTCAATGTGATACATCCACCTATATTGCACAGGACCGCCAACTTTAGCTTCGAATGGAAGATGGATAAGCAGATGTTGCATTGGATTGAAGAAACCCGGTGGAAAATTTTTTTCCATCTTACATAAAAGTATGGGTATCTCCTTCTCTAAATTATCCATCATCCCGATCTTGATTTCTTTAGCAGAAAGCTGTCTATAGAAATAGCTGAGCTCGGCTAAAACCTTCCACACCGCATCATCTAGATAGCCTCGGAACATAACAGGTAGGAGTCTTTCCATTATAATGTGATAATCATGACTCTTCAACCCAGTGAGGTTTCCTGTGTTAACATTTATGGCTCGTTTCAGGCTAGCTGCGTAACCATCTGGGAATTTCAAAGTTTTCATCCATTTCATAACTTCTTTCTTTTCTTTTGATCGAAGACAGAAAGAAGCACGTGGCTTTCCACCACTTTCAGAGATTTCAAGAGTTGGATGGTGACAAATGTCTGCCAAATCTAGTCTAGCTTTATAATTGTCTTTCGTTTTGCCAGGCATATCCATGCAAGTGCTTATGATACTTTCACTCATATTACGCTCCTGATGCATGACATCAATGCTGTGCATTAGAATCAACGACTTCACATATGGTAGCTCCCAAAGTCCACATATGTGAGTCCAATTGTGTTCCTCTCCATAACCTACGAAATATCCAGGACGACCTTCATCAGGCACCAGTTTGTCCAACATATCAGAAATTTCTGACCCGTTGAGACGCTTCGGTGGTCCTTTAGTGACAACAGTGTTCTTTCGAAAGACATGCCGCTGCTGCCTAAATATATGATTCGAGGGCAGCCAACGTCTGTGACAATCGAAGTAAGATATTTTGCCTCCATGAGTTAGTCGAAAGCAATCCGTGTCTGAAGCACATATCGGACACGTCAGACGACCGTGAGTGCTCCATCCGGAAAACATGCCATATGCCGGCAAATCATGGACGGACCACAAATAAGCAGCTCGAAGGTTGAATTTCTGCTTCTTGTAACTGTCGTACGCTTCGATTCCTGTCCACAAGACTTTCAATTCTTCGATCAGCGGTTTTAACATCACGTTGAGACGTGACCCGGGATGATCAGGTCCAGGTACAATGAGGCTGAGAAACATGAACTCGTTCTTCGTACATAAAGCAGGTGGCAGGTTGTACGGAATGACAAAGACAGGCCAACATGAGTATGGCGTGGCATTCGTACTGAACGGTGACAATCCGTCTGTTGCTAATCCGATGCGAACATTCCTCGCATCACAAGAAAAGTCTGGATCGAAACGGTCTAGCGCCTTCCATGCATCACCGTCGGACGGATGCGTCGAATCTTTGTTCTCACGTTTACCTTCTTTGTGCCATCTCATGTGTCTTGCGGTTCTTTTTGAAAGAAACATCCGCTTTAACCGAGGTGTCACAGGCAAGTAACGAAGCTGCTTATGTGCGACATCTGTCGTCACATTATCGCCATCGTCATTAACAACTTCGACATACCTTGATTTACCACGTTTCAAGCACATATTCTCATTGGCGTGCTCTTTCCAGAATAGCATGCAGTTGTCTGGGCACACATCGATTTTCTCATACTTCATACCGAGACCAGATATCTTGATCTTTGACTGATACATATCTGGTGGTGCTTTGTGAGGTTGAAGGATATCGCAGATCAATTTCATGAGATCATTGTAGCAGTTGATGGAAAAAAGTACTTGGATTAAATTGCCATAAATCTGGTCAAGAAAGCAAGTACGGTCACAGCCGTGTGTTCATGCAACGGCTCTTGTGATTTCTTCAGCTCCTCGAAGAACTTTTCTGCCTCATTTGTAAGAGGATCCTCCGCTTCAAGAGCTTCTAGCATCTCATCCATCCTATCAACCTCTGTTATATCATCATCCTCATCCACTTCTGCTATGACTCGAGAATTAGTCTCGCCGTGAATGGTCCACACTTCATAATGTGGAGTGAAACCGTTTCGACATAAGTGAAACGAAAGCTCCAATCTTCTCAAAAACTTGGTGTTCCGGCACTTTTTGTACATGGGCACCGCACCATATCTTCCGTTGACAACAAAAATGCTCGATCCAAAAATTGATCTAACTTGATAAACCACTCATTGGAGTGACCACCAGTTCTGCTCTTCCAGCCAGTATACATCCAACTGCGGTCTTCACCCATGTTTGACTCTGCATTTTAACGCGAAAGAAATTGTCGTTAATGTATTGTTGTGTTATGTCACGGCCCTACAACCTAGGCAGATAGATCCTAAACCCACCCAAGAGTGACCGAGCGGAGCGTGTCCATGACGAGACGCGTGATCCGGATTCGAACGAAATTTCGGCAGCATAACCCCGCTGTTCTCCACTACACGCCCAAAAATGGTGCAGCAGAGAACAACAGGGTTACGCCACCGAAATCTCGTCCAAATCCGGACCCGCGTCTCGTCACAAGCCACGCCCCCTCGGTCACTCCGAGGCTGTCCAAAAAGGGACAATTCCGAACCTGCACGTCTCACATGCCAATGGCATGTGAGACGTGCCGATCCGAAACGGGTAATACATTGCTATAGGTTACGTTGCTCATTTTCATTTTCAGGTCATTTAAGAGAGAGGAAAGAACTAGAGAAAGAGTGAGAGGAAAGTTGGTCTTAGATGACAATTCCACATCCATTTCCACCGTCCACGCAATCGCGGATCATTGACGTCCTTACCAACCCGTTCGCTTCCGTGTCGACTTGACGCATACGGTACCACTACAATGGTCTACACGGCACGATCACACTTATTACGTGTCGTGCCCTTCCGGGTTGGTCCGAGCCGACCTAAAACCCCTTTATTTATATATATTAAGTAGTCACTCAAGAACATTATATGAATGCACTAAAGTCCAAACATACACTAAACAGAATAGAAATCCAGAATGACAGACCAAGCTATAGACAAAAATATATAAAGCATATAAAGCATTTACAAAATCTAATTATGCATTTACTACAAAATCTGAATAAAAAACATATTAGCCACAATGGACAAGTGTGAAATCACAAGTGTAATACAAGAGAGCATATAAAGCATATTAGTCAATTATGCAAGACAAAAAACATATAAGCAAAAAAGATAGCCTAAAATCCAATCCATTTTTTGGATAGTGGACTAACTCAACCCGGCCAGGACCTGGACTAAACCCAAACTCAATCCATTTTTTCTGTATCAATCAACCCGGCCCAACCCAGCCTGTAAAATAAACATACAAAACCAATGGCGACGATGGTCGCCGCGCAGGCACCAATGTTTTCAAGTCGCCTAATCGACCCTAGTCGCCTAAGGGTCGATTAGGTCAATCAGGACGATTAGTCGTCGATTAGGGCGACTAATCGATCCTAATCGATGCCTAATCGATGTCCAGCCGTCCTCTACTTTTTTAGAGATGTAACAAGTCGATAAAGAGCAGGGGAGAGGCGGAGATGGCGAGCATGGGAGAGGTGGAGGCGTTGCGCAGGGGAGGGGCGGCCATGCAGTGACCAGACGATGGCGGCGGGCGTCGGCGAAGACTGGCGGCGGCGGACGCGGAGCGGTGACAGAGGTTGGAGACTGGAGGCGGGCACCGAGCGGCTACGGAGGTGGAGGGGCAGCGGCGTCGCACAGAGGACGGGCGTCCCTACGATGGCGGCACACACGGGCGGCCAGATGGCTGGCGGCGTTTGGAGCAGATGAAGGGCGAAGGCGGCTTGGAGTTCGGTCGAGGTGGAATGGATCGGACTGGACCTGATCTGTTTATGTCAGATGTACGTGAACCGTCGATCTCGATCCGACGGTCCACATTGTAGATGGGCTATATAAAACTGTATCCCAACTTTACTCTAACCCTAACTCCTCACTTCACTCCTCTACGGCGGCGTGACGGCGCTAGCAGGCGGCAGCGATGGCGTCCAGGCCCGCGGCGGCGGCGATGGCATCCAGGCCCTTGGCTCTCGGGATTGCAAACCAGCTCACAAATAATGATCACATCCTTTTCCCATATGCAACCATTTTTTGAATACAACCATTAACATATTGCAGTTTTTGAATACAACCATTAACATATTGCAGTTTTTGAATACAACCATTAACATATTGCAAAATCAACAAAAGCAACCATTAACATATTGCAGCTCACAAGAGGGCGAGGATGTTTTTCAATTGAATAATGATAAACTGCATATGGGTACAAGAACTTATTTGATAAACTTAGAGATTAAACTGCATAATGATAAACTTAGAGACTAAGCTAGAGACTAAACTGCATAATGACAGTAATCGCGGGCACTTACGGTGGGCCGATGGTGGGGCAGTGACTGCGGGCCGGCGGTGGGGTGGCGCCGCGGGCGGGGCAGCGACGCGGAGGGCGCGGACGGCCGGGGCGGCGGGGGCGCGGCGACCCGAGGCCGGGGCGGCGAGCCGGGGCACGGAGGGTGCGGACGGCCGGGGCGGCGGGGGCCGGCGACCCAAGGCCGGGGCGGCGAGCTCGGGCGCGGAGGGCGCGGACGGCCGGAGCGGCGGGGGCGCGGCGACCCTAGGCCGGGGCGGCGGCGGGGCGGCGGGCCGGCGGCAGTAGGGCGGCGACGGCGCGCGGTGGTGTCGAGTGGTGAGAATGAAACGAGATTGAAGTGTCGGGTCGGGATAAAGGCCCCTATTTGCGACGGCCATTTTAATTGCGACGGCCGGACCACGTAGCCGTCGCAATTAATGTTACTTGCGACGGCCCTTTTAGCATCCGTCACAAATAAGCACTTATTTGCGACGGCTTCCTTAGTTGCGACGGTACTAGGGTTTGCCGTCGCAAATAAGTCGCTATTTGCGACGGCTCCGGTGTTGGCCGTCGCAAATAAACACTTATTTGCGACGGCAACGTTATTTGCGACGGCCAGTGGCAGGCCGTCGCAAATTACTGTATTTGCGACGGCTGGCCGTCGCAAATAAATGTGGCCGTCGCAAATGATCGCTTTTCCTGTAGTGTAATCATTAAGAATTCATCAAGCAATCAACTCACATGTTGAGTTTTTATGAACAAAAATAAATTGAGAAAAGATCAAGAGAATATGCATGCATCGCACTTCTTTTTTTGAGATGGCTTGTCATTGCACTTAGATATGAACTTGGAAGAAGTTGTGTATGACTAAAACCATGTCCTTAAGCTTCTGATTGTCAAATGACATAGGCTTGGCTTGGTTGGTTAGAATAAGGCAGATGCGCATATAATCTCTTGGAAATATCATATGATCTAAATTTGTGTTTTGAAAAATAATAAAATCCAGCAACTAGTGTCATGCTTTCAAGTTATGAAATAGTTAAGTTTGTGAGATCATGACTTGCTTAAATTGAAAATTACATATGATCTCTAGCATTGCTTACACTACTTTATGTATCTCATTGATGTGATAGTGTAAGTTACTTGATAGTATGACTTGGATGAGTTTTGTTTTATATGTATATGTTATAATATGCTCATAACATTTAAAGTTTCTCTTTTACCTTGTTGAATACATTGTCAAAGGGGGAGAGATTAATCACACATTCAAAATGGGAAAGATAATGTGCATTGGGAGAGTTGATAAAGGGTGAGAGATAAAGGGGGAGAGATATGTGAATTTTGAATTTTGAATTTTGGCTCTTCTTCTCATTTTATTTCTGATTTACAAAAGGGGAGAAATTGTCTTCAAAACTTTTAATGAGAATAAGCCAATGTTCGGATTTTAAATGGTGTTGCCAATGCATTCATCAAGGAGGAGATTGTAAGACCTATGTGTGCTGAATACATTGGCTTGTAGTGAATACACTTGGCTTTGATGATAAAAGTTTTGAATATCACCAAAACACCTTTTTATCAAGGTCTGACTCTAGCTCCGTGCTACAGCAAGGTCCGACTAGCTTTGGTCAGTTCCAGTGAAGTTTTGTCTTTAGCTCCAGCATGTCTTTGATAGCTCCGACATGTTTTTGATAGCTCCGCCGTGTTTTTGCTAAGCTCCGAAGTTGATTTTTCTAGCTCCGGCTTTTGGGTTTACTAGTTCCGACTAGTTCTGGTTAGCTCCGGCGCTAGGTCCTGCTAGTTTTGTTAGCTCCGGCGGGAGCTTGGTTGTACTAGTTTTGGTAAGCTCCGGCGCTAGGTTCTACTAGCTTTTGTTAGCTCCGGCTCAAGGTACGGGTTGCTCTAGCAAGGTCCAGAACTTGACCGCAGTGCTTCTGCTTTTCATTTGCAATGTTTCGTACTTGCTTTACATTGTTGGAAAGTTTGCTTAGTATTCTTTTACTAAGTTTTTGGTGCATTTTGGATGATATGGCTGATATCGTTTTACTGTGGTTTTGCAACATGCTTATGTGAGGTTCTCACATAGGGTGTTGTATTCGGAACTAACTTGAGTCAAGTCGAGGACTTGGGATCGTATGGATTGGTTGTTTATTCATGTGCAGGTGTTGCTTGAGTTCAAGACATGGCTGGTGACGGGATCCATTGGACTAGTCTCAGGGAGGAGATGAGGTTCCAACAACCAAATTCAGGAGGAATTGTGGTTGAGCTGATCAGGAGGTTGCGTAGTATGATTGAATCAAGAACAATGCATATGAAGGTATCGTGGACGTCATTGGAAGATGTTTGCACGTGTGCAAGGAGTGCCTGGACGTGGCTACATGGTTCCGAGACGTGATGAAGAGATGTGGACGTAAAGAGTTGGTCGGAAAGGTCCAACCGACTAGGTTATGGACTTAGGCTGCGGCTGAGTCAGGTTTGACTCAAATATGGAAAGATTTGAGTTGGTTATGATAGGATTTCGTGTGGGTCACGAATTTGAGTTGTTTAGGAATGTGGGATACGTTCCTAAGGTGTTTGGAAATCTTAAGATTGCTTCTATCTGCGTATAGAAGAATCTTGAGCAGTTATGGAAAGTTACGATTCGTGATCTGAGTAGGATTGGAGTCCTAGTTGATATTGGGTTGGCCTAAGGGCTGGTTATATAAGCAAGGGAGCCCAGAGCTCGTGGTGCACGACTTTGGGGCTGTTCCTCTTGTGTTCTATTGAATAAAATTCGTAGTTTCAAGGAACTTTTGTGCCTTGTTCGTCCGACTTGTTCCAGACAAGTTTTACTCGTCGAGTTTCTGGACAGCACTACCTTTCATTTGTGGTTTTATCATAACTCGAGTTTTACAGATCCAATTGAAGTGATTCTTTTTGGGTTGTCTTCACAACTTGATTATCTATCTTCTGTCAAAATTTCACGGTCAATGGATTTGTGATCTATGGTCTACACGAGTTTCTTTGCAGCATTCCAGAACTGTTTTTCCCGGGTAGGACAGATTGACCTTTGTTTGATCTTTCGATCATAACTTGAGTTTTTCTCGACGGATTTGAGTGATTCCTTTTGTGATATCTTCGTGACATGATTTTTTCTGATATCTATCACTTTTTTCACGGTGAAACACGTTTAGATTAGTCTCACACACGATTTCTTTAACAGATCATTTTTCTGCCGAAAGGGTTTGGGGTTTAATTGTTTTCGCTGTGTAAGATTTTTAAATCTCCAATTCACCCCCCCTCTGGTAGCTTTTCACGTGCTCTTCGATCCTACAAGTTGGGTACAAGAATCCTCAAGCTTTGGCTCATAAACCTGCTGTTTTATCTCGGCTCTTGCGTGTCATTCCTGCTGGACGTCGTGTGACTCAGTACTGGATTTCTAAATGCCTTTTGACTAACCCCAGTATTGATTCATCGACGTATTGTTCTTCTATGTAGGTTACACGCTTGAGGAAGGAGAAATTTTGGATTGTGGATTCAGGTTGCTCACGCCACATGACCGGTAACAAAGAATGGTTATCCTCTCTCTCTCTTTTGTGTTACGTGTAGAGAATGTTACTTTTGCTAATAATTCTTCAACTCCTATAATTGCTAAGGGTTCGGTTAGAGTAAATGATCACTACACTTTGAAGGATGTGGCACTTGACAAAAATTTGAAATACAACTTGCTTTCTGCTTCACAATTGCTCGATGAAAATCTGTAAATCATTTTCAATAAAAATTGCTGCAAAGTTGTAGGTTCAAATAGTGAGCTTATTTTTAACTTGTCATGGTTTGGAAGAGTTTTTAAAGCTTATTATGATATGTATTCATCTAAGCATAGGTGTCTAGTTGCTAATGATTCCAAGGACTTACATTTTTAGCATCGTAGACTTGGTCACGTAGGCTTTGATCATCTAATGCATGTTAGTGTTCTTGATCGCATACGTGGGTTGCCTAAGCCTAAAGGGGACAAAGAAATTGTGTGCTCTTCTTGTAGACATGCTAAGATGGTTCCAGGGTCACATACTCCTCTCACAATGATCATTACAACTGAACCGGGTCAACTTTTGCACCTTGACACCGTAGGACCTTCACGTGTTCAATCCTTTGTAGGTAAATGGTATCTTCTTGTGATTGTTGATGATTATTCTAGATACTCTTGGGTTTATTTTATGGCATCTAAGAACGAAACTTTTAGTAACTTTAGAACTTTATTTCTTATACTATCAATTGATCACTCAGGATCTTTAAAAGCAATTAGAAGTGATAATGGAACTCAATTTAAAAATCAATCTTTTGATCACTTTTGTGCTGAAAATGGAATAGATCATCAATTTTCTTCACCATATGTACCTCAACAAAACGGTGTTGTAGAAAGAAAGAACAGAACCTTAGTTGAGATGGATAGGACTATGCTTGATGAATATCAAACTCCTAGGAAATTTTGAGCTGATGCGATTACAACCGCTTGTTATGTCTCAAATCGTGTTTTCTTGCATGCTAAGCTAGGTAAAACACCATATGAGCTCCGGTTTGGACATAGGCCTAGTGTCACACACTTTCGGGTCTTTGGTTGCAAATTCTTTGTTAAGAAACATGGTAATCTTGATAAATTTGAACCTAGATCCATTAATGACATGTTTCTTGGTTATCCATCTCATACTAGAGGCTACCGTGTGCTTTTACTTGACACTAACAAAATTGTGGAGACTTGTGAGGTGTATTTTGATGAAGCTAGCCCAGGTACTAGCTCAAACATGGCAGGTCAGGATCCATATCCGCAGGGGGAGAGCATTTTCGTTGAAGATGAGGAAGAAGTAGAGTTGATGCCCGAAAATTCAGCAGCTAATGACTTTGGTTCAGCTCCGGATGTTGATTCTCAACCAGCACCGACAACCATCATAGCTGATCCAGATCGTCCACAAGTCACAAGCTCATCGATTTGTGATGAACATGAAGAAGAAGAAGCTTGTGAAGTGTCCACTCCCCTTCGGGTTCTCAAAAGTCATCCTCCACAACAAATTATTGGAAGCTTGCACGAACGAGTCACATGGTCCAGGTTTTGCAATCCAAACTCTCATGCTCATTCTGCTTTTGTTGCTTCTTTTGAGCCCAAAGATATATCACACGCACTCACTAATGAATCTTGGATTATTGCCATGCAAGAAGAGTTAGAAAATTTTGAAAGAAATAATGTTTGGAAACTTGTACTTCCACCTCAAGGTCACACTTTAATTGGAACTAAATGGGTGTTTAAAAATAAACAAAGTGAGGATGGGTTTGTGGTTAGGAATAAGGCTAGGTTAGTTGCTCAAGGTTTCACTCAAGTTGAAGGTCTAGATTTTGATGAAACTTTTGCTCCTGTTGCTAGATTAGAAGCCATAAACAAAGTTGTTAGCTTTTGCTGCATCTAAAGGTTTTAAGCTATATCAAATAGATGTTAAAACTGATTTTCTGAATGGCTACATAGATGATGAGGTTTATGTCAAACAACCACCGGGTTTTGAAAATCCAGATTTTCCTAATCATGTTTACAAACTATCCAAAGCCTTGTACGGTCTCAAACAAGCCCCTAGAACATGGTATGATAGGTTAAAAACATTCTTACTTGAAAAGGGGTTTACCATGGGCAAGGTTGATAAAACTCTTTTTGTGCTTAAGCATGGCAATGACTCATTATTTGTTCAAGTGTGTGTGGATGATATTATCTTTGGTTGTGCTTCTCATGATCTTTTGCCCAAGTTTTCAGCTATGATGAGTTCAGAATTTGAGATGAGTATGATGGGGGAACTAACGTAGTTTTTGGAGCTGCAAATCAAGCAAACCAAGGACGGTACCTTTGTGCATCAAACGAAGTATACAAAAGACCTCCTAAGGCGCTTCAACATGGACAAAAGCAAGCCTCTTTGAACACCAATGGGAACAGCAACAACACTTGAACTTGATGAAGATGGTGAACCCGTGGATCAAAAAGAATATAGAAGCACGATCGGATCATTTTTCTACCTCACGGCATCAAGACCGGACATACAATTCAACGTATGTCTTTGTGCACGTTTTCAAGCCTCCCCACGTGCTTCACATCGTCAAGCTGTCAAAAGGATTCTCAGGTACTTACATGAAACTTAAGAATTTGGCATTTTTCTTTCTTCTTCCTCAACCGTTACTTTGAAAGCTTTTTTCGATGCTGATTTTGGGGGTGTAGGATTGATAGGAAAAGTACTTCGGGTGCTTGTCATTTTCTTGGTAATTCACTTGTTGCTTGGTCCTCTAGAAAACAAAACTCAGTTGCACAATCCACAGCCGAATCTGAATATGTAGCTACTACTAGCACTTGTTCACAAATTCTTTGGATTGTCAAACACTTAAGGATTATGGGGTTGATCTAGATAGTGTTCCACTATTTTGTGATAACACTAGTGCCATTTGCATTGCTAAAAAACATGTGCAACATTCTAGAACTAAGCACATTGACATTAGGTATCACTTTCTCTGTGATAATGTTGAAAAAGGAAACATTGTACTTCACCATGTAAATACTGAGCATCAATTGGCTGACATTTTTACAAAACCTTTGGATTTCACTCGTTTTTGTTTCATTCGTAGTGAAATAGGGGTTATGCATCCTCATGGCTTACATTGTGGGGGAGTTTTGAAACTTGAGAAGTCTATGTGTGAATCTGAAATTAAAATAATATGAGCATAGTATTTCATACATATATATATTTGTGATTCCTTTTACATGCTGAAAGTTCTCACTACATTACTCGTTATACATTTTGTAGTTTTTGCCATGTCGAGTAATTGGAATAATTACTTACACTAAATCTAGTCATGATCAAACTTTCTTGCCGTTTTGAACTTGTTGCATGCTCACAAGTGCTTTCAATCATAAAGAATTAATCAAGTAATTAACTTACGTGTTGAGCTTTTATGAACAAATATAAATTGAGAAAAGATCAATAGAATATGCATGCATCGCACTTCTTCTTTTGAGATGGCTTATCATTGCACTTAGATGTGAACTTGAAAGAAGTTATGTATGACTAAAACCATGTCCTTAAGCTTCTGGTTGTCAAATGACATAGGCTTAGCTTGGTTGGTTAGAATAAGGCAGATGCGCATATAATCTTTTTCAAATATCATATGATCTTAATTTTTTCTTCGAAAAATAATAAAATGCAGCAACAAGTGTCATACTTTCAGGTTTTGAAATAGTTAAGTTTGTGAGATCATGACTTGCTAAATTGGAAATTACATTTGATCTCTAGCATGGCTTACACTACTTTATGTATTTTATTGATGTGATAGTGTAAGTTACTTGATAGTATGACTTGGATGAGCTTTGTTTTATATGTATATGTTATAATATGCTCATAACAATTAAAATTTGTATTATAAACATTGTTGAATACATCTTCAAAGGGGGAGAGATAATATGTGAATTTTTAAAGATAAGTATACAAGGGGGAGAAATAGATTACACATTGCACATATTCACAATTGTTTTTGGCACGATTCTTCCCAGGGGGAGAATTTCTTTTTCTCGTTTTATTTCTGTTTTACAAAAGGGGAGAAATTGTTTTCAAAACTTTTAATGTGAATAAGCCAATGTTCGGATTTTAAATGGTGTTGCCAATGCATTCATCAAGGGGGAGATTGTGAGACCTATGTGTGCTAAATACATTGGCGTGTAGTGAATACATTGGCTTTGATGATAAAAGTTCTGAAATTCCATTAAAACACCTTTTTAGCAAAGTCCGAATCTAGCCCCGAGCTTTTGCAAGGTCCAACAATAGGTCCAACTTTCTTTGTCTAGGTTTGACATGTTTTTTGGTAGCTCCGATGAGCTTTGTCTTTAGCTCTGGCATGTCTTTGATAGCTCCGGCATGTCTTTGTTAAGCTCCGATATGTTTTGATAGGTCTGACTTATGTTGGTTAGCTCCGACATGTTTTTCTAGCTCCGGCTTTTGGGTTGACTAGTTCCGACTAGCTTTGGCAAGCTCCGGCGCTAGGTTGTACTGGCTTTGGTAAGCTCCGGCGCTAGGTTGTACTAGCTTTGGTAAGCTCCGATTCAAGGTCCGGTTAGCTTTGGCAAGGTTCAGAGCTTGAGCGCAGTTGTTCTGCTTTTATCTTGCAATGATTCGTACTTGCTTTACATTGATGGAAAGATTGCTCAGTATTCATTTGCTAAGTTTTTGGCGCATTTTGGTTGATATGGCTGATATTGTTTTACTGTGGTTTTGCAACATGCTTATGTGAGGTGCTCACGTAAGATGTTGTAGTTTCGGAACTAACGAGAGTCGAGGACTCGTGCTCGGTAGTATTGGTTGTTTTTTTATGTGCAGGTGTTGCTTGACTTCAAGACATGGCTGGTGACGGGATCCATTGAACTAGTCTTAGGAGAAGATGAGGTTCAACAACGAAGTTCGGGAGGAATTGTGGTTGAGTTGATCGGGAGGTCGCGCAGCATGTTTGAATCAAGAATAGTGCATATGAAGGTATCGTGAACATCGTTGGAAGATGTTTGCACGCATGCAAGGAGTGCATGGACGTGTCTGCATGGTTCCGAGGCGTTATGAAGAGATGTGGATGTAAAGAATTGGTCAGAAAGGTCCAACCGACTAGGTTATGGACTCAAGTTGCGGCTGAGTCGTGTTTGACTCAAATATGGAAAGATTTGAGTTGGTTATGATAGGATTTCGTGTGGGTCACGAATTTGGTTTGTTTTAGGAATGTGGGATACATTTCTAAGGCATTTGGAAGTCTTAAGATTGCTTCTATGTGCGTATAGAAGAGTCCTAAGCAGTTATGGAAAGTTTCGATTCGTGATTTGAGTAGGATTAGAGTCCTAGTTGAGATTGGGTTGGCCTAAGGGCTGGTTATATAAGCAAGGGAGGCAAGAGCTCGGGGTACACGACTTTAGGGCTGTTCCTCTTGTGTTCTATTGAATAAAATTCGAGGTTGAAAGGAACTTTTGTGCCTTGTTCTTCCAACTTGTTCCAGACAAGTTTTACTCGTCGAGTTTCTGTACAGCACTACCTTTCGTCAGTGGTTTTATCATAACTCGAGTTTTACAGATCCAATTGATGTGATTCTTTTTTGAGTTGTCTTCACAACTTGATTATCTATCATTTGTCAAAATTTCCTGGCCGTTGGATTTGTGGTTCTGATCTACACGAGTTTCTTTGCAGCGTTCTAGAACTATTTTTATCGGGTAGGACAGATTGACCTTTGTTCGATCTTTCAATCGTAACTTGAGTTTATTACGACGGATTTGAGTGATTCTTGTTGTGTCGTCTTCCTGACTTGATTCTCTCTTATCTATATCACTTTTGTCACGGTGAAACACATTTAGATTAGTCTCACACACGATTTCCTTAACAGATCATTTTTCTACCAAAGGGATTGGGATTTAATTGTTTCCTTTGCGTAAGATTTTTTAATCTACCATTCACCCTCCCCACCTCTGGTAGCTTTTCACGTGCTCTTCGATCCTACAGCCCCAAGGACTCTCCTTTGTCGACACCGATGCCTGGAATGTAGTTCCAAAGATATCGGATGCATTCAAGCCTGTCATGACCAAAATCCAAGAATGTGTGGAGGGTGGAGTGACCCCCCAGATGGTCTTCAGAAATTTCTTGGTGAACAGGTGGGCTCCACTGAGGAGAAGGGAGAAGCTTGCCTGGGCTTTCAACGGTGTGATGGATGACGACCGGATTGAAATCGGTTTGAAATCCAACTTGGATGACGAAGCTTTGAAGCTCCATCTCAAGAAATTTCAGCACGGGTCTATCGCCGATGATGCCCTAGCTCCGCTGGCTACTTTCCTGCGTCTAAACATGATTCCAGAGATCAGCAGGGAGCTCCGGAGGAAGATGCCGGTGCTAGACGACTTCGGTGAGGTGGAGAAGCACAGGGCCTCCAGGGTTGTGATTCTCGGAGCTTCCGAGGAGGTGATCGCCCCTACCCCGAGCCAAAAAGTTGATGAAGTCGACAAGAGCAAGAGCAAGGAGCCAGCCGAATCTTCCAGACGGAAGAGGAAGTTGAGGCATGCTGATAGGAGCTCCGTCAGGTCTGCTCCATCTACAACTGCCCCTTCTCCCCAGCGAGGGAGATCTTCTACGGCGAAACCTCCTCCGGTGCAAGCGTCCTCGAGAGGTGCCAGTTTCGTATAGTCGACTCCGGTCCTAGCGCCAGCTACAGGCTCCAGGTCCGGTAGTCCTTCCCATCCAAGGAAGTCCTCGGCTGGGGTAACACTGACAACGGCGGCAGGCTCCAGTCATCATTCCGATGCTCCCACCGTGCCAACTACGGCAGGTTCTGGCTCTAAGCCTCCAGCGAAGAAGTTTCGTGACGATTGGAGCGGTAGCTTCCCAAGGTAAGCTTTGCTTTTTCACCTTGATTTGCGATTCTTTTTTTCATGTTTTGAATCTTCCAAGTTTTTAACTGCAGGGCATCAAATACGGGGTCTAAAGCTCCGGCCTCTGTTGCAGCGGCCGAAACAGTGCAGGCGGAAACTCCAGCACCAACCCCCGCGTCTCCTCAAGTGGTGGCTAATTTCACGCCAGCTCCAGCGCCAGGTGTTGCGGATCTAGAACCAGAGTCGACGCAAGAGACTCCCGTGGTAGCGTCGGACCACGGGGGAGACATACATAAAGATGCTCCAGTAACAGTAGCACCAGCAACTGAAGCTCTAGCACCGGACGCGGAGATGGTGCGGCTTCAGAACCGGAGGTGACCGAGGCTCCAGTCGCCAGAAGTTTTTGCTAAGTCGGCGGGCGAGTCGGTGGTGCCAGAAGCTCTGACCCGGCAACCAAGTCGTTGGGACTTGAAGTTCTGGCCCTTGAGCCGGAAGTTGTTGAAGCTCCGGCTGCCGAGCCGGAGATGGTTGATGTACCGTCGCCCGAGCCGGTGGTAGAAGGGGCTTTGGTTGAAGCTCCAATGACCGCCCCAGAAGTAACTGCTCCGGAGGTGCCCATGCCCGAGGCAAAACATCATGAAGAGGCAGAGGCAGGATCTTCACCTGCGGAGCCAGTAATTGAAGTTCCCGCGGCAGGACCTTCGGTGTCGGCCCCGAGGGTAGAAATTCCCCCACTGGGTTCTTCCTCAGCTGCTGCTGAAGAGCTCCCGGAGGGCGGCCCCAGTGCTGTAGAAGCTCAAGGAACCACACTTGTGGCGTGGGACCCTATTTTTGTTCTTGAAGACCCCTTGGAACCAGCAAAGGTGACCCCAGTAGGTTCGGAGCCTATTCCTTTGGCGTTGTCTATTGATAATTCCTGCTCAAGCCTATGACAAGTCCAGCTCGCCTTCGACCACGACAGCAAGGTCCTCGAAGAAGAGTGTCACACCTTGAGGCACTAGCGCAACAGACTTCACTTCGAGACCAAGATGGCGCAGAAAAGGCTTGCGGACCAAAAGGAGTGGGTCGAGAAGTAAAAGGCTCGGCTGGAATATTGGGGCAAATTGCTGGAGGAGAAGGAAGCTGCCATCTCGATGCTAATTCTCAGGATATTCTCGAGCATGCCAAGGAAAGGAGTGATGCTGCTGACGAGCATCACGACAACCTCAATGAAATAAATGAGGTTCTCCTGAAGCATCGAGCAGACCTTAATGCAAGAGAAGAGAAGCTCCTGGAACAGCAGGAGGATGTTTTGAAAAGGGAGGAAGAGCTCGGTCAAAAGCTGACTCTGGCTGAGCAAAATTTGGCAAATTGCTCTAAGAAGTTTGATCTGTGGAGTAAGAAGGAGGAGGAAAAGTACTGGAAACTGGGGCAGGAGCTCTCGAAAAGAGAAGCTGATGTTGCCACCAGAGAATGGAAAGTAAGAGGTAGGGAGAAGGACCTGGTAGAATGGCGGAACCGCATCCACCTCCGGAAGACGGAGCTAACCGACCGCGAAAAGCATGTAGCTGAGAGTATGCAGCAACATGCTAAAGCGGTTGAGCGCCTCGCTCCAGAAAGTTCGGAGCTAGCGGCCGCTCGGAGGTCACTGAAGGAGCTGCGAAGCTCGAGGGCAACTGAATCCCTACTGGTATGGGATTTCCTGGGGCGTGCGGACAAAGCCCTGGTGCCTCTTGGCTTCAGTCCAGTACATCTGGAGAACCCAGCATAGGAGTTAGACCAGGCGCTGGTGGCACTTGGCTCTGCTGGTAGCAAACTCGACGCAATGGGTGATGTCATCGCTGATCAGCTGGAGATAGAGGGAAAATCTGTGGCCAAGAACGTCGCCGAGTATGTCTTGGTGTGTTACAAAAGCCGAGACCCACAATTTTCTCTTGATCCGGTCCTCGAATGACTAATTACTGAAGAGGAGGGTGCCGCTAAGGCCAGCGTCCAAGAAGCTGCTAAGAAGGTTGCCTCGTTTTTCTGTAGGACTTAGATCCTCTAGTAGTTAGGACCTTTCCCTTTTGTCTTTTGCTGTAACCCTCATTTTGTAATCTAGTACTTTGAATGAATGAAATCCACTAATTCTGCAATGAATTCCATTTTGTTGTCCTTGTCTTCAATACATTGTCCTTTATCTTGTTTGCCCCTGGTAGATTACACAATTTGATTGTGAACATGTGCCAAAAGGATTTGACGATGTGTTGATGACTTGGACACATCGAACTTGTAGTTTTTAGGTCCGAAGTCTATTTCCAACTTCTCCAGGGAGCTTTTGTAGCATCGACAACAGGCCCCCTGGGGTTGTCGGAGCTTGGTAGATCTGACGGCACCCACTGTCAACGCGTAGAACATCGACAACAGGCCCCCTTGGGTTGTCGGAGCTTGATAGGTCCGACGACTCCCACTATCAATGCATAGAACGTCGACGGCGGGCTCCCTAGGGTTGTCGGAGCTTGATAGGTCCGACGACAACCACTGTCAATGTGTAGAACATCGACGGCAGGCCCCTTGGGGTTGTCAGGGCTTGATAGGTCCAACAACACCCACTGTCAACCGTAGAACATCGACAGCGGGCCCCTTTGGGTTGTCGGAGCTTGATAGGTCTGATGACGCCCACTGTCAACGCGTAGAACATCGACGACGGGCCCCTTGAGGTTGTCGGAACTTGATAGGTCCGACAACACCCACCATCAATCGTAGATAACGTTGACAGCGATCCCCTCGGGTGGTTATGCCATCTTAAATTGAATTATACTTTATGTCAATGTCCGGCCCTCATGTGAGTTGCCGAAGCTTGTTAGCTTTGGTGGCACCCACTTTCAATGTCCGAAAACGTCGACGGCAGGCCCCCTTGGAGGTTGTCGGAACTTAATAGCTCTGACATCGTCCACCATCGTTGGGTTTTTTGTTTTTCTTGTACATTGAAGACAAGAAAAAGAGTAAAATTTGTCCTCTTATCTATAAATTGTTTGACTTATTATTCTTATTTGAGTTCTAGATCCGAGGAAATTTGATATGATAACAAGCATATTGATGTAATCTTTCCAGATCCGCATGCTTTTTTAGTATTCAACCTACTCAGGCCAGCCAGGATGTAGTTAGAGTGGCGTACTTAGGGTGCAGGACCAGGCTAAGTCGATAGCACACTCTGAACCTATGTTGGTTTGGCGTTCAGGCAAGTAGACTATGCAGCAATGTTAAGATCCAAAGAGACCAACAATATAACTTGTAACACATATGAATAACTTGGACTAAAAGTTAAAAAGAATTGCACAACTCCATTATAGACAAGAAGGATAAAAATAATAATTCAAAAGATCGAACCTTGTACAAAAATAAATGCATGTGGAGTCTGTTTTCACACAACATTGTCTTTCATTGTAGGTCCGGATTACAGGGGAGACAAGGACACACTTAGGGTACATGACCAGGCTAAGTGTGTTATACTTCCTGTACTATCCCAAGGCAGGCAGCTACACTTTTAGTGTCGTGACTGTGTCAAGTGTTGCTTGAACTTCCCGGACCCCCCCCCCCCGGAGGGGTTCGGATGTTTTCCCAGAGGACCTACCCGTCTCATTGACTCTATAACATACACTGTGTGTAATTACAGACTCGCCTCTATGATTCTAAGCATAGAACTTATAGGGGTGCTCGATGTTCCAAGGATTAGGAAGCGGAGTCCCATCCTCAGTTGTCAAGCGAATGCATCCGGGATGGGATACTTTGATCACTCATAAGGGACCTTCCCAGCTGGGGGAAAGTTTGTTCATCCCTTCGCGAGTTAGTATTTTCCGCAGCACCAGATCGCCTTCTTCGAGCTGTCGGTTACGCACATGCCTTTGATGATAGCGCCAGAGCACTTGGCAATATCGTGCATTCCGAACAACTGCTTGACACCTTCCCTCGTCGACAAGTTCAAGGTCTTCACGCCGGAGTTGATCCTGCGCGGCTTCGTCGAAGGTCCGGACCCGGAGCGACCCCATGGTGATCTGCGAAGGAAAGATTGTTTCAGCTCCGTACACCAAGAAGAAGGGTGTCTCTCCAGTTGACCAGTTAGGTGTAGTCCTGCTTGCCCACAGTGCGGACAGAAGCTCTTCGATCCAGTTGGCTCTATGCTTTTTCAGACGCTCATTTGTGCGTGTCTTGAGTCCTTTTAAGATTTATGCATTTGCTCTCTCGGCTTGGCTATTGCTTGCTGGGTGAGCTACTAATGCGTAACTGACTTGAATGACGAGGTCTTCGCAATATTCTTGGAATGCAGCACTTGTAAATTGGGTTCCATTGTCAGTTATGACTTTGTTCGTAATTCCAAATATGCATATTATGGACTTCAAGAACTAGATTGTTGATTTCTTATTGATAGTCACAACTGGAGTAGCTTTCGGCCACTTGGTGAACTTGTCGATGGCGACATACAAGAACCTGTAACCTTCGATGGCTTTTGGGAAAGGTCCCAAAATGTCCATGCACCACACAGCGAATGGTCATGTAGGAGGTATCATTTGCAGTGATTGAGCTAATGTGTGAATTTGTTTTGCATGGAACTGGCATGCTTCACACTTTTTCACCAACTCCACTGCATCCTGGAGTGTTGTGGGACAGTAGAAGCCATGCCGAAAGGCTTTGCCGACCATCGTGCGGGAAGACGCATGGTTCCCAAACTTTGCCTAGCTTTTTCCTCTTTCGCTCAACTTTTCTATGATGGAGTTAGGTCTTCCCAAAAGCTGCATCTATAGCAACTTTCCGTGGCCACACATCCAGTTAACTTCTGGACGTCCTTGATGCGGGCTGGAGGTCGCATGTCTTCTATAGCCTTGATCTTCATCGGGTTTGCCTCAATTCCTCGGTGTGTTACCAAGAAACGAAGGAGCTTCCCAGAGCTAACCCCGAAGACGCACTTGTCCGAGTTCAGCTTGGTGTGCGTGATGTGCAGCTTGTCGAAGATGGCTTGCAAGTTGTCAAGAAGTGACTCCTTGTTCTTGATCTTTACAACGATGTCATCGACGTACACCTCCACCAAGTCTCTGATTAGCTCTCCAAATGTTTTGTACATAGCTCGCACAAAGGTTGAAGTAAGTGTTTTTGAGACCAAATGGCATGGCAGTGTAACAATATAATCCATCTACTATTATGAAGGCAGTATGCTCTTCATCTTTCCTAGACATTTGGATTTGATGATATCCGGAGTATGCATCTAGGAAACACAATAGCTCACACCCTGAGGTGGAGTCCACTATTTGATCTATCCTAGGTAGTGGAAATGGATCTTTTGGACATGCCTTATTTAGTGTGGTGTAGTCGATACACATCCAAAGCTTTTCGCAAGCCTTGGGTACAACAACTGGGTTTGCCAACCGTTTGTGACGCCCAGTTTCGAAAAATGAATCAAGCTAACGCATATGTGTGCCCGGGACGTTCAACACACATACACGAGTGCAATCACAAAAGAGTATACAGAAAATTACCACAGAACAAGATTAATTATCAAATTTTATTACACAAACCATATTATCCTCGAATACAAGCTCTAATGAATATTAATGACAAGTTCAACTAATGCAGCGGAAAGTAACTAATTAAGCAACTAAGCAACTAAGCAAAAGGGATAGCGCAGCTCCATGCAACACCACAGGCAAAGTTGACGGTAGACATGGCCTAGAACTCCGCATTAACGCCATTAAACTCACAATCCTAACCTGCAACTATTGGGGGGGGGGGTTGCAAGAGTGAGTACATGTCGTACTCAGCAAGTGTGGAAAGTATGACATGTGGCTGATTCAAATGACGACAATAATAATGGCTAAGTGCTGAAAAGTACAGTAAAACCATTTGGAAAAGCAATGTATCATATTTATGTGAAGTAAACCCATCATAAACCATGTAACCATCATAATACCAGTCCATAATTTACCATTGCCAATAACCATAATCAATGTCATAAACCATGATTCCATCCCATAACCATAACCATAATATCAACCATAACCATTACCAAACCATAACCATCCCAAATCCCAATTTCCCTCTAATCATGTAGGTCATCCAAGCGCTCATAACCGGGAGCACAGCTATCATGATACTTTGAATACTCTGCAGAGTTTGTACCACTTTACCCACGTGTTTGTGATTTCATCACCCGTCAGCGACTAAATAACCTCCCTTATGCCAATTACACTTCCTTTGGTGTATGGCCAAGAGATCACAAAATAGCCTTTACAAAAGGATTACTAGTCTATTCAGACCCCACTGAGGTTTCACCGTTGGCGATGTCTCCAACTGAGCACATCTTCAACCAAGCGTCCCCTCTTGAGCCATTCGAATCCCAGGGTAGTCCCGCCAATCATCAACAAACCCAATCTGACTACCCCTTCTCCGAGCATCCACAATGGTCCAAACAGCACTAGCAAAGCCCTAATTAATCAGCTACGCCGCACCCATACTTGGCCTCGTGGTGGCACTATAGTCCTGGCCTATTCTCGCATGAACCGGTCCTTAGATCTAAAGCAAGCAAACCACCATAACATCCAACCCATCCACATACCAGGCTTCCTTAGATCACCCATCGTATTGACTAGTTCACATTAACCAGAATATCATTGATGTATAATTAAATGTGTAGTGTTGTTTGCCATCCCAATTAATTAAGCGAAGCAAAAAGGTAAAAATCCCATCTCAACTCTCTACCATATATCCCAGGTGACAAGGGTGTTCAAACAAAACTAGTAAACTTCCTATCATAGGATTCCCATCAAATTGACACAAGCATGCAGTTTGCAAACAAAACATTTATTTTAAAATAGGATCAATATGCTTCAAGGACACTTGCCTTGTTCCGAAGGATAGGGTTGCTCAAGCGCTTCGAAGTCTTGGTTCTCAAAATCCTCGTACACGACTTCTTGAGCACTTCCCTCTACTCGCGATCACACATACAAGAAAATACATACAATTCAATACGATGCACACAAATTAATCAACATGCAATGATATGCATGCATGCAAAGATCAATTATTAATTAACTATGGTTGTTTATTAATTAGATGCAACTAGTTCATACGTGTTCATATGAGTTTACGGGGGTTTTAGCGAGAATTAATGTTGCTGAAAATAAAAAGATGATGCAACTAAAATCAATTTACGTCTATTAGATCTAATACGTCGCTAAAATTCCCAGAAACGAACCCTACCGTAGATGCGACGGCTGCGAAGATCGCGGAACGAAGGTGACACGTAGATGAAGTGGACGGCGCAACGGTCCTCCAGCGGCACGACGATGACGATCTCCGGCGGACGGTGGCACCCTCCTCTTTTTCTTCCTCTTCTTCCCCTCTTTTCTTTTCTTCCCCTGGCGGCTGCTCTGGTCTCCTCTAGTTCCTACGGCGGCTAGGGCTTCTTTTTTGTTCTAGTGGCGGTTGTTTCTGCCGTTGCTTCTTGGTACCGAGAAAAAAAGATGAAACCCTACGGGTTCTTATATAGGCAGTGGTAGGGAGTCGGTACCGACTCGTATCAGGGCTGGCGAGCGCGCTAGCGCGCGGGTGTGCGCGGCGCGTGAGCTGGCACGTGGCCCGGGTGATGGGAGCGGGGCTGGCGTGCGAGGCGCGGCAGGGCGCGGGATCGCGGGGTGGGGCCAGGCGCGGGAGCGGGCAAGCGCGCGTGATGGGGCCGGTCGGGCGGGGGCACGGGGCATCGCGCGCGGGAGCTGGGGCGCTGGCGCGGACCGGACGGGGGACGTGCGGTCGCGCGGGGTCAACGGGGGCCGAGCGGGGCACGCGGTGCGGGGCCCAGGCGGCCAGTGCGCGAAGGCGCGCGCGGGAGGCGCTCGCTGGCTGGGCCGTTTGGCCTGGCCGGCGGTTGTTTTTGTTTTTTTTGTTTTTTTCTCTTTTTTTTATGAATCTATTATTATTTATTTATTCTTTATATTATTTATTTTATATATATATAATTATTATATATATTACATATGTATTATATATTTTTATTATTATTATTACATATTTTATTATTTATACTATTTTTTATATATAAGATTATTATATATATTATTTATTTATTTATATTATATATATTATTACTATTATTTTTTTATACTTATTCCCTAATACAAGTTTTATGCTATTATTTTCCTTTTCTTCTTTTGCTACTCATATTTGTATATGTATATTTTATGCTTTATTATTTTTCTTTTATTCTATTAATATTCAATGCATGAACATATATGCAATGCATGATGCGAAAATTGAGGGTGTTACAAACCTACCCCCTTAAAGTGAATCTCGCCCTCGAGATTCGACAGCGTGGAGAATAGATGCGGGAATTCTGCCTTCAGGTCTTCTTCACGTTCCCACGTAGCTTCGGCTTCTGTATGGTGTTTCCATTGCACTTTGCACCAACGGATCCTCTTATTTCTCGTGACCCTTTCCTTCACGTCCAGGATCTTGATAGGTTGCTCGACATAAGACAAATCCTCCTGAAGTTCTAACTCGTCCATCGATACTTGTTCTTCCGGCACCTTGAGACAGTTCTTGAGTTGAGACACGTGAAACACGTCGTGTACATCGGAGAGATACGTCGGTAGCTCAAGTCGATAAGCTACCTCTCTTCGCTTGTCCAGAATCTTAAATGGCCCGATATAGCGAGGTGTCAGTTTTCCTTTGACGTTAAACCATCGCTGACCTCGGATAGGTGACACCTTGAGGTATACAAAATCTCCAACTTCGAAAGTCAGACTCCTTCGCCTATTATCCACATAACCTTTCTGTCGCGACTGAGCAGTCTTTAAGTTTTCCCATATTATTTGGACTTGCCTTTCAGCATCTTGTAACACGTCGGGACCAAACACTTGATTCTCTCCGATTTCATTCCAAAACAAGGGAGTCCTACACTTCCTTCCGTACAATGCTTCGTAGGGTGACATTTTCAGACTTCCTTGGTAGCTATTGTTGTACGAGAATTCAGCATACGGCAAACTTTTATCCCAACTTTTCCCATGCTTTAAAGCACAAGCTCTTAACATGTCTTCGAAAATTTGATTGGTCCTCTCGGTTTGTCCATCCGTTTGAGGGTGATATGCTGAGCTGAAATTTAACCTTGTACCCATAGCTTCATGCAGTTTCTGCCAAAACCTAGAGGTGAACTGGGAACCTCGGTCCGAGACTATTTTCTTTGGAACTCCATGTCGGCACACAATATGCTCCATATACAATTCTGCTAGCTTCACGGTGGTATATGTGGTCTTGACAGGAATGAAGTGAGCTGATTTTGTCAATCGATCCACGATCACCCAAATCGAGTCATATCCGGACTGTGTACGTGGTAATCCAACTATAAAGTCCATACCAATCTCTTCCCACTTCCACTCCGGAATCTTTAATGGCTGCAATAATCCAGCTGGTCTTTGGTGTTCTACTTTAACTCGTTGGCACAAATCACACAATGCAACATATTCGGCTATGTCCTTTTTCATGTTGGCCCACCAATAGCATGTCTTCAAGTCTTGTACATCTTTGTACATCCGAGATGAATTGAGTACGGCGAGTCATGTGCCTCCTTTAATATTGTCTCCCGAATATGCTTTACATTAGGCACAACAATTCTCTTTCCAAGCCATAAGGTACCATGTTCGTCTTCATCAAATCCGAATTCTCTCCCTTCCTCAGTCCTTTCCTTAATTTCCTTGATCTCTTCATCTGTGGTTTTTGCTTCTCGAATTTCTTGCTCCAAGGTTGAATTTAACTCCATTATTCCCATCTCATTCACGAATCCGAGGTTCAACCGTTCGAATTCCTTACATAGCTTGGATGGTAACTCTCGAACTGTGAGTTGATGACTTACTCCCTTCCTACTCAATGCATCGGCCACTACGTTGGCTTTTCCCGGGTGATAGTTGATCCCCAAATCATAATCTTTGATGAGCTCCAACCATCTTCGTTGCCTCAAGTTCAGATCCGTTTGTGTGAAAATATACTTCAAACTCTTATGATCCGTATAAATTTCACACCTATGTCCAAGAATATAGTGTCTCCAAATCTTCAATGCATGTACCACGGCTGCATGTTCTAAATCATGTGTTGGGTAATTCTGCTCATGTTTCTTCAATTGTCTTGATGCATAGGCGACCACTTGACCTTCTTGCATCAATACACACCCGAGTCCTTGTCTTGATGCATCACAATAAATGTCAAAACTCTTGCTTACATCCGGCAATACCAAAACTAGGGCTGTTGTCAACCTCTTCTTCAACTCCTCAAAACTATTTTGACAAGCTTCAGTCCATTGGAACGCCTTTCCCTTCATTAGCAATTCCGTCATTAGCTTGGCTATTTTGGAGAAATCCTTGATGAATCGGCGGTAATATCCATCCATTCCAAGGAAACTCCGAATTTCCTTAACATCCTGTGGCGGTTCCCACTTAAGCACATCGCTCACCTTCCCTGGGTCAACTGATACTCCTCCTCCGGAAATAATATGGCCTAAGAAAGAAACTTCCCGTAACCAGAATTGACATTTACTGAACTTGGCATACAATTGGTGTTCTCGTAGCTTTTGTAAGGTAAGCTTCAAGTGTTCTTCATGTTCTTCCTCGCTTCTCGAGTATATCATAATGTCATCGATGAACACTACAACAAACTTATCCAGATATTCCATGAAGACCTTATTCATGAGATACATAAAGTACGCAGGCGCGTTCATCAATCCAAACGACATGACGGTGTACTCATAAGATCCATATCGTGTCTGAAATCCTGTCTTGGGTATATCCGATGGTCTAATCTTCATTTGGAAGTATCCTGACCTCAAATCAATTTTAGAGAAGACACAAGCACCCTTCATCTGATCAAACAAGTCTTCTATACGTGGCAAGGTATACTTGTTCTTGATTGTCACCTCGTTGAGAGCTCGGTAATACACACACATCCTTTGCGTTCCAACCTTCTTGTCCACAAATAGAACGGGCGCTCCCCAAGGTGAAGAGCTTGGGCGAATAAAACCCTTCTCTAATTGCTCTTGAATTTGCTTCTTGAGCTCCGCTAATTCCATAGGAGGCATCCTATACGGCCTCTTAGCTATAGGTGCAGTTCCAGGTATTAAATCAATAACAAACTCAACGCCTCGATCAGGTGGCATACCCGGCAACTCATCCGGAAAAACATCCAAAAATTCACACACCACCGGAATCTCCTCAATTGCGGCACCGTCCATATGATTCAACTCCAATTGCTTAGGTGCGGTTTGAGATGCTTCAAATTCTACGGCGATCCCTTCTTCATTGGTCAACTTCACCGTCTTCGTGGCACACTCAATAACTCCATTGTGCTTCCTCAACCAGTCCATACCAAGTATAATGTCCAATCCTTGAGAGTCCAAAACAATGAGGTTGGCGGAGAAGTCTACCCCCCTTATTCTAAGGCTTACTTTTGGACATACTATATTTGTCCTCATCTCCCCTCCAAGAGACATAACCAATAGAGTAAACTTCATATGAGAGATAGGCAAACTATACTTGGCAACATACTTCGATGCAATGAATGAATGCGATGCTCCAGAATCAAATAACATAGTCGCGGGGTTGGAGTTGGCGAGAAACATACCAATGACCATGTCATCCGCTTGTTGAGCATCCTCCGTAGAGACATGGTTCACATTGCCACGAGCAAAATTCTGCTGTCCGCGGTTATCTTGTCGCTGTCCTCCATTAGGTCTTGGGTTTTGCCTTGGTGCATTGCTTTCTTGACCAAGGCCTGACTTAGGACATTGATGCGCAAAGTGTCCAGCTTATCCACAAGTATAGCACTTCTTAACTCCACCAGAATTATTGGGACGAGCTTGGTTCTGAACATTGGCACGAGGAAAGTTAGCACGAGGCGCATAAGGCATTGGAGGCCTAGGTGCTTGCATAACAGGGCGCTGCTGCACAAACTGAGTTGGGCGCGGTGCAAATCCAGGGCATTGAGCAGTCTCAGAAGAACTGAAGTAAGGCGCATTAGGCGGCGCAAAGCGAGGGCGCACATTACTTCCTTGTTGTTGTCCTTGGTATGGCGCCTTCCTCTTGTTGTCTTTCTCCATCTCACGAACCTTGTTCTCCACCACAATTGCTTTGTCCACAAGCTTCTGGAAATTGACATAATCACAGTTGAGCAATTGCACTTGGATCTCATTGTTCAAGCCCCTCATGAACAAGTATTGTTTCCGGCTGTCTCGACTAACATCCTCAGGCGCGTATCTTGAGAGTTGAGTGAATTTATTGAGATATTCACTCACGCTTGATCTTCCTTGCCTTAAGTTCTCAAATTATTGCCTCTTCAAGATCATAACACCTTCCGGCACATAATGAGAACGGAAACTCTCCTTGAATTCTGCCCAAGTGATCCTCTCTTGATTCTCATCAGCATTGCAATAAGCATCCCACCAATTCGCAGCTGCTCCAACTAGTTGATGAGAAGAAAATAGGACCTTCTCTCGGTCACTGCATTGGACAATAGCAAGTTTCTTCTCCACGGACTTGAGCCAATCATCAGCTTCCATAGGGTCGGCAGCTTGAGCAAAGGTTGGCGGCCTAGTCCTCATAAACTCTCCCAATCGGTTATGAGGAGACGGGGGTGGCAGTGGAGGCATGTGGGGCTGATTGTTGATGTTACCAGCCTGCAGCTGTCCCATTGTTTGTATCATGGTCTGCATGAGCTGGTTCTGCATAGCCAGTGGCTGCTTGATATTGATGGCTCCATGAGCAGGTCCTTGTCCGTTGTTGTTCTGAGGTACTCCATGGTTCTCCTCCTCACCATTTGCATCCCTCTGATTGCGAGTCCTCACCATCTGAAGAAAAGCAATAGGTAAGATTTAGAGAACGTCCCCAGCTATATGCATCAAGGGTTATAAACTAAACAGCTAGCTACACTAGCCTAGGGGGACATGGCAATGCTAGAGCACCCCCAAAATCCTCTATTAAGCACACAAGCAAGCAATATATATAGCAAACAGCACTCCAAGAAAAAACACATCGATCCCTGAGTGCTCCTATGTGCTCTAAAGTTTCCATTCTATCTAGGCTGCATCCTACGGTCAACCTGTAGCTCTGATACCAATCTGTGATGCCCGGTTCCGAAAAATGAACCAAGCTAACGCATATGTGTGCCCAGGACGTTCAACACACATACATGAGTGCAATCATAAAAGAGTATACAGAAAATTACCCCAGAACAAGATTAATTATCAAATTTTATTACACAAACCATATTATCCTCAAATACAAGCTCTAATGAATATTAATGACAAGTTCAACTAATGCAGCGGAAATTAACTAATTAAGCAACTAAGCAAAAGGGATAGCGCAGCTCCATGCAACACCACATGCAAAGTTGACGGTAGACACGGCCTAGAACTCCGAATTAACGCCATTAAACTCACAATCCTGACCTGCAACTATTGGGGGGGGGGGTTTGGAAGAGTGAGTACATGTCGTACTCAGCAAGTGTGGAAAGTATGACAATTCGGATCCCAGGGCCATTCGGATCCCAGGGTAGTCCCGCCAATCATCAACAAACCCAATCCGACTTCCCCTTCCTCGAGCATCCACAATGGTCCAAACAGCACTAGCAAAGCCCTAATTAATCAGCTACGCCGCACCCATACTTGGCCTCGTGGTGGCACTATGGTCCTGGCCTATTCTCGCATGAACCGGTCCTTAGATCTAAAGCAAGCAAACCACCATAACATCCAACCCATCCACATACCAGGCTTGCTTAGATCACCCATCGTATTGACCAGTTCACATTAACCAGAATATCATTGATGCATAATTAAATGTGTAGTGTTGTTTGCCATCCCAATTAATTAAGCGAAGCAAAAAGGTAAAAATCTCATCTCGACTCTCTACCATATATCCCAGGTGACAAGGGTGGTCAAACAAAACTAGTAAACTTCCTATCATAGGATTCCCATCAAATTGACACAAGCATGCAGTTTGCAAACAAAACATTTATTTTAAAATAGGATCAATGTACTTCAAGGACATTTGCCTTGTTCCGAAGGATAGGGTTGCTCAAGCGCTTCGAAGTCTTGGTTCTCGAAATCCTCGTACACGACTTCTTGAGCACTTCCCTCTACTCGCGATCACACATACAAGAAAATACATACAATTCAATATGATGCACACAAATTAATCAACATGCAATGATATGCATGCATGCAAAGATCAATTATTAATTAACTATGGTTGTTTATTAATTAGATGCAACTAGTTCATACGTGTTCATATGAGTTTACGGGGGTTTTAGCGAGAATTAATGTTGCTGAAAATAAAAAGACGATGCAACTAAAATCAATTTACGTCTATTAGATCTAATATGTCGCTAAAATTCCCATCGGAGAAACAAACCCTACCGTAGATGCGACGGCCGCGAAGATCGCGGAACGAAGGTGACGCGTAGACGAAGTGGACGGCGCAACGGTCCTCCGGCGGCACGACGACGACGATCTCCGGTGGACGGTGGCACCCTCCTCTTTTTCTTCCTCTTCTTCCCTCTTTTCTTTTCTTCCCCTGGCGGCTGCTCTGGTCTCCTCTAGTTCCTACGGCGGCTAGAGCTTCTTTTTTGTTCTAGCGGCGGCTATTTCTGCCGTTGCTTCCTGGTACCGAGAAAAAAAGATGAAACCCTACGGGTTCTTATATAGGCGGCGGCAGGGAGTCGGTACCGACTCGTATCAGGGCTGGCGAGCGCGCTAGCGCGCGGGTGTGCGGGAGCGGGGCTGGCGGGAGCGGGGCTGGCGTGCGAGGCACGGCAGGGCGCGGGAGCGCAGGGTGGGGCCAGGCGCGGGAGAGGGCAAGCGCACGCGATGGGGCCGGTCGGGCGGGGGGCGCGGGGCATCGCGCACGGGAGCTGGGGCGCTGGCGCGGACCGGACGGGGGTGCGTGGGGTCGCGCGGGGTCAACGGGGGCCGAGCGGGGCACGCGGTGTGGGGCCCAGGCGGCCAGTGCGCGGGGGCGCGCGCGGGAGGCGCTCGCTGGCTGGGCTTGGCCTGGCCGGCGGTTGTTTTTGTTTTTTTTTCTTTTTGTTTTTTTCTCTTTTTTTATAAATATATTATTATTTATTTATTTTTTATATTATATTTTTTATATATATAATTATTATATATATTTATATATATTTATATATACTTTATTATTATTACATATTTTATTATTTATACTATTTTTTATATATATAAGATTATTATATATATTATTTATTTATTTATATTATTACTATTATTACTATTATTTTTTTATACTTATTCCCTAATACAAGTTTTACGCTATTATTTTCCTTTTCTTCTTTTGCTACTCATATTTGTATATGTATATTTTATGCTTTATTATTTTTCTTTTATTCTATTAATATTCAATGCATGAACATGTATGCAATGCATGATGCGAAAATTGAGGGTGTTACACCGTTTTAGATGAAAAACCTCCCGGATGAAACCAGCTTCGAGCAACTTCTTGATCTCCTGTCAGATGAAGTTTTACCGCTCGACTGATTATTTCTGGGGCTTCTGGTGTACAGGTCGTGCGTCGGGATAAATCTTCAGATTGTGCTCAATCACCTCCCTAGGGATCCCAGGCATTTGTGACGGTTGCCAGGCAAACACGTCAACATTAGCCCGGAGGAAAGTGATGAGTGTGAGTTCCTATTTGTTGTTCAAACCTCCCGATATACGGGTGGTCTGAGCAGCATCAGAACCAATTTGGACAACTTTGACGGGAACGTCGGTGTCGCCGCTTGGTTGCACACGTCGTGCAGAGATTGAGCCCCGATGACGAGTGCTCAGGGGTAGAGCAATGATCTCTTTGCCGGGGGTTCCTTATTGCGCCATGGCAAGCGCATGGAGTTCCTCTAGCGCGGTGACTCCTGCAGTGTGGTCTCCACGAACCCGAAGGACGCCTGAAGGTGTCGGCATCTTCAATACCAGATAGCCGTAGTGAGCTGCAGCCATGAACCTGTAGAACGTAGACCTGCCCACAATGGCATTGAAGGGCAGACTGATGTGAGAGACATCGAAGACTAGCTTCTCAGTCTTGTATTTCTCCCGTGTCCCGAAGGTCATCGGGAGAGTGATGGACCCAAGGGGACTTATAGCCCCTGGACCTACTCCAGAGAAAGGTCTTGAGGGGCGAAGGTTCGAGAGTTGCAGTTGGATCTTCATGAATGCTCCAAAGCTTACAAGATTGAGCATTGCGCCTCCGACTACCAGAACGTGGTAGAGCTAAACATTGTTGGTAGTAGGAGACACCATCAACGGGAGTTGGCCAGCTCCGACCATGTTTCTAGGGCAGTTTGTTGCATCAAAAGTGATGGGCGTATCCATCCACTTGTGATGTGGTTCCGCCCTGGCAGCAGGAGCTACAGCAGCCATTTCCCGCCACATTGTCTTGAGGACGCGGCGAAAGGTGATGTCCCAAGACCCTCCATAGATGGTGTTGAGGGTCTTCCGACGCTCATTGTCAGAGACGTCACAGTCATTATCGACTGTGTTGTACATAGCCTTTAGGACCTTCTTGGGGTCCTGGAAGCCCAGCTCTGTCTCAGTCGGAGCTTTGTCAACGTTTTGTTTCCTTCCCGCTGAAGGAAAGGAGCTTCTTCTCGGCACTTGTTGTAGCACTCGACAAGATTTTGGACCTCTCGACAGTCCTCCAGACTGTGCTTGTCCGTCTTGTGGATTGGACACCACATCTTGGAACTACCAGCGTCTTCTAACGAAGGTCGAGGTCATTTTTCGGGGTGCTGCCCCCAGCCACCCGGAGATGCAGCAGCCGCAGCAGTAGGTGCGCTGGCCGGTGACTTTTTCTTGTTGTTGGACTTCTTCTTCTTTTTTCCACTACCAGAGGTAGTGGCTTATGCTTTGGAGGACTTTTTGTTAGCCTCTGGAGCTGGCTTTGAGTGCATTTCCCGACCCTCTGTGGTTCGAGCACACTTGTCAGCCAGGCTGAACAACTCCATGATGCTGGTGACTTCTTTCGTCGCCATCTTCTCCAGCATTTCCTTGTCTCGGACGCCCTGTCTGAATGTGACAATAACAGAAGCGTTCAAGATAGAGGGGATGGTATTGGCAGTGAACTGTTGACATAGCTCCGCCCAACTGTTGATGGAGTCAGGCGGAAGACTCATAAACCAGGACCTGGCGGTCCCAGTTAGAACCACAGGGAAGTAGTTGGCCATCACAGCCTCATTGACTCCTGCTGCAAGTATAGCAGTGGAGTAGATTTGAAGAAATTCAGCGGGGTTGACAGTCCCGTCGAATTTCTCCGGCAAATAAGGCCGGAACTTCTGTGGCCAGCGGACCATGCGTAGGTGCATGGCCAAGGTAGAACAATCTCCTTTCTACTCCCACTGGAGCAGGGTTGTCCCGAGCCTCTCAACTCTCACGAGCACGCTCAATATGGATGCGGTCGTCCTGCTGTCGGTAGCGGCGGTCAAGCTCTAACCACAAATCATTTGTCGAGAGTATCGACACAGTATGGGTGTGTCGCGCCCCGGAGGGCAGCGACATCACCTGTTGAGATACAACACGCCTTCGATGTTGTGATACGTAAGGACCAAGTCTTCCAGACAAGGTCCTATGTTGAGTTGGTGCCTTCCCCGAAGGGGTAGGACCTTGGTTGTTGATGGCATCAACTGCGGCTGCAACTAGATATTGCACATCAGCACGCCACTGCTCCATTGCACCCTGAGATGCTCCGGACGCTGGTGGGCGCTCTAGCAAAGTATGCGCAGCAATCAGCGCGTTCTCAGAATTGTTGTTCGCTGATGCTGTGACGGACGCGAGTACTCCATCCTGTTGTCCAGCATTGTTTGCCAGAACAGATGGTGGTGGTGGTGGTGGTATGACACCCGCCAGAATAACGGCAACTGCTGGTTGTTGAATGTTGGAGGGATTCTCTCTAGCAGGATGTGCAGCGTTGTTGCCGTTAGATGATCCTGCGGCGGAGTTCACCATCTTGTCATCTTAGGCGCCCCCAACCTGGCATGCCAAATGTCGAAGCGTACGAACGAAACTTCCCCTAGTACTATTAAATTGTAGCCCGCGGAGGTTCTTGTATCAGTTTGGGCGCGTGGAGATCTTAAACAAGATGATGACACAGACGATTTACGTGGTTCAGGCTGCCTGAGCGTAACACCCTACTCCACGGGGTGTGTGTGTGTTGTATTGAGGATTTACTGATGATTGTGTGAGTCTCAGCTTGCTTGTTTTTGTACCGTGCAGCACATCCCTTTTATAGACCGAGGGATGGTTGTTACATGGGTTGCTTGGCCCGACATGTGGCCCCGGCGGTTATTCTTGCCTAATACACAATTAAGTGTGTTTAAGCACCCTAATAACATGATAATGCCACCATTAAGGCGCGTTATCAGTATTAAGGGTCTTCTGATTGTGCGCTATTAATATTGCATTAATGGCACATAATCAGACCTCGTAACTGTAGCAATAAGTATCCTTTGAATGCTTATGCCGTTGGAGATCCGTCTGTATTCCCGTTGGTAGCATAGGTCCGGAGGCTCAACACGTGGCGGCTCCGGAGCTGTCCCTCGCGGGGAGGTAGGTCCGGAGCTGCTATACATGTGGAGGCACCGGAGCTTCCTTCTAATGGGGGTTAGGTCCAGGATCACTGGACACGTGTTAAGCGAGGAGCTTCTCTATGTAGGGAGTTTAGCTTCGGTCTTATACTACACGTGATAATGATGGAGCTACCCATATGAAGGAGGTGGGTCCAGTGTCGTGTGACACGTGGTGCCTATGGAGGTCTTCAATTTTGACAGGTGGAACTCATTTGCACTTCTTGCAGCGTCATGGGATACCCGGTACGCAGGGTACCCACAGCGTACTTTGGACATCTACAGTTGGAAAAACAAAATAAACAAAATAGACTCAAATGTCAGTTACTAAAAAATAAAACAAATTATTCATGGAAATTTGAGCAGCAGTACAAGTTAGAACGCAAGAACAGAATAAAAACAATAGGGAATAGTAATGATTCAATGCACAAGGTGAACAACATTGTGAAACAAATATACAGGAAACCAAACCATTTAAATTGAGTGAAATGCATTGCTGATATAAATAAAACAATATGAACATCGAATGAATTTACAGCATGGAAAACACATAATATTTGCGTACAGTAAACGAAAAGAAGTATCCACGACTATGGCACAAATCGAAACTCTCCCAGATAGTTGTATAGCTTAAAAGACATTTAAAATGGATATGAGTCCAGCTTGCAAAAATGCTCATAATCCACAACAGGTACCACAAACTAACAATACATTGATCATCTCAATTTCATATACAAAGAACAGCATGGTAAAGTAATCCCTTGAATACCCAGTGCTGCAGTCACACAATAATTAACATTAATGGTTAAGTAGAGAGTATCTCGATATTTTTAAATACTCAACTGACAAATGAACAATGAACCAATCTGCATAGTAAACCATGTCGTGAATACCTGAAAACGAACAACACGATGAATCAACCGTAAGCACAACCCATACGCAATAATAAATAATAGGAATGACACGATCTTAATGCATAACTCAGCATGATAACTCCATCACGAAACATTAAAATATGACATAAAGATGAAGAACACCGAGCAAAAATAAATTAAAATAAAGTAAGTAGACAACACAGACTAAAGACACACAAAATAATAGCAGTTTTCAAAATGATTTGATTAAAGAAGTGAAATACGAAGAGCAACAAATCTCAATTCACAATATGGAAAACACCAATGGAATGAAGGACAGCAAATAATAGGAAAAAAATAATTAGTTTTTAGAAAAAATAGATAGTCCTTAAAATGGCCATTTCTATGTAGGTTTGCGTCCGACGGACAACCTCGGCTTTGATGACATTTGTCACACCTGGATTTTAGTAGAAACAACTAGATGCATTCCAGTGGAATGCCAGGATCAGAATCATACATGCGTAGACAAAAGTAGAAACAACATATATAATACAAGCCGGGTTCAACATGTATTACAAATAAAACATACATAGTCTTACAAATCGTAATAATTATACTTAAAGCGACATAGTAGCAACGACAGTGGAACTCCATTTACAGGCTTTGCCTGGGGGCTCGCTCGCCTAGTATGGCCAGTCCGGAACGTTCTCGTCGACGTCGTCATAGTGATCACCACCATCTTGTCCTGAGCAGCATATTAGAAGTCCAACAAAAGCAAGTGTGAGTACCTACGATACTCAGCAAGTGTAGGAAAGAGATGATATGATGGCCAATGGAAAGGATAGGCTGAAAATGATTGAAGCACTACGCATTAATACCTATGCCTTAGCTTTTATTAGCTTCCTATATCACTACGTGTGAAACCCCTCCCCAGCAATAATAATATTTACTCATCGTCAACTACCAGGTTACCCACCTAATGATTCACCATCAACCACATCGAAATCCGCTAATCATGGATAAGTCCAAGCCCGCTCTTAACCGTAAGCACAGCTGTCATGACTGATCTATACTCTATAGAGTTTGTACCACTTTATCCACAAGTCATGATTTTATCGCTCGTCGGCGACTGAAGAAACTCCATCCCGCCATTTTCACACTTCTTATGGTGTGTGGCCAGAAGTTCACTACGAGGCCTTTACAAAGGGTGTTCTGGCAAATACAAGCCCACTAAGGTTTCACCGCTGAGGCATACATGAAGTAACCCTCTGCTAACAGAAACCCCCTCTTGAGCCTTGTGGTTCCCAGGGCATTAACCCTGAACCCATTCCCCGCACCATCCCAACACTCATACAATACCGGAAAACGCCAAATTAATTGGCCAAGTCGCCCCATCTTAGCCTTGTGGTGGCACTGTTAAGCCAGGTTACTTGGATCCACGAGCTGATCCTTAGAATCTTTACATGCACATACACTATCTCGAGTCTCGTGCACGAAGCACTATCACAAACCAACCAGCCTGCTTAGATTCCTAAACTACATATCATATGCCATTCATCATTCTCAACATAACATAATTCATTGAGGGTTCAACATAACTTATATCCAAAATCCTATTATAAGTCTAAGCATGGCAAGCAATTAATCATTAAGCCAAGCCAATCATAATTCCCCAACCAGGCCAACAAGGAGTATATGAAAAAAAAATCTAGGAAATTCCTAACGTGGGATTCATATTTATTAGCATGCACATATGAAAGTGCATCTAGGACTCCCTTGTGGGTTTTGGATGATTTATGACAAGCAATTGGGATCCTAATCCTTTTGTTGAGATGAATGCAGGAAAATTGTGAAAAATGAGCAAAATGCCAAAAAGAAGGGAAATGGAAAGCAAAGTGGATTTGAGCTCAAGGAGAAGAAAATAGTAGACTATTATGTGTGGAGTGTGTTAAGGAAACACACCCAAGAGCTCAATCACTTTCAAGCACACACACACAATGCACAAAGTTATACAGGACCGGACTAGTCCGATATCAGCCGGACTAGTCCGATATCACTCTCTGCACGAAATCGGACAAGTCCGGTATCCACTGGACTAGTCCGATATCCTTCTGATCCACTTCGGACTAGTCCTCCCCAATGCGGACTAGTCCTCAACACAATGCACAAGTCACTCAAAATCGGACAAGTCCGTTGTGAACCGGACTAGTCCGATATTCTTTCTGATCCTCTTCGGACAAGTCCGGTGTCTACACGGACTAGTCCGATATACACACTGATATAAATCGGACAAGTCCTCCAAGTGCGGACTTGTCATCTTAAACACTTAGGGTTTCATATGCCTGGACAAGTCCGATGTCAATCGGACTAGTCCGAAGATTTCCAGCAGTGAAATCGGACAAGTCCGTTTTCAACCGGACTAGTCCGATATTCCTGGACACTTAGGGTTTGCTACACACAGCACACCGGACTAGTCCGGTGACCACCACAGACTAGTCCGATCTTTCTGAACCCTAACGGTCACTTTTAGAAACCCCATATAAATAGAGGTGCACGACCCACTTTTACACTCTCTCGAACCCTAGCACCGTCACACCTCCCAAGAGACTCAAAAACCACCTCTCTCCACGAAGTTGAGTGCAAAATCGATCAATCTATTGAAGATCACTTCTAGATCATTGGAGAGACACTTGGCACACATCATTGAGCTCTTGGTTTGATTCTCTAACACACTCTTGCGTTTCAATTTGTAATTTTTGAGTGTGTTATTGGTGGAGTTGTAAGTTGTAATCAAGGGAGCTCTCAACGTGTGAGAACGCCCCTTCAACTTGGTTATTTACCCTTTGTGATTAGTGGAAGAGGATTGACCTTCGTGGCGATCCGACGAGGAAAGGGTTGGAGAAGACCCGGTCCTTTTGTGGGCTCCTCAACGTGGACGTAGGTTGCCTTCGTGGTAGCCGAACCACGGGATAAATCGTGTGTCTTGTCCTTTTGTGTTCTTCATCCTAATTGATCATCTTAATCTAGGGTTTGATTCACTTTGTTCAATTTGAGTTAAAGTGTTGATCAAGAACCTTAATTGTAATAGAATTTGACATACAACTATTAACCTGTCATTCAATTCTATAATTCCGCTGCAAACACTAACGAATCAATCAAATTGTTTAAACTTGATCAACTTAGCCCGTGAAAACCGGACTAGTCCGCACTTTACCGGACTAGTCCGATATCTCTGGTATTGTCTCTGTTGTTGAGTGTTACAGGAACCGAGAAAATTCAAAAAGGCCTATTCACCCCCCCCCCTCTAGGCCTACATTCAATTGGTGTCAGAGGAGGTTCTTCAAGAAAGAGTGCAACCACTCGAAGAGATCATGTCGTACATCAAGGAGGTTTAGAAAATCAACAACCAGGAAGAAGTGAACAACGACAAGAACCAAAAGCTTGAAAAGTATCTCGAAGCAATTCAAGACTTCGATAATGATGATGAGGAGACGCTGGAGTTGAAAGCACTCCTCAGAAAGAAAGCAATTTCCAAAGGGAAAGCTGAAGTTGAAGAGAAGAAGAAGGGGAGTAGTCACACCGACTACTCCCGATATCCTTTTAACTATGATCGTTTAAATTCAAACAACAGCCATTACCTATCTATTCCTCTTGGAAAAGCCCCACACTTCGATGGGAGTGATTACTCCATGTGGAGGCAAAATATGAAGATGCACTTGATTTCCCTTAACCCGAGTTTATGGCATATTGTGTGCACAGGAATAGACATCCCAGATGACGACGAAGAGCTCACCCCAAGTCAAGAGCAAGCCATCCACAGAAACGCTCAAGCCGCAGCCGTAATCACCTCCTCTCTAAGTCGAGATGAATTCACAAAGGTGGACGGACTGGAGATTGCCAAGGAAATATGGGACACACTACAAACAGCCCATGAAGGTGATCGGCATGTGCGGGAGGCGAAAATTGAAATGATCGAAGGCGGACTAGGAAGGTTCGCAATTGAGGAAGACGAGTCTCCCCAGGACATGTACAACCGACTGAAAACACTTGTAAACAAGGTTCGATCATATGGGAGTAAGAAGTGGAATGACCACGAGGTTGTAAAGCTCATCCTTAGAGCATTTATGCCTCGCGATGTCACACTATGCTCTATGATCAGAGAGAGTCCCGGGTATAAGAGGATGACTCCAGATGAGTTGCTTGGCAAAATCATCAACTTTGAAATGATGGAGAAACAAGCCAAGCACGTCAAAGAAATAGCCGACCTCACATCGGCCAAGAAGAAGGGAGTTGCCTTAAAGTCCACACTCAAGCCTCTATCCAAAGAAGCAAGAGAAGCACAGCTTGAGGAGGACAGCGATGATGAAAGCAGTGAGCTAGACGAAGAGGATATGATTTTGTTCATGAAAAAGTTCAAAAGAATAATGAAGAAAATACAATGAACAAAATCAAGTGAAGGCAAGTACAAGGAGAGAACAAAGCCGAAGATGAGGCGGGCGTGCTATAATTGTGGTGAGTACAACCACTTTATAGTCGATTGCCCGTATGAGGACAACAAGAAGAAGAATAAAGAAGCCAAGCCTCAACCGAAGAAATTCTTCAAGAAGAAGAAACAAGCTGAACAAGCACACATTGGAAGGGAGTGGGACTCAAACGATGAGTCCTCATCATCCGATGAAGAAGAGTTGGCTAGCATAGCCATTGAAAGCACGTCCAAGAGACCCACACTCTTCCCCACGCTCGGTACAAAGAAGGGACATGACACTTGCCTCATGGCAAAGGAAGGTAAACGCAAGGTAAACGTCAAAACTCCTTCCATGCATTCCTACTCAAGTAATGATGAACTAGATAGTGATGATGAAGATATGTTAATTGGATTAGATAGAAAAACTGCTGCTAAAATGAAATTTCTACTTGACCAACTTGTTGAGAAGGAGCAGCTAATTGATCGTCAAGAGGACATGATTATCTCCCAAAAGGAGAAGCATGTCGAACTTGACAATCTTCTAGTTCTTGAAAAGGAGAAAAACAGCTCACTAGAGCTTGAGCTAGCTTCAAGCAAGAAAACTTGCTTGGAGTTAACCAACTCAAACGTTGCAATCAAGGAACAACTTGATGACCTGATCAAGGTCAACAAGATCCTTGAAGTGCAAGTTGAGTCACTCAAGCTAAGTGAATCTTCCTCCTCTTCAAGTCTACCTTCTCAACCCACTTCAACTAATCTTGTTCATATGTGCAATTGTGGTAAAATAAACACCAGGGTGAAAGAAAAGTCTACATCCACAAAGGATAAAATTCCTACCCAATGTGGAATATTTGACAAGGAGAGGATCAACTATGCACGTAGTGCATACTTGGTCCAAAGACCTCCAAATGTCAAGTATGTCATTGGTTACTCTTATGATGGAAAGCAAAATGCTGGAAGTCATAAGAATAACAAGGGAAGGATTACCTTTGTGAAAGGAGGACCCTCACAACCTGGCAACCTGAAAATTAAGAACTTGAACTCTCATGAACACCGGACTAGTCCGGTTGTGGTCCGGACAAGTCCGGTTATCCGGACAAGTCCGGTCACACAGACTAGTTCGATCCTTAAACAACAGCAACTTCTGTTCAAAACCTTTGATGCCTCTTATGTATTAATGAGAAACAATCTTGGTAAAGTTTATGCTTATTATGTCGGGCCACGCCGTGGGAACACAAAGTCCCATGTGTGGGTGCCCAAATGTATTGTAACTAACCTCCAAGGACCCAAGCAAGCTTGGGTACCTAAAACCAAGGCATAATTTGTTTCTGCAGGCCTATTCCTCCGGTGGAACCAAATGGGTGCTAGACAGTGGATGCACCAACCACATGACCGGAGAAAGGAGGATGTTCGTGGAATATGAAGAAAACGAGGACCCAAACGAAGGCATCTACTTCGGAGATAATAGTCAAGGAAGGGTGCTCGGTACCGGTAAAATAGCAATATCCTCTGAACACACTCTTTCTCAAGTTTTACATGTTGAATCTTTATATTATAACCTGCTGTCCATATCTCAATTATGTGACAAAGGTTATAATTTCTTGTTCACTAACGAGGGTGTGACCGTCTCAAGGAGGAGTGATGGTTCCGTTGCATTCAAGGGTATGTTGAAGGGAAAGCTCTATCTTGTTGACTTCAACAAGGATAAAGCCGAACTCGACACATGCTTGATTGCAAAAACCAACATGGGTTGGCTGTGGCATAGACGGCTAGCACATGTTGGTATGAGGAATCTTCAAAAACTCCTCAAAGGCGATCACATCCGAGGTTTGAAAGATGTTGTTTTTGAGAAAGACAGGCCTTGTAGCGCGTGCCAAGCCGGGAAGCAAGTTGGAGCACATCATCCCGCAAAGAACATCATGACTACGACAAGACCACTCGAACTACTGCATATGGACTTGTTTGGTCCAATTGCTTACATAAGCATCGGCGGTAATAAATACGGTTTAGTCATTATTGATGATTTTTCCCGCTTCACTTGGGTGTTCTTTTTGCATGACAAGTCAGAAACACAAGGGACACTCAAGAAATTCTTCAAACGAGCGCAAAACGAGTTCTCACTATCGATCAAGAGTATTCGAAGCGACAACGGCACGGAGTTCAAGAACATACAAGTGGAGGAGTATCTTGATGAGGAGGGGATCAAGCACGAATTTTCAGCACCATACTCTCCACAACAAAACGGAGTTGCTGAAAGGAAGAACCGAACGCTTATAGAGATGGCAAGAACAATGCTCGATGAATACAAGACTTCGGATCGATTTTGGGCGGAAGCAATTAACACCGCTTGCCACGCCGCAAATCGACTCTACCTTCATCGACTACTCAAGAAGACTCCTTATGAGCTACTCACCGGTAACAAACCAAACATTTCATATTTTCGAGTTTTTGGCTCTCCATGTTATATCTTGAACAAGAAGCCCAGGACTTCAAAGGTCGCTTCGAAGTCCGATGAAGGTTTCTTGCTTGGTTATGATTCGAACACTTACGCCTATCGTGTTTTCAACAAGGCTTCCTGACTTGTTGAAGTGGCACGTGACGTAGTGTTCGATGAAACTAATGGCCCCCAAAAGGAGCAAGTTGATCAATGTGAATTAGGTAAAGAAGAAGCTCCTTATCAAGCATTGAAGAGAATGACTCTAGGCGAAGTTCGACCACAAAAGTCATCGTCACAAAGACAAGAGGAAAGTGAACCACAAGAGGAGATCAACAATCAAGGGGGAGCTTCAATACAAGATCAATCACAAGAATATGAAGATGATCAACAAATCAACGAGGGCAACCACTCAGGGGGAGAAGAAAATGATCACCAACACACAACTCTCCAAGTGCCACACCCAAGAGTACACCAATGCATTCAAAGGGATCACCCAATCGACAACATCATCGGTGACATCCAAAAGGGAGTAACTACTAGATCTCGTATAGCTAATTTTTGTGAGCATTACTCGTTTGTCTCCTTTTTGGAACCACGCAGGACTGAGGATGCATTGAAGGATCCGGACTGGGTGGTGGCAATGCAAGAAGAGTTGAACAACTTCAAGAGAAACGAGGTTTGGGAACTTGTGGCAAGACCCAATGCAAATATAGTGGGCACCAAGTGGGTCTTCCGCAACAAGCAAGACGAACACGGGGTGGTGACAAGAAACAAGGCACGACTTGTGTCCAAAGGTTACTCACAAGTCGAAGGTTTGGATTTCGATGAGACTTTTGCTCCAGTAGCTAGGCTTGAATCAATTAGAATATTACTTGCATATGCTACTCACCATGATTTCAAGCTGTATCAAATGGACGTAAAAAGCGCCTTCCTCAACGGACCGATCAAGGAAGAGGTGTACGTGGAGCAACCACCCGGGTTTGAAGACGAAGAGTTCCACGACCACGTATATAAACTGTGTAAGGCTCTCTATGGCCTCAAACAAGCTCCTAGAGCTTGGTATGAGTGTCTTAGAGATTTCTTAATTGGTAATGGTTTTCAAATTGGCAAAGTAGATTATACATTATTCACCAAGAATCTAGATAATGATCTTTTTATTTGCCAAATCTATGTTGATGATATAATTTTTGGGTCAACTAACCAATCTTTCTGTGAAGAATTTAGTAGAATTATGACAGAGAGGTTTGAAATGTCAATGATGGGAGAATTGAAGTACTTCTTGGGATTCCAAGTGCGGCAACAAAGGGAAGGAACATTCATAAGCCAAACCAAGTACACGCAGGACATACTCAAGAAGTTTGGCATGGACAAGGCAAAGCCCATAAAGACTCCCATGGCTACGAATGATCACTTGGATCTCAATGAAGATGGACCTAGCGTCGACCAAAAGGTATATCGCTCCATGATTGGATCTTTACTCTACTTATGTGCATCTAGGCCAGATATTATGTTGAGTGTATGTTTGTGTGCAAGATATTAAGCCAACCCTAAGGAATGTCATTTGACAACCGTAAAAAGAATCTTGAGATATTTAGTTCATACACCCAACCTTGGTCTTTGGTACCCAAAAGGCTCCAAATTCAATCTCATTGGTTACTCCGATGCAGATTATGTCGGGTGCAAAGTTGATAGAAAAAGCACCTCTGGCACATGCCAATTCCTAGGAAGATCTTTGGTTTCTTGGTCATCTAAGAAACAAAATTCCATTGCATTATCCACAGCCGAAGCGGAGTATGTTGCAGCCGGGAGTTGTTGTGCACAACTCCTTTGGATGCGACAAACTCTACGGAATTACGGTTATAATATGAACCGTATTCCTCTTCTTTGTGATAATGAGAGTGCCATTAAAATAGCCCACAATCCAGTTGAGCACTCTAGGACTAAACACATAGACATAAGACATCATTTCTTGAGAGACCATTCCATGAAAGGAGACATAACCATCTCACATGTCAACACCCAAAAACAATTGGCCGACATATTCACCAAGCCACTTGATGAAAAGCATTTTTGCGAACTCCGAAATGAGCTAAATATTCTTGATTCTCGGAGTGTGGCTTGAAAAGTTGCATACTTGTATGATTGCTTCAAAATGTTGATTGAATTGTGAAACTCATCCCTCTCCATTTTTTTTCTCGAAAAACTATGTTAATTATTAGATCTTGATGAACTTTGATCATTGTATGATTGTTGTATGCTTACTGGTCAAATTCATCAAGATTACTTGAATTGTTTTGCCTCTCTATTTTCTATTATTGAACCTTCAAATATATATGAATGGGCTATGCAATTCTTTCCTGGTGACCACGGACTAGTCCGTGGTTGCCCGGACTAGTCCGCCCATGCAGACTAGTTCGCAGAGTGCCGGTTAGGCCGGACTAGTCCGATAGACCACGGACTAGTCTGATATAGGTCTCTGGACGACTTCGGACTAGTCCGGTCATGTCCGGACTTGTCCGATTTTTCGTGTCCATAACCCTAGCCGCCACCAAACCCTAATCCTCTCATCCCCACAATTGCTCAAGCCTTCCTCTCTCTTGCGCTCGAGCTCCCAAGGCAATCTTTTGCCTCCTCCGTCGAAAAGCGACTCATTTGGGCGGAGATCAAGCTTGAAGACTTGGGGATTGAAGCTAGCGGACTAGTCCGGCCTCCAACCCCAAAACTTCAAGCCTCCATCGATTTCTTCGGTAAAAACTCTTCAAAACCCTAGAAATCGTGTTTTTCTCCATTGTTGATCGTATAGCCTAGCATCCTTCACTAGATACATGCTTATTTGATGTACTCCGTGTATGCTAGACTAGATTTGCATTAGGAATCACTCCTTGTCCAATCTGTTAGGTTTTTGAGGATGAACACCGGACTAGTCCGGTCCATGCACGTACAAGTCCGGTACCCCCGGACTAGTCTGTGCCTGAGCACCGGACAAGTCCGATGTTTCTGAACCTGAAACCTAATTCCCTAATTCCTTAATGCCATCCATTGCTATCTTGTCTTACCTATGCCTTGTATAACTTGTCATTATTCTTGTTTAATCATTCTCAGATCATGTCGCACTCCGACAACGAAGTCTCTGACTTTGAGGCCGAGTTGGACCACGAGGTGGCACCTCGGTCCTCGGCAGGTCTTGGCAAGAAACGCCAAGAAAGACCCTCAGAGCCAGCTCCTTCTCCTCCCCAGGTTCGGAGAAAGGTGCTGGCAAAGAAGCCAGTGTCCAAGGCAGGAGCATCCTCTAGCCAAGCCAAGGGCAAGGGCAAGGGGATAGCTACGGGGCCAGTCGGGCCCTTGAAGCTCCATGCTCCTAGGGAAGGGGTCCGGGACCCTGCTGAGGAGAAGTTCAACGGCAAGGGCAGTGATTCGGCGGCCAAGTTCAGGAGCATTGACTGGTATGGCAGGCCAAACCAAGCTGTCGATGGAAGATTTTAGTGCAACTTCCATGCAGACTTCTACAAATCGGTGTATCTCCCAATGAAGACACCGGTGGTGCGCAGTCAGTGGATTGACTGGGCACACCTTGAGAAGAAGAAGTGCTCAGCCTTTGATGAAGTCATTGCAGCAGCTGAGAGGCATGGCCTGAAGGATCTCTTTGCCTTCAGGCATAACTGGAATGATGAGGTGATAGCACAGTTCTTTGCAACTTGCTACTTCTCGAGTGAGGATGAAGAGAGTGTTACTTGGATGACACACGGATCTAAGTATAGCATCACTCAAGAGGACTTCAACAATCTGCTCCATCTGGACACCTCTAGACATGACAGGCTGATCATCCACAATATAGGTGTCATGGAGAAGGATAGCATGAAATTCCTATATGAGCCGAACTCAAAGTATGTCCCTCCCACTACAAAGAACATGAAACCATTCTTTGTGGTCCTCAACAGAGTGCTAAGGAAGACTATTGCTCCCAAAGATGGAGATGCTGGGAGCGTGCAGAGTTACCTCCGTACCCTAATGAGAGTCATAAGCAAGGACCGCCCATTTGATGTGGCGGAATAAATTTGGAATGATATGGTCAACATATCCTGCGCGCCTAACAGGTCATGTGGCTATGCTCCTTACCTCATGTATATGATTGAGAAAGTCACTAGTATTGATTTCGTGAAGGATGTGGAACACACTCCTTTGAGGCCTCAGAAGCCTCAACCAGTAAGTGTCCAGGCTGCCCTCTCGCCGGTCTCAAGTCCTGAAGCACCGGCAAGAGCAAGAGATGCTAGGGCTCCTCCTCCCTCTAGGGAAGCCCCTCAGAGAGGATCAGCTAGTGGGATCCTCAAGTATCTGACCGCCATATTCTCCTCCTGCAAGAAGACTGAAGTAAAGCTTCATAAACTCAATCAGAAGAGGAAGGAGGATATGAGATACATCAAAGCCAATGTGAAGCGGCTGAGTGAAAAGCTGGAGAACAACCCCATTGGATCTCCAGTGATTTCTAAAGATTCTGATCTTGACATCACCGAGCTCAGGCCTCTGAATCCCTCCGAGCTTGCCTACTTTGGCATTGGGGGCTCAAGCAGCTCCGCTCCTCCTCCCTCTCCTCCTCGTCAAGCGGAAAGCAAAGAAGATGAAGACGATGACGAGAGGACCGACAGTGAAGAGTGAAGACCCTAGGACCCTCCTCTCCTTCTTTTTGGTGTCTTGATGCCAAAGAGGGAGAGATTGAGGGGGAGTCTTATCTTTAGCTGTAGTTGGGTGCGAGGAGAGACTTCTCTTTATCTTTTATTTGTGGTTGTAATAGTTTAACTCTGTTTTCATGTTTAGCTTGGTCTTGTGATGAATTGCTCTATATTCTCAATGTGATGAAAACTGCATTTTTTGCTCCTTGAATGTCATATGCACTTGGTATTGGTTGATTAATGTGAATTATGTCATTCTCAATGTTATCATGCACTTAGTATGCATCCCACCATAAAGAATGCACATATGGATAATTCTCTTGTTGCTTGATGTATTTTTGAGTCATATGTGCATACTTTATGAAAATCTCATTTTTTTTTTGCCTTATTTTGTGAAATCTCAATTGGTTGTCATCAATCACCAAAAAGGGGGAGATTCAAAGTGCATCTAGGACTCCCTTGTGGGTTTTGGATGATTTATGACAAGCAATTGGGATCCTAATCCTTTTGTTGAGATGAATGCAGGTGTCGGTACCCTAAAAACCGTACACCCCCTGAGGTTACAAAGATCTCGAGGGAAGGTCGTCTACTTGGATTGAAGACCCTTGGAGACCCACTTGTCAGACATGACCGGACCTGCTTCTCCAACATGGTTAATCCCTAGGTCGCCACGTGTACCGCCAAACCGGAGCTACCGCCCACAAGGGGGAAGCTCCGGGCCAGGTACCGAAATGGCACCTCCGGACTTAACCCCTGACCGAGAGAAGCTCCGAACCAGACACGTGTCAGATAGCCCCGGAGCTACCTGCTTCCCATAGTAAGCTCCGGAGCCGCCACGTGTCCAAACGTCGGAGCTGGCAGCCTCTAACCTCCGGAAGACCTTGTAACGGCTCCGGATCTTCAAAGGAGAGCTAAGGACTTCAAGACCCGATTAAGCGTCATTAATGCCATATTAATGACGCTTAAACGGACGATCTTAACGCCAGTAACGGCACTGTCGGAGCCCGTTACAGAATCATTAACAGCAATTAATCGTGTATCAATACTAGTAACCGCCGGGGCCACATGTCGGGCCAGGCTAGCTTGTAACGGTCTGTCCTTGTACTATAAAAGGACAGGCCGACGATACATGCGAGATGTTCACAGACGTTCACGGACGTTGACAGAGGTGGACAAGCGATCATACTTGACAAGCTAATACAACACCAACACACCCGTGGAGTAGGGTATTACGCTCAGGCGGCCCGAACCACGTAAATCCTTGTGTCTCCTGTGTTAAATCGCAATTCACCTTCTTGAGTCTCCGCGCGCCCACACCGAACCACAAACTCCTTCAACACTTTAGCAGTGTCAGGAGAACTGTCGACTCCAACAGTCGACAGTTGGCGCGCCAGGTAGGGGCGCCTGAGATTTTCGAGAATGGTGAACTTCGCGGCTGGATCATCCAACGGCCAACCTGCTGCTCAGGCTGTTGGGGGCAATCCCTCCAACAGGCAGCCACCAGCAGGAGCCTCAGCACCAGCAGGAGCCACACTCCCACCACCACCATCTTCTCCGGCAAATCGTGCTGGGCAACGTGATGGTGCGCCGGCGTCACTTACTGTGTCGGCAAGTCATGACAACCCAGAACACGCGCTCCATGCAGCGTGTGCTCTTCTCCAACGTCCACCACCTCCGGATGCATCTCGAGATGCAATGGAGCAGTGGAGGGCCGATGTGGAGCATTTGGTCGCAGCAGCGGCCGAACGCCTCAACAACCAGGGTCCTCCTCCTTCGGGACGAGCCCCGTCACAGCGGCGGACTTTGTCAGGTAGACTTGGTCCGCACATCTCCAACAACAGGAGACGATCTGCATCACAACAGGTGACGTCGTTGCCCTCTGGGGCACGACGCACCCATACGGTATCCAGGCTTTCGACTTATGACCTCCGGGCGGAGCTTGATCGCTGATAGCGCCAACAGGATGGCCGTGTCCATATCGAGCGCGCTCGTGAAAGACGGGAAGCTCAGGACCTTTCTACTCTGGAAGGAGTAGGAGGAGGCTGTTCGGCCCTAGCCATGCACTTGCGCATGGTTAGATGGCCACAGAAGTTCCGGCCACACCTGCCGGAAAAATTCGACGAGACTGTCAACCCCGCCGAATTCCTTCAGATATACTCCACTGCAATCTTGGCAGCTGGAGGAAACGAGGCTGTAATGGCCAATTACTTTCCAGTGGCCTTAACTGGGACCGCCAGGTCCTGGTTTATGAGCCTTCCACCCAACTCTATCAACAGTTGGGAGGAGCTGTGCCGTCAGTTCACTGCCAACTTCGGGAGTTCATACACCCGACCAGGCACTGAACTGGACCTTTTTGCGGTCGTGCAAAAAGGGGGAGAATCTTTGCGGTCCTTCATCCAGAGGTTCTCTCAGGTACGCAACACAATCCCTTCTATCTCAAGCGCTTTTGTCATTGTGGCATTCAGACAGGGCGTACGGGACAAGAAGATGTTGGAGAAGCTGGCGATCAAAGAGATCACCAGCGTCACGGAACTCTTCAGCCTGGCAGACAAATGTGCTAGAGCTGCGGAGGGCCGTGAAATGCACTCCAAACCAGCCTCGGAGGATCACAAGAAATCCTCCAAAGAAGAAGCCGCTACCTCCGGGGGTGGCAAGAAGAAAAAGAAGACCAAGGGCAAGAAGAAGCCATCGGCCGGCACATCCAACGTTGCAGCTGCTGCAACTCCAGGTGGCCGGAGGCCACGCCCCGAGAAGCGACCTCGACCGTCTTCCGAAGACGGTGGCAAACCCAAAGTGTGGTGTCCCATTCACAAAACGGGCAGCCACGGTTTGGAAGACTGCCGGGAGGTCCAAAACCTTGTCGAGCGCTACAGCAAGCGCCGGGAAGGGTCCCCTTTCTGACAGAGGGAAGGAAAACAGAAGGTCGACGAAGCTCCGGCTGAAGAGGAGTTAGGGTTTCAGGACCCCAAAAAGGTCCTGAAGGCCGTCTACACCTCCGTCGACGATGAATCTGACGTCTCTGACAACGAGCGTCGGAAAACCATGAACACCATTTTTGGTGGATCATGGGACATCACCTCCCGTCGCGTCATCAAGACTATGCGGCGGGATATGGCCGTTGTAGCTCCTACGGCTAGACCGGAGCCACATCGAAAGTGGATGGACACATCCATCACTTTTGATGCTTCGGACTGTCCTCGAAGCATGGTCGGAGCTAGACAGTTACCTTTGATGGTATCTCCCACCATTAATAACATCCAGCTCCATCATGTTATGGTGGACGGAGGTTCGGGGCTGAACCTCATAAGCTTTGAAGCTTTTACCAAGCTTCAGCTCCGACCTTCGGATCTCCAGCCCTCTCGACCTTTCTCCGGAGTAGGTCCGGGGGCCATTACCCCACTCGGAGCTATAACTCTCCCCGTTACCTTCGGGACACGGGAGAAGTATCGCACCGAGAAGTTGGTCTTCGACGTCGCTCAGATCAACTTACCATTCAACGCCATCTTGGGTAGACCTGCCCTATACAAATTTATGGCAGCTGCTCATTATGGATACCTGGTGTTGAAGATGCCAACACCAGTAGGCATTCTCTGGATCCGCGGAGATCGCACCGCTGGAGTAACTACTCTGGAGGAGCTCCATGCACTCACCACGGTGCAAGAGGAGGACTCCAGACAGGAGCAAGCTCCGAAACCCTCGAGCATTCGTCAACGAGGCTCAACCTCTGCACCCCGTGTGCAGCCAAGCGGCGACACCGACATTCCCGTCAAAGTCGTCCAAATTGGTTCCGATGCCGCTCAAACCACCCGTATATCGGGAGGGTTGAACGACAAATAGGAACTCGCGCTCATCACTTTCCTCCGGGCTAATGTTGACGTGTTTGCCTGGCAACCGTCACAAATGCCTGGGATCCCCAGGGAAGTGATTGAGCACAATCTGAAGATTTACCCCGATGCTCGGCCTGTGCATCAGAAGCCTCGGAAGCAATCCGTAGAGCGGCAGAACTTCATCCGACAAGAAGTGAAGAAGTTGCTCGAAGCCGGATTCATCCGAGAAGTTTTCCATCCAAAATGGCTGGCGAACCCAGTCGTTGTGCCCAAGGCCGGCGGGAAGCTTCGAATGTGCATCGACTACACCACACTGAATAAGGCATGTCCAAAAGATCCATTCCCACTACCTAGAATAGATCAGATAGTGGATTCCACCTCCGGGTGTGAGTTACTGTGTTTCCTAGACGCATATTCTGGGTATCATCAAATCAGGATGTCTAGGGAGGATGAAGAGCATACTTCATTCATCACAGTAGATGGATTGTATTGTTACACAGCCATGCCATTTGGTCTCAAGAATGCAGCTTCAACTTTTGTACGAGCTATGTACAAAACTTTTGAAGAACTCATCAGAGACATAGTGGAAGTGTACGTCGATGACATCGTGGTCAAGGTCAAGAACAAGGAGTCCCTCTTGGACACCTTGCAGGCTGTCTTCGACAAGCTGCGGGCCACCCGCACGAAGCTAAACCCAGACAAGTGTGTCTTCGGGGTTAGCTCCGGAAAACTTCTTGGTTTCCTGGTAAGTCACCAGGGCATAGAGGCTAATCCGGCGAAGATAAAAGCCATTGAAGACATGCGGCCACCAACCCGCATCAAAAACGTCCAAAAGTTAACTGGGTGTCTAGCAGCCCTCAGCCGGTTCATATCAAGACTAGCGGAACGGGCACTTCCCTTCTTCAAGTTGTTGAGGAAGTCCGGACCATTCCAATGGTTCGAAGAAGCAGAGAAGGCATTCCAGGAGCTGAAACAGTTCCTCACCACCCTACCAATTCTGGTAGCTCCGAACCCTGGTGAGCCTTTGTTGCTTTATATTTCAGCTACTGACGAAGTCGTCAGTATGGTTCTGGTTGCGGAGAGACCGGAACTACCCCATACTCGGGAATCCAGACCCCCTCGGGAGGGTCCGGAGGTTCCTGAAAGTGAGTCTGGGTCCCAGCTCCCAGACTCAAATACACAAGAAGTCACTTCAGAAGACCCAGACTCCTCTAAGAGGGTCCAGGTCATTTCTGAAGAAGCTCCGGGTTCCTCCAGCCAGAACCCGGAAGTCCCCAAAGAGAATCTGGACTCCTCCGACAGGGTCCGGATCAATGAAGAGGAAACCCCGGACCCCTACGGGAGGGTCCGGACCATTCAACGCCCAGTATACTTCATCAGTGAAGTATTACATGATGCCAAGACTCGATATCTAGAGGTGCATAAGCTGCTTTATGCAGTTCTTATTGCCTCCAGGAAGCTTCGACACTACTTCCAAGCTCACAAAGTCTCGGTGGTGACCTCCTATCCACTTCGAGCGATCTTGCATAATCCCAATTCAACTAGGAATATTGCAAAGTGGGCAGCGGAATTGGCTGAATTCGATCTCGAATTCATTCCGAGGCAAGCAATCAAGAGTCAAGCGTTGGCAGATTTCGTGGCGGAATGGACTCCCTCTCCATCAAACCTTGGGGGCCCCAGCGAGCAGAAGACGGAGCATCAAGCTCCAGCCTTCACCGAGCCTCACTGGACCCTCTACTTCGATGGCTCCATGCAGAAGCAGGGGGCCGGAGCTGGAATCCTTCTCCTTGCACCGACTCGGGAGAAGGTAAAATACATGGTACACCTTGACTTCAAGGCAACCAACAACATGACGGAGTATGAAGCACTCATCTACGGACTAAAGGTGACACTGTCATACGGTGTCAAGCAACTGCTGGTCAAAGGAGATTCACAGCTCATCATCAAGCAGGTGAAGGGTGAATGCTCCTGCAATAATCTCCAGCTAGTTGCTTACCTCCTTGAAGTCCAGAGGCTTCAGAAGGACTTTGAAGTCCTAGACCTCCACCATGTTCAGCGTGCCCACAACGCTGAAGCCGACGAACTCTCGACGAAAGCGTCAACCGGAGCTCCAGCTCCTGAAGGAACTTTTGTCCGGAGATTGTCGAAACCCACAGTTCAGCCTGCCGAACTGAACGAAGGGGGCGAGATCAGCATCCCGAAGCTGACGGTCCCGATGGCCCTGTTACCATGGCAGCCATCAAGGGTCGTAGGTGCTGCCGGAAGCTCCGAGCAACCCAGCACGCAAGACTCAAATGCTCAAGTCAGTTCCGATGCATGGATCTCGGAGATCCGGAACTACTTGAAAGACAACATCCTTCCTGACGATGATGTATCCTCTGACCGAGTAGTCAGATTGGCTAAAAGATACACGCTGGTAGAAGAAGATCTCTACCGGCGCGGTGCCAACGGCATCCTAATGCGGTGCATCACAAGGGAAGAAGGATGCGAGCTCCTCGCAGAAATCCATGGAGGTGAGTGTGGGAACCACGCATCTTCCCGCACGCTGGTCGGAAAAGCCTTTCGGCATGGCTTCTACTGGCCTACAGCGCTCCAGGATGCCACTGAGCTGGTGAAGAAATGCGAAGCATGCCAATTTCATGCAAAGCAAATTCATTCCTGCTCATCCCTTACAAATGATACCTCCTACATGGCCCTTCGCTGTGTGGGGGATGGACTTCTTGGGACCCTTCCCAAGAGCCGTCGGAGGTTACAAGTTCCTGTACGTCGCCATTGACAAGTTCACCAAGTGGCCAGAAGCAACTCCAGTTGTGACGATCAACAAGCAATCTGCTATCAACTTTCTGCAATCCATTGTAAGCAGATCCGGAGTCCCAAACAAGATCATCACTAATAATGGGACTCAATTCACAAGCTCCGCATTCCAAGGATATTGCGAAGACCTCGGCATACAAGTTTGCTACGCCTCCGTAGCTCATCCAGCCAGCAATGGCCAAGCCGAGAGAGCAAATGCAGAAATCCTTAAAGGACTCAAAACGCGCACCTATGAGCGCTTGAAAAAGCACGGAGCCAACTGGATCGAAGAGCTTCCGCCCACTCTATGGGCCAACAGGACTTCTCCAAACCGGTCAATCGGAGAAACACCCTTCTTTCTGGTGTACGGAGCTGAAGCAATCCTTCCTCCGGAAATCACCTTGGGTTCGCTCCGGGTCCGGACCTTCGACGAAGCCGCGCAGGACCAGCTCCGGCGTGAAGACCTAGACCTCCTCGAGGAGGGAAGGTGCCAAGCAGGTGTTCAGAATGCCCAATATCGCCAAGCTCTACGGCGTTATCACCAGCGGCATGTACACAACTGACAGCTCGAGGAAGGCGATCTGGTGCTACGGAGAATACTATCCAGAGAAGGGTTAAACAAACTCTCCCCCGGCTGGGAGGGGCCCTTTCGAGTGATCAAAGTATCCCGTCCCGGAAGCGTTCGCTTGGCTACCGAGGATGGGACACCTCTCCCAAATCCTTGGAACATTGAGCACCTCCGTAAGTTCTACACTTAATACCACGGAGGTGAGTCTTGAGTAACTTGAGATGTATGTTATAGAGTCATTGTACAGAGTCGAGTAGTTCCTCCGGGAGAGCAGCCGGACCTTTCCTAAAAGGTCCGCAAATCTCATGCAGCACTTGTCACAGTCTCCGGACTAAAAGTGTGGCTAACTACCCTGGGTCAAACGAGAAACCAAACACACTTAGCCTGGTCCCGTACCCTAAGAGTGTACTTGTTTCCCCTGTACCCCGGACCTATAATGAAAGACATCTTCATGTGAAATAGACTCCACGTGCATTCATTTTGTGCAGGCTCAACATTTTTATTTTTATCTTTCTTGTCTATAAAAGAGACGTGCAATTCTTAAGAAATTTTTAGTTCGACCGGTTTATATACGATTCGAGTTGTATTGTCAGATTTTTTGGATTTAAATATCGTTTATGGCCAACTCGCCTGAAAGCCGCCAAGCCAATCTAGGGCCGGAGTGCGCTATCGACTTAGCCTGGTCAAGCACCCTAAGTACGCCACTCTACCTACACCCCGGCAGGCCGAAGTAAGGCGGGTCCATGGACAATTGGATCTAAGAGAAAAGACAACGCATCCGGTTGTATTTAAAATCGCGTTCAACTTAAAATTTTCTTGAGAATCGTAAGCCGCGACGAAATTATAGACAAGGAACGAATTTTACTATTTTTCTTGGCTTAAGTGTGCAGGAAAAATAAACTCTATGTTGATGGAGAAAAGCCGGAGCTAACCAAGCTCCGACTCCCCCAAGGGGGTCAACCGTCGACGCTGAGTAAAAGATGGTGAGAAGACCCCATAAATGGAGTCTGTTGCCAACAAACCAAGTGTTGGCAAAGGTCACTGCCGGAGCTACTAAGCTCTGACACCTCGGAGGACTAACTATCGACGCTCTACGTGTTAATAGAGGCTATTGCCGGAGCTACCAAGCTCCAGCGATGGAAAATGCCGGAGCTTCTAAGCTCCGACAACTTTAGGGGACCTTCACTATCAAAGACTTCGGACCTAAATTCTACAAGTTCGGAGCAAATTCGTCGTCAACAAAACTCAATATCCTTTTGGTACATGTTCACAATCAAATTGTGTACATCTATCAGGGGGCCAAGTGAAGATAAAGATGTTGAAGACAAAAAATGAAATTCGCAAAAATTTGGGGATTTCATTCATCTGGAGACAGGAGATTACATCTGGAGACAAGGGATTACAAAATTGAGGAAGAAGAAGAGAAAATACAAGTGAGAGCTAAAGAGATGGTCCTAGACCCTATGGAAGAACTCGGCGACCTTCTGGGCGACCTCTGACATGCTGGCTCGGGTAGCTTCGCCTTCTCCTTCGACGGGGCCTTCAAGCACCGGGTCCAGAGGAAATTGAGGGTTCCGACTGGTGTAGCACGTCAGCACATATTCTGTGACGTTCCTCGCCAGGGATTGCCCCTCGACCTCCAGTTGGTCCGCGATGACGTCGCCCACCTTGGAGAGCTTGCTACCTGCTGCGCTCAACGCCTGCAGCGCAAGGTCCGGCTCCGGCTCCGGATCATCCGGGCGCATGGGGCTAAAACCCATCGGCGTCAGTGCATCATTGGCTTTGCCTAGGAACTCCCAAATCTGCAGGGAGTCCGCCGTCCTCAGGCTCTTCACCTCTTCCAGGGATCTCTTGGTCGCTGTCAGTTCGGAATTCTCACGGGCGAGGCGCTCAACTTCTTTGGTGTTTTGCTGAATCTTTGCAGCAACCCGCCTCTCAAGTCTTCTGAGCTCCTCCTCCCGGAGGTGGATCTTGTTCCGACGATCGACCAGGTCCTTCTCCCTAGCCTCCACTTTCTTCTCCCGGGCAACAAGGGCACACTCGTATTCGTAGAGTTCCTGCCCCCGCACCCAGGTCTTCTCCTCTTCCTCGAGGCAACGCTCTTCCAACTTCTTAGTGCGCTCCCCGAGGCCCTTGTCAGCCAGAGCTACTTTCTCGGCGAGCTCCTCTTCCCTCCTCAGGACGTCATCCCGCAGCTCCAGGAGTTTCTGCTCTTCGTCCTCGAGCCGTCTCTCCCTCCCTTCGAGTGCCTCTCGGCGCTTGATGAGTGCGGCGTTGATGGCCTCAAGCTATTCGTGCCGAGCATTGGCCGCGTCGTTGGCAGCCTTGGCCTGATCGTGGATCTCCCGGGATTGAGCGTTGAGGGCATGAGTCATGCTCTCCCTGTCATCCAGCAGCTTGCCCCAGTACCCCAGGCGGATCTTCTCCCGCTTGATCCACTCCTTGTCGTCTGCTAGCCTCGACCGCGCCAGCTTAGTCTCAAAGTGGAGCCGATTGCGCCACCGCCTAAGGGTTTGGCGCTCCTCTTCAAGAGCCTTGCTGTCGTGGAAGAAGGCCAGTTGGACCTGACGCAGACTGGAGCAGGCGTTGTCGATAGACATCGATAGCGGGATGGGCTCCGGACCTGTTGGGGTCTCCTCCGCTGGTTCCAGCGGGTCTTCACATACAAAAATTGGGTCCCACTCTACAAGAGTGGAACCCTGAGCTTCCAAGGCACTAGGGCCGTCCTTCGGGATGGCCTCAGTCGCCATCGAAGAAGGCCCCGCCGCCAAGTCTTCATTCGCCCCCTCGGGCAGGGGGCCAGCGACTTCGCTTGGGCACTCCGGCTCGGCCGCAGGTACCATCAACATCGTCGCCTCCGGAACAGGAGCTGCTACAGGCTCCGACCGGGACACCTCTTCTGAGGGAGGCTCGAGCTCCCTCGCCTCTTCAACCGCCGGCTCTGTGACCGGCGCTCCAACAATAACCGGCTCAGCGACCGGTGCTTCGGAGGTAACCGGCTCAACTGCCAGAACTACCTCGACTTCCGGCTCGCATGCCGGAGCTTTAGTCACCTCCGGCTCAATCGCTGGGGGGGCTTCGACAAGTTCCGGCTCTGAGGCCGGGACTACTACTTCTTCCGGCTCTACAACCGGAGCTTCCACTACTGCAGCACCAGGACCCGGAGCTTCAACCTCCGAGACAAGTGCTGCTGGCGTGTCTTCACTCCCGTGGTCCGGCGCTACCACGGGAAATTCTGGGGACGAGTCGAGGTTCATGACCACGACAGCCAGCGCCGGAGCTGTCGCAGCCTCAGCCACCACCTGGGGCGGCACTGGGACAGGAGCAGAAGCTCCCACGGCCTCAGACATTGTGGCCGAGGGTGGAGCTTCACTCCCCTTCTTGGGGACGTTGCAGGGGATGGATAAAGAAAATTAACAAACAATCGCTACAATTAAAAAGTCAACCAAGGTAAAGATCAAAAATTACCTTGGAAGGCTTCCGCACCAGCTTGCGCGGAACCTTTTTCCCAGACGTTCCGGGCTGGCCATGGTCGGCGTAGGAGCTCCGGGAGGCCCCCCAAAACTTGTCGCAGCCACGGGCGTTTCCCGGGTCGAGGCTCTCCTCGATCGGGAGGAACCCCTGGACCTGCAGGCTCCCACCGTCCCAGGTGCTGGAGTCGTGCACCCGGAGCTAGCACCCCAGGAGGGCTCCACCACGGGGACAGACGCGCTCCGGGAGGATCCCACTGCATGAACAGTATCGTTCCGGAAGGACCCCACTACGGGGACAGTCGCCACGGCGGCAGAAGATCTTCCCCCCTGGGGAGAAGGAACCGAGGCGGAAGTAGCGGGCCTGACGGACCTTCCGTCGGCATGTCGTAGCTTCCTCTTCCGACTCTCCGGCTCCTCCGCCAGCTCCTTGCCCTTGCCGATGACCTCGACCCTCGGCTGTGGAGCAGGGACCGAGCAGTCTTCGGGCACCCCGGGGATTGCCACCCGGGTGGTTGGTCTTCTCTCGACGACACCAAGGTCGTCAAGCGCGGGCATCGTCCGCCGGAGCTCCCTGCTGAACTCCACTTCCATGTTCAGGGGGAGAAAGGCCGACGGTGAAGTCAAGTCATCACTGTCGACGTCGATGCCGTGCTAGAATTTCTTGAGGTGGAACTCCAAGGCCTTCCCCACCATGTTGGACTTCAACCCGGTCTCAACCCGGTCCTCGTCCATCACGCTGTTGAGGGCCCAGGCGAGCTTCTCCCTCCTCTTCAGCGGTGCCCACCTGTTGGCCAGGAAGTTGCAGAACACCGCCTGGGGAGTCAATCCTCCCTCCACGCATTGGCGGATCCTGGTCAGGGCAGGGTCGAAAGCTTCCGCCAGCACCGGAACTTCACTCCATATCGACGTGTCGATGCCGGGCAGACCGTCTGGCAGCTCCAACCGCTCATGCTCCTCCACCCTGACGACTATCCAATCTTTCTTCCAGTCATCCCACTTCCCGGAAGGGAACGACCGGAGGTACTTGAATGGGCACTTCTTGCGCTTCACAAAGTAGTAGAAGCCAAGGTACTCATTGCTCCGGCCGGTGGTGTGAACGGTGAAGAAGGTTCGGAAGAGCTCGACGCAGGGGGGGGATGCCCACCCACATCTCGCAGAAGTGGACAAAGATGGACACGAGAGAATGGAGTGAGGGCCAAGGTGGTATAGCTGCAGACCATAGAAGTCTAGCAGCATCAAGAAGAAAGAAGAAAAAGGTGGGATCAGCCCCACCATGGCGTACGAAGAAAAGTACACCATCTCGCCAGTGCGCTCCTTCTCAAAGGGGAGCTCTCCGCCGGCACGAACCAAGCGGTTGAAGAAGTCCGAGGACCACCCCATGAGGGCCCGGACCTTCTTCAAATCGTTGTCAGTCTTCAGGCGACTCTCACGCAGACCCAACTCCATCGCGGCACAGCTAGGCAAGAGAAGAGGAGCGAAGTACGAGCCGGGAGTTTGAGCGCAAGATCAGATGAGAGGCGTAAAGAACTCCCGACGGTGCGCGCTTTCCTTCTTAAGTAAGCCCTCGCAACGCTTGGATGGAAATTGCAGGGAAGTCGAAGATACTACTCAAGAATTCAACCCAACCGATGACAAGAGGGCCCGGGACCACCCCGACGATCAAGTCAAAGCTCTTACCCAGGCGAACGGTTGTCATCACGAGGCGGGAAACCCAAAGGCGGCGGCCTGACAGGGCGCGCGGAACCGATACGGTTTTCGTATCGGGAACCGGCGACCTTCAATTGCGTGAGATCCGCACGTCAAAGATCTCATCTGCCGCCTGAGGTGCGCCACGCGGCGGGATCTAACTGTAAAACCCTGCCAACGGCACCTCCAAAGACCGTTGAAGACCCAGTTCAAGAGTCGCAAGGATGGACCCACCTCCGACGGAACGACTTCACGCCAGTGACCTTCCTCGGAGGTAGGTCCAGGGGCCACTGTCGGTACCCTAAAAACCGTACACCCCCTGAGGTTACAAAGATCTCGAGGGAAGGTCGTCTACTTGGATTGAAGACCCTCGGAGACCCACTTGTCAGACATGACCGGACCTGCTTCTCAACATGGTTAATCCCTAGGTCGCCACGTGTACCGCCAAACCGGAGCTACCGCCCACAAGGGGGAAGCTCCGGGCCAGGTACCGAAATGGCACCTCTGGACTTAACCCCTGACCTAGAGAAGCTCCGGACCTGACACGTGTCAGATAGCCCCGGAGCTACCTGCTTCCCATAGTAAGCTCTGGAGCCGCCACGTGTCCAAACGTCGGAGCTGGCAGCCTCTAACCTCCGGAAGACCTTGTAACGGCTCCGGATCTTCAAAGGAGAGCCAAGGACTTCAAGACCAGATTAAGCGTCATTAATGCCATATTAATGACACTTAAACGAACGATCTTAACGCCAGTAACGGCACTGTCGGAGCCCGTTACAGAATCATTAACAGCAATTAATCGTGTATCAATACTAGTAACCGTCGGGGCCACATGTCGGGCCAGGCTAGCTTGTAACGGTCTGTCCTTGTACTATAAAAGGACAGGCCGACGATACACGCGAGACGTTCACAGACGTTCACAGACGTTCACGGACGTTGACAGAGGTGGACAAGCGATCATACTTGACAAGCTAATACAACACCAACACACCCGTGGAGTAGGGTATTACGCTCAGGCGGCCCGAACCACGTAAATCCTTGTGTCTCCTGTGTTAAATCGCAATTCACCTTCTTGAGTCTCCGCGCGCCCACACCGAACCACAAACTCCTTCAACACTTTAGCAGTGTCAGGAGAACTGTCGACTCCAACAGTCGACAGCAGGGAAATAGTGAAAAATGAGCAAAATGCCAAAAAGAAGGGAAATGGAAAGCAAAGTGGATTTGAGCTCAAGGAGAAGAAAATAGTAGACTATTATGTGTGGAGTGTGTTAAGGAAACACACCCAAGAGCTCAATCACTTTCATGCACACACACACAATGCACAAAGTTATACAAGACCGGACTAGTCTGATATCAGCTGGACTAGTCCGATATCACTCTCTGCACGAAATCGGACAAGTCCGGTATCCACCAGACTAGTCCGATATCCTTCTGATCCACTTCGGACTAGTCCTCCCCAATGCGGACTAGTCCTCAACACAATGCACAAGTCACTCAAAATCGGACAAGTCCGTTGTGAACCGGACTAGTCCGATATTCTTTCTGATCCTCTTCGGACAAGTCCGGTGTCTACACGGACTAGTCCGATATACACACTGATATAAATCGGACAAGTCCTCCAAGTGCGGACTTGTCATCTTAAACACTTAGGGTTTCATATGCCCGGACAAGTCCGATGTCAATCGGACTAGTCCGAAGATTTCCAGCAGTGAAATCGGACAAGTCCGTTTTCAACCGGACTAGTCCGATATTCCTGGACACTTAGGGTTTGCTACACACAGCACACCGGACTAGTCCGGTGACCACCACGGACTAGTCCGATCTTTCTGAACCCTAACAGTCACTTTTAGAAACCCCATATAAATAGAGGTGCACGGCCCACTTTTACACTCTCTCGAACCCTAGCGCCGTCACACCTCCCAAGAGACTCAAAAACCACCTCTCTCCACGAAGTTGAGTGCAAAATCGATCAATCTATTGAAGATCACTTCTAGATCATTGGAGAGACACTTGACACACATCATTGAGTTCTTGGTTTGATTCTCTAACACACTCTTGCGTTTCAATTTGTAATTTTCGAGTGTGTTATTGGTGGAGTTGTAAGTTGTAATCAAGGGAGCTCTCAACGTGTGAGAACGCCCCTTCAACTTGGTTATTTACCCTTTGTGATTAGTGGAAGAGGATTGGTCTTCGTGGCGATCCGACGAGGAAAGGGTTGGAGAAGACCCGGTCCTTTTGTGGGCTCCTCAACGTGGACGTAGGTTGCCTTCGTGGTAGCCGAACCACGGGATAAATCGTGTGTCTTGTCCTTTTGTGTTCTTCATCTTAATTGATCATCTTAATCTAGGGTTTGATTCACTTTGTTCAATTTGAGTTAAAGTGTTGATCAAGAATCTTAATTGTAATAGAATTCGACATACAACTATTAACCTGTCATTCAATTCTATAATTCCGCTGCAAACACTAACGAATCAATCAAATTGTTTAAACTTGATCAACTTAGCCCGTGAAAACCGGACTAGTCCGCACTTTACCGGACTAGTCCGATATCTCTGGTATTGACTCTGTTGTTGAGTGTTACAGGAACCGAGAAAATTCAAAAAGGCCTATTCACCCCCCCTCTAGGCCTACATTCAACATAACTAACTGATATCTTAATATAGGCGCAAAGTGGTCAAGAACACTTGCCTTGGTTCAGCTACCTAGGTGCTTCAAAGTCCTGGCCTTGAAGATTGTAGAACGGCTCCGAGCAGGTTTTGGATACGCCAACACGCATGCAATGATACGAGCACATCATAAGGACAAGGTACAGAGACGACAAGATATAACAGCAAGCACATCAAAGACCTACGCATTTGCGAGACGTTTCACATTTAATTATTTATTTATGTATGGTGGAACGATTTTAATGATTTACATGATGATTAGAGTGATAAAAATATGTACTCAGCAAAGTATATTGGCTTAAATGAAGTTACAGATTTCTAATTGGGTTAAAATGCCAACTCAGGAATTTTCTATGGATTTTTCCTCAACTTTTTATTTCACACCAGAGCTAAATACCTTGTTCACCATTAAAGTTATGATTAAAATATTACTACCAACTCCCTAGGGGTTTTCTAATAAAAATCTGATTGCAGATATGAGTTTTTAACGAGTCTGATGCGAAAATGCCTGCTCAGGAGCTTGATTTCTATAAAGATCAGGGGCTTGGATGCAAATCTACGGCGTTACAGGCCTTCATTGAATGTGTGCCGCTGAATTTAATTTCAGTGGCTCATATTTTATACAAACGAAGGGGTATCCTTATTCTAATCCTGGCCGTCGCTGTAAAATCAAGGGCATGGAGGAGGCCACGTCGCCCTCATCAGAGAAGGCTGCGGCGCCCTAGGCAGCACGGCGGTGCTCCATGGCCGGCCGCCGGAGCTTGGCGAAATCGGCACTCCAATGCCTTAAACTTGTATTTTTCTACGGAAATCGAAGTATGGGAGGATTAAAACCTCACCTCGGTTGGTTTTGTTGACTGGAACGGCGAGAAACGGAGAGTCGACGGTGGTGGACGGCGGTAGGCTTCGAGCTTCCCCGCAGTTAGCCCCAACGTTGTTAATCCCCGACGAATCCTGGCCGGAAAGGTTCTGTAAATCCAAACAAGTGATCAGATGGAAGAGGAGAGGACGGAATCGACGGGAACGCGAGGGAGGCGGCGAGTCTCACCGTGAGCAAAAATGCACGAGCAAAGTCGTGGAAACTGCGGCTGCTGGGCAAAATACCCGGAGTAGGAACGCGTGCGCGTGTGGGGGTGGTTGCCAGGGTGGGCGAGGGGTCGTGCGTGGAAGAATCGGAGTGGAGCGACGTGCGCACGGCCAAATCAGAGCAGCAATTGAGGGAGGAAGAAGGAACTGCCACGCGGGTCCCGCAAATCAGTGAGAGAGAGGGAGAGAAGCAGCTGGGCTGGCTGGTACAGATTCGGCCCAAGGCGAGTTTTCTTCTTTTATTCATTTTCTTTTTACGTTTTCATTCTTTTGTATTCAAATTTGAACGAATTTGCTAACGTTTTTCGAAAATACAAATTTTTTACACACAAATGCATGATGAGGGCGCAGCTTCTACAATTTTCTTTTGAGTTCAAATAATTTATAAAAGTAGAACATTATAATTACAATAACAATTTAGGTAATCCGAATCCTACGGGTTGTAACCTGGATAGTTCTGAAATATTCGGGTATAGACAATTCGTAACCGAAAAATAATTTTGTGTTTTGAGATTTCGGATTTTAAGATTTCAGGTTCGGTTTTCATTAGGTTCGATCTTCGGTTTTGAGTTTTACACCAACTACTAAAGTTGAGGTGTCGATCTGGATGCACCGGCGGAAACGAAATCCCAGTTACTGCAGCTGACTAGTGAGATCAAATAGCATGGAGCCCACCTATCAGCAGGCCCGGGCGAGGGGCAGGTGCGATGGCACAGGGCCCCCAATTTGCAGGGGCCCCATTTCTGACATCAGGTCTGCTGTGTATTATAGTTGATCCAATTAAATTGATCTGTTGATACTTGATTAGCATGATACTCTGATTGTTTCATCCATATCGCTGACAATATCTCATCAACCATGATTACTGTGATTTGGCCAGAGTTATACATACACCCTATCTTATTTGAAAATTAGTGTTTAAAAAAGAGTTACTGTCCATAGTTGATGGACTTGCTAGCCAGTGTCTAACCGCCGTCATCTCAATTCTTATAGCAACTCTTCCTAGTTCAGCGAGAGCTAGACGTCCCAAGTGCCGTATTAAAATAATAATAAAAATCTAAAGTGTCATTAAAAGGCATGAACAATATGATACATTAAGAAACTTTAAACACAATTATTATTGATTTATAATCTGAATTTTGTAGAGATAAATTTCATTTTCATATATCGTACGGGGCCTCGGATTTTACCGGCCCGACCCTGCCTATCAGCTACACGTGCACGGACACAGAGGCAGTGGGGCATCGTCCTCGCAGCCTCGACGGGAGGCCACCGACTGCGGGAGGAGAGAGCAAGGGGAGGCGACCGATTTTGGAAGGCGACCTGACGTTGGGCTTTGAGTTTTGGTTCCATCGGGTGGTAATCCAGACATTGTGGGTTGAAACCTGAAATATCTAGGATAATTTCAGAATTTTTTATCTGCTGGCTGTGAAAATCATTCGAGTGTCGGGCTTCCGATGTCGGGTATGTGCCCAGAGCACACAATTTCTAGATTGTGCGGACGCAGATAGTTCGGGTTTTAAAATTCAGGATTACCGGAACCCTGACTTGGCCCATGCGTTTTAGTGGGCCGAAATAATAAGGATAAACATTTTCTCTGGGGCTTCAATTGTAAGCAGGCAGAAATTTACTGGGCTAACTGTTTTTCAGCTGCCTAAACTTGGTCACCATTCATTATCAAAAAATACTTGGTCACCATTCAATGATTTAATCAAAGGCTCGCCAGATAAATTTCACGCACAAGAAAGTCCGGTCCATTTCAGTCTATGAAATGCAAGAACGGCCCCACCTCTTTCGCTCGGGCTCCTCCCATGTCCCCTCCTCATGTATGTCGTCGAGCCTCCGAGGACACTGCGTGAACTTTGAAGGCTCACAGGTTTCAGTACAGCATGATCATTTACTGGTATCACGGTGTACGAGTGGCACACCATATGCAGTCCCAGTGCCCGTTATATCGTCATAAAAAAACTGTTGTGTTTCTGTTCCAATGTTTACGCCTGCTTTTAGTACGGACGCGTCATTTACTGCTACTGTGGAGCACAGCGCAGCGCCCTGTGAAGTTTTGCAGCCGTTGCACCTCCCGGGGCCCGGGCACTATTGATGGCGCTGGCACGGCAGGTAAGAAGCTACGCGAGGCAGGGTACTGTTTCCAGTCGATAGCAATTGCGAACAGTCTTCACGGCTGATGCAGGACAGTGCTGCACCTTCAGAACGATCAACACACAGCCGGAACCAGCCGTCAACGCAAGGAACGTTCTGGTATGGGATGGGAACTGTCTAGTTGCTGCCTGCCACACATTTTTTTTTTTTTGCTCATCGAGTCATCGGCAAGGATCACAACTAAGAGCACACTCATCGCGTGTTCCTAGCTGTCTCAGAAGTCGTCGCACTGAGGGCAATGCCGAGCGCCCGAGCGAGTGCTGCCGGCGTGGAGTCTATACGCGTTTCCCATCGAGTGGTACTTGCGGGGATTCGACGCGAGGCGACTGCGTGGCATGCGCGCTTCACCGTAAAGCTACGGCTCGCACATGATCCGTAGACCGCTATCAGCGTGCCAACCGAGGCGGCGGAGGAATGATAAACAACAACGCATCAGAACGTGACCATCTTCTTCCCGGCTCCCTTTTTACAGTTCACAAAGACGGTGTGCTTGGACGAGGCCGGAGCACCGGGGCCATGCACTTTCCCTCCAAATGCCACTCGCGACCCGGAGTAAAATATATTGGATCCCGAGCTGGGAAAGATGGCGTCGGTGCAAGTGGAGATCAATCATGGCGCTCCACCTTGGAAGCTTTATCACAACCCCCACTACTACTTCCACGGTGGCCACAGTCTCGGCGTCGTCTCCTCTTCGCGATCCTCTTGTCATGGCGGGGACACAGAGTCGCCTACTATGATCGTCGTATTCGACGACGAAGACGACAACGGCGGGACGGAAGAGGAGGTGGAGCTTGATCAAGGGTACGGCGCCATGTCGTCGGATCTGGAGCTCTGCGTGGATCGCATCAGGGAGCTCAGGGCCGAGCTCGAGTTCGAGCGACGAAAGCGGCGGAACGCGGAGGCGCTGGTCGTGGAGCTCGCCGAGGAGCGCCGGCGCCGCGAGGCCGCGGAGGCCGAGTGCTGCGCCTTGCGGGAGGAGGCTGGCGCCGTGCGCGCAGGGGTGGAGCGCGTGCTGGAGGAGGTCGCGGAGGAGCGGCGGATGCTGCGCGTCGCAGAGCTCTGGCGCGAGGAGCGGGTGCAGATGAAGCTCGCCGACGCCCAGGCGGCGATGGAAGAGAAGCTGAGGGAGATCGACGACGCCGTCGTCGGGCTCCAAGCCACAATCAGTGGCAGCAGGAACAGCCGCTGCAGCAACAGTAGCCCAGTCGGCAAGTCGAGCACCCGGAGTCAACACGGTCAGCAGAGCCCAAGCCTGAGTCAGCACGGGCAACTGCACCGGCGTGAGGCCGCCGCGGGCGAGAACCCGCACATACGGCGAGGGATCAAGGGGTTCGTGGAGTTCCCCAAGACGGTCAAGGTGGTGCGGCCGCGCGAGGGGCGGGTGGATCTTGCGTCCGACCTCGAGTGCCAGCGAGCGCAGCTGCGCGTCCTCATGCGGCACCGAAGTCCGGCCGCCGGCATGGGGCTCATCGGCGCCGCGGAGAACCTGGTCCTGTAGTGTAGTGTAGTGTAGTGTAAGGTGGATCTCTGTTTTTACTCTGTTTCTTTAGCAGTTTTGGCTAAACCGTTCTGTTCTAGTTGGCATTCACGTTTTGGTCGGAACGCTCTGGCCAATTAATGGGTGTCATGCTACTGATCATGCAATCTACGACGATATAACCCCGGACACAATCATGGAGGAACACATGATGGAAATTGGTACTTGGACTGCCTCAAATTTTGCACCTTAGACCGTTTGCAGTGGTTCACCTCTATATCCTACCTCTATACCTTTTTTACAGTTACTTCTAAAAGATTCCCTCCTTTACAGTTTTGTTTCCCACGCTGGTTCACCTCTATATACCACCTCTATACCAACTACCATCTATTTTATATTATATCATATCATACAACTACCTCTTCTTTTTTATTTTTCTCTATTTCATCTTTATTCCAATTATTTGTTCTTGTTCATCTCTTTATTTTCTTTTTTTATCTTTTATCTATTTTTCCTTATTTTCTAAATTTTCCCCTCTTTTCCCTTTTTCTTTTCTCTTATTTCCCTCCCTTCCTTCCCACGTTCTAGAATGTTCCAGACAGATTATTTTCATCCCCAGCCGCTCCACCGCCGACAGCGCCGCCCCCGCTTCGCCGCCCCCTCCGCCGCCCCCGTGCTCGCCTCGCCGCTCCCGCTCCGCCGCCCCACCTCGCACGCCCCCGCTCCCGCTCCGCCGCCCCGCCTCGCATGCCCCCGCCCGTGCTCGCCTCGCCGCCCTCCCTCTGGCTCCGCCGCACGTCTCCGGCGCTCGCCGTGGGGCGCCTCTCCCTCTTCGCCGCCCCTCCCGCTCCGCCGCCGATAGCGTCGCCCCCGCTCCCGCTCTGCCGCCCCGCCCGTGCTCGCCTCGTCGCCCGCGCACCCGCTCCGCCTCCCCGCTTCGCTGCCCCCGCTCCCGTTACGCTGCCCCGCCTCGCACGCCCCCGCCCGTGCTCGCCTTGCCGCGCCCCCGCCCGTGCTCGCCTTGCCGCCTGCGCTCCCGCTCCGCTGCCCCACCTCACACGCCCCCACCTGTGCTCGCCTCGCCGCCCTCCCTCCGGCTCCGCCGCACGTCTCCGATGCTTGCCGTCGAGCGCCTCTCCCTCTTCGCCGCCCCTCCCGCTCCGCCGCGCGTCGGTCTCCCGTCTTCGCCCTCGGCCATCACGCGCGGGAAGCAACCGTCGAGTGTTCTCTCTCCTCTTAGCGATCCCTCCACATGTAGCGCGACACTGTTGAAAAACCTATTTTACAGATCGCTATACAAGTACTGCTGCGGGTAAGTTTTTCGTCTAGGGAGCGCTATATCCGCATAGAGGTGGTTTTACAGGCCCCGTCGGTCTTAGACTGACATGCATTTCAAACAACAGAGTGAAGAAATGCATGAACACTGAAACGGGTCAGACATTACATTGCCCAAACGCTAGTACTATTGGGGCAAATGAGGCTACACCTACAACTGAACGGGAATAAGTATGGTTGACACGCTACTATAGCTGAGACGCAGGCAAGAGACTTCCGAAAAGAACTCGAAGTCTAGGAATTTGCCTACAGATTCCACATCTGCACCTGCCATCCTCTTGCTGCTGTTGTCTATCGGCGGCACCCTCTCCACGGGCGCTGGCTTCGTCGGCACCGCCACGGCAACCGGCTCGACGGCCCTAGAAACGCCGGGTGGTGTAGTGCTCCGTATGAGAGCCCAGTTCACGCCTTCGAAGAACGGGTGCTGCTTTATCTCGGCCGCTCCCCTCTTCACGCCGAGCCGGCTCTGAGGCTCTTTTGTTGGATATGTGTCGAATATTGTGTACGAGTTGGTTACGATAGGACTTTGAGTTGTATTAGCGGTGGGGTGTAGAGTTTGTGTTGGACTCTTTACCGGCCTCCTTATAAATATGAGGGGAGGGCCTCTGTTGTAACCACGACAAAAACAACATATTGGGGAGGAGCGCCCGTAGTCATGCCCCGGGGATGTAGGCTTCGGCCGAACCTCGTTAACAAATATCGTGCCTCGCGTGTCGTCCGTGATCTTGCATCGATGACTCTGAAGATCCATTGTCGCTTACGCGTGTCTGTTTTCTAACAAGTGGTATCAGAGCCAAGGTTGGATTGGATCTAGAGGTGATGTGGAAGATCATCGTGGAGGTGCAAGGATCATGCTCGACGGGCACCGTGAAACTGCTTGATGCGGTGCGAGGTGGAGCATGGCGGCGATCGACGATTTGATCGGTGTTGTCGGACACTCTAGGCAGGCGGTCTAGACCGTCCGACAGGCTGCAACCGGCGAGGATCGTCCAGACGTGGAGATCAAACCGGTACGGTGGCCGTTGAAGACGTCGCGGTGACGCCGGCGACTTCGGCTTGCGATCAGACCAGCGGCTAGACGTGGCGAAAGCTGGAGAGATCGAAGCGTGGGAACATCGCGACAAGGCGGTGTATCCGGTGTTGCACAAAGGCGGTGTCGCGATACGCAAGCAGATTGTATCGACGATACGGGTGGCCAAAGTGCGACATACTCGTGCAAAGGGATGCATGAGGGCGTGATGCTGCAGCAAGTCTTGGTGATGTGCTGACAGGCGCAAGACAAGGAGTTGGAGCAGTACGCAAAGGATGATAGTTGACTAGACGATCACGATGGTGCAGCAGAGTTAGGAGGCGCGATACGAGGTTGGCTCCTGTACCGTCGTTTATGGAGTCATCGTGGTTGCGGGAGCTTGGAGTCGTTATTTGATTTTTTCAGTTGCATCAAGCGCCCGTAAAAGTATCAGAAAGGGAGTCGGATGCGGAACCAACATGCAGGTAAAACTTGTGATTGGCTGGGACTGCAAGGCAAGTTTGTGGGCGATGGACAGTAATCACATCAGACTCGTGATTCGTGGGGGTGCGCAAGCAAGCTTGTGCGTGGTGGTCTGGTGGACAGCAATCACGTGAGCCTGAGTTGGAGAGATGTAATCAGAAGGAAAAAGGCATGTTTGGATGGAGTCTGTTTTGTTTTTTTTCTTTTGATTGGACATGGAGACCGAGTTTGACTAGACCACATGAAAACTCGGGTCATGACTCCGTATCTGACTTTGATACGATAGAAGGGTCTGCAGTGCTTATAAAAGAAATCAGAGCTCGGGTCAAGCAACACAGGACAATTGGAGCAAGCACGTACGCATCTAGACTGCAGTTTAAATCGAAGCATCGATTGTTTTTTTTTGTGCAGAAGGAGAAAAGGCGTACGACAAGCTCAGATTGTTGCAAGGCAGAGGCGCTGGTGGGTGGTGCGGAAAGTGATCGTGAGATCAACATCGGCAGTCTTGCGATCAAGGAATAGAACTTGGTCGTGCAAGACGGAGGGGATTGATTCGCCTGCTATTGCAGTCAACGAGGCAAGCAGATCATACGGTAAGACTGGTGGAAAAGAGCCGGTAAAACCGTGTGTTGGCGGGATGGCGCCAACGGGTACAAGATTTGATATGGTGAAGTTTGATGGCAGCGGCAACTTTGGCTTGTGGCAGATAAGGGTGAAAGATTTGTTGGCACAACAAAGTCTTTTGTCCGTTCTGAAGGCGAAAAAGCCGGCCAAGATGGAGGATGACGAGTGGGAGGAGAAACAGATGCAAGCAGCTGCAACCATACGGCTGTGTCTGTCCGACAATGTCATGTACCATGTTATCGGGTTGACTACACCGAAGGAAATCTGGGATAAGCTGGAAAATCAGTTCATGTCGAAAACTTTGACGACCAAGTTGTATTTGAAGCAAAAATTATATGGACTGAAGATGCAGGAAGGGTCTGATCTTGCAGAGCACATAAATATCTTCAATCAAAGGGTCACAGATCTAGGACAGCTAGATGTGAAAATTGATGATGAAGACAAGGCAATAATTCTTTTATGCTCGTTACCACCATCTTATGAGCAAACGGTCACGACTCTGACATTCGGCAAGGATTCCATCAAAATTGAAGATGTTACTGCGGCGTTACTAGCTCAAGAGCAAAGAAGGAAGAACAATGCAGTGGACGAACCTCAAGCTGAAGGTTTGCTGATCAGAGGTGAGAATGCGAAGGAGAAGGTGGAGGCTAAGAGCAAGAAGAAGAAAAAGGTACAGTGCTATTTCTGCAAGGAGTGGGGACATATTAAAAGGGATTGTCCAGCAAAAGTGAAGGGCTCAAGTGCTAATGTGGTAATTCCTAAGAGTGACTCAGATAGCGACGGTGATGTTCTCTCAGTGGGTATCGAAATACAGTCAACTGAAGCATGGGTGTTAGATTCAGCAAGCTCTTTTCATGCGACACACAAAAAGGAGTGGTTCTCTTCGTACAAGTCAGGTGATTTTGGCAAAGCTTATTTGGGAGATGATAGGGGACATCCTATTATTGGAATAGGCGAGATCAAGATCAAGACACAAGACGGAGGTGAGCACGTGCTTCAAGGTGTTAAGCATGTACCAAAGCTGCAAAGAAATCTAATTTCGCTTGGGGCTCTACATCGTGATGGTCTATTATTCCGGGCTGAGCCGGATGGAAAGACAATGAAAGTCATGGATGGAGATGAGACTGTGATGATAGGAGAGAGAGAGGTATCAAATTTGTACAAGTTACAAGGGTGTTCTGTTGCAGGTGGAGTCATAGAAGATGGAGTTGCGGAGATAGCGGTGTTCTCTTTGGACGGCGAGTCTAAGGTGTTGGACTCGTCGGGTGGCTCTCCGTGAGCTGCGAAGTCGACAACTCAAGTCCGAGTACATAGAGATTCGCACACGACAACTTCAAGGTGGTGTAATATTCGCCAAGGTGGAGTTTGTTGGATATGTGTCGAATATTGTGTACGAGTTGGTTACGATAGGACTTTGAGTTGTATTAGCGGTGGGGTGTAGAGTTTGTGTTGGACTCTTTACCGGCCTCCTTATAAATATGAGGGGAGGGCCTCTGTTGTAACCACGACAAAAACAACATATTGGGGAGGAGCCCCGTAGTCATGCCCCGGGGATGTAGGCTTCGGCCGAACCTCGTTAACAAATATCGTGCCTCGCGTGTCGTCCGTGATCTTGCATCGATGACTCTGAAGATCCATTGTCGCTTCCGCGTGTCTGTTTTCTAACATCTTTGGCCAGCAAGCCTCTGATCAGGTCCCTGCTCGCGTTGCTCATCGCCGGGCAGTCCGGGAACTTGAGCTGCTGGCCAACGACGTTGAACAGCATCGCGCGGTTGGTCTGGCCCTTGAACGGCGTCTGGCCGTACATCAGCTCGTGTAGGAAGATGTCGAACGTCCACCAGTCCACCGCGCTGCCATGGCCATCCCCCTTGATGATCTCCGGGGCAAGGTACTCGTGCGTTCCGACGAACGACATGGATTGCGCACCGGTCGGCTCGACCACGAGCTCCGGAAGGCCGGCGGACGCCTGCTGTTGCTTCGCTTCGTCACTCTTTGATTTCTTGGTGGTGCCGCTCTTCTTGCTCATCGGGTTGAACAGCTTGGGCATGAAGCATGTCGGCTGGATGCGCGCGGGCTGGGCACAGGTCTGCGCGTTCCTGGGATCAGGGTGCAGGGAAGATCTCACCAGCGTTGGCGGCACATCACAGCGGAGGGAGAGATCAAAGTCGGATAGCATGATATGGCCGTCTTCCCTGACGAGGACGTTCTCCGGCTTCAGATCTCTGTAGACTACTCCAAGCATGTGCAGGTATTCTAGAGCAAGAAGCACTTCTGTGGCGTAGAACCTGAAAACAATAGAATGTTGTTACTCCATTCCACGGTTACCACATTAAGTTTCTTTTACGTTTCGTTTAGCAATTAATCACCTAGGCTAGTTAATATGCATGCACACGTTCTGTGGCTGAACGTTTCTGTAGAGCTCCACTAACGCGTCATGGGTGGAGTGCGTCACGCGTATAGCGCGCATAGAAGCCGAAACTGCCGGTCCATTTAATGTTCCATTTAAACGTCGGCCAACATCGTGTACCCGACACTCACGAGGACCAACTACACTGAGTGGTCACTCGTGATGATGGTGAACCTTCAAGCCACCGGGCTTTGGGACATCATTGAGTCCGGCGCCATCGACTACCGTGACGATTGTACCGCACTCGCTGCCATCCTCCCCGCCGTGCCGCCGAAGATGCAGGCTGGGTTGGCTGTGAAGCCTACGGCGTCAGACACGTGGGAGGCGATTCGCCAGATGCACGTCGGTGCTGACCGCGTCAAGGAGGCCAATGTCGAGCGCCTGCGGCGGGACTTGCCGACATCGAGTTCAAACTTGGTGAGTCGGTCGAAGACTTCTCGTTGCGGCTCAACGCTGTGACTAGTCAACTTCGCGTCCTCGGAGATGACATCTCTGACAAGGAGGTGATCAAGAAGATGTTGTATGTCGTCCCCGACAAGCTCGAGCAGGTGGCGATCTCCATGGAGACCCTCCTCGACCTTGGCTCCATGTCAATTGAGGAGGTGGTTGGGATGCTCCGTGCAGTCGAGATGAGGAAGAAGAAACCGTCCCCTACGAAGGAGGGTGGGGGTCGTCTGCTTCTCACAGAGGAGGAGTGGATGGCCCAGATGAAGTCACGGAAGGGCTCCAGTTTCAACTCCAGCATCCAAAACTCTGGCAGTGGCAAGAGCGCCAGCAAGAACAGAGGGGCTAAATCGAATCCCATTGAAGGCCGGAAGAACTCTGCGGGCCACGACGACACATGTAACTATTGCGGTAAGAAAAGTCACTGGGCCAAGGAATGCCGCAAGAAGAAGCGAGACGAGGCGGCCCAGGCTCACTTGGCCAAGGAGAAGAGGAGGAGCATAGCCTGTTGATGGCTCACTTCGTCATCCTCAACCCTCGTCCACTTGCTTCCTCGACTCCAGCGCCACATTGCACTGTCCACGTCCAAGAGTAGAAGGTGTTCGTTGACCTCGGTTTGGGGGAGCAGCAAGATCGTGGCGATGGGTGCTCGACACCGGAGCCACGAACCACATGAAGGGTTCCAAGGATATCTTTGCTGAGCTCGACACCCAGATCTACGGTACCGTCAAGTTCAGCGATGACTCCATCACCAACATCAAGGGTCGGGGAACCATTATCCTCACCTGCAAGAACGGGGAGCACCGTGCACTCATCGTGTACTATATTCCCCGACTGAAGGTGAGCATCCTCAGCATCGGCCAACTAGACGAGACGGGATGTCGCGTCAACATCAACGACGACATCCTACGCATCTTCGACCAGCACGACATCCTCCTCGCCAAGGTCGGCTGGGACAAGTCGCGCCTCTACCACCTAGATCTGGTAGTCGGGCGTCCGGTATGCCTGGCGGCACATGCCTCTGAGGCAGCATGGCAGTGGCACGCCCGCTACGGGCACCTAAACTTCGGCTCGCTACGGAAGCTGGCGACCCAGAAGATGGTACGAGGATTGCCGGAGCTCACCCAGGTGGAGAAGGTGTGCGATAGTTGCCTGGTCAGCAAGCAGCGTCGGGCACCATTCCCGGCTCAGGCAAGGGGACGAGCAGAGTCGACTCTTGAACTGGTCCACGACGATCTGTGCGGACCCATCATTCCGGCAACGCCCAGTGGTAACAAGTACTTTCTGCTTCTTGTTGATGACATGAGCCGGTACATGTGGCTTCGACTCCTCTCCAGCAAGGATCAAGCGCCATTGGAGATCATGAACTTCCAAGCCGCCGTTGAAATTAAGACCGGGAAAAAATTGAAGGTCATGCGTACTGATCGGGGAGGGAAGTTCACCTCCGTGGAGTTCGGGCGTGTCGGTACCCTGGGAACCGTACACCCCTTGAGATTACAAAGATCTCGAGGGAAAGTCATCTACTTGATTTGAAGACCTTCGGAGGCCCACATGTCAGACATAACCGGACCCGCTTCTCCAACATGGTTAGTCCCAGGGTCGCCACGTGTACTATCAAACCGGAGCTACCGCCCACAAGGGGGAAGCTTCGGGCTATGTACCGAAATGGCACCCCCGGACCTAACCTCAGACCGAGGGAAGCTCCGGAATTGACACGTGTCAGGTAGATCCGGACCTATCTGTTTCCCACAGTATGCTCCGGAGCAGCCACGTGTCCAACCGTCAGATCTTCAGCCTCTAACCTCCGGAAGACTCCACAACAGCTCCGGATCTTCAAAGGGGAATCAAGGACTTCAAGACCCGATCAAGTGTCATTAATACTATATTAATGACACACGATCGGACGACCTTAATTACCAGTAACGGTGCTGTCAAAGCCCATAACTCGGTCATTAAGGGTAATTAAACGTGTTGAATGTGTATCAATATCAGTAACCGTCGGGGCCACATGTCGGGCTAGGCTAACTTGTAACAGCCTGCCCTTGTACTATAAAAGGATAGACCGATGATACATAGGAGACGCTCCATACACTCTCTGGACACACGCAAAACACATAGACGCGACACGCTCACTCTGCACCCTGAACTTACTTTGAGCTCATACAGCCAATACAACACCAACACATCCCGTGGAGTAGGGTATTACGCTCAGGCGGCCCGAACCACGTAAATCTTCGTGTCTACTGTGTCATTTACACTTCACCTTCTTGAATCTCCGCGCGCCCACACCGAACCTCAAACTCCTCTAACACTTTAGTAGTGTCGGGAGATCTGCCAGATCAAAACCACCGACAGTTGGCGCGCCAGGTAGGGGGCGCCTGAGATTTCAAGAATGGTGAACTCAGCTGCTGGATCATCCAACGGTCATCCTGTTGTTCAAGCTGTTGGAGGTAATCCCTCCAATATGCAGCCACCAGCAGGAGCCTCAGTGCCAGCAAGAGTCACACTTCCACCACCGCCGCCTCCACCAGCAAATCAAGCTGGACAACGCGATGGTGCACCGGCGTCAATCACTGCGTCGGCGAATCTTGACAACCTGGAACATGCGCTCCATGCAGCACGTGCTCTTCTCCAACGCCCACCACCTCCGGATGCATCCCGGGATGCACTGAAGCAGTGGAGGGCTGATGTGGAACACTTGGTTGCAGCAGTAGCCGACCGCATCAGCAACCAGGGTCCTCCTCCTTCAGGACGGGCCCCGTCGCAGCGACGGACCTTGTCTGGCAGACTTGGTCCACACGTTTCCAACAACAGGAGACATGCTGCATCACAGCAGGTGACGTCATTGCCCTCCGGGGCACGACGCACTCACACGGTATCAAGGCTTTCAACTCATGACCTCCGGGCGGAGCTTGATCGCCGATATCGCCAACAAGACGGCCGAGTCCATATTGAGCATGCTCGTGAAAGACGAGAAGCTCAAGACATTCCTGCTCCTGAAGGAGTAGGAGGAGGCCGTTCAGCCCTGGCCATGCATCTGCGTATGGTCAGGTGGCCACAGAAGTTCCGGCCTCACCTGCCAGAGAAGTTCGACGAGACCGTTAATCCTGTCGAATTTCTTCAGATTTACTCCACTGCTATCTTGGCAGCTGGAGGAAATGAGGCCGTAATGGCCAATTATTTCCCAGTGGCTTTAACTGGGACCGCTAGGTCTTCGTTTATGAGCCTTCCACCCAACTCCATCAACAGTTGGGAGGAGCTGTGCCGGCAGTTCACCGCCAATTTCGGGAGTTCATACACCCGACCAGGCACTGAACTGGACCTTTTTGCAGTTGTGCAAAAAGGGGGAGAATCCCTGCGATCATTCATCCAGAGATTCTCTCAGGTACGAAACACTATCCCTTCTATCTCTAGCGCTTCTGTCATTGTGGCATTCAGACAGGGTGTACGGGATAAGAAGATGCTGGAGAAACTGGCGATCAAGGAGATCACCACTGTCACGGAACTCTTTAGTTTGGCCGACAAATGTGCCAGAGCTGCGGAGGGCCATGAAATGCACTCCAAAACAACTCCGGAGGATCACAAGAAATCCTCCAAAGGAGAAGCCGCTACCTCCGAGAGTGGCAAGAAGAAGAAAAAGACCAACGGCAAGAAGAAGCCGTCGGCCGGTGCATCCAATGCTGCAGCTGCTGCAGTTCCGGGTGGCCGGGGGCCACGGCCCGAGAAGCGACCTCGACCGTCTTCTGAAGACGGTGGCAAACCCAAGGTGTGGTGTCCAATTCACAAAACGGACAGCCACTGTTTGGAAGACTGCCGGGAGGTCCAAAACCTTGTCGAGCGCTACAACAAGCGTCGGGAAGAAGCTCCACAGAGGGAAGGAAAACAAAAAGTTGACAAAGCTCCGGCTGAAGAGGAGTTAGGTTTTCAGGATCCCAAAAAGGTACTGAAGGCCGTCTACACCTCCGTCGACGACGATTCCGACGTCTCTGACAACGAGCGTCGGAAGACCATGAACACCATTTTTGGTGGATCATGGGACATCACCTCCCGCCGCGTCATCAAGACTATGCGTCGGGACATGGCTGTTGTAGCTCCTACAGCTAGGGCGGAGCCTCATCGGAAGTGGATGGACACAGCCATCACTTTTGATGCTTCGGACTGCCCTCGAAGCATGGTTGGAGCAGGTCAGTTACCTTTGATGGTATCTCCTACCATCAATAACATCCAGCTCCACCATGCCATGGTAGACGGAGGTTCGGGGCTCAATCTCATAAGCTTCGAAGCTTTTACCAAGCTTCAGCTCCGAACTTCGGATCTCCACCCCTCTCGACCTTTCTCCGCAGTAGGTCCGGGAGCCATTACCCCACTCGGAGCTATTACCCTCCCCGTTACCTTCGGGACCCGGGAGAAGTATCGCACCGAGAAGTTGGTCTTTGACATTGCTCAGATCAACTTACCCTTCAATGCCATCTTGGGTAGGCCTGCCTTGTACAAATTCATGGCAGCTGCTCATTATGGTTACCTGGTGTTAAAGATGCCAACACCAGTAGGCGTTCTCCGGATCCGCGGAGATCGTACCGCTGGAGTAACTGCTCTGGAAGAACTCCATGCGCTTACTACGGCGCAAGAGGAGGACTCCAGGTAGGAGCAAGCTCCAAAACCCCCGAGCATTCGTCAGCGAGGCTCGACTTTTGCACCTCGTGTGCAGCCAAGCGGCGACACCGACATTCCCGTCAAAGTCGTCCAAATCGGTTCCGATGCCGCTCAGACCACCCGTATATCGGGAGGATTGAACGACAAATAGGAACTTGCGCTCATCGCTTTCCTCCGGGCTAATGTCGACGTGTTTGCCTGGCAACCGTCACAAATGCCTGGGATCCCCAGGGAAGTGATTGAGCACAATCTGAAGATATACCCCGACGCTCGGCCTGTGCATCAGAAGCCTCGGAAGCAATCCGTAGAGCGATAGAACTTCATTCGACAAGAAGTGAAGAAATTGCTCGAAGCTGGATTCATCCGAGAAGTCTTCCATCCAAAATGGCTGGCAAACCCAGTCGTTGTGCCCAAGGCCGGCGGGAAGCTTCGGATGTGTATCGACTACACAACACTAAATAAGGCATGTCCAAAAGATCCATTCCCACTACCTAGAATAGATTAGATAGTGGATTCCACCTCCGGGTGTGAATTACTGTGTTTCCTAGACGCATATTCTGGGTATCATCAAATTAGAATGTCTAGGGAAGATGAAGAGCATACCTCTTTCATCACAGTAGATGGATTGTACTGTTATACAGCCATGCCGTTTGGTCTCAAGAATGCAGCTTCAAACTTTGTACGAGCTATGTACAAAACCTTTGAAGAACTCATTAGAGACATAGTGGAAGTGTACATCGATGACATCGTGGTCAAGGTCAAGAACAAGGAGTCACTCCTTGACACCTTGCAGGCTGTCTTCGATAAGCTGCGGGTCACCCGCACAAAGCTAAACCCAGACAAGTGTGTCTTCGGGGTTAGCTCCGGAAAACTTCTTGGTTTCTTGGTAAGTCACCAGGGCATAGAAGCTAATCCGGCGAAGATCAAGGCCATTGAAGACATGCGGCCACCAGCCCGCATCAAAGATGTCCAAAAGCTAACTGGATGTCTAGCAGCCCTCAGCCGGTTCATTTCAAGACTGGCGGAACGGGCACTCCCCTTCTTGAAGTTATTGAGGAAGTCCGGACCATTCCAATGGTCTGAAGAAGCAGAAAAGGCATTCCAGGAGCTAAAACAGTTCCTCACCACCCTACCAATTCTGGTAGCTCTGAACCCTAGTGAGCCTTTGCTGCTTTACATTTCAGCCACTGACGAAGTCGTCAGTATGGTCCTGGTCACGGAGAGACCAGAACTACCCCATACTCAGGAATCCAGACCCCTTCGGGAGGGTCCGGAGGATCCTGAAAGCGAGTCTGGGTCCCAGCTCCCAGACTTGAATCCACAAGAAGTCACTTCGGAAGACCCAGACCCCTTCGGGAGGGTCCAGGTCGCTTCTGAAGAAGCTCCGGGATCCTCCAGCCAGGACCCGGAGGTCCCCAAAGAAAATCCGGATCCCTCCGGGAAGATCCAGGTCAGTGAAGAGGAAGCTCCGGGCCCCTCCGGGAGGGTCCGTACCATTGAGCGCCCAGTGTACTTCATCAGTGAAGTACTACATAATGCCAAGACTCGATACCTAGAAGTGCATAAGCTGCTCTATGCAGTTCTTATTGCCTCCAGGAAGCTTCGCCATTACTTCCAAGCTCACAAAATCTCAGTGGTGACTTCCTACCCACTTCGAGCAATCTTGCATAATCCCAACTCAACTGGGAATATTGCAAAGTGGGCAACGGAATTGGCAGAATTCGATCTCAAATTCATTTCAAGGCAAGCAATCAAGAGTCAAGCATTGGCCGATTTTGTGGCGGAATGGACTCCCTCTCCATCAAACTTTGGGGGCCCCAGTGAGCAGAAGCCGAAACACAAAGCTCCGGTCTTCACCGAGCCTCATTGGACCCTCTACTTCAACGGCTCCATGCAAAAGTAAGGGGCCGGAGCTGGAATCCTTCTCCTCGCACCAACCGGGGAGAAGGTAAAATACATGGTACACCTTGACTTCAAGGCGACCAACAACATGGCGGAGTACGAAGCACTCATCTACGGACTAAAGGTGGCACTGTCATACGGTGTCAAGCAACTGCTGGTCAAGGGAGATTCACAGCTCATAATTAAGCAAGTGAAGGGTGAATGCTCCTGCAACAATCTCTAGCTAGTTGCTTACCTCCTTGAAGTCCAGAGGCTTCAGAAGGACTTCGAAGTCCTAGATCTCCACCATGTCCAGCGTGCCCACAACGCTGAAGCCGACGAACTCTCGACGAAAGCGTCAACCGGAGCTCCGGCTCCTAACGGAACTTTTGTCCGGAGGTTGTCAAAACCAACGTCTCAGCCAGCCGAACTGAGCGAAGGGGGCGAGATCAGCATCCCGAAGCTGACGGTCCCGATGGCCCTGTTAGCATGGCAGCCATCAAGGGTCGTAGGTGCTGCCGGAAGCTCCGAGCAACCCAGCACGCAAGACTCAAATGCTCAAGTAAGTTCCAGTGCATGGATCTCGGAGATCCGGAACTACTTGAAAGACAACATCCTTACTGACGATGATGTATCCGCTGACCGGGTAGTCAGATTGGCTAAAAGATACACGTTGGTAGAAGGGGATCTCTACCGGCGCAGTACCAATGGCATCCTAATGCGGTGCATCACAAGGGAAGAAGGCTGCGAGCTCCTCGCAGAAATCCATGGAGGCGAGTGTGGGAACCACGCGTCTTCCCGCACGCTGGTTGGTAAAGCCTTTTGGCATGGCTTTTACTGGCCTACAACACTCCAGGATGCAACTGAGCTGGTGAAAAAATGCGAAGCATGTCAATTTCATGCAAAGCAAATTCACACACCGGCTCAGCCCCTACAAATGATACCTCCTACATGGCCCTTCGCTGTGTGGGGGATGGACATCTTGGGACCTTTCCCAAGAGCCGTCGGAGGTTACAAGTTCTTGTACGTTGCCATTGACAAGTTCACCAAGTGGCCGGAAGCAACTCCAGTTGTGACAATCAATAAGCAATCTGCTATCAACTTGTTGCAGTCCATTGTATGCAGATTTGGAGTCCCAAACAAAATCATCACTAATAATGGGACCCAATTCACAAGCTCTGCATTTCAAGGATATTGCGAAGACCTCGGCATTCAAGTTTGCTACGCCTCCGTAGCTCACCCAACAAGCAATGGCCAAGCCGAGAGAGCAAATGCTGAAATCCTTAAAGGACTCAAAACGCGCACCTATGAGCGCTTGAAAAAACATGGAGCCAACTGGATTGAAGAGCTTCAGCCCACTTTATGGGCCAACAGGACAACTCCAAACCGGTCAACTGGAGAGACATCCTTCTTCCTGGTGTATGGAGCTGAAGCAATCCTTCCTTCAGAAATCACCTTGGGGTCACTCTGGGTCTGGACCTTCGACGAAGCCATGCAGGACCAGCTCCGGCGTGAAGACCTAGACCTCCTTGAGGAGGGAAGGTGCCAAGCAGCTGTTCGGAATGCCCGATACCGCCAAGCCCTTCGGCGCTATCATCAGCGGCATGTACACAACCGACAGCTCGAGGAAGGCGATCTGGTGCTACGGAGAATACAATCCAGAGAAGGGTTAAACAAACTCTCCCCCAGCTAGGAGGGACCCTTCCGAGTGATTAAAGTATCCCGTCCCGGAAGCGTTCGCTTGGCTACTGAGGATGGGACACCTCTACCAAATCCTTGGAACATTGAGCACCTCCGTAAGTTCTACACTTAATATCACGGAGGTGAGTCTGTAGTAACTTGAGGTGTATGTTATAGAGTCATTGTACAAATTCGGGTTGTTCCTCTGGGAGAACAGCCGGACCTTTCCCGGAAGGTCCGCAAAGTTCATGCAACACTTGTCACAGTCTCAGGACTAAAAGTGTGGCTAGCTACCCTGGGTCAAACGAGAAATGAAACACGCTTAGCCTGGTTCCGTACCCTAAGAGTGTACTTGTTTCCCCTGTACCCCAGACCTATAATGAAAGACATCTTCATGCGAAACAGACTCCACGTGCATTTATTTTGTACAGGCTCAACATTTTTTATTTTTCTCTTTCTTGTCTATACCAAAGTTGTGCAATTCTTAAGAAATTTTAGTTCGACCAGTTCATGTACAATTCGAGCTGTATTGTCAATTCTTTTGGATTCAAACATTGTTCATGGCCAACTCGCCTGAATGCTGCCAAGCCAATCTAGGGCCGGAGTGTGCTATTGGCTTAGCCTGGTCAAGCACCCTATGTACGCCACTCTACCTACACCCCGGCAGGCCGAAGTAAGGCGGGCCCAAGTACAATTGGATCTGAAAGAAAAAACAACGCATTCGGTTGTATTCAGAATCGTGTTTGATCTAAAACTTTCTTAAGAATCGTAAGCCGCAACGAAATTATAGGCAAGAAACGAATTTTACTATTTTTCTTGGCTTTAGTGTGCAGGAAAAATAAAAAAAAATCCACGTTCATGGAGAAAAGCCGGAGCTAACAAAGCTCCGACTCCCCTAGGTGGCTTGTAATCGATGTTAAGCATTGAAAACGAGCATCACCGGAGCAACCAAGCTCCAGTAAAGCTAGGGGGGCCAACCGTCGATGCTAAATAAAAGATGGTGAGAAGACCCCACAAACGAAGTCTGCTGCCGACAAACTACATGTTGGCAAAGGTCACTGCAGGAGCTACTAGCTCCGACACCCCGGAGGACTAACTATCGATGCTCTACGCGTTGATAGGGACTATTGTCGGAGCTACTAAGCTCCGACGATGGACAATGCCGGAGCTTCTAAGCTCCAGCAACCCCAGGGAGCCTTCACTATCGAAGACTTCGGACCTACACTCTACAAGTTCGAAGCAAATGAGTCTTCAACAAAACACAATATCCTCTTGGTACATGTTCACAGTTGAATTGTGTACATCTACCAGGGGGCCAAGTGAAGACAAAAGTGCTGAAGACAAAAAGTGAAATTCACAAAAATTTGGGGATTTCATTCATCTGGAGACAAGGGATTAAAAAATTGAGGAGAAAAAAGAGAAAATACAAGTGGGAGCTACGGAGATGGTCCTAGACCCTATGGAAGAATTGGGCGACCTTCTGAGCAACCTCCGACACGTTGGCTCGGGCGGCTTCACCTTCTCTTTCGACGGGACCTTCAAGCATCGGGTCTAGAGGGAATTGGGGATTCCGGCTGGTGTAGCACGTCAGCACATACTCTGCGACGTTCTTCACCAGGGATTGCCCCTCAACCTCCAATTGGTCCACGATGACGTCGCCCACCTTGGAGAGTTTGCTACCTGCCGAGCTCAATGCCTGGAACGCCAGGTCCGGCTCCGGCTCCGGATCATCCGGACGCATGGGACTGAAGCCCATCGGTGTCAGTGCGTCGTTGGCCTTGCCCAGGAACTCCCAAATCTGTAGGGAGTCCACAGTCCTCAAGCCCTTCAATTCTCCCAATGATCTTCTGGCCGCCACCAGTTCAGAATTCTCGTGAGCGAGGCGCTCAACTTCTTTGGCGTTTTGCTGAATCTTTTCAGCAACTCGCTTCTCGAGTTTTACGAGCTCCTCCCGGAGGTGGATCTTGTTCCGGCGGTCAACCAGGTCCTTCTCCCTGCCCCTCACTTTTTTCTCCCTGGCTGCGATGGCACACTCTTGCTCGTAGAGTTCCTGCCCGCGCACCCAGGCCTTCTCCTCCTCCTCAGTGCAGCGCTCTTCCAATTTCTTGGCGCGCTCCTCGAGGCCCTTGTCAGCCAGAGCCACCTTTTCGGTGAGCTCCTCCTCCCTCTTCAGAACATCATCCCGCAGCTCAAGGAGTTTCTGCTCTTCATCTTAGAGCCTCTTCTCCCTCTCCTCAAGTGCCTCCCGGCGCTAGATGAGAGTAGTGTTAATGGCTTCCAACCTTTCTTGGCGTTCATCAGCCGCACTATTAGCTGCTTTGGCCTGCTCATAAATGGCCCGGGATTGAGCATTGAGGGCGTGAGTCATGCTCTCCCTGTCATCCAATAATTTGCCCCGTATCCCAGGCGGAACTTCTCCTGCTTAATCCATTCTTTGTCATCTGCTAGCCTCGACTGCGCCAGCTTTGTTATGCCACCGCCTAAGGGTTTGGCGCTCCTCTTCGAGAGCCTTGCTGTCGTGGAAGAATGCCAGCTGAACTTGACGCAAACTGGAGCAGGTGTTGTCAATAGAGAATGACAACGGGATAGGTTCCGGACCTGCTGGGGTCTCCTCTGCTGGTTCCAGTAGGTTTTCAGTTAAAAAAATTGGGTCCCACTTCACAAGAGTGGTCCCCTGAGCCTCTATGGCACTAGGGTTGTCCTCCGGGATGGCCTCAGTCGCCATCGAGGAAGGTCCCGCTGATGAAGTTCCGACCTCCGGAAGTGGTTCTGGAGGCCCCGCCGCCAGGTCTTCATTTGCCCCCTCAGGCAGGGGGCCAGCAACCTCTTCTGGGCACTCCGGCTCAGCCGCGGGACCCTCCGACGTCGTCATTCCCGGAGCAGGGGTTGCTTCTGGCTCCGACCTGGGCACCTCCTCTGCTGGGGGCTCGAGCGCCGACGCCTTTGCAACAACCGGCTCGGGAACCGGAAGGTCTTCAACCTCAACCGGCCCTGCGGCCGGAGCTTCAACAACGACCGACTCTGCGGCCAGTGCTTCAGAGGTAGCCGACCCAACCACCGAAACTTCCTCAACATCCGGCGCTTACGCCAGGACTTTATTTACCTCCGGCTCAACCGTCGGAGCTTCGACAATTTCTGGCACTGGGGTCGGAATTACTGATTCCTCTGGCTCAACGGACGGAGCTTCCATCATCTCTGCACTAGGACCCGAAGCTTCAACCTTCGGGGCAGGTGCCGCTAGCGCATCTTCTCTCCCGCGGTCCGGCGCTACCACGGGAGTCTCTGGGGATGAGTCGAGGTCCATGACCATGACAGCTGGCGCCGGAGCTGGCGCAGCTTCAGCCACCACTTGGGGCGGCATCGGGACAGGAGCAGAAGCTTCCGCCCTCACAGCTTCAGCTACTGTGGCTGAGGGTGGAGCCTCACTCCTCTTCTTGGGAACGCTGCAGATGATGGATGAAGAAACTTAAAAAACAGTTACTACAACAAAACAACTGTCCAAGGTAAAGATTAAAAATTACCTTAGGAGGCTTCCGCACCAGCTTGCGCGGAACCTCTTTCCCGGGCGTTCTGGGCTGGTCATAGCCGCCGCTGGCGTGGAAGCTCCGGAAGGCCCCCCGGAACTCGTTGCAGCCACGGGCATTTCCCTAGTCGAGGCCCCCCTCGATCGGGAAGAACCTCCGAACCTAGAGGCCTCAACCGGCCCTGGTGCTGGAGTCGCATGCCCGGAGCTAGCACCCCGGGAGGACGCCACTGCGGGTATAATCGCCGCGGTTGTAGAAGACCTCCCCCTCCGGGGAGAAGGAGCCGATGCAGAGGTGGCAGGCCTGACGGGCCTTCCGTCGGCATGCTGCAGCTTCCTCTTCCGGCTCAAGGTTTCATCCGCCGGCTCCTTGCCCTTGCCGACGACCTCGACCCTTGGCTTCGGGGCAGGGTCGGAGCCACCTTCGGAAGCTCCAGGGATCACCACCCTGGAGGTCGATCTTCTCTCGACGACACCAAGGTCGTCAAGCACGGGCATCTTCCGCCGGAGCTCCCTGCTGAACTCTACTTCCATGTTCAGAGGGAGAAAAGCTGATGGCGGAGTCAAGTCGTCACCCGCGACGTTGATGCCGTGCTGGAACTTCTTGAGATGAAACTCCAAGGTTGTCCCCGCCATGTTGGACTTCAGCCCGGTCTCGACCCGGTCGTCGTCCATCACACTGTTGAGGGCCCAAGCGAGTTTTTCTCTCCTCTTCAGCGGTGCCCAACTGTTGACCAGGAAGTTGAAAAACACCGCCTGAGGAGTTAATCCTCCCTCCACGCATTGGCGGATCCTGGTCAGAACAGGGTTGAAGGCATCCGCCAGCACCGGAGCTTCACTCCAGACTGTAGTGTCGATGTTGGGGAGGCCTTCGGGCAGCTCCAGCCTCTCGTGCTCCTCCACCCGGATGACTATCCAGTCCTTCTTCCAATCATCCCACTTTCCAGAGGGAAACGACCGGAGGTACTTGAATGGGCACTTCTTGCGCTTCATGAAGTAGTAGAAGCCAAGGTACTCATTGCTCCTACCGGTGGTATGGACGGTGAAGAAGGTCCGGAAGAGGTCAATGCAGGGGGGATGCCCACCCACATCTCACAGAAGTGGACGAAGACGGACACAAGAAGAATGGAGTGGGGGCCAAGGTGGTATAGCTGCAGACCATAAAAGTCTAGCAGCATCAAGAAAAAGGAGGAAAAAGGTGGGATCAACCCCACCATGGCGTACGAAGAGAAGTACACCATTTCGCCAGCGTGCTCCTTCTCAAACGGGAGCTCTCCCCCGGTGCGGAACAGACGGTTGAAGAAGTCTGAGGACCATCCCATGAGGGCCCGGACCTTCTTCAGGTCACCGTCGATCTTCAAATGGCTCTCGCGGAGACCCAACTCCATCGCAGCACAGCAAGGCAAGAGAGGAAAAGCGAGCACAAGTTGGGAGTTTGAGCGCAAGATCAGATGAGAGGCGTAAAGAACTCCAGATGGTGCGCGCCTTCCTTCTTAATTAAGCCCTCACAACGCTTGGATGGAAACCGCAAGGAAGTCGAAAATACTACTCAAAAATCCTACCCTGCCGATGACAAGAGGGCCCGGGACCACTCTGACGATCAAGTCGAGGTTCTTACCCAGGAGAACGGTTGTTATCATAAGGCGGGAATCCCGAAGGCGGCGGCCTCACAAGGCGCGCGGAACCGATACAATTTTTGTATTGGGAACCGGCGACCTTCAATTGTGTGAGATCCGCACGCCAAAGATCTCATCTGCCGCACACGGGATACGCCACACGGCGAGGATTTAACTCCAAACCATCGCCAACAGCACATCCGAAGACCTTTGAAGACTCAGTTCAAAAGTCACGAGGATGGACCCACCTCCGGCGGAATGACTTCACCCAAGGGGTCTTCCCCAGAGGTGGGCCCAGGGGGCCACTGTCGGTACCCTGGGAACCGTACACCACTTGAGATTACAAAGATCTCGAGGGAAAGTCATCTACTTGATTTGAAGACCTTCGGAGGCCCACATGTCAGACATAACCGGACCCGCTTCTCCAACATGGTTAGTCCCAGGATCGCCACGTGTACTATCAAACCGGAGCTACCGCCCACAAGGGGGAAGCTCCGGGCTATGTACCGAAATGGCACCCCCGGACCTAACCCCAGACCGAGGGAAGCTCCGGAACTGACATGTGTCAGGTAGCTCTGGACCTATCTGTTTCCCACAGTATGCTCCGGAGCAGCCACGTGTCCAACCGTCGGATCTTCAGCCTCTAACCTCCGGAAGACTCCACAACGGCTCCGTATCTTCAAAGGGGAATCAAGGACTTCAAGACCCGATCAAGTGTCATTAATACTATATTAATGACACATGATCAGATGACCTTAATTACCACTAACGGTGCTGTCAAAGCCCATAACTCGGTCATTAAGGGTAATTAAACGTGTTGAATGTGTATCAATATCAGTAACCGCCGGGGCCACATGTCAGGCCAGGCTAACTTGTAACAGCCTGCCCTTGTACTATAAAAGGACAGGCCGACGATACATAGGAGACGCTCCATACACTCTCTGGACACACGCAGAACACATAGACGCGACACGCTCACTCTGCACCCTTAACTTACTTTGAGCTCATACAGCCAATACAACACCAACACATCCCGTGGAGTAGGGTATTACGCTCAGGCGGCCCGAACCACGTAAATCTTCGTGTCTACTGTGTCATTTACACTTCACCTTCTTGAATCTTCGCGCGCCCACACCGAACCTCAAACTCCTCTAACACTTTAGTATTGTCGGGAGATCTGCCGGATCAAAACCACCGACAGGGCGCTACTGCGCCGAGCGAGGCGTTGAGCGCCAGCTCACCGCCCCTTACTCCCCACAACAAAATGGGGTGGTGGAGCGGAGGAATCATAGTGTGGTCGCCATGGCGCGATGCATGCTTAAGGCGAAGGGGTTGCCCGACAACTTCTGGGGCGAGGCTGTGTCGACGGCGGTCCACATCCTTAACCGCTCCCCGACACATGCGATCGACGGCAAGACACCGTACGAGGCCTAGCATGGTAAGATTACCGCCGTACACTACTTCTGCAGGTTCGGATGTGTCGCCCACATCAAAATCACGCGGTCGAATCTGAAGAAACTCGACGACCGGAGTCGGAAGGTGATCTTCATCGGGTACGAGGTCGGGTCCAAGGCATATTGATGCTACGACCCGGTCAACCAGCTCGTCATCATCTCCCGCGACGTCGTCTTCGATGAAGACAGACAATGGTGCTGGGAAAACAACGATAATGAGCAGGTCAACAACTCCGAACCGTTCATTGTGGAGTACAAATCTGAGACCGCTTGTGACGTCGAGTTGGCGTCACCATCACTGAATCCACCTCCAGCGTCACCACTTGCGGGGGAGCACGCAGAACCGGAGGAGCAAGAGCAAGAGGTCGACGATGAGAATCTTTATGCGGATCACAATGATGCTTCGCTCCGGCTCCGCGCCATTGATGACTTGACCAGGAACGCGGAGCTCAACTTCACCTTTGCTGAAGAACCAACATTGTTCAAGGAAGTCGAGCAGGACACTGCCTGGTGTGCGGCGATGCGCGAGGAAATGAAGGCAACCGAGGACAACAACACTTGGAAGATCACCTCACTCCCCTCTGGTCATCGTGCGATAGGCCTGAAGTTGGTGTACAAGGTGAAGCGCAATGAAGCCGGTGACATCGTGCGACACAAGGAATGACTGGTGGTGAAGGGCTACGTGCAACGTGCTGGCATTGACTTTGACGAGGTCTTTGCACCGGTGGCACATCTGGAGTCGGTGCGGATGATGGTGGCGCTGGCAGCATGTGACACCCTCATTTTCATGCATCATGTCCTATATACATTCATATACATGTTTAACATTAACCCACAACAAGAGGAACGAGTTTAAAATTGATTTGGAGCAAAACTGCACTTAAATGCAGGAAAGTACAGACTAGTCCGATTTTATTGCGGACTAGTCCGATTTCTCTCTGACTAAAAATGGACTTGTCCGTTTTTGCTGCGGACTAGTCCAATTTTGCCTCTGGAAACTTTCGGACTTGTCCGATTTTGTGCGGACTAGTCCGACATTCCAAGGATCCTTGAAAATTTGCTAAGTCCGTGGACTTTTACAGACTAGTCCGGTGTTCCAGTGGACTTGTCCATTTTCCTCTCTGACTAAAGTCGGACTTGTCCGATTTTAGGCCAGACTTGTCCGATTTTCTCTCTGGACAACTTCGGACTAGTCCGGTCCTTTTTGGACTTGTCCGATATTTCGCGACTCCGAGTTGATCTTTTCTTTTACGACTTGTTTCTTGGGGTTCACGTTAAGTGGGCCTAGGGACGTCGTGCCCAACTCTTTTAGAGCCCATGTGGGACTCGAAACCGGCGTCAACTCCTCTCAAACTCGAAATCCATCTAACCCTAGCCTCCACCTCTATATAAACAACCCCACCCCTTGGCTTGACATCTATTTGTCACTTTTCCACCCCACCCAAACCCTAGTTCGTAGAGAGCCACCATCAAGGAGGGGGGAGGACATCCCAAGCAAGAAGAAGAAGAGGAGGAAATGAAAGAGGATCAATATCTCCGTCAAGCTTTCGTTCTTCAACACCAATTCATCTCCAAGTTCATCACCAACCCTAGATCATCAAGATCCAAGTGTTTCCTCCAAGTTTTTTGATTCATTGGAGTTCTAAACACTTGGTATACCTTCTATTCTCTTTTCCTTACGTGAATTCAACCCCTAATCTCCAAATTTACGTCGATCTAGAAAACCCTAGTTCGCTAGTTCTGCGAAGTGCGGACTAGTCCAGCCTTCTGCAGACTAGTCTGATTTTCCTGGTTAAATTGCATCGAATTAATTCTAAAATTGATTTGAATCAACTCCAAACCTGTATAAACTTGTTAAAAGCTATTAGAACTAGTTAGTGATCATTAAAAGCAATCTATTAACAAGTTCTACCTTGCATTTGCATAAATCATGCATGTCATGTCATATTGAGTAATATTTGTGCACTCTTTGATTGTGTTTCTTGTTTGTATGTTTATTGTGCGGATTAGACGGATTTGCGCTAGAGAGTGCCGCGGAGGATCTACAACACCAAGAGTTTGAAGGCTTTGACCCTAATCAACCGCAAGAGCAAGGCAAGTGTCCTTGAATCATATTGATCTTGTTTTAAAATAAATGTTTTGTTTGCAAAACTGCATGCTGTGTCAATTTGATGGGAAATCTTATGATAGGAAGTTTACTAGATTTGTTTAACCACCCTTGTCACCTGGAATTATGATAGAGAGTCGGAATGGGTTTTTTACCTTTTTGCTTCGCTTAATTAATTGGGATGGGAAAACAACACTACACATTTAATTATGCGTTAATGATATTCTGGTTAATGTGAGCTGGTCAATACAATATGGTAATGGGTGATCTAAGCAAGCTTGGTATGTGGATGGGTTGGATATTATGGTGGTTTGCTTGCTTTAGATCTAAGGACCGATTCATGCGAGAATAGGCTAGGACTACAGTGCCACCACGAGGCCAAGTATGGGTGCGGCGTAGCTGATTGATTAGGGTATTGCTGGTATTGCGCGGATCATTTGGCGCACCGAGGAAGGGGAGTCGGATTGGGTTTGGATTTGTGGCAGGGACTCCCTGGGATCCGAATGGCACAAGAGGGGACCCTTGGTTGAAGACGTGCTCTGTAGGAGACGTCACCACCGGTGAAACCTCCGTGGGTCCGTACATGCTAGTAATCCCTTTGTAAAGGATATTTTGTGATCTCTTGGCCATACACCAAAGTAAGTGTAATTGGCGTAAGGGAGGTTTCTTTAGTCGCCGACGGGTGATGAAATTACAAACACGTGGGTAAAGTGGTACAAACTCTGCAGAGTATTAAAACTATCATGACAGCCGTGCTCCCGATTATGAGCACTTGGACAACTTCCATGATTAGAGGGAACTCGGTATTGGGATGGTATTTGAGATGGTTATGGTTGATATTATGGTTATGGATGGTTATGAATTGAATTCTGGTATTGAATATGGATATTGGTATATGGATGATGGATCTGGAATATGGACTGGTATTATGATTACTTATGGATTATGATGGGTTTACTTCACATACATTTAATATATTTCTTTCAAATGTTTTAATGTACTTTTCAGCACTTAGCCTTTATTATTGTCGTCATTTGAATCAGCTACATGTCATACTTTCCACACTTGCTGAGTACGACATGTACTCACTCTTGCAATCCCCCCCAACAGTTGCAGGTCAGGATTGGGAGTTTAATGGCGATAATGCGGAGTTCTAGGCCGTGTCTACCGTCAGCTTTGCCTGTGGTGTTGATTGGAGCTGCGCTACCCTATTGCTTATGCTGCCTAGCTGTTTAGTTTTCTTATTTCGTTTATTTCTGCTGCATTAGTTGAACTTGTCATTAATATTCATTAGAGTTTGCATTCGAGGATAATATGGTTTGTTTAATAAAATTTGGTTAATTAATCTTGTGCTGTGGTAATTATCTGTATATCGTTTGTGATTGCACTCGTGTATGTGTGTTGAACGTCCTGGGCACACATATGCGTTCACTTGGTTCATTTTCGGAACTGGGTGTCACAGATTGGTATCAGAGCCACAGGTTGACCGTAGGATGCAGCCTAGATAGAATGGACACTTTAGAGCACATAGAAACACTCAGGAATCGATGTGTTCTTGCTTGGTGTGTTACTTGCTATATATTGTTTGCTTGTGTGCTTAATAGAGGATTTTGGGATGTTTTAGCATTGCCATGTCCATATAGGCTAGTGTAGCTAGTTGTTTAGTTTCATATTCCTTGATGCATATAGTTGGGGATTCGTTCTATCTCTCTTTTCTTTCTTGCTCAACCTCTACTTCAATGGAACAAGGACACAACCAGAAGATTCATTGTCTCATACGAATTTGTATGGAAGATGAGAACAAAGATAGTGTGTCTAAGAAGTTTTAAAATGAGGGGGGTAGAATCCTTCGCCAACCATATTGTTATTGATTCACAAGGACAGTGCAATCGACATAAGGAAGTCAGCATTGGAGTTGATGCGTCACAATAGATATCAAGACTAACCAATCATCAAAGACTACTCCAACATAGCGAAGTGCATGACTAAGTTGCTAATAAGGGGGAGGCCTCTCAAATGGATTCTATCTTGTCAGGATGCTATTGAGAAAGTGAAGAAGAGATTTATCACTACACCGGCATTGGTAGACATGAGCAAGAAGCTTGGATTTATACGACGCATCAAGACAAGGACTTGGATGTGTATTGATGCAGCAAGGTCAAGTGGTCACCTATGCATCAAGACAATTGAAGAAACATGAGTAGAATTATCCCACACATGATTTAGAACTTGCAGCCGTGGTACATGCATTGAAGATTTGGAGACACTATATCCTTGGACATAGGTGTGAAATTTATACGGATCACAAGAGTATTAAGTATATTTTCACACAAACAGATCTGAATTTGAGGCAACGAAGATGGTTGGAGCTCATCAAGGATTATGATTTGGGGATCAACTACCATCCGGTAAAAGCCAATGTAGTGGCCGATGCTTTGAGTAGAAAAGGAGTAAGTCACCAACTCACAGTTTGAGAGTTACCATCCGAGTTATGTAAGGAGTTTGAACGGTTGAACCTCGGATTTGTAAATGAGATGGGGACAATCGAATTAAATCCGACCTTGGAGGAAGAAATTCGAGAAGCACAAACCACGAATGAAGAGATCAAGGAAAACAAGGAAAGGAACGAAGAAGGGAGAGAATTCAGATTTGATGAAGATGAACATGGTACCCTATGGCTTGGTAAGAGGATCGTTGTGCCTAATGTAAAGCATATCCGGGAGACAATATTAAAGGAGGCACATGACTCACCGTACTCAATTCACCCTGGTTGTACGAAGATGTACATAGACTTGAAGGCTTGCTATTGGTGGGATAGCATGAAGAAGGACATAGCTGAATACCTAGCATTGTGTGATGTGTGCCAAAGAGTCAAGGCGGAACATCAAAGGCCAGCTGGACTACTGCAACCATTAAAGATTCCGGAATGGAAGTGGGAAGAGATCGGTATGGACTTCATAGTTGGTTTACCGCGTACTCAGTCAGGTTATGACTCGATTTGGGTGATTGTGGATCGGTTAACTAAGTCAGCCCACTTTATTCCCTTCAAGACCACCTATAATGGAGAGAAATTGGCGGAACTGTACATGGGAAGAATAGTATGTTTGCATGGAGTTCCAAAGAAGATCGTCTCGGATAGAGGTTCACAATTCACTTCAAGGTTTTGGCAAAAATTGCATGAAGCTTTGGGAACGAGGTTGTATTTTAGTTCAGCATATCACCCTAAAACGGATGGACAAACCGAGAGGACCAATCAAATTTTGGAAGACATGTTAAGAGCTTGTGCATTGAAGCATGGGAAAACTTGGGACAAGAGCTTGCCCTATGCAGAATTTTCATACAACAATAGTTACCAAGCAAGCTTGAAAATGTTACCATATGAAGCACTATATGGAAGGAAGTGTAGGACGCCTTTATTCTGGAATGAGGCAGGAGAAACTCAAGTATTTGATCCGGATGTATTACAAAAAGCTGAAAAGCAAGTCCAAACAATACGTGAGAAGTTGAGGGCTGCCCAATCAAGACAAAAAGGCTATGCGGACAATAGGAGAAGGAAATTAGCCTTTGAAGTGAGAGATTGTGTCTACCTCAAGGTGTCACCAATGAGGGGTCATAAGAGGTTTAACATAAGAGGCAAGCTCACACCTCGTTATATTGGACTATTCAAGATTTTGGACAAAAGAGGAGAAGTAGTGTATAAGTTGGAGATGCCAGCTCATCTTTCGAACGTCCATGATGTCTTTCATGTTTCCCAGCTCAAGAAATGCTTGAGAGTACCGGAAGAACAAGTGCCAATGGAAGAACTGGAACTAGAGGAAGGTTTGACTTATGCCGAGCAACCGGTTAAGATCTTGGAAACCAAGGAGAGAGTCACAAGGAACAAGGTGATTCGATGGTGTAAAGTTCAATGGAAGCACCACACAGAAAAAGAAGCAACGTGGGAATTGGAAGATGATCTCAAGAAGGAATTTCCCTATCTCTTCTCTTTCATGTCGAATCTCGAGGGCGAGATTCATTTTAAGGGGGTAGGTTTGTGACACCCTCATTTTCATGCATCATGCCCTATATACATTCATATACATGTTTAACATTAACCCACAACAAGAGGAACGAGTTTAAAATTGATTTGGAGACAAACCACACTTAAAATGGAGGAAAGTGCGAACTAGTCTGATTTTACTGAGGACTAGTCCGATTTCTCTCTGACTAAAAACGGATTTGTTCGTTCTTGCTGCGGACAAGTCCGATTTCGCCTCTGGAAACTTTCGGACATGTCCGATTTTGTGCGGACTAGTCCGATATTCCAGGAATCCTTGAAAATTTGCTAAGTCCCTGGACTTTTCCGGACTAGTCCGGTGTTCCGGCGGACTTGTCCGTGTTCCTCTCTGACTAAAGTCAGACTCGTCCGATTTTAGGCGAGGCTTGTCCGATTTTCTCTCTGGACAACTTCGAACTAGTCCGGTCCTTTTCGGACTTGTCCGATATTTCGGGACTCCGAGTTGATCTTTTGTTTTACGACTTGTTTCTTGGGGTTCACTTTAAGTGGGCCTAGGGACGTCGTGCCTAACTCTTTTAGAGCCCACGTGGGACTCAAAACCGGCCTCTACTCCTCTCAAACTCGAAATCCATCTAACCCTAGCCTCCACCTCTATATAAACAACACCACCCCTTGGCTTGACATCTATTTGCCACTTTTCCACCCCATCCAAACCCTAGTTCGTGGAGAGCCACCATCAAGGAGGGAGGAGGACATCCCAAGCAAGAAGAAGAAGAAGAGGAAACGAAAGAGGATCAAGATCTCCATCAAGCTTTCGTTCTTCAACACCAATTCATCTCCAAGTTCATCACCAACCCTAGATCATCAAGAACCAAGTGTTACCTCCAAGTTTCTTGATTCATTGGAGATCTAAACACTTGGTATACCTTCTATTCTCTTTTCCTTACGTGAATTCAACCCCTAATCTCCAAATTTACGTCGATCTAGAAAACCCTAGTTCGCTAGTTCTGCGAAGTGCGGACTAGTCCGGCCTTCTGCAGACTAGTCTGATTTTCCTGGTTAAATTGCATCGAATTAATTCTAAAATTGATTTGTATCAACTCCAAACCTGTATAAACTTGTTAAAAGCTATTAGAACTAGTTAGTGATCATTAAAAGCAATCTATTAACAAGTTCTACCTTGCATTTGCATAAATCATGCATGTCATGTCATATTGAGTAATATTTGTGCACTCTTTGATTGTGTTTCTTGTTTGTATGTTTATTGTGCGGATTAGACGGATTTGCGCTAGAGAGTGCCGCGGAGGATCTACAACACCAAGAGTTTGATGGCTTTGACCCTAATCAACCGCAAGAGCAAGGCAAGTGTCCTTGAAGCATATTGATCTTGTTTTAAAATAAATATTTTGTTTGCAAAACTGCATGCTGTGTCAATTTGATGGGAAATCCTATGATAGGAAGTTTACTAGAGTTGTTTAACCACCCTTGTCACCTGGAATTATGATAGAGAGTCGGAATGGGCTTTTTACCTTTTTGCTTCGCTTAATTAATTGGGATGGGAAAACAACACTACACATTTAATTATACGTTAATGATATTCTGGTTAATGTGAACTGGTCAATACGATATGGTAATGGGTGATCTAAGCAAGCCTGGTATGTGGATGGGTTGGATGTTATGATGGTTTGCTTGCTTTAGATCTAAGGACCGATTCATGCGAGAATAGGCCAGGACCACAGTGCCACCACGAGGCCAAGTATGGGTGCGACGTAGCTGATTAATTAGGGTATTGCGCGGATCATTTGGCGCACTGGGGAAGGGGAGTCGGATTGGGTTTGGATTTGTGGCAGGGACTCCCTGGAATCTGAATGGCACAAGAGGGAGCCCTTGGTTGAAGACGTGCTCTGTAGGAGACGTCGCCACTGGTGAAACCTCAGTGGGTCCGTACATGCTAGTAATCCCTTTGTAAAGGCTATTTTTTGATCTCTTGGCCATACACCAAAGTAAGTGTAATTGGCGTAAGGGAGGTTTCTTTAGTCACCGACGGGTGATGAAATTACAAACACGTGGGTAAAGTGGTACAAACTCTACAGAGTATTAAAACTATCATGATAGTCGTGCTCCTGATTATGAGCACCTGGACAACTTCTATGATTAGAGGGAACTCGGTATTGGGATGGTATTTGCGATGGTTATGGTTGATATTATGGTTATGGATGGTTATGAATTGAATTCTGGTATTGAATATGTATATTGGTATATGGATGATGGATCTGGAATATGGACTGGTATTATGATTACTTATGGATTATGATGGGTTTACTTCACATACATATAATATATTGCTTTCAAATGTTTTAATGTACTTTTCAACATTTAGCCTTTATTATTGTCGTCATTTGAATCAGCTACATGTCATACTTTCCACACTTGCTGAGTACGACATGTACTCACTCTTGGACCCCCCCTAACAGTTGCATGTCAGGATTGGAAGTTTAATGGCGATAATGCGGAGTTCTAGGCCGTGTCTACCGTCGGCTTTGCCAGTGGTGTTGATTGGAGCTGCGCTACCCTATTGCTTATGCTGCCTAGCTGTTTAGTTTGCTTATTTAGTTTATTTCCGTTGTATTAGTTGAACTTGTCATTAATATTCATTAGAGTTTGTATTCGAGGATAATATGGTTTGTTTAATAAAATTTGGTTAATTAATCTTGTGTTGTGGTAATTATCTGTATATCGTTTGTGATTGCACTCGTGTATGTGTGTTGAATGTCCTGGGCACACATTTGCGTTCACTTGGTTCATTTTCGGAACTGGGTGTCACACAACACACGAGGGCTGGGAGGTTCATCACATGGATGTCAAGAGCGCGTTCCTCAATGGCGTGATCAAGGAGGAAGTCTACGTTCAACAACCTCCTGGTTTCTCCATCACTGGCAGCTAAAACAAAGTATTGCGCCTGCACAAGGTGTTGTACGGTCTACGTCAGGCGCCCAGGGCTTGGAATGCCAAGTTTGGTTCCACCATGGGATCACTTGGTTTCCAGAGGAGCAACTCCGAGCACGGCGTGTACACTCGAAGCAGACGAGGCGACCGACTGATTGTCAGCGTGTATGTTGATGACCTGATCATCACCGGTACCAGCAAGGAGATCATCGACGCGTTCAAGATTGAGATGAAGGACCGGTTCCAGATGAGTGATCTCAGTCTTCTTTCATACTATCTTGGCATTAAAGTGAAACAGGGCACCGACGAAATCTCCCTCTGCCAGTCGGCGTATGTTGGCAAGCTACTGGAGCGATGCGGACTAGGTTCCTGCAACCCCAGTGTGTCTCCCATGGAGAGTCGCCTGAAGCTGAGCAAGCTGAGTACGGTGGAGACGGTGAATGCCACTGGGTACAGGAGTGTGATCGGAGCTCTCCGGTACCTTCTCCACACTCGAACGGACATGGCATTTCGGGTCGGCTATCTTAGCCGTTTCATGGAAACGCCCCGTGAGGATCATCTCATCGCCATCAAGCTGGTGCTCTGTTACTTGGTGGGAACACAGAGTCATGGGATCCACTACACCAAGCACCACGTCGGGCCACCCAAGCTGGTCGGCTACAGAGATGCCGATATGGGCGGCGATATTGACGATCGGAGAAGTACGAGCGGGATCATCTTCCTCCTGGGTGGTAACCCAATTACTTGGCAGGTGGCCAAACAGAGGGTTGTTGCCCTGTCATCGTGCGAAGCTGAATATGTCCCTGCAGCGGCAGCGGCGTGTCAGGGCGTCTGGCTAGCTCGGCTTCTAACCAACATGATCGAGACGGAGCATGGAGCACCGGAGCTAATGGTGGACAATCAATCGTCCATCGCGTTGAGCAAGAATCCCGTCTTGCACGAGCGAAGCAAGCACATTGACGTGTGCTATCACTATCTCCGTGAGTGCGTTGACGAGGGTAGGATCATCATCAACTACACAGCAACAGAAGAACAACTGACGGATATACTGACCAAAGCTCTAGGACGAGTTCGTTTCCTAGAGTTGCGCGGCAGGATAGGCATCAAGGATGTGGGTGACCGTGGTCGGGATTAGGGGGAGAAATGTTGTTACTCCATCCCACGGTTACCACATTAAGTTTCTTTTACGTTTTTTTAGCAATTAATCACTTAGACTAGTTAATACGCATGCACACGTTTTGTGGCTGAACGTTTCTGTAGAGCTCCACTAACGCGTTGTGAGTGGAGTGCGTCGTGCGTATAGAAACCAAAATTGCTGGTCCATTTAATGTTTCATTTCCTTTAAATAGAGGTGAAATATACCTAGAAAAGCTGCCAAGTTTAAGCAGCACAAATCCTCCTGTCAATTACATTTGCAACTCCGGCGAGTTTACAACATAGAACACCTCAATGTCATCAACACAAATTTGGGATAGCAGCCTAAGAAATTTCATCTTTTTTCAGACCAAGGAAACAAAATGATCATTTGAGAGTTGCATATTGTTCTGTACATCAATAACAACTAGAGTAGGATACATCAATATTGCGTATGTGCTAGTTTAGGAATCAAGGGACAGTGGGGGGGGAGGGGGGGAGGCGGAAATTCTCTGCATACGGTATGCAAACAAGTCTCCGTGCATACCCATCTCATATTTGGACACGTGTTCTGTCAAAGCAATCCAACCATCAATGCGCGGTTCCGCTCCCGCGCGGCTTCATTTCACGAGGCTCGGCTTAGGTTCTGCGCTCACACACCACTCCACCCACCACACTCGCTCCACACCGGCAGCGCAAGCCGCGAGCCCACGCCATCCACGTCGACGGTCGCGCATCTTGCGCGTTCTACATGGAAGTCTCCCCTCCCGCCGCTCCATGGATCCAGTTGCGGCCTATGACTGTTGCCTATTGCACTCTGGAAGTCAGGTGGCGAGGTGCTAGCCATCGGAGAAGGTGAGGCCGCTGCAGATGCAAAAGAAAAAGTCACCACCACCACCAGGTTCTCGTACAGCCACCGCTGCCGCCTCGTTCCGCCATGCTACTGTGATGGCGATGCCGGTGCCACCGTCGCCGTCTTCTAATGATGATCCTTACACATGTTGCCATCATGGTCGCGCTGGTTTCATGTGGAACCCTCGTCCCCTGGTTGACGACGTTGTGGTAGTGGGGGCGCTGCCGGCACGGCGATGATGCAGTAGAGCCGCCACGCTAAAAATGTACATCTCCACATGTACCAACAATTGTCTATTGGTCTAGTGGTTTGATGCCGGCTTTCCATTGTGGTGGTGGTCGAGGGTTCAAATCTCGACAATGCTGTTTATTTTTATTGATGACTTCGCACTGCGCAATGCACAAGCCTGCAGCCCGCGTTCGTTCGGCTGCCGAGCCATGGATCTGAGTCATAGCTGGCGGCGATTTCTAATGCCGAATAAGAGGCTTTGAGATTAGTGATAAGTGATGTGGCACAAATCAAGATAGGTATGTACAAGCAGTTTGGTGCATACCGTATGCAGATAATTCGGCTCGGGAGGGAGAGATTGTAGCGCTTTAATTACCACTCTAGAAGAAAACAAATGCGGACTACACGGACGGAGAAAGCCATCAGATACGTCATGGTACGAGACTTGCGGTGAACTACAAGCCATATTGTTTGTTGACATAGAATCTCAAACCTCGAGAAAAAATTAGCACTGGAGGACAAGCCGTTCTGTGAAAACCATCCGAAATGCAATAAGAAGCACTGGAAGATTTTTTATGATTTTTTTAACAGTTTGAGATTCGCACTGGAGGAATTAGCACTGGAAAATTATCACTGGAGGACAAGCCGTTCTGTGAAAACAATCCGAAATGCGCTAAAAATAAACAGTTTGATGATCTAGTTGGCACTTGGACACTTGCATGTTGAAACTGAAGAACCAGCAATTAACTCACACCTTCAGTAGACCTGAACAATGCATTTTCCAGATCTCTATTCCGATTATTAAACCCCTAAACAAAAGTATGTTGTTTGCAATCCCTGGCAAAATTACTAGTTTAAGGCAAAGAATACATGTACCTTGCTGCGTGTTCCGGGAAGTGCTTGCCCGGCTGGCGCTGCCGGACAGTGGCGGACCTACAGGGTATGCCGGAATGGCCACGGCATACCTGTGGGCCAGCCAAATACTATGGACCGAGCAGGGGCCAAACGCACAGCAGCGAGCGAGAAACAACAACTAGTCGAGCGGCGAGCGAACAAACAACGAACATGCGTCGTGCAACTACCATTGAGGCGTGCTCCTGCGATGATGGCGGCACACGGAAGAGTGGCGGGGTGGCCAGTGAGCTCGCGGCCCAGTTGGCGGCTGGGAGCGCACCTGGGTAGGGCTCCCCGTGCTGGAGAGGGCATCTGGGAGTCAGGGAGTGTGCGCACTCTGCTGCTCAGAAACGACATTGATGAGGTCTGAGCTCTGTCGTAAAGGCAGGGGCAAGATAGTTTTTTTATGTCTGTTTAGTTTTAAGAAAAAAAAGAAAAAAACATGATGCAATGTCATCCAAGAGAGCACACCATGCTAATTGGACAAGGACGGGGACTTATTGTGGTGCAGGTGTTCATGCTTGGGGAAGCATTGTGGCACGATATGCATGCCGGCCCCAGGCTCGTACTGTTGCTCGGCTGTTGAACTTGCAAATAATGATGATATATTAAATGCATTTATATCATTTAGAAAGAGCTGATTAAAATAAGTCGGATAAATAATATTTATGTCTACTTTATATCTATATTTTCAAACTATTGTGTTATATTTGAACTATGTATATTGTAACTCATTTAATTTAAGATTTATCGTATTATTTATTGTCCGTATGATGAACTACAAAATATTTTTTAAAATTTCTACTGAATTAATAAATAGTTTTATGAATTATATGTTTAAGTTTACTGTGTGTGGCATACTCTTTGCTAAAATTCTGGGTCCACCACTGCTGCCGGAGCGCGTGGAGGTCGCCGCCGGGGCAGAACTCCATGACGAGGCAGGCGAACCTGTCGGTCTGGAAGTGCGCGTAAAGGGTAGGCAGGAACGGATGCTCCAGCAGCTGCAGGATCTCCCGCTCCGTCTACGTGCGGCTCAGCTTCCGCCGGCTCTCCAGCGACGCCTTGTCCATCACCTTCATCGTGATTCAGCAAGGCCTCGATGTGCCACCACCGCTGCTGAGCTCGGACAGGTACACCGTCCCGATGTCGCCGCACCCGAGCCGTCGCAGCAGCCGGAAGCTGCCCATCTCGAGCGGTCCGTCCCCCGAGCGCGCCACGAGGATCGCTTTCCACCCGGGGTCCCCGCCCTTGTGCGGCTTGCCCCCGCTCCCGCCAGCCCCGGCGGCGGTGCCGTTGCTCCATCCGCTGCCGTCGCTGGCCGCGCTGCTGCTGATGCTGGTCTTGGCGCTGATCAGGCTAGTGACGGTGCAGCTCGGCGCGTTACTGGTTACGGTGGCCGCGGCGCCGGAGCTGTCCATGCTGCTGTGCGGGCTTGCCGTGCCGCTCGGCGGCGAGGACGCGCCCCACGAGACCACCGGCTTTACGGACGGCTTCTCCCGGCCGTCCACGGCGACGAAGACGGTGTCCATCGCGTCCACCGGCTCCAATGGGTGGCTGGCCCCGGAGAAGGAGCTCCTGGGCTGCGCCTCTCTTTCCTCCTCGGTGTCACTGGACGCAATGCTGATTCTGACCTTGTCGAACTCGAACGCAAGGACCTTCTCAGTCGCCTTGGCCTCGCCATTCGTCCCCCCGCCGCCGCCCATATGGAGCTCGAGCACCTCCGAAACGAAGTGGAACCGGAAATCTTGGTACTCAGAATCGGAGCCCGGGTCCAGCGGCGCAATCGCTGCCTGTGCCTGGCTGCGCGAGCGCGGGTGGGATCTTGACAACTGCTGCTTGGCCCTGGCGTGCTGGGAGCGTGACTGCTGCATTGGTGCGGCGTGCCTGGACAACTTGATGATGTAACGGACAATGGCGGTTATGGAAGGGACAGGAGGGCCGGTGCTGTAGAGGGAGCAGGAGGGCAGAGAGAGGCAGAGCTCGCTGCGGACGAGGGCATTTACTCTAAAAACAAACTCAAAAAGAAAGGATCTGTCTATTTATTATGTGCTTGAAATTTAAAAAAATTCAAACACCGAATCATTAGAAGTTAATTACTATTATTAACTAATCACATTTTTTTGTTTGATTATTTTACAATTAATATAACTCTTACAATTACGGAATTACAATTACAGATTACAAAATTAAAATTACTCCACCTTCTTCAGATCCGGCCGGCCGACCAGCGGTGCCGCCACCGCCGCGATCCCCACATGCCGCCGTCGCGGTGAACCCCACGCACCACTGTCCCTACGAGCTCCGGGCGCCACCGCCTCCACCACTGCGCTCCACCATAACGCTGAGCCTGCGAGCACGGCTGCCGACGCCCTTGCGAGCCACGACCGCCTCGGCGCACCGCTGTTGACCTCCGCAACGCCGTCGGCGTCCGCGCTGCCGTTGGCCATCCGAGTTTAGGCGTCGCCACCAGCAAATACGTTTTGAGTCAGGGGGAGGAAGAAGTCTCCAGAGATTAGGGCCGCACTGGTGGCTGGCTGATATGTTGAGGGTAGCACAAATCTTGATGCAATATTAACGGTTCAAAACGTCGTCTGATTCTTTCCTGTAAATCAGGCACTGAAGAATAGTATTACAAAAGAAATATTTTTTTTTGGCATACTCGGAAACATACTCTACTTTGAGTACGTTTTCTCGCACTCGTAGTCTATAAACATTATCTATATCAACTGCCACACATTCTTTAATATTTCTTTCTATTTTTTCATTATTTGTTTCCTTCTTTTTCTTTTCTTTGCCTTTTATTTTCCTTCTTCGTTTCCTTTTATTTCTTTCCTTTTTTTCTATCAGAAAGACTATAGGACAGTCGCCTGAAAGCGCTTGTTGTCTGGCGACGGTTACGGCACGACAGGGAATGGACGCCAAGGGTCAGCAGATAATTTTTTTATTTTGTTATTTGTTAACTTATAATTTGTAAGGGTTATTTTAATTGTAAAATAATCAAACAGAATAACTTTGTGGTTTATTAACCTATATCATTAAGGATTAATCATTAAGTTAAAGGATTAGTGATTAATGATCATAATTAGTTGATAATTACTCAGTGCCTAAAATTTAGACAGCCCCTTTTCTATCCCTTTTCCTTTTATTTTTCTTTCCGATTTTCCTCTCTCTTTTCCTTCTATTATTTTCCTTTTTTCCTTTTTCATTTTCTTTTCCTTTTATTTCCTATGTTTATTTCTTTTTTTCTCCACTTCTTCATAAGCTTCCCCGCTGCCTTTCTCCCATTTCTATACCACTTTCCTCATTCCTAAGGATGAAAATGGGACGGGAAAATCCCGTTCCGTCCCATCCCGTATACCGTATTTACCGATTATTTTTGAATTATTCGGGATCTATTCAAAATCGGTACAAAAACAGGACGAAGTAAATCAGGATTGAAATTGAAAACAATTTATCAGTTTTTCCGACCGTTTCTTCGGTTCCCGTTTCTAATTCAGGATATCCCGTTTTCAATACCGTTTTTATTGTATTCGAGATATGATCCAAATAGCCCAGCAAGAAACCCGGCCCAGTGGCCACCGACTCACAACCCTAATCCCAGCTCGACTAGCCCCCCGACTCCCCATCCCCAAGCCATAGCCGCCCGAGTTGGCAAGTTCCCGTCTTCCCGAGGTCTCCTGCGGCTGCACCGTGCCCCGAGCGCACAAAGGAGACGCCGTCCGTCGCCCCACCGGCCACCACGAGACGTCGCCGGCGCAAGACGTTGCCCTCTCGCGCCCTCAGGTGTGTCGCCAGCGCTCCCTCAATGCGCGCGCTCGTCCTTCACCTGTGCTTCAAATTTCTTTGATTTAGCTCTTCTTTTCTGTATGTAGATGTCGTCGGATCAAAGTTGGATGTATGGACCGCGCCTTTGCAATGAATATATCCAAGGGGTAGATGCATTTATTGCTTTCGCGAAGGAAGACATGTTGGACAACATTAGAGGAACTATTTGTTGTCCTTGCAAACACTACAAGAATGAGAAGAGATATTGCACAGATGAAGTGTTGAGGTCACATTTGATCACACATGGATTCATGGTGGATTATCGATGTTGGAACAAAATGGGGAGGAGGGGCTTAATGAAGCAGAGATGAGATATTAATATCTGGAGAGGGAGGTCCCTACCAGTGTCGAAGAGATCACGACGAGTATGTGAACGAGCCAGATATATCAGGGTTCATCGATGATGACATTGAGTTTCAGGTGCATAACATAGAGGAGATGGTACGCAATGTCGAGAGACATGGCGACGATGATCGATATAGTAATGGTGAACTTGCAAATTACAAGAAGATGATCGAAGACTCGAAGAAGCCATTATATCATGGTTGTGCGGCTAAATACACCAGACTGTTTGCGATGATAAAACTTTTCCAGTTGAAGGCGAGCAATGGATGGAGTGATTGTAGTTTTAAGGAATTGTTGACGCTCCTTAAGGACATGTTACCGCAAGGAACCACGGTCCCTAAGACAGTTTATGAGGCAAAACAGATATCTGTCCACTGTGTTTGGAGGTGGAGAAACTCCATGCGTGCAAGAATGATTGTATTTCATATCGTGGACCTGAGTAAGAAAACCTCAAGAAATGCCCTATTTGTGGAGTGAACAAATTAAATCGTAGGAAAGATGACAGTGATGACAAGAACTGCAATAGAAGAAAAAGAGGGTCTAAAAAGGTGTTTTGATACTTTCCTTCCTCGTTTGAAGCGTTGGTTTGCAAACAAGAAGGAGTCAGACTTGTTGCAATGGCACAAAGAGAAGCATAAGCAGGATGTTGGAATGATAAGACATCGTGTTGATGCCACACAGTGGCGAAACATTCATTCACGAAATCCTAAATTTGCCATTGATCCGAGGAATATTAGGATCGCAATGAGCACCGATGGCATGGATCCTTTTTTGAACAGTATCACACATAGCACATGGCCAATTGTGCTTACAATTTTGAACCTTCCTCCTTGGTTGTGCAACAAACGAAAATATATTATGATGTCAGGACTGATACCGAGGCCACAACAACTTGGGAATGACATCGACACTTATTTCATGCCTCTGGTTGAAGACCCGAAGCAGTTGTGGTACAACGACGGAGTGTAGCCTCGGATGATCACAAGCGTGAGTACTTTCGCCTCGAAGCCATTTTATTTGTGACTATTAGTGATTCTCAAGTGGCACGTAACTTGTCCGGACGGAGTAAGAAAGTAGGTTGCAGATGTCCATATTATTTGAGAGAAACAGACTCACATTACTTGAGCAAGTCACGAAAAATAGTGTACATGGGACATCAACGCTACATTCTAATGAAGCACCCGATTTGGAGTATGAAGGAAAATTTCAATGGTGACACTGAGAAGAGGCGTCCTCCACCTCATCTCACGTGTCATGAAGTCTATGAAATGGTCAAGGATATCCATGTTGTCCTTGGTAAGCGGAAAAGGACTTGCAAAAATATTGGTGAAAATGATATGTGGAAGAAGCAATCGATTTTTTGGGAGCTACCGTATTGGAAAGATTTAGACGTCCGTCATTCGGTTGATGTGATGCAAATTGTGAAGAATGTGTGCGAGAGTCTACTTGGGACATTGCTTAACACGGATGGGAAAACCAGGGACCATGGACATGCACATACAGATCTAAAAAAAATGGGAATTAGGCCTGAGTTGTGGATCGATGACTCGGTAGAAGGAACAAAACCACCCACATCATGCATCACCCTTTCAAAAAATGAAAAGAGAGTTTTGTGGGTTCTTGAAAAATGTGAAAGTACCATCTGACTACTCGACGAACGTCTCAAGACTTATTTCATTTCCAGATCAAAAAGTAGCTCCCGATGTGAAGTCTCATGATTACCATGTATTGCTTATGCATATGACTGTTGTTGGAATTCGGAATATCCTATCGGTCAATGTTCGGGAGACTATAATGAACTTTTGTTTTTTCTTAATGCAATTGGTCAAAAAGTACTATGTGAAGAAGATCTCGAGTCATTGGAAAAAATGCACTATGAAACTTTATGCTTCCTTGAGGTGTATTTTCCACCTGCCTTTTTTGACATCAGCGTCCATTCCACAACTCATCTTATTAAGGAGATAAAGCTACTTGGCCCTGTGTTCCTTGACCATATGTATGCTGACGAGAGATTCAACAGCATACTGAAGTCCTTCGTTAGAAATTGAGCTTACCCTGAGGGCAGCATGGTACAAGGATACTTTACAGAGGAAGCTATGGAGTGGGCTCTAAACTACACTGACCCGAGTAACCCGATTGGTGTTCCCAATCTTGTCATGAGGGGAGGCTCACTAGAAAAGGGACCATTTGGAAGAAGGCTATAACTCTAGATTCACATGTATTCTTCTACGCTTATTTCCATGTGTTGCAACACATGCCCATTGTGTCGGAGTACCTCAATGAGCATAAGGAGGTGGTTCTTAGAGACACTCCTGACCGCATGAATCATGGTTAGCAAATGAACACAAGAGAAAATTCATTGGCTGGCTCCGGGATCGGATTTCTAACTCATCGGATACTCAAACAAGTGAGTACCTAAAAAAGTTGGCTCGTGGTCCTATATTCACAGTTATTACATATCAAGGGTACAACATAAATGGATACACGTTCTACACTGTAGAACAAGATAGAAAAGCACATATCAGAATAGTGGTGTCCGTGTTGATGCTTATAATGCTGCGGGCCAAGACAAAGACATGTACTATGGTCAAATACAAGAGATCTGGGAGCTTGACTTTCAAGGATTCAAGATTCTTCTTTTTCGTTGCAACTATGTTGATGGAACCAAAGGTGTTGTACAAGACAAGTACGGGTTCACTAGCGTTGATCTTAACCATCAATGATATAAGTGGGAGCCTTTCGTGTTAGCAGAACACGTTGCTCAAGTGTCTGTGTTCCAGACACAACAAATAAAAGACTTAAGATGGTTATACATGGAAAACGACGAATCGTCAGAGTCGAGAATGCCATCGATGAGGAAGAGTTTGACCAATTTCATGAGATTCCTCCTTTTGTCACCTCGATGATCAAGCTAAGAATACCATCGGCCAACGCCTTACTTGCAGAACGACCACCATGAAAAAGTCAAGAATTTCAAAAAACCAAGACCGCAACGTAAAGTACCAAATTGATTGTGTGTAAATATGGTCAATTGAGTGAAAAATTGACTTCCATTTGGATATTTGTGTGATATATGCTCAAATGTGTGAAAATATTGCCATTTGAGTGAAAATTTGACTTTCATTCGTCATATGTGCTCTGTTTCTTATGGAGAAGTCTTGTGTTCTATTTCTTAAGGAAGCACTACTGAATATAGCGCTTGCTCTACCCTGAAAAATGGGATACGAAAGTGATGCAAGATGTGCCTCATAAAGGCGCGTCTCTCAGACAAGATAATGTGACACGAGTTTTTCAAACGCGCGTCTCCGATTTAGACGCTTTGATCTGCGCGAATGGTATTACTGACAACAGCTCACATTAACTCAAAAGAAAGGAGACATTCTCTCATAAAGCACGTCTCCGATTGTTTTTGTTGGAGCGAAAGGGAGATGCGCCCAGCAGTGGCTCTTCTGTGGCGCGTCTCCAATTGTTGCTCTGGTACTTTTAGCTCTTTGTCCCACCTCGGAACTAAGAGCAAGTTGCAACGAGCATATAAGGCGTGGCGTTGCAACACTCGCAACAAGTTCTGCGTCGACCTTAGTGATATTAAATTAAACAAAATTTAATCTGGCAATCATGAAGGTTCACACGAAATTTGAGCTTTTGCATATTAAGTTTTGGCACAGTCCCACATGTCATAGACAATGAGGTCGGAGCGCTTTGAATCTGTGCCTGAATGGCATTATGGCAACAGACGCACATTAATTTAAAAGAAAAGAGACGCTTTTCAAAAGTGAGACGCACTTAGCGGTGGCTCTTCTGAGCGCGCCTGCAATAGTTGCCCTCAGGTACTTTTATCTCTCTCGTATACTCTCTTCGCAACACTTAGCACAACTTTTCACTTTTCGCGCGCGCTGATCACTTCTTGCCCTAGAAACCGCCACCACATCATCCTCTTCCTCGGAGCACGCCGCCACGTTAGGCCGCTTCCGAGGAGCTCGTCACCGCCTTGACACTGCCCTAAGGTACTTTTAGCTCTCTCGCACGCTCCCTTCGCAACACTTAGCAAAACTTTTCACTTTTCGCGCGCGCTGATCGCTTTTCGCCATAGAAACTGAAATTTGCCTAGAGGGGGTTGTGAACCCAGTTCCAAAAATGAACCAAGTGAACGCATATGTGTGCCCAGGACGTTCAACACACATACACGAGTGCAATCACAAAAGGATATACATAATATTACCACAGAACAAGATTAGTTAAGCACTTCTATTACACAATTTATAATTTCCTCGAATACAAGCTCTAATGAATATTAAGGACAAGTTTGAACTAATGTAGTGGAAATAGACTAATAAGCAACTAAGAAAAATGGATAGCGCAGCTCCAATCAACACCACATGGAAGCTAACGGCAGACACGACCTAGAACTCTGCATTATCATCGTTATACTCCCAATCCTGACCTGCAATTGTTGGTGGGGGAATTCCAAGGGTGAGTACATGTCGTACTCAACAAGTGTGGAAAGTATGACATGTAGCTTAACAAATGACGACAATAATAAGAGCTATGTGCTGAAAAGTACATTAAAACATTTGAAAAGCAACATGATATATGTATGTGAAACAATCCCATCAATCCATCATATTGACATAATATGGAATCGTATCCAATTATTGCTATCATCATCATTATCCATGTCCAGTTACCATAACTCAAATTCATATCCATAAACATAAGCCATAAACCATCCATAACCATTACCAACCATAACCATCCCGAATCCCAAGTACCCTCTAATCATGGAAGTTGTCCAGGTGCTCTTAACCGGGAGCACGACTATCATGATAGTTTTATTAGACTCTACAAAGTCTGTACCACTTTACCCACGTGTTTGTGATTTCATCACCTGTCGGTGACTGAAGAACCTCCCTTACGCCAATTATACTTCCTTTGGTGTATGGCCAAGAGATCACAAAATAGCCTTTACAAATGGATTACTCGCCTATTTAGACCCCATTGAGGTTTCACCGGTGGCGATGTCTCCTACAGAGCACATCTTCAACCAAGGGCCCCCTCTTTAGCCATTCGGATCCCAGGGTAGTCCCACCAATCATCAACAAACCCAATCCGACTACCCCTTCACTGAGCTTCCTTAATGGTCCAAACAACACTAGCAAAGCCCTAATTAATCATCTACGCCACACCCATACTTGGCCTCGTGGTGGCACTGTAGTCCTGGCTTATTCTCGCATGAATCGGTCCTTAGATCTAAAGCAATCAAACCACCATAGCATTCAACCTATCCACATACTAGGCTTGCTTAGATCACCCATTACCATATCATATTAACCATAATTTTATTAATGCATAATTATATGGTATAGTTATTTTCCCAACCCAATTAATTAAGAGAAGCAAAAAGGTAAAAAGCTCTTCCCGACTCTCTACCATGTATTCCAGGTGACAAGGGTGGTCAAACAAAGCTAGTAAACTTCCTATCATAGGGTTTCCCATCAATTTGACACAAGCATGCAGTTTTGTAAACAAAACATTTATTTTAAAACAAGATCGATATGCTTCAAGGACACTTGCCTTGCTCTTGGTATTGATTCGGATCAAAGGCTTCAAACTCTTGGTGCTGGAGATCCTCCGCGGCACCCTATAGCGCAAATCCGTCTAATCCGCACAACAAACATACAAGACAAAAAACACAATCAAAGAGTGTACAAATATTACTCAATATGACATGACATGCATGATTAATGCAAATGCGAAGAAAAACTAGTTAATGGGTTACTATTAATGTTTATTAACTAGCTCTAATAGTTATTTACAAGTTTGGTCAGGTTTGGAATTGATTCGAGTCAATTTAGAATTAATTCAACAGAAATTAACCAGGAAAATCGGGCTAGTCCGCTGGGGACCGGACAAGTCCGCACTTCGCAGAACTGGCGAACTAAGGTTTTCTAGATCGACATGTATTTGGAGATTTGTGGTTGAATTCACGTAAGGAAAAGGAAGTAGAAGGTATACCAGGTGTCTAAGACTCCAAAGAATCAAGAGTCTTGGAGGTAACACTTGGATCTTGAAGATCTAAGGTTGATGAAGAACTTGATGGTGGATTGTTGACGAAGAACACGAAGTTGATGGAGATCTTGATCCTCTTTTGTTTCCTCCTCTTCTTCTTCTTGCTCTAGATCTCCTTCTCCCTCTTTGGTGGTGGCTATCCACGAGCTAGGGTTTGGGTGAGATGAAAAAGTGGCAAATAGATGTCAAGCCAAAGGGTGGGGTTGTTTATATAGAGGTGGAGGCTAGGGTTAGATGGATTTCGAGTGTGAGATGAGTAGGGGCCGGTTTAGGGTCCCACATGGGCTCTAAAAGGGTTAGGCATGACGTCCCTAGGCCCAGTTAATGTAAAACCCAAGGAACAAGTCGTGAAACAAAAGATCAACTCAGGGTCGCGATTTATCGGAGAAGTTCGCAAAAGGGCCGGACTAGTCCGAAGTTGGACATAGAGATATCAAACAAGTCTGAACTAGACATGGGACAAGTCCGAACTTATCTAGAGGGGAAAAACAAACAAGTGTGGCTAAAATCGGACAAGTCCGACTTTAGTCAGAGGGAAAACGAACAAGTCCGCTGGAACACCGGACTAGTCCGGACAAGTCCAGGGACTTAGCAAAATTTTTAAGGAATTGGAATACCGGACAAGTCCGCAATGGACCGGACAAGTCCGAAAGTGTCCAGAGAGAAAAACAGACTGGTCCGCAGTAAAACGGACAAGTCTGATCGAAGTCAGAGAGAAATCGGACTAGTCCGCACCAAATTCGGACTAGTCCGCACTTCCTAGAATTTTTAAGTGCGGTTTTGTTTCTAATTCAGTTTAAACTTATTCCTTTTTATGTTGCTCAATGTTAAACATATATTAGAATGTATGCAATTCATGATGAATGAAAATGAGGGTGTTACAAAACCTACCCCCCTTAAAATGAATCCCACCCTCGAGATTCGATGCGGAAGAGAAGAGATAGGTGAATTCCTTCTTTAGATCATCTTCCAGCTCCCAAGTTGCCTCTGATTCTGTATGATGCTTCCATTGAACTTTACACCATCTGATGACCTTGTTTCTTGTGAGTCTTTCCTTTGTCTCCAAGATTTTGACCAGTTGCTTGGCATAAGTCAAGTCTGCCTCTAATTCCAATTCTTCCATTGACACTTGTTCTTCTGGTACCCTTAAGCACTTCTTGAGCTGGGAAACATGAAAGACATCATGAACATGCGATAAATGAGCTGGCATCTCCAACTTATAGGCTACTTCCCCTCTTTTGTCCAAAATCTTGAATGGTCCAATATAGCGAGGTGCTAGCTTGCCTCTGATATTAAACCTCTTATGACCTCTCATTGGTGACACCTTGAGGTAAAAAAAATATCCTATTTCAAAGGCTAGTTCCCTTCTCCTATTGTCCGCATAGCCTTTTCGCCTTGATTGAGCAGCCCTCAAGTTCCCGCGGATAACCTGAACTTGTTTTTCAGCTTCTTGCAACACATCGGTACCAAATACTTGATTCTCCCTTGTCTCACTCCAGAACAAGGGCATCCTACACCTCCTCCCGTATAGTGCTTCACACGGTGACATCTTCAAACTTGCTTGGTAACTATTGTTGTATGAAAACTCTGCATATGGCAAGCTTTTGTCTGAACTTTTCCCATGCTTCAAAGCACAAGCTCTTAACATATCCTCTAAAATCTGGTTGGTCCTCTCGGTTTGTCCATCCGTTTGAGGATTATATGCTGAACTAAAATTTAACCTTGTTCCCAAAGCTTCATGCAATTTTTGCCAAAACCTGGAGGTAAATTGATAACCTCTATCCGATACTATCTTCTTTGGTACCCCATGTCGGCACACAATATGCTCCATGTATATTTCAGCCAATTGTGTAGCTGTGTACTTGGTCTTGACAGGGATGAAATAAGATGACTTGGTCAATCAATCCACGATTACCCAAATTGAGTCATAAACAGACTGAGTACGTGGCAATCCAACTATAAATTCCATACCGATCTCTTCCCACTTCCACTTTGGAATTTTAATGGCTGCAATAATCTAGTTGCCTTTGGTGTTCCACCTTGACTCGTTGGCACACATCACACAAAGCTACATATTCATCTATGTCCTTCTTCATGCTAGCCCACCAATGACAAGTTTTCAAGTCTTTGTACATCTTCGTACAACTAGGATGAATTGAGTATGGCGAGTCATGTGCCTCTTTTAATATTGTTTCCCAAATATGCTTCACATTAGGCACGACAATCCTTTTTCCGAGCCATAAGGTACCATGTTCATCCTCATCAAATCTGAATTATCTTCCCTCTTGGGTCCTTTCCTTGATTTCTTGGGTTTCCTCATCCTTCATTTGGCCCTCTCGAATTTCTTGCTCCAAGGTTGGATTTAACTCCATCATCCCCATCTCATTCGCAAATACGAGGTTCAACCGTTCGAACTCCTTACATAACTCGAATGGTAATTCTTGAACTGTGAGTTGATGACTTACTCCTTTTCTACTCAATGCATCGACCACAACATTAGCCTTCCCTGGATGGTAGTTGATTCCTAAATCATAATCCTTGATGGGCTCCAACCATCTCTGTTGCCTCAAATTCAGATCCATTTGTGTGAATATGTACTTGAGACTCTTATGATCCGTATAAATTTCACACCTATGACCAAGGATGTAGTGTCTCCAAATCTTCAATGCGTGTACCACGGCTACAAGTTCCAAATCATGCGTTGGATAATTCTTATCATGTTTCTTCAATTGTCTCGATGCATATGCAACCACTTGATCTTCTTGCATGAGCACACATCCAAGTTCTTGTCTTGATGCATCACAATATATGTCAAAACTCTTGCTTACGTCCGGCAATATCAAAACTGGGGCTGTTGTTAAGCTCTTCTTCAACTCTTCAAAACTATTTTGACAAGCTTCAGTCCATCAGAAAGCCTTTCCCTTCATTAGCAATTCCATCATTGGTGGCTATCTTGGAAAAGTCCTTGATGAATCGACGGTAATACCCAACCATTCCAAGGAAACTCCTTATTTCCTTTACATTTTGCGGTGGCTCCCATTTTAGAACACCCCTCACTTTTCTGGGGTCGACCGACACTCCTCCTCCCGAGAAGATATGACCCAAAAATGACACCTCTTTCAATCAAAACTGGTACTTGCTGAACTTGGCGTACAATTGACGCTCCCTCAATTTCTGCAATGTAAGCATCAAGTGTTCCTCATGTTCCTTCTCATCCTTCGAGTAGATCATAATGTCATCAATGAACACCACACCAAACTTATCCAAGTACTACATGAAGACCTTATTCGTGAGGTACATAAAATAAGAAGGTGCATTGGTCAATCCAGAGGACATCACGGTGTACTCATATGATGCATACCGTGTCCTAAAAGCTGTCTTGGGTATATCCGATGGTCCGATCTTCATTTGAAAGTATCTGGACCTCAAATCAATCTTGGAGAAAACACAAGCACCCTTCATCTGATCAAACAAGTCTTCTTTATGTGGCAAGGTGTACTTGTTCTTGATGGTCACCTCGTTGAGAGCTCCTTAATCCACACACATCCTTTGCGACCCATCCTTCTTATCCACAAAAAGAACGGGTGCTCCCCAAGGTGAAGAGCTTGGGCGAATAAAACCCTCTCTAGTTGCTCTTGGATCTGCTTCTTGAGCTCCGCTAATTCCTTAGGAGGCATCCTATATGGCCTCTTAGCTATAGGTGTAGTTCCAGGTATTAAATCAATTACAAATTCAATATCTCGATTAGGCGGCATACCTGGCAACTCATCCGGAAACACATCCAAAAATTCACACACCACTAGAATCTCCTCAATTGTGGCACCATCCATGTGGTTCAGCTCCAATTGCTTCGGTGCGTGTTGAGATGCTTCAAACTCTATGATGATCCCTTCCTCATTGATCTACTTCACCGTCTTCGTGGCACATTCAATGACTCCGTTTTGCTTCCTCAACCAGTCCATACCAAGTATAATGTCCAATCCTTGAGAATCCAAGACAATGAGGTTGCAAAGAAGTCTACCCCCCCTTATTCTAAGGCTTACCTTTGGACATAATATATTTGTCCTCATCTCTCCTCCAGGAGACTTAACCAATAGAGTAAACTTCATATGAGAGATAGGAAAACTATACTTGGCAACATATTTCGATGCAATGAATGAATGCGATGCTCCAGAATCAAACAACATAGTCGCCGGGTTGGAGTTTGCGAGAAACATACCAATCACCACGTCATCCGCTTGTTGAGCATCCTCCGTAGAGACATGGTTCCTATTGCCACGAGTGCTGTCCACGGTTCCCTTGCCGCTGTCCTCCATTGGGTCTTGGGTTTTGCCTTTGGGCATTGCTCCCTTGACCAAGGCCTGACTTAGGACATTGATGTGCAAAGTGTCCAGCTTCTCCACAAATGTAGCACTTCTTTGCTGCACCAGAATTTGTACGTACTTGATTATGAACATTTGTACTAGGAAAATTAGCGCGAGGCGCAAAAGGCATTGGAGGCCTAGGTGCTTGCACAATAGGGCATTGCTGCACAAACTGAGCTGGGCGTGGTGCATATCCAGGGCGATGAGCAGGCGTAGAAGAGCTGAGATATGGTGCATTGGATGGTGCAAAGCGAGGGCGCATATCACTTCCTTGTTGCTGTCCTTGATATGGCGCCTTCCTCTTGTTATCTTGCTCCATCTCACAGACCTTGTTCTCCACAACAATTGCCTTGTCTAGAAGCTTTTGGAAGTTAGCATAATCACAATTGAGCAATTGCACTTGGATTTCATTGTTCAAGCCCCTCATGAACAAGTATTGCTTCTGGCTGTCCCGACTAACATCTTCAGGCGCATACCTTGAGAGTTAAGTGAACTTATTGAGGTATTCACCCACACTCGATCTTACTTGCCTCGGGTTCTCAAATTCTTTCCTCTTCAAAATCATAACACCTTCCGTCACAAAGTGAGAATGGAAGCTCTCCTTGAATTCGGCCCAAGTGATCCTCTCCTGATTCTCATGAGCATTACATAGCGAATCCCACCAATCGGCAGCTGCTCCAACAAGTTGATGGGAAGCAAATAGAACCTTCTCCCGGTCACTGCATTGGACAATATCAAGCTTCTTCTCCACAGACTTGAGCCAATCATCGACGTTCATAGGGTCAACAACTTGAGCAAAAGTCGGTGGCCTAGTCCTCATGAACTCTCCCAACTGGTTATGAGGCGGTGGAGGCATGTGGGGCTGATTGTTGATGTTACGAGCCTACAGCTGTCCCATAGTCTGTATCTTGGTCTGCATGAGCTGATTCTGCATAGTCAATAGCTGCTCAATGTTGATGGCTCCCTGAGCAGGCCCTTGTCCATTGTTGTTCTGAGGTGCTCCATTGTTCTCCTCCTCATCATTGCCGTCCCTCTGGTTGCGAGTCCTCACCATCTAAAGAAAAGAAAGAGATAAGAATTTAGAAGACGTCCCCAACTATATGCATCAAGGGATATGAAACTAAACAACTACTACACTAGCCTATGTGGATATGGCAATGCTAAAGCATCCCAAAACCCTCTATTAAGCACAAAAGCAAACAATATATAGCAAACAACACACCAAGCAAAAACACATCGATTCCTGAGTGCTCCTATGTGCTCTAAAGTGTCCATTCTATCTAGGCTGCGTCCTACAGTTAACCTGTTGCGCATATGTGTGCCCAGGACATTCAACACACATACACGAGGGCAATCACAAAAGCATATACAGAAAATTACCACATAACAAGATTAATTAAACACTTTTATTACACAATTCATAATTTCCTCGAATACAAGCTGTAATGAACATTAAGGACAAGTTTGAACTAATGCAACGGAAATAGACTAATAAGCAACTAAGCAAAAGGGATAGCGCAACTCCAATCAACACCACAGGCAAGCTGACGGCAGACACGGCCTAGAACTCTGCATTATCATCGTTATACTCCCAATCCTGATCTGCAACTGCTGGTGGGGGAATTGCAAGGATGAGTACATGTCATACTCAGCAAGTGTGGAAAGTATGACATGTATCTTAACAAATGACGACAACAATAAGGGCTAAGTGCTGAAAAGTGGATTAAAACATTTGAAAAGCAACATAATATATGTATGTGAAAGAATCCCATCAATCCATCATATTGACATAATATGAAATCATATCCAATTATTGCTATCATCATCATTATCCATGTCCAATTACCATAACTCAAATTCATATCTATAAACATAAGCCATAAACCATCCATAACCATTAGCAACCATAACCATCCCGAATCCCAAGTACCCTCTAATCATGGAAGTTGTCTAGGTGCTCTTAACCGAGAGCACGACTATCATGATAGTTTTATTAGACTCTGCGAAGTTTGTACCACTTTACCCACATGTTTGTGATTTCATCACCCGTCGGCGACTAAAGAACCCCCATTACGCCAATTACACTTCCTTTGGTGTATGGCCAAGAGATCACAAAATAGCCTTTAAAAAAGGGTTACTAGCCTATTTAGACCCCACTAAGGTTTCACCGGTGGCGATGTCTCCTACAGAGCACATCTTCAACCAAGGGCCCCCACTTGAGCCATTCGGATCCCAGGGTGATCCCACCAATCATCAAGAAACCCAATCCGACTATCCCTTCCCCGAGCATCCTTAATGGTCCAACGGCACTAGCAAAGCACTAATTAATCAGCTATGCCGCACCCATACTTGGCCTCGTGGTGGCACTGTAGTCCTAGCTTATTCTCGCATGAACTGGTCCTTAGATCTAAAGCAAGCAAACCACCATAACATCCAACCCATCCGCATACCAGGCTTGCTTAGATCACCCATTACCATATTATATTAACCAGTTCATATTAACCATAATTTCATTAATGCATAATTAAATGGTATAGTTGTTTTCCCAATCCAATTAATTAAGTGAAGTAAAAAGGTAAAAAGCCCTTCCCGACTCTCTACCATGTATTCCAGGTGACAAGGGTGGTCACACAAAGCTAGTAAACTTCCTATCATAGGGTTTCCCATCTAATTGACACAAACATGCAGTTTTGTAAATAAAACATTTATTTTAAAACAAGATCAATATGCTTCAAGGACACTTGCCTTGCTCTTGGGATTGATTCGGATCAAAGACTTCAAAATCTTAGCGCTGGAGATCCTCCGCGGCACTCTCTAATGCAAATCCGTCTAATCCGCACAACAAACATACAAGACAAGAAACACAATCAAATAGTGCACAAATATTACTCAATATGACATGACATGCATGATTAATGCAAATGCGAAGCAAAACTAGCTAATGGGTTAGTATTAATGTTTATTAACTAGTTCTAATAGTTATTTACAAGTTTGGTTAGATTTGGAATTGTTTCGAGTCAATTTAGAATTAATTCAACAGAAATTAACCACGAAAATCGGACTAGTCCGCTGGGGACCGGACAAGTCCGCACTTCGCAGAACTGGCGAACTAGGGTTTTCTAGATCGACATGAATTTGGAGATTTGGGGTTGAATTCACGTAAGGAAAAGGATGTAGAAGGTATAACAGGTGTCTAAGACTCCAAAGAATCAAGAGTCTTGGAGGTAATACTTGGATCTTGAAGATCTAGGGTTGATGAAGAACTTGATGGTGGATTATTGACGAAGAACGCGAAGTTGATGGAGATCTTGATCCTCTTTCATTTCCTCCTCTTGTTCTAGATCTCCTTCTCCCTCTTTGGTGGCGGGTATCTATGAGCTAGGGTTTGGGTAAGGTTAAAAAGTGGCAAATATATATCAAGCCAAAAGGGTGGGGTTGTTTATATAGAGTTGGAGGCTAGGGTTAGATGGATTTTGAGTTTGAGATAGTAGGGGCCGGTTTAGGGTCCCACATGGGCTCTAAAAGAGTTAGGCATGACGTCCCTAGGCCCACTTAACATAAAACCCAAGGAACAAGTCGTGAAACAAAATATCAACTCGGAGTCGTGATTTATCGGATAAGTCCGCAAATGGGCCGGACTACTCCGAAGTTGGACAGAGAGATATCGGACAAGTCCGGACTGAACATTAGACTCTGAACTTATCCAGAGGGGAAAAACAGACAAGTCTGGCTAAAATCAGACAAGTCTGGCTAAAATAGTGAGAGGGAAAACGGACAAGTTCGCTAGAACACCAGACTAGTCCAGGGACTTAGCAAAATTTTCAAGGAATTGGAATACCGGACTAGTATGCAATGGACCGGACAAGTCCGAAAGTTTCCAGAGAGAAAAACAGGCTGGTCTGCAGCAAAACGGACAAGTCCAAATCGAAGTCAGAGAGAAATCAGACTAGTCCGCACCAAATTCGGACTAGTCCACACTTCCCATAATTTTTAAGTGCGGTTTTGTTTCTAATTTATTTTAAACTTATTCCTTTTTATGTTGCTCAATGTTAAACATATATTAGAATGTATGCAATGCATGATGGATGAAAATGAGGGTGTTACAGGGGGTGAATAGGCAATAAGACCTTAAATGACTTAACCAAATGAGATTAAAACACAAAGGCCAAACTTGTCTGGACAGGGCCGGACTAGTCTACTTAGCACAGGGAGAGAACCTAAAAACTTGATTTCTGCAAGTTATTTACGGAATTTTAGTTCACCAAAGATAGATACTGTAACACCCATATTTTATGTACAAAAATTTGCTCAAACCCTTGATCATTGTAACATGCATTTTTGGGTGAATTTTGATGTTCAAACGAGTAGCAAACGTTCAAATTTGAATTTGAATTCAAATCAAAAGAAAAGAAATGGAAAAAGAAAAAGAAAAAGACTTAAACCCCTCCCTGGGCCGAATTTCCCTCCCCTGGCCCATTTCCCCTCCTCTCTCCCGCGGCCCAGCCAACCTCTCCCCCTCTCTCCCTCTCTCTGCCGGGCGGGGCCCGCCTGTCATCACCTCCAGGGTGCAACCGTCGCCTTCCCTCTTCCCACGTCGCGCGTGCAACCGCCACCCCGCGCCCACTTCCCCCCCTCCCTCGGAACCACTCTCCCGCTCCACTTTCGGCCGAGCGCCACAACCGCACACCCACCCTACACGCTTAAGAGGAGCCGGCGTCCCATTTTCCCCCTCACCCGAGCCTCCCCGGAACCCTAGACCTTCATCGTCGGTGAGTCACCTCGGCGCTCGCGTTCCCGTCGCCGTAGCCCCCCTCCTCCCCATTTTCTTGGCCTGTCGTGATCGCCGCTTCACCAGGGACACGTTGGACGTGTTGGCTTGGGTAGATCACCACTGCATCGGCATCTTCGTCGAACTCCGGCGAGCTCACCCGCCTCCGACCGTCGCCGACGCTCTCCACTCTTGCCCAAGTCCAATCAAGCCCTCCGGTGAGCTCCCTCGATCTCCCCCTTCATTTCCATGCGCTTAAATCCGTGAATTGTGCACTATTTCGTGTTACCGGGTTAGCTCCGGCGACCTCGCCGCCGTGCGCCGCCGTGCGACGCCGCGCAGGGCGCTGGCGCCGGCCGAGGGTCGACGTGGCCGCTTCCCTGCCGTCCATTTCCGGCCAACGGCCACGATTAGAAGATCATAACGTTTCGGTTAATAAAATCCCAGCCATCCATTTAAGATCCAACGGCCCACGTTGAATCCCCTTTTCCCGCCGCCGGAATTGCACCCAGGCCCCTGGAAACTTAGTTGCTACCCCCTGTGCTTCTTGGTAATTCGAATCTAGCCCCCAGGATTCACAGACTAGTCCCTAGAACCCTAAAAATTGGTTTTAATCATTTAATTAAGCACTAACCCCTGTAATTTTGTAGAATAATGTATTTGGACCCTGTACAGTGTAGAAAACTATTCATTTAGCCCCTGGACTTTTATTTAGTTGCTGAATAGGGTTTTTAATTGTATTTGAGGTATAGAAATTAGATAAAAATGGTAATTAAGTGTAGGAATGTTATGAAAAATTGTTATAATCTATTTTATGCTGTGAATTAATAGTAGTGTTCAGATAAAATATAGTTGGTCCATGGAATATTTATTATAAATGTTTTAAAATACATTTTTTCTATAGAAAATTAAATAAAAATGATTTTAGGCTATAATAAAATCCCAAAATTGTAGGAAAAATATAAAATGCATACTTTGGCCATGTTAAGTGATAAATACCTCGTAGGGACGCATTAGTGTAGGATTTTGTGCTTATGTGTATGTGTGATGTATTGTTTTGCGTGCCTTTACTTATTTAGCTTTATTCTATTCTTGCCATGCTTGGGCATATGTCTAGAGTCATATTACGACCCTAATCTTAACCTCCAAGACCAGGACTTCGATAACACTCAAGTCTTCAACGAAGGCAAGTGCCCTTGACCATCTTGTACCTATTTTAGGAATTTAGCTAGTTGCATGCTAATTAAATTGATGTCCTACTTCATGTTTACATGCCCTGTTCCTTACTGTTCCTTGTTACCTGAAATGGGGTGGGAAGTAGATAGGCTTTATTTATGCTTAGCCATGCTTAGATGTTGGGATTGGGATTTCATACAAATGTTCTATGCTTAACTTTATGGTTACTTTAATTTGGTGATGAATATACATAATGCTAGTGGATAGGAATCTGGTGGTTGGTTAGTATTGGTATGGTGCAGTTTGCACGAGACCCGGGATTGGGGTTTGTCACCACCGGATTCTAAGGACCGGTTTATGGAGGAAGCCACTAAGCTTTACAGTACCACCACGAGACTGAGATGGGGCAGCTTGGTCAATTAATTAGGTTTCTCCCGATGAACTGCTAGTGGTTGGATGGTGCGGGGAATGAGGTGGGTGATCTGCTCTTGGAACCGCAAGGCTCAAGAGGGGGCTCTGGGGCGGAGGGTTACTCCGAGAATCCTCAGTGGTGGAAACCTTAGAGGGCTAGCACTAGTCGGGAGTACCTTTGTAAAGACCATGTGGTGATCTCCTGGCCTCACACCAAAGGAAGTGTGTAATGTGGTTAGCTACCACGGGCATTCAGGGAGGTTCACTTAGTCCACCTGGTAACAGGGGATGAAATCACTGCTTGTGGGGAAAGGGTACACTCTCTGCAGAGATTTGGTAAAACTGTCATGACAGCCGTGCTCACGGACAAGAGCGGCTTGGGGCCAGTTCATAATTAGTCTATGGTTGGGAAATGATGGTTCATTATGATTCAAGTACTTTCATTATCATTAATCATGTGTTGATCATTTATTGAATTATGATATTGATAATTGGAAGCTAAGGATAGGTTCTAAGCATAGTGCTAAGCCATATTTGGCCTTTCCTTGCTCTAGCCAATCATGTCATTCTCTTCCCGCACTTGCTGAGTACTCTATGTACTCAAGCGTTTAATTTTCCATTAGAATATGAAGAAGAAGAAGCTGCACCGGAGAATTTCTTCGTCAATCCGGAGGACTTGGTCTAGGCTGGCGACCATACGCGCAACGGCTGCCTGTGGAGATGAAGCCCCGCCTTCCTATCTCGCTTTCTGTAGTAATGAACTATTTAGTGTTGTAATAGTTGTGGTTTGTATTTGTAGACCTTCGGGTCATACGGTAAGACTATTTATGTAATCGAACATGGCAATGTAATGGTATTTCACTTTCGTCGACGCATGTACAATTCAACTGATCCTGGCGTACATGTGATTAGCGTCTGTTCATCTTTACGATGACCGGGCGTGACAGATACTATAACTTGTAACCTATTACAACTTGGATTGAGAAGTTAAAGCACTTAGGTTGCAAGACTTCAACAATGAACAATATGAACAACAATATGAACCCTAAAAGCAATTCTAGTGATTACGAAATGTAAAGCAACAAGCGAGACAAGATTTATCCCGTGGTTCAGCTCCACGAAGAAGCCTACATCCACGTTGAGAAGTCCACACAAGGACTGGGTCTCACTTGACCCTTCTCTCACCAAGCCACCACAATGGCTGGCTTGGTTTCCACTATATCAATGGGTAATCACCAAGTTTGATTGGGGCTGCTCACAAGTTGAGGCTCCCACAAATCAATAAAATGAGGAGCACATGAAGCTCAACTCACACAAGCCACAAAACACAACACAATGTGCAAGAGATCAAACCGAGAGCCAAAGCGCGATGATCTTCCTTCACTCTCCTTCCCAAACCCTAATCTCTTCAAGATTTGGTCTTAGAGGGCTAGTAGGACGAGTAGAAGGCTTTGGAAGGCTCTAGGTCACTTGTGGCGACGCTAGGGTTCAAAAGTTATCAAATAGGGGCCGGGGTACCCTTTTTATAGGGGCCCCGACAACTAACCGTTGCCACTAGGACACCCCCAGACTAGTCCGGCCCTGTGCCACGGACTAGTCCGACTTCTGGGACCACCGACAATTTCACGTCATCGATCGACAAAACAGATGACATGCGCGCCAATGTTTAAATTTCAAACAGCCACTGAAAACACAGACTAGTTCGGTCAATATAGGACTAGACCGAAGTAGGACAGAAAGGTTTAGTCCGTCCCAAAACGGACTCAACTGGGTAGGCCCGGACTAGCCCGGCCACAGTCTGGCCATCTAAGGTTTGCTCGGTTTTTCTCACTAAGTCTCAAACGGACTAGTACGTACCACAATAGACAAGTTCGAACTTCTCCAAAAAGCTTTGGTCTGTCCCAAAACGAACAAGCCGGTCTACTGGGACTTAGCTCCAACTTCACTAAGGGATGAACGGACTAGTCCGTACCCATACGGACAAGTCCGAATTCATCTAGAGCCCTTTAGTCCGACTCAAAATGGACTACACTGACAGGTCGGACTAGTCTGGCCCTGAGGCCCGGACTAGTTCGACCTCCTAGGGTTTTCTCTCATTTTGGCTTCTCACTTAGGTTTTTCTCTCAGCCACCACTTTGAGCCCTCTAGAAAATCTCAGTGTACATGATACATCCACCCTCACACATGATACACCTGAGTCTTTTACGCCCATTTCAACCTTTTCCTTTTTGAGGGATTTTGTCTCATTTCATCCATCACACCTGTGCTTAAGATCAACTCAGCTCATTAGTCTCTTAATTGTCATCATCAATCATCCAAAACCCACGGGGATGCCTAGATGCACTTTCAATCTCCCCCTTTTTGGTGATTGATGACAACACATTAAGACTTCAACAAAAAAGGATAATATTTTGTTTTCATAACATGTTTGTGTATGAGTGACTGCCCCTCAATGTATGCATCATGAGTAGGATAAATTGAGAGAGTTCTCATACATATACATGTTATGGTGGGGTGCCTAAGTGATGTGCTCGTAAGTTGTGATAATGCAACAAGTATGCAAGATAAACATGTAATTGAAGCAACACATCACAAATTTGATGTAATACATGAGAGACATAGATTTAATTTTATATCAATTGAAATGAGAGTTTTAAAACATAGTCCATAGTGAATCAAAAGAGAGACAATGACGTAGAACTATCTAAGTACCCCCTTCCAATCTCTCCCCCTTTGGCATCAAGACACCGAAAAGGAAAAGAGAGAAAGGAGAGTCCTAAGATCTACTCTTCATCATCATCGTTGTCGTCTCCACCTTTGTGCCCGCTGTCGCTCTCCGGGGCCTCCGGATCATTATTATCATGATCTTCGAACGGAGCCGCTGTGGAGGTGCCAATTTCACCGAATGGAGCAAGCTCCTCGGCGGTGAACTACAAGAATGGAGTCATTTCCCCATCACTCTCCGCGGCGGGAGACATAGGGACTTCCAGCTTGTCACATATCACCTTGAGGTACTTCTCTTGGCAACACTCCATGCGACATTGCCAAACTTCCGCTTTCCGGCAAGAGGCGAAGATGGCTTTAAAGCACTTGAAGAAGTCACTGCCGGATTGTGATGAAGGAGGAGGTGATGGCACAAAGTGAGAAGAAGCGGGAGGATCCGCATTCTTCCTTCGAGGAGCAGCAGGCTCCAGAGGCGGGATTTGAGGACAAAGCCTTCAGTGAGTGATGTCCTTCTTGAAGGTAAGCCCAATCACCTTCTCGATCATGAACATGATATACGAAGCATAGCCACATGATCGGTTCGGAGTGTGTGAAATGTTGAAGATGTCATTAAAGATGTAGTTAACCACATTGAAGCGAACATCTCCAAGCACCATCAAGTGCCTCAAATTTCCTTGAATAATCCCCGCATCACCATCTTTGGGGGCAATGATTCTCCGAAGCACACATTTGAGGACACTATAGAAGGGCTTCATGTTCCTTATATGCCCCGCCTCAAATGGTACATGACTTGGATACATGTACTCTAAAGTGTCTTGATCAACTGGCCTTAGGTTGGAGATGATGATCTCCTTCTCCAGTTGATCTTGCAAGTCGAGTAACTGAGCGAAATCCCAGTAGGTGGTGGAGTATTGCTCACCGTGGGTCATCCAAGAGATCCTCCTATCCCCATCGGTGTGGAAATAGATGGTGTAGTAGAACTGGGAAATTATCTCCACATTCCAATCATACTGAAATGCCATGAGCTTCTTCAAGCCATGGCGTTCTATGGCCTCAATCACAGAATTGAAGGCCAAGTGATCCTTCTGGGCCATGTAATCCCAGTCTATCCACTGAGCATCTGTCACAAGTGTTTGCTCGGACATGTAGACTGTCTGATAATAGTCACAGTGGAAGTCGCACCAGAAACGGGGATCCACTGTGCTCCTCTCCCTTTGATATAAATTGATTTTCCTCAGCTTCCTCCCCTTCTAAGCCCCTTTGCCTTTGAAGATGTTGGCATCAAAGGGATCTGCACGGCTTGGGTTCCTTGCAGGAGATGACATCCTCAAAGGACCAATGGGTTGAGAGGCTCCCTTTTTAGCCTTGATTGTAGGGTTTTTAGCAACAAGAACTCTCTTCTTAGGTGCAACATCCACTGGTGCCTTGCCCTTGTCCTTGGAGCTCCTTGCCTCCTGGGATTTTGCCTTCTCGCCCATAGTGACAAGTCTTTTCTTCCTTAGAGCTGCCTCGGCTGCAGCTGAGTTGTGTGCTTCTCTCTACTGGTTCTTTGCTTTCCTAGCCTCCGACTGTGATTAGAGGAGAGCTATGGCAAGCTCTCGCTCCTCACGCTCCCGGCGATAGAGAGCTTGTCTCCCTGCCTCATCTTCGGAGTCAGAAAGAGGAACATAGTCAGAATCTGACATTATCACTGATAAGAGAGGCAAAGGAGTGTGTATGAGTCCAAAGAAGTAGAGACATTGTGGTATAATTCACAAAAACAATCAAGGTTAGGGTTTTCACTGTGTAATCCGGACTTGTCCGCCCAGGGGCCAGACTAGTCCGTGCAAGCAGGACTTGTCCGCTCTGTGGCTGGACTAGTCCGGTTCACACAGAAAGAACCCTAATCTAGAAAAATTTTGCAAAATCTACGGATCCGACCACCAAATTCGAGGTACATGATCACAATGATGTAGACAACAACATTTGTGAAGAGGTTTCTATCAAAAGACCTAAAAGAATTGAATTTTGAAGATTTTGTGGTTAGATCAAGAATACCTCTTCAAATCTTCGAATCGATGAAATGTGGATGAAGAATCGGCCTCCGATGCTTGGGGAAGAGTTCCCACGCACCTTAGGACTTCAATCCATGGATTGAAATCAAGATTGGGTGGTTGGAATAAAAAATTGCCAATTTGGGGGCGATTTTCGTGCGTTTGAAGAGACAAAGTGTTTGAATGGGAGTGGTGAGGTCGAGGGCTCCCTAGGGAGATTAAGTCCCCAGGGGCTGGACTAGTCCGGTTGGGGACCCGGACTTGTCCGACCAGTGGACTGGGTCCGAACTTTTCTGAACCGCCGGACTAGTCCGGTCAGAAGGGTGGGCTAGTCCGATTCAAAGGCTGAAAACTCATATATATTGAGTTTTCAAAGGAGATTTGATCCTTTTTGGACTAGATTTTCACAATAGATCTTTGTAAACATGGTCAGTAAGCAATCAACAATCAAACTATGACCATAATTCACAAAGATTCAATAATTTCAAAATAATTTGTAGAAAATTGAGGGAGGAGAGTTTTCTTAATCATGTGTGAATTTTGAAGTAACAATCAGGTGTGTAATACTTCAAGCCAAATTTACAGAATCTAGGATATTGAGCTCACTCCTAAGGTCACAAAATCTTCTCTCGTCTAGGGGCTTGGTAAAAATATCGAACAATTGTTTTTTGGTTCTCACATGGTAAATTGCAATGTCTCATTTGATGGAGTGATCTCTCAAGAAATGGTGGCGAATATCAATGTGTTTGGTCCTTGAGTGTTCAATTGTATTGTGGGCTATTTTGATGGCACTCTCATTGTCACATAGGTGGGGGATATGGCGCAAGTTTATGCCATAGTCCCTAAGAGTTTGTCGCATCCAAAGAAGCTATGCACAACAACTTCCGACCGCGACATACTCCGCTTTGGCTATGGAAAGAGTAATGGAGTTTTGTTTCTTTGAGGACCAAGACACTAGAGATCTACCAAGGAATTGGCAAGTTCCAGAGGTTCTCTTCCTATCAACTTTGCACTCCTCATAGTCCGCATCAGAATATCCAATGAGGTTAAATTTAGAACCCTTGGGGTACCAAAGTCCTAGGCTTGGTGTGTGAACCAAATATCTAAGAATTCTCTTAACGGCAATCAAATGACACACCTTAGTAGCAGCATGAAATCTAGCACACATACACACACTAAGCATGATATCGGGCCTAGATGCACATAAGTAAAGTAGTGAACCTATCATGGAGCGATATACCTTTTGTTCCACATTTGGACTATCTTCATTAAGATCGAGATGACCATTGGTTTCCATAGGAGTCTTGATGGGTTTGGCTTTGTCTATGTCAAACTTCTTGAGGATGTCTTGTGTGTATTTTGTTTGACTAATGAATGTGCCTTCCTTGAGTTGCTTCACTTGAAAACCTAGAAAGAACTTCAACTCCCCCATCATGGACATCTCAAATCTCTCGGTCATTATCTTGAAAACTCATCACAAAAAGCTTTGTTAGTAAAACCAAATGTAATGTCATCGACATATATTTGGCAACAAACAAGTCATCATTGAAATGCTTAGTGGATAAAGTGTAATCCGACTTCCCAATTTTAAAACCATTTTGAGATAAGAAGTCTCTAAGGCACTCATACCAAGCTCTAGGAGCTTGTTTGAGGCCATAGAGAGCCTTACGCAATATGTAGACATGGTTTGGGAATTCTTCATCTTCAAAACCGGGGGTTGCTCTACATACACCTCTTCCTTGATTGGACCATTAAGGAATGCACTCTTGACGTCCATTTGATATAGCTTAAAATCATGGTGAGTAGCAAAGGCAAGTAATATACGAATTGATTCAAGCCTAGCTACGGGAGCAAAGGTTTCATCAAAATCCAAACCTTAGACTTGTGAATAACCATTGGCCACAAGTCGTGCTTTGTTCCTTGTAACCACCCCGTGCTAATCTTGTTTGTTGCGGACACCCACTTTGTGCCCACAACATTGGCATTTGGTCTCTTCATGAGCTCCCACACTTGATTTCTATCAAAGTTGTTGAGCTCTTCTTGCATGGCCATCACCCAATCCGGATCTCGTAGTGCTTCTTCAACCTTTTGAGGCTCCAAGGAAGAAACAAAAGAGTAATGTTCACAAAAATTTGCAACACGAGATCGAGTAGTTACCCCCTTGGAGATGTCTCCAAGGATATTGTCAACGGGATGGTCCCATTGAATGCTTTGATGCACTCTTGGGTGAGGTGCTTGAGGTCTTGAATCTTCATCCTCATATCCCTCAATTTCATTGTCTCCCACTTGATTGATAACTCCATTTTCATCTTCTTGGAGCGCATCTTGGGGAACTTGTATTTGATCATTTGAGGAAGAACTTGCTTGAGGCATAGTATGATCACTTGAGTCTTAAGGTTGTTCTTGTGGTCGAATATCTCCAAGTGCCATCCTTCCTATCACCACTTGTGGAGCTTCTTCTTGATCTAGCACATGACGATCAACTTATTCCACTTGGGAGCCTTTAGTATCATCAAACACTACGCCCCGTGCTACTTTAACAATTTTGGAGGATTTTTTGAAGACACGATAGGCATAATTGTTTGGAGTCATAACCAAGCAAGAAACCCTCATCGGACTTAAAAGCGAACTTCGAAGTCCTAGGCTTCTTGTTGAGAATGTAGAATTTGCTCCCAAAAACACGAAAGTAAGAAATTTTAGGCTTGTTACCGGTTAAGAGCTCATAGGACGTCTTCTTGAGTACGCAATGAAGATATAACCGGTTTATGGCATGGCAAGTGGTGTTAACCGCTTCCGCCCAAAACCGATCCGACTTCTTGTACTCATCAAACATGGTTCTTGACATCTCAATTAGAGTTATATTTTTCCTCTCGGCCACCCCACTTTGTTGAGGGGAGTAGGGGGCCGAGAACACATGCTTGCTGCCTTCTTCATCCAAAAACTCTTCAACTTGAGTATTCTTGAATTTGGTGCCATTGTCATTTCTTATGGTCTCGATACTTAATGAGAACTCATTTTGAGCTCTCCTCAAGTATTTCTTGAGGACACTTTGAGTCTCACTCTTGTCATGCAAAAAGAATACCCAAGTGAAACGTGAAAAATCATCAACAATAACAAGATCGTATTTGTTAACACCAATACTTATGTAGGCAATTGGACCAAAGAGATCCATGTGTATAAGTTCCAATGGTCTTGTTGTCGTCATGATGTTCTTGGAAGGATGTGGAGCTCCAACTTGTTTTCCTGCTTGGCATGCGCTACATGGCCTATCCTTTTCAAATACAACATTTTTCAAGCCTCAGATGTGCTCGCCCCTTAAGGAGTTTTTGCAAATTCCTCATCCCAACATGGGCTAGCCTTCTATGCCAAAGCCATACCATGTTAGATTCTGCAATTAAACATGTATCAAGTTGGGCTTTATCCGCGAAGAAATCCACAAGATAGAGCTTTCCCTTGAGTACACCCTTAAAAGCAATTGACTCATTGCTTCTCCTTGTGATGGTCACACCCTCATTAGTGAATAAACAATTATAACCTTTGTCACATAGTTGTGATATGGACAAGAGATTATAATCAAGGGAATCAACAGACAAAACATTAGAAAGAGTGTGAGTAGGGGATATAACAATTTTACTGGTGCTAAGGATTTTTCCTTGGCTATTGTCCCCAAAATAGATTCCTTCACTTGGATCTTCATTTTTCTCATACTCCACAAACATCTTCCTCTCTCCGGTCATGTGATTTGTGCATCCACTATCAAGAACCCACTTAGGAGTATGCCTACAAGAAAGATTTAAGCCTTGGCTTTAGGTACCCAAGCGGTGTTGGGTCCTTTGATGTTAGTCAAGAGGCACTTGGGCACCCACACACGAGGTTTAGGACTCTTGCGATGTGGCCCAACATACCTAGCATAGGCCTTTCCAAACTTGTTCCTCAATAAAACATATGATGCATCAAAATCATGGAACATAGGATGAGGTTCCTTCTTAGGCATTTTAGGTGATGTAGCAATGTTCTTTCCTTTATTAATGTTGTAACCTCCTTTGACAAAAAAATCAAGTATTTGCCATTCTTGGGAGTTTTGGCTTTTTGCCTCCTCTCCCTAGAATAGCCAAGACCATCCTTGATAAGGAGATGTCTCGTGTTGGTATATGCACTACATGCATATGCCATCTTCTCCTTGTCAAAGATGCCACCTTTTGGTGCTTGGTTGTTTTGTTCCACCTTAAGCTCATCTTTAAGTTTTAGAATCAAGTTTGAGCATTTGCAAGATTGAGGTGTTTCGGTTTTGATATTTGTGATATATGAACTTGTAGAGGAAGAAGTTGCATTGACCTTGAGAGACTCCACTTGTGTTTCAAGGATCTTGTGAACTTTTGTCAAGCTAAAAAGTTCATCCTTGAGCACAATTGTAGTGTTCTCAAGGTTTGAACAAGTTTCCTTGCTCAAAGCGAGTTCACGCTCAAGTGCCTTGCTTCTTTCCCTTTCAAGCTCCAAGAGATCCTCAACCTCTTGATATCTCTCCTTTTGTTGGATGAGCATGTCCTCTTGACGGTTGATGAGCTCTTACTTCTCAAATATCTCATCTGTCAACAATCTCAATCTTTTCAATGTACTTTTACTCATATCTTTAAGCATATGTTCATTTTTACTACTACTATCAAAATCATCATGAGAAGAAATTGAAGAAGAGGATTTAGATTTAACCTTATTTCTTCCCTCCTTGGCCATGAGGCAAGTTGGCCTTGATTTCTCCAGGTTGGGGAAGAGCTTGTTCCCCGTGGTTGATTTCTTCAAAGCAATGGTTGCTACTCTCTCTTCTTCATCGGAGGAGGATTCTTCATTTGAGTCCCACTCCTTCCCAAGGTGGGCATGTCCCGATTGCTTCTTCTTCTTGAAGTGTTTCTTCTCATAGGACTTGCCCTCCTTCTTCTTCTTGTTCTCTTCATGTGGGCAATCCACAATGAAGTGGCCATATTCGCTGCAATTGTAGCAAGCCCTCTTTGATCTTGTCTTGGGCTTGTCTTTGCTCTTTCCTTCAGGATGATAGATCTTTCTTTTTCTTCTCCACATCCTCTTGAAGTTGTTGATGAAGAGTGCCTCTTCTTCATCGGTGTCAGGGCTCTCTTCATCGCTTTCTTCCTTTTCTTTGGGTCTTGAAGATGTTGCCTTGAATGCAACATCTCTTTTCTTGGAGGAAGAGAGCTTTTGTAGATCGTTGTAGAATATAGCGTCTTGCTCCATCATCTTATGGTTGATGATCCCCCATAGTCTTCTTCAGGAGTCATCTTATGGAATCCCGAACTTTCACAATTTAGTGAGCAAAGAGTGACATTTCTAGGCATGAATGCCTGAATCATTCTCTTTACCGCTTCGTGGTAGGTCCACTGGGTGCTTCCATAAGATCGACTCTTGTTGATGAGAGTCTTGAGGCGGTTCGTGTCTTGGGGAATTCACAATCCATGATAGTGAACCTCCCAAGTTATCCTTCGATCATCTCGATCTTAGCCTCCCTTATGACACAATTCCCCTCATGTGCCGTCTTGAGGGTGTCCCATATCTCTTTGGCCACCGCCAATCCCTTAATGCGGTTGAAATCCTCTTGTGTCAATGAGGAGGTGATTACTCCGACGACTTGAGCATTGCAATGAAGTAGGATGGCTTGCTCTGGAGTAATGACTTACTCATTTTTGGAAAGATTTACACCTGTCATAACAATTTGCCACAAACTAGGGTTTGAGGAAATAAGATGCATCTTCATATTATGCTTCCACATAGAGTAATCATTTCCATCAAATTGAGGATGATTGCCAATGGGAATAGATAAATAATGGTTGCTTGCGGTTAGTTGCTCAAAGTTGTAAGGATACCGGGAGTAGTCTTGTGAACTACTCCCATTGTCGACATTGATCGGAGCAATTGGCTTGATCTTCTTCTTGAGCACATTGAGCTTCTCACGAAGTCGTGCCTTGAGTAGACGAACTTCCTCGTCGTCATTTGGATCATCTTGAAGAACATCGACGTTCTTTGTCTTGGTGTCATCAACGACCACCGGAACCTCGTTGTCATCCCTTTTAGCCATTTCCTCTCTGAGTTGTTAGACTCTTGGTGGAGAGTCCTGCTCTGATACCAATTTAAAGTCGCCTAGAGGGGGGTGAATATGCAGTAAGACCTGAAATGACTTAACCAAACGAGATTAAAACACTGAGGCCGGACCTGTCTGGACAGGGCCGGACTAGTCCGCTCAGCACAGGGAGAAAACCTAAAAACCTGATTTCTACAAGTTATTTGCAGAATTTTAGTTCACCAAAGGTAAATACTATAACTTGTAACCTAATACAACTTGGATTGAGAAGTTAAGGCACTTAGGTTGCATGACTTCAACAATGAACAATATGAAGAACAATATGAACCCTAAAAGCAATTCTATTGATTACGAAATGTAAAGCGACAAGCAAAACAAGATTAATCCCGTGGTTTAGCTCCATGAAGAATCCTACATCCACGTTGAGAAGTCCACACAAGGACCAGGTCTCACTTGACCCTTCTCTCACCAAGCCACCACAATGGTCGGCTTGGTTTCCACTATATCAATGGGTAATCACCAATTTTGATTCGGGCTGCTCAAAAGTTGAGGCTCCCACAAATCAATACAATGAGGAGCACATGAAGCTCAACTCACACAAGACACAAAACACAATACAATGTGCAAGAGATCAACCCAAGAGCCAAAGCGCTATGATCTTCCTTCACTCTCCTTCCCAAACCCTAATCTCTTCAAGATTTGGTCTTAGAGGGCTAGTAGGACGAGTAGAAGGCTTTGGAAGGCTCTAGGTCACTTGTGGTGGCGCAAGGGTTCAAAAGTTATCAAATAGGGGCCGGGGGTCCCCTTTTTATAGGGGTCCTGACAACTAATCGTTGCCACCATGACACCATCGGACTAGTCCGACCCTATGCCACAGACTAGTCCGGCCTTCTGGGATCACTCACAATTTCACGTCATCGATCTACAAAACAGATGACGTGCGCACCAACGTTTGAATTTTCAAACAGCCACTAACAACACGGACTAGTCCGATCAACAACGGACTAGTCCGAAGTAGGACAAAAAAGTTTAGTCCGTCCCAAAACAGACTCAACTGGGTAGGCCCCGACTAGTCTGACCATCTGGGGTTTGATCGTTTTTTCTCACTAAGTCTCAAACGGACTAGTCCGTACCACAATGGACAAGTCTGAACTTCTCCAAAAAGCTTTGGTTCATCCCAAAACGGACAAGTCCAGTCTACCGGGACTTATCTCCAACTTCAATAAGGGATGAATGGACTAGTCTGTACCCATACGAACAAGTCTGAATTCACCCAAAGCCCTTTAGTCCGACTCAAAATAGACTACTCTGACAGGCCGGACTAGTCCGGCCTTGAGGCCCGGACTAGTCCAGCCTCCTAGGATTTTATCATATTTTGGCTTCTCACTTATGTTTTTCTCTCAACTACCACTTTGAGCCCTCTAGAATGATCTCAATGCACATGATACACCCACCCTCACACATGATACAGCTCATCTAAGCTCAACACCATAGAAACCCTAATTTCCACGCTTGAGTCTTTTACACCCGTTTCAACCTTTTCCTTTTTGAGGGATTTTGTCTCATTTCATCCATCACATCTGTTCTTATGATCAACTCAGCTCATTAGTCTCTTAATTGTCGTCATCAATCTTCCAAAACCCACGGGGATGACTAGATGCACTTTCAGAAACCGCCACCGCATCGTCCCCTTCCTCGAAGCATGCCGTCGCGTTGGTTCGCTTCCCCGGAGCTCGTCGCCGCCTTAACACTGCTGAAAGTGCATCTAGGCATCCATTGTGGGTTTTGGTTGATTTATGACAAGCAAATGAGATCCTAACCAAATTGTTGAGATGAGCGCAGGTTTTAATGAAATTATGAAGAAAACGCAAAAAGAAAGGAGAATGAGGATCTATATGGAAAAGAGCTCAAGCGCTGAATAGATTAGATCATTGTGTATGGAGTGTGTTGGAGAAAAACACCCCAAGAGATCAAGCACAAGAAAACTCATTCACTGCACAAATTTTATACAAGACCGCACTAGTCCGATAACACCACAGACTAGTCCGATATCTCTCTGTTCAAAATCGGACAAGTACTCCTAGTGCAGACTTCTCTGCACAGTCCAGGTTTACACAGACCGAACTAGTCTGATATCACCACGGACTAGTCCGATATCTTTCTAACTAAGATCAGACTAGTCCTCCCCAGTGCGGACTAGTCCTCAACACTTCATAGCTTTGCACGAAATCGGACAAGTCCGATAATATCGGACTAGTCCGATAACCTCTCTGACTAAAATCGGACAAGTCCTCCAAGTGCAGACTTGTCCCCAATTCACTAAGGGTTTCACCACCACTGGACAAGTCCGATATGTGCCGGACTAGTCCGAACATTTCCAGAGACAAAAATGGACTAGTCCACCCCTGGTCGGACAAGTCCGATAATACTGGGCACTTAGGGTTTCCCACACGCCGCACACCGGAGTAGTCCGGAGTCCACCAAAGACTAGTTCGGACTTTGAAAACCATAACGGTAACCCTTGGAAACCCTAGTATAAATAGAGGTGCGCGGCCCAACTATGACCACTCTCGACCCTCTGCGCCTTCACACCCTCCAAGAGCCTAGAAAACACGTCTCTCCACACAATCCAACGCAAGAAAGATCAAATCCTTGAGGATTAACATTAGATCAAAGGAGAGATACAATTCTTCAAGTTTTGAGCTCTTGGGTTTGATTCTCTAACACACTCTTGTTGTTTCATTACAGATCTTATGAGTATGTCTTGGTGGTGTTTTGATTTGTAATCTTGGGGAGCCCTGAACTCGTGAGAAGGCCCCTTGAACCCGGTTATTTTACTCCTTTGTGATAGTGGAAGAGAATTGGCCTTTGTGGTGATTCGACGAGGTTAGGGTTGGTGAAGACCCAGTCCTTTCGTGGGCTCCTCAATGTGGATGTAGGTTGCCTCTATGGGAACCGAACCACAAGATAAAATATTGTGTCAATCTTATTATTAGTTTTTCATATCACATTCTAGGGTTTACTTGATCTTGCATATCTTACGTTAAAACCTTGGAACTAAAGATTACCTTGTGCTTTACTAAGTTTGATTGAAGCAATGTACTCTAGTTATATCTTAATTTCCGCTACATAGAGTACTCAGATTGAGATCATCGATCTAACTTGATCAATATAGTCCGCACGCACCGGACTAGTCCGCACACTACCGAACTCGTCCGATTTCTCGGTATTTGATCAAGTTGTTGAGTTTTGCAGGTTCCGACTAAAAATCAAAAAGGCCTATTCATCCCCCTTCTAGGCCACATTCAATTGGTATCAGAGCCGGACACTTCAAAAAGAGACTAATCGCTCGAAGAGAAAATGTCAGACATGAAGGATGTGCACCAGAGCCTCAACCAAGAGAAGATTGAATATGAAAAGGCTCAAACATTGGAGAAGCTCCTCGACGCCATTCATGACTTCGAGGATGACGATGAGGAGACGCTTGAACTCAAGGCGCTCCTAAGGAAGAAAGCCCTCTCAAAAGGGAAAATGAAGATCGAGGACGAGAAGAAGAAGAAGGGGAGTAGTCATACCGAGTACTTCTGACATCCTTTCAACTACGATCGTCTAAATTCTAACAATAGCCATTATTTGTCTATTCCTCTAGGAAAAGCCCCACACATTGATGGCAATGATTACTTAATGTGGAGGCAAAACATGAAAATGCATTTAATCTCTCTTAACCCCAGCTTGTGGCATATAGTGTGTACATGTATAGATATCCCAGACGACGACGAAGAGGTCACACCAAGCCAAGAGCAAGCAATCCACTGGAATGCTCAAGCTGCAGTGGTCATCACATCATCACTAAGTCGGGATGAGTTCACCGAGGTGGATGGACTCGAGATTGCAAAGGAAATATGGGACACATTGCAAACTGCACATGAAGGCGATCGTCATGTGCGAGAGGCTAATATCGAAATGATCAAAGGCGAATTGAGAAGATTCGCCATAGAAGAAGATGAGTCGTCGCAAGACATGTACAACCACTTGAAGAGTATCATCATAAAGGTTTGATCATATGGAAGTAAAAAGTGGAACGATCACGAGGTGGTGAAGATCATCCTTAGAGCTTTCATGCCTCGCAATGTTACCCTGTGCTTGATGATTAGAGAAAACCACGGGTACAAGAAAATGACCCCGAACGAATTGCTTGGGAGGATTATCAACTTTGAGATGATGGAATAACAAGCAAAACATGTCAAAGAGATTGCCGACCTCACCCCATCAAAGAAGAAGGAGGTCGCCTTAATATACACATGCAAGCTCTTGTCAAAAGAAGCTCGAGAGGCTCAAGATGAAGATGACAGCGATGATGAGAGCAGCGACATAGATGAGGAAGACATGATCCTCTTCATGAAGAAATTCAAGAGGATGATGAAGAGAAGAAAAGGGGGTAAACCAAGTGAAGGAAAACACAAAGAAAAGTCAAGACCGAAGTTGAGGCGGGCTTGCTATAACTGTGGTGAATATGACCACTTTATAGTTGATTGCCCATACAAAGAGAAACAAGAAGAAGATCAAGAAAATGAAGCCTCAACCCAAGAAGTTCTTCAAGAAGAAAAGGCAAGTGGGACAGGCACACCTAGGAAAGGAGTGGGACTCAAATGATGAGTCCTCATCCGAAGAGGAAGAGGAGATGGCTAGCATAGCCATCAAGAAGACGACCAAGAAGTCAACCCTCTTCCCAACTATTGGCGCATGGAAGGAAAACGACACCTGTCTCATGGCAAAGGAAGGTAATATAAAGGTAATATCTAAATCTTCATCCTCGCATTCTTACTCTTGTGATAGTGATGCCAATAGTGATAATGAAGATATGCTTGTTGTCCTTGATAAGAAAACTGCCGCAAGAATGAAATTCTGAAAGGATAAACTTATTGATAAGGAGGAGCTAGTTGATCCACAAGAAGATATGTTCATACTTTAAAATGAGGAGTATCTTAAGATCAAAAAGCTCCTTGAACTTGAAGAAGAGCGAAGCAAGTCACTTGAACTTGAGCTAGCTTCAAGCAAGGAAGCTTTTTTGAAGTTAAGCGACTCAAATGCTATCATCAAGGATGAACTTGATAACTTAACCAAAGTTAACAAGATCCTTGAGGTACAAGTTGAGTCACTCAAGAAAAGTGAACCTTCATCCTCTTCAAGCTCTCCTTCTCAACCCCTTAAAACTGAACCTACTACAACTTGTGCATGTGCTAAACTTGATACTGCTTGAAGGACATGTCAACCTCGACCAAGGACAAGCATCCTTCCCGTGGTGGCATATTTGACAAGGAGAAGGTCAAGTATGCACGCAGTGCATACTTGGCCACAAGACCTCCTAATGTCAAATATGGCATTGGGTATTCCTATGGTGAAAAGCAAAATGCTAGAAACCATAAGAATAACAAGGAGCGCATTGTCTTTGTGAAGGGAAACTCCCTCAAGCTAGAAAACCTAACAATGTTGATATGTTCAAAAACGTTAACACATATGAGCAACAATTATTATTTAGAACTTTTGATGCATCTTATGTTCTTATGAAAAACGCTTTTGGTAAAGTTCATGCCAAATATGTTGGGCCACGCCATGGGAACACCAAGTCCCATGTGTGGGTGCCCAAATCTCTTGTGACTAACCTCAAAGGACCCAATCAAGCTTGGGTACCTAAAACCAAGACATAATTTGTTTTTGCAGGCCTACTCCTCCGGTGGAGCAAAATGAGTGCTAGACAGTGGATGCACCAACCATATGACCGGAGAACGAATAATGTTTGTAGAATATGAAGAAAATGAGGATCCAAGCGAGGGCATCTATTTTGGAGACAACAGTCAAGGAAGGGTGCTCGATACCGATAAAATTGCAATATCATCTCAACACACGCTTTCTCATGTTTTGCATGTCAACTCCTTAGATTATAACCTTCTGTCCATATCTCAATTATGTGACAAGAGTTATAATTGCTTGTTCACTAATGAGGGTGTGATCATTTCTAGAAGGAGTGATGGCTCGGTTGCATTCAAGGGTGTGTTAAAGGGAAAACTTTATCTTATTGACTTCAACAAAGATAAAGCCGAACTTGCCACATGCTTGATTGCAAAGACCAACATGGGTTGGCTGTGGCACAGACGGCTAGCACATGTTGGTATGAGGAATCTTCAAAAACTCCTCAAGGGTGATCACATTCGAGGTTTGAAGGATGTTGTTTTTAAGAAAGACAGGCCTTGTAGCGCGTGCCAAGCTGGGAAGCAAGTAGGAGCACCCCATCCCATGACAACGACAAGACCGCTCGAGCTACTTCACATGGACCCATTCGGTCCAATCGCTTACATAAGCATCGGCAGTAACAAATATGGCTTAGTAATTGTTGATTACTATTCGCGCTTCATGTGGGTTTTCTTTTTGCATGATAAGACAGAAACTCAAGGAACCCTCAAGAAGTTTCTCAAGCGTGCCCAAAATGAGTTCTCATTGAAGATCAAGAACATACGAAGTGACAACGGCACAGAGTTCAAGAACACTCAAGTTGAGGAGTACCTAGACAAAGAAGGGCATCAAACATGAATTTTCAGCACTGTACTCACCTCAAAAAAATGGAGTGGCCGAAAGGAAGAACCGAACCCTCATAGAGATGGCGAGAACAATGCTTGATGAGTACAAGACATCGGATTGGTTTTGGGCTGAAGCGGTCAACACTGCTTGTCATGCCATAAACCGACTCTATCTTCACCGCCTACTCAAGAAGACATCATATGAGCTACTCACGGGTAACAAACCTAATATTTTCTATTTTTGTGTTTTCGTTTATAAATGCTATATCTTGAATAAGAAGTCTAGGACTTCAAAGTTTGCTTCGAAGTCCAATGAAGGTTTCTTGCTTGGCTACGATTCGAACTCTTACGCCTATCGTGTCTTCAACAAGGTCTCCGAACTTGTTGAAGTCGCACGTGATGTAGTGTTCAATGAAACTAATGGCTCTCAAGAAGAGCAAGTTGATCAATGTGTGCTAGATAGAGAGAAGAAGCTCCTTGTCAAGCATTGAGAGGAATGGCGTTGGGCGATGTTCGACCACAAGCACCACCTCCAAATCAAAATGAAGAATATGAACCACAAGTGGAGGTAATGGATCAAGGGGGAGCTTTTACACTAGATCAACCTCAAGAAGACGAAGATGACCAACACACAAATGAGGGCAACCATCTAGGGGGAGTAGAAGATGACCATGAAGACTCAAGACCACAAGTGCCACACCCAAGAGTACACCAATGCGTCCAAAGTGATCACCCCGTCGACAACACAATCAGGGTCATCCAAAAGGGAGTATTTACTAGATCTAAAATTGCTAATTTTTGTGAACATTACACTTTTGTATCCTTTTTGGAACCGCGCAGGATTGAGGATGCATTGAAAGATCCGGATTGGATGGTGGCAATGCAAGAAGAACTTAACAGCTTCAAACGGAACGAGGTGTGGGAACTCGTCAGAAGACCCAAGTTCAACGTCGTCGGCACCAAATGGGTCTTCCGCAACAAGCAAGACGAACATGGGGTGGTGACAAGGAACAAGACACGACTTGTGACCAAAGGGTATTAACAAGTCGAAGGTTTGGATTTCGACGAAACCTTTGCTCCCGTAGCTAGGCTTGAATCTATTAGAATATTACTTGCATATGCTACTCACCATGATTTCAAGCTCTATCAAATGGATGTGAAAAGAGCCTTCCTCAATAGACCAATCAAGGAGAAGGTGTACGTGGAGCAACCCCCCAGACTCGAAGATCAAGAGTTCCCCGACCACGTGTTCAAACTGTGTAAGGCTCTCTATGGCCTCAAATAAGCCCCTAGAGCTTGGTATGAGTGCATTAGAGATTTCTTAATTGAAAATGGTTTAAAAATTGGCAAAGCTGATTATACGTTGTTCACAAAGCATTTTGACAATGATTTTTTTATTTGTCAAATTTATGTTGATGACATTATCTTTGGTTCAACTAACAAATACTTTTGTGAAGAATTTAGTAAGATTGTGACAGATAGGTTTGAGATGTCCATGATGGGAGAGCTGAAATACTTCTTGGGATTCCAAGTGAGGCAACAAAAGGAAGGGACGATCATAAGCCAAACGAAGTATACTCAAGATATACTCAAGAAGTTTGGAATGGACAAGGCGAAGCCCAAAAAGACTCCCATGTCAACAAATGGACACTTGGATCTCAATGAAGATGGACCAAGCGTGGATCAAAAGGTATATCGCTCCATGATTGGATCCCTACTTTACTTATGTGCATCTAGGCCTGATATTATGTTGAGTGTGTGCTTGTGTGCAAGATTTCAAGCCAAGAGTTTCATTTGACAGCCATAAAAAGAATCTTGCGGTATTTAGTTCATACACCCAACCTAGGCCTTTGGTATCCTAAAGGTTCCAAATTCAATCTCATTGGATACTCCGATGCAGATTATGCTGGATGCAAAGTAGATAGAAAAAGTACCTCCGGTACATGCCAATTTCAAGGTAGATCCCTAGTTTCTTGGTCCTCCAAGAAACAAAACTCCATTGCCTTATCCACAGCCGAAGCGGAGTATGTTGCAGCCGAAAGTTGTTGTGCACAACTACTTTAGATGCGACAAAGTCTAAGGATGTGTTTGGTTGGGATTCAAAGTGGGATGGGATGGATCCATCCCGGTTTTTAGGGATAGGATGGTCCCGTTTTCTGTTTGTCAAGAGGGATGGGACGATCACTGTTTCTTGATTGTTTTGTGGGATGGTGTGGGACGGAATGATCCTGTCTCTTGTTTGAATGAAAGGATGAGACAGGGACATGCGAGTATGAGTACTTCTGGAAGGTCACGCGCCTGTCTCCACGGAGGTGGGACGGATCCGTCCCCATGTTTTCGGTGGGATGGTTCCATCCCGCATCTAGGTGGAATATTCTCTTTTGAGGGATGACTCCATCCCACATGTCTCCAAACCAAACAACAGAAAAGTGGGATTGTCCCGTCCCGTCCCACTATATCCCTCGAACCGAACACACCCTAAGGGATTACAGTTATAATATGAGCCGTATTTCACTCATTTGTGATAATGAGAGTGCCATTAAAATTGCCCATAACCCCGTTGAGCACTCTAGAACCAAACACATAGACATCCGACATCACTTTTTGAGCGACCACTCAATTAAAGGAGACAACCATTTCCCATGTCAACCCCAAAAAACAACTAGCTGACATATTTACCAAGCCACTTGATGAAAAACGATTTTGCGAGCTCCAAAATGAACTAAATATCCTTGATGCTCGGAATGTGGCTTGAAAATTTGCATACCTGTATGGCTTCTTCAAAATATGTTGTTGTGTTGTGAAAATCATCTCTCTCAATTTTCTCCGAAAAACTATTTCAATTGCTTGATCTTGGTGAATTATGGTCATTGCTTGATTGTTGTATGTTTACTGATCATATTCATCAAGATTATTTGATTGTTTTGGCCCCAATTTTATCTTTTAGTTCCTTCAAACATATACGAATGGTCTATCCAGTTCTGTTTTGGTGACCACGAACTAGTCCGTGGTCACCCGGACCAGTCCGCACACTGTAGACTTGTCCGCAGAGTGTCCGGTAGACCCCGGATAAATGTGGCCTAGAGGGGGGGGGGGGGTGAATAGGCCTTTTTGATTTTCAGTCGGAACCTGCAACAATTAACAAACTGATCAAATCACGAGATATCAGACTAGTCCGGTAGAGTGCGGACTAGTCCGGTGTGTGCGAACTAGGTTGATCAAGTTTGATCGATTATCTCGATCCTAGGATGTATGCAGCGGAAATATACTTGTAATTGAAGTTTCACACTACTATGAACTAGGATGAAACACAAGTTAATCCTATATTCTATGTTTCAACATAAAGTAAACAAGATTGATTGAAACCCTAGATAGATATGAAGAGTAAGAACAATATGCGCAAAGTAAGAACACAAGCTCTTTATCCCGTGGTTCGGTTCCCATAGAGGCAACCTACATCCACGTTGTGGAGTCCACAAAAGGACCAGGTCTTCTCCAAACCTACCCTCGTCGGATCACCACGGAGGCCAATCCTTTTCACTAATCATAAAGGGCGAATAACCAAATTCAAGGGGCCTTCTCACAAGTTGAGGGCTCCCCAAGATTACAAGATGAACACCACCAAGAACACACTCTTAAGATTACAATGAAAACCACAGGAGTGTGTTAGGGAATCAAACCAAGAGCTCAATGAGTGAAGAACCGTGTCTCTCCTTGGATCCAGAGTGTATCCTCAAAGGATTAAGCTTTCTTGCATTGGATTGCGTGGAGAGATGAGTTTTCTAGGCTCTTGGATGGTGTGACAGCGCAGGGTGTCTAGAGATATGAAAGATGGGCCGTGCACACCTATTTATATGGGGTTTCCAAAAGTTACCATTAGGGTTTAGAAAGATCGGACTAGTCTGTGGTGGACACCGGACTAGTCCGATGTGCTGCGTGTAGGAAACCCTAGGTGTCCCGAAATATGGGACTTGTCCGAAGTGAGAGCGGACTAGTCTGATTTGGTTCTGGAAATCTTCGGATTAGTCCGTTGAATATTGGACTTGTCCGGATAGGTGAATCCCTAAGTGACTTTGGGGAACAAGCCCGCACTTGGAGGACTTGCCTGATTTAGGTCAGAGGGATTTTGGACTAGTCCGTGCTAACATCAGACTTGTCCGATTGACATCAGAGAGATATCGGACTAGTCTGTTGTGTTATCGGACTTGTCCGATTTTGTGCAACTTGTGAAGTGTTTGGGGGACTAGTCCGCACTGGGGAGGACTAGTCCGATTCTAGTCAGAGAGATATCGGACTAGTCCGTGGTGATATTGGACTAGTCCAGTCAGTGAAAAACTGGACTGTGAGGACAAGTCCGCATTGTGGGGACTTGTCCGATCTGGTACAGAAAGATATCGGACTAGTCCAGTCCTGTATAATTTTGTGCAATGCGTTAGATTATTTGTGCTTGAGCTCTTGGGGTGTGTTTCCTTAACACACTCCATACACAATGATCTACTACACTTGGTTCTTGAGCTCTTTTCCACATTGCTTCTCATTCTCCTTTCTTTTTGGCACTTTGTTCATTTTCCCATTAGAACCTGTGCTCATCTCAACAATGTGGTTAGGATCTCATTTGCTTGTCATAAATCATCCAAAACCCAGAAAGGATTTCTAGATGCACTTTCTATCTCTGAATGTGGACTAGAGGGGGGGGTGCATAGGCCTTTTGAATTTCCTTCACACTTAATAGAATCGTCAAAACTTGGTTGGCTGGACTAGTCTGGTCGTGTGGGCGGACTTGTCCGGTGTGCTAGAAATATGTGTGTTGATCATGTGTTATTTGGGAAACTAAATTTCTTTAGCAGCGAAAATGAGAACAACTGATATTTTTGTTTGAGATTAATGTAAGAATGCAAGTGAAAACTTATAATTGCCTTAGATTGATGTTAGCACTCAAGTGATCTAATGAACAAAATGTAAAGGAAATAAGGCGCAAGACACACGAATTTTTCCCGAGGTTCGATCTCACCATGAGATCTACGTCCTCGTTGAGGAAGCTCACACAGAGCCGGGTTTCCAACCCTTTCCCTCTTCAAGTCACCACGAAGGCCGACTTGATTCCACTATCACGGGTAATCACCAAGTATGTGGGGCAACCTCACACGTTGAGGGCTCCCACGAGAATTACAATGAAAGAAGTGATCAAATACACTCAAAAGTATTACAATGCAGAGTATGAGTGTAGAAAGATCAAACCCCAAGAGCTCGCAATGAAGGAATGACGATCTCCCAATCCCAAATCCATGTGTTCAATTGATTTCACTCTTTTTGCACTTTAGATGTGTGGGGAGATGTGTTTTGGGCTCTTGGGACGAAGTGGCGGCACTAGGGTTTGTGTTTGCAGTAGTATATGCCATGTGTGTATTTTGGAAGGCCGTGGATTCTCTATTTATAGGGTTTCCAAATAGTAACCGTTGAAAAACCCTAACACCGGACTAGTCCGGTGCAAGTCCGGACTTGTCCGATCTCAGTGTACTTTGAAGTCCAGAAAGTCTGCCAGACTAGTCCGGTCCAAGCTCGGACTAGTCCGGTGCTGTGTGAAGGTGAACTCCAGAAAGTTCAACAGACTAGTCCGATCTCCACAGAAGGGAGACTCCAGAAAGATCAACAGACTAGTTTGGTGAACACACGGACTAGTCCGGTCTCTCAATATGAGAGACTATAGAAAGTTCAACGGACTAGTCCGATGGACACACGGACTAGTCCGGTCTCCCAATTTGAGAGATTCCAGAGAGTTAAACGGACTAGTCCAGTCAATGATCGGACTAGTCCGGTGCATTGTGAATCTTAAGTTAATTTTAAGCCCTTACCCCAGCGCAAAGTTGTGAGCTCTTGAAGTGTGTCTTTCATACACTCCCTATACATTCAAAACCTAATTTTGATCTTCCAAGCTCCATCAAAGTATCCCTCTTTGGACACCACTCCATTTTTCACCTTTTTGTGTGCATCGAGCTATTTCACTTATCTGTCCTGCTGTCATCTTAATAGTTTCATTAGGATCTCATATGTTTGTCATCAACTAGCCAAAACCCACAAGGGATATCCTAGATGCACTTACATTCTCCCCCTTTTTGGTGATTGATGACAACCATTTGAGATATCACAATTGAGAATAAAAAAACTTGATTTTCATAAGGTGTGCACATATGAGAATAACGATGAATCCACAGAAAGCTTCTCACATATGCACACACCTTATGGTGGGGTGCCTAACAGGTGTGTGATCAACAAGGTGTGATGAAGTAAAGGTAATCAATAATGAGCATAGTGATAATCATTCAAGCAACAATAAGCATCACACATAAGAGAAGAAATAGTGCATTACAAGGTTTTAAAAATAAGTACATGTCCTTGATCACAAAAACATAAAGACACCAACTAGAGATGGTCTCAAACTACTAGTCTCAATCTCTCCCCCTTTGGCATCAAGGCACCAAAAAGGGAAAAATTGAGGGGAATCACTCATCGCCACTCTCTTTTTCAGTCTCGGTCCGGTCCTCATCTTCACCACCATCATCATCATTCGCCGGAGTAGACTCTTCCTCGGAGTCCTCGAAGGTGGGCGGGGATCCCACCGGCTCAATCTCCAGCTTGTCACATATAGCTTTGATGTTGGCATTGACATATTGTTGATGCTTCTTCTGCCTGACTTCAATCTTGCGGCAGCAGGCAAAGATAGAGGTGAGCATTTTGAGCACACCACCGGAGGGTTCATGGGCAGGTGCAGAGCTAGGAGGAGCAGTTGAAGATCTTGTGGCATTCACATCCCGAGTTTGTTTAGTCCTCCTCTCAGCTTCAGGGGAGGGAGGTGCATCAGGAGCCGAGGGTAGAGTGTACTCGGTGGGCTTTTGCGGTTTCAACCCCGTATGATGAACATTCTTGACAAACTCAAGTCCAGTCACTTTCTCAATCATGTACATGATGTACGGGGCATACCCGCAGGATCTATTTGGAGTGATTGAGATGTTCACAATGTCATTGTAGATGTATTCAAAGACATTGAACGGTCTCCTCCCACCAATGACCTTCATTAGGGTCCTCAAAGTTCCTTGAATAGTCCCCGCATCTCCATCTTTCGGGGCTATTGTCTTCCTCAAAATTCTATTGAGGACCACATAGAAGGGCTTCAAATACTTGATAGTGGGAGGGACATATGGCATCCTTGTGTCATAGAGAAATTTGAGCTCATCCTTCTCCAAGGGTTGCAGATTGTGGATGACAAGATCATGATCCAAAGTGTGCTCAAGGTGGAGGATCCTTGCAAATTCATCATAAGTGACACTGTACTTGGAACCATGAGTCATTCAAGTAAGACTGTCTCCATCACCACGAGCAAAGTAGAGGGTAGAGTAGAATTGGGTGATGACCTCATTGTTCTAGTCACACTCAAAGGCAAACAGATCCTTCAAGCTGTGCCTCTCCAGGGCCTCAACCACCTCACGAAAGGTAGGATATCTCTTCGACTGTAAGTATCCAACATTCACCCATTGACTCTCTACCACGAGATTCTTCATCTTCATGTACACATGCTCGTAGTAGTCGGCATGGAAGTTTCTCCAAAATCTTGGGTCTGAGCATTGTCGAGGTTGATCATAAACATTAACCTGCCTGAAGCTATCGGCAAGCTCACCCCCTTTTTCGGTGAAATCCTTACTCGAGCGTTGCCTGTTGCGGTGACTTGGGTTCTTCATCTTTAGGGGCCCAATGGGACCACTAGCAAGCTCCTTTCCTTTGTTGAGAGTCCTCTTTGGCCCTAAGGAGCTCTCGCGAGCTCTTCCTTGGGCCTTCTTAACAACCACCTTCCTTTTCTTGGGCAAATTGTCGTTGGAGGGTGGAGAGTGCACATTGACATCATGTCTTTTCTTCATGTACCTCTCCTTGGCTCTCTTCACTTTTTCACGTTCAACTTCTTCATCAACGTGGAAGGAGCTATCATCTGAGCTTGAAGACATCGTGCCTAATAAAGAGTTCATGGATTAGACGAGAAAGAACCAAGAATTGAAAGAGATGTGAGGATTCAAATGTCAGATACCGGACATGTCCAGTTTCAGAGTGCGGACTTGTCCGGTGCACCGGACTAGTCCGGCCTGGCATAAGAACCCTAACAACACCTATGAATCACAACTTCTATCTAAGGATGCAAGGGTGCATGAAAGTGAAAGGAATACATCTCTGAAGCTAATGTATTGCCTTGGAATCAAGGGAAACAAGCTAGAACTAGAAGAGTTGAGAGTTTGATTTTAGGGAGAAATTTACCGAGATTTGAAGATTCGCGTTGAAGGAGCACGAATCTGTCCGGATGAGTTTGGAGTGGAGTATCAACTCGTCGAGGGGAGGATTTCCAACAGAGAAAACTTGGATTTTGAGGGCTCAACTCGAAAATCACTTTTGTGGGCTAGGGTTTGAGAGGTGAGGGCTCAACTCAAAGTGAAGGGAGGTTTGAAATTTGGGCCGGCCAGCTGCTTATATACGCGGCCGACCGGACTAGTCCGGTCAGAGGACGGACTAGTCCGGTGCCCCTGGAAAACCTAGGAAAGAGGGACTGTTCGAACTAGTCCGGTGGCAAACCTGACTAGTCCGGTGTCACTGGAAAAACTAAGTATTTAGAGATAACTAATAGTGATCCAAGGACAAGTTTTGCAAATAATCTTGGTACTTATGACCAGAAGGCAATCAACAATGAAATGTGGTCATAAACTCCAAGATTTCTTCATTAAAATTAGTTTTCTTTGAAGAAAAAGAGGTGAGGGGCAGTTTTAGCAATAAAATGTAACATTTGAAGTATCAACCAGATGTGCAACATTTCAAGCCACATTTCGAGAGTCAAGAATATTAAGTTCGTTTCTAATCTCACAAAACCTTATCTCATCCAATGGTTTGGTAAAAATATCAGCAAGTTTTTTTTCAGTCCTAACATGTGAAATAGCAATGTCACCTTTTAATGAATGACCTCTAAGAAAATGATGACGGATATCTATCTGCTTAGTTCTTGAGTGCTCTACAGGGTTGTGTGCAATTTTTATAGCACTTTCATTGTCACATAGAAGTGGGATATGGTTAAGATTGTAGCCGTAGTCTCTAAGGGTTTGTCGCATCCAAAGTAGTTGTGCGCAACAACTACCGGCTGCAACATATTCTGCTTCTGCTGTGGAAAGAGCAATGAAGTTTTGCTTTTTAGATGACCAAGAAACTAGGGACCTACCAAGAAATTGACAAGTCCTTGACGTGCTCTTTCCATCGACTTTGCATCCTGCATAGTCGGCGTCGGAATACCCTATCAAGTTAAATTTGGATCCTTTGGGATACCAAAGGCCCAAGTTGGGTGTGTGCACAAGGTACCTTAGGATTCTTTTTACCGCAATTAAGTGACACTCTTTAGGTGCGTCTTGAAACCTTGCACACAAGCAAACACTAAGCATGATATCTGGCCTAGATGCGCATAAATAAAGTAAGGAGCCAATCATGGACTGATATACCTTTTGGTCCACATTTGGACCGTCTTCATTGAGGTCGATATGTCCGTTAGTGGCCATGGGTGTCTCGATGGGCTTGGCTTTGTCCATATTGAATTTCTTGAGAATGTCCTGTGTATATTTGGTTTGGCTTACAAATGTACCTTCTCTTAATTGCTTCACTTGGAATCCCAAGAAGAACTTCAATTCACCCATCATTGACATCTCAAACCTATCTGTCATAATTTTGCTAAATTCTTCACAGAAAGATTTGTTAGTGGATCCAAAGACAATGTCATCAACATAAATTTGACATACGAATAGGTGATCATCACAATGTTTAGTGAAAAGTGTATAGTCAGCTTTACCAATTTTGAATCCATTTTGAATTAGAAAATCTCTAAGACACTCATACCAAGCTCGAGGAGCTTGTTTGAGGCCATAGAGAGCCTTACGCAGTTTGTAGACATGGTTGGGATACTTTTGGTCTTCGAATCCTGGTGGCTGCTCCACATAAACTTCCTCCTTGATTGGACCGTTTAAGAAAGCGCTTTTGACGTCCATTTGATACACCTTAAAATTATGGTGAGTAGCATATGACAATAAAATACGAATGGACTCAAGTCTAGCTACAGGAGCGAAAGTTTCATCAAAGTCAAAACCATCGACCTGAGAATAACCTTTGGCCACCAATCTTGCTTTATTTCTTGTTACTACTCCATGTTCATCTTGCTTGTTCCGAAAGACCCATTTGGTTCCAACTATGTTCGCCTTTGGTCTCTCCACCAGCTCCCACACTTCATTTCTCTTGAAGTTGTTCAGCTCCTCTTGCATTGCAATCACCCAGTCTGGATCCCTTAAGGCTTCTTCTACCCTGTATGGTTCCAGAAAAGACACAAAATAATAGTATTCACAGAAATTTGCAACTCGAGATCTAGTAGTTACTCCCTTAGCAATATCTCCAATGATATTGTTGACGGGGTGGTATCTTTGCACGCTCTGGTGTACTCTTGGGTGTGGAGCTTGTGTAGTTGCTTGTTCTTCATTATCTTCATGTGCATTGTCTCCCCCTAGATCATTACTTCCATGATTGTCCTGATCTTACTGATCTTCCTCCTCTTGATCTTGTGCAAGAGCTTCCCCTTGATCATTGCCTCCGTGTTGAGGTTCATCTTGTGCATTTGAGTCGAATGTTTGCTCTTGTGGTAAGATATCACCAAGTCCCATTTTATTCAGTGCCTCATATGGAGCTTCCTCTTTATCTAGCACACACTTATCAACTTTCTCCACTTGTGAGCCGTTAGACTCATCAAATACTACGTCACGTGCTACTTCAACAAGGCTAGACACCTTGTTGAAGACACGATAGGCGTAGGCATTCAATTCAAAACCGAGCAAGAATCCTTCATCGGACTTCGAAGCAAACTTTGAGGCCCTCTGTTTCTTGTTCAGAATAAAACATTTGCAACCAAAAACTTTAAAATAAGAAACATTAGGCTTTTTACCGGTAAGGAGCTCATACGGAGTTTTCTTCAGTAGTCGATGGAGGTACAGTCGATTTGTGGCGTGACAAGCGGTGTTCACCGCTTCTGACCAAAATCAATCTGACGTCTTGTATTCATCCAACATAGTTCTGGCCATTTCGATCAATGTTCTGTTCTTTCTTTCGGCCACTCCATTTTGTTGAGGGGAGTAGGGTGCCGAGAATTCATGCTTTATCCCTTCTTCATCGAGAAACTCTTCAACTTGGAGGTTCTTGAATTCTGTCCCGTTGTCACTTCTGATGTTCTTTATGGTTGATGAGAATTCGTTCTGAGCTCTTTTCAAGAACTTCTTGAGGTTCCCCTGAGTTTCTGATGTATCATACAAGAAAAATACCGAGGTAAATCTTGAAAAATCACCAACAATTACTAAACCGTATTTGTTACCGCCGATGCTGATGTACGAAATTGGACCAAAGAGATCCATGTGGAGGAGTTCCAGCGGTCTTGCGGTAGTCATCACATTCTTGGCGGGGGTGGTGCTCCGACTTGTTTTCCTGCTTGACAAGCGCTGCACGACCTGTCTTTTTCAAAAACCACATCCTTAAGACCACGGATGTGACCACATTTTAGAAGTTTCTGCAGATTTCTCATCCCAACATGGGCTAGCTGTCTATGCCACAGCCATCCCATGTTGGTCTTAGCAACCAAGCAAGTGTTGAGTTCGACTTTATCTTTGTTGAAGTCAACAAGATAAAGCTTTCCCTTCAACATTCCTTTGAATGCAATCGAGCCATCACTTCTTCTAAAAACGGTCACACCCTCATTAGTGAATAAACAGTTGTAACCTTTGTCGCATAGTTGGGATATTGACAAAAGGTTATAATCTAGAGAATCTACATGTAAAACATTGGATAATGTGTGTTGAGCGGATATTTCAATGTTACCGCTACCAAGGACCTTTCCTTGGCTGTTGTCTTCGAAGTATATGCCTTCACTTGGACCCTTGTTATATTCGTACTCCACAAACATACCTCTCTCTCCGGTCATGTGATTTGTGCATCCGCTATCTAGCACCCATTTAGAACCACCGGAGGAATAAGCCTGCAAAAAAGAATTATTCCTTGGTTTTAGGAACCCAAGCTTGCTTGGGTCCTCTCAGGTTAGTCACAAGAGTCTTGGGCACCCACACACAAGTTTTTAAGTTCTTGTGGCGTGGCCCTGTATATTTAGCAATGACTTTTCCATGTTTGGCTTTCATAAGAACATAGGAAGCATCAAATGTACGAAACAATATTTGTAAATCAGATTCATGGGATTTTTCCTTAACAAAGACAATTCCATTCTTAGTATGTTTCGGAGTAGACATGTGTTTGTTCCTGTCAAAACCAAGGCCATCTTTGACATTAGGAGGTCTAGTGACCACATATGCACTGTGTGCATATTTGATCTTCTCCTTATCAAAGATGCCGCTTGGAGGGGCATGCATATTATGAGAAGTTGAAGTATTAGAAATAACATTCTTCTTACTATAGCAAGTGCAAGTTCCGATTGTTGTCGAACTCATATCTTTGGAGGAAGAGCTCTTGGAGGAAGAGGAGTCACTTTGCTTGAGCGACTCAACTTGCACCTTAAGGATCTTGTTAACTTTTGACAAGTTAGCAAGTTCTTCCTTGATTGCAATATGCGAGTCTTCTAGCTTTGAGTAAGTTTCCTTAATCAAGGCTAGCTCAACCTCAAGCGACTCGTTCTTCTCTCTTTCAAGCTCAAGAAGCTTTTCAACTTCTTGATATCTCTTTCTTTCACGGATGAGCATATCTTCTTGTCGGTTAAGAAGTTCCTCTTTTTCAAAGATTTCGTTCGACAACATTTCCATTTTCTTTAGAGCAATTTCACTTAGTCTTCTAAACATTTCTTCATTATCACTAGAGCTATCAAAGTCCTCAATAGAGGAATTTAGCGTAGGAGGAGTGAGTCGTACCTTTTTCTTGCCTTCCTTAGCCATAAGGCAAGTGTGGTTGTTCATATCCCATCCTTCCATGTTTTGGAAGAGTGTGGCCTTCATAGTAGGTTACTTGATTGCGATAGTGGCCATCTCTTCTTCTTTATCGGAGGAGGACTCCTCATTTGGGTCCCACTCCTTGCCAATGTGAGCTTGATGGGCTTGTATTCTCTTTCTGAAATTCTTCTTTTCTTGAGGTATTGTTTCCTTCTTCCTTTTGTTTTCTTCATAAGGGCAGTCCATCATGTAGTGACCATACTCTCCGCAGTTGTAGCAAGTGCGTCGAGCCTTGGATTTTCCTTTATCCTTACTTTTGCCTTCATTTGAGTTATTGCCGTGTCTTCTTTTCATCATTCGCTTGAACTTCTTGATAAAGAGTACCATTTCTTCATCATCACGGTCGGTGCTCTCGTCGCTTGTATGCCCATTATCTTGATCTTCACGAGTTTCCTTGAGTTTGGGTCGGCATGTTGCTTTGAGAGCAACCTCTTTCTTTTTGGAGGAAGTGAGTTCGGCCAAGTCTTTGATGTATTGTGCCTCTTTCTCCACCATTTCATGATTTATGATCTTCCCCAACAACTCATCGGGAGTCATTTTGTGAAACCCGGGGCTTTCTCTAATCATTGAGCAAAGTGTGACATTTCTTGGCATCAAGTATCTAATCATTCTCTTGACCACCTCGTGATCCGTCCATTTCTTACTTCCATAGGCACGAATTTTGTTGATGAGTGCCTTCATCCGGTTGTACATGTCTTGAGGTGATTCACCTTCTTCAATAGCAAATCTCCCCAACTCTCCTTCAAGCATCTCGATTTTAGCTTCACAAACCGACCTATTTCCTTCATGAGCTGTCTTGAGTGTATCCCAGATTTCTTTTGCACTTTCTAAGCCATCGATCTTGGTGAATTCCTCTCTGCTTAGTGATGATGTGATCACGGCGACGGCTTGTGCATTTCTGTGAATCTCTTGTTCTTGTTTTGGGGTGAGTTCCTCATCCGTTATCGGGATATCTATGCCAGTGCCAACAATGTGCCACAGACTAGGATTTAGGGATATTAGATGCACTTCATGTTGTACTTCCACATGGTATAGTTGCTTCCGTCAAACTGTGGAGGTTTTCCCATAGGAATGGAAAGATAGTGATTGTTTGAATTGAGACGGTTGTAGTTGTAAGGATGTCGGGAGTAGTAGTGATGACCACTCCCCGTTGTCTTCTCTTCTTCTTTTCCCTTTTGTCCTAGCAGTTTCTTTCTCAGGAGTGCCTTTAGTTGTCGCACTTCTTCATCATCGTGTGGGCTCTCTTTCAGCACATCAAAGGCTTTAGTTTCTTGTTCCTCCTCATTACTGTTCATCTTCGAGATATCGTTGTTCTTCTCAAAGGCCATTGATCTCTCCGAGATGTGAGTCTCGTTAGCGGAGAACCTTGTTCTGACACCAATTGAATGTGGCCTAGAGGGGGGGTGAATAGGCCTTTTGAATTTCCTACACACTTAATAGAATCGTCAAAACTTGGTTGGCCGGACTAGTCCGTCGTGTGGGCGGACTTGTCCGGTGTGCTAGAAATATGTCTGTTGATCAGGTGTTATTTGGGAAACTAAATTTCTTTAGCAGCCGAAATGAGAACAACTGATATTTTTGTTTGAGATTAATGTAAGAATGCAAGTGAAAACTTATAATTGCCTTAGATTGATGTTTAGCACTCAAGTGATCTAATGAACAAAATGTAAAGGAAATAAGGTGCAAGACACACGAATTTTTCCCGAGGATCGATCTCACCACGAGATCTGCGTCCTCATTGAGGAAGCTCACACAGAGCCGGGTCTCCAACCCTTTCCCTCTTCAAGTCACCAAGAAGGCCGACTTGATTCCACTATCACGGGTAATTACCAAGTATGTGGGGCAACCTCACATGTTGAGGGCTCCCACGAGAATTACAACGAAAGAAGTGATCAAATACACTCAAAAGTATTACAATGCAGAGTATGAGTGTAGAAAGATCAAACTCCAAGAGCTCACAATGAAGGAACGACGATCTCCCAATCCTGAATCCAAGTGTTCAATTGATTTCACTCTTTTTGCACTTTAGATGTGTGGGGAGATGTGTTTTGGGCTCTTGGGACAAAATGGCGGCACTAGGGTTTGTGTTTGCAGAAGTATATGTCATGTGTATATTTTGGAAGGCTGTGGATTCTCTATTTATAGGGTTTCCAAAGAGTAACTGTTGAAAAACCCTAACACCGGACTAGTCCGGTGCAAGTTCGGACTTGTCCGGTCTCAGTGTACTTTGAAGTCCAGAAAGTCTGCCGGACTAGTCCGGTCCAAGCTCGGACTAGTCCGGTGCTGTGTGAAGGTGAACTCCAGAAAGTTCAATGGAATAGTCCGCGGACTAGTCCGATCTCCACAGAAGGGAGACTCCAGAAAGATCAACAGACTAGTCCGGTGAACACATGGACTAGTCCGGTCTCTGAATATGTGAGACTACAGAAAGTTCAACGGACTAGTCCGGTGGACACACGGACTAGTCCGGTCTCCCAATTTGAGAGATTCCAGAGAGTTAAACGGACTAGTCCGGTCCATGATCAGACTAGTCCGGTGCATTGTGAATTTTAAGTTAATTTTAAGCCCTTACCCCAGCGCAAAGTTGTGAGCTCTTGAAGTGTGTCTTTCATACACTCCCTATACATTCAAAATCTAATTTTGATCTTCCAAGCTCCATCAAAGTATCCCTCTTTGGACACCACTCCATTTTTCACCTTTTTGTGTGCACCGAGCCGTTTCACTTATCTGTCCTGCAGTCATCTCAATAGTTTCATTAGGATCTCATATGTTTGTCATCAATTAGCCAAAACCCACAAGGGATATCCTAGATGCACTTACAATCTCCCCCTTTTTGCTGATTGATGACAACCAATTGAGATTTTACAAAATATGATAAAAAGTTGAGATTTTCATAAAGTGTGCACATATGAGTTTGAAACACATTAAGCAATGAAAACATAAGTCATATGTGCACTCTTTATGGTGGGATGCAAAATTAAGTATGTATAAATGATAATCATGATGAGAATGACATAATTGACATCAATACATCAACAACAAGCATATATATCATTTTAGAGCAAAATCACAGATTTCATCAATATATTCATAAGCAGTTCATAACATTGCATCACAAGACAAAAATACCAAAAGTGGATGATATAAGTCTTACAACCCACAAAGAGACACAAGATACAAAAGATAGCTCTCTTCACAGCCTACAGCGAAAGCCTAAGACTCCCCCTCAATCTCTCCACCTTTGGCATCAAGACACCAAAAAGAAGGAGAGGAGGGACCTAAGGTCTTCAAGCCTCGATGTCGGTCCTCTCATCATCTTTGTCTTCATTCTCGGGATGAGGAGGAGGAACGGTTCCACTCGAGTCCCCAATGCCAAAATAGGAAAGCTCAGAGGGAGTCAAGGGCTCGAGCTCGGTGAGATCAGAATCTGAGTCATCAGAAATGCCTGGAGACCCAATAGGCTCGATCTCCAGCTTTTGGCAGATGTGCTTCACATTTTCCTTGATGTATCGCATATCGGCCTTTCTCCTCTTGTTTAGCTTATGAGTGCTCACTTCCGCCTTCTTACAATAGGTAAAGATAGATGACAAGTACTTCAATATGCCACTTGGTGGACCCTTTTGAGGAGGGGCCCTAGTGGTGGGAGCAGCGCTAGCATCTCCACTAGCTCTCACTTGCGCCTCTACACTAGAAGCAGGAGAAGGAGCAGCTTGAACACTTGCTTGTTGAGGCTTCTGGGGCCTCAAGGGGGTGTGCTCCACATCCTTGACGAACTCGATGCCTGTGACCTTCTCAATAATAAACATGAGGTAGGGGGCATAGCCACAAGATCTGTTCGGTGTGCAAGAGATGTTGACCATGTCGTTCCAAATGTAGTCAAAGACATCAAACCTTCTGTCTTTGCTTATGACCTTCATCAAGGTCCTGTGGTAGCCTTGCACACTTCCTGCATCCCCATCCTTTGGGGCAATGGTCTTCCTAAGGACCCAATTGAGCACCACAAAGAAAGGCTTCATGTTCTTGGTGGAAGGAGGATTGAACTTTAAGCTTGGGTCATAAAGAAACTTCATCTTGTCCTTCTCAATGACACCAATGTTGTGAATGATCAAATTGTCATTGCTAGAGGTGTCAAGATGGAGCAATCTTGCAAACTCATCATAGGTGATGGTGTACTTGGATCCATGAGTCATCCAAGTCACCCTTTCTTCCTCATCACTGGCAAAGTGGAAAGTAGCATAAAATTGAGCAATGACCTCGTCGTTCCAATTGTTTCGGAAAGCAAAGAGGTCCTTCAATCCATGCCTCTCAACAGCCTCGACCACCTCAACAAAAGGTGAGCAAGCCTTCTTCCCAAAGTGCGCCCAATCTATCCATTGGCTGCGTACAACTGGAGTCTTCATTGGAAGATAGATAGACTTGTAAAAGTCTGCATGGAAGTTACTCCAGAACCTCCCATCAACAACTTGCTTGGGTCAGCTGTAACAATCCACATTTCTGAACTTTACAGCTGTGTCGCTGCCCTTGCCATTAAACTTTTCCTCAGCGGGATCCCGGGCCCCTTGCCTTGGAGCTGACATCTTGAGGGGGCCAATCGGGCCTGTGGAAATCCCCTTTCCTTTGCCCTTAGATTGGCGTGAGGTTGCCGAGCTGGGGCCTGCTGCAGCTGCACCCTTAACTTTCGACACAAGTTTCTTCATGAGAACCTTGCATCTAATCTGCGGAGGGGAGGGTGCCGGCTCGGACGGGCTTGGCGCTTCTTGCCTTGGCTCGTCGAGGACTGAAGCAGGGCTTCTTGGTCCATCTCAGTCTCGAAGTCACAAATTTCGTTGTTTGAGCTCAACATTGTCCTGAGAATGGATTACACAAGGTATGAATGATAATGGATTACAAGGAATTGCATTGAGGAATAGGAAGTTAGGATCGAGTTCAGAAAAAATCGGACTAGTCCGGTGTACATGCACGGACTAGTCCGGGTGACCGGACTTGTCCGTGCATGGACTGGACTAGTCCGGTATTCAACCTCTAAAACCCTAACTATGAGACAAATGGTGATTGTTAATGCACAAATAGCTTAGTATCAGTGTAATACATCAAGGAAGCATGTATATGGTGAAAGGAACCAAACTATTTGATCACCAACGAAGGAAATAGCGATTTCTAGGGTTTGGGAAAAAATATTTACCGAGATTGCTTGATTCTTGAGAATGAAGGGGTTGAAGGTGCGAACAAGTCCGTGGTCTTCAATCCCTGAGAAATGGAGGTCGTTTTCCACCAAAACACGAAGAGTTTTGATGGAGGATGAAGGAAATTGCCTTGGGGAGCTCGAGCGAAGAGAGAGAAAGCTTGAGGCAAGTGTGAGGGTGAAGAATATTAGGGTTTGGCGGCGGCTAGGGTTAAGGACACGAAAAATTGGACTTGTCCGAAAATGATCGGACTAGTCTAAACTTTTCCAGAGCCTATATCGTACTAGTCCGTGGTCGGTCGGACTAGTCTGGAACTACAGTGACTCTGCGGACTAGTCTGCAGGGGCGGACTAGTCCGGGCAACCACAGACTAGTCCGTGGTCACCAGGGAAGAAATGCTTAGCCCATTCATATATATTCAAAGGTACTTATTAATAAAATAGGGAGGCAAAACAAATCAAATAATCTTGATGAATATGATCAGTAAGCATACAACAATCAAGCAATGATCATAATTCACCAAGATCTAGTAATTGACATAGTTTTTCGGAAAAAATAAGAGAGATGATTTTCACAACACAATCGATGAATTTTGAAGATAGCATTCAGGTATACAAGATTTCAAGCCTCATTCCGAGCATCAAGGGTATTTAATTCGTTTCGGAGCTCGCAAAAGCGTTTTTCATCTAGTGGCTTGGTAAATATTTCGGCTTGTTGCATTTCGGTATTGACATGTGAAATGGCTATATCTCCCTTCATTGAGTGGTCTCTCAAAAAGTGATGCCAGATTTCTATGTGTTTGGTCCTAGAGTGCTCAACGGGATTTCGGGCAATCTTAATAGCACTCTCATTATCACAAAGGAGTGAAATACAGTTCATGTTGTAACCGTAATCCCTAAGAGTTTGTCGCATCCAAAGGAGTGGTGCACAACAACTCCAGGCTGCAACATACTCCGCTTCGGCTGTGGATAAGGCAATGGAGGTTTGTTTCTTGGAGGACCAAGAAACTAGAGATCTACCTAGAATTTGGCATGTATCGGAGGTACTTTTTCTATCTACTTTGCATCCGGCATAATCTGCATCAGAGTAACCAATGAGATTGTATTTGGAACCTTTGAGATACCAAAGGCCTAGGTTGGGTGTATGAACTAAATACCGCAAGATTCTCTTTACGGCTGTCAAATGACACTCTTTTGGGTTGGCTTGAAACCTTGCACACAAACATACACTCAACATAATGTCCGGCCTAGATGCACATATGTAGAGAGATCCAATCATGGAGCGATATACCTTTTGATCGACGTTTGGTCCATCTTCATTGAGGTCCAAGTGGCCACTCGTTGCCATGGGAGTCTTTATAGGCTTCGCTTTGTCCATTCCAAACTTCTTGAGTATGTCTTGAGTGTACTTAGTTTGGCTTATGAACGTCCCTTCCTTTTGTTGTCTCACTTGGAATCCCAAAAAGTACTTTAGCTCTCCCATCATAGACATCTCAAACCTATCTGTCATAATCTTACTAAATTCCAGACAAAAAGAATTATTAGTTGAACCAATGATAATATCATCAACATAAATTTGACAAATAAAGAGATCATTGTCAAAGTTCTTTGTAAACAATGTATAATCTACTTTACCGATCTTTAAACCATTTTCAATTAAGAAATCTCTAAGACACTCATACCAAGCTCTAGGAGCTTGTTTGAGGGTGTAGAGAGCCTTACGAAATTTAAAGACGTGGTCGGGGAACTCTTCATCTTCAAATCCGGGGGGTTGCTCCACATACACCTACTCCTTGATTGGTCCGTTGAGGAAGGCGCTTTTCACATCCATTTGATAGAGCTTGAAATCATGGTGAGTAGCATATGCAAGTAATATTCTAATAGACTCAAGTCTAGCTACGGGAGCAAATTGAAAGTGCATCTAGGACTCCCTTGTGGGTTTTGGATGATTTATGACAAGCAATTGGGATCATAACCTCTTTGTTGAGATGAATGCAGGCCTATAATAGAAAAATGAGCAAAATACCAAAAAGAAGGGATGAAGAGGAGCAAAGTGGAAATGAGCTCAAGGAAAAAGAGTAGTAGATTATTTTGTATGGAGTGTGTTAAGGAAACACACCTGAAGAGCTCAATGATAATTAAACACACACATTGCACAGAGTTGCACAGGACCGGACTAGTCCGATCACAACCGGACTAGTCCGATAAACTTTTCTGCACCAGATCGGACAAGTCCGATATCTGTCGAACTAGTCCGATATCCTTCTGACTAGAATCGGACTAGTCCTCCCCAGTGCGTACTAGTCCTCAAAACACTACACAAGTCACTCAAAATCGGACAAGTCCGTTATCAATCGGACTAGTCCGATATCCTTTCTGATCCACTTCAGACAAGTCCGATATTTCCACGGACTAGTCCGAAAAACCCACTGATCTAAATCGGACAAGTCCTCCCCAGTGCAGACTTGTCATCCAACACACTTAGGATTTCACATGTCCGGACAAGTCCGATGGACATCGGACTAGTCCGAAGATTTCCAGTAGCGAAATCGGACAAGTCCGTTTTCAGCCGGATTAGTCCGATATTTCGGGACACTTAGGGTTTGCAACACACAGCACACCGGACTAGTCCGGTGACCACCACGGACTAGTCTGAACTTTCTGAACCCTAACGGTCACTTTTAGAAACCCCATATAAATAGAGGTGCTCGGCCCACTTTTACACACTCTCGAACCCTAGCGCCGTCACACCTCCCAAGAGCCTCAAAAACGACCTCTCTCCACGAAATTAAGTGCAACATCATCCAATCCTTTGAGGATTCACTCTAGATCATTGGAGAGACACTTGCTACACCACATTGAGCTCTTGGTTTGATTCTCTAACACACTCCTGCGTTTCAATTGTAACTTTTGAGTGTGTTTTCGGTGGCATTGTGTTTTGTAATCTAAGGGAGCTCTCAAAGTGTGAGATCGCCCCTTGAATTCGGTTTTTCACCCCTTTGTGATTAGTGGAAGAGGATTGGCCTTCATGGCGATCCAACAAGGGTAGGGTTGGAGAAGACCCGGTCCTTTTGTGGACTCCTCAACGTGGATGTAGGTGGCCTTTCGTGGTAGCCGAACCACGAGGTAAACACTTGTGTCTTGTTTTAGTGTTCATCATTCAAGTTAATCAACTTAATCTAGGGTTTCATACACATTGTTCATCTTACGTTAAATTGTTGAACATAAAACTTTGTTGTGATATAATCCAGTATATAACTGTTAAACTGTTGTTTGATTCTATATTTCCGCTGCACACATAAAAGAATCAAACCAACCAATCAAGTTTAATCAACTTAGTCCGTGAAAACCGGACTAGTCCGCACTTTATCGGACTAGTCTGATATCTCTGGTATTAAACTGGTTGTTGAGTGTTGCAGGATCCGACAATTTTCAAGAAGGCCTATTCACCCCCCCCTCTAGGCCTACATTCAATTGGTATCAGAGCAGGTTCTTCAATAAAGAGTTCAACCACTCGAAGAGATCATGTCGGACATGAAGGACGTCCACAAAATCAACAACCAAGAGGAGGTTAACAACGACAAGACCCAAAAACTGGAGAAGTACCTCGAAGCCATTCAAGACTTCGAGGACAACGATGAGGAGACGCTGGAGCTGAAGGCACTCCTCAGAAAGAAGGCACTTTCCAAAGGGAAAGCAAAGGTTGAAGAGAAGAATAAGGGGAGTAGTCACACCGACTACTCCCGATATCCTTTTAACTATGATTGTCTAAATTCCAATAACAACCATTACTTATCTATCCCACTTGGAAAAGCCCCACACTTCGATGGAAGTGATTACTCTATGTGGAGGCAGAATATGAAAATGCATTTGATTTCCCTCAACCCAAGTTTGTGGCATATTGTATGCACAGGGATAGATATTCCGGATGACGATGAAGAGCTCACCCCAAGTCAAGAGCAGGCCATTCATAGGAACGCTCAAGCCGCAGGTGTAGTCACCTCCTCACCCAGTCGAGACGAGTTCACCAAGGTAGATGGACTCAAAACTGCTAAGGAGATATGGGATACACTACAAACTGCACATGAAGGTGACTGACATGTGCGTGAAGCAAAGATTGAGATTATTGAAGGCGAACTAGGAAGATTCGCAATTGAGGAAGATGAGTCACCTCAGGATATGTACAATCGATTGAAGACACTCGTCAACAAAGTTCGATCATATGAGGAGAACAAGAAGAAGACTAAAGGATCCAATACTCAACCTAAAAAATTCTTCAAGAAGAAGAAACAAGCCGACCAAGCGCATATTGGGAAGGAGTGGGACTCAAACGATGAGTCCTCATCATCCGATGAAGAATAGATGGCTAGCATAGCCATCGAGAGCATGTCCAAGAAATCTACACTCTTCCGTACACTCGGTGCAAGGAAGGGAAATGGCACTTGCCTTATGGCAAAGGAAGGTAAACGCAAGGTAATCATGAAAACTCCTTCTATGCATTCCTACTCTAGTGATGATGAAATAGATAGTGATGATGAGGATATGCTAAATGGACTAGATAGAAAAACTGCAACAAAAATGAAATTCTTACTTGATCAACTTGTTGAGAAGGAGAAGTTAATTCATCGTCAAGAGGACATGATTATCTCCCAAAAGGAGGAGTATGTCGAACTTGACAAACTTCTAGAGCTTGAGAAGGAGAAAAACAATTCACTAGAGCTTGAGTTAGCTTCAAGCAAGAAAGCTTGCTTGGAGTTAACTGACTCAAATTTTGCAATCAAGGACCAACTTGCTGACCTGATCAAGGTTAACAAGATCCTTGAAGTACAAGTTGAGTCACTCAAGCTGAGTGAACCTTCCTCCTCTTCAAGTTCACCTTCTCAACCCACTAAAACTAATTTTGCTCATATGTGCACATGTAGTAGAATTAACACCAGTCTGAAGGAGAAGTCAACCTCCACAAAGGATAAAAATCCTACCCAATGTGGCATATTTGACAAGGAGAAGATCAACTATGCACGTAGTGCATACTTGGTCCAAAGACCTCCAAATGTCAAGTATGGCATTGGTTACTCTTATGATGAAAAGCAACATGCTGGAAGTCATAAGAATAACAAGGGAAGAATCTCCTTTGTGAAGGGAAGATCCTCTCAAACTGGTAAGTCGAAGGATAAAAACCTGAACTCACATGAATACCAGACTAGCCCGGTCGGTTTCCGAACAAGTCCGGTCATCTGGACAAGTTCGGCCCCCCAGACTAGTCCGACTCATAAGCAACAACAACTTTTATTTAGAACTTTTGATGCCTCCTATGTATTAATGAGAAATAATCTTGGCAATGTCTGTGCTCACTATGTTGGGCCACGCCATGGGAACACAAAATCCCATGTGTGGGTGCCCAAATGCATTGTAACTAACCTCCAAGGACCCAAGCAAGCTTGGGTACCTAAAACCAAAGCATAATTTGTTTTTGCAGGCCTACTCCTCCGGTGGATCCAAATGGGTGCTAGATAGTGGATGCACCAACCACATGACCGGAGAAAGGAGGATGTTCGTGGAATATGAAGAGAATGAAGATCCAAATGAGGGCATCTACTTCGGGGATAATAGTCAAGGAAGGGTGCTCGGTACCGGTAAAATTGCAATATCCTCTGAACACACACTTTCTCATGTTTTACATGTTGAATCTTTAGATTATAACCTGCTGTCCATATCTCAACTATGTGACAAAGGTTATAATTTCTTGTTCACTAACGAGGGTGTGACCGTCTCTAGGAGGAGTGATGGTTCCATTGCATTCAAGGGTATGTTGAAGGGAAAGCTTTACCTTGTTGACTTCAACAAGGATAAAGCCGAACTCGACACATGCTTGATTGCAAAAACCAACATGGGTTGGCTGTGGCATAGATGGCTAGCGCATGTTGGTATAAGGAACCTTCAAAAACTCCTCAAGGGCGATCACATCCGCGGTTTGAAGAATGTTGTTTATGAGAAAGACAGGACTTGTAGCGCGTGCCAAGCCAGGAAGCAAGTTGGAGCACATCATCCTGCAAAAACGTCATGAATACAACAAGAGCGCTCGAACTACTTCACATGGACTTGTTTGGTCCAATAGCTTACATAAGCATTGGCGGTAAAAAATACGGTTTAGTTATCATTGATGATTTTTCTCGCTTCACTTGGTTTTTCTTTTTGCATGATAAGTCAGAAACACAAGGAACACTCAAGAAGTTCTTCAAGCGAGATCAAAATGAATTTTCATTGACAATCAAGAGTATTCGAAGCGACAATGGCACAGAGTTCAAGAACACACAAGTGGAGGAGTACCTTGATGAAGAGGGCATCAAGCACGAATTTTCAGCGCCATACTCGCCACAACAAACAGAGTTGCCAAAAGAAAGAACCGAACACTCATAGAGATGGCGAGAACAATGCTCGATGAGTACAAGACTTCGGATCGATTTTGGGCGGAAGCGATTAACACCGCTTGCCACGCCGCAAATCGACTTTATCTTCATCGACTACTCAAGAAGACTCCCTATGAGCTACTTACCGGTAACAAACCAAACATTTCATATTTTCGAGTTTTCGGTTCTCCATGTTATATCTTGAACAAGAAGCCTAGGACTTCAAAGTTCGCTTTGAAGTCCGATGAAGGTTTCTTGCTTGGTTATGATTCGAACACTTACGCCTATCGTGTTTTCAACAAGGCCTCTGGACTTGTTGAAGTAGCACGTGACGTAGTGTTCAATGAGACTAATGGCTCCCAAAAGGAGAAAGTTGATCCATGTGAATTAGGTAAAGAAGAAGCTCCATGTCAAGCATTGAAAAGAATGGATCTAGGCAAAGTTCGACCACAAGAGCCACCTTCACACGTACATGAGGAAAATGATCCACGAGAGGAGACCATCAATCAAGGGGGAGCTTCAACACAAGATCAACCAAAAGAGTACGAAGATGATCAACAAGTCAATGAAGGCAACCACTTAGGGGGAGAAGCGGACAATCATGAAGACACAACTCCTCAAGTGCCACACCCAAGAGTACACCAATGCGTTCAAAGGGATCACCCAATCGACAACATCATCGGTGACATCCAAAAGGGAGTAACCACTAGATCTTGCATAGCTAACTTTTGTGAGCATTATTCGTTTGTATCCTTTTTGGAACCACGCAGGATTGAGGATGCATTGAAGGATCCGGACTGGGTGGTGGCAATGCAAGAAGAATTGAACAACTTCAATCGGAACGAGGTGTGGGAACTTGTGGCAAGGCCCAATGCAAACATTGTCGGCACCAAGTGGGTCTTCCGCAATAAACAAGACGAACACGGGGTGGTGACAAGTAACAAGGAACGACTTGTGGCCAAAGGGTACTCACAAGTCGAAGGTTTGGATTTCGATGAGACTTTTGCTCCAGTAGCTAGGCTTGAATCTATTAGAATATTACTTGCATATGCTACTCACCACGATTTCAAGCTGTATCAAATGGATGTGAAAAGCGCCTTCCTCAACGGACCGATCAAGGAAGAGGTGTACGTGGAGCAACCACCCGGATTTGAAGACGAAGAGTTCCCCGACCACATATTCAAATTGCGTAAGGCTCTCTACGGCCTCAAACAAGCTCCTAGAGCTTGGTATGAGTGTCTTAGAGATTTCTTAATTGAGAATGGTTTTCAAATTGGCAAAGTATATTATATATTATTTACAAAAAATTCAGATAATGATCTTTTTATTTGTCAAATTTATGTTGACGATATAATCTTTGGGTCAACTAACCAATCTTTTTGTGAGGAATTTAGCAAAATCATGACAGACAGGTTTGATATGTCAATGATGGGAGAATTGAAATACTTGTTGGGATTCCAAGTGCGGCAACAAAAGGAAGGAACGTTCATAAGCCAAACCAAGTACACGCAGGACATACTTAAGAAGTTTGGCATGGACAAGGCAAAGCCCATAAAGACCCCTATGGCAACAAATGGCCACTTGGATCTCAATGAAGATGGACCTAACGTCGACCAAAAGGTATACCGCTCCATGATTGGATCTCTACTCTATTTGTGTGCATCTAGGCAAGATATTATGTTGAGTGTATGTTTGTGTGCAAGATTTCAAGCCAACCCTAAGGAATGTCACCTGACAGCTGTAAAAAGGATCTTGAGATATTTAGTTCATACACCCAACCTTGGTCTTTGGTACCCAAAAGGCTCAAAATTCAATCTCATTGGTTACTCCGATGCAGATTATGACGGGTGCAAAGTAGATAGAAAAAGCACCTCTGGCACATGCCAATTCCTAGGGAGATCCTTAGTTTCTTGGTCCTCCAAGAAATAAAATTCCATTGCCCTATCCACAGCCGAAGCGGAGTATGTTGCAGCCGGGAGTTGTTGTGCACAACTCCTTTGGATGCGACAAACTCTAAGGGATTACGGTTACAATATGAACCGTATTCCTCTCCTTTGTGACAATGAGAGTGCCATTAAAATTGTCCACAATCCAGTTGAGCACTCTAGAACTAAACACATAGACATAAGACATCATTTTTTGAGAGACCATTCCATGAAAGGAGATATAACCATCTCACATGTCAACACCCAAAAGTAATTGGCCGACATATTCACCAAGCCACTTGATGAAAAGCGTTTTTGCGAACTCCGGAATGAACTACATATCCTTGATGCTCGGAGTGTGGCTTGAAAGGTTGCATACCTGTATGAATTCTTCAAAAATGTTGATTGAATTGTGAAAATCATCTCTCTCATTTTTTTCTCGAAAAACTATGTCAATTACTAGATCTTTATAAATTATGATCATTGTTTGATTGTTGTATGCTTACTGGTCAAATTCATCAAGATTAACTGATTTGTTTTGCCCCTCTATTCTCTATTTATGAACCTTCAAATATATATGAATGGGCTATGCAAATTTCTCCTGGTGACCACCCCTGACTAGTACGCCCATGCAGACTAGTCCGCTGAGTGTCGGTTAGTCCGGACTAGTCCGCTAGACCACGGACTAGTCCAATATAGCTCTCTGGATGAGTTCGTACTAGTCCGGTCATCTCCGGACTTGTCCGATTTTTCGTGTCCATAACCCTAGCCGCCACCAAACCCTCATTCCTCTCATCACCACTCTTGCTCACGCACTCTCTCTCTTGCGCTCGAGCTCCCAAGGTGATTCCTTCCACCCTCCATCAAAAAGGTGCGCATTTGGGCGGAAATCAAGCTTGACCTCGTGCGGATTGAAGCTAGCGGACTTGTCCGGGCTCCAACTACCTAATCCTCAAGCTTCGATCGATTTCTTCGGTAATTTTCTCCCAAACCCTAGAAATCTTGTTTTTCTCCATTGTTGATCGAATAGTCTAGTATCTTTCACTAGATACATGCTTCTTTGATGTACTACGTGTATGCTAGACTTGTTATGCATTAGGAATCAGCCTTTGTCCAGTCTGTTAGGTTTTTGAGGATGAACACCGGACTAGTCCGGTCCATGCACGGACAAGTCAATGTTTCTGAACCTAAAAACTAATTCCTCAATTCCTCAATGCAATTCCTTGCTATCTTTTCATACCTATGCCTTGTATCACTCATCATCATTCTTGCAAATCATTCTCAGATCATGTCGAGCTCAAATGATGAAATCTCCGACTTTGAGGCCGAGATGGGCCACGAGGTGGCACCTCAGACCTCAACGGGTCTTGGCAAGAAGCGCCAAGAAAGACCTACCAAGCCAGCTCCATCCCCTCCTAAGGTTCGGAGGAAGGTGTTGGCAAATAAACCAGCTTCGAAGGCAACCGCATCATCAAGTGGCCCTCGCCAAGCAAAGGGCAAGGGCAAAGGGATAGCGATGGGTCCAGTGGGGCCTTTGAAGCTGCATGGTCCCAGGGAAGGGGTCCGAGACCCTACTGAGGAGAAGTTCAATGGCAAGGGCAGTGACTCGACGGCAAAATTCAGAAGCATTGACTGGTATGACAGGCCGAAGTTAGCTGCTGATGGAAGGTTCTGGTGTAACTTCCATGCTGATTTCTACAGATTGGTGTATCTGCCAATGAAGACACTGGTGCTGCGCAGTCAGTAGATCGACTGGGCACACCTTGAGAGGAAGAGGTGCTTAGCTTTTGATGAAGTAATTGCAGCAGCTGAGAGACATGGCTTGAAGGATCTATTTTCCTTCAAGTACAACTGGAATGATGAAGTGGTGGCTCAATTCTATGCCACCTGCCACTTTGGAAGCGATGAGGAAGAAAGAGTGACTTGGATGACCCATGGATCCAAGTACACTATCACTTATGAAGAGTTTGCTAGGATGCTGCATCTTGACACCTCCAGCAATGATAATGTGGTCATCCACAATGTTGGTGTCATGGACAAGGAGAGGATGAAGTTTCTCTATGAGCCAAATTCAAAGTTCATCCCTCCCTCCACAAAGAACATGAAGCCATTCTTTGTGGTGCTGAACAGGGTCTTGAGGAAGACCATTGCCCCTAAGGATGGGGATGCAGGAAGTGTACAAGGGTACCTCCGGACCCTAATGAAGATCATAAGCAAGAACAGAATGTTTGATGTGTTTGACTACATATGGAATGATATGGTCAACATCTCCAGCACCCCCAACAGGTCATGTGGCTATGCTCCCTATCTCATGTTTATGATTGAGAAAGTCACAGTGATTGAGTTTGTGATGGATGTGGAGCATACTCCCTTGAGGCCTCTGAAGCCTCAACCAGTGAATGTCCAGGCTGCTCCTTCGCCGACCTCCAGTCCCGAGGCACCGGCAAGATCAAGTGAAGGTGCCAGAGCTGTCCCTACTTCTAGGGAAGCCCCTCAGAGAGGATCAGCTAGTGGGATCCTCAAGTATCTAGCTGCCATATTCTCGTCCTGCAAGAAGGCCGAAGTGAAGGCCCACAAGCTCAACCGGAAGAGAAAGGAGGACATGAAGTACATAAAGGCCAACGTGAAGCAAATCTGCCAAAAGCTGGAGATCGACCCCATTGGATCTCCAGTGATTTCTGAGGACTCTGACCCAGACTTCACTGAGCTCGCGCCCTTGAACCCCTCCGAGCATGCCTACTTTGGCATTGGGGGCTCGAGTGGCTCCGTCCCTCCTCCTTCTCCTCCTCGTGAAGATGATGATGAGGAAGACGAAGACGACAATGAGAGGACTGACAGTGAAGAGTGAAGACCCTAGGACCCTCCTCTCCTTCTTTTTGGTGTCTTGATGCCAAAGGGGGAGAGATTGAGGGGGAGTCTTAGCTTTAGCTGTAGGATGCGAGGAGAGAGCTCTTTTTATCTATCTTTGTGTTTGTAATGATTTATCGGTGTTTCTAAGATTAACTTTGGTTCTGTGATGCAATGCTTACTTAATTTGAGAAGTTTTTGTTAAAATCTGTAATTTTGCTCCTGGAATGACATATGTGCTTTATTTTGGTTCATTAATGCAAATTATGTCACTCTCAATGTCTTAATGTACTTAGTTATGAATCCCACCATAAAGAATGCACATATGGATAATTCTTTCTCTGCTTGATGTATTTTGATTCATATGTGCATACTTTATGAAAATCTCAATTTTTTGTCATATTTTATGAAATCTCAATTGGTTGTCATCAATCACCAAAAAGGGGGAGATTGAAAGTGCATCTAGGACTCCCTTGTGGGTTTTGGATGATTTATGACAAGCAATTGGGATCCTAACCTTTTTGTTGAGATGAATGTAGGCCTATAATATAAAAATGAGCAAAATACCAAAAAGAAGGGATGAAGAGGAGCAAAGTGGAAATGAGCTCAAGGAAAAACAGTAGTAGATTATTTTGTATGGAGTGTGTTAAGGAAACACACCCGAAGAGCTCAATGATAATTAAACAAACACATTGCACAGAGTTGCACAGGACCGGACTAGTCCGATCACAACTGGACTAGTCTGATAAACCTTTCTGCACCAGATCGGACAAGTCCGATATCTGTCGGACTAGTCCGATATCCTTCTAACTAGAATCAGACTAGTCCTCCCCAGTGCAGACTAGTCCTCAAAACACTACACAAGTCACTCAAAATCGGACAAGTCCGTTATCAATCGGACTAGTCCGATATCCTTTCTGATCCACTTCGGACAAGTCCGATATTTCCACGGACTAGTCCGAAAAACCCACTGATCTAAATCGGACAAGTCCTTCCCAGTGCGGACTTGTCATCCAACACACTTAGGGTTTCACATGTCCGGACAAGTCCGATGGACATCGGACTAGTCCGAAGATTTCCAGTAGCGAAATCGGACAAGTCCGTTTTTAGCCGGATTAGTCCGATATTTCGGGACACTTAGGGTTTGCAACACACAGCACACCGGACTAGTCCGGTGACCACCACGGACTAGTCCGAACTTCCTGAATCCTAACGGTCACTTTTAGAAACCCCATATAAATAGAGGTGCTCAGCCCACTTTTACACACTCTCGAACCCTAGCGCCGTCACACCTCCCAAGAGCCTCAAAAACGACCTCTCTCCACGAAATTAAGTGCAACATCGTCCAATCCTTTGAGGATTCACTCTAGATCATTGGAGAGACACTTGCTACACCACATTGAGCTCTTGGTTTGATTCTCTAACACACTCCTGCGTTTCAATTGTAACTTTTGAGTGTGTTTTCGGTGGCATTGTGTTTTGTAATCTAAGGGAGCTCTCAAAGTGTGAGATCACCCCTTGAATTCGGTTATTCACCCCTTTGTGATTAGTGGAAGAGGATTGGCCTTCGTGGCGATCCAACGAGGGTAGGGTTGGAGAAGACCCGATCCTTTTGTGGACTCCTCAACGTGGATGTAGGTGGCCTTTTTTGGTAGCCAAACCATAGGATAAACACTTGTGTCTTGTTTTAGTGTTCATCATTCAAGTTAATCAACTTAATTTAGGGTTTCATACACATTGTTCATCTTACGTTAAATTGTTGAACATAAAACTTAATTGTGATATAATCCAATATATAACTGTTAAACTGTTGTTTGATTCTATATTTCCGCTGCACACATAAAAGAATCAAACCAATCAATCAAGTTTAATCAACTTAGTCCGTGAAAATCGGACTATTCCGCACTTTACCGGACTAGTTCGATATCTCTGGTATTAAACTGGTTGTTGAGTGTTGCAGGGTCCGACAATTTTCAAGAAGGCCTATTCACCCCCCTTTAGGCCTACATTCACAAAGGTTTCATAAAAATCCAAACATTCGACTTGTGAATACCCTTTGGCCACAAGTCTTGCCTTGTTCCTTGTCACCACCCCATGTTCGTCTTGTTTGTTGCGGAAGACCCATTTGGTGCCGATGACGTTGAACTTGGGTCTTTCGACTAGTTCCCGCACCTCGTTCCATTCGAAGTTGTTGAGTTCTTCTTGCATGTCCACTACCCAATCCGGATCCTTCAATGCATCCTCAACCCTGCGCGGTTCCAAAAAGGATACAAATGAATAATGCTCACAAAAATTAGCTATGCGAGATCTAGTAGTTACTCCCATTTGGATGTCACCGATGATATTATCGATTGGGTGATCCCTTTGGATGCATTGGTGTACTCTTGGGCGCGGCACTTGCGGTCTTGAATCTTCATGGTCATCTTCTTCTCCCCCTAGATGGTTGCCCTCATTGACTTGTTGATCATTTTTGTCTTCTTGAGGTTGATCCTGTATGGAGGCTCCCCCTTGATCATTGGCCTCCTCTTGTGGTTCATCTTCCTCATGCATATGTAGAGGTGGTTCTTGTGGTCGAAGTTCACCCAATGCCATTCTTCTCAGTGCTTCGTAGGGAGCTTCTTCTCTTTCTAGCACACATGGATCAACTTGCTCCTTTTGGGAGTCATTATTTTCATCGAACACTACGTCACGTGCTACTTCAACAAGTCTGGAGGTCTTGTTGAAGACATGATAGGCGTAAGAGTTCGAATCATAACCAAGCAATAAACCTTCATCGGACTTCAAAGCAAACTTTGAAGTCCTAGGCTTCTTGTTCAAAATATAGCATTTAGAACCAAAAACTCGAAAATATGAAACATTAGGCTTGTTACTGGTGAGTAGCTCATATGACGTCTTCTTGAGTATTCGATGAAGGTAGACTCGGTTTATGGCCTGGCAAGCGGTGTTAAGCGCTTCCGTCCAAAACCGATCGGAGGTCTTGTATTCATCGAGCATTGTTCTCACAATCTTTATGAGGATTTGGTTCTTCCTTTCGGCAACTCCGTTTTGTTGAGGGGAGTAAGGTGCTGAAAACTCATGCTTTATCCCTTCTTCATCTAGGTACTCCTCAACTTGTGTGTTCTTGACCTCCGTGCCGTTGTCGCTTCGAATGTTCTTGATTGTCAATGAAACTCATTTTGTCGGTACCCTCCGTGCCGGATACCCCTTGGGATTGCAAAGATCACAAGGAAACTCCATCTACCAGATTTGAAGACCTCCGAAGGCCCCACATGTCAGACATAACCGAACCTGCTTCCCCGACATGGTTAGTCCCAGGGCCGCCATGTGTATCATAAGACCGGAGCTATCACCCACACATGGGAAGCTCCACACGGGATACCAGTATGGCACCCCCGGACCTAACCTCAGACAGAGGGAAGCTCCAGCACTGACACGTGTCCAGTAGCACTAGACCTACTCATCCACGACGGTAAGCTCCAGTGCTGCCACGTGGCGACCGCCGGACCTTCAACTTAAACAATCAGGCTAGTGGACCCCCCAACAGCTCCGGACCTTCAAGGAGAATCAAAGACTTCAAGACCCGATTAAGTGTCATTAATACCATATTAATGACAAACGATCGGATAGCCCTTAATACTGGTAATGGCACTGTTAAGGCCGTTACCATGCTATTAAGGGCAATTAATCTCATTAATTGTGTATCAAGTATGTGTAACCGCCGGGGCCACCTGTTGGGCCAGGCTAACGTTGTAACGACCAGCCCTTGTACTATAAAAGGACTGGTCGACGATACACAAGGGACGGTTCCAGACCACGACTGAACTCCCTGAGCTAGACGAGCTTCTTCTTCTGAAGCTTCTTCTAGACTCACACACTTAATACATCACCAACACACCCCGTGGAGTAGGGTATTACGCTCAGGCGGCCCGAACCACGTAAATCTCTGTGTACATTTTCCGTTCACCTTCTTGAATCTCTACGCGCCCATTATCGAACTACAACTCCTTGATCTACCAAAGGTAGTGTCGGGAGATCTGCCGGATCCAAGCACCAACACATTTTGAGCACGCTTGAAAAACTTCTTCAAGGTTCCTTGAGTTTCTGTCTTATCATGCAAAAAGAAAACCAAGTGAAGCGAGAAAAATCATCAATAACTACAAAGCCATATTTGTTACTGCCGATGCTTATGTAAGCAATTGGACCGAATAGGTCCATGTGAAGTAGCTCGAGCAGTCTTGTTGTAGTCATGACGTTCTTCGTGGGGTGAGGTTCTCCAACTTGCTTCCCAGCTTGGCACGCTCTACAAGGCCTGTCTTTCTCAAAAAAAACATCCTTCAAACCTCGGATGTGATCGCCCTTGAGGAGTTTTTGAAGATTCCACATACCAACATGCGCTAGCCGTCTATGCCACAGCCAACCCATGTTGGTATTTGCAATCAAGCATGTGTCAAGTTCGGCTTTATCTCTGTTGAAGTCAACGAGGTAGATCATTCCCTTTAATATACCCTTGAATGCAATGAAACCATCACCCCTTCTAGAGATGGTCACACCCTCATTAGTGAAAAAGGAACTATAACCTTTGTCGCATAATTGAGATATGGACAACAGGTTATAATCTAAGGAATCAACATGTAACGCATGAGAAAGGGTATGTTGAGATGATATGACAATTTTACCAGTACCGAGCACCTTTCTTTGACTATTGTCTCCAAAATAGATGCCATCGCTTGGATCCTCATTTTCTTCATACTCAACAAACATCCTTCTTTCCCCGTTCATATGGTTGGTGCAACCACTGTCTAGCACCCATTTCGATCAACTGGAGGAATAGGCCTACGAAAACAGATCATGCCTTGGTTTTAGGTACCCAAGCTTGCTTGGGTCCTTTGAGGTTAGTCACAAGGGATTTGGGCACCCACACATGAGATTTGGGGTTCCCATGGCGTGGCCCAACATAATGAGCATAAACTTTGCCAAAAGTACTTCTCATTAGAACATAAGATGCATCAAAGGTTCTGAATAGCAACTGTTGTTGTTTATAAACAGGACCAGTTCAGGTCACCGGACATGTCCGAAGGTCTGGACTTGTCCGTGCCCGTGCTGGACTGGTCTGGTGTTCCTGTGTTGATTTTGTTGGACTTCCTAGCTTGAGAGGAATTTCCCTTCACAAAGACAGTGCTCTCCTTGTTATTCTTATGGCTTCTAACATTTTGCTTTCCACCATAGGAATACCCAATGCCATATTTGACATTATGAGGTCTTGTGGCCAAGTATGCACTACGTGCATATTTGACCTTCTCCTTGTCAAATATGCCACTTTGGGCAGAATGCTTATCCTTGGTAGAGATTGACTTGTCTGTCAAGCTAGTGTCAACTTTACCACATGCACAAGTAGAAGCAGTTTCAGTTTTAAGGGGTTGATAAGGCAAGCTTGAAGAAGATGAAGGGTCACTTTGCTTGAGGGACTCAACTTGCACCTCAAGGATCTTGTTATCCTTGATTAGGTTGGCAAGTTCATCCTTGATTGTAGCATTTGAGTCGCTTAACTCCAAGCAAGCTTCCTTGCTTGAAGCTAAATCAAGCTCTAGTGACTTGCTTCACTCCTTTTCAAGTTCTAGAAGCTTGTCAAGTTCAACATATTCCTCCTTTTGGGAGATAATCATATCTTCTTGACGGTTTATCAACTTCTCCTTCTCAACAAGCTCATCAAGTAGGAATTTCATTTTTGCAGCTGTTTTCTTATCTAAGCCAATGAGCATATCTTCATTATCACTAGCAATTTCACTATCACTAGCATGGTAATGCAAGGAAGAGGATTTGGTTTTTACCCTTCGTTTACCTTCCTTTGCCATGAGGCAAGTGTCGTTCCCCTTCCATGCAGCGAGAGCGGGGAAGAGAGTGGACTTCTTGGATATCTTCTCGATGGCTATGCTAGCCATCTCCTCTTCTTCTTCGGATGAAGACTCATCATTTGAGTCCCACTTCTTCCCTAGATGCGCTTGTTCAGCTTGCTTCTTCTTCTTGAAGAATTTCTTGGGTTTAGGCTTTGTTTCCTTGGTCTTCTTCTTGTCTTCTTCATATGGGCAATCAACTATAAAGTGGTCATATTCACCACAGTTATAGCATGCCCGCCTCAACTCCGGTCTAGATTTTTCCTTGTACTTCCCTTCACTTGATTTAGACCCTTGTCTTTTCTTCATAATTCTTTTGAATTTCTTCATGAATAGTATCATGTCATCTTCATCCAAGTCGCTGCTCTCATCATCGCTGTCCTCTTCTTGTTAAGCTTCTCGAGCTTCTTTATACAAGGGCTTGAGAGTGGACTTCAAAGCAACCCCTTTCTCCTTTGCCAAGGTGAGATCGGCAATCTCTTGGACATGCTTCGCCTGCTTTTCCATCATCTCAAAATTGATGATCTTCCCAAGTAGCTCATCCGGGGTCATTTTCTTGTACCCGTGGCTTTCTCTAATCATCGAGCATAAGGTGACATTGTGAGGCATGAAAGCTCTAAGGATGATCTTCACCACCTCGTGATCGTTCCACTTCTTTCTTCCATATGCTCGAACCTTGTTGATGAGTGTCTTTAAGCAATTGTACTTGTCTTGCGACAACTCATCTTCTTCAATGGCGTATCTTCCCAACTTGCCTTCAATCATTTAAATCTTTGCTTCTCACACATGATGATCACCTTCATGTGCGGTTTGCAATGTATCCCATATCTCCTTTGAAATCTCGAGTCCATCCACCTTTGTGAACTTGTCCCGACTAAGTGATGAGGTGATGACTGCAACAGCTTGGGAATTTCGATGGATTGCTTGCTCTTGGCTAGGTGTGAGCTCCTCATCATCGTCGGGGATATCTATTCCTGTAACCACAATGTGCCACAAGCTTGGATTGAGTGAGATCAAGTGCATTTTCATGTTTTGCCTCCACATTGAGTAATCATTGCCATCAAAGTGTGGGGCTTTTCCAAGTGGAATAGATAGATAATGATTGTTGTTAGAATTTAAGCGATCATAATTAAAAGGATATCGGGAGTAGTTAATGTGACTACTCCCCTTCTTCCTCTTCTCGTCTTCAATCTTCACTTTTCCCTTGGAGAGGGTTTTCTTTCTTAGGAGCGCCTTGAGTTCCAGCATCTCCTCATCGTCATCCTCGAAGTCTTGAATAGCCTCGAGTAGCCTCTCCAATTTTTGGTTCTTTTCTTCTTCAACCTTCTCTTGGTTGATGCTCTCGTGTACGTCCTTAATGTACGACATGTTCTCTTCGAGCAATTAGTCTCCTTTTTGAAGAGTCCTGCTCTGATACCAATTGAATGTGGCCTAGAGGGGGGGGCTGAATAGGCCTTTTTGATTTTCAGTCGGAACCTGCAACACTTAACAAACTGATCAAATCACGAGATATCGGACTAGTCCAGCAGAGTGCGGACTAGTCCGGTGCGTGCGAACTAGGTTGATCAAGTTTGATCGATTATCTCGATCCTAGGATGTATGCAGCGGAAATATACTTGTAATTGAAGTGTCACACTACTATGAACTAGGATGCAGCACAAGTTAATCTTATATTCAATGTTTCAACGTAAAGTAAACAAGATTGATTGAAACCCTAGATAGATATGAAGAGTAAGAACAATATGCACAAAGTAAGAACACAAGCTCTTTATCCCGTGGTTTGGTTCCCACAGAGGCAACCTACATCCACGTTGAGGAGTACACAAAAGGACCGGGTCTTCTCCAACCCTACCCTTGTCGAATCGCCACAGAGGCCAATCCTTTTCACTAATCACAAAGGGTGAATAATCAAATTCAAGGGGCCTTCTCACAAGTTGGGGACTCCCCAAGATTACAAGATGAACACCACCAAGAACACACTCTTAAGATTACAATGAAAATCACAGGAGTGTGTTAGGGAATCAAACCAAGAGCTCAATGAGTGAAGAACCGTGTCTCTCCTTGGATCCAAAGTGTATCCTCAAAGGATTAAGCTTTCTTGTGTTGGATTGCGTGGAGAGATGAGTTTTCTAGGCTCTTGGATGGTGTGATGGCGCAGGGTGTCAAGAGATATGAAAGATGGGCCGTGCACACCTATTTATTTGGGGTTTCCAAAAGTTACCGTTAGGGTTTAGAAAGATCTGACTAGTCCGGTGTGCTGCGTGTAGGAAACTCTACGTGTCCCGAAATATCGGACTTGTCCGAAGTGAGAGCGGACTAGTCGATTTGGTTCTGGAAATCTTCGGACTAGTCCGATGAATATCGGACTTGTCCGTATAGGTGAATCCCTAAGTGCGCACTTGGAGGACTGGTCCGATTTAGGTCAGAGGGATTTCAGACTAGTCCGTGCTGACATCGAACATGTCCGATTGACATCAGAGAGATATCGGACTAGTCCGTTGTGTTATTGGACTTGTACGATTTTGTGCAACTTGTGAAGTGTTTGGGGGACTAGTCCGCACTGGGGAGGACTAGTCCGATTCTCGTCAGAGAGATATCAGACTAGTCCGTGGTGATATCGAACTAGTCCGATTAATGAAAAACTGGACTATGAGGACAAGTCCCTATTGTGGGGACTTGTCCGATCTGGTACAGAAAGATATCGGACTAGTCCGGGGTCAGTCGGACTAGTCCGGTCCTGTATAATTTTTTGCAATGTGTGAGACTATTTGTGCTTGAGCTCTTGGGGTGTTTTTCCTTAACACACTCCATACACAATGATCTACTACACTTGGTTCTTGAGCTCTTTACCGCATTGCTTCTCATTCTCCTTTCTTTTTGGCACTTTGTTCATTTTCTCATTAGAACCTGTGCTCATCTCAACAATGTTGTTAGGATCTCATTTGATTGTCATAAATCAACCAAAACCCACAAAGGATTCCTAGATGCACTTTCACCGGACAAGTATGATTTTTCGACTCCATAACCCTAGCCACTGCCAAAACCTAATCTCTTTCATCCTCACAACTCATGTCACACTCTCTTTCCTCGCTCAAGTGCTCCCAAGGTGATTTCTTTTGTTCTCCATCAAATCCCTCTGAGTTTGGGTGGAAATTTAACTCCATTTCTAGGGGTTTGAAGACCACGGGCTTGTCCACACCTTCAACCCCTCCATCGTCAAGAATCAAAGGATTTTGGTAAATTTCCTCTCAAACCCTAGAAACTTTCATTTCTTTCGTCTTGGATCAAATAGCTTAGTTTCTTCCAGCTAATACATGCCTCCTTGCTGTATTACATCTATCTTAAGCTATTTGTGCATTAGGAATCACCATTGATCGTCTAGTTAGGGTTTGAGGTGATGAATACCGGACTAGTCTGGTCCCTGTGCGGACAAGTCCGGACCCCCAGACTAGTCCGTACCTGAACACCGGACAAGTCCGATTTTCAACTGAACTCAACCCTAATTTCCAACTACTCAATGCACTTCCTTGCCATCAATTCTCATACATACATTGTATAATTCCTTCTCAGGACAATGTCGAGCTCCAATGATGAGATTTCAGATTATGAGGTCGAGTTGGACCAAGACTCTTTGCTTCGGTCCTCGACGGGCCAAGGGAAGAAGCGCCAAGAGCGTCCCTCCGAGCCAACACCTTCTCCATCTCAGGTGCGGCACAAGGTTCTAGCCAAGAAGCCTGCGTCCAAGGCCAAGGATGCAGCTGGCCCTAGCTCGGCGGCTTCTTGCCACGCTAAGGGCAAGGGAAAGGGAATTGCCTCAGGCCCAATTGGCCCTCTCAAGATTGCAGCTCCAAGGCAGGGGAACATGGATCCCTTCGAGGAGAAGTTCAATGGCAAGGGAAGCGATACGGCTTCCAAGCTAAGAATGATTGACTGTTACAGCCAGTCCAAGAAGGCAACCGATGCAAGATTCTGGAGTAACTTCCACGCGGACTTCTATAGTTCTACATATCTCACCATGAAGACTCCAGTGGTGCGCAACCAGTGGATTGACTGGGCACACTTTGAGAGGAAGAGCTGCTCAACTTTTGATGAAGTGGTGGAGGCTGTAGCAAGGCATGGACTGAAGGACCTATTTGCCTTCAGGTACAACTGGAACAATGAAATCATCGCTCAATTCTATGCCACCTGCGACTTTTCTAGTGATGACGAGGAGAGGGTGACTTGGATGACACATGGATCCAAGTACACTATTACCTATGATGACTTTGCAAGACTGCTTCACCTAGAAGACACTGGCAACAATGAGCTAACTATCCACAATATTGGTGTCTTGGGGAAAGATAAGATGGAGTTCCTTTATGATACTACCCTGAAGTTCAATCCTCCTTCCTCCAAGAACATGAAGCCATTCTTCATGGTTCTCAACAGGGTCCTTAGGAAGACAATTGCTCCAAAGGATGGAGATGCAGGGAGTGTCCAAGGATATTTGAGGACATTAATGAAGGTTATTTGCAAAGACAGGAAGTTTGATGTCTTTGACTACATGTGGAATGACATGGTCAACATCTCTTGCACACCGAACATATCTTGTGGCTATGCACCATACTTGATGTTCATGATTGAGAAAGTCACGGGGATCGAGTTCGTGAAGAATGTGGAGCACACTCCTTTGAGGCCCCAGAAGCCTCCCCAAGCCACTCTCCAATATGCTCCATCTCCGGTGTCTAGTAAAGAGGCTCCAAGGAGTGCTCGAAGAGATGTGAAGACTGCTCCTGCCACTAGAGCCCCTCCTCAAAACGGGTCCCCCAGTGGCATTTTGAAGTACTTGGCAGCCATTTTTGGCTCATGCAAGAAGGCTGAGGTAAAGCTTAACAGGCTGAACAAGGCAAGGAAGGCCGACATGAGGTATGTCAAGGAAAATGTCAAGCATACCTGCCAGAAGCTGGAGATCGAGCCTACGGGTTCTCCCACTATCTCGGATGACTCCGCATCTTACTTCACTAAGCTTGGACCTTTGACTCCCTCCGAGCTTGCCTACTTTGGCATTGGGGGCGCTTCGAGTGGATCTTCTCCTCCTCCTTCACAGCCTGAAGATGAAGATGAAGATTAGGAGAGGACTGACAGCGAGGAATGAAGGCACTAGATCCCTCCTCTCCTTATTTTTGGTGTCTTGATGCCAAAGGGGGAGAGATTGAGGGGGAGTTACTAAGTGTAGCTATAGGTTGCGAGGAGAGCTTTATTCGTGCTTATTTTGGGTTGTAAAACTTTAACTATGCTCTCTTACACTTTTGGTCTTGTGATGTGGTGATATGACTATACTTATGCCTCTAAGTTATATTTATGAAATCTGTGATGATGATTTGCTATAATATGTGCTTACGCTCTGAAATTGACATATATGCTTGATGTTGAGATAATTATGTCAATAGTTTCATTCTCATCACAATTATTGCTCACATACACTTAGTTTTGCACCCCACCATAAAGAGTGCACATATGCCTTATGTTTTCATTGCTCAATTTGTTCCAAACTCATATGTGCACACTTTATGAAAATTCTGCATTTTTAATCATATTTGTGAAATCTCAATTGGTTGTCATCAATCACCAAAAATGGGGAGATTGAAAGTGCATCTAGGCATAACTTGTGGGTTTTGGTTGATTTATGACAAGCAAATGAGATCCTAACCAAATTGTTGAGATGAGCGCAGGTTTTAATGAAATTATGAAGAAAGCGCAAAAAGAAAGGAGAATGAGGATCTATATGGAAAAGAGCTCAAGAGCTGAATAGGTTAGATCATTGTCTATGGAGTGTGTTGGAGAAACACACCCCAAGAGCTCAAGCACAAGAAAACTCATTCACTGCACAAATTTATACAGGACCGGACTAGTCCGATAACACCATGGACTAGTCCAATATCTCTCTGTTCAAAATCGGACAAGTCCTCCCAGTGCGGACTTGTCTGCACAGTCCAGGTTTACACAGACGACTAGTCCGATATCACCACGGACTAGTCCGATATCTTTCTGACTAAGATCGGACTAGTCCTCCCCAGTGTGGACTAGTCCTCAACACTTCACAACTTTGCGCGAAATCAGACAAGTCCGATAATATCCGAACTAGTCCTATAACCTCTTTGACTAAAATCGGACAAGTCCTCCAAGTGCGGACTTGTCCTAAATTCACTAAGGGTTTCACCACCACCGGACAAGTCCGATATGCGCCGGACTAGTCCGAACATTTCCAGAGACAAAAACGGACTAGTCCGCCCCTGGCTGGACAAGTCTGATATTTCGGGGCACTTAGGGTTTCCCACACGCTGCACACCGGACAAGTCCGGAGTCCACCACGGACTAGTCCGGACTTTGAAAACCCTAGTATAAATAGAGGTGCATGGCCCAACTATGACCACTCTCAACCCTCTGCGCCGTCACACCCTCCAAGAGCCTAGAAAACCCGTCTCTCCACACAATCAAATGCAAGAAAGATCAAATCCTTGAGGATTAACATTAGATCAAAGGAGAGACACAATTCTTCAAGTTTTGAGCTCTTGGGTTTGATTCTCTAACACACTCTTGCTGTTTCATTATAGATCTTATGAGTCTGTCTTGGTGGTGTTTTGATTTGTAATCTTGGGGAGCCCTCAACTTCTGAGAAGGCCCCTTGAACCCGGTTATCTAACCCCTTTGTGATAGTGGAAGAGAATTGGCCTTGGCGATTCGACGAGGTTAGGGTTGGTGAAGACCCAGTCCTTTCGTGGGCTCCTCAACGTGGATGTAGGTTTCCTCTGTGGGAACCGAACCAAGGGATAAAATCTTGTGTCAATCTTGTTCTTAGTTTTTCATATCACATTCTAGGGTTTAATTGATCTTGCATATCTTACGTTAAAACCTTGGAACTAAAGATTACCTTGTGCTTTACTAAGTTTAATTGAAGCAACGTACTCTAGTTATATCTTAATTTCCACTGCATATAGTACTCAGATTGAGATCATTGATCTAACTTGATCAATCTAGTCCGCACGCACCAGACTAGTCCGCACACTACCTAAATAGTCCGATTTCTCGGTATTTGATCAAGTTGTTGAGTGTTCCAGGTTCCGACTAAAAATCAAAAAGGCCTATTCACCCCCCTCTAGGCCACATTCAATTGCCCTCTTGATCATTGTCGCGCTGCCGCCGTCGACCCTCGACTCCCCGTCGGCCAGCTTGGCACTGCCCTAATAAGGTTTGTTCGCGCTTTGGTTGGAGTCAAAATGGTCCGCGCTTTGGTGGTTCACCTGTCAATGTTTAGTATACTTTTGGAGTACTATGCTTAGAGTATTACGCTTTGGTTGGAGTTGAAATGGTCCGCGCTTTGGTGGTTCACCAGTCAATGTTCAGTACATTTCTGGAGTCCTACACTTAGAGTATTACGCTTTGGCTATGTAATGGTCAATGTTTAGTTACTTATTTAATGATTTCTTGGTTTGGATTGTCCTTACACTTGGCACATAGATCTTTTTTACTATTAAGGTACAAATTCCATTAGAGAATTTGCTCCCTTATGTGATCGTTTGTGCGAATGTGATCGAATTTTGATAATGTTATACAGGATTTTAGTGTTTTTTTTTGAATTTGAAGATGTCTTAGTCGGAGCATCAGCAGCATATTGAAGAGGAGGCTCAGCAGCAGACTCAGCAGTAGACACATGAAGAGGATGCATCTGCCTCTGGTAACACAAGAAAGAAAAGGTCGCGGACGCCGTGGTCGACAGACGTTGTGACTGTTGATGAGTCCAATGATGAAGGCGTACCTATGGACCATAATGTGAATACGAGACTGTCCAGAATTTGTGTTCTAGCTGCTCTAGAAAGGGTGCCTCTAAACCTGTAGAGATTCGATCACTTGACCGAAAATAAAAAGGATGAACTCTTCAAAATCTCTATCCAACCATATGTTCAATATCTGGAACATAAGAAATAGATGGGGAAGAAGCTAGCTATGAAGATGATCTCCAATGCATGGAGGACCTACAAAACTAAGCTTCACGAGTTTTGGAAGAATCGTGAAACCCCCTTCCATAAGTATCAACATGTGTCAGGAGAGGACTGGACAAGATTTGTTGAAAAGTGCGAATCACAGGAATTTGTTAAGAGCAGTGAACGTATGAAGTGGCTCCGATCGCAGAACAAGCTTGACCACCACCTCGGCAACACCGGTTATGCCGGTAAAAAAGGATTTGGGAACAACAGAATGAAAAATTGGCCAATCTAGGTGTTGTGAATCCATATGATTGTTCTAGTGGACGGCTGAAAACATTTATGCATGCTCGTTCACAGCTGTCTGAGTCAGGCAGTATCATCTTCTACAGCCCGAGCACCTTACACGTCGCTCAAAGAGCCTGGAACCTGAGCAGCGAAGAGTCAAATGGTGAGAGGGAAAACAATGCCCTCACCAAGGCCCTGCAAAGACCAGATCAACGAGGCCGTGTTCGTGGTGTTTCCAGTAAGTTGACCTGGAGGGGGGGGGGGTTTCCGGAACACAAAACTACTTATCCGAAGCGGAAAGCGGCCTCGACATCATAAGTTGATGTCGAGGAGCTGAAAACACAACTGAGAAGGGAGATCCTAGGAGACGTGAAGCAAATGCTGGAGGGAGCAGGTATAGCAATCCGTAACGCGTTTTTCAATGACGAGGAGCATAGGAGCAGCTTTGCTTCTACAACAGCTGGGGGCGGACAACCACAGGAGGATCTTCAAGTACCAGTGTCTGGACCTTCAATAGAGCCGAACACGATAGATAATTTGGCTCAGCCAACAACATACAAACTTCTGCTAATGGCCGGAGGAACCGCTCGAATGGAGGTCGGGAGAGGGCTAGTGTATCTGTTGACGACTGTTATATGCCAATTTGACCCGTCAATATAACTCAATTATGTGAAGGAAACATCATTTCTTGCACACATCACATTTCTATTTAACCTATTTACACTTGTCCTTGGAGAAAGTAGTGCATGCAGGGATTCTATGCAGAATTGAAGTGAAACAAGGGGATGGATCCAATAAAATATCATTCCAGCCAATCAGGCGACGCCACATGACACAACATGAATCAAATGGCCCACAAACAGAAGTATCCGAGGCCATCCAACGGTGTAGCACCCATATCATGGAATGGGACCCACCTGTCAGTCACTTGGAGGACGAACTGGCCGTTTGGAGCCAGGACCAGGTCGACCGACCCTCCTAGTCGGCCGACTAGATCCTGGTGCCAAAATTGGTCAAACACCATGTGTTGTCTCCTCCCGGCTTGAAGAGGACGTGGGTGACTGATTCACACGCTTCTGGTGGCCGGAACCGCCCCTTCTCCAAGCTATAACTAGGACCCCTTACCGCTCACTTCAACACACACCACTTGAGTCTTCATTCATTGTATCCACCACTCTCCATAGGTTTAGAGGAGTATAGGCTGAAGAGAGGAGAGTCTCTAGTCCATAGTCCAAGTAGGAGAGGAGTAGAAGGAGTCTCTTCCCAATTCCTAATTGGGAAAGGTATGTCTCCCATATTCCTATTTGTATTTTTGAATTTATTCTTAATTTTTTTTATATTTAGTCTTCCATTGTTCATATACTTGGATGAAGCGTTTCTTGTTTGATTGTGGATTCCATGTATGTTGTAGGAGTAGTATTTATGATTATGCTATACTATTATCATCATATCATCATAAACACTATAAACATCCACTATAGTCTAATTAGCTATGATATGATTATGTTAACATGAATCACTTATGCTATGAATTAACATTGGTTCAATGATGATTTAGGTCAATGCCTTAGGATGGCTTGTGCCTAGGCTCTTAAGGTAATTACTTAATATGCTAGCATGGTGCTAGGATAGAGAGTAGCGTTGAATGTTTCGTATGCCCACGAATTAAAGAGGTAGGCAGTAGGAGGTGACAGCCTTATCTGTCCTTTGTAATCCTCTACGTTCACCTATGCTACAGGCTCTTGGCGGGAGTCATCATAGTATTGCTAGGGGTAAACCCATGCCCGATGTGTTAATCCACTTAGAATGAGAATTCATAATTGACACGATCATTAGTAACTAACCTAGGCTATGCATATGTACATTAGAAGCATTGTAGGAGTCTCTACCTAGTTCTTAGCCTGATCCCTCTTTACTCCATATTACCCCTTAGGATAGTGAATGTGGCCTAGAGGGGGTGGGGGTGAATAGGCCTTTTTGAATTTTGTCGGAACCTGCAACACTTAACACCCAGATCAAAACTCGAGATATCGGACTAGTCCGGTCAAGTGCGGACCAGTACGGTCTGTACCGACTAGGTCAATCAAGTTTGATCGATTAATTTGATTCTAGGATGTATGCAGCGGAAATATAATGATAATTGAAGTGTTACATGATTATAAACTAGGGTATACCACAAGTCAATCTTATATTTAATGTTTCAACGTAAAGTAAGCAAGATTGATTGAAACCCTAGATTGATATGATGAATAAGAACGATGAACGCAAAGCAAGAACATAAGCAATTTATCCCGTGGTTCGGTTCGCACAGAGGCAACCTACATCCACGTTGAGAAGTCCACAAAAGGACCGGGTCTTCTCCAACCCTACCATCGTCGGATCACCACGAAGGCCAATCCTCTTCACTTATCACAAAGGGTAAATAACCAAATTCAAGGGGCCTTCTCACATGTTGAGGGCTCCCCAAGATTACAAAAAGAACTCCACCAAGAACACACTCAAAAGATTACAATGAAAATCACAGGAGTGTGTTAGGTAATCAAACAAAGAGGTCAAGAGTGATGAATCGTGTCTCTCCAATGTTCCAAAGGGTATCCTCAAGGGATTGATCTTTGTGGCTTTTAATTTCGTGGAGAGATGTGTTTTTGAGGCTCTTGGGAGGTGTGACGGCACAGGGGGTCGAGAGAGGTCAAAGTTGGGCCGTGCACATCTATTTATATGGGATTTCTAAAAGTGACCGTTAGGGTTTAGGAAGATCGGACTAGTCCATGGTGGACACCGGACTAGTCCAGTGTGCTGTGTGTAGCAAACCCTAAGTGTCCCGAAATATCGGACTAGTCCGGCTAGGAGCGTACTTTTCCGATTTTGCTTCTGGAAATCTTCGGACTAGTCCGATGGATATCGGACTTGTCCGGAAAAGTGAAACCCTAAGTGAATTGGGTGACAAGTCCGCACTTGGAGGACTTATCCGATTTAGGTCAGAGGGTTTTCGGACTAGTCCGTGCCAATATCGGACTTGTCCAATTTGGCTCAGAATGATATCAGACTAGTCCGTTGTGTGATCGGACTTGTCCAATTTTGTGCAACTTGTGAAGTGTTTTGAGGACTGGTCCGCACTGGAGAGGACTAGTCCGGTTCTAGTCAGAGAGATATCAGACTAGTCCGTGGTGATATCGGACTTGTCTGATCTTGTGCAGAGAGATATCGGACTAGTGCAGTGTCAGTCGGACTAGTCCGGTCCTGTATAAATTTGTGCAATGTGTGTGTTTATTTTTGTTTGAGCTCCTGGGGTGTGTTTCCTTAACACACTCCATACACAATGATCTACCACACTTTTTCCTTGAGCTCTTTTCCGCATTGCTCCTCATTCTCCCTTCTTTTTGGCTCTTTGCTCATTTTCTCATTAAAACCTGTGATCATCTCAACAAAGTAGTTAGGATCTCATTTGCTTGTCATAAATCATCCAAAACCCACAAGGGATTCCTAGATGCACTTTCAATCTTCCCCTTTTTGGTGATTGATGACAACCAATTGAGATTTCACAAAATATGATAAAAGTTGTGATTTTCATTAAGTGTGCACATATGAGTATAAAATACATCAAGCAATGAAAACATGATCCATATGTGCATTCTTTATGGTGGGATGCATAATTAAGTGTATAGAAACAATAATCATGATGAGAATGACATAATTGACATTAACTACCAACAACAAGCATATATGTCATTCTAGGAGCAAATCACAGATTTCATCAATTACTTCTCAAGTAGTTCAAAGCATTGCATCACAGGACCATTAAGTAACATAAGAGCATATTAAATGTTTTACAACCCACAAAAAAGACAAAGGGCACAAAGGAAGCTCTCTCCTCGCATCCTACAGCTTAAGACCTAAGACTCCCCCTCAATCTCTCCCCCTTTGGCATCAAGACACCAAAAAGAAGGAGAGGAGGGACCTAAAGTCTTTAATCCTCGCTATCGGTCCTCTCATCGTCTTCATCTTCGTCTTCGGGCTGATGAGGAGGAGGAGGAGGAACGGAGCCACTCGAGGCCCCAATGCCAAAGTTGGCAAGCTCAGAGGGAGTCAAGGGCCCGAGATCAGTAAAGTCAGAACTAGAATCTTCAGAGATAATTGGAGATCCAATGGGCCCGATCTCCAGTTTTTGACAAATTTGCTTCACATTTGCCTTGACATACTTCATGTCTTCCTTTCTTCTCTTGTTAAGCTTGTGGGCCTTCACCTCGGCCTTTCTGCAGGAGCCAAAGATAGCAGCCAAGTACTTGAAGATGCCACTTGCAGATCCCTTTTGAGGAGCTTCCCTAGTGGCAGGGGCAGCCCTAGCACCGGCACCAGCTCTCGCTGGAGCCTCAGGACTGGAGGCCGGAGATGGAGCAACCTGTATGCTTGGCTTTTGAGGCATCTAGGGCCTCAAGGGAAGGTGTTCCACATCTTTGATGAATTCTATGCTAGTGACCTTCTCAATCATGAACATCAGATAGGGAGCATAGCCACATGACATGTTGGGTGTGCAAGAGATGTTGACCATATCGTTCCAGATATTCTCAACCACATCAAACTTGCGGTCTTTGCTTATGACCCTCATCAAGGTCCGAAGATAGCCCTGCACACTCCCGGCATCCCCATCCTTGGGGGCAATTGTCTTCCTCAGGACTCTGTTCAAGACCACAAAGAAAGGCTTCATGTTCTTTATGGAGGGAGGATTGAACTTGGATTTGGTCTCATAGAGGAATTTCATCTTGTCCTTCTCAATGACACCTATGTTGTGGATGATCAAATTGTCATGGCTTGAGGTGTCAAGGTGTAGCAGTCTTGTAAATTCTTCATAAGTTATACTGTACTTGGATCCGTGAGTCATCCAAGTAACACTCTCTTCCTCATCACTTGAGAAATGGCAAGTCGCAAAGAACTGCGCGATGACCTCATCATCCCAATTGTTCCTGAAGGCAAAAAGATCCTTCATGCCATGCCTCTCGACTGCCTCCACCACTTAAAAAAATGATGAGCACCCCTTCTTCTCAAAATGCACCCAATCGATCCACTGGCTGCGCACTACAGGTGTCTTCATGGGGAGGTATACAGACTTGTAGAAATCTGCATGGAAATTGCTCCAAAATCTTCCATCAGCAGCTTGCTTTGGACGGCTGTAGCAATCAACATTTCAGAACTTAGCCGCTGAGTCACTACCCTTCCCGTTGAACCTTTCCTCTATGGGATCCCGAGCCCCTTGCTTCGGAGTTAACATCTTTAGTGGGCCAATTGGGCCCGTTGCGATCCCTTTGCCTTTCCCTTTTGCTAGGCGAGCGCTCACCGAGGTAGGGCCACCACCAGCGGAAGCCCTGGAAGCAGGCACCTTTCATCGAGCCACCCTCTTTTGAGACTAAGGAGGAGATGGGGCTGGCTCGGAAGGTCGCTTCTTTCTTTGGTCCGTCGAGGACCGAAGCGGGGCTTCTTGTTCTGTCTCGGCTTCAAAGTCGGAAACTTCGTCGTGAGAGTTCGACATGCCCTCAGAATGGATTGTACAAGGTATGGGTGAGAAAGGATACCAAGGAATTTCAATTCAGAAAAATCAGACAAGTCCGGTGTACAGACACGGACTAGTCCGGGTGAACGGACTTGTCCGTGTAAGGACCGAACTAGTCCGGTATCCCATCCTCAAGAGCCCTAACTATGAGACAATTGGAGTTGCTCAATGAAAAACTAGCCTAACAACAATGTAATACATCAAGGACACTAGTATTAGGTGAAAGAAGCCAGACTATTCGATCAACCATGAAGAAAATGGAGATTTCTAGGGTTTGGCGGAAAATTACCGAAGAAATCGCTTGAATCTTGGAGAGGAGGGTGTTGAAGGCCGGATAAGTCCACGAACTTCAATCCCTGAGCGAGGAAGCTCGATTTCCACCAAAATGTGGAGCTTTTTGATGGAGGCGATGCAAAATTGCCTTGGGGAGCTCGAGGGCGGAGAGAGAACGCTTGAGGCAAGTGTGGGGGGTGAGGAAATTAGGGTTTGGCGGGGCTAGGGTTATGGACACAAAAAATCTGACAATTCCGAAAATGATCGAACTAGTTCGAAAATTTCCAGAGGCTATATCGGACTAGTCCGTGGTCTGCTGGACTAGTCCGGCCTAACCAGCGCTCTGCGGACTAGTGTGCATGGGCGGACTAGTCCGGGTAACCACAGACTAGTCCGTGGTCACAAGGGAAGAATTTCTTAGCCCATTCGTATATATTCGAAGGTACTTATTTAGAAAATAGGGAGGCAAATCAAATCAAATAATCTTGATGAATATGATCAGTAAGCACACAACAATCAAGCAATGATCATAATTCACCAAGATCTAGTAATTGACATAGTTTTTCGGAGAAAATTGAAAGAGATGATTTTTACAATCCAAACAACATATTTTGAAGAATTCATACATGTATGCAAATTTTCAAGCCACATTTCGAGCATCAAGGATATTTAGTTCATTTCGAAGCTCGCAAAAGCATTTTTCATCAAGTGGCTTGTTGAATATGTCGGCTAATTGCTTTTCGGTGTTGACATGGGAAATGGCTATATCTCCTTTCATGGAGTGATCTCTGAAGAAGTGATGTCGGATGTCTATGTGTTTTGTTCTAGAGTGCTCAACTGGATTATGGGCAATTTTACTGGCACTCTCATTATCACAAAGGAGTGGAATACGGTTCATATTGTAACCGTAACCCCTTAGAGTTTGTCGCATCCAAAGGAGTTGTGCACAACAACTCCCGGCCGCAACATACCACACTTCGGCAGTGGATAAGGCAATGGAGTTTTGTTTCTTGGAGGACCAAGAAACTAAGAATCTACCTAGGAATTGGCATGTACTGGATATACTTTTTCTATCTACTTTGCATCCGGCATAATCTGCATCGGAATAACCAATGAGATTGAATTTGGAGCCTTTTGGATACCAAAGACCAAGGTTGGGTGTATGAACTAAATATCTCAAGATCCTTTTTACGGCTGTCAAGTGACACTCCTTAGGATTGGCTTGAAATCTTGCACACAAACATACACTCAACATAATATCTGGCCTAGATGCACATAAATAGAGTAGAGATCCAATCATGGAGCGGTATACCTTTTGATCGACGCTAGGTCCATCTTCATTGAGATCCAAATGGCCATTCGTTGCCATGGGAGTCTATATGGGCTTCACCTTGTCCATTCCAAACTTCTTGAGTATGTCTTGAGTGTACTTAGTTTGGCTTATGAACGCCCCTTCCTTTTGTTGCCTCACTTAGAATCCCAAGAAGTACTTTAGCTCTCCCATCATAGACATCTCAAATATATCTGTCATAATTTTACTAAATTCCTCACAAAAATATTTGTTAGTTGAACCAAAGATTATATCATCAACATAAATTTGACAAACAAAGAGATCATCGTCAAAGTTCTTTGTAAACAGTGTGTAATCTACTTTACCGATCTTAAAGCCATTATCAATTAAGAAATCTCTAAGACACTCATACCAAGCTCTAGGAGCTTGTTTGAGGCCATATAGAGCCTTACACAATTTAAATACGTGGTTGGGGAACTCTTCATCTTCAAACCCGGGGGTTGCTCCACATACACCTCCTCCTTGATTGGTCCATTGAGGAAGGCACTTTTCATGTCCATTTGATAGAGCTTGAAATCATGGTGAGTAGCATATGCAAGTAATATTCTAATGGACTCAAGTCTAGCTACAGGAGCAATGGTCTCATCGAAATCCAAACCTTCGACTTGTGAATACCCTTTGGCCACGTGCCTTGTTCCTTGTCACCACCCCGTGTTCGTCTTGTTTGTTGCGGAAGACTCATTTGGTGCAACGACGTTGGATTTGGGTCTTTCAACTAGTTCCCACACCTCGTTTCTTTTTAAATTGTTGAGTTCTTCTTGCATGGACACTACCCAATCCGGATCCTTCAATGCATCCTCAACCGTGCGTGGTCCAAAAAGGACAGAAACGAGTAATGCTCACAAAAATTAGCTATGCGAGATCTAGTAGTTACTCCCTTTTGGATGTCACCGATGATGTTGTCGATTGGGTGATCCCTTTGGACGCATTAGTGTACTCTTGCGTGTGGTACTTGCTGTCTTGAATCTTCATGATCATCTTCTTCTCCCCCTAAATGGTTACCCTCATTGACTTGTTGATCATCTTCACTTTCTTGTGGTTGATCTAGTATGGAAGCTCCCCCTTGATCATTGGTCTCCTCTTGTGGTTCATTTTCCTCATGCATATGTAGAAGTGGCTCTTGTGGTCGAACTTCGCCTAACGCCATTCTTCTCAATGCTTGACAAGGAGCTTCTTCTTTATCTAGCACACATGGATCAACTTGCTCCTTTTGTGAGCCATGAGTTTCATCAAACACTATGTCACGTGTTACTTCAACAAGTTCGGAGGTCTTGTTGTAGACACGATCGGAGTAAGTGTTCGAATCATAACCAAGCAAGAAACCTTCATCGGACTTTGAAGCGAACTTTGAAGTCCTAGGCTTTTTGTTCAAGATATAGCATTTGGAACCGAAAACTCGAAATATGAAATATTAGGCTTGTTACCGGTGAGTAGCTCATAGGATGTCTTCTTGAGTAGTCGATGAAGATAACGTCGATTTATGGCGTGGCAAGCAGTGTTGACCGCTTCCGCCCAAAATCGATCTGAGGTCTTGTACTCATCGAGCATTGTTCTTGCCATCTCTATGAGGGTTCGATTCTTTCTTTCGGCAACTCCGTTTTGTTGAGGGGAGTACGGAGCCGAGAACTTGTGCTTTATGCCTTCTTCATCTAGGTACTCCTCCATTTCTGTGTTCTTGAACTCTGTTCCATTGTCTCTTCAAATGTTCTAAATTGTCAATGAGAATTCATTTTGAGCTCGCTTGAAGAACTTCTTGAGTATTCCTTGTGTTTCCGACTTATCATGCAAAAAAACCCAAGTGAAGCGAGAAAAATCATCAACAACTACTAAACCATATTTGTTACCGCCGATGCTTATGTAGGCGATTGGACCGAATAAGTCCATGTGAAGTAGCTCGAGCGGTCTTGTTGTAGTCATGACGTTTTTCGCGGGTTGAGGTGCTCCAACTTGCTTCCTGGCTTGGCACGCACTACACGACCCGTCTTTCTCAAAAACAACATCCTTCAAACCTCGGATGTGATCGCCCTTTAGCAGTTTTTGAAGATTCCTCATACAAACATGCGCTAGCCGTCTATGTCACAGCCAACCAATGTTTGTCTTTGCAATCAAGCATGTGTCAAGTTTGGCTTTATCCTTGTTGAAGTCAACAAGATAAAGTTTTCCCTTTAACATACCCTTGAATGCAATGGAACCATCACTCCTCCTAGAGACGGTCACACCCTCATTAGTGAACAAACAATTATAACCTTTGTCACATAATTGAGATATGTACAGCAGGTTATAATCTAAGGAATCAACATGTAGTACATGAGAAATAGTGTGTTGTGGTGATATGGCAATTTTACCGGTACCGAGCACCTTTCTTTGACTATTGTCTCCAAAGTAGATGCCCTCGCTTGTATCTTCATTTGCCTCATACTCAATGAACATCCTTCTTTCTCTGGTCATATGGTTGTTGCAGCCACTGTCTAGCACCCATTTAGATCCACCGGAGGAGTAGGCCTACAAAAACAAATTATGCCTTGGTTTTAGGTACCCAAGCTTGCTTGGGTCCTTTTAGGTTAGTCACAAGGGATTTGGGCACCCACACACGAGACTTGGAGTTATCATGGCGTGGCCCAACATAATGAGCATAAACTTTTCCATAATTACTTCTCATTAAGACATAAGATGCATCGAAAGTTCTAAATAGTAACTGTTGTTGTTTATACAAAGGACTAGTCTGGGAGACCGAACTTGTCCGGAAGGCTGGACTTGTCCGAACCCCGACCGGACTAGTCCGGTGATCATGTGTGTTGGATTCATTAATTTTGGATTTTCCAGTTTGAGAGAGTCTTCCTTTTACAAAGACATTTCTCTCCTTGTTATTCTTATGGCTTCTAGCATAGTGCTTTTCAACATAAGAGTAACCAATGCCATATTCGACATCTGGAGGTCTTGTGACCAAGTATGCACTACATGCATATTTGATCTTCTCCTTGTCAAATATGCCATTTTGTGCAGGATGCTTGCCCTTGGTAGAGGTTGACTTGTCTTTCAAACTGATGTCAACTTTACCACATGTACAAGTAGAGGAAACTTCAGTTTTAATGGGTTGAGAAGGTGAACTTGAAGAGGATGAAGGGTCACCTTGCTTGAGTGACTCAACTTGCACTTCAAGGATCTTGTTAACCTTGCTTAGGTTAGAAAGTCTTCCTTGATTGTAGCATTTGAGTCGCTTAACTCCAAGCAAGCTTCCTTGCTTGAAGCTAATTCAAGCTCTAGTGACTTGCTTTGCTCCTTTTCAAGTTCTTGTCAAGTTCAACATGTTCCTCCTTTTGAGAGATAATCATGTCTTCTTGATGATGTATCAACCTCTCCTTCTCAACAAGTTGATCAAGTAAAAACATCATTTTTGTGGCTGTTTTCTTATCTAGTCCTATGATCATGTCTTCATTATCACTATTAATTTCACTATCACTAGAATAGGAATGTAAGGAAGAGGGTTTTGTTGTCACCTTACATTTATATTCCTTTGCCATGAGGCAAGTGCCGTTCCCCTTCCATGCGCCGAGTGTGGGGAAGAGAGTGGACTTCTTGGACGTCTTCTCGATGGCTATGCTAGCCATCTCTTCTTCTTCTTCCAATGAAGACTCATCATTTGAGTCCCACTCTTTCCCTATATGCGCTTGTTCGGCTTGTTTCTTCTTCTTGAAGAATTTCTTGGGTTGAGGCTTGGCTTCTTTGGTCTTCTTCTTGTTCTCTTCATATGGGCAATCAACTATAAAGTGGCTATACTCACCACAATTATAGCACGCCAGCCTCAACTTTGGCTTTGATCTTTCCTTGTATTTTCCTTCACTTGATTTAGCGCCTTGTCTCTTCTTCATCATCTTCTTGAATTTCTTCATGAATAGTATCATGTCATCTTCATCCAAGTCACTACTTTCATCATCACCGTCTTCTTCTAGTTGAGCTTCTCTAGCTTCTTTAGACAAGGGTTTAAGGGTGGACTTTAGAGCGACCCCTTTCTTCTTTGCCGAGGTGAGGTCGGCAATTTCCTTAACATGTTTACTTGTTTTTCCATCATCTCAAAGTTGATGATTTTCCCAAGCAGCTTATCCGGGGTCATCTTCTTGTATGCGGGGCTTTCTCGTATCATTTAACATAAGGTGACATTTCGAGGCATGAAGGCTCTAAGGATGATCTTCACAACCTCGTGGTCATTCCACTTTTTGCTTCCATATGCTCGCACCTTGTTGATGAGCGTCTTTAATCGATTGTACATGTCTTGGGGTGACTCATCTTCTTCGATTGTGAACCTTCCTAGCTCGCCTTCAATCATCTCGATCTCCGCTTCTCGCACATGACGATCGCCTTCATGTGCGGTCTACAATGTGTCCCATATCGCCTTCGTGATCTCGAGTCCATCCACCTTTGTAAATTCATCCCGACTGAGCGATGAAGTAATGATTGCAGCAGCTTGAGCATTTCGATGAATGGCTTGCTCTTGGCTCGGTGTGAGCTCCTCATCATCATTTGGGATATCTATTCCAGTGCATACTATGTGCCACAAACTTGGATTAGAGAAATCAAATGCACTTTCATATTTTGCCTTCACATTGAGTAAACATTGCCATCAAAGTGTGGGGCTTTTCCAAGTGGAATAGATAGATAATGATTATTGTTAGAATTTAGGTGATCATAGTTAAAAGGATATCGGGAGTAGTCCGTGTGACTACTCCCCTTCTTTATCTTCTCATCTTCGATCTTCACCTTTCCCTTGGAAAGGGTTTTCTTCCTTAGGAGCGACTTGAGTTCCAGCGTCTCCTCATCGTCATCCTCGAAGTCTTGAATGGCATCGAGGAGCTTTTCCAATTTCTGGTTCTTGACTTCATCAACCTTCTCTTGTTTGTTGCTCTGGTGTACGTCTTTTATGTCCGACATGATCTCTTCGAGCGATTAGTCTCCTTCTTGAAGAACCTGCTATGATACCAATTGAATGTGGCATAGATGGGGGGGGGGGGGTGAATAGGCTTTTTTGAATTTTGTCGAAACATGCAACACTTAACACCCATATCAAAACTCGAGATATCGGACTAGTCCGGTCAAGTGCAGACTAGTCTGGTGTGTACCGACTAGGTTAATAAAGTTTGATCGATTAATTTGATTCTAGGATGTATGCAGCGGAAATATACTAATAATTGAAGTGTTACATGATTATGAACTAGGGTATACCGCAAGTTAATCTTATATTTAATGTTTCAACGTAAAGTAAGCAAGATTGATTGAAACCCTAGATTGATATGATGAATAAGAACGATGAACGCAAAGTAATAACAAAAGGAATTTATCCCGTTGTTCGGTTCCCACAGAGGCAACCTACATCCACGTTGAGGAGTCCACAAAAGGACCGGGTCTTCTCCAACCCTACCCTCGTCGGATAGCCACGAAGGCCAATCCTATTCACTTATCACAAAGGGTAAATAACCAAATTCAAGGGGCCTTCTCACACGTTGAGGGCTCCCCAAGATTACAGCAAGAACTCCACCAAGAACACACTCAAATGATTACAATGAAAATCACAGGAGTGTGTTAGGGAATCAAACCAAGAGCTCAAGACTGATGAATCGTGTCTCTCCAATGTTCCAAAGGGTATCCTCAAGGGATTGATCTTTGTGGCTTTTGATTTTGTGGAGAGATGTGTTTTTGAGGCTCTTGGGAGGTGTGACGGCGCGGGGGGTCAATAGAGGTTAAAGTTGGGCCGTGCACATCTATTTATATGGGGTTTCTAAAAGTGACCGTTAGGGTTTAGGAAGATCGAACTAGTCCATGGTGGACACCAGACTAGTCCGGTGTGCTGTGTGTAGCAAACCCTAAGTGTCCCGAAATACCAGACTAGTCCGGCTAGGAGCGGACTTGTCCGATTTCGCTTCTGGAAATCTTCGAACTAGTCCGATGGATATCAGACTTGTCCGGAAAAGTGAAACACTAAGTGAATTGGGTGACAAGTCCGCACTTGGAGGACTTGTCCGATTTAGGTCAGAGGGTTTTCGGACTAGTCTGTGCCAATATCGGACTTGTATGATTTAGATCAGAATGATATCGAACTAGCCCGTTGTGTGATCGAACTTGTCCGATTTTGTGCAACTTGTGAAGTGCTTTGAGGATTGGTCTGCACTGGGGAGGACTAGTCTGATTCTAGTCAAAGAGATATCGGACTAGTCCGTGGTGATATTGGACTTGTCCGATCTTGTGCATAGAGATATCGGACTAGTCCGGTGTCAGTCGGACTAGTCCGGTCCTGTATAAATTTGTGAAATGTGTGTGTTTATTTGTGTTTGAGCTCTTGGGGTGTGTTTTCTTAACACACTCCATACACAATGATCTACCACACTTGTTCCTTGAGATCTTTTCCGCATTGCTCCTCATTCTCCCTTCTTTTTGGCTCTTTGCTCATTTTCTCATTAAAACCCATGCTCATCTCAACAAAGTAGTTAGGATCTCATTTGCTTGTCATAAATCATCCAAAACCCACAAGGGATTCCTAGATGCACTTTCAGATAGAATGCTCGTGTGTGTCACACTACCTCAATTACCATTTATCCATCCTTGCTAGAACCCTACCTAGGCAAACCTAGCCTCTCTACTTAATGATTGTTTTACTTCCATCTAGCCTTCCTTTGGGAGAATATAAATGACACCCTTTGGGAATACTCTTAGAGGGGAAATGCTACATGTAACATCCTCATTTTCATGCATCATGCATTGCATAAGTTCATATACATGTTTAACATTGATCCACATAAAAAGGAATGAGTTCAAAATAAATTTAAAGCAAAACCACACTAAAAAATTCTAGGAAGTGCGGACTAGTATGTTTTTGGTGCGGACTAGTCCGCTTTCTCTCTGACCTTGCTCGGACATGTCCGTTTTCGTGCGGACTATTCCGATTTCTCTCTGACCCTTTTTGGACTTTTCCGGCCCATAGCGGACTAGTTTGGTATTCCAATTCATTGAAATTTTGCTAAGTCCCTGGAATTGTTCGGAATTGTCTGATGTCCAGCGGACTTGTCCGTTATTCCTCTGACTAAAATTGGACTTGTCCGGTTTTGGCCAGACTTGTCTGATTTTTCTCTGACCATGTTCGGACTTGTCCGATATAGTCTGGACTTGTCCATTTTTGCCTCTGTCAATCTTCAGACTAGTCCGGCCTTTTTCAGACTTGACCTGCTATCGCGATTCCGAGTTGATCTTTTGTTCCACGACTTGTTTTTGGGTTTTACCTTAAGAAGGCCTAAGGAAGTCGTGTTTAACTCTTTTTTGAGCCCATGTGGGACCCCACGTCGGCCTCCACCCATCCCAAACTCAAATCCATTGAAACCCTAGCCCTCCACCTCTATATAAACAACCCAACACCCCACCCTTTCACCTCTTTGATTCAATTGAATCACACCCAAACCCTAGTTCGTGGAGAGGCGCCACCAAGGAGGGAGAAGGAGATCTCGAGCAAGAAGAAGAAGAGGAGGAAATGAAAGAGGATCAAGATCTCCATCAAGTTTTCGTTTTTCATCAACAATTCTCCTTCAAGTTCTTCATCAACCCTAGATCGTCAAGATCCATGTGTTGCCTCCAAAACCCTTGATTCATTGGAGTTCTAAACTCCTGGTATACCTTCTACTTCCTCTTTCTCACGTGAATTAAACCCCGTTTCTCAAAATTCACGTTGATCTAGAAAACCCTAGTTCGCTGTTTCTACGAAGGGCGGACTAGTCTGGCCCTACGGCGAATAAGTCTGATTTTGCTGACTGATTTCTATTGAATTAAATCTAAATTGGTTCAAATCAATTCCAAACCTGTCCAAACTTGTTAAAACTATTAGAACTAGTTAGCAAATGTCATTAACAACTCATTAACTAGTTTTACTTCATATTTGCATTAATCATGCATGTCATGACATATTGAGTAATATATGTGCAGTTATTGATTGTGATTCTTTTCTTGTATGTTCGTTGCGCGGTTTAGATGCATTTGCGCTAGAGAGTGCTACGGAGGATCTCTAACACCAGGAGTTTGAAGTCTTTGATCCTAACCAAGCCCAAGAGCAGGGCAAGTGTCCTTGAACATATTGATCCTGTTTCTACAATAAATGTTTTGTTTTCAAAGTGTCAATTTGATGGGAATCCTGTGATAGGAAGTTTAATAGATTTGTTTAACCACCCTTGTCACCTGGAATACATGGTAGAGAGTCGGGAAGGGCTTTTTACCTTTTTCTTTGCTGAACTAATTGGGATGGGAAACCAATTATACCATTTAATTGTGCATTAATGAGATTATGGTTAATATGAACTGGTTAATATGATATGGTAATGGGTGATCTAAGCAAGCATGGTATGTGGATGGGTTGGATGTTATGGTGGTTTCGCTTGCTTTAGATCTAAGGACCGGTTCGTGGAGCAACAATCCAAGATTTACAGTGCCACCACGAGGCCAAGTATGGGTGCGGCGTAGCTGATTAATTAGGGTATTGCTAGTATTGAACGGATCATTTGGCGCACCAGGGAATGGGAGTCGGATTGGGTTTGGATATGGTTGGCGAGACTCCCTGGGATCCGAACGGCACAAGAGGGGGCCCTTGGTTGAATATGTGCTCAGTTGGAGACAGCGCCACGGGTGAAACCTCAGTGGGTCCGCACATGCTAGTAGTCCCTTTGTAAAGGGTATTTTGTGATCTCTTGGCCACACACTAATGAAAGTGTGAGACGAAATAATAGAGGTTCTAGTCACCGCAAGGTGATGAAATCACAAACACGTGGGTAAAGCGGTACAAACTCTGTAGAGTGTCTAAAAACTATCATGATAGCTGTGCTCCCAATTATGAGCAACCTGGACCCTCACATGATTAGAGGAAACTTGGGATTTGGGATGGTTTGGTACTTGTTACGGTTGGTAATATGGTTATGGCTGGTTATGGAATAAATTCTGGCATTGAATATGGTTAAAGGTAATGGTGAAATCTGGAATATGGATGATGGTAATGAATCATTGATTGGTATTATGGTAACTACATGGTTTATGATGGGTTTACTTCACATATATGTAATATATTACTTTTCAAATGTTTTACTGTACCTTTCAGCACCTAGCCTTTATTATATTCGTCATTTGAATCAGCTACATGTCATACTTTCCACACTTGCTGAGTACGACATGTACTTACTCTACAATTCCCCCACCAACTGCTGCAGGTCAGGATTGTGAGTATAACAATGATAATGCAGAGTTCTAGGCCGTGTCTGCCATCAGCTTTGCCTGTGGTGTTGATTGGAGCTGCACTGTACCCTTATGCTTATTTGCTTAGTTGCATAGTTTCTTTAATTAGTTTATTTCCGCTACATTAGTTCAAACTTGTCATTATTAATCATTAGAGCTTGTATTCGAGGATATTTTGAATTTTGTAATAAAAGTGGTTAATTAATCTTGTTATGTGGTAATTTTGTGTATATCCTTTTGTGAATGCAATCGTGTATGTGTGTTGAATGTCCTGGGCACACATATGCGTTAACTTGGTTCATTTTTGGAACCGGATGTCACACTACATCAATAGTTTCCGTGCGCTTGTGCATTTACATGTACAATCTAAAAGCAACCAACAAGCATTTCTAGCACCCCTGCTAGGGATGAATTGCATAGGAAATATCGACAAGCATTTCTGGCACCTTTCCCGGGGAAGGCAGCCAAAGTATTACATGATTGAGTGAATAGTATAGGACCCTGGTAGGTTTTAGTAGGATTGCCCTTTTTTTTTTTGCTTTTTATGTGAAAATAGGGTAGTGTATGTCTGGTTTCCGCTTGCCGAAAAACTTTGTTAAAGACCCCGAATCCCTTATGAGAGATCGACCTCGTGTCGTTACTCCTCAGAAGCTTCGAGCGGCAAAGCAAGCCAGCACAACTGCACCGACAACCAAAACACCAATGGCCCAGAAGACCCTTCATGAGTTTTCACCTCTCTCTGCTAACAATGTGCCTGTTGGGCTCACTGTTAACATGGGAGACGTAAACTTTGAAATCAAGACTGTCCTTATCACTATGGTGCAAGCCAACCCATTTTGTGGGAAGGCTAACGAAGATGCAAGTGCTCACCAGCAACAGTTCCTTGAGATCTGTAGCACTTTTAAGATAAAGGACGTATCTCCTTATGCTGTCCGTCTTAGGCTGTTTTCGTTCTCTCTTTTTGGGAGAGCAAACAGTGGTTCTACGCAAACTGAAGTGCTGTAAATACTTGGGAGAAGTGTTCTACGGCATTCCTCACCATGTTTTTTATGTGGGCAAAACCAATGCCCTACGTGGAAGAATTTCCAGCTTCCAACAAGATGTCAAGGAATCTATTTCCGAGGATTGGGAAAGGCTTCAGGAGTACATCCTAGCCTGTCCCCACCATGGGATGGATGACCAGCTCATCATCCAAAACTTGTACAACAGGCTGATCCCTTCCGCCAGTGACCATGTGGGACCCCACGCCGGCCTCCACCCATCCCAAACTCAAATCCATTGAAACCCTAGCCCTCCACCTCTATATAAACAACCCAACACCCCACCCTTTCACCTCTTTGATTCAATTGAATCACACCCAAACCCTAGTTCATGGAGAGCCGCCACCAAGGAGGGAGAAGGAGATCCCAAGCAAGAAGAAGAAGAGGAGGAAATGAAAGAGGATCAAGATCTCCATCAAGTTTTCGTTCTTCATCAACAATTCTCCTTCAAGTTCTTCATCAACCCTGGATCGTCAAGACCCATGTGTTGCCTCCAAAACCCTTGATTCATTGGAGTTCTAAACTCCTGGTATACCTTCTACTTCCTCTTTATCACGTGAATTAAACCCCGTTTCTCAAAATTCACGTTGATCTAGAAAACCCTAGTTCGCTGTTTCTGCGAAGGGCGGACTAGTCTGGCCCTACAGCGAACTAGTCCGATTTTGCTGACTGATTTCTGTTGAATTAAATCTAAATTGGTTCAAATCAATTCCAAACCCGTCCAAACTTGTTAAAACTATTAGAACTAGTTAGAAAATGTCATTAACAACTCATTAAATAGTTTTACTTCGCATTTGCATTAATCATGCATGTCATGACATATTGAGTAATATATGTGCACTTATTGATTGTGATTCTTGTCTTGTATGTTCGTTGCGATTTAGATGGATTTGTGCTAGAGAGTGTTGCAGAGGATCTCTAACACCAGGAGTTTGAAATCTTTGATCCTAACCAAGCCCAAGAGCAAGGCAAGTGTCCTTGAACGTATTGATCCTATTTCGACATTAAATGTTTTGTTTTCAAAATTGTATGCTTGTGTCAATTTGATGGGAATCCTGTGATAGGAAGTTTACTAGATTTTTTTTAACCACCCTTGTCACCTGGAATACATGGTAGAGAGTCGGGAAGGGCTTTTTACCTTTTTGCTTTGCTGAACTAATTGGGATGGGAAAACAATTATACCATTTAATTGTGCATTAATGAGATTATGGTTAATATGAACTGGTTAATATGATATGGTAATGGGTGATCTATGCAAGCATGGTATGTGGATGGGTTGGATGTTATGGTGGTTTCGCTTGCTTTAGATCTAAGGACCGGTTCGTGGAGCAACAATCCAAGATTTACAGTGCCACCACGAGGCAAAGTATGGGTGCGGCGTAGCTTATTAATTAGGGTATTGCTAGTATTGAACGGATCATTTGGCGCACCAGGGAATGGGAGTCGGATTGGGTTTGGATATGGTTGGCGGGACTCCCTGGGATCCGAACGGCACAAGAGGGGGCCCTTGGTTGAATATGTGCTCAGTTGGAGACAGTGCCACGGGTGAAACCTCAGTGGGTCCGTACATGCTAGTAGTCCCATTGTAAAGGGTATTTTGTGATCTCTTGGCCACACACCAATGAAAGTGTGAGACGGAATAATAGAGGTTCTAGTCATCGCAAGGTGATGAAATCACAAACACGTGGGTAAAGCAGTACAAACTCCACAGAGTGTCTAAAAACTATCATGATAGCTATGCTCCCAATTATGAGCAACCTGGACCCTCACATGATTAGAGGAAACTTGGGATTTGGGATGGTTTGGTACTTGTTACGGTTGGTAATATGGTTATGGCTGGTTATGGATTAAATTCTGGCATTGAATATGGTTAAAGGTAATGGTGAAATCTGGAATATGGATGATGGTAATGAATCATTGATTGGTATTATGGTAACTACATGGTTTATGATGGGTTTACTTCACATATATGTAATATATTGCTTTTCAAATGTTTTACTGTACTTTTCAGCACTTAGCCTTTATTATATTCGTCATTTGAATCAGCTACATGTCATAATTCCACACTTCCTGAGTACGACATGTACTTACTCTTGCAATTCCCCCACCAACTGCTGCAGGTCAGGACTGTGAGTATAACTATGATAATGCGGAGTTCTAGGCTGTGTCTGCCATCAACTTTTCCTGTGGTGTTGATTGGAGCTGCACTATACCCTTATGCTTATTTGCTTAGTTGCATAGTTTCTTTAATTAGTTTATTTCCACTGCATTAGTTCAAACTTGTCATTATTAATCATTAGATCTTGTATTCGAGGATATTTTGAATTTTGTAATAAAAGTGGTTAATTAATCTTGTTATGTGGTAATTTTGTGTATATCCTTTTGTGAATGCAATCGTGTATGTGTGTTGAATGTCCTGGGCACACATATGCGTTAACATGGTTCATTTTTGGAATCGGGTGTCACACTACATCAATAGTTTCCGTGCGCTTGTGGATTTACATGTACAATCTAAAAGCAACCAACAAGCATTTCTGGCACCCCTACTAGGGATGAATTGCATAGGAAATATTGACAAGCATTTCTGGCACCGTTACCGGGGAAGGCAGCCAAAGTATTACATGATTGAGTGAATAGTATAGGACCCTGGTAGGTTTTAGTAGGATTGCCCTTCTTTGTTTTCGCTTTTTATGTGAAAACAGGGTAGTGTATGTCTGGTTTCCGCTTGCCGAAAAACTTTTTTGAATACCCCAAATCCCTTATGAGAGATCGACCTCGTGTCGTTACTCCTCAGAAGCTTCGAGTGGCAAAGCAAGCCAGCACAACTGCACCGACAACCAAAACACCAATGGCCCAGAAGACCCTTCACGAGTTTTCACCTCTCTCTGCTAACAATGTGCCTGTTGGGCCCACTGTTAACATGGGAGACGTAAACTTTGAAATCAAGACTGGCCTTATCACTGTGGTGCAAGCCAACCCATTTTGTGGGAAGGCTAACGAAGATGCAAGTGCTCACCAGCAACAGTTCCTTGAGATCTGTAGCACTTTTAAGGTAAAGGATGTATCTCCTTATGCTGTCTGTCTTAGGCTGTTTTCGTTCTCTCTTGTTGGGAGAGCAAACAGTGGTTCTACGCAAACTGAAGTGCTGTAGATACTTGGGAGAAGTGTTCTACGGCATTCCTCACCATGTTTTTTCCGTGGGTAAAACCAATGACCTACGTGGAAGAATTTCCAGCTTCCAGCAAGATGTCAAGGAATCTATTTCCGAGGATTGGGAAAGGCTTCAGGAGTACATCCTAGCCTGTCCCCACCATGGGATGGATGACCAGCTCATCATCCAAAACTTCTACAACGGGCTGATCCCTTCCGCCAATGACCATGTTGATGCTGCTGCTGGAGGTGCCTTCTTCTCATTGACGGTGCCCAAAGCCAAAGATTTGATTGAGAAGATGGTTTCAAACATGGGTTGGAGCGACGAGCCTCTCCATTCCCACCAGCGAGGCATGTACTCCTTGAAGGAGGTGGACATGATCGCTGCAAAATTGGACCTTGTTATGAAGAAGATTGATGGACAAGGCAATGGTGAGGTATGTGGCAATGCCTATGCCTTAGACTCTCACATCACTTGTGAAGTCTGTGGCAACATGACCCATTTGGGCAACGACTGCCCAGAAACCCATGAGGATTCCTTATACGTAGCCAACAATGGAAACTACAATGGCTATCGTCCAGGTTGTCAAGGGTGGGGCCAACCACACCCGTTCTTTCAAGGAGGGTACAACAACAATGGCAACAATGGAAATCAACCCAACCTGAGAGAACTTGCCATTGGCCAGCTGAAGATCAATGAGGATATATCCAAGAAGCTGTTGGCCAATGACAAGACCCTAGAGAGTATAAGTTCCAAGATTGAAGGACTATCCTCAACCTTCAAGAATCAATTGAGTTTCAACAAGATGTTGGAAACTCAGTTGGCTCAACTGGCAGCTACTGTTCGTCCAGTAGAGAATTGCAAGATGCCAGGACAGACCGAACCCCCTATGGAGAATGTCAACATGATTTCTCTACAAGGAGGCAACTGGCTAAAGGAACCTGGATATCCTACAATCTTATGCTCAATTGGGGCACACCACTTTGACATGGCCCTTTGTGACCTTGGGGCAAGTGTGAGTGCCCAAGGTGGTTTTCGACTAGCTGAACTTCATGGAACTTACTCCAACACCAATGCATCTCCAACTGGCTGATTCCTCAGTCCGTTATCCGGTGGGTATCACTGAAGACGTCCTGATAAAATTTCGGAACTGCTTCATACCCGTGGATTACGTGGTGCTTGACATGGAGGTTGAGAAGGATACACCACACATTCTTGGGTGCCCGTTCCTAAGCACCGCGTAGGCTCGCATAGATGTGGAGCTACAGAAATCCACTTCCATATCAATGGCAAGGAGGAGAAGTTTAACTTCCGCCGAAAGTTGGAGCAATGATCCATGATCAGTATCATGTATGGGTCAAATGTTAAACTGAATGTGGCCTAGAGGGGGGGGGTGGTGAATAGGCCTTTTTGACATTTAGTCGGAACCTGCAACACTCAACAACTTGATCAAATACTGAGAAATCAGACTAGTCTGGTAGTGTGCGGACTAGTCTGGTGTGTGAGGACTAGATTGATCAAGTTAGATCAATGATCTCAATCTGAGTACTCTATGCAGCGGAAATTAAGATATAACTAGAGAACTTTGCTTCAATCAAACTTAGCAAAGCACAAGGTAATCTTTAGTTCCAAGGTTTTAACGTAAGATACGCAAGATCAAGTAAACCCTAGAATGTGATATGAAAAACTAAGAACAAGATTGACACACGATTTTATCCCGTGGTTCGGTTCCCACGGAGGCAACCTACATCCACGTTGAGTAGCCCACGAAAGGACCGAGTCTTCATCGACCCTAACCTCGTTGAATCGCCACAAAGGCCAATTCTCTTCCACTATCACAAAGGGGTAAGATAACCAGGTTCAAGGGTCCTTCTTACAAGTTGAGGGCTCCCCAAGATTACAAATCAAAACACCACCAAGACACACTCATAAGATCTATAATGAAACAACAAGAGTGTGTTAGAGAATGAAACCCAAGAGCTCAAAACTTGAAGAATCGTGTCTCTCCTTTGATCTAATGTTAATCCTCAAGGATTTGATCTTTCTTGCATTAGATTGTGTGGAGAGACGAGTTTTCTAGGCTCTTGGAGGGTGTGACGGCGCAGAGGGTCGAGAGTGGTCATAGTTGGGCCATGCACCTCTATTTATACTAGGGTTTTCAAAGTCCGGACTAGTCCGTGGTGGACTTCGTACTAGTCCGGTGTGCGGCGTGTGGGAAACCCTAAGTGCCCCGAAATATCAGACTTGTCCGGCCAGGGGCGGACTAGTCCGTTTTTGTCTTTAGAAATGTTCAGACTAGTCCGGCACATATCGGATTTGTCCGGTGGTGGTGAAACCCTTAGTGAATTTGGGACAAGTCCGCACTTGGAGGACTTGTCCAATTTTAGTCAAAGAGGTTATAGGACTAGTCCGGATATTATCAGACTTGTCCGATTTTGTGCAAAGTTGTGAAGTGTTGAGGACTAGTCCGCACTGGGGAGGACTAGTCCGATCTTCGTCAGAAAGATATCGACTAGTCCGTTGTGATATCGGACTAGTCCGGTCTGTGTAAACCTGGACTGTGCAGACAAGTCCGCACTGGGAGGACTTGTCCGATTTCGAACAGAGAGATATTGGACTAGTCCATGGTGTTATCGGACTAGTCCGGCCCTGTATAAATTTGTGCAGTGAATGAGTTTTCTTGTGCTTGAGCTCTTGGGGTGTGTTTCTCCAACACACTCCATAGACAATGATCTAACCTATTCAGCTCTTGAGCTCTTTTCCATATAGATCCTCATTCTCTTTTCTTTTTGCGCTTTCATCATAATTTCATTAAAACCTGCGCTCATCTCAACAATTTGGTTAGGATCTCATTTGCTTGTCATAAATTAACCAAAACCCACAAGGTATGCTTAGATGCACTTTCAGTCTCCCCATTTTTGGTGATTGATGACAACCAATTGAGATTTCAAAAATATGATTAAAAATGCAGAATTTTCATAAAGTGTGCACATATGAGTTTGGAACAAATTGAGCAATGAAAACATAAGGCATATGTGCACTCTTTATGGTGGGGTGCAAAACTAAGTGTATGTGAGCAATAATTGTGATGAGAATGAAACTATTGACATAATTATCTCAACATCAAGCATATATGTCAATTTCAGAGCGTAAGCACATATTATAGCAAATCATCATCACAGATTTCATAAATATAACTTAGAGGCATAAGTATAGTCATAGCACCACATCACAAGACCAAAAGTGTAAGAGAGCATAGTTAAAGTTTTACAACCAAAAATAAGCACGAATAAAGCTCTCCTCGCAACATATAGCTACACTTAGTGACTCCCCCTCAATCTCTCCCCCTTTGGCATCAAGACACCAAAAATAAGGAGAGGAGGGATCTAGTGCCTTCATTCCTTGCTGTTAGTCCTCTCCTCATCTTCATCTTCATCTTCAGGATCTGAAGGAGGAGGAGGAGAAGATCCACTCGAAGCGCCCCCAATGCCAAAGTAGGCAAGCTCGGAGGGAGTCAAAGGTCCAAGCTCAGTGAAGTCAGATGCGGAGTCATCTGAGATAGTGGGAGATCCAATAGGCTCGATCTCCAGATTCTGGCAGGTATGGTTGACATTTTCCTTGACATACCTCATGTCACCCTTCCTTGCCTTGTTCAGCTTGTGAAGCTTTACCTCAGCCTTCTTGCATGAGCCAAAAATGGGTGCCAAGTACTTCAAAATGCCACTGGGGTACCCTTTTTGAGGAGGGGCTCTAGTGGCGGGAGCAATCCTCGCATCTCCTCGAGCTCTCCTTGGAGCCTCTTCACTAGACACCGGAGATGGAGAATATTGGAGAGTGGCTCGAGAAGGATTATGGGGCCTCAAAGGTGTGTGCTCCACATCCTTCACAAACTCGATCCCCGTGACTTTCTCAATCATGAACATCAAGTATGGTGCATAGCCACAAGATCTGTTCGGTGTGCAGGAGATGTTGACCATGTCACTCCAAATGTAGTCAAAGACATCAAACTTCCTGTCTTTGCTAATCACCTTCATTAATGTCCTTCATAATCTGAAATCTCATTGTTGGAGCTCGGCATTATCCTGTGAAGGAATTATACAATGTATGTATGAGAATTGATGGCAAGGAAGTGCATTGAGTAGTTGGAAATTAGGGTTGAGTTCAGTTGAAAATCGGACTTGTCCGGTGTTCAGGTACGGACTAGTCCGGGGGGTCCGGACTTGTCCGTACAGAGACCGGACTAGTTCGGTATTCATCACCTCAAACCCTAACTAGAAGATCAATGGTGATTCCCAATGCACAAATAGCTTAAGATAGATGTAATACAGCAAGGAGGCATGTATTAGCTGGAAGAAACTAAGCTATTTGATCCAAGATGAAAGAAATCGAAGTTTCGAGGGTTTGAGAGGAAATTTACCAAAATCCTTTGATTCTTAACGATGGAGGGGATGAAGGTGTGGACAAGTCCGTGGTCTCCAAACCCCTAGCAATGGAGTTCAATTTCCACTCAAACTCGGAGGGATTTGATGGAGAACGAAAGAAATCGCCTTGCGAGCACTTGAGCGATTAGAGAGAGTGTGAGGTGAGTTGGGAGGATGAAATAGGTTAGGTTTTGGCGGCGGCTAGGGTTATGGATTCGAAAAATCAGACTTGTCCAGGGTCTACCGGACTAGTCCGGGCTACTGAACACTCTGCGGACTAGTATGTAGTGTGTGGACTAGTCCGGTTGACTACAGACTAGTCCATGGTCACCAGAACCGAACTGGATAGACCATTCGTATATGTTCGAAGGTACTAATAGAGAAAATAGGTGCCAAAACAATCAAATAATCTTTATGAATATGATCAGTAAACATACAACAATCAAGCAATGACCATAATTCACCCAGATCAAGCAATTGAAATAGTTTTTTAGAGAAAATTGAGAGAGATGATTTTTGCAACACAATCAACATATTTTGAAGAATCCATACAAGTATGCAAGTTTTCAAGCAACATTCCGAGCATCAAGGATATTTAGTTCATTTCGGAGCTCGCAAAATCGTTTTTCATCAAGTGGCTTGGTAAATATGTCAGCTAGTTGTTTTTCGGTGTTGACATGGGAAATTGCTATGTCTCCTTTCATTGAGTGGTCTCTCAAAAAGTGATGCCAGATGTCTATATCTTTGGTTCTAGAGTGCTCAACGGGGTTATGGACTCCCATTATCACAAAGGAGTGGAATACAACTCATATTGTAACCGTAATCCCATAGAGTTTGTCGCATCCAAAGGAGTTGTGCACAACAACTCCCGACTGCAACATACTCCGCTTCGGCCGTGGATAAGGCAATGGAGTTTTGTTTCTTGGCGGACCAAGAAACTAGGGATCTACCTAGAAATTGGCATGTAGCAGAGGTCCTTTTTCTATCTACTTTGCATCCGGCATAATCAGCATCGGAGTATCCAATGAGATTGAATTTGGAACCTTTAGGATACTAAAGGCCTAGGTTGGGTGTATGAACTAAATACCACAAGATTCTTTTTACGGCTGTCAAATGACACTCCTTAGGATTAGCTTGAAATCTTGCACACAAGCACACACTCAACATAATATCAGACCTATATGCACATAAGTAAAGTAGGGATCCAATCATGGAGCGATATACCTTTTGATCCACGCTTGGTCCGTCTTCATTGAGATCCAAGTGTCCATTTGTTGCCATGGGAGTCTTTATGGGCTTCACCTTGTACATTCCATACTTCTTGAGTATGTCTTGAGTATACTTGGTTTGTCTTATGAACGTCCCTTCCTTTTGTTGACTCACTTGGAATCCCAATAAGTATTTCAACTCTCCCATCATGGACATCTCAAAACTATCTGTCATAATCTTACTAAATTCTTCACAAAAGTATTTGTTAGTTGAACCAAAGATAATGGCATCAACATAAATTTGACATATAAAAAGATCATTGTCAAAATGCTTTGTGAACAACATATAATCAGCTTTGCCAATTTTAAAACATTTTGAATTAAGAAATCTCTAAGGCACTCATACCAAGCTCTAGGGGCTTGTTTGAGGCCATAGAGAGCCTTACACAGTTTGAACACGTGGTCGGGGAACTCATGATCTTCAAATCCGGGGGGTTGCTCCACGTACACCTCCTCCTTGATTGGTCTGTTGAGGAAGGCGCTTTTCACATCCATTTGATAGAGCTTGAAATCATGGTGAGTAGCATATGCAAGTAATATTCTAATAGATTCAAGCCTATCTACGGGAGCAAATGTTTCGTCGAAATCTAAACCTTCAACTTGTGAATACCCTTTGGCCACAAGTCGTGCCTTGTTGCTTGTCACCACCCCGTGTTCGTCTTGCTTGTTGCGGAAGACCCATTTGGTGCCCACGACATTGAACTTCGGTCTTTTGACGAGTTCCCACACCTCGTTCCGTTTGAAGTTGTTAAGTTCTTCTTGCATTGCCACCACCCAATCCGGATCTTTCAATGCATCCTCAATCTCGCGCGGTTCCAAAAAGGATACAAAAGAGTAATGTTCACAAAAATTAGCAATTCGAGATCTAGTAATTACTCCCTTTTGGATATCCCCGATTATGTTGTCGACGGGGTGATCTCTTTGGACGCATTGGTGTACTCTTGGGTGTGGCACTTGTGGTCTTGAGTCTTCATGGTCATCTTCTACTCCCCTAGATGGTTGCCCTCATTTGTGTGTTGATCATCTTCGTCTTATTGAGGTTGATCTAGTGTAGAAGCTCCCCCTTGATCCATTACCTCCACTTGTGGTTCATCTTCTTCACTTTTGATTTGGAAGTGGTGCTTGTGGTCGAACATCGCCCAACGCCATTCGTCTCAACGCTTGACAAGGAGCTTCTTCTCTATATAGCACACACAACTTGCTCTTCTTGAGAGCTGTTAGTTTCATCGAACATTACATCACGTGCAACTTCAACAAGTCCGGAGACCTTGTTGAAGACATGATAACCGTAAGAGTTTGAATCGTAGCCAAGCAAGAAACCTTCATCGGACTTCAAAGAGAACTTTGAAGTCCTAGGATTCTTGTTCAAGATATAGCATTTAGAACCAAAAACACAAAAATAGGAAATATTAGGTTTGTTACCGTGAGTAGCTCAAAAGATGTCTTTTTGATTAGGCGATGAAGATAGAGTCGGTTTATGGCGTGACAAGCGGTGTTGACCGCTTCAGCCCAAAACTGATCCAATGTCTTGTACTCATCGAGCATTGTTCTCGCCATCTCTATGAGGGTTCACTTCTTCCTTTCAGCCACTCCATTTTGTTGAGGTGAGTACGGTGCTGAAAATTCATGTTTGATGCACTCTTCGTCTAGGTACTCCTCAACTTGAGTGTTCTTGAACTCCGTGTCGTTGTCACTTCGTATGTTCTTGATCTTCAATGAGAACTCATTTTGGGCATGCTTGAGAAAATTCTTGAGGGTTCCTTGAGTTTCTGTCTTGTCATGCAAAAAGAAATCCTACGTGAAGCGGGAAAAGTCATCAACAATTACTAAGCCATATTTGTTACCGCCGATGCTTATGTAAGCGATTGGACCTAATAGGTCCATGTGAAGTAGCTCGAGCGGTCTTGTTGTCGTCATGACATTCTTCGTGGGATGGGGTGCTCCTACTTGCTTCCCAGCTTGGCACGCGCTACAAGGCCTGTCTTTCTCAAAAACAACATCCTTCAAACCTCGGATGTGATCGCCCTTGAGCAGTTTTTGAAGATTCCTCATACCAACATGTGCTAGCAGTCTATGCCACAGCCAACCCATGTTGGTCTTTGCAATCAAGCATGTATCAAGTTTGACTTTATCTTTGTTGAAGTCAACAAGATAAAGTTTTCCCTTTGACACACCCTTTAATGCAACCGAGTCATCACTCCTTCCAGAAACGATCACACCCTCATTAGTGAACAAGCAATTATAACCCTTGTCACATAATTGAGATATGGACAGAAGGTTATAATCTAAGGAGTCGACATGCAAAACATGAGAAAGCGTGTGTTGAGATGATACTGCAATTTTAACGGTACCGAGCAACCTTCCTTGACTATTGTCTCCAAAATAGATGCCCTCGCTTGGATCCTCATTTTCTTCATATTCTATAAACATTCTTCGTTCTCCGGTCATATGGTTGGTGCATCCACTGTCTAGCACCCATTTTGCTCCATCGGAGGAGTAGGCCTGCAAAAACAAATTATGTCTTGGTTTTAGGTACTGAATCTTGCTTGGGTCCTTTGAGGTTAGTCAGAAGAGATTTGAGCACCCACACATGATACTTGGTGTTCCCATGGCATGGCCCAACATATTTGGCATGCACTTTACCAAAAGCGTTTTTCATAAGAACATAAGATGCATCAAAAGTTCTAAATAATAATTGTTGCTCATATGTGTTAACATTTTTGAACTTATCAACATTGTTAGGTTTTCTAACTTGAGGGGAGTTTCCCTTCACAAAGACAATGCACTCCTTGTTATTCTTATGGTTTCTAGCATTTTGCTTTTCACCATAGGAATACCCAATGCCATATTTGACAATAGGAGGTCTTGTGGCCAAGTATGCACTGCGTGCATACTTGATCTTCTCCTTGTCAATATGCCACCACGGGAAGGATGCTTGTCCTTGGTCGAGGTTGACTTGTCCTTCAAGCTAGTATCAATTTTAGCACATGCACAAGTAGTAGTAGGTTCAGTTTTAAGGTGTTGAGAAGGAGAGCTTGAAGAGGATGAAGGTTCACTTTTCTTGAGTGACTCAACTTGTACCTCAAGGATCTTTGTAACTTTGGTTAAGTTATCAAGTTCATCCTTGATGATAGAATTTGAGTCGCTTAACTTTAAGCAAGCTTCCTTGCTTGAAGCTAGCTCAAGTTCAAGTGACTTGCTTCACTCCTTTTCATGTTCAAATAGCTTTTTGATCTTAAGATACTCCTCCTTTTGAAGGATGATCATATCTTCTTGTTGATCAACAAGCTCCTCCATATCAATAAGTTTATCCATTAAGAATTTCATTCTTGCGGCAGTTTTCTTATCAAGGCCAACAAGCATATCTTCATGATCACTATTGGCATCACTATCACTAGAGTAAGAATGCGAGGAGAAAGATATATATGTTACCTTTATTTTACCTTCCTTCGCCCTGAGACAGGTTTCATTGTCCTTCCATGCGCTGATAGATGGGAAGAGGGTCGACTTCTTGGTCGTCTTCTTGATGGCTATGCTAGCCATCTCCTCTTCCTCTTCGGATGAGGACTCATCATTTGAGTCCCACTCCTTTCCTAGGTGTGCCTGTCCCACTTGCCTTTTCTTCTTGAAGAACTTATTGGGTTGAGGCTTCATTTCCTTGATCTTCTTCTTGTTTTCTTCGTATGGGCAATCAACTATAAAGTGGTCATATTCACCACAGTTATAGCAATCCTGCCTCAACTTCGGTCTTGACTTTTCTTTGTGTTTTCCTTCACTTGATTTACCCCTTTATATTTTCTTCATCATCCTCTTGAATTTCTTCATGAAGAGGATCATGTCTTCCTCATCTATGTCGCTGCGCTCATCATCGCTGTCATCTTCATCTTGAGTCTCTCGAGCTTCTTTTGACAAGGGCTTGCAAGTGGATTTTAAGGCGACCCCCTTCTTCTTTGCCGAGGTGAGGTTGGCAATCTCTTTGACATGTTTTGCTTGTTTTTCCATCATCTCAAAGTTGATAATCTTCCCAAGCAATTCATTCGGGGTCATTTTCTTGTACCCGGGGCTTTCTCTAATCATCGAGCACAGGGTAACATTGCGAGGAATGAAAGATCTAAGGATGAGCTTCAGCACCTCGTGATCGTTCCACTTTTTACTTCCATACGCTCGAACCTTGTTGATGAGAGTCTTCAACCGGTTGTACATGTCTTGCGGCGACTAGTCTTCTTCTGGCAAATATTCAAAATTGGCCTTCGATCATTTCGATCTTTGCCTCTCACACATGACGATCGCCTTCATGTGCAGTTTGCAATGTGTCCCATATTTCCTTTGCAATCTCGAGTCCATCCACCTTGGAACTCGTCCCGACTTAGTGATGATGTGATGACCGTTGCAGCTTGAGCATTCCGATGGATTGCTTGCTCTTGGCTTGGTGTGAGCTCTTCGTCGTCGTCTGGGATATCTATACCTGTGCACACTATATGCCACAAGCTAGGGTTAAGAGATATTGAATGCATTTTCATGTTTTGCCTCCACATTGAGTAATCATTGCCATCAAAGTGTGGGGATTTTCCTAGAGGAATAGACAAATAATGGCTATTGTTAGAATCTAGAAAATCGTAGTTGAAAGGATATCGGGAGTAGTCGGTGTGAGTACTCCCCTTCTTCTTCTTCTCGTCCCTGATCTTCATTTTCCCTTTGGAGAGGGCTTTCTTCCTTACGAGTGCCTTGAGTTCAAGCGTCTCCTCATAGTCATCCTCGAAGTCCTGAATGGCGTCGAGGAGCTTCTCCAATTTTTGAGCCTGTTCATCTTCAACCTTCTCTTGGTTGAGGCTCTTCTGCACATCCTTCATGCCCGACATTTTCTCTTCGAGCGATTAGTCTCTTTTTGAAGAGTCCGGCTCTGATACCAATTGAATGTGTCCTAGAGGGGGGGGGGGGGGTGAATAGGCCTTTTTCATTTTTAGTCGGAACCTGCAACACTCAACAACTTGATCAAATACAGAGAAATCGGACTAGTCCGGTAGTGTGCGGACTAGTCCGGTGCGTGCGGACTAGATTGATCAAGTTAGATCAATGATCTCAATCTAAGTACTCTATGCATCGGAAATTAAGATATAACTAGAGTATGTTGCTTCAATCAAACGTAGTAAAGCACAAGGTAATCTTTAGTTCCAAGGTCTTAACATAATATATGCAAGATCAAGTAAACCTTAGAATGTGATATGAAAAACTAAGAACAAGATTGAAACGAGATTTTATCCCGTGGTTCGGTTCCCACAGAGGCAACCTACATCCACGTTGACTAGCCCATGAAAGGACCAAGTCTTCACCAACCCTAACCTCATCGAATCGCCACGAAGGCCAATTCTCTTCCACTATCAGAAAGGGGTAAGATAACCGGGTTCAAGGGGCCTTCTCACAAGTTGAGGGCTCCCCAAGATTACAAATCAAAACACCACCAAGACACACTCGTAAAATCTGTAATGAAACAACAAGAGTGTGTTAGAGAATCAAATCCAAGAGCTCAAAACATAAAGAATCGTGTCTATCCTTTGATCTAATTTTAGTCCTCAAGGATTTGATGTTTCTTGCATTGGATTATGTGGAGAGACGTGTTTTCTAGGCTCTTGTAGGGTGTGACGGCGCAGAGGGTCGAGAGTGGTCATAGTTGGGCTGTGCACCTCTATTTATACTAGGGTTTCCAAGGGTTACCGTTAGGGTTTTCAAGGTCCGGACTAGTCCGTGGTGGACTCCAGACTAGTCCCGTCTGTGGCATGTGGGAAACCCTAAGTGCCCCGAATTATCAGACTTGTCCGGCTAGGGGCCGACTAGTCCATTTTTGTCTCTAGAAATGTTCAAACTTGTCCGACACATATCAGACTTGTTTGATGGTGGTGAAACCCTTAGTGAATTGGAGACAAGTCCACACCTGGAGGACTTGTTCGATTTTAGTCAGAGAGGTTATCAGACTAGTCCGTATATTATTGGTCTAGTCCATATATTATCGAACTTGTACGATTTCGTGCAAAGCTGTGAAGTGTTGAGGACTAGTCCGCATTGGGGTGGACTAGTCCGATCTTAGTCAGAAAGATATTGGACTAGACCGTGGTGGTATCGGACTAGTCTGGTCTGTGTAAATCTGGACTGTGCACATAAGTCTGCACTGGGAGGACTTGTCCGATTTTGAATAGAGCGATATCAGACTAGTCCGTGGTGTTATCAGACTAGTCTGGTCCTGTATAAATTTGTGCAGTGAATGAGTTTTCTTGTGCTTGAGCTCTTGGGGTGTGTCTCTCCAACACACTCCATACACAATGATCTGATCTATTCAGCTCTTGAGCTCTTTTACATATATATCCTCATTCTACTTTCTTTTTGCGCTTTCTTCATAATTTCATTAAAACCTACGCTCATCTCAACAATTTGTTTAGGATCTCATTTGCTTGTCATAAATCAACCAAATCCAACAAGAGATGCCTAAATGCACTTTCATAAACACATTCAAGAGGTCGAAATCTTACCTCCAAAGGTGGACCCCCTGATCGCATTCATGAGGAACTTGATCTATGCAGAAAACCCGTCTTATCGTCCACGCCAGCACCCCAAAAAGACGGAGAAGTCCGGGCCTCCCCAAAGGCCCAAGTCCACCAAGCCGCCAAAGAAGGTATGGCAGAAAAAGCAAGACAAGCCATCCGAGCCCATCCCTTCGAGCCCGGATGTCAAGAAATGAAGAAGGAGAAATGTCCATCTCATGGACGGTGGTGAGACCTAGCCAATAGGTTAAATTGGTAGTTATCATTTTTTTCTTTTCTCTTTATTTTGTTTTCTCCATTTAGTTTGTTTTTCCCCACTGCATATTTGATTTTCTTAGTAAGTTGAGAATCTTATATTCTCAACTATCATTTTTATTTCTTTATTTTTCACCAAAAGAAAATTGTTGGGTTTTGAAAAGGGAGTTTTTATTTGGAAAAAAAATTTGCTAAGCCGCAAAAGTGGTATTTTACCAACGTGCTAATTTCATAGCCGTTGGGGAGCCACCTGCCAAAAGGAGGAACAGGGGGGCCCACCTATCAGGTTGGCCGACCCTCCTGTTCGGCCAATTAGGGGAAAGAGACATTTTTGCTCTCTCCTCCCCAACGGCTACATTTGGTTCCCTAGTGACCGTTGGGGATTGCACACTATAATTGGTGGCCGTGAGGAGCTCTTATCCTGACACTTCGCCTCATTTCATATCTCCCCGAAGTCACTCTTGCCCAAATTGTTTTCTTGCTCTTTATCGAAGCATTCTTGCTCAAATTCCCAACTCAAAAAGATCTGCTTTTGTTTGCATTTGCAATTTGCTCTCAAGTTCTTCAAGTGAAAATTCATCGGGGTTTTGCTTTCACTAACATCACCTCTTTCGAGTTTTTGCCTTGTTTTGTTCTTGTTTGTTGTGGCCATGAAAGGAACGAAATGTTGTTTGGAAAGAGGAAGGAGGCTGCAAGCTCAAGCCATGGTGGAGACTCAAGTGCATGCCCCTCTTCCGTTGCTACACCAAGTTCACAGAGGAGGAGTGTATGAGAGGACACTCCCATGGGTTAGAGGAGCAACCCACATCAACTTCTTCACGACGACGATCTCGACATAAAAAGTGAAGTTGAAGATCAAGCACGCAAGCTCCTCCAAGATCGTGAGTTTTCTCATATGAAAGCTTATGATCTGAATTTGATCTCCAAAATAGGTATGGATTTCAAATTCTTTTACATTTGGCGTGCACTAGGATGGGAAAACTTTGCTCACATAGAGGAGCAAGGTTCATGCCTTATTTCCATACGATTCCCTTGCACACTCAAAATAGGATTTGATGGTATTACTTTTAGATTATTTCAAAAAGAATACAACATCATATGGAAATAATTGAGTGAAATCCTAAGCTTCCATAAATGTTGTTTGCTAGATTTAGACACTTTGCCTAAGTTTAACAAATAAAGTTTTTGGCAAGATTTAATTGGTGAGGTCAGATGTAGTGCACCTAGGAATAGCAACTTGAACAACCCTACTTTACGCTCCATGCATAGATGGGTGGCTATAACTATGTTCCCTAGAGGAGATGTAAGGATAATACGTGATCATGAGCTGAAAATTTTATTTGCCATGATTAAAAAGATAATAGTTGCTCCAGTTATTGCCATGATGACACAATGGTTAGATTACGTTCCAAGGCTAGGTCCCAATTGAATGTACTTCATTGATTACCCATATTGCTACTAGGGTAGGAGCACTAGAATATTCTTCATTTGAGTATATTGGAAATGAAAGAGAATTAGTTGATGAAGAATATTTAGTGTAAGGACATACCCTGAAGCACGATCAAGATGGCTCTTTAATATTTTATTATCCTGACTTTGTCAATGAAATTCGGTTACCTAACCTGGATTATCATTTTTACAAATGTCGGAGGTTAACCATTGACCTTCTTCCCATCGAGGAAGCCATAAGAAGTAATGTCACTGGCAGGGTAACTAGAAGCCGTACAAGGAGATCGGCTATGCCTCCGACAACCTCCACGGTCCATGAGTACGAAGAGAACCTAACGGGTGATGCACTCGGAAGGACTCAACCTCTATCGTATGAGACCGAAGGTCCGTCTTGGCATGGATGGCCAGGTGCCACATGGGAGCCACCCCTATCCACTTCAAGCTCTAGAGCTTTGCCTCCATCGTCCATGAGAAGATGTCGTTCCACTTCGGCTAGAAGTCATCATGACTATAGCCAAGGAATGAAGAATCTCACTAGACATATCAGTGAGCTTGAAGTGAGAACGGGTGACATCTACAACACTCTCTAAGGGAATGTCCAAGGTACCCTAGACTAACAACAACACATGGAAGCACAATTCATCAACCTCAACTCCACGCTACAACAACAGCAAGTCGATCTCACGGCATACTTTCGTCATCAAGGGTTCAACCCTCGACACGAAGGCGAGTGAAGAACAAGCTTGGGGAGGACCCCCACTTGAGGTAAATTGTATCAACCCAATTGCATATTTGTTTTCCATTAGACAATCATTCACCTTGCATATAAACAAACATAATAAATAATAATGAATTTTAGGATAGATTTGTTTTTCAATAAAATAAATGATGTGTGGTAAGAATGATTTGGAATTCACATAGATGAAATGATGAATAGTTGCTCTATTTTAATTTGCCTAAGTCCCTAGTTTACAACTTACTACTCTTCAACATATTGCTCTCATTGGCTAAAATTCTTTTGCCTTGATTTGGAAATTGTGGGTAGCAAAATCTTAATCCATTCTAAGTTGTTGTGAGATATGATATAGTGATAGGGCTGCTATTCCAAGTTTGAAAGTGAAACTTAGATTTCCGAAGAAATTCTAAAAAGATTTAAGTTACTCTCATTTGATTGGAAATACCTACCAAAGCCATATGATACATTACCTTGATAGACTTTATGCATATGCTACTTGTCTTCACATTGAGCTTTGTCAAACTAGTATAGACCTATGCGCGATTTCATTCATTACACTTTGAATTCAAGGCTTCACTTGCACATGCTATACTTCTACACTAGAAGTAAGCAAAATTCCACCATACCACCATTCCACAATAGAAATAGAAACTCCATATTATTCATTCTTAGTACTCTCTCCAAAATTCATTGCATGAAAAGGGAGTAGAGGACATGGCTAAAAGATAAAGAAAAAGAAAATGCATGCTTATATCATAAGCATGAGAAAAAAAAAGTAGACATGTTTCATCCCTGCAAAATAAGAGAGTCCACTCAAAAAGGATCATCTCAAGATCCACATCCACTACATTCCATCACACATGCACAAATCTTGAATAAAATTGTTTTGAATTGATTTCTCCTAAGGCTTACTCTTTTGACTTAGCAATATTAGGTGTTGCAAATATGACTACTATATTCCCTACCAAGCTCCACATACAAGCCTTATGTAGAGGTAGGATGAATTTAGGCAAAATGCCTTGGTGAGGATATATTTCTACTACACACAAAGGAGATACTTGAGAGAATCAAATTGAGATACTTAAAATCTAAATTGAACTCTCCGAAATTTGAGTGGGACTTGACTTCTAGGGTATGTGTGCTCCATTTTATGTTCTATCTTTCAACCACCCATGAATAGGAGATGGCATTAGCCTGATAATGAGTTAACATGGGTGAAGTACCATGCCAATTTTTGCAATACTAGGGTAGAGTATTTTGTTGTGCACATGGTACTTTTGAAAAATAAAACATAGTAGCAACTTCTGATCATCAATCTAAAGTCTTGACTTTGCTCGGGACGAGCAAAGGATAAGCTTGGGGGAGTTTGTTGACGGCTGTTATCGACTCGGCGCAATACAACATCAACTTGGTGCAGTCTAGCCTCCACAGAGCGTAGCGCGCCCTCGCCACAGAGTGGGAGAAGCCGCGAGCGGAGGATGGATGCCTCTGGGCTTGGGAGGACCTTCTGAGGTCCAGGATCGGTGAGGCGAAGGAGAAGCATGTAGGATGGAAGAGCACGTGAAAAGCTACCAGAGATGCGGGGGGGGGGGGGGTGAATGGTAGATTAAAACCTTTCCAGCGGAAGCAAAAATCCCTCGGTAGAAAAATGATCTGTTAAAGAAATTGTGTGTGCGACTAATCTAAACGTGATCAATTGTGAAAAAACTAGTATAGATTGTGGAGAATCAAGTCATGAAAACATCGCAACAAGAATCACGAAAATCCGTCTATATAAACTCAAGTTACGATCGAAAGATCGAACAAAGGTCAATCTGGTCTACCCGAGAAAAACAGTTTTGGAACACTGCAAAGAAACTCGTGTAGATCCAAAACCACAAATCCAATGACCGGAAATTTTCACAGATGATAGATAATCAAGTTGTGAAGACAACCCAAAAAGAATCACATCGATTGGATCAGTAAAACTCGAGTTATGATAAAACCACCGAAGAAAGGTAGTGCTATGCAGAAACTCGACGAGAAAGACTTGACGAAAACAAGTCGGACGAACAAGGCACAAAGGTTCCTTTCAACTACGAATTTTATTCAATAGAACACAAGAGGAGCAGCCCAAAATCTGTCTTACACGAGCTATGGCCTCCCTTGCTTATATAACCAGCCCAAAAGCCAACTCAAATAAAACTAGGACTCTAATCCTACTCAAATCACGAATCAAAACTTTCCATGACTGCTTACACTCTTCTATATGCAGATAGAAGCAATCTTAAGACTTCCAAACACCTTAAGAACGCATCCCACATTCTTAAAACAACTCAACTCCGTGATCCACACAAAATCCTATCATAACGATCTCAAATCTTTCCATATTTGAGCCAAAACCAACTCAGCCATAGCCTGAGTCCGTAACCTAGTCGGTTGTACCTTTCCGACCAATTCTTTACATCCATATCTCTTCATCATGCCTCGACACCATGTAGCCACGCCCATGCACTCCAGGCACATGCGAAAACACCTTCCAATGGTGTCCATGATACCTTCATATGCATTGTTCTTGATCCAAACATGTTGCATGACCTCCCGATCAACTCAACCATAATTCCTCCCGAACTTGGTTGTTGAACCTCATGTTCTCCCTAAGACTAGTTCAATGGATCCTGTCACCAGCTGTCGAAGTGTTAATGCGACACTTCCCCCGGATCTGCTAAGGAGCAGCCCACAGAGGTTCTTTGTTCGGCGGGGCTTAGGCCTCAATCAAGTGTTCTAGCGAAGGAGAGTATGAAATGGTGGTTTTTACATGGTTCAGGCTGCAAGGAGCATAACGCCCTACTCCATGGTGGGTGGTATTGCTAGTATGTGTTTATGCGTGTGTGATGTTTCGTTCCCTTGTAATGGTGGTGATCCGGGCCTTTTATAGACAAGGCCAAACACCTTACAAGTGGGGTCTTGTGGACCAACAGGTGGTCCCGGGGCGATCTTATCCTAAAGATCTATGGCTTCTTGCGTAAGCTTGCTCTGACCGAGGCAGTGAAGACTCGTCGTCTTGCCATCTCTCTTGTTAGTAGCCCACACGCCGTTGCTGACAGTGGCAGAAGGTGTCCAGTCGACCTGTCTTGTTGTCGTAAGTTACACACTTGGCCAAGTGGGATAGGCCTGCGGTGCCTTCAATGTGACGCGATTGGTCATAGCGGTCTCTGACCGTTGGCGTGCTCCGCGTTGGGCGCCAGAGGTGGGTGCACGTCTTCAATGCTTGTCTTGGGCAGGGCGCACCATCCCTTAACACCCGCATCTTACCATCCAGGGCGAGCCGTGGGGCACATGGCAGCGTTGAGGCTGCTCCCCGTTGGGGAGGTAAGACCTGGTCTTCCATGACGCGTGGAAGCTCCGGGGCTTCGTCAGAGGACGTGATAGCTCTGGGCCCTTTCCCTTGGGGTGCTGGTCCTAGCGCTCCATTCCATGTGGCTATACCGGGGCGCTACCCGAAGGTTGGGTGAGGTCCCGTCCCTACACGTGACATATGTGGAGCCTGTCACACCAGAGCGGCCAAGTCCCATCTCCAAGATTTACGTGCCAGCACCACAACTCGATCTTGAGGGAGGCAAAGTACTTGGCACCTACAGGACACATGGAGTATCCGAACGTGCCTTGGTGTCTTCATCCTGTGTGCAAGTACCCCGTCTGCAGGGTACCAAGAGCGGCCCCTGGGTCCACCTTGGGATGTGATGAAGAGCCCAAAGGTGGAGCCCTTTCCATGTTTTCCTGCACTATGCCTTGAATTCTGTCTTGGACAACTGAAGCGGTGGGCGCTTCTGGCAACGTCACCACGCGTCCTCTTCTGGTTGAGAGAATACGTCGATGGGATCTTTGCTTGCTGTAATATCTCTGTCTTCTGCGGTGCCCTTAACCGCGATGCTTCCCGATGCAGTTGTAGCACTTTTGCTCACTCTGCTGTAGTGGGAGTCGCTTCAGCGGCTTCCTCAGGCGGCTGACCGACTGGGCCAGTGCGTCAGAGCGGGGATGTAGGACCCGTTGTCATGGGTTCCGTGTGTCGAGCGATGCGGTCTGAACCTTCGATCGAGGTACTCAGGCGTCGCGGGGGTGATAAAAAAGGAAACCTCTGCTAGGGTGAAAGTTCCTTCCTTTACTCAAACCCCGCAGCCTAAGTTTTTGCCTTCTTCTTCGAGCGCTCGATACTTCATCACCCCTTAACCAAAGCTCTAACCTTAGCTTGCTCCAATGGCTTCCCTTCTGCCACCCTCTCGCCTTCAGTCGGCAGATAGCCTGTTGTCAATGCAGCGACTGCTTGGCTGGTTAGCAGCAGAGTGTGCATGGATGATCCGGTGCAGATCTCCCACACTTGAAGACCAGCGCGAGGACGAGACCGTCCTCTTCACCGCCTACGTGTCTGCGGGGTTGGGGCTTCTGCCATTGATATTCTTCCTCATAGTGCTAGAGGAGTACTGGCTGCAGCTTCACCATCTGTCGTCGTACTCCATTGCCCTGATCGCGGTGTTCGTCCACTTCTGTGAGGTGTTCATGGGATGCAAGACAACGGTGGAGATGTACAGGTTCTTCTTCGTGATGAAGACTATCGGAAAGAGGGAGACAACCCAGGTGGGTGTGTGAGACCTATGTGTGCTTAATACATTGTCTTTGACAATAAAATCTTTTGAATGCTGCCGTAACATCTTTTTAGTAAGGTCCGACTCTAGCTCTGAGCTTCTGCAAGGTCCGACAATAGATCTGACTTTCTTTGTCTAGGTCCGACATGTTTTTGGGTAGCTCCGGTGAGCTTTTTCTTTAGCTCTGGCATGTCTTTGATAGCTCCGGCATGTATTTGTTAAGCTCCGATATGTTTTGATAGGTCCGACTCATGTTGGTTAGCTTTGACATGTTTTTTTAGCTCCAGCTTTTGGGTTGACCAGTTCCGACTGGCTTTGGTAAGCTCTGGCGCTAGGTTGTACTAGCTTTAATTAGCTCCGGCGCTAGGTCCTACTTTCTTTGGTAAGCCCCGGTTCAAGGTCCGGTTAGCTTTGGCAAGATTCAGAGCTTGATCGCAATGTTCCTGCTTTTATTGTGAACTATCTCGAACTTGCTTTACATTGTTGGAAAGTTGCTTAGTAATCTTTTACTAAGTTTTTGATGTGTTTTGGTGGTTATGGATGATGTCGTTTTGCTATGGTTTGCAACATGCTTATGTGAGGTGCTCACGTAAGGTGTTCTGGTTTCAAAACTAACGACAGTCAAGCCAAGGATTTGTGCTCGGAAGTATTGGTTGTTTATTCATGTGCAGGTGTTGCTTGAGTTCAAAACATGGCTGGTGACGGGATCCATTGAACTAGACTTAGGGAGAAGATGAGGTTCAACAACCAAGTTTGGGAGGAATTGTGGTTGAGGTTATCGGGAGGTTGTGCAGCATGTTTGAATCAAGAACAATGCATATGAAGGTAGTGTGGACGTCGTTGGAAGCTGTTTGCACATATGGAAGGAGTGCATGGACGTGTCTACATGGTTCCGAGGCGTAATGAAGAGATGTGGACGTAAAAAATTGGTCGAAAGGTCCAACCGACTAGGTTATGGACTCAGGCTGCGGCTGAGTCAGTTTTGACTCAAATATGGAAAGTTTTGAGTTGTTTATGATAGGATTTTTTGTGGGTCACGAATTTGAGTTGTTTTAGGAATGTGGGATATGTTCCTAAGGTGTTTGGAAGTCTTAAGATTGCTTCTATCTGCGTATCGAAGAGTCATGAGCAGTTATAGAAAGTTTTGATTCGTGAACGGAGTAGGATTAGAGTCCTGATTTGAGTTGAGTTGGCCTTCGGGCTGGTTATATAAGCATGGGAGGCCAGAGCTCGCGGTCGGCGACTTTGGGGCTGTTCCTCTTATGGTTTGATCAATAAAATTCGTAGTTTGAAGGAACTTTTGTGCCTTGTTCATCCGACTTGTTCTAGACAAGTTTTTTCGTCGAGTTTGTGCACAGCACTACCTTTCTTCGGTGGTTTTATCAGAACTCGAGTTTTATAGATCTGATTGACGTGATTATTTTTGGGTTGTCTTCACAACTTGATTATATATCATCTGTCAAAATTTCACGGTCATTGGATTTGTGGTTTCTGATCTACACGAGTTTCTTTGCAGCGTTCCAGAACTGTTTTTCTCGGGTAGGACAAATTGATCTTTGTTCGATCTTTTGATCGTAACTTGAGTTTCTCTCAACGGATTTGAGTGATTCTTGTTGTGTTGTCTTCGTGACTTGATTTTATCTGATATCTTTCACATTTATAATGGGGAAACACACTTAGATTAGTCTTACACACGATTTCTTTAACATATCATTTTTCTGCCGAAGGGGTTGGGATTTAATTGTTTCTGCTGTGTAAGATTCTTAATGTACCATTCACCCCCCTATGGTAACTTTTCATGTGCTCTTCGATCCTACAATTGGTATCAGAGCCACAAGTGCTCTAATCTTTGTGATTTGGACGTTTTTTTGACTAATCATCATGGAGTAATACTTTGCCAAACCTTGCGTGTTTAGTGGTATTGATTTTTAGGTTTGGAAGGCATGTATAGAAGCCTTCATCCAGGCTCAAGGCTTCACAATATGGAAGAAGGTATACAAGCCTTACAAAGTGCCATCAAACGATCAAGTTACAGCTACAAATCTGAGAGATGTCGACAACAACAACAAGGCTCGAAACTTGATCATACAAAGATTAACTCAAAGCGACTTCGACCGTGTTGCACACCTCCGATCTGCATATGATGTGTGGAAAGCACTTTGTGACTACCACGAAGGATCCAACACGATCAAGGAGGTAAGGCAAGACATGTTCAAGAAAGAATACATGCACTTCGAGATGCAGCTCGGTGAGTCTATTGATGACCTTTTTTCTCGCTTTAATAAAATTCACAGCAACTTGCGTAGTGTCAATGTTAAATTTTCAGATGCTGAAAATGCTAGACAATTGTTAAGTGCATTAGTTATGTCATATTTGGAAATGAAAGTCACATCTATTCTTGAATCTACTGTCATGAGTAGACTTACTTTAGATGTGCTATATTCCAAGTTAAAAGCTCATGAAATTGACATAATATCACGTAAGAACCCCAACAAGTCTATTGCTTTTGTTTCTCAATGTGACATGCCTAGCTCCAGTCAATCTTCATCTTGTGGTACACTTGCTTTGTTGTCCTCTCTAACCCTTGAAAAGATTGAGGAGTTTCCAGAGGAGGAGCTAGTACTTCTCTCTACTAGGTTCTCAAAAGCATTGCAAAATGTGAGAACTAGAAGGAGAGGAAGCTTCGGACGTAAACGATGTTTCGAATGTGGTAAGACAGGACATATTCGTTCAGATTGCCCTAACCTTTCAGGTCCTACTTCCCGGGATGAAAAGCACACAAGGACGAAGCACTCCCGTGCAAAAGATACGAAGAAAAAGAAGGGTTTTACAGGACATCAATTGGTGAGCAGTTTTATCTCCGCACTTCAAGAACTTGGCTCAAGCGATGTTGACATTGGAAGTGACGAAGATGAAGATGATTCGACAAACTCGTGCTTCATGGCGGGCAAATCAAGATCAAGTATGGAGGATGCAGAACACAACAACGTCAATGAAGAGGTATGTCCTACTTGCAAAGAAATGTGTGATACTATTTCTCGTGCCACTATTATAGTTAAGAAAAAGCACAAAAAGCTTAGGGATAGTGCTGCTAAAATTGAATCACTAGAATCTGAGATCAACCATTTAAAAACTTTGATTCCTGGTGATGATGCATGTCCCTCATGTGATTTAATATATGAACAATTGTCCTCATTAAGAAGTGCGCACACCTCCACACTTGATAAACTTGAGTTAGAAATTGAAAAGAATAGAGAGCTCGCTGCACTTAATGATAAAAACTTGAAATATGCTAGCTGTTCTACATTTTATTTGCATTGTTCTACATGTGATGATCTTGATAAGAAACTATAAGATGTTATGAATGAAATTTCTATATTAAACAATGCTTTACGTTCTCATGAAGTTAAATATTGTTCCAATTGCAAATTAAAAGGAAAAACTTCATGTGAAAATTGCCTTGATCTGTCCAATAAACTTGATAACATGCATAGGACATTAGATCGGTTTTGTAATGGGAATAAGAATCTAAACTTGCTGCTGAATTCTTCCAATTCTTGCAATGATAAAACTGGTTTAGGTTTTGATTCTCATGCTCATGCTAGGGCACATCCACCTAAAATTGTAAGAACATTAGGAAGTAGTTTGATTCAAACAGTTCCTAAACAAAAAGAAGTGGTTTTCAAATCTGCAGGAGTGTTGTCTCATTCGGTGTCAAATAAAAATGTTGTTTGCTCATCTTGACATGAACACAAAGTTAAACTTCATTGCACCTACTATGGTAAAGATGGTCATGTCATAGATTTTTGTTATAGACTAGCTAAACAACAGAAAAAGGAAAGAATAATGGCTAGATCTTATAACTTTCATGCAAAATTTGCTGCACTTGCTAAACTGAATGATAGGAACATGCAATCTGCTGTAATGAGTCAAAAACATGCAAAGTTTGCTCCCAAACCTACTGTTTTTCGAGATACGCATGTAACATCTCATAGGACAGCAGTTGGGTACAAAAATCCTCAAGCTTTGGCTCATAAACCTGTTGTTTTATCTCAGCTTTCGCGTGTTATTCCTTCTTGACGTCATGTGACTCAATACTGGATTCCTAAATGCCTTTTGACTAACCCCATTATTGAGTCATCGATGTATTGTTCTTCTATGTAGTTTACACGCTTTGGGAAGGAGAATATTTCGATTGTGGATTCAGGTTGCTCATGCCACATGGCCGGTAACAAAGAATGGTTCTCCTCCCTCTCTTTTGTGTCACGTGTAGAGAATGTTACTTTTGCCAATAATTCTTCAACTCCTATAATTGCTAAGGGTTCAGTTAGAGTAAATAATCACTACACTTTGAAGGATGTGGCACTTGTTAAAAATTTGAAATACAACTTGCTTTCTGTTTCACAACTGCTAGATGAAAATCTAGAAATTATTTACGCTAAAAATTGCTGCAAAGTTGTAAATTCAATTAGTGAGCTTATTTTTAACATGTCTCATTTGAAGGAGTTTTTAAAGCTGATTTTGATATGTCTTCCTCTAAGCATAGGTGTCTAGTTGCTAATGATTCAAAGGATTTATATTTTTGGCATCGTAGACTTGGTCACGTAGGCTTTGATCATCTAACGCGTGTTAGTGCTCTTGATCGCATACGTGGGCTGCCTAAGCTTAAAGGGGACAAAGAAATTGTGTGATCTTCTTGTAGACATGCTAAGATGGTTGCATGTTCACATACTCCTCTCAAAATGATCATGACAACTGAACCGGGTCAACTTTTGCACCTTGACACCGTAGGACCTTCACGCATTCAATCCTTCGGAGGTAAATGGTATGTTCTTGTGATTGTTGATGATTATTCTAGGTACTCTTGGGTTTATTTTATGGCATCTAAGAATGAAGATTTTAGTCACTTTAGAACTTTATTTCTTAGATTATCAATTGATCACCCAAGATCCTTAAAAGCAATTATAAGTGATAATGGAACTGAATTTAAAAATCGATCTTTTGATCACTTTTGTGCTGAAAATTGAATAGATCATCAATTTTCTTCACCATATATACCTCAACAAAACGGTGTTGTAGAAAGAAAGAATAGAACCTTAATTGAGATGGCTAGGACTATGCTTGATGAATATCAAACTCCTAGGAAATTTTGGGCTGATGCGATTGCAACTGCCTGTTATGTCTCAAAACATGTTTTCTTGTGCGCTATGCTAGGTAAAACACCATATGATCTCCAATTTGGACATAGGCCTAGTGTTACACACTTTTGAGTCTTTGGATGCAAATGCTTTGTTAAGAAACATGGTAATCTTGATAAATTTGAACCTAGATCCATTGATGGCATGTTTCTTGGTTATCCATCTCATACTAGAGGCTACCGTATGCTTTTACTTGACACTAACAAAATTGTGGAGACTTGTGAGGTGTCTTTTGATGAAGCTAGCCCAGGAACTAGCTCAAACATTGCATGTCCAGATCCATATCCGCAGAGGGAGAGCATTTTCGTTGAAGATGAGGAAGAGGTGGAGTTGCTGCCCAAAAATTCAGCAGCTAATGACATTGTTCCAACTCCTGATTTTGATTCACAGCTAGCACGGACGACCACCATTGCTGGTCCAGATCCTCCTCAAGTCACAATCTCATTGATTTGTGATGAACATGAAGAAGAAGCTTGTGAAGTGTCCACTCCCCTCCGGATTCTCAAAAGTCATCCTCCACAACAAATTATTGGAAGCTTGCACAAACGAGTCACACGGTCCAGGTTTTGCAATCCAAACTCTCATGCTCATTCTGCTTTTGTTGCTTCTTTTGAATCCAAAGATATATCACACCCACTCACTAATGAATCTTGGACTATTGCCATGCAAGAAGAGTTAGAAATTTTGAAAGAAATAATGTTTGGAAACTTGTTCCTACACCTCAAGGTCACAATTTAATTGGAACTAAATGGGTGTTTAAAAATAAAAAAAGTGAGGATGGGGTTGTGGTTAGGAATAAGGCTAGGTTGGTTGCTCAAGGATTCACTCAAGTTGAAGGTCTAGATTTTGATGAAACTTTTGCTCTTGTTGCTAGATTAGAATCCATAAGAATTTTGTTATCTTTTGCTGCATCTAAAGGTTTAAGCTTTATCAAATGGATGTTAAAAGTGCTTTTCTCAATGGCTACATAGATGAGGAGGTTTATGTCAAACAACCACCGGGTTTTGAAAATTCAGATTTTCCTAATCATGTTTACAAACTGTCCAAAGCCTTGTACGGTCTCAAACAAGCCCCTAGAGGTATGATAGGTTAAAAACATTCTTACTTGAAAAGGGGGTTTACCATGGGCAAGGTTGATAAAACTCTTTTTGTGCTTAAGCATGGCAATGACTCATTATTCGTTCAAGTGTATGTGGATAATATTATTTTTGGTTGTGCTTCTCATGATCTTGTGTCCAAGTTTTTAGCAATGATGAGTTCCGAATTTAAAATGAGTATGATGGGTGAACTCACTTACTTTTTGGGGGTGCAAATCAAGCAAACCAAGGAGGGTACGTTTGTGCATCAAACGAAGTATACAAAAGACCTCCTAAGGCGCTTCAACATGGACAAAAGCAAGCCTCTTTGGACACCAATGGGAACAGCAACAACACTTGAACTTGATGAAGATGGTGAACCCGTGGATCAAAAAGAATATAGAACCATGATCGGATCACTTTTGTACCTCACAACATTAAGACCGGACCTACAATTCAGCGTATGTCTTTGTGCATAATTTCAATCCTCCCCACGTGCTTCACATCGTCAAGCCGTCAAAAGGATTCTCAGGTACTTACATGGAACTCAAGAATTTGGCAATTTTCTTTCTTCGTCCTCAACCGTTACTTTGAAAGCTTTTTCCGATGGTGATTTTGGGGGTTGTAGGATTGATAGGAAAAGTACTTCGGGTGCTTGTCATTTTCAAGGTAATTCACTTGTTGCATGGTTCTCTAGAAAAAAAAAAGTTCAGTTGCACAATCCACCGCCGAATCTGAATATGTAGCTGCTGCAAATGCTTGTTCACAAATTCTTTGGATTGTTCAAACACTTAAGGACTATGGGGTTGATCTAGATAGTGTTCCACTGTTTTGTGACAACACTAGTGCTATTTGCATTGCTAAAAACCCCGTGAAACATTCTAGAACTAAGCACATTGACATTAGGTATCACTTTCTCTGTGATAATGTTAAAAAAGGAAACATTGTGCTTCACCATGTAGATACCGAACAACAATTGGCTTACATTTTTACAAAACCTTTGGATTTCACTCGTTTTTATTACATTCATAGTGAAATAGGGATTATGCATCCTCATGGCTTAAATTGAGGGGGAGTTTTGAAACTTGGGAAGTTTATGTGTGAATCTGAACATAAAGTAATATAAGCACATTATATCATACAGATATGACTTTGTGAATCCTTTTACATGCTGAAAGTTCTTACTATATTACTCGTGTTATACATTTTGTAGTTTTTGCCATGTCTAGTAATTGGAATAATTACTTACACTAGATCTGGTCATGGTCGAACTTTCTTGCTGTTTTGAACTTGTTGCATGCTCACAAGTGCTTTTAATCATAAAGAATTAATCAAGTAATCAACTCACATGTTGAGTTTTTATGAACAAATGTAAATAGAGAAAAGATGAAGAGAATATGCATGCATCGCACTTCTTCTTTTCAGATGGCTTATCATTGCACTTAGATATGAACTCGGAAGAAGTTGTGTATGACTAAAACCATGTCCTTAAGCTTCTGATTGTCAAATGACATAGGCTTGGCTTGGTTGGTTAGAATAAGGCAGATGCGCATATAATCTCTTGCAAATATCATATGATAAAATTTTGTGCATTGAAAAATAATAAAATGCTGCAACAAGTGTCATGCTTTTAGTTCTTGAAATAGTTAAGTTTGTGAGATCATGACTTGCTTAAATTGGAAATTACATTTGATCTCTAGCATGGCTTACACTACTTTATGTATTTCATTGATGTCATAGTGTAAGTTACTTGATACTATGACTTGGATGAGCTTTGTTTTATATGCATATGTTATAATATGCTCATAACAATTAAAATTTCTCTTTTCAACCTTGCTGAATGCATTGTCAAAGGGGGATAGATAATATGGTGGATTTTTAAAGATAAGTATGCAAGGGGGAGAAATATGTGTAGGGGGAGAAATTTATTTCTATCTCATTTGATTTTTCTATCTCATTTGATTTTCAAAAAAGGGGTAGAAATTGTTCTCAAAACTTTTCATGCCAATGTTTGGATTTTAAATGGTTTTGCCAATGCATTTATCAAGGGGGAGATTGTCAGACCTATGTGTGCTGAATACATTGGCTTTGACAATAAAAGTTTTTGAATGCGGCCATAACATCTTTTTAGCAAGGTCCAACTCTAGCTCCGAGCTTCTGCAAGGTCCGACAATAGGTCCGACTTTCTTTGTCCAGGTCTGACATGTTTTTGGGTAGCTCCGGTGAGATTTGTCTTTAGCTTCGGCATGTCTTTTATAGCTCCGACATGTCTTTGTTAAGCTCTGATATGTTTTGATAGGTCCGACTTATGTTGGTTAGCTCCGATATGTTTTTCAAGCTCCGTCGTTTGGGTTGACCAGTTCCGACTGGCTTTGGTAAGCTCTGGTTCTAGGTTGTACTAGCTTTAATTAGCTCTGGCGCTAGGTCACTCTAGCTTTGGTAAGCTTTGATTCAAGGTCCGGTTAGCTTTGGCAAGATTCAGAGCTTGATTGCAATGTTCCTGCTTTTACTGTGAATTGTCTCGAACTTTCTTTACATTGTTGGAAAATTGCTTAGTAATCTTTTACTAAGTTTTTGATGTGTTTTGGTGGTTATGGATGATATCGTTTTGCTATGGTTTGCAACATGCTTATGTGAGGTGCTCACGTAAGGTGTTGTGGTTTCGGAACTAACGAGAGTCAAGTCAAGGATTTGTGCTCGGAAGTATTGGTTGTTTATTCATGTGCAGGTGTTGCTTGAGTTCAAGACATGGCTGGTGACGGGATCCATTGAACTAGTCTTAGGGAGAAGATGAGGTTCAACAACCAAGTTCGGGAGAAATTGTGGTTGAGTTGATCGGGAGGTTGGGCAGCATGTTTGAATCAAGAACAATGCATATGAAGGTATTGTGGACGTCGTTGGAAGATGTTTGCACGTATGAAAGGAGTGCATATACGTGGCTACATGGTTCCGAGGCATGATGAAGAGATGTGGACGTAAAAAATTGGTCGGAAAGGTCCAACCGACTAGGTTATGGACTCAGGCTGCGGCTTAGTCGGTTTTGACTCAAATATGGAATGTTTTGAGTTGGTTATGTTAGGATTTCGTGTGGGTCACGAATTTGAGTTGTTTTAGGAATGTGGGAGACGTTCCTAAGGTGTTTGGAAGTCTTAAGATTGCTTCTATCTGCGTATAGAAGAGTCTTGAGCAGTTATAGAAAGTTTCGATTCGTGAACAAAGTAGGATTAGAGTCCTAATTTGAGTTGAGTTGACCTTCGGGGTGGTTATATAAGCAAGGGAGGCCAGAGCTCATGGTAGACGACTTTGGGTCTGTTCCTCTTATTGTATCAATAAAATTCGTAGTTTAAAGGAACTTTTGTGCCTTGTTCGTCAGACTTGTTCCAGACAAGTTTTTCTCCTCGAGTTTCTGCACAGCACTACCTTTCTTTGGTAGTTTTATCAGAACTCGAGTTTTACAGATCCAATTGACGTGATTCTTTTTGAGTTGTCTTCACAAGATGATTATCTATCATCTGTCAAAATTTCACGGTCATTGGATTTGTGGTTTCTGATCTACACGAGTTTCTTTGCAGCATTCCAGAACTGTTTTTCTCGGGTAGGACAGATTGATCTTTTTTCGATCTTTCGATCGTAAATTGAGTTTCTCTCAACGGATTTGAGTGATTCTTGTTGTGTAATCTTCATGACTTGATTATCTCTGATATCTATCACTTTTGTCATGGTAAAACACGCTTAGAATAGTCTCACACATGATTTCTTTAATAGATCGTTTTTCTGCCGAAGGGGTTGGGATTTGATTGTTTCCGCTGCGTAAGATTTCTTAATCTACCATTCACCCCCCCTCTGGTAAATTTTCACGTGCTCTTCGATCCTACAGGGTCCTTACTACTTTTGTCACCGGGACAAGACCTCCCATTACTACATTCCTTTGCTCAAAGGGGGGAAGTGGAAGACTTGGAGGTAAGATTGGGCGATCGTGCGGGTTGAGGCCCATCCAACACTGAAGATGCCTTCTGAAGGTCCAGCCTCTGATCCCACCACCTGGGAAGCCTTCAAGGGGTTGATGAAGGAGTATACGCTGATATTGAGGAGGATCAAGTCCCTGGCGCGCAAAGGCATGACCTCCCTGATGGTGCTGGCCGACTTCTTGCACCGCCACACCGCCCCTCTCAAGAATCGCTGGTACGAGGCCTGGCATTACGTCGGCACCTCTGATCGGTGCTGGTTGGATCTGGAAGACCCCACTCCGGAGGTGTTGTAGGGATTTTTGAAGGTCGTGACCTCCGACACGGTCGACGACGAGCACATCTCCATCTCGGATGACTGCCAACCACTCTTCATGACTCTGGAATTGAGATACGAACTGTTGAGCTCGATGCCAGAGGTTAATGTGTTCGGTGTTACTCGCCTACACCCCAAGAAGGCATCTGGGGCTTCTGCGGTCTTGGCGTGGTGCTGCGTCATGACGCAACCAAGGTCAGAGTCTTCCTCCCGTTCTTCTCAAAGGGCGGAGGTAGGGCCCCCAACATCTTCTGTCAGGCTGGAAAGCAGCCAACAAGCGTTCTTGCCCTCTGGTGTGGGTTTCACTACTACTGCGTCGAATAGGCGGAAGCTGACACACGAGGACGGTACCACCATCTTCCCTCACGATGGGGCCGGTGCGGCTGTTGCTTCCGTCATCGACTTGGTTTTTGACTCCAGTGGTGGTTCTGGTTCTGGAGGAGGCGCAGAGGGGTCTGCGCAGGTGGCCACACCAACGCAGGTTGATCAAGAGCGGGTGCCAGAGATGGCGGCGTCGGTCTTGTCATCAGGTCCCAGCGACCTTGATCTACCACGTGGGGCGGAAGGCAAGGGTCATTGGAGCAGCCCATCTCGCCGGTAAGACACAAGCTTCCTTCTCTACTACTTCTCTTCTTTCTTCATTCTGACGGAGTTTTATCTTGGCTTCTCAGGGCATCGTGAGCCGACTTGGTTCCCTGGTGCTTCCAGGAGTGGGCTTGATAACCCCTACCCCTCCCAGAGCTGGGACGGGGTCTACCGCGCCGCATCCAATGCCTGAAGGTGCGTCAGCCTTAGGTGACATTGATGTCTCTGCCCCTTCATCCGTCGAGGCAAGAGGGACAGAGGTGATACCGGGCGAGGAAGTGCCAAGCGAGGGGGTGCCCAGCGAGGGGGTGCCTAGCGAGGACGTGCCCGACGAGGAGGCGGCTACCTTGGTCGTGGAGGCTTCTCTTGGCGGAGCTGACCCACTATTGTTGGAGCGGCAGTGATGCCTGATGTCATTGGCACACAAGAAGGCAACTCACCACCGGCAGCCTGTGATGCTCTTGCAGCAGAGGGGGGGGGGGGCTTCAGCTCCAGGCAGTGGCGCGAGAGTTCTTCAAGCTCCAGCCGGAGAACCATCTGTTCCACAGGCGCTGGTGTCTGCCGTTGCGTCGACAGGAGGGGCAGAGGGGCAATCATCTGTGGCAACAGTCACGCCAATCCCTCTTGCCGATGCTGTTGCTGCGACCCAGTCCGTCTTGCACCAGACGCAGGCTACTGTCGCCCGAGAGTGGGATCAGCTTGCGGAGGAGCGGCGCTTGGTGAAGGTGGTCAACGCCAAGAACAAGGAGCTTGAGGTGAAGGCCTTGAAGGCCCATGCTGCAGCCGATGCCCGCCTAAAGCAATGTGAGGATCAGCAGTTGGAGTTGGTTTGCCGCAAAGTTGCCATTGCCGACACGGAGCGGGACTTTGTGGTGAAGGAGGAGGAGGTCTCCCGTAGCATGGAGGAGAAATGCCAGGCTTTGCAGGACTTGGATCTCGCCATCAAGCACCAGGAGGACGATCTGGAGCACTGTGCTCGGGAGCTTGCCGACCAGGAGGAGACAGAGAGGCAGAGAGCCTCCAGGCCTCCCGTGCGACCAAACCCCAAGGGGTCTGGGACTTTCTGTCCTGTGCTGGGGTGGTGTTGGAACCCCTCGGCCTTGGCCCCATGCCGTGCGGGGAGCCGCCTCATGGGGTGGCCGAGCTACTGCGAGCTTTGGACTCCCTATGCTTAATGTAGGGGATGGTGAACACTATCCTTGTGAGGCGGCTAGAGGTCGAGGGAAAGGAGCTGGCTGAGCTGGTGGCTTCCCATGTCTTGGTGTGCTTCCGAAGCTAGTAACTGATGATCCCGCTGGAGCCGGTGGAGAAAGGCCCCCTTGATGACCGAGAGGAAGAGGCAAGAGCCGAAGTCCAGGACCTTGCCAAGCAGGTGGCCTCTTTGTTCCAACGAGGTTGAGGCTGGCGGCACCCAGGCGGAATGCTTTTTTGTATCCACGGATGACCCCCTTGTGTAAATAACTGTTTATGAATTTGAATCCATGTTGTTTTGCCTGTTGGTTTGTCATGTGCTTCTAAATTGTTGTCCCAATTCCTTCTCTGTGTAAAGTCTTGAAGAGCTTTTGTTGATGCCGTTAGCTTTTTAGAGGCCAACGCTTTCACAGTTGACACGACCAATTTGTTGCTAATTGACGTCCTGCCTATGGAAACCCCCCTTAGAGCCCCCCCTAGTAGGCATGGCCAGATTGTTGGGTACGCCCACCACTTGAGCGCAGGATGTCTTCGGCTGGCCCCCAACAGAATGGGGGAGCATGAGTGACCGGTCTCGGCAAGTCCCTTTCGGGAGCACCGCACTTTTCCTAAGTGTTGTCATTGAGGGTAGGCTCCCTGGGAGGTGCCTGAGCTGGTTTCTCCGGCGTTGCCCTCCATTGTCACGAAGTCATCGACGGTAGGCCCCCTGGGAGGTGCCAGAGCTGGCTGCTCCGGCGTGGCTCTCCATCATCGTGAAGTCATCGACGATAGGCCCCCTGGGAGGTGCTGGGGCTGGATGCTCTTGCATCATCCACCATCATCGTAAGGTCGTCGATAGCAGGCTTCTGGTGTACGGGATACCACAAGAGAACCTTGTCAGCAACAAGAGTGGGGCAGGAGAGTATACTCACTTATCAGCACTTGTTGTTGTCATCAACATGCTTGGACATCGACGGTAGGCCCCTTGGGTGATGCCGGAGGTGGATGCTTCCGATGTCGCCCACCATCATCATAGATTCATCAATGGCAGGCCCCTTGGAAGGTGTCAGGAGCTGGATGCTCCAGCGTTGCCAACCATCATCGTAGATTCGTGGACGGCAGGACCATGCCAAAGCTGGATGCTCTGACGTTGCCCACCATCGTCGTAGATGCGGGCGACAGGCCCCCTGGGAGGTGCCAAAGCATGGTGCTCCGGTGTCATCCACCATCGTCACATAGTCGTCGACAGTAGACCCCCTGGGAGGTGCCAGAGCTGGTTGCTCCAGCATCGCCTGCCATCATGGTAGATGCATCGACGGCAAGCCCTTGGTTACATGATAGAGCAAGAGAACCTTTTTAGGAACAAGAGCAGGGCAAGAGAGTGCACTCACTTATCAGCGCTTATTTTCGTCATCAACATGCTTGGACGTCGACAGCAGGCCCCTTGGGTGATGCCGAAGCTGATTGCTTCCAGCGTTGCTCATCATAGTAACCTGCTCTGTATGTCCTACACACATAACATTTGTGCATATTGTTTGCTTGTCGGTGATCTTTTCCTATCTTTTTTAGCTTTGTCATGTCTTACAGTCCTGGACCGGTACGCGGGGTTTGGGTAATTTAGTGCGTTAGCGCCTGAGACCCAGCTCCCACCTTATTCGAGGTGTGAGTGTCCTGGCCCTCAATACTTAGCCGTAGCACTGGGAGGCAAAGCATGCATGCTTAGGGTACAAGACTGGGCCAAGCAGCCAGCACACTCTGGACCTCCAGGTCAGCATAGGCCTTTCGTGGGAGACCATTTTGCACCACAGGACCCCAAGTAAGGGGGTAACCACGATGTCCCAGGACACTTTGCGGGTACCTCAAAGAAGTCTGCCTTCAGTGCATAACTCTACTATGGATGATAGAAAAAATTTCACAAGGCATATGAAGATAATATACGAAAGAACGAAACTAGTCTGATTGGTCACAAAATTAATCAGGTAATTAAGTGAGCATTAGATAAAGCACATGGAAAGACAATGACTTTTTCAAATTGAAATTCATAGGAGAGGACTGGCTTGACAATAAGGCAACTACCCACTCCGGTCGGCAAGGTAGGCAGAGTGTTCATGCTTGGGGTACGAGATCAAGCTAAACGGCTGACCATTCTTGACCTGGCCCCCCAGAGCTTGGATGTCCTATGTGCCGTTACTTGACACCATGACACCCTACACTGTCATACTATTTATTCTTAGGGATAGAACTTACGGAGGTGCTCTATGTTCTAGGACTTGGGGAGGGGCTCTCCTTCTTCTGTGGCCAGGCGGACACACCCAGGGAGGGATAGTTGCGTTACTCGGAAGGGCCCCTCCCAGCTGGGGGAGAGTTTGTGCGACCCTTCTCGAGAAAGTATGCGCCACAGCACCAGGTCACTTGTATGGAGCTCTCTACTCCGCACGAACCGCTCCTGGTAGCGCCTCAGCGCCTGTCAGTAGCGTGCATTTCGGATGGTAGTGTGCCAACTTGATTCATCGATGATGTTGCATCTTCTCGTCGGAGCTGGTCCTGTGAGGCTTCATTGAACGCTCGTACTTGTAGTGAGGCCACTGCGATCTCTGGAGGGAGGACGGCCTCAGCCCCATACACCAGGACGAAAGGTGTTTCCCTAGTGGCGCGACTGGGTGATGTCTGGCTTGCACAAAGTGCGCAGGGGAGTTTGTTGACATACTTGGAACCATGCTTGTCCAGGTTGTTATACGTGCGCGTCTTGAGGCCCCTGAGGATATCAGCATTGGCCCTTTCACTTGGCTGTTGCTCTTTGGATGTGCCACAAATGAATAACAAACTTGGACACCAAGGTCTTCACAGTAGTCCTGGAAAGCTGCACTGGTGAATTGGGTCCCGTTGTTAGTGATGATCCTGTTCGGGACCCCAAACCTGTAGACAATCGACTTGATGAACTTGACTGCGGACTCCTTGTTGATGTTGATCACTAGGCTACCTCGGTCCATTTGGTGCACTTGTCTACAACGATGTAGAGGAACTGGTACCCTCCGACTGCCCTAGGGAAGGGTCTCAGGATATCCAGCCCCCAGACCACGAAAGACTGGGAGGGCGGGATCATTTGCAGTGTCTACACTGGGGTGTGAATTTGCGTGGCGTGGAACTGACACGCATTGTATCTCTTGACGAGCTTGATGGCGTCTTGTAGTGTTGTTAGCCAGTAGAAGCCATGCCGGAAGGCTTTGCCAACCAGCGTGCGGGAAGTTGCGTGATTCCCACAGTCTCCATCATGGATCTTTGCGAGCAAGTCGCAACCTTCCTCCCGAGTTATGCACCATAGCAGCATGCAGTGGGCGCCACGCCGATAGAGGTCAGCTTCTACAAGCGTGTAGCACTTCGCCATCCTCACGATCCTCTTAGTGGATACTGGATCCTCCATGAGGATGTTTTCCTTCAGATAGTACCAGATCTCCGTGATCCATGCATCGGGTCTATCCTGAGCTTCTAGATCTTGGGTGCCGGGTAATCTGGGGTCCCCGGTGATGCACAAGAACCTCGGTGGGCCCCATGGTTGTAGGGCCTCCGTGGTTGCCAGCTCTGTGGTGCTGGGCTCGCCTTCTTTGTTAGGCCCCACAGGCCTAGCAGTTGACTGCACCAACCTCCTGCCGAAGACCCCTTCACGGATCGGGGCCCTCGTGGACACCATGGTTTACAAGGCATCGACAATGGAGTTGTCAGTGCGTGATACATGGCAGAGGTCCAAGGCCTCGAAACTAGCTTCCAACTTCTTGACATGTAGCAGGTACGCTGTGAGCTGAGGGTCGTTGCAGCATCACTCTCCCTGAACGTGCTTGATGGTCAGCTCGATGTCTCCCTTGACCAGCATCTGCTAGACACTGAGACCCTGCACAGCTGTTAGTCCGAAGATGATGGTCTCGTAATCCGCCATGTTGTTGATCACCTTGAAGTCGAGGTGCACTGCATACTTGGACTGCTCCCCTATTGGAGAGGTGAGCAGTACACTGGCCCTGGCCCCTTGCTTCTGCGAGGATACATCGAAGAAGAGTGTCCTGCGAGGTCCAGTAAGCACTGGTGCTCTAGGCTCTGGCTCACTGATTTCTCGGCCCCCTAGGTGTCTTGGTGAAGGGGTCCACTCAACAACGAAGTCTGCCAAGCTTGGCTCTTGATTGCATGCCGCGGTATGAAGTCGAGCTCAAACTCCGCCAGTTCGGCCGCCCATTTGGCGATATTGCCTGTTGTGTTGGGTCTGCGCAACACTGCCCCTAGCGGGAATGAAGTCACCGATGAGACTCTATGTGCCTGAAAGTAATGGCGGAGCTTTCTCAATGCAATTAGCACCGCATAGAGCAGCTTGTGCACTTCAAGGTACCTTGTTTTTGCTTCATGTAGGACTTCGCTGATGAAGTAGAATGGGCGTTGGATGGTTCGTGATCTCGGAGAAAGTGGCACATCCTCTTCTATCTGCTCCGGGCCTAGGGACTCCATGTCTCCAGGACCTGGTGCATCCTTTGGTGGCTGTGACCCAAAGGCTCCTCGATCTCTGGGGCCCCCTAGGGGGACCCGGTTATCCTTTGGGGGCTGGGACCCAGAGGATCCATGCTCTCCGGGGCCCCCTAGAGGGACCTGAACCTCCTCCGGGGGCTGGGATTGAAAGGTTTCTTGCTCTCGGGGGCCCCCTAGGGGGACCCGTACCTCCTCTCGGGGTTGGGACCCAGAGGCTTCTTGCTCTTCGGGGCCCCCTAGGCGGACATAGACCTCCTCTAGGGGCTGGGACCTAGAGGTTTCTTGCTCTTCGGGGCCCCCTAGGGGGACCAGGACCTCGTTTGGGAGCTAGGACCCAGAGGTTTCTTTGTTGTCGGGGCCCCCTGCGAGCTCCAAGCCATGGGGCTCAGAATCAGCAGCAGGGGCCCCTTCCGTCCGTCGGGGCTGTTGGAGGCTGGCCCGCTCTGCAACCAAAACCATACTTACCACCACTGTTGTGGCAGTGATGTAGAGGTACAGGGGCTCCTTAGGACCTTATCGGCAGCATCGTCAGCTGCTGCTTCAACTCACAGAATGCCTTCTCCACTTCCTCGGTCCAGACGAATGGTCTGGACTGTCGCAAGAGCATGAAGAATGGGAGGGCCCGCTCAGCCAGCCTAGAGATAAACCGACTGAGCACTGCCAAGCACCCTGTAAGCTTGTGCACGTCCTTGATGCGGGCTGGAGGCCTTATCAGCTCCACCGCCTTAATCTTCTCCGGGTTGGCCTCAATCCCTCGGTGTGAGACCAAGAAACCGAGGAGCTTCCCAGCTTTGACTCCGAACATGCTCTTGTTGGGGTTGAGCTTCGTGCGTGTGGTCCGCAATCTATCAAAGACTAGGGCGAGGTTTTCTAGCAGTGATTTATGTGTCTGGATCTTAACTACAATGTCATCGACATATACCTCTACCAGGTCCCAAATGAGGTCCCCAAGTGTTTTATGCATGGCACGTACAAAGGTGGGGAGGGCATTCTTAATACCGTAAGGCATGGAGACATAGAAGAAAGGCCATCTACGATTATAAATGCAGTATGTTCTTCGTCCTCTCTAGACATTGGGATTTGGTGAAACCCTAAGTAGGCATTTAGAAAGCACAGAATATCGCATCCCGAGGTTCAATCTACGATTTGATCTATACTAGGTAGAGGGAAAGGATCTTTAAGACATGCCTTGTCGGGGTTGGTGTAGTCGATGCACATTCGGAGCTTACCGCCAGCCTTGGGGACAACAACAGGATTGGACAGCCATCTTGGATGGTGGACCTCCAGTATGAAGCCAGCATTGAGTAGCTTTTTGATCTCTTAATGGATGAAGTTATGACGCTCGATGGACTGCTTACGGGGCCTCTGTTGTTGTGGCCGACCGTCGGGGTAGATCTTCAGACGGTGCTCGATCACTTCCCTGGGGATGCCTGGCATCTGCGATGGTTGCCACGCGAAGACGTCAACGTTAGCTCGCGAGAAAGCGGTGAGCGCTAATTCCTGCTCGTTGTCCAGGCTCCCAGCGATACGGGTGGTCTAAGAAGCATCAGAGCCAATCTAGATTGTCTTGATGGGCACGTCGTCGTCGTCGGAGGGCTGCACTTGTGGTGCAGCGGCGTGACTGTGCGCGCGTGGGTCTGGCAAAAGCTTACTTGACCCATCATCGCTCGGGACAGGTTCTGGAGCCATTGGTAGCGCTTGGAGCTTCTCCAAAGCCGTCACTGCAGCAACACGATCTTCGCAGATCTTGAGGACGCTGGAGGATGTAGGCATCTTGAGAACGATGTAGCCGTAGTGGGCTACAACCATAAACCGCTACAGGGCTAGCCTGCCGATAATGGTGTGGTAGGGGAGGCTAACCTCCACGATGTCGAATTGGATATTCTCCATCCTGAAGTTCTCGGGTGTCCCGAGGGTCACCCGGAGGTGGATGCAGCTGTACGGAATAACACTCTCCGGTCCTACTCCCGAGAGTGGTCTAGATAGGGTGAGCTTGGACACAGGGATCTTCAGCTTGTCAAAGGCCGCACGGTTGATGAGGTTGAGGCCAGCTCCACCATCTAAAAGGACGTGGTAGAACTTTATGCTGGCAATGGTGGGGGCGACAAGGAGGGGCAGCTGCCTGGCTCCCGCTATGTTCTAAGGGTAGTTGAAGGTGTCAAAGCTGATCGGCGTCTCCATCCATCTGTGATGCGGCGCCGGGGCATGTGTAGAGGCTGTTGAAGCCATTGCCCGATGCAGGGTCTTGATCGTATTCCTGGATGTGGGTTCCCAAGATCCTCCATAGATGACGTGGAGTGCTTTGCGACGTTCGTGGTTGCTGTTGAGATCGAAGTTCACAGCCTGGTGGACCGTTTCCACGGCACGTTCTGGTCTTTGGAACTCCATCTCCACGTCTTCATTGACTCACCGGTCGACCTCTTGTGGCCTGATCTTTCCGTTACTCAAAGGCTTGATGAACATCATGATGGTGAAAACGCTACCACTTTTGTGATGGAAAAAGCCCATACCTGGTGCGCCAAATGTCGAAGTGTTAATGCGACACTTCCCCCATATCTCCTAAGGAGCAGCCCGCGGAGGTTCTTTGTTCGGCGGGCTTAGGCCTCAATCAAGTGTTCTAGCGTAAGAGAGTATGACATGGTGGTTTTTACGTGGTTTGGGACGCAAGGAGCGTAACACACTACTTCACGGTGGGTGGTATTGCTAGTATGTGTGTGAGATGTTTCGGTCCTTTGTAACGGTGACGGTCCGGGCCTTTTATAGACAAGGCCAGACGCCTTACAAGTGGGGTCCTGGGGCTCGAGAGGTGATCCTAAAGATCTATGGCTTCTCGCGTAATCTTGCTCTGACCGAGGCAGTGAAGACTCTCTGTCTTGCATCCTCTCTTGTCAGTAGCCCATGCACCGTTGCTGACGGTGGTAGAAGGTTTCCCGTCGGCCTGTCTTGTTGTCGCAAGCTACCCACTTGGCCACGTGATATAGGCCTGCGTTGCCTTCACTATGACACGATTGGTCATAGCGGTCTCTTGCCGTTGGAGTACTCCGCATTGGGCACCGGAGGATGGTGCGCGTCTTCAATTCTTGTCTTGGCACTGTGACACCCGGTTCTGAAAATGAACCAATCGTAATGCATGTGTGCCCAGGATGTTTAACAAACATACACAAGTGTTTCACAATTGATAAACATATACAAACCATGTCTCGAATAATAATACTTATAATAGTACCTTATTACAAACCAAATAGGCTCGATTACAAGCTCTAATGGAACTGCAGCGGAAAACCTATACACGAAATAATTCCACTCCAAAGGAAAGTTTGACGGTAACACGCGCCTAGTACTCCTCAAAATCCTCCTGTTACACCACCTGGTCGCCTACGTCTAGATTTGGTGGGGGAATAGCAAGGGTGAGCACATGTCGTACTCAGCAAGTTGGGGAAAGTATGGCATGTAGCTTGAACAAGGCATGATAATAAAATGGGCTAATTGCATAAAAGTACATTAAAACAGTTGAAAAATGCAATTATATCATTGTTAAGTGAGGTCCTTCCCAAATAACCCGAATAATCATCAATTCCACTTAATTTACAATTTTCAGCAATAATAATCCATAATCAACTCATAAATGCTCATTTATCTCAATTTCATTGCATGTACCAGAACCATTTAATTAACCAATACCGATTTCTGATTCCATTTTTTTAGCCATTAAATCAAGTTAAGGTCCAAATTCGAATCATGTGAGGGTCCAGGTTGCTCATGATCAGGAGCACGGCTATCATGATAGTTTCAGACACATTCTGCAGAGGTTGTACCACTTTACCCACAAGTTCGTGATTTCGTCACCTTTCGATGACTAAGGAATCTCAATTATGCTTTCTCACACTTCCTTAGGTGTGTGGACAAGAGATCACAAAATAGCCTTTACAAAATGATTACTAGCCTATTTAGACATCACTGGGGTTTCATCGGTGGTGATGTCTCCATTTGAGCACATCCAACCAAGGGCACCCTCTTGAGCTATTCGGAACCCAGGGTAGTCCCACCATCAACTACAAACCCATTCCGACTACCCCTTTCCCGAGCATTCTTAATGGTCCAAACAACACTAGCGATTCACTAATTAGTAAGCTAAGCCGCACCCATACATGGCCTTGTGGTGGCACAGTAAATCCTATATGGTACTCCACAAACCGGTCCTTAGATCTAAAGCAAGCAAAACCACCAAACAATCCAACCCACTCCACATAACTAACTTGCTTAGATCCTTAGGTACCATGTTGCTAAAGAGTCAAAATTACCAATTCTCATCATTCACATGTTCAATAGTTCACAATTAAGCCATTTGATCGTTTCCCAAACCCAATTGAGCATTGCGAAGCAAAAAGTGCAAAATACCCTTCCGACTCTCTACATAGTATTCAAGCGACAAAGGTGGTCATACAAAACTAGTAAACTCCTACAATTGGGTTTCCCATAAATTTCGGCGCAAGCATGCAATTTTGCAAACAAAACCTTTAAAATAGGATCGATATGGTCAAGGACACTTGCCTTGCTCTTGAGATTGGTTTGGATCAAAGGCTTCGTATTTTTGGTTCTGTAGGTCCTCGAAAGCACTCTCTATGGCAATTCCTTCTATTCCGAGCGACAAACATGCAAACCACATAATTCAATCAATTAATGCTCATATAGTACTCAATATGCCATGATATGCATGATTAATACAATCGTGAGTAAAACTTGTTAATAGGTTGCTAACAATGTTTACTAACTAGTTCTAATAGTTTTCAACAAGTCTGAACAAGTTTGGAATTTATTTGAGTTGATTTGGAAATAATTCAACACAATTCAGATTCAGAGGCCGGACAAGTCCGGTTTCAGGGGCCGGACTTGTCTGCCCTGGATAGAATCGGATTTTTAGGATTTTCTTGATCTGCGAGAATTAAGGTTGAATTTACGTAGAAACTTGGATGTAGAGGGTGTACTATGTGTTTAGATATCCAAAGATCAATGTTTTGACGTGAGGCTTGGATCCAGGCAATTAACGCTTGATGGAGATGAGTTGATGAAGAACTCAAATGAAGAATGTCAATTGTCGGGGAATCATTGAAGATTGATCTTGACTGGTCCTTCCTCACGTTTCTCCCCTCCTCCTTGCCTCTGGACTTGATCTTGACGATGGCGCAATGCAAAGTGGTAGCAAGGGGTTTTCAATTGAAGTGGAGAGGTGTGGGGTATTTGGTTGTTTATATAGAGGTGGAGGATTAGGGTTTTGGGGTGGATTTCAAGTGGAATTCGGTAGGGGGACATGTAAGGCCCGAGGTGGGGTCCACTTGGGCCCCTATGAGGTTGGGCACGAAGTTCTTGGGCCCAAAATAGGCAATTATCCAAAAACAAATCGTGGAGAAATAAAAGAATCCGAGTTGGTTTCCAAAGGCCGTACTAGTCCGCAATAGGGACCGGACAAGTACGTTTGGCAACAAAGGAAAAATCGGACTAGTCCAGTGTATAAGGCCAGACAAGTCCGGCCTTCAAAGCAAAAGGTTTTCCAGACTAAAATTCTGGATACAATCGGACTAGTTCGCTCAAAATCAGACAAGTCGGAACAACATCAAATCCATCAACGGACTAGTCCGCACACTGTGCCAGACAAGTCCGGACTCTGAAGAAACTGAATTTTTCTGAGTCCGAAGTGCAATACAAGACTAGTCTGGTTCAGAGGCCGGACAAGTCCGTACTCTGACAAACTGAAACTTTCAAATTAAGCCTAAATTCATTTTAATCTTGTTCCTTTTTACATGACTTAATGTTTAACATGTATGAGGATGTATGCAATGCATTATGTATGAAAATGAGGGTGTTACAAACCTACCCCTCTTAAAATGAATCTCGCCCTCGAGATTCGACGCAGAAGAGAAGAGATAGGGAAATTCCTTCTTGATATCATCTTTCTGCTCCCATGTTTCCTCTGATTCTTTGTGATGCTTCCATTGCACATTACACCATTGAATCACCTTATTTCTTGTGACTCTCTATTTGGTTTCCAAGATTTTGACTGGTTGCTCGGCATAAGTCAAATCTGCCTCTAATTCCAATTCTTGCATTGGCATTTGTTCTTCCGGTACCCTCAAGCACTTCTTGAGCTGGGAAACATGAAACACATCATGCAAATCTGAAAGATGACCTGGCATCTCCAACTTATATGCTACTTCTCCTCTTTCTTCCACAATCTTGAACGGTCCAATATAGCGAGATGCCAACTTTCCTTTGACATTAAATCACTTGTGACCTCGCACAGGTGACACTTTGAGGTATACAAAGTCTCCCACCTCAAAAGATAAGCTCCTTCGTCTATTATCCGTATAACCTTTTTGTCTTGACTGAGTAGCCCTTAATTTCTCGTGGATGGTCTGCACTTGCTTCTCGGCATCTTGGATCACATCAGGTCCAAATACTTTAGTTTCCCCTTTCTCATTCCAAAACAAGGGTGTTCTACACCTTCTCCCATACAACGCTTCATATGGCGACATCTTCAAGCTTGCTTGGTAACTGTTGTTGTAAGAAAATTCAACATATGGAAGACTTTTGTCCCAACTTCCTTCATACTTTAGTGCATAAGCTCTCAGCATATCCTCCAATATCTGATTTATCCTCTTGGTCTGTCCGTTCGTCTGAGGGTGATATGTGGAACTGATTCAATTAAGTTCCCATCGATTCGTGCAGCTTTTGCCAGAACCTCGAGGTAAACTCAAAACCTCCATCAGACACTATTTTCTTGGGCACTCCATTTAAACACACTATTCTTCCCAAATACAGTTCTGCCAACATTACTTCACTATAAGCAGTCTTGTCAGGAATAAAATGAGCTTGTCGGTACCCTGCGGACCAGGTACCCCATGATACCGCACGAAAAGCTAAGGAGCTCCACCCTTTCAAGTTGAAGACCTCTGAAGGCCACACATGTTGCACAGTACTTGACCCGCCTTCCTCGTTTGGGTAGCTCCGCACTGTCGCGTGTATAACAAGGTCGGACCTAACTCCATTCATAGGGAAGCACCGGTCTTGCCACGTGTCTAGTGACCCCGGACCTAACCCCCAGTATAGGGAAGTTCCGGTGCTGCCACGTGTATAGTGGCTTTCGAACTACCATCCGATGGGAAGCTCCAGAGCTGCCGCGTATCGAACCTCCAGAGCTAGGACTTCAACGGAAGACAGAGAGATCTCCAATTGCTCGGACCTTCAAGGGACATTTAAAGCGACAATTACAAGACCTGATTATGTGTCATTAATGCTATATTAAAGACACACGATCAGTGGACTGTTAATAGGGTAATGCCATCATTAAGGTGCGTTATCACTATTAATTATGCTTAATACCTGTAGATCATAAATTAGGCTATTAATTACGTGAGAGCCACATGTCGGGCCAGACAAGTGTTGTAACGGCTAGTCCTTAAATTATAAAAGGGCTGTGCGGCACGATACATGGACAACCAAGCTCTCACACACAAACTCTCCCAAGCATACTCGACAGAGCACTCTCTCGCTCAGTTAGTCAATACAACACAACCCCCCGTGGATTTAGGGTATTACGCCTCTCGGCGTCCCAAACCACATAAATCCTTCATGTTCATCGTGCTCGTAGATCCAGAGAATTCGCCCCACCTAAATACGAACCTCCGCGGGCTGCTCCTTTAGCAGGTCCGGGGGAAGTGTCGAAAAAACACTTCGACCTTTTGTGCGCTAGGTAGGAGGAGGCCTCGAGATTTCAAGATGGTGAACTCCGCCACAAGGTCAGCCAATAGCAATGCAGCGTAGCTCACTGGGGGGAATCTCTCCAATGTGCAACAACCAGCAGGTGTTGTTGTCCCGGCGGGCGTCGCACCACCTCCACCTGCCCAAGCTAACAATGTTGGGCAGTAGGATGGAGTCCTTGTGTTGGTCACTGCATCGACACACAATAACCCCGAGAACGCGTTAGTCATTGCGCGTACCCTTCTGGAGTGCCCACTTGCGCCCGGAGCACCTCAGGGTTCTATGGAGTAGTGGTGCGCTGATGTGCAACATCTAGTTGCAGCCGCAGCTGATGCCATTAGCAACCAAGGTCCTCCTCCTTCTGGGCGGGCACCTTCTCAGCATAGGACCTTGTCTGGAAGACTTGGTCCCCATGTGTCACATCATCGGAGGCGTGCTATGTCTCAGCAGGTGACTTTGCACCCTTCCGGGGCGCGATGCACCCACACTGTGTCAAGACTCTCGATGCATGATTTGCGATCGGAACTCGACCATCGCTACAGACAACAGGACGCCCGTGTCCACATCTAGAACGCTCGTGAAAGGCGGGAGGCTCGGGAAAACCCTTCCCCTCGGGAGTAGGGGGCGGCATTTCATCCCTGGCCATGCACTTGCGCATGGTCTGCTGGCCCCAGAAGTTTCGGCCTCATCTGCAGGAGAAATTTGACAGGACTGCCAACCCCACCGAGTTCCTCCAAATATACTCCACCACCATTCTAGCGACAGGTGGCAATGAGGCTGTGATGGCCAACTACTTCCCGGTGGCTCTGACTGGGACCACCAGGTCCTTGTTCATGAGTCTGCCGCCCGACTCTATCAACAGTTGGGCGGAGCTATGCCACGAGTTCACCACCAACTTCGGGAGCTCCTACACCCGACCAAGCACTGAACTGGACCTTTTTGCTGTGAAGCAAACATAGGGAGAATCGCTGCGGTCCTTCATTCAGTAATTTTCTCAGGTACACAATACCATTCCCTCCATGCTCTAAAAAGCGACCTCTACCTTCGTCAGAAGATGGCGGTGGTTCAAAGGTGTGGTGTCTGATCCACAAAATGGACAAACACAACCTAGAAGATTGCCGAGAGGTCCAAAATCTTGTCAAGCGCTACAACAAGCACCGAGAAGAAGCTCCTTTCCGTCAACGAGAAGGAAAACAAAAAGTCGACGAAGCTTCGGCTAAAACGGAGCTAGGTTTTTAGGACCCTAAGAAGGTCCTGAAGGCTGTGTACAACACAGTCGATGATGATTCTGACGTCTCTGACAACGAGTGTTGGAAGACCCTTAACACCATCTATGGAGAATCCTGGGACATCACCTCGCGCCGCGTTCTCATGACCATGCTGCAGGAAATGGCTTCAGTAGCCCCTGCTGCTAAGGCAGAACCACATCGGAAGTGGATGGATACTCGCATCACTTACGATGCAACAGATTGCCCCAGGAACATGGTCAGAGTGGGCCAACTGCCACTGATGGTGTCTCCAACCATCAACAACGTCCAACTCTACCATGTCTTGGTAGATGGAGGCGCATCGCTCAATCTTTTGAGATTTGAAGCGTTCATGAAGATCCAGCTTCCAACTCTTAGACCTTCACCCTTCAAGACCTTTCTTTGGGGTTGGTCCGGGGGCCATCAACCCTCTTGGCTCCATTACACTCCGAGTAACCTTTGGGACTCGGGAGAAGTATAGGACCGAGAAGCTGGTCTTCGACGTCGCTCACATTAGTCTGCCCTTCAATGCCATCCTAGGCAGGCCTGCCCTGTGCAAGTTCATGGCTGCAGCTCACTACGACTACCTGGTGTTGAAGATGCCGACACCTTCGGGCGTTCTCCGGATCCGCAGAGATCGCACTACAGGAGTCACCGCGCTGGTGGAACTCAATGCACTTGCCATGACACATGAAGGAAACTCCGGCAAAGAGCTAGCTGCTCAACCTCCGAGCACTCTTCATCGAGGCTCGACCTTTCCACCACATGTGCAACCAAGCGACGGGACCGACGTTCCCGTCAAAGTCGCCCAAATCGGGTCCGATGCAGCCTAGACAACCCGTATATCGGTAGGCCTGGACAACAAATAGGAGCTCGCACTTATCACTTTCCTTCATGCGAATGTTGATGTGTTTGCCTGGAAACTATCAAAAATGCCTGAGATCCCTAGGGAGGTGATTGAGCACAGCATGAAGATTTATCCCGATGCACGGCCAGTACACCAGAAGCCCCAAAAGCAATCAGTCGAGCAGCAAAACTTCATCCGATAGGAGATCAAGAAGCTGCTCAAAGCTGGTTTCATCCGGGAGGTTCAACACCCAAGATGGCTGGCAAACCCAGTTGTTGTACCCAAGGCCGGCGGGAAGCTTCGAATGTGTATTGACTACACCACCTCGAATAAGGCATGCCCAAAAAATCCATTTCCACTACATATAATAGATCAGATAGTGGACTCCACCTCCGGGTGTGAGCTATTGTGTTTCCTAGATGCCTACTCCAGATATCATCAAATCCAGATGTCTAGGGAAGATGAAGAGCATACTGGCTTCATAACATTAGATGGATTGTATTGTTATTTTGCCATGCCATTTGGTCAAAAAAATGCTGCTTCAACTTTTGTGCGAGCTATGCACAAAACCTTTGGAGAGCTAATCAAGGACTTGGTGGAGGTGTACGTCGACGACATCGTCATGATGGTCAAGAACAAGGAGTCACTCCTTGACAACTTGCAAGCCATCTTCGACAAGCTGCGCATCACGCGCACCAAGCTGAACCCGGACAAGTGTGTCTGTGGGGTTAGCTCCGGGAAGCTCCTTGGTTTCTTGGTGACTCACCGAGAAATTGAGGCGAACCCGGCGAAGATTAAGGCTATTGAAGATATGCGGCCCCCAGCCCGCATCAAGGACATCCAGAAGCTAACTAGATGTCTAGCTGCGCTCAGCCGGTTCATCTCAAGACTGGCGGAGCGGGCACTTCCCTTCTTCAAGCTATTGCGGAAGAACGGGCCTTTCCATTGGTCTGAAGAAGCGGAAAAGGCGTTTCAAGAGCTCAAGCAGCTCCTCACCACACTACCAATCTTGGTAGCTCCGAACCCTAATGAGCCTCTACTGCTTTACATTTCTGCAACTACGGAGGTTGTCAGCATGGTCCCAGTCGCGGAAAGACCGGAGCCACTTCTAGTTCAGGAGCCCAGACCCCTCCGCGAGGGTCTAGAGCTACCTGAAGGCGAGTTTGGGTCCCAACCCTCAGGCACGGATCTTTAAGGCGAAATGCTAGAGGATCAACCTCTCTCATCTGAGGGAGTTCACAGGGCTGATCAGGAAGATCTGGACTCCCCCGGGAGGGTTTGGATTGAACAAGAATAAGTTCTATACCTGTAAGACCTATGTGTGCTGAATACATTGGCTTGTAGTGAATACACTTGGCTTTGATGATAAAAGTTTTGAATATCACCAAAACACCTTTTTATCAAGGTCCGACTCTAGCTCTGAGCTACAGCAAGGTCCGACGGTAGGTCCAACTTGTTTTGGGTAGCTCCAGTTGCGTTAGATGCTAGGTCCGACATCTTGGAAAGGTCCGACTAGCTTTGGTTAGCTCCGGTGAGCTTTATCTTTAGCTCCGGCATGTCTTTGTTAGCTTCGGCATGTCTTTGATAGCTCCGGCATATATTTGATAGCTCCGCCGTGTTTTTGCTAAGCTCCGAAGTTGATTTTTCTAGCTCCAGCTTTTGAGATTACTAGTTCCGACTAGTTCTGGTTAGCTCTGGCGCTAGGTCCTGCTACTTTTGTAAGCTCCGACGGGAGCTTGGTTGTACTAGTTTTGGTAAGCTCCGGTGCTAGGTTCTACTAGCTTTTGTTAGCTCCGGCTCAAGGTCCGGGTTGCTCTAGCAAGGTCCGGAACTTGACCGTAGTGCTTCTGCTTCTCATTTGCAATGTTTTGTACTTGCTTTACATTTTTGGAAGTTTGCTTAGTATTTTTTTACTATGTTTTTGGTGCGTTTTGGATGATATCGTGTTACTGTGGTTTTGCAACATGCTTATGTGAGGTTCTCACGTAGGGTGTTGTTTTCGGAACTAACTTGAGTCAAGTCGAGGACTTGGGCTCGTGTGTATTGGTTGTTTATTCATGTGCAGGTGTTGCTTGAGTTCAAGACATGGCTGGTGACGGGATCCATTGGACTAGTCTCAGGGAGGAGATGAGGTTCCAACAACCAAATTCAGGAGGAATTGTGGTTGAGCTGATCAGGAGGTTGCGCAACATGATTGAATCAAGAACAATGCATATGAAGGTATCGTGGACGTCATTGGAAGATGTTTGCACGTGTGAAAGGAGTGCATGGACGTGGCTACATGGTTCCGAGACGTGATGAAGAGATGTGGACGTAAATAATTCGTCGAAAAGGTCCAACCGACTAGGTTATGGACTCAGGCTGCGGCTGAGTCGGGTTTGACTCAAATATGGAAAGATTTGAGTTGATTATGATAGGATTTCGTGTGGGTCACGAATTTGAGTTGTTTAGGAATGTGGGATACGTTCTTAAGGTGTTTGGAAGTCTTAAGATTGCTTCTATCTGCGTATAGAAGAATCTTGAGCAGTTATGGAAAGTTACGATTCGTGATCGGAGTAGGATTGGAGTCCTAGTTGATATTGGGTTGGCCTAAGGTCTGGTTATATAAGCAAGGGAGCACAGAGCTCGTTGTGCACGACTTTGTGGCTGTTCCTCTTGTGTTCTATTGAATAAAATTCGTAGTTTGAAGGAACTTTTGTGCCTTGTGCGTCCGACATGTTCTAGACAAGTTTTACTCGTCGAGTTTCTGGACAGCACTACCTTTCGTCGGTGGTTTTATCATAACTCGAGTTTTACTGATCCAATTGACTTGATTCTTTTTGGGTTGTCTTCAAAACTTGATTGTCTATCATCTGTCAAAATTTCACGGTCATTGGATTTGTGGTCTATGATCTACACGAGTTTCTTTGCAGCATTCCAGAACTGTTTTTTTCTCGGGTAGGGCAGATTGACCATTGTTTGATCTTTCGATCATAACTTGAGTTTTTCTCGACGGATTTGAGTGATTCTTTTTGTGTTGTCTTCGTGACTTGATTCTCTCTGGTATCTATCAATTTTGTCACAGTGAAACACGTTTATATTAGTCTCACACACGACTTCTTTAATAGATCGTTCTTCTGCCGAAAGGGTTTGGGGTTTAATTGTTTCCACTGCGTAAGATTTTTAAATCTACCATTCACCCCCCCTCTGGTAGCTTTTCACGTGCTCTTCGATCCTACAATTGGTATCAGAGCCACGGTGCTCTAATCTTTGTGATTTGCACGTGTTTTTGACTAATCATCATGGAGAAGTACTCCGTCAAACCTTGTGTGTTTGCTGGTATTGATTTTCAGGTTTGGAAGGCACGCATGGAGGCTTTCATCCAGGCACAAGGCTTTGCAATATGGGGGAAGGTATACAAGCCTTACAAAGTTCCATCAAACGATCAAGTTACAGCTACAAATCTGAGAGATGTCGACAACAACAACAAGACTCGGAACTTGATCATACAAGGATTAACACAAAGCGACTTCGACCGTGTTGCACACCTCCGATCTGCATACGATGTGTGGAAAGCACTTTGTGACTACCACGAAGGATCCAACACGATCAAGGAGGTAAGGCAAGACATGTTCAAGAAAGAATACATGCGCTTCGAGATGCAACTCAGTGAGTCAATTGATGATCTCTTTGCTCGTTTTAATAAAATTCTCAGCAACTTGCGAAGCGTCAATGTTAATTTTTCAGATGCTGAAAATGCTAGGAAATTGTTAAGTGCATTAGACATGTCAATTTGGGAGATGAAAGTTACATCTATTCGTGAATCTACTGTCATGAGTACACTTACTTTAGATGTTCTATATTCCAAGCTAAAAACTCATGAAATTGATATAATATCACGTAAGAACCCCAACAAGTCTATTTCTTTTGTTTCTCAACGTGATATGCCTAGCTCCGGCCAATCTTCATCTTGTAGTACACTTGCTTTGTTGTCCTCTCTAACCCTTGAACAGATTGAGGAGTTTCCAGAGGAGGAGCTAGCACTTCTCTCTACGAGGTTCTCAAAAGCATTGCAAAATGTGACAACTAGAAGGAGAGGAAGCTCCGAACCTCAACGATGCTTCGAATGTGGTAAGACAGGACATTTTCGTTCAGATTGCCCTAACCTTTCAGGTCCTACTTCCCGGGATGAAAAGAAAACATGAACGAAGCACTCCTCTACAAAATATACGAAGAAAAAGAAGGGTATCATAGGACGCAAGATGATTAATAGCTTCATCACCGCACTTCAAGAACTTAGTTCAAGTGATGTAGACTTTGAAAGTGATGAAGATGATGACGATCTGGCCAACTTATGCTTCATGGAGGGCAAAACAAGATCAAGATCAAGTCAGGAGGATGCAGAACACAACAGTCAAGACGATGAGGTATGTTCTACCTTCAATGAAATGTGTGATGCTATTTATCGTGCAACTATTATTGTCAAGAAAAAGGACAAAAAGCTTAGGGATAATGCTGCTAAAATTTAATCACTAGAATCTGAAATTAACCGTTTAAAAACTTTGATTCCTAGTGATGAGGCATGTCCCTCATGTGACTTAATATATGAACAATTGTCCTCATTAAGAAGTGTGCACACCTCCACACTTGATAAACTTGAGTTAGAAATTGAAAAGAACAAAGAGCTTGCTGCACTTAATGATAAAAACTTGAAAGATGCTAGCTGTTCTACAATTGATTTGCATTGTTCTACTTGTGATGATCTTGATAAGAAACTACAGGATGCTATGAATGAAATTTATATATTGAACAATGCTTTACGTTCTCATGAAGTTAAATTTTGTTCCAATTGCAAACTAAAAGGAAAAACTTCATGTGAAAATTGCCTTGATCTGTCCAATAAACTTGATGACATGCATAGGACATTAGATCGGTTTTGTAATGGGAATAAGAACCTAAACTTACTGCTGAATTCATCCAAGTCTTGCAATGATAAAACTGGTTTAGGTTTTGATTCTCATGCTCATGCTAAGGCACATCCACCTAAAATTGTAAAGTCATTAGGAAGTGGTTTGATTCAAACAGTTCCTAAACAAAAAGGAGTGGTTTTCAAATCTGCAGGAGTGTTGCCTCATTCGGTTTCAAATAAAAATATTGCTTGCTCATCTAGACGTGAACACAAAGTTAAATTTCATTGTACCTTCTGTGGTAGAGATGGTCATGTCATAGATTTTTGTTATAGACTAGCTAAACAACAGAAAAGGGAAAGAATGATTGCTAGATCTCATAACTTTCATGCAAAATTTGCTGCACACATTGAACCGAATGTACAACCTGCTGTTTTGAGTCAAAAACATTCAAAGTTTACCTCCGAACCTTCTGTTTTTGCCCCCGGAGCTACTGATTTTTGTGCTACACAAGTAACATTGTATAGGTCAGTAGTCAAGAATAAAAAAATCTCAAACTTTGACTCATAAACCTGTTGTTTTGTCTCAGCTTTCGCGTGTTTTTCCTGCTGCATGTCGCGTGACTCAGTACTGGATTCCTAAATGCCTTTTGACTAACCCCAGTATTGAGTCATCGACGTATTGTGCTTTTATGTAGGTTACACGTTTGAGGAAGGAGAACATTTGGATTGTGGATTCAGGTTGCTCACGCCACATGACCGGTAACAAAGATTGGTTCTCCTCCCTCTCTTTTGTGTCACATGTAGAGAATGTTACTTTTGCCGATAATTCTTCAACTCCTATAATTGCTAAGGGTTCGATTAGAGTAAATGATCACTACACTTTGAAGGATGTGGCACTTGTCAAAAATTTGAAATACAACTTGCTTTCTGTTGCACAATTGCTAGATGAAAATCTAGAAATTATTTTCAATAAAAACTGCTGCAAAGTTGTAGGTTCAAATAGTGAGCTTATTTTTAACATGTCTCGGTTTGGAAGAGTTTTTAAAGCTGATTTTGATATGTCTTCCTCTAAGCATAGGTGTCTAGTTGCTTTTTGGCATCGTAGACTTATATTTTTTGAAGAACTTATATTTTTGGCATCGTAGACTTGGTCACGTAGGCTTTGATCACCTAACGCGTGTTAGTGCTCTTGATCGCATACGTGGGCTGCCTAAGCTTAAAGGGGACAAAGAAATTGTGTGCTCTTCTTGTAGACATGCTAAGATGGTTGCAGGTTCACATACTCCTCTCACAATGATCATGACAACTCAACCATGTCAACTTTTGCATCTTGACACCGTAGGACCTTCACGTGTTCAATCCTTCGGAGGTAAATGGTATGTTCTTGTTATCGTTGATGATTATTCTAGATACTCTTGGGTTTACTTTATGGCATCTAAGAATGAAGTTTTTAGTCACTTTAGAACTTTATTTCTTAGATTATCAATTAATCACCCAGGATCACTAAAAGCAATTAGAAGTGATAATGGAACTAAATTTAAAAATCAATCTTTTGATCACTTTTGTGCTGAAAATAGAATAGATCATCAATTCTCTTCACCATATGTACCTCAACAAAATGGTCTTGTAGAAAGAAAGAACAGAACCTTAGTTGAGATGGCTAGGACTATGCTTGATGAATATCAAACTCCTAGGAAATTTTGGGCTGATGCGTTAGCAACCGCTTGTTATGTCTCAAATCGTGTTTTCTTGCATGCTAAGCTAGGTAAAACACCATATGAGCTCCGGTTTGGACATAGGCCTAGTGTTACACACTTTCGGCTCTTTGGTTGCAAATGCTTTGTTAAGAAACATGGTAATCTTGATAAATTTGAACCTAGATCCATTGATGGCATGTTTCTTGGTTATCCATCTCATACTAGAGGCTACCGTGTGCTTTTACTTGACACTAACAAAATTTTGGAGACTTGTGAAGTGTCCTTTGATGAAGCTAGCCCAAGTACTAGCTCCGGTGTTGCAGGACCAGATCCGTATCCTCGGGGGGAGGGTATTTTCGAACATGAAGAAGAGCCGGTGATATTGCCTGGTAGTTCTGAAGTTGACACGTGTCCAGCTCCAGACATTGAACAAGCTCCGGCTATCACCTATGCTGGTCCTGATCGTCCACAAGTCACAAGCTCATCAATCTACGATGAACCTAATGGAGAAGAAGCTTGTGAGACATCTGTTCCCCTATGTTTTTACAAAGATCATCCCCCACAACAGATTATTGGAAGCTTGCACGAACGAGTCACACGGTCCAGGTTTTTCGATCCAAACTCTCATGCTCATTATGCTTTTGTTGCTTCTTTTGAACCCAAAGATATATCACACGCACTCACTAATGAATCTTGAATTATTGCCATGCAAGAAGAGTTAGAAAATTTTGAAAGAAATAATGTTTGGAAACTTGTACCTCCACCTCAAGGTCACACTTTAATTGGAACTAAATGGGTATTTAAAAATAAACAAAGTGAGGATGGGGTTGTGGTTAGGAATAAGGCTAGGTTGGTTGCTCAAGGTTTCACTCAAGTTGAAGGTCTAGATTTTGATGAAACTTTTGCTCCTGTCGCTAGATTAGAAGCCATAAGAATTTTGTTAGCTTTTGCAGCATCTAAAGGTTTTAAGCTATATCAAATGGATGTTAAAAGTGCTTTTCTTAATGGCTACATAGATGAGGAGGTTTATGTCAAACAACCACCGGGTTTTGATAATCCAGATTTTCCTAATCATGTTTACAAACTGTCCAAAGCCTTGTAGGGTCTCAAACAAGCCCCTAGAGCATGGTATGATAGGTTAAAAACATTCTTACTTGAAAAGGGGTTTACCATGGGCAAGGTTGATAAAACTCTTTTTGTGCTTAAACATGGCAATGACTCATTATTCGTTCAAGTGTATGTGGATGATATTATCTTTGGTTGTGCTTCTCATGATCTTGTGTCCAAGTTTTCAGCAATGATGAGTTCCGAATTTGAAATGAGTATGATGGGTGAACTCACTTACTTTTTGGGGCTGCAAATCAAGCAAACCAAGGAGGGTACCTTTGTGCATCAAACGAAGTATACCAAAGACCTCCTAAGGCGCTTCAACATGGACAAAAGCAAGCCTCTTCGGACACCAATGGGAACAGCAACAACACTTGAACTTGATGAAGATGGTGAACCTGTGGATCAAAAAGAATATAGAAGCATGATCGGATCACTTTTGTACCTCACGGCATCAACACCGGACATACAATTCAGCGTATGTCTCTGTGCACGGTTTCAAGCCTCCCCACGTGCTTCACATCGTCAAGCCGTCAAAAGGATTCTCAGTTACTTACATGGAACCCAATAATTTGGCATTTTTCTTCCTTCTTCCTCAACCGTTACTTTGAAAGTTTTTTCGGATGCTGATTTTGGGGGTTGTAGGATTGATAGGAAAAGTACTTCCGGTGCTTGTCTTTTTCTTGGTAATTCTCTTGTTGCTTGGTCGTCTAGAAAACAAAATTCAGTTGCACAATCCACAGCCGAATCTGAACATGTAGCTGCTGCTAGTGCTTGATCACAAATTCTTTGGATTGTTCAAACACTTAAGGACTATGGGGTTGATCTAGATAGTGTTCCACTATTCTGTGATAACACTAGTGCCATTTGCATTGCTAAAAACCCTGTGCAACATTCTAAAACTAAGCACATTGACATTAGGTATCACTTTCTCCGAGATAATGTTGAAAATGGAAACATTATGCTTCACCATGTAGATACCGAACAAGAATTGGCTGACATTTTTACAAAACCTTTGGATTTCACTCGTTTTTGTTACATTGGTAGTGAAATAAGGGTTATGCATCCTCATAGCTTAAATTGAGGGGGAGTTTTTGAAACTTGGGAAGTCTATGTGTGAATCTGAAATTAAAATAATATGAGCATAGTATTTCATACATATATGACTTTGTGATTCCTTTTACATGCTGAAAGTTCTTACTACATTACTCGTGTTATACATTTTGTAGTTTTTGCCATGTCTAGTAATTGGAATAATTACTTACACTAAAACTGGTCATTGTCGAACTTTCTTGCTGTTTTGAACTTGTTACATGTTCACAAGTTCTTTTAATCATAAAGAATTAATCAAGTAATCAACTCACATGTTTGAGTTTTTATGAACAAATATAAATTGAGAAAAGATCAAGAGAATATGCATGCATCGCACTTCTTCTTTTGAGATGGCTTGTCATTGCACTTAGATATGAACTTGGAAGAAGTTGTGTATGACTAAAACCATGTCCTTAAGCTTCTGATTGTCAAATGACATAGGCTTGGCTTGGTTGGTTAGAATAAGGCAGATGCACATATAATATCTTGCAAATATCATATGATCTAAATTTATGCTTTGAAAAATAATAAAATGCAGCAACTAGTGTCATGCTTTCAGGTTTTGAAATAGTTAAGTTTGTGAGATCATGACTTACTTAAATTGAAAATTACATTTGATCTCTAGCATGGCTTACACTACTTCATGTATTTCATTGATGTGATAATGTAAGGTACTTGATAGTATGATTTGGATGAGCTTTGTTTATATGTATATGTTGTAATATGCTCATAACAACTAAAGGGGGAGAGATAAATTGTTTATATGCTCATGACTTGCTGAATACATTGTCAAAAGGGGAGAGATAAGCATGAAGAGAAAGAGAATATGTGCATAAGGAGAGATAATAATGGGGGAGAAATAATATGGGTGAATTTTTGCTTTTCTTCTCATTTTATTTCTGATTTACAAAAAGGGGAGAAATTGTCTTCAAAACTTTTAATGAGAATAAGCCAATGTTCAGATTTTAAATGGTGTTGCCAATGCATTCATCAAGGGGGAGATTGTAAGACCTATGTGTGCTGAATACATTGGCTTGTAGTGAATACACTTGGCTTTGATGATAAAAGTTTTGAATATCACCAAAACACCTTTTTATCAAGGTCCGACTCTAGCTCTGAGCTACAGCAAGGTCTGACGGTAGGTCCAGCTTGTTTTGGGTAGCTCCGGTTGCGTTAGATGCTAGGTCCGACATTTTGGTAAGGTCCGATTAGCTTTGGTTAGCCGTCACCTAGCCACTCTCTCCCCTACCATGCTGCCGCTGGAGCAAGCCGCGTAGATAGCAAGGAAGGCGACGGTGGGGGGGGTACTAGTAGCCATTGGGTTTGTATTTCACGGACTTCAGGGCATGAGCAGTAGTCATCATTGGTCTGACGGTCAGATCTGCCGGACCAACTGTTAGATCTGGCGGCCCGACGGCCAGAGGCGGTGGAGGAAGCGCTCGTCGAAGTAGGCAGTTGACACAGTCGACAACGATCGACGCAGGTGGATGTGGTCGATGCAGTGGCGGAAACGACAAAATCCGACCGTCGAATCTACTGCCCCAATGACCCGATTCAGTGGCCCGATGGCCGGATCCAGGGACTCGATGGCCAAAGGCAATGGAGGAAGCTCTGGTCGAACCATACTGCCACCGGCGAGTGTGCGACCAAGCGCACGGTGGGCGCACGACAAGAGCAGTTGTTCAAAGAGGGTGTTGCTGGCATCGTGGGCTGTGCACGACCCGGCGGTCGGATCTGGCAGCCCGATGAACGGATCCAGGGGCTAGACGGGGTTTGAAGAAGAGCTGAGCAGACAGAGAGTTGTCGGCTAGTGCGCGGTTGACGGTTCCTACATACTACTAACAATTCATCTCTAGTAGTGGTGCCAGAAATGTTTGTTAATAGATTTTAGATTATACATGTAAATTCGCAAGCGCACGGAAACTATCAATGTAGCATTTCCCCTCTAAGAGTATTCCTAAAGGGTTTCATTTATATTCTCCCAAAGAAAGGCTAGATGGAAGTAAAACAATCATCAAGTACAGAGGCTAGGTTGGTCTAGGCAAGGTTCTAGCAATAATGGATAAAGGGTAATTGAGGTAGTGTGACACACACAAGAGCATTCTATCCTAAGGGGATAATATGGGGTAAAGAGGGACCAGGCGAAGAACTAGGTAGGGATTCCTACAATGCTTCTAATGTATATATATATATAGCCTAGGTTTGTTACTAATGATCATGTCAATTATGAATTCTCATGCTAAGTGGATTAACACATCGTGCACAGGTTTACCCCTAGCAATACTCGGACAACTCCTACCAAGATCCTGTGGCATAGCCGAACGTGGAGGATTACAAAGGACAGGTAGGGTTGTCACCATCTATTGCCTACCTCTTCAATCTGTGGGCATACGAGACATTCAACACTACTCTCTATCCTAGCACCATGCTAGCATATTAAGTAATTCTTAAGAGCCTAGGCACAAGCCATCCTAAGGCAATGAACTAAATCATCGTTGAACCAATGTTAATTCATAGCATAAGTGATTCATGTTAACATAATCATGTCATGGCTAATTTGACTACAGTGGAGTTTAATAGTGTTTATGATGGATATAATTATAATGATATAGCATAATCATAAATATTACTCCTACAACATACATGGAATCCACAATAAAACAAGAAACGATTCATCCAAGTATATGAACAATGGAAGACTAAAGATAAAATCTTTATTAAGAATAAAGTCACAAATACAAATAGGAATATGGGAGACATACCTTTCCCAATTAGGAATTGGGAAGAGAATCATTCTACTCCTCTCCTACTTGGACTAAGGACTAGAGACTCTCCTCTCTACAACCTATACACCTCTAAAACTATGGAGAGTTGTGGATATAATGGATGAATACTCAAGTGGTGCATGTTGAAGTGAGGGGTCCTATTTATAGCTTGGAGAAGGGTCGGTTCCCGCCACCAAAATCACATGAATCGGTCACCCTTGACCTCTTCAAGGCGGGAGGAGCCAACACATGATGTTTGACTGCGAAAGGCAACAAGACCTAGTCGGCCGACTAGGGGGGTTGTCCGACCTGGCCTTGGCTCCTTTTGCGGTGTGCTTCCTCCATGTCTTTGCCAGGTAAGTCCCATTGATTGATATTGGTGCTACACCATTGGATGGCCTTAGATACTTCTGTTTGTGGGCCATTTGATCCATGTGGTGCCACGTGGTGTCGCCTGGTTGGCTGGAATGATATTTTATAGGATCTATCTCCTTGTTTTACTTCAATTCTACATAGAATCCCTGCATGCACTACTTTCTCCAAGGACAAGTGGAAATAGGTAAAATAGAAATGTGATGTTTGCAAGAAATGATGTTTTCTTCATATAATTGAGTTATATTGACTGGTAAAATAGGTATATAACAACCATCAACAATCTCCCCCAAGCTTATCCTTTGCTTATCCCGAGCAAAGTCAATACTTTAGGTTGATGATCAGGAGTTGTTACTATGTTCTATTTTTGAAAAGTACCATGTGCACAACAAAATACTCTACCTAGCATTGCAAAAATTGGCATGGTACTTCACCCATCTTAAGTCATTACGAGGCTTATGCCATCTCATATTCATGGGAGGTCTAAAGATAGAACAACAAATGGAGCACACATACCCTAGAAGTCAAGTTCCACTCAAATTCCGGAGAGTATAATTTAGATTTTAAGTATCTCAATTTTATTCTCTCAAGTCTCTCCTTTGTGTGTATTGGAAATATATCCTCACCAAGGCATTTTTCCTAAATCCATCCTACCTCTACATAAGGCTTGTATGTGGAGCTTGTTATGGAATATAATAGGCATATTTGCAACACATAATATTGCTAAGTCAAAAGAGTAAGCCTTAGGAGAAATCAATTCAAAACAATTTATTCATGACTTGTGCATGTGTGATGGAATGAAGTGGATGTGGATCTTGAGATGACTTCTTTTTGGGTGGACTCTCTTATTTTGTAGGTATGAAACATGACTACTTCTTTTTTCTCTTCTCATGCTTATGATGTAAGCATGCATTTTCTTTTTCTTTTTCTTTTTTCTTGTAGCCATGTGTTCTACTCCCTTTTATGCAATGAATTTTGGAGAGAGTACTAAGCATGAATGATATGGAGTTTCTCTTTTTATTGTGTAATGGTGGTATGATGGGAATTTGCTTACTTCTAGTGTAGAAGTATAGCATGTGCAAGTGAAGTCTTGAATTCAAAGAGTAATGAATGAAATATTACATAGGTCTATACTAATTTGACAAAGCTCAATGTGAAGCCAAATAACATATGCATAAGGTCTATCAATGTGATGTATCATATAACTTTGTCAGGTATTTCCAATAAAATGAGAGTAACTTAAATCTTTTTAGAATTTCTCTGGAAATCTAAGTTTCACTTTCAAACTAGGAATAGCAGCCCTATCATATATCATATCTAACAACAACTTAGAATAGATTAAGCTTTTGCTACCCACAATTTCCAAATCAAGGCAAAAGAAATTTTAGCCAATGAGAGCAATATGTTGGAGAGTACTAAGTTGTAAACTAGGAACTTAGGAAAATTAAAACAGAGCAACTATTCATCATTTCATCTATGTGAATTCCAAGTCATTCTTACCACACATCATTTATTTTATTGAAAAACAAATCTATCCTAAAGTTTATTATTATTTTTTATATGCAAGGTGAATGATGATCTAATGGAAAATAAATATGCAAAGGGGTTGATACAATTTACCTCAAGTGGGGGTCCTCCCTCAAGCTTGTTCTTCCCTCACCTCCATGTCGAGGGTTGAACCCTTGATGACGGAAGTATGCTGTGAGATCAGCTTGTTGTTGTTGTAGCGTGGAGTTGAGGTTGATGAATTGAGCGTCGATGTGTTGTTGCCAGTCTTGGGTACCTTGGACATGCCCTTGGAGAGTGTTGTAGATGTCACCCATTCTCACTTCAGGCTCATCCATACGCCTACTGAGATCCGTCATTCATTGGCTATAGTGATGATGACTTCTAGCCGAAGAGGAATGACATCTTCTCATGGACGATGGAGGCAAGCTTCTAGAGCTTGAAGTGGATAGGGGCGGCTCCCATATGGCCTTTGGGCATGCATGCCAAGACGGACCTTTGGTCTCATATGATGGAGGTTGAGTCCATCCGGGTGCGTCACCCGTTGGGTTCCCTTCCTATTTGTACTCATGGACCGTGGAGGTGGTCAGAGGCATAACCGCTCCCCTTGTACGACTTCTAGTTACCCTACTAGATACATTACTTCTTCTGGCTTCTTCGATGGGAAGAAGGTCCATGGTTAGCCTCCGACATTTGTACAAATGATAATCCGGGTTGGGTAACCGAATTTAATTGACAAAGTCGGGATAATAAAATATCAAAGAGCCATCTTGATCATGCTTAAACGTACGTCCTTGCACTAAATAATCTTCATCAATTAATTCTCTTTCATTATCAATATACTTGAATGAAGAATATTCTAGTGCTCCTACCCTAGTAGCAATACGGGTAACAATGAAGTGCATTCAATGGGCCCTGTTCTTCGAATGTAATCTAACCATTGTGTCATCATGGCAATAACTGGAGATCCTATCTTTTTAATCATGGCAAGTAAAATTTTCAGCTCATCATCACGCAATACCATTACGTCTCCTCTAGGGAACATAGTCATAGCCACCCATCTATGCATGAAGCGTAAAGTAGGGTTGTGCAAGTGGCTATTCCTAGGTGCACTACATCTGACCTCACCAGTTAAATCTTGCCAAAAACTTTGTTTGTTAAATTTAGGCAAACTGTCTAAATATAGCAAACATTATTCATGGAAGCCTAGGATTTCACTTAATTCTTTCCATAGATAGTGTATTTTTTTTGAAATAATCTAAAAGTAATTCCATCAAATTCTATCTTGAGTGTGCAAAGGAATTGTATGGAGAGAAGGCGTGAACCTTTCTCCTCTATGTGAGCAAAGTTTTCCCATCCTAGTGCACGCCAAATGGAAAAGAATTCGGAATCCATACCTATTTTGGAGATCAAATTCGGATCATAAGCTTTCGTATGAGAAAACTCATGATATTGGAGGAGATTGCGTGCTTGATCTTCAACTTCACTTTGGATGTCGAGGTCGTTGTCGTGAAGAAGTTGGTGTGGGTTGCTCCTCTCACCCATGGGAGTGTCCTCTCCTACACTCCTCCTCCGTGAACTTGGTGTAGCAACGGAAGAGGGGCGTGCACTTGAGTCTCCACCATGGCTTGAGCTTGCAGCCTCCTTCTTCTTTCCAAACAACCTCTTCGTTCCTTTCATGACCACAACAAGCAAGAACACAATAAGGCAAAAGCTCCAAAGAGGTGATGTTAGTAAAACCAAAACCCCGACAAATTTTCCCTTGAAGAGCCTGAGAGCAAATTGCAAAAGCAAGCAAAAGCAAATCTTTTTGGGTTGGGAATTGATCAAGAGTACTTCAATGAAGAGCAAGAAAACAATATGAGCAAGAGTGACTTTGGGGAGGCATGAAATGAGGTGAAGTGTGAGGAGAAGAGCTCCTCACGACGACCATTTATAGTGTGCAATCACCAACGGTCACTAGGGAACCAAATGTAGCCATTGGAGGAGATAGAGCCAAAATGGCTCTTTCCCCTAGTCGGCCGAACAGGGGGGTCAGCCGATCTGACAGGTGGGCCCCCTGTTCCCCCTTTTGGCAGGTGGCTCCCCAACGGCTATGAAATTAGCACGTTTGTGAAATACCACTTTTGCAGCTCAAAAAAATTGTTTTTCACATAAAAGCTCCTTTTTTCAAAACTCAACAATTTTTTTGTGAAAAATAAAGAAATAAAAATGATTTTTGAGAATATAAGATTCTCAACTTACTAGGGAAATCAAATATGCAGTGATAAAAAATCAAACTAAATGGGGAAAACCAAATAAAGAGAAAAGAAAAACAAAGAAAAGGATAACTACAACATATTGGCTAGGTCTCACCACCATCTGATGAGATGGACATTCCTCCTTCTTCATTTCTTGACATTTGTGCTCGGAGGGATGGGCTCGGTTGGCTTGTCTTGCTTCTTCCGCCATACCTTCTTTGGTGGCTTGGTGGACTTGGGCCTTTGGGGAGGCCCGGGCTTCTCCGTATTCTTGGGGTGCCGGCGTGGACGATAAGACGAGTTTTTCGCATAGATCAAATTCCTCATGAATGCGATGAGCAGGTCCACCATAGGAGGTGTGATTTCAACTTCTTGACTGTTTTTAACATTCACCCATACTTCATACGGATCATGGAGCATTGCTCTAACTTTGGGTGAAAGTTAAACTTCTCCTCCTTGCCATTGATATGGAAGCGGATTTCCGCAGCTCCCACATCTATGCGAGCCTTCGTGGTGCTTAGGAACGGGCGCCCAAGAATGAACGACGTATCCTTCTCGACCTCCATGTCGAGTACCACGAAATCCACGGGTATGAAGCAGTTCTGAATTTTCACCGGGACATCTTCAGCGATACCCGCCAGATAACGGACTGAGGAATTAGCCAGTTGGAGCTGCATTGGTGTTGGAGTGAGTTCCGTGAAGTTCAACTGGTCAAAAACCACCCTGGGCATCACACTCAGACTTGCTCCAAGGTCACAAAGGGCCTTGTAAAAGTGGTGTGCCCCAATTGAGCATGATACTGTAGGACATCAATGGTCCTTCAACCAGTTGCCTCCTTGTAGAGAAATCATGTTGACATTTTCCATAGGAGGTTCTGGCTGTCCTGACATCTTGCCATTCCCATTGGAGGAACAACAGGTGCCAACTGATCCAATTGAGTTTCCAACATGTTGTTGAAACTCAATTGATTCATGAAGGCTGAGGATAGTCCTTCAATCTTGGGATTTATGCTCTCTAGGGTCTTGTCATGGTCTGACAACTTCTTGGATATAGCCTCATTGATCTTCAGCTGGCCTTGAAAGAATAGGCGTGGTTGGCCCCACCCTTGACCTCCTGGACGATAGCCATTGTTGTTTCCATTGTTGGCTACGTATAGGGCATCCTCATGGGTTTTTGGGCAGTCATTGCCCAAACGGCCCGTGTTGCCACAAACTTCACAAGTGATGTGAGAGTCTAAGGCATAGGCATTGCCACATACCTCACCATTCCCTTGTCCATCAATCTTCTTCATAAGGAGGTCCAATTTGGCAGCGATCATGTCCACCTCTTTCAAGGTGTGCATGCCTTGCTGGCGGGTATGGAGACGATTGTCGCTCCAACCCATGTTTGACACCATCTTATCAATCAAATCATTGGCTTTGGGCAACCTCCAACAACAACATCAACATGGTCACAGGCATAAGGGGTCAACCCATTGTAGAAGTTTTGGGTGATGAGCCAGTCATCCTGTGACACCCGGTTCCAAAAATGAACCAAGTGAACGCATATGTGTGCCCAGGACGTTCAACACATATACACGAGTGCATTCAAAAAAGGATATACTGGAAATTTCCACAGAACAAGATTAATTGACCAAATTTTATTACAAAAATCATATTATCCTCGAATACAAGTTCTAATGAATATTAATGACAAGTTCAACTAATGCAGTAGAAATAAGCTAATTAAGCAAACTAAACAGCTAGGTAGCACAAGCAATAGGGTAGCGTAGCTCCAAACAACACCACAGGCAAAGCTGACGGTAGACACGGCCTAGAACTCCACATTATCATCATTAAACTCCCAATCCTGACCTGCAATTGTTTGGGCAGGGGGATTGCAAGGGTGAGTACATGTCGTACTCAACAAGTGTGGAAATTATGACATGTAGCTGATACAAATGACGAATATAATAATGGCCAAGTGCTGAAAAGTACATTAAAATATTTGAAAAGCAATATATTATTTGTATATGAAATAAAAAATCATAAACCATGTAATCATCATAATTCCAATCCATATCCCAGATTTCACATTACCATTAACCATAATGAAAGTGCATCTAGGACTCCCTTGTGGATTTTGGATGATTTATGACAAGCAATTGGGATCCTAACCTCTTTATTGAGATGAATGCAGGCCTATAATGAAAAAATGAGCAAAATACCAAAAAGAAGGGATGAGGAGGAGCAAATCGGAAATGAGCTCAAGGAAAAATAATAGCAGATTATTGTGTATGGAGTGTGTTAAGGAAACACACACCAAGAGCTCAATGATAATTAAACACACACATTGCACAGAGTTTCACAGGACCGGACTAGTCCGTTCATCACCGGACGAGTCCGATAAACCTTTCTGCACCAGATCGGACAAGTCCGATATCTGTCGGACTAGTCCGATATCTTTCTGACTAGAATCGGACTAGTCCCCCCCCAGTGCGGACTAGTCCTCAAAACACTACACAAGTCACACAAAATCAGACAAGTCCGTTATCAACCGGACTAGTGCGATATCCTTTCTGATCCACTTCGGACAAGTCCGATGTTCACACGGACTAGTCCGAAAAACCCCACTGATCCAAGTCGGACAAGTCCTCCGAGTGCGGACTTGTCATCCAACACACTTAGGGTTTCACATGTCCGGACAAGTCCGATGGACATCGGACTAGTCCGAAGATTTCCAGTAGCGAAATCGGACAAGTCCACTTTCAGCCGGACTAGTCCGATATTTCGGGACTCTTAGGGTTTGCAACACACAGCACACCGGACTAGTCCGGTGACCACCACGGACTAGTCCAAACTTTCTGAACCCTAACGGTTACTTTTAGAAACCCCATATAAATAGAGGTGCACATCCCACTTTTATACACTCTCGAACCCTAGCGCCGTCACACCTCCCAAGAGACTTAAAAACGACCTCTCTCCACAAAATTAAGTGCAAAATCGTCCAATCCTTTGAGGATTCAATCTAGATCATTGGAGAGACACTTGCTACACCACATTGAGCTCTTGGTTTGATTCTCTAACACACTCCTGCATTTCAATTGTAACTTTTGAGTGTGTTTTCGGTGGTATTGTGTTTTGTAATCTAAGGGAGCTCTCAAAGTGTGAGATCGCCCCTTTAATTTGGTTATTCACCCCTTTGTGATTAGTGGAACAGGATTGGCCTTCGTGGCGATCCAACGAGGGTAGGGTTGGAGAAGACCCGGTCCTTTTGTGGACTCCTCAACGTGGATGCAGGTGGCCTTTTGTGGTAGCCGAACCACGGGATAAACACTTGTGTCTTGTTTCATTGTTCATCATTCAAGTTAATCAACTTAATCTAGGGTTTCACACACATTGTTCATATTACGTTAAATTGTTAAACATAAGACTTAAGTGTGATATAATTCAGTATATAGCTGTTAAACTGTTGTTTGATTCTATACTTCCGCTGTACACATAAAAGAATCAAACCAATCAATTAAGTTTAATAAGCTTAGTCCGTAAACACTGGACTAGTCCGCACTTTACCGGACTAGTCCTATATCTCTGGTATTAAACCGGTTGTTGAGTGCTGCAGGATCTGACAAATATTCAAGAAGGCCTATTCACCCCCCTCTAGGGCTACATTCAATTGGTATCAGAGCAAGGTTCTTCAAGAAAGAGTTTAACCACTCGAAGAGATCATGTCGGACATGAAGGACGTCCACAAAATCAACAACCAAGAGGAGGTTAACAACGATAAGACCCAAAAACTGGAGAAGTACCTCAAAGCCATTCAAGACTTCAAGGACGATGATGAGGAGACGCTGGAGCTGAAGGCACTCCTCAGAAAGAAGGCACTTTCCAAAGGGAAAGCAAAGGTTGAAGAGAAGAAGAAGGGGAGTAGTCACACCGACTACTCCCGATATCCTTTTAACAATGATCGTCTAAATTCCAATAACAACCATTACTTATCTATCCCACTTGGAAAAGCCCCACACTTCGATGAAGTGATTACTCCATGTGTAGGCAGAATATGAAAATGCATTTGATTTCCCTCAACCCAAGTTTATGGCATATTGTATGCACAGGGATAGATATTCTGGATGACGACGAAGAGCTCACCCCAAGCCAAGAGCAGGCCATTCATAGAAATGCTCAAGCCGCAGCTGTAATCACATCCTCACTCATTCAGGACGAGTTCACCAAGGTGGATGGACTCAAAATTGCTAAGGAAATATAGGATACTCTGCAAACCGCACATGAAGGTGACCGGCATGTGCGTGAAGCAAAGATTGAGATGATCAAAGGCGAACTAGGAAGGTTCGCAATCGAGGAAGACGAGTCGCCTCAGGATATGTACAATCGATTGAAGACACTCGTCAATAAAGTGCGATCATATGGGAGCAAGAAGTGGAATGACCACGAGGTGGTAAATCTCATCCTTAGAGCCTTTATGCCTCGCAATGTCACGCTATGCTCCATGATTAGAGAAAGCCCCGGATATAAAAGGATGACTCCGGATGAATTGCTTGGTAAAATTATCAACATTGAAATGATGGAGAAACAAGCAAAGCACCTCAAGGAAATTGCCGACATCACCTCGACGAAGAAGAAAGGAGTCGCTTTAAAGTCCAGCCTCAAGCCTCTATCCAAAGAAGCAAGAGAAGCACAACTAGAGGAGGACAGTGATGAAGAGAGCAGTGAGCTAGATGAAGAGGATTTGATCTTGTTCATGAAAAAGTTCAAGAGAATAATGAAGAAAAAGCAAGGGACAAATCAAGTGAAGGCAAGTACAAGGAAAGAACAAAGCCAAAATTGAGACAGACGTGCTATAATTGTGGTGAACATAACCACTTTATAATGGATTGCCCATATGAGGAGAACAAGAAGAAGACTAAAGAATCCAAGCCTCAACCTAAGAAGTTCTTCAAGAAGAAGAAACCAGCCGAACAAGCGCATATTGGGAAGGAGTGGGACTCAAACGATGAGTCCTCATCATCCGATGAAGAAGAGATGGCTAGCATAGCCTTCGAAAACACGTCCAAGAAATCTACACTCTTTCCTACACTCGGTGCAAGAAAGGGAAATGGCACTTGCCTTATGGCAAAGGAAGGTAAACACAAGGTAAACATCAAAACCCCTTCCATGCATTCCTACTCTAGTGATGATGAGGATATGCTAAATGGACTAGATAGGAAAACTGCAACAAAAATGAAATTCTTACTTGACCAACTTGTTGAGAAGGAAATGTTAATTGATCGTCAAGAGGACATGATTATCTCCCAAAAGGAGGAGTATGTCGAACTTGAAAAACTTCTAGAGCTTCAAAAGGAGAAAAATAGTTCACTGGAGCTTGAGTTAGCTTCAAGCAAGAAAGCTTGCTTGGAGTTAACCGACTAAAATGTTGCAATTAAGGACCAACTTGCTGACCTAATCAAGGTTAATAAGATCCTTGAAGTGCAAGTTGAGTCACTCAAGCTGAGTGAACCTTCCTCTTCTTCAAACTCGCCTTCTCAACCCACTAAAACTGAATTTGCTCATATGTGCACATGTGGTAAAACTGACACCAGATTGAAAGGGAAATCAATCTCCACAAAGGATAAAAATCCTACTCAATGTAGCATATTTGACAAGGAGAAGATCAACTATGCACGTAGTGCATACTTGGTCCAAAGACCTCCAAATGTCAAGTATGGCATTGGTTACTCCTATGATGAAAAGCTACATGCCGGAAGTCATAAGAATAACAAGGGAAGGATCTCCTTTGTGAAGGGAAGATCCTCTCAAACTGGTAAGTCGAAGGATAAAAACCTGAAATCACATGAATACCGGACTAGTCCGGTCCGTGTCCGAACAAGTCCGGTCGTCCGGACAAGTCCGGCCCCCCAGACTAGTCCGACTCATGAACAACAGCAACTTTTATTTAAAACTTTTGATGCCTCCTATGTGTTAATGAGAAACAACCTTGGCAAGGCCTATGCTTATTATGTTGGGCCACGCCATGGGAACACAAAATCCCATGTGTGGGTGTCCAAATGTATTGTGACTAACCTCCAAGGACCCAAGCAAGCTTGGGTACCTAAAACCAAAGCATAATTTGTTTTTGCAGGCCTATTCCTCCGGTGGATCCAAATGGGTGTTGGACAGTGGGTGCACCAATCACATGACCGGAGAAAGGAGGATGTTCGTGGAATATGAAGAGAATGAGGACCCAAACGAAGGCATCTACTTCAGAGATAATAGTCAAGAAAGGGTGCTCGGTACCGGTAAAATTGCAATATCCTCTGAACACACGCTTTCTCATGTTTTACATGTTGAATCTTTAGATTATAACCTGCTGTCCATATCTCAACTATGTGACAAAGGTTATAATTGCTTGTTCACTAACGAGGGTGTGACCGTCTCTAGGAGGAGTGATGGTTCTATTGCATTCAAGGGTACGTTGAAGGGAAAGCTTTACCTGGTTGACTTCAACAAGGATAAAGCCGAACTCGACACATGCTTGATTGCAAAAACCAACATGGGTTGGCTGTGGCATAGACGGCTAGCGCATGTTGGTATGAGGAACCTTCAAAAACTCCTCAAGGGCGATCACATCCGAGGTTTGAAGAATGTTGTTTTTTAGAAAGACAGTCCTTGTAGCGCGTGCCAAGCCGGGAAGCAAGTTGGAGCACATCATCCCGCAAAGAACGTCATGACTACGACAAGACCGCTCGAACTACTTCACATGGACTTGTTTGGTCCAATTGCTTACATAAGCATCGGCGGTAACAAATACGGTTTAGTTATCATTGATGATTTTTCTCGCTTCACTTGGGTTTTCTTTATGCATGATAAGTCAGAAACACAAGGAACACTCAAGAAATTCTTCAAGCGAGCCCAAAACGAATTTTAATTGACAATCAAGAGTATTCAAAGCGACAATGGCATGGAGTTCAAGAACACACAAGTGGAGGAGTACCTTGATGAAGATGGCATCAAGCATAAATTTTCAGCGCCATACTCGACACAACAAAATGGAGTTGCCGAAAGAAAGAACCGAACACTCATTGAGATGGCAAGGACAATGCTCGATGAGTACAAGACATCGGATCGATTTTGGGCGGAAGCGATTAACACCGCTTGCTACGCCGCAAATTGAATTTATCTCCATCGACTACTCAAGAAGACTCCCTATGAGCTACTTACCGGTAACAAACCAAACATTTCATATTTTCGAGTTTTCGGTTCTCCATGTTACATCCTGAACAAGAAGCCTAGGACTTCAAAGTTCGCTTCGAAGTCCGATGAAGGTTTCTTGCTTGGTTATGATTCGAACACTTACGCCTATCGTGTCTTCAACAAGGCCTCCAGACTTGCTGAAGTTGCACGTGACGTAGTGTTCGATGAGACTAATGGCTTCCAAAAGGAGCAAGTTGATTCAAGTGAATTAGGTAAAGAAGAAGCTCCATGTCAAGCATTGAAAAGAATGGCTCTAGGCGAAGTTCGACCACAAGAACCACCTTCACATGAACATGAGGAAAATGAACCACAAGAGGAGACCATCAATCAAGGGGGAGCCTCAACACAAGATCAACCACAAGAGTATGAAAATGATCAACAAGTCAATGAAGGCAACCACTTAGGGGGAGAAGCAGACAATCATGAAGACACAACTCCTCAAGTGCCACATCCAAGAGTACACCAATGCATCCAAAGGGATCACCCAATCGACAACATCATCGGTGACATCCAAAAGGGAGTAACCACTAGATCTCGCATAGCTAACTTTTGTGAGCATTATTCGTTTGTATCCTTTTTGGAACCACGCAGGATTGAGGATGCATTGACGGATCCAGACTGGGTGGTGGCGATGCAAGAAGAATTGAACAACTTCAAGCGGAACGAAGTGTGGGAACTTGTGGCAAGACCCAATGCAAACATCGTCGGCACCAAGTGGGTCTTCCGCAACAAACAAGACGAACACGGGGTGGTGACAGGGAACAACGCACGACTTGTGGCCCAAGGGTACTCACAAGTCGAATGTTTGGATTTCGATGAGACTTTTGCTCCAGTAGCTAGGCTTGAATCTATTAGAATATCACCATGATTTCAAGCTGTATCAAGTGGACGTGAAAAGTGCCTTCCTCAACGGACCGATCAAGGAAGAGGTGTACATGGAGCAACCACCCGGATTTGAAGACGGAAAGTTCCCCGACCACGTATATAAATTGCGTAAGGCTCTCTACGGCCTCAAACAAGCTCCTAGAGCTTGGTATGAGTGTCTTAGAGATTTCTTAATTGAGAATGGTTTTCAAATTGGCAAAGTAGATTATACATTATTTACAAAGAATTTAGATAATGATCTTTTTATTTGTCAAATTTATGTTGACGATATAATTTTTGGGTCAACTAATCAATCTTTTTGTGAGGAATTTAGCAAAATCATGATAGACAGGTTTGAAATGTCAATGATGGGAGAATTAAAATATTTTTTGGGATTCCAAGTGCGGCAACAAAAGGAAGGAACGTTCATAAGCCAAACCAAGTATACGCAGGACATACTTAAGAAGTTTGGCATGGACAAGGCAAAGCCCATAAAGACCCCCATGGCAACAAATGGCCAATTGGATCTCAATGAAGATGGACCTAATGTCGACCAAAAGGTATATCGCTCCATGATTGGATCTCTACTCTATTTATGTGCATCTAGGCCAGATATTATGTTAAGTGTGTGTTTGTGTGCAAGATTTCAAGCCAACCCTAAGGAATGTCACTTGACAGCCGTAAAAAGGATCTTGAGATATTTGGTTCATACACCCAACCTTGGTCTTTGGTACCCAAAAGGCTCAAAATTCAATCTCATTGGTTATTCTGATGCAGATTATGCCGGGTGCAAAGTAGATAGAAAAAGCACCTCCGGTACATGCCAATTCCTAGGGAGATCCTTAGTTTCTTGGTCGTCCAAGAAACAAAATTCCATTGCCCTATCCACAGCGGAAGCGGAGTATGTTGCAGCCGGGAGTTGTTGTGCACAACTCCTTTGGATGCGACAAACTCTAAGGGATTACGGTTACAATATGAACCGTATTCCTCTCCTTTGTGACAATGAGAGTGCCATTAAAATTGCCCACAATCCAGTTGAGCACTCTAGAACTAAACACATAGACATAAGACATCATTTCTTGAGAGACCATTCCATGAAAGGATATATAACCATCTCACATGTCAACACCCAAAAGCAATTGGCCGACATATTCACCAAGCCACTTGATGAAAAACGTTTTTGCGAACTCCGAAATAAAATAAATATCCTTGATTCTCGGAGTGTGGCTTGAAAGGTAACATACCTGTATGAATTCTTCAAAATGTTGATTGAATTGTGAAAACCAACTCTCTCAATTTTTCTTGAAAAACTATGTCAATTACTAGATCTTGGTGAATTATGATCATTGTTTGTTTGTTGTATGCTTACTGATCAAATTCATAAAGATTAATTGATTTGTTTTGCCCCTCCATTCTCTATTTATGAACCTTCAAATATATATGAATGGGCTATGCAAATTTCTCCTGGTGACCACGGACTAGTCCGTGGTTACCCGGACTAGTCCGCCCCTGCAGACTAGTCCGCCGAGTGCCGGTTAGGCCGGACTAGTCCGATAGACTACGGACTAGTCCGATATAGCTCCCTGGATGAGTTCGGACTAGTCCGGTCATCTCCAGACTTGTCTGATTTTTCGTGTCCATAACCCTAGCCACCACAAAACCCTAATTCCTCTCATCCCCACTCTTCCTCACGCACTCTCTCTCTTGCGCTCGAGCTCCCAAGGCGGTTCCTTGATACCACCATCAAAAAGGTGCGCATTTGGGTGCAAATCAAGCTTGACCTCGTGCAGATTGAAGCTTGCGGACTTGTCCGGGCTCCAACTCCCTATTCCTCAAGCTTCAATCGAATTCTTCGGTAATTTTCTCCATTGTTGATCGAATAGCCTAGCATCTTCCACTAGATACATGCCCCTTTGATGTACTACGTGTATGCTAAACTTGTTATGCATTAGGAATCAACCTTTGTTCACTATGTTAGGTTTTTTAGGATGAACACCGGACTAGTCCGGTCCATGCACGGACAAGTCCGGCCCCCCTGACTAGTCCTTGCCTGTGCACCGGACAAGTCCGATGTTTCTGAACTTAAAACCTAATTCTTCAATTCCTCAATGCACTTCCTTGCTATCTTTCCATACCTATGCCTTGTATCACTTATCATTATTCTTGCAAATGATTCTCAGATCATGTCGAGCTCAAACGATGAAATCTCTGACTTTGAGGCCGAGATGGACCACGAGGTGGCACCTCGGACTTCGACGGGTCTTGGCAAGAAGCGCCAAGAAAGACCCTCTGAGCCTGCTCCTTCCCCTCCTCAGGTTCAGAGGAAAGTGCTAGCGAAGAAGCCAGCCTCCAAGGTGCTAGCCTCTAAGGTTGGTGGTGGCCCTAGCTCGGCAAGTGCCCGCCAAGCAAAGGGCATGGGAAAAGGGATAGCGACGGGGCCAGTCGGGCCCTTGAAGCTGCATGCTCCCAGGGAAGGGGTCCGGGACCCTACTGAGGAGAAGTTCAATGGCAAGGGCAGTGACTCGGCCGCAAAATTCAGAAGCATTGACTGGTATGGCAGGCAGAAGCAAGCTGCAGATGGAAGGTTTTGGTGAAACTTCCATGCAGATTTCTACAAATTGGTGTATCTACCGATGAAGACCCCTGTGGTGCGCAGTCAGTGGATTGACTAGGCACACTTTGAGAAGAAGGGCTGCTCACCATTCACTGATGTAGTGAGAGCCATTGAAAAGCATGGACCGAGAGATCTGTTTGCTTTTAGACAAAACTGTAATGATGAAGTGATTGCGCAGTTCTTTGCGACCTGTCACTTCTCTAGTGAGGATGAAGAGAGTGTCACTTGGATGACCCATGGATCCAAGTACATCATCACTCAAGAAGATTTCACTAGCTTGCTTCACCTCGACTCCACAAGGTCTGATTGCTTAGTTATACACAACATTGGTGTCATTGACAAGGACAAGATGAAGTTTCTATATGAGCCAAACTCAAACTTCAACCCTCCTTCCACCAAAAACATGAAGACATTCTTTGTGGTGTTGAACAGAGTGCTAAGAAAGACCATTGCCCCTAAGGATGGGGACGTAGGGAGTGTGCAAGGATACCTCCGGACTCTAATGAGAGTCATAAGCAAGGACCGCCCATTTGATGTGGCGGAATACATTTGGAATGATATGGTAAAAATCTCCTGCACTCCCAACAGATCTTGCGGTTATGCTCCTTACCTTATGTTTGTGATTGAAAAAGTCACCGGCATTGAGTTTGTGAAAGATGTGGAGCATCTCCCCTTGAGGCCTCAAATGCCTCAAAAGCCGAGTGTGCAGGCTGCTCCTTCGACGGCCTCTGGTCCCGAGGCACCGGCAAGATCAAGTGAAGGTGTCAGGGCTGTCCCTGCTTCTAGGGAAGCCCCTCAGAGAGGATCAGCTAGTGGAATCCTCAAGTATCTGGCTGCTATATTCACCTCCTGCAAGAAGGCCGAAGTGAAGGCCCACAAGCTCAATCAGAAGAGAAGAGAGGACATGAAGTACATAAAGGCCAATGTGAAGCAAATTTGCCAAAAGCTGGAGATTGATCCCATTGGATCTCTAGTGATCTCTGAGGACTCTGATCCAGACTACACTGAGATCGCGCCCTTGAACCCCTCCGAGCTTTCCTACTTTGGCATTGAGGGCTCGAGTGGCTCCGTCCCTCCTCCTTCTCCTCCTCGTCAAGCTGATGATGAAGAAGACGAAGACGACGACGAGAGGACCGACAGTGAAGAGTGAAGACCCTAGGACCCTCCTCTCATCTTTTTGGTGTCTTGAAGCCAAAGGGGGAGATATTGAGGGGGAGTCTTAGATTTAGCTGTAGAATGCGAGGAGAGAGCTCTTTTTATCTATCTTTGTGATTGTAATGTTTTAACTGTGTTTCTGAGATTAACTTTGGTTCTGTGAATGCAATGCTTACTTAATTTGAGAAGTACTGGTTAAAATCTGTAATCATTGCTCCTGGAATGACATGTGTGCTTTATTTTGGTTGATTAATGCAAATTATGTCATTCTCGATGTCTTAATGTACTTAGTTATGCATCCCACCATAAAGAATGCACATATGGATAATTCTCTCACTGCTTGATGTATTTTGATTCATATGTGCATACTTTATGAAAATCTCAATTTTGTCATATTTTGTGAAATCTCAATTGGTTGTCATCAATCACCAAAAAGGGGGAGATTGAAAGTGCATCTAGGACTCCCTTGTGGGTTTTAGATGATTTATGACAAGCAATTGGGATCCTAACCTCTTTATTGAGATAAATGCAAGCCTATAATGAAAAAATGAGCAAAATACCAAAAAGAAGGGATGAGGAGGAGCAAAGCGGAAATGAGCTCAAGGAAAAAGAATAGCAGATTATTGTGTATGGAGTGTGTTAAGGAAACACACCCCAAGAGCTCAATGATAATTAAACACACATTGCACAAAGTTTCACAGGACCGGACTAGTCCGTTCATCATCGGACTAGTCCGATAAACCTTTCTGCACCAGATCGGACAAGTCCGGTATCTGTCGGACTAGTCCGATATCTTTCTGACTAGAATCAGACTAGTCCCCCCAAGTGGACTAGTCCTCAAAACACTACACAAGTCACGCAAAATCGGACAAGTCCGTTATCAACCAGACTAGTCCGATATCCTTTCTGATCCACTTTGGACAAGTCCGATGTTCACACGGACTAGTCCGAAAAACCCCACTGATCCAAGTCGTACAAGTCCTCCGAGTGCGGACTTGTCATCCAACACACTTAAGGTTTCACGTGTCCGGACAAGTCCGATGGACATCAGACTAGTCCAAAGATTTCCAGTAGCGAAATCAGACAAGTCTGCTTTCAGCCGGACTAGTCCGATATTTTGGGACTCTTAGGATTTGCAACACACAGCACACGGGACTAGTCCGGTGACCACGACGGACTAGTCCAAACTTTCTGAACCCTAACGGTCACTTTTAAAAACCCCATATAAATAGAGGTGCACGGCCCACTTTTATACACTCTCGAACCCTAGCGCCGTCACACCTCCCAAGAGACTTAAAAACGACCTCTCTCCACGAAATTAAGTGCAAAATCGTCCAATCCTTTGAGGATTCAATCTAGGTCATTGGAGAGACACTTGCTACACCACATTGAGCTCTTGGTTTGATTCTCTAACACACTCCTGCATTTCAATTGTAACTTTTGAGTGTGTTTTCGGTGGTATTGTGTTTTGTAATCTAAGGGAGCTCTCAAAGTGTGAGATCTCCCCTTGAATTTGGTTATTCACCCCTTTGTGATTAGTGGAAGAGGATTGACCTTCGTGGCGATCCAACGAGGGTAGGGTTGGAGAAGACCCGGTCCTTTTGTGGACTCCTCAACATGGATGTAGGTGGCCTTTTGTGGTAGCCGAACCACGGGATAAACACTTGTGTCTTGTTTCATTGTTCATCATTCAAGTTAATCAACTTAATCTAGGGTTTCACACACATTGTTCATCTTATGTTAAATTGTTAAACATAAGACTTAAGTGTGATATAATTAAGTATATAGCTGTTAAACTGTTGTTTGATTCTATACTTCCGTTGTACACATAAAAGAATCAAACCAATCAATTAAGTTTAATAAGCTTAGTCCGTGAACACCGGACTAGTTCGCACTTTACCGGACTAGTCCGATATCTCTGGTATTAAACCGGTTGTTGAGTGCTGCAGGATCCGACAAATATTCAAGAAGGACTATTCACCCCCCTCTAGGCCTACATTCACATAACCATTGCCATAAACCATAATACCATCCCATAACCAGTACCAAACCATAACCTTCCCAAAAACCATCCCAATACCAGGTTCCCTCTAATCATGGAAGTTGTCCAGGTTCTCATAACTGGGAGCATGACTATCATGATAGTTTTATTTGACTCTGCAGAGTTGTACCACTTTACCCACGTGTTTGTGATTTCATCACCCGTCGGCGACTAGAGAACCTCCCTCACGCCAATTACACTTCCTTTGGTGTATGGCCAAGAGATCACAAAATAGCCTTTACAAAGGGATTACTAGTCTATTTAGACCTCACTGAAGTTTCACTTGTGGTGATGTCTCCTACAGAGCACATCTTCAACCAAGGGTCCCCTCTTGAGCTATTCGGATCCCAGGGTAGTCCCACCCATCAGCAACAAATCCAATCCGACTACCCCTTCCCCGAGCATCCTTAATGGTCCAAATAGAACTGGCAAAGCCATAATTATTCAGCTACACTGCACCGATACTTGGCCTCGTGGTGGCACCGTAGTCCTGGCTTATTCTCGCATGAACAGGTCCTTAGATCTAAAGCAAGCAAACCACCATAACTTCCAACCCATCCACATACCAGGCTTGCTTAGATCACCCAATTACACATCATATTAACCAGTTCATAATAACCATAATCTCATTACTGCATAATTAAGTTAAGTGATATAGTTGTGTTCTCATCCCAATTAATTAAGCGAAGCAAAAAGGTAAAAAGCCCATCCCGACTCTCTATCATAGATTCCAGGTGACAAGGGTGGTCAATCAAATCTAGTAAACTTCCTATCGTAGGATTACCATCATATTGACACAAGCATGCAATTTCCCAAACAAAACATTTATTTTAGAAACAGGATCAATATGCTTCAAGGACACTTGCCTTGCTCTTGGGATTGGTTCGGGTCGAAGCCTTCAAACTCTTGGTGCTGTAGATCCTCCGCAACACTTTCTAGCGCAAATCCGTCTAATCCACACAATAAACATACAAACAAGAAACACAATCAAGGAGTGCACAAACATTACTCAATATGACATGATATGCATGATTAATGCAAATGCAAGGTGGCTCTTGTTAATGAGTTGCTTTTAATGATCACTAACTAGTTCTAATAGCCTTTAACAAGTTTATACAGGTTTGTATGTGATTCGATATAATTTTAGAATTAATTCAATAGAAATTAACCAGGAAAATCAGACTAGTCCGCTAGGGACCGGATAAGTCCGCACTTTGCGAGATCAGCAGATTAGGGTTTTCTAGATTGATGTGAATTTGGAGACTTGGGGTTGAATTCACATAAGAAAAAGAGAATAGAAGGTATACCAGTTGTTTAGGACTCCAATGAATCTAGAAACTTGGAGGTAACACTTGGATACTGATGATCTAGGGTTGATGATGAACTTGGAGATGAATTGGTGATGAAGAACACAAAGTTGATGGAGATCTTGATCCTCTTTCGTTTCCTCCTCTTCTTCTTCTTCTTACTTGGGATCTCCTCCTCCCTCCTTGATGGTGGCTCTCCACGAACTAGGGTTTGGGTGGGGTGGAAAAGTGGCAAATAGATGTGAAGCCAAGGGGTGGGGGTGTTTATATAGAGGTGGAGGCTAGGATTAGATGGATTTCGAGTTTGAGATGAGTAGAGGCCGGTTTAGAGTTCCACATGGGCTCTAATAGAGTTAGGCACGACGTCCTTAGGCCCACTTAATGTGAAACCCAAGAAATAAGTCATAAAACAAAAGATCAACTCGGAGTCGCGAAATATTGGATAAGTCCAAAAAGGATCGGACTAGTCCGAAGTTAGTCAGAGAGAAATCGGACAACTCTGGCCGAAAATCGGACAAGTCCGACTTTAGTCAGAGAGGAAAACGGACAAGTCCGCTGGAACACCGGGCTAGTCGGGACAAGTCTAGGGACTTAGCAAATTTTGAAGGATTCTTGGAACACCGGACTAGTCCCCATAGGACCGGACAATTCCGAAAGTGTCCAGAGGCAAAAACGGACTAGTCCGCAGCAAAAACGGACAAGTCCGATCGAGGTCAGAGAGAAATCGGACTAGTCCGCACCAAAATCAGACTAGTCGGCACTTTCCAGAATTTTAAGTGCGGTTTTGTTGCAAATCAATTTTAAACTCATTCCTCTTTATGTGGATCAATATTAAACATGTATATGAATGTATGTAGGGAACGATGCATGAAAATGAGGGTGTTACAAACCTACCGCCCATAAAATGAATCTCGCCCTCGAGATTCGACGCGGAAAAGAAGAGATAGGGAAATTCCTTCTTGAGATCATCCTCCAATTCCCATGTTGCTTCTTTTTTCTGTGTGGTGCTTCCATTGAACTTTACACCATCTAATAACCTTGTTCCTTGTAACCCTCTCCTTGGTTTCCAAGATTTTGACTGGTTGTTCGGCATAAGTCAAATCTGCCCCTAATTCCAATCCTTCCATTAACACTATTCTTCCGGTACTGTCAAGCACTTCTTCAGTTGGGAAACATGAAAGACATCATGAACATCCAAAATATGAGCTGGCATCTCCAACTTTTACGCAACTTCTCCTCTATTGTCCCAAATCTTGAATGGTCCAATGTAGCGGTGTGGTAGCTTGCCTCTTATGTTAAACCTCTTATGACCCCTCATCGGTGACACCTTGAGGTAAACAAAATCTTCCACTTCAAAGGCTAATTTCTTTCTCTTATTGTACGCATAGCCTTTTTGTCTTGATTGGGCAGCCCTCAAGTTTTCATGATTTATTTGGACTTGCTTTTCGGCTTCTTCCAACACATACGGACCAAATACTTAGTTTCTCCTGCCTCATTCCAGAATAAAGGTGTCCTACACTTCCTTCCATAAAGCGCTTCATATGGTGACATTTTCAAGCTTGCTTGGTAACTATTGTTGTATGAAAATTCTGCATAGGGCAAGCTCTTGTCCCAACCTTTCCCATGCTTTAAAGCACAAGCTCTTAACATGTCCTCAAAATTTGATTGGTCCTCTTGGTTTGTCCAGCCGTTTGAGGGTGATATGCCGAAATGAAGTTCAGCCTTGTTCCCAAAGCTTCATGCAATTTTTGCTAAAACTTGGAGGTAAATTGAGAACCTCTATCCGAGACTATCTTCTTCGGTACTCCGTGTCAACACACAATATGCTCCATGTATATTTCGGCCAATTGTGCAGCTGTATATTTGGTCTTCACAAGGACAAAATGAGCTGACTTGGTTAAGCGATCCACAATTACCCAAATCGAGTCGTAACCGGAATGAGTACGTGGTAACCCAACTATGAAGTCCATTCCAATTTCTTCCCACTTCCATTCTGGGATCTTCAATGGTTGCAATAATCCAGCTGGCCTTTGATGTTCCACCTTGACTCGTTGGCACAAATCACACAATGCTACATATTCAGCTATGTCCTTTTTCATGCTATCCCACCAATAGCAAGTCTTCAAGTATTTGTACATCTTCGTACAACCGGGGTGAATTGAGTAAGGTGAGTCATGTTCCTCTTTTAATATTGTCTCCCGAATACGCTTCACATTAGGCACGACAATCCTCTTACCACGCCATAGAGTACCATGTTCATCCTCATCAAATTTGAATTGTCTCACCTCTTGGGTCCTTTCTTTGATTTCTTGAATTTCCTCATCCTTAGTTTGGCCTTCCTGAATTTCTTGCTCTAAGGTTGGGTTTAACTCCATCATCTCCATCTCATTTACAAATCCAAGGTTCAACTGTTCAATCTCCTTACATAACTCGGATGGTAACTCTCGAACTGTGAATTGATGACTTACTCCTTTTCTACTCAAAGCATCGACCACTACATTGGATTTTCTCGGATGATAGTTGATCCCCAAATCATAATCTTTCATGAGCTCCAACCATCTCCGTTGCCTCAAATTCAGATCTGTTTTTGTGAAAATATACTTAAGACTCTTGTGATCCGTATGAATTTCACACCTATGTCCAAGGATATAGTGTCTCCAAATCTTCAATGCATGTACCACGGCTGCAAGTTCTAAATCATGTGTTGGGTAATTCTGCTCATGTTTCTTCAATGGTCCTAATGCATAGGCGACCACTTGACCTTCTTGCATCAATACACATCCATGTCCTTGCCTCGATGTGTCGCAATAAATATCAAAACTCTTGCTCACATCCGACAGTACCAACACTGGGGCTGATGTCAACCTCTTCTTCAACTCCTCAAAACTGTTTTGACAAGCTTGAGTCCATTGGAAAGTCTTTCCCTTCATTAGCAATTCCGTCATTGGCTTGGCTATCTTGGAAAAGTCCTTGATGAATCGACGGTAATCTCCAGCCATTTCAATAAAACTCCTTATTCCCTTTACGTTTTGCGGGGGTTCCCATTTCAACACGTCCCTCACCTTTCCTGGGTCAACCGATACTCCTCCTCCAGAGATTATATGACCCAAAAACGACACCTCTTTCAACCAAAACTGACACTTGTTGAACTTGGCATACAATTGGTGCTCCCTTACTTTCTGCAGCGTAAGTCTCAAGTGTTCCTCATGTTCCTTCTCATCCTTCGAGTAGATCATAATGTCGTCTATGAACACCACTACAAACCTATCCATGTACTCCATGAAGACCTAATTCATGAGGTACATAAAGTAGGAAGGCACATTTTTCAATCCAAAAGACATCACAGTGTACTCATAAGATCCATACCGTGTTCTAAAAGCTGTCTTGGGTATGTCCGATGGTCTAATCTTCATTTGGAAGTATCCTGACCTCAAATGAATCTTAGAGAAGACACAAGCACCTTTCATCTAATCAAACAAGTCTTCTATGTGTGGCAAGGTGTACTTGTTCTTGATTGTTATCTCGTTGAGAGCTCGGTAATCTACGCACATCCTTTGGGATTCATCCTTCTTGTCCACAAATAGAACGGGCGCTCCCCAAGGTGAAGAGCTGGGCTGAATGAAACCCTTCTCTAGTTGCTCTTGAATTTGCTTCTTGAGCTCTGCTAATTCCATAGGTGGCATCCTATACGGCCTCTTAGCTATAGGTGCAGTTCCAAGTATTAAATCATTAACAAACTCAATGTCTAGATCAGGTGGCATACCTGGCAACTCATCCGGAAAAACATCCAAAAATTAACACACCACCAGAATCTCCTCAATTGCAGCACCATCCATATGATTCAGCTCCAATTGCTTCGGTGCGGTTTGAGATGCTTCAAATTCTACGGTGATCTCTTCCTCATTGGTCAACTTTACCGTTTTCATGGCACACTTAATAACTCCATTGTGCTTCCTCAACCAGTCCATATCAAGTATAATGTCCAATCCTTGAGAGTCCAAAACAATGAGGTTGGCGGAGAAGTCTACCCCCCTTATCCTAAGGCTTACTTTTGGACATACTATATTTGTCCTCATCTCTCCTCCAGGAGACTTAACCAATAGAGTAAACTTCATATGAGAGATAGGCAAACTATACTTAGCGACATACTTCGATGCAATGAATGAATGGGATGCTCCAGAATCAAACAACATAGTCGCGGGGTTGGAGTTGGCGAGAAACATACCAATGACCACGTCATCTGCATGTTGAGCATCCTCCGTAGAGACATGGTTCACGTTGCCCCGAGAAAAATTCTGCTGTCCACGATTCCCTTGTGGCGCTCCTCCATTAGGTCTTGGGTTTTGCCTCGACGCAATTCTTCTTTGACCAAGGCCAGAATTAGGACATTGATGTGCAAAGTGTCCAGCTTCTCCACAAGTATAACACTTCTTTACTCCACCGGGATTATTGGGGCGAGCTTCGTTCTGAACATTTGCACCAGGAAAAGTAGCACGAGGTGCAAAAGGCATTGGAGACCTAGGTGCTTGCATAACAGGGCGCTGCTGCACAAACTGAGTTGAGCGCGGTGCAAATCCAGGACGTTGTATAGGAGCAGTGGAGCTGTAGTATGGCGCATTAGGAGGCGCAAAGCAAGGGTGCACATTACTTCCTTGCGGCTGTCCTTGATATGGCGCCTTCCTCTTGTTATCCTGTTCCAACTCACGAATCTTGTTCTCAACCACAATTGCTTTGTCCACAAGCTTCTGAAAATTGGCATAGTCATAGTTGAGCAATTGCGCTTGGATTTCATTGTTCAAGCCCCTCATGAACAAGGTTGTTTCCAGCTGTCCCGGCTCACATCCTCAGGCGCATGCCTCGAGAATTGAGTGAATTTATCGATATATTCACCCACACTCGATCTTCCTTGCCTCAAGTTCTCAAATTCTTGCCTCTTCAAGATCATAACACCCTCTGGCACATAATGGGAACAGAAACTCTCCTTGAATTCGGCCTAAGTGATCCTCTCCTGATTCTCATAAGCATCGCAATAAGAATCCCACCAATCCGCTGCTGCTCCAACTAGTTGATGAGAAGTAAATAAGACCTTCTCCCGATCACTTCATTGGACAATAGAAAGCTTCTTCTCCATGGACTAAGCAAAGGTTGGCGGCCTAATCCTCATAAAGTCTCCCAACCGGTTATGAGGAGGTGGGGGTGGCGTCGGAGGCATGTGGGGCTGATTGTTGATGTTACTAGCCTGTAGCTGTCCCATAGTTTGTATCATGGTATGCATGAGCTGGTTTTGCATGGCCAAAAGTTGTTCAATGTTGATAGCTCCATGAGCAGGTCCTTGTCCATTGTAGTTCTGAGGTGCTCCATGGTTCTCCTACTCATCATTAGCATCCCTCTGGTTGTGAGTCCTCACCATCTAGAGAAAAGCAATAGGTAAGAAATAGAAAACGTCCCCAACTATATGCATCAAGGGATATGAAACTAGACAACTAACTAGCCTACGTGGACATGGCAATGCTAAAGCATCCCAAAATCTTCTATTAAGCACACAAGCAAACAATATATAGCAACAGCACACCAAACAAAAACACATCAATTCCTGAGTGCTCCTATGTGCTCTAAAGTGTCCATTCTATCTAGCTGCGTCCTATGGTCAACCTGTGGCTCTGATACCAATCTTTGACACCCGGTTCCGAAAATGAGCCAAGTGAACGCATATGTGTGCCTAGGACGTTCAACACACATACACGAGTGCATTCACAAAAGGATATACAAAAAATTTCCACAGAACAAGATTAATTGACCAAATTTTATTACACAAACCATATTATCCTCGAATACAAGTTCTAATGAATATTAATGACAAGTTCAACTAATGCAGCGTAAATAAGCTAATTAAGCAAACTAAACAACTAGGCAACATAAGCAATAGGGTAGCATAGCTCCAAAGAACACCACAATCAAAGCTGACGGTAGACACGGCCTAGAACTCCGCATTATCATCGTTAAACTCCCAATCCTGACCTGCAACTGTTGGGGGGGGGGGGGAATTGCAAGGGTGAGTACATGTCGTACTCAACAAGTGTGGAAAGTATGACATGTAGCTGATACAAATGACGAATATAATAATGGCCAAGTGCTGAAAAGTACATTAAAACATTTGAGAAGCAATATATTATATGTATATGAAATAAACCCATCATTAAACATGTAATCATCATAATTCCAATCCATATCCCAGATTTCACATTACCATTAACCATAACCATTGCCATAAACCATAATACCATCCCATAACCAGTACCAAACCATAACCTTCCCAAAAACCATCCCAATACCAGGTTCCCTCTAATCATGGAAGTTGTCCAGGTGCTCATAACTGGGAGCACGGCTATCATGATAGTTTTATTTGACTCTGCAGAGTTTGTACCACTTTACCCACGTGTTTGTGATTTCATCACCCGTCGGCGACTAGAGAACCTCCCTCGCCAATTACACTTCCTTTGGTGTATGGCCAAGAGATCACAAAATAGCCTTTATAAAGGGATTACTAGCCTATTTAGACATCGCCGAAGTTTCACCGGTGGCGATGTCTCCTACAAAGCACATATTCAACCAAGGGCCCCCTCTTGAGCCATTCGGATCCCAGGGTAGTCCCACCCATCAGCAACAAACCCAATCCGACTACCCCTTCCCCGAGCATCCTTAATGGTCCAAATAGAACAGGAAAATCCCTAATTGATCAGCTACGCTGCACCGATAATTGGCCTCGTGGTGGCACCGTAGTCCTGGCTTATTCTCGCATGAACAGGTCCTTAGATCTAAAGCAAGCAAACCACCGTAACTTCCAACCCATCCACATACCAGGCTTGCTTAGATCACCCAATTCCACATCATATTAACCAGTTCATAATAACCATAATCTCATTAATGCATAATTAAGTTAAGTGATATAGTTGTGTTCTCATCCCAATTAATTAAGCGAAGCAAAAAGGTAAAAAGCCCATCCCGACTCTCTATCATAGATTTCAGGTGACAAGGGTGGTCAAACAAATATAGTAAACTTCCGATCGTAGGATTCCCATCATATTGACACAAGCATGCAATTTTGCAAACAAAACATTTATTTTGGAAACAGGATCAATATGCTTCAAGGACACTTGCCTTGCTCTTGGGTTTGGTTCGGGTTGAAGCCTTCAAACTCTTGGTGCTATAGATCCTCCGCAGCATTTTCTAGCGCAAATCCATCTAATCCACACAACAAACATACAAACAAGAAACACAATCAAGGAGTGCACAAACATTACTCAATATGACATGATATGCATGATTAATGCAAATGCAAGGTGGAACTTGTTAATGAGTTGCTTTTAATGATCACTAACTAGTTATAATAGCTTTTAATAACTTTATACAGGTTTGAATGTGATTAGATCTAATTTAAGAATTAATTCAACATAAATTAACCAGGAAAATTGGACTAGTCTGCTAGGGACCGGACAAGTCCGCACTTTGCGAGATCAGCATATTAGGGTTTTCTAGATCGACGTGAATTTGGAGACTTGGGGTTGAATTCACGTAAGAAACAGAGAATAGAAGGTATACCAGGTGCTTAGGACTCCAATGACTCAAGAAACTTGGAGGTAACACTTGGATCTTGATGATCTAGGGTTAATGATGACTTGGAGATGAATTGGTGATGAAGAATGCAAAGTTGATGGATATCTTGATCCTCTTTCGTTTCCTCCTCTTCTTCTTATTCTTACTTGGGATCTCCTCCTCTCTCCTTGATGGTGGCTCTCCACGAACTAGGGTTTGAGTGGGGTGGAAATGTGGCAAATAGATGTCAAGCCAAGGGGTGAGGTTGTTTATATAGAGGTGGAGGCTAGGGTTAGATGGATTTTGAGTTTGAGATGAGTAGAGTCCGGTTTAGAGTCCCAAATGGGCTCTAAAAGATTTAGGCACGACATCCCTAGGCCCACATAACGTGAAGCCCAAGAAACAAGTCGTAAAACAAAAGATCAACTCGGAGTCGTGAAATATCGAACAAGTCCGAAAAGGATCGGACTAGTCCGAAGTTAGTCAGAGAGAAATCGGACAACTCTGGCAAAAAATAAGACAAGTCCGGCTTTAGTCAGAGAGGAAAACGGACAAGTCCACTGGAACACTGGGCTAGTCGGGACAAGTCCAGGGACTTAGCTAATTTTCAAGGATTCTTGGAACACCGGACTAGTCCGCATAGGACCGGACAAGTCCGAAAGTGTGTGGAGGCAAAAACGGACTAGTCCACAGCAAAAACGGACAAGTTCGATCGAGGTCAGAGAGAAATCGGACTAGTCCGCACCAAAATCGGACTAGTCCGCACTTTCCAGAATTTTAAGTGCGGTTTTGTTCCAAATCAATTTTAAACTCCTTCTCTTTATGTGGATTAATGTTAAACATGTATATGAATGTATGTAACGCATGATGCATGAAAATGAGGGTGTTACACATCCATCCCATGGTGGGGACAGGCTATGGTGTATTCTTGAAGCCTTTCCTGATCCTCGGGAATAGATTCCTTGGCATCTTACTGGAAGCTGAAAATTCTTCCACGTAGGGCATTGGTCTTTCCCAATAGGAAAAACTTGGCAAGGAATGCTGTAGAACATTTCTCTCAAGTATCTACAACACTTCGGTTCGCGTAGAACCACTGTTTCGCTCTCCCAAGAAGAGAGAACGAAAACAGCCTAAGACGAACAACATCGAAAGATACGTCCTTTATCTTAAGAGTGCTGCATATCTCAAGGAACTGTTGCAGGTGAGCACTTGCATCCTCGTTAGCCTTCCCATAAAATGGATGGGTTTGCACCATAGTGATAAGGCCAGTCTTGATTTCGAAGTTTATGTCTCCCGTGTTAAAAGTGGGCCCAAGAGCCACATTGTTAGTAGAGGGAGCTAAAAACTCACGAAGGGTCTTCTGGGCCATTGGTGTTTCAATTGTTGGTCCAGTTGTGCTAGCTTTCTTTGCCGCTCGAAGCTTCTGAGGAGTAACAACGTGAGGTCAATCTCTAGAGGAGATTCGGGATCTTCAACAAAGTTTTTCGGCAAGTGGAAACCAGACATACACTACCCTGTTTTCACATAAAATGCGAAAACAAAGAAGTGTCATCCTACTAAAACCTACCAGGGTCCTATCCTATTCACTCAATCATGTAATACTTTGGCTGCCTTCCCCGGCGACGGTGCCAAAAATGCTTGTTGACGGTTCCTACATACTATTAACAATTCATCTCTAGCACTGGTGCCAAAAATGTTTTTTAATAGGTTTTAGATTATACATGTAAATCCGCAAGCGCACGGAAACTATCAATGTAGCAGTTCCCCTCTAAGAGTATTCCTAAAGGGTGTCATTTATATTCTCCCAAAGGAAGGCTAGATGGAAGTAAAACAATCATCAAGTAGAGAGGCTAGGTTGGTCTAGGCAAGGTTCTAGCAAGGATGGATAAATGGTAATTGAGGTAGTGTGACACACACAAAAGCATTCTATCCTAAGGGGATAATATTGGGTAAAGAGCGACCAGGCTAAGAACAAGGTAGATACCTCTAGAATGCTTCTAATGTACATATACATAGCATGGGTTGGTTAGTAATGATCATGTCAATTATGAATTCTCATGCTAAGTGGATTAACACAACGACACGGGTTTACCCCTAGCAATACTAGGACGACTCCCGCCAAGAGCCTGTAGCATAGCCGAACATGGAGGATTACAAAGGACAGATAGGGCTGTCACCACCTACTGCCTACCTCTTCAATCCGCGGGCATACGAGACATTCAACTCTACTCTCTGTCCTAGCACCATGCTAGCATATTAAGTAATTACCTTAAGAGCCTAGGCACAAGCCATCCTCAGGCAATGAACTAAATCATCGTTGAACCAATGTTAATTCATAGCATAAGTGATTCATGTTAGCATAATCATGTCATAATAATTATATTATAGTGGACATTTATAGTGTTTGTGATGATATAATGATAACGGTATAGCATAATCATAAATACTACTCCTACCACATACATGGAATCCACAATGAAACAAGAAACGCTTCATCGATGTATATGAACAATGGAAGACTAAAGATAACATCTTTATTAAGAATAAAGTCACAAATACAAATAGGAATATGGGAGACATACCTTTCCCTAATAGGAATTGGGAAGAGACTCCTTCTACTCTTCTCCTACATGGACTAAGGACTAGAGACTCTCCTCTCTAGACCCTATATTCCTCTAAACCTATGGAGAGTAGTGGATACAATGGATGAATACTCAAGTGGTGTGTGTTGAAGTGAGGGGTCCTATTTATAGCTTGGAGAAGGGTCGGTTCCCGCCACCAAAAGCGCGCAAATTAGTCACCCATAATCTCTTCAAGCCGGGAGGAGCCAACACATGGCGTTTGACCGCGAAAGGCGCCATGACCTAGTCGGCTGACTAGGGGGGTCGACCAACCTGGTATTGGCTTCTTTTGCGGTGTGCTTCCTCCACGACTTTTCCAGCTGGGTCCCATTGACTTATGTTGGTGCTATACCGTTGGATGGCCTTGGATACTTCTGTTTGTGGGCCATTTGATCCATGTGGTGCCACATGGCATCGCCTGATTGGCTGAAATGATATTTTATAGGATCGATCCCCTTATTTCACTTCAATTTTGCATAGAATCCCTACATGCACTACTTTCTCCAAGGATAAGTGGAAATAGGTTAAATAGAAAGGTGATGTATACAATAAATGATGTTTCATTCACATAACTGAGTTATATTGACGGGTGAAATTGGTATATAACAGCCGTCAACATGTGCGACAGAGCTCGCAAAGGGCGGGTGTCAGGTGGGGGTGGAACTCTGGATGAATGCAGTTCTGCATGTGATGTTAGCTTCACACTGGGCTGTGAGGCTGGGTGGCCGCAACGTTGTGCTTTTAGCTTGGCTGCATCAACCATGGAGGTAGTCTTGACACCTTACTGCAGTCGATGGGACAACAACGATCGCGGGTGGAAGGTGAAGAGGTGATTCGAAAGATGTGAATGCATCCTAGAGGGAGGGTGACTAGGCTTTTGAAACTTTTCCTGCAACACTTATCAAAATTGTCAAAAACCAGGAAGGCGGACTAGTCCGGTGTTGGGTGCGGACTAGTCCCGTGTAATCGCAACACCTACAAGAACTTGACTCTTTTTTATATTTTCTTCGAATAGTAAAGGAGCAAAATATGTAGATTAACTCTAGAGTCATACGCAAATGTATATGATGATCAAGTTTCACAAGAATCACAAATTTAATGCCATGTAGGATATTTATCAATTTGTGCCCTAGCTAATTGCAAGCATGAACGATGTAAATGAAAGGCACAAGACACGACAATTTTTACTGAGGTTCAATTCCACAAAAGGGATCTATGTCCTCGTTGAGGAGCTCACACAGAGCCGGGTCTCAACCAACCCTTTCCCTCGTCAAGTCACCATGAAGGCTGATTTGATCTTCACTATCAACAGGTTAATCACCAAGTCAATGGGGCAACCTCACAAGCTAAGGGCTCCCACAAGATTACAACGAAAGAACAGATCAAGCACACTCAAATGGTGTGCAAGAACAACAAGAGTATGAGAGAGATAAAACTTAAGAGCTCAAGATTGCATGGACATTACTCTCCCTTTCCCAAATCTCAAATACCAAAATATTGAACTTTTTAGGGCCATATATGTGTGTAGAGGAGTGTTTTTGTGCTCTTGGAAGGTGTGACGGCACTAGGGTTCTTAGTTGGAGGTTATGGGGTCGTGTATCTCTTATTTATAGACATTTCGAAAAGTTACCATTTGGATCCTGATGCTCGAACTAGTCTGCTAGGGAGTAACAGACTAGTCCAGTGTGCTGAGTGAATTCTGTGTGGAGATGTGCAGCACACTAGGAAGCCCTAATTTGTGTAAGAGTACCAGAATTGTCCGCAGAGGACCGGACTAGTCCATTTTGTGTCTAGAGAGAAATATGACTAGTTCGACCAATATCAGACTAGTCCGGTGCTATTGAAAGTTTAGGTGTAAGGGACTAGTCCGGAGCTGGGGACTTGCCCGTTTGTCCACCAGAGACATATTGACTAGTCCGAACAATATTGGGCTAGTCCGAACAATATCGGGCTTGTCCGGTGCAGTGTAAATGTGAAGGTGGGGGGGGGGGGGGGGTAGAGGACTAGTCCGCATTTGAGGACTTGTCTGTTCGAGCACCAGAGAGACATCAGACTAGTCCGTATCTACTTAGAGAGGAATCGGACTAGTCTGCACATTATTGGACTAGTCTAGTGCTTGACTAATTTTTCAATTAAGTGTTTAGCCATTACTCTATACGCAATGATTTGAGCTCTTGGGAGTGTGTCTATTAGACACATCCTATACAGTTTTAACTACTTTGCGCTTCTATTTTCCACTTGTGCTCTTTCCTTATTGTTTTTCATTTTCACCTTTTTGCACGGTTAGTTCCCTTTTTCAAAACATGCTCACATCTCAACATATTTGATTAGGATCTTTCTTGTTTGTCATCAATCGTCCAAAACCCACAAGGGTGTACCTAGATGCACTTTCAATCCTCCCCCCTTTTGGTGAATGACGACAACCAATTTGAGATTACACAAATAAAATTAAAAACTTGATTTTCATAAAGTGTGCATATATGAGAATAAATATTATAAACATGAATCAGTTCTCAAATATATGCACTCTTTATGGTGGGGTGCCTATCCATCTGCGTGTGAACAAAAATCAGGATAAGCATGAATAACAATGTGATGAACATAAACCAACAATCAACATTGAGGCATGGTAATAAGCATCACACACATTAATGTTAAAGCAAAATAGGCATTATCCAAATGTAAACTTACAATAGTTTCAAATTTAAAAAAAGTACATGTCCAAGATCAAATAATACTTAAGGAGGCTACTACTCTCAATCTCTCTCGCTTTAGCATTAAGACACAAAAAGGTAAAAATGAAGGAAACTACTTGTTATCCTCACTTCCTCCTACACTCTATGTCATATCGTCATCTTCATTTTCGTCTTCATGATCATGGGTAGGTTGTGGAGGAGGAGTAGGAGGAGCCGAGGAGCCACCAAATCCATAGAAAGCGAGTTAATCATCTATGAAAGGTAGGAGCTCAGTGAAATCTTCAGCATAGTCCTCTGAAATCTAAAGAGAGTCAATCAAGTTCAATCTCCAGATTTTGACAAATAGCCTTGATGTTGTCCTTGACATATAGCTGGTGCTTCTTCTTGGCCAGACTCTCCTTATATTGCTTCACTTCCACTTTGCGGTAGGATGCAAAAATGTAAGAAAGCATCTTTAGAATGCCACTGGAGGACCCCTTGGAGAAGGGAGGAGCAGAAGTACGAGATGGAACCCTCGATCCTTCTTGAGCATGCTTTGAGCATTGTTCTCTTGTGGGTGAGAGAGGTGCAAGATGTACTGAGGATCCTGAAGGCATCTGAGGCCTGACTCCGGTGTGCTCAACGTTCTTCACAAACTCCAAACTGGTGACCTGCTCAGTCATAAACATGATATAAGGTGCATAGCCACAAGAGCGGTTCAGAGTGCAAGAGATGTTCAACTTATCATTGTAGATGTAATCAAACACATTGAACTTTCTCCTTCTGCTTATCACCTTCATCAAGGACCTCATAAAGCCTTGAATATTGCCTGCATATCCATTTTTAAGAGTTATTGTCTTCCTTAGGACCCGATTGAGAACCACAAAGAAGGGCTTCATATACTTAGTAGTAGGTGGTTTATAAGGCACCCATGTGTCATAGAGGAAAGTAAGCTCGTCCTTGGCCAAAGCTCTGATGTTATGGATGACAATCTCATTTTCCAAAGTATCTTCAGGATGAAGAAGCCTGGCAAACTCCTCATAAGAAATGTTGTACTTGGATCCATTGGTCATCCAAGTAATGCCTTCTTCATCATTGACAAAGAAGTAGCAGGTAGAGTAGAACTGGGCAATCAACTCATCATTCTAGTTGTATCTAAAGGATAGGAGATCCTTTAGACCATGTTTGTCCAGTGCTTCCACAACTTCTTGGAAAGCTTCACAACTCTTTGATTCTAGATAGGTAAACTAACCCTAAGTGACAAGCATTTTGAACAAGAACTTTGAAAAGAGAGGAACTAGGGTTTGGAGCAAAGTTTACCAAATCCAACGAATCGAAGGGGTGTAGAGTCTTTGGTCTGGATTAGTCTAGGGTTGGAGATTTCCCTTCAATGGAGTTCAATTCCCACAGAGAAATTTGATGATTTGGTGGAGGAATCGAGGGATTCCCTTGAGAGATTGCGGGTGAAGAGAGAGAAAGTAAGAGGAGTTGTGAGGAAGAAGAAGGGGATTTGGCGGTTAGGCTAGGTTTAATCCCGATAATAGAGGACTCGTCTGCATGGAGCCGGACTAGTCTGGTATACCAGACCAGGGTCGGACTAGTTTGCAGGAGCAGACTAGACCGGTGTTGACCACAGACTAGTCTGAAGTCAACATGATTTATTGAGTTGGAAATTAATATATAATGTATATTTTGACTAATATTGATCTTCAAGACATCTTTTTACAAATAATCTTGATGAGTATGACCAGTAAGCAATCAACAACCAAGCAATGGCCATAACTCACAAAGATTCAATAATTAAATAAGCTTTTGAGGGCCAATCGAGAAGAGACAAATTTTTGCAGAACAAGTAAATTTTAAAGAAACAAACAGGTATGTAACATTTCAAGCCACATTTCAAGTGTCGATGCAACTTGAAAACTTGCACACAAACATATACTTAACATGATATTAATCCTAGATGCACAAAGGTACAATAAAGAATCGATCAAAGAATGATATACCAAATGAATGTGGTCTAGATGCATCAAGATACAATAGAGAGCCAATCATAGAAATTTATACCTTTTTAGTCCGCATTTGGATCATCTTCATTGAGGTCGAGATGCCCGTTGATTCTCATTGGAGTTTTGATGGGCTTGGCTTTCTCCATGTTGAACTTTTGAGGATGTCTTGCTTGTATTGTCTGTCATGATCTCAACATGGTTGGGAGGTTCTTCTTGCATTGTCAACGCTCAATCCGGATCTCGCAATGCATCTTCAACCTTTTGGGTAAGAAACTTGACTTCTTATGTCGATTTCTTTATTTTCTTCATCTCCCCCTTGATCATTGCCTTCATGTTGATTTTTATCATCTTTACCTTGTTGGGGTTGATCTTGCAAGTCTTGTACTTGGTTTTATGTGGTGGCTCGAGTTGTGATGAAGTTAGTTCACTTGGATTTTCATTGTACTACATGAACATTTTCCTCTCTCCGATCATGTGATTTGTGCCTATCAAGCACCTCTTTGGATCCACCGAAGGGGCACACCTACAAACATGATTATGCCTTGGTTCTAGGTATCCAAGCTTTCTTGGGTCCTTTGATGTTAGTGATAAGACACTTGGGCATCCACACAAGAGATTTTGGGCTCTTGTAGAGTGGCCCAACATATTTGGCATAAAACATGATCAAATTTATTCTTCATAAGAACATATGAGGCACTAAATTCATGAAACATGATGTTTTGTCCATTTTTAGCCCTTTTATGTGGAAGGGACATGCTTGGTGTTCTCGACATGATTTGAGCCTTCCTTGACAAAAGCAATCAATTTCTTGTTATTCTTGGGGTTTCTAGCGTTTTGCTTTTTACCTCGAGAATATCTAAGGCCATCCTTGACATTAGGAGCTCTAGTAACCGAGTATGCACTTCGTGCATACTTGATTTTCTCCTTATAAAAAATTCCACCTATGGGAGAATGTTTGCTTTGTGCCACATTAAGCTCATTTTTCAAGTCAAGAACCAAATCAACACAATTACATGTCTTGTGGAATGGACTCGACATTTGGAGAAGTGAGCTCTTAGAGGAGGAGGGAGCACTTTGCTTGAGCGATTCAACTTGTACTTTGTAAGACCTATGTGTGTTGAACACATTGGCTTGTAGTGAATACACTTGGCTTTGATGATAAAAGTTTTAAATATCACCAAAACACCTTTTTATCAAGACTCTAGCTCTGAGCTACAGCAAGGTCCGACGGTAGGTCCGGCTTGTTTTGGGTAGCTCCGGTTACGTTCAGTGCTAGGTCCGACTAGCTTTGGTCAGCTCTGATGAGTTTTGTTTTTATCTCCGACATGTCTTTGATAGCTCCGGCGTGTTTTTGCTAAGCTCCGAGTTGATTTTTCTAGCTCTGTCTTTTGGGTTTACTAGTTCTGGTTAGCTCCGGCGCTAGGTCCTGCTAGTTTTGTAAGATCCGACAGGAGCTTGGTTGTACTAGTTTTGGTAAGCTCCGGCGCTAGGTTCTACTAGCTTTTGTTAGCTCCGGCTCAAGGTCCGGTTTGCTCTGGCAATGTCCGGAACTTGACCGCAGTGCTTCTGCTTTTCATTTGCAATGTTTTGTACTTGCTTTACATTGTTGGAAAGTTTTCTTAGTATTCTTTTACTAAGTTTTTGGTGTGTTTTGGTTGATATGTATGATATCGTTTTTCTACGCTTTGCAACATGCTTATGTGAGGTTCTCACGTAAGGTGTTGTGTTCGAAACTAACTTGAGTCAAGTCGAGGACTTGGGCTCGTATGGATTGGTTGTTTATTCTTGTGCAGGTGTTGCTTGAGTTCAAGATATGGCTGGTGACGGGATCCATTGGACTAGTCTCAGGGAGGAGATGAGGTTCCAACAACCAAATTCAGGAGGAATTGTGGTTGAGCTGATCAGGAGGTTGCGCAGCATGATTGAATCAAGAGCAATGCATATGAAGGTATCGTGGACGTCATTGGAAGATGTTTGCACATGTGCAAGGAGTGCATAGACGTGTCTACATGGTTCCGAGGCATGATGAAGAGATGTGGACGTAAAGAGTTGGTCGGAAAGGTCCAACCGACTAGGTTATGGACTCAGGCTGCGGTTGAGTCGGGTTTGACTCAAATATGGAAATATTTGAGTTGGTTATGATAGGATTTCGTGTGGGTCACGAATTTGAGTTGTTTAGCAATGTGGGATACGTTCCTAAGGTGTTTGGAAGTCTTAAGATTGCTTCTATCTGCGTATAGAAGAATCTTGAGCAGTTATGGAAAGTTACGATTCGTGATATGAGTAGGATTGGAGTCCTAGTTGATATTGGGTTGGCCTAAGGGCTGGTTATATAAGCAAGGGAGCCCAGAGCTCGTGGTGTACGACTTTGGGGCTGTGCCTCTTGTGTTCTATTGAATAAAATTCGTAGTTTGAAGGAACTTTTGTGCCTTGTTCGTCCGACTTGTTTCAGACAAGTTTTACTCGTCGAGTTTCTGGACAGCACTACCTTTCGTCCGTGGTTTTATCATAACTCAAGTTTTACAAATTCAATTGACGTGATTCTTTTTGGGTTGTCTTCACAACTTGATTGTCTATCATCTGTAAAAATTTTAGGTCATTGGATTTGTGGTCTATGATCTACACGAGTTTCATTGCAGCGTTCCAGAACTGTTTTTTTTTTCTCGGGTAGGGCAGATTGACCATTGTTTGATCTTTCGTTCATAACTTGAGTTTTTCTCGACGGATTTGAGTGATTCTTTTTGTGTTGTCTTCGTGACTTGATTCTCTCTGATATCTATCACTTTTGCCATGGTGAAACACATTTAGATTAGTCTCACACACGATTTCTTTAACAGATCGTTTTTCTGCCGAAAGGGTTTGGGGTTTAATTGTTTCCACTACGTAAGATTTTTAAATCTACCATTTGTGGGGACCAGAATACCGACATCCGAGGATCTCATTGGGTGGTGTCATGCGATGCGACACCCAACAGTTATACGAGAGTAGAACCTGAATAAGTACAAGACGACGTCTTTTATTTTTCATACAGCGGAAGTTTTTACCATACTAGCGGAAGGAAAGAAATTATATATATATCATAATTACGCTCTCAACACTAGCTATGCAAAAGCAAAGTTATCCATGCCTTGGATACTTCGCACTAGCAGCACTCAATTATGGCGGCGTGTAGGGTTCCCACTCGGTTGTGCACCCTGGAGGGGGTGCAGCCTCATCATCAAACCCTTCATCAACGGTATAACCAGCAAAAACTCGTTAACTGCAAACGTGAGCATAAGGCTCAGCAAGACTAACCCATCTCACTAGACATATGCAAAGGGGACACTAAACATAGGTGAGGTGAAGCATAAATGACTCGCCGACAAGTAGATCCTTATAATCACGTTTTATGTAGCAAATGACATTCTCCAGGCACGACACATCATGGGCTCCACAATCAAATAAGAAACGCTTTACCGATGATATGACATGCCCAAAGCACATAATGCTATTACAGCTAAAGTATGGGGAAACTGTAGACTTTTAATTATACTATCTCTAAATCATACAAGGTTGCAAAGTAATTATAATTCAATGCAATGTGATTTTCTGGCTTCTTTAGTATTTTCTACGTCATGACACAGTGAACAAGTGGTACTCTATTACTGCGAGGGACAGTGATTGCAATCAAGACACACCTGGACAACACGACACATACGTCGTTCAGAAGTGTCAGCGAGCACACCCGTACCTACATAACACTTCAGTACTAGGCGTATACGGCCACCTTTCGCAAGACACTCAAATGCCGAACCGGTCGATCCGTCACGAGCAGGAGGTCCCTGCGTGGGGCGTACTCTGACGTGCCCACCAGCGGATTTACACCTTGCTGCCCTCAACCCACACCTATAAAACGGAACGTTATGCCTCGACACCCAAGTGACCAAGCTACGTCAGTTTATTGGATTCCATATGTCCATTATGTTGCCGGTACAAATCAAGCTTATTCAGCGGGGCCGCACACGAAGCGGGCCTTAATCGACACAGGCAGGGCTATGCGACCGAGACTCACTTCTCGCCGCTTCCTATTCATTCCCTGCCTGGTCCAACTTCATTATATTAATCCATTTTCCATCTAACCAATCCTGTGAGATATGCCCTACATCTCTCGCGAGTAGATTCCAACTACTCGACTTCTACCGGATTTCCTATGCATTAGCGAAGCAGTTACTACAGGTCAAATTGTAACTCGTTCCAACCAATTCCTGAGATTTTTGGCCATGCAACTGGAGTATCAAACACCTTATATGTAATGCACAATATCAACTGAAGACGTAAGTGAATAAAACTAGAAAACTTTGAAAAAGCTCTTAAATGCAAACCGGGGCTTGCCTTGTTGCAGGTCAGAGTCTGAGTTAAAATTTGGAAGATGCTCTTCCAAGACTTCTGGTTCCTCCTCGACTTCGGTCACATTAAGATGTTGGAGTCGTGGCTTGAAACGGCGCGAGACGGCGGTGCACCACGGAGCAGAGGGGGGGGGGGGGGCGGCGGCGATGGCGCGCGGCGGAGATTAACTCGCGGGAGGGGGGAAAACACCGATCGGGGTGGGGAAATATGGGAGCGTCGGCGGCCTTTTATAGCCCGCGGCAAGCTAGCACGCAGGCAGCTCGCTGGAGCTGCATGCGCGCGCGCTGTCGAGCGGTCGAGCGCCGGCGCAGAGATGGCAGGCGGCCGACCTGACCCGTTCAGCAGCGGCTGACCGGTGGGGCCCACAGGTCAGTCAGACCCCAACACAAAAGTTAATAATTCATTTAAAAATAGAAGATCAACTCCAAAAAATGAAACTTTGTGCAGATGGTCAATGAATTATTCTGAACACCATGGTGAACTCAAATCTTATGTTCAAAGAAGTTGGGGAGGAATTTAAAATTCAGATTTATTGATTCAATTTTGCTAAGTGCCTCAATTAAAATAGCAATTGAGTTCCTAAAATCTTGAAATTTTGCAGGTAAGCTATTGAGAATATTAGGAGGCCAAGGAAAAATTTAGAGCTTCTAATTTGAATATTTTTGGCAGGGCCAATTAGTACTGCACTATAAATTGCCCTAATAATCTTCATCCAAATAATTCTAAAAATTTGAAGAGGGTGAATAGAATCATTCTAAAATTAGTGGTGATGTCCAATACTCATGTTAATAAAATTTAACCATGAGTGCAAGAAAGGTTTGGATGGTATAAAGTTCATGTGTACCACTATATTGGATCTCTAATATAGTTGATCACCAACTCATGACTGAATTCACATACCATAAAGTGGGGTTTTACACCATTCACCCCCCTCTGGTAGCTTTTCACGTGCTCTTCGATCCTACAATTGGTATCAGAGCCACGGTGCTCTAATCTTTGAGATTTGCACGTGTTGTTGACTAATCATCATGGAGAAGTACTCCGCCAAACCTTGTGTGTTTGCTGGTTTTGATTTCCAGGTTTGGAAGGCACGCATGGAGGCTTTCATCCAGGCACAAGGCTTTGCAATATCGGAGAAGGTATACAAGCCTTACGAAGTGCCATCAAACGATCAAGTTACAGCTACAAATCTGAGAGATGTCGACAACAACAACAAGGCTCGAAACTTGATCATACAAGGATTAACTCAAAGCGACTTCGACCGTGTTGCACACCTCCGATCTGCATACGATGTGTGGAAAGCACTTTGTGACTACCACGAAGGATCCAACACGATCAAAGAGGTAAGGCAAGACATGTTCAAAAAGGAATACATGCGCTTCGAGATGCAACCCGGTGAGTCTATTGATGACGTTTTTGCTCGCTTTAATAAGATTCTCAGCAACTTGCGTAGTGTCAATGTTAATTTTTCAGATGCTGAAAATGCTAGGCAATTGCTAAGTGCATAGATATGTCCATTTGGGAGATGAAAGTCACATCTATTCGTGAATCTACTATCATGAGTTCACTTACTTTAGATGTACTATATTCCAAGTTAAAAACTCATGAAATTGACATAATCTCACGTAAGAACCCCAATAAGTCTATTGCATTTGTTTCACAACGTGATATGTCTAGCTCCGGCCAATCATCATCTTGCAATACTCTTGCTTTGTTGTCCTCACTAACCGTGGAGCAGATCGAAGAATTTCCAGAAGAGGAGTTGGCACTCATCTCTACAAGATTCTCAAAAGCATTGCAAAATGTGAGAACTAGAAGGAGAGGAAGCTCCGGACCTCAACGCTGTTTTGAATGTGGTAAAATAGGACACTTTTGTACAGAATGCCCTAACCTTTGAGGTCCGACCACCCGGGAAGAAAAACAAAGCAAGGTTCGGACCTCCTTTGGAAATTTCAACAAGAAGAAGAAAGGTACCATAGGACGCAAGATGATCAACAGTTTCATCACCGCGCTTCAAGAGTTCAGTTCAAGCGACGTGGACATTGGAAGTGATGAAGATGAAGATGATTTGGCAAACTTGTGCTTCATGGCGGGCAAGTCAAGATCAAGTATGGAGGAGGCAGAACACAACAGCGACAATGAAGAGGTATATCCTACTTGCGAAGAAATGTGTGATGCTATTTCTCGTGCCACTATTATTGTTAAGAAAAAGGAAAAAAAGCTTAGGGATAGTGCTGCTAAAATTGAATCACTAGAATCTGAAATCAATCGTTTAAAAACTTTGATTCCTAGTGATGATGCATGTTCCTCATGTGATTTAATATATGAACAATTGTCCTCATTAAGAAGTGCGCACACCTCCAAACTTGATAAACTTGAGTTAGAAATTGAAAAGAACAAAGAGCTTGCTGCACTTAATGATAAAAACTTGAAAGATGCTAGTTGTTCTACAATTGATTTGCATTGTTCTACTTGTGATGATCTTGATAAGAAACTACAGGATGCTATGAATGAAATTTCTATATTGAACAATGCTTTACGTTCTCATGAAGTTAAATTTTGTTCAAATTGCAAACTAAAAGGAAAAACTTCATGTTAAAATTGCCTTGATATGTCCAATAAACTTGATGACATGCATAGGACATTAGATCGGTTTTGTAATGGGAATAAGAACCTAAACTTACTGCTGAATTCTTCCAAGTCTTGCAATGGTAAAACTGGTTTAGGTTTTGATTCTCATGCTCATGCTAAGGCACATCCACCTAAAATTGTAAAGTCATTAGGAAGTTGTTTGATTCAAACAGTTCCTAAACAAAAAGGAGTGGTTTTCAAATCTGCAGGAGTGCTACCTCATTCGGTTTCAAATAAAAATATTGCTTGCTCATCTCGACATGAACACAAAGTTAAATTTCATTGTACCTTCTGTGGTAGAGATGGTCATGTCATAGATTTTTGTTATAGACTAGCTAAACAGCAGAAAAGGGAAAGAATGGTTGCTAGATCTCATAACTTTCATGCAAAATTTGCTGCACACATTGAACCGAATGTACAACCTGCTGTTTTGAGTCAAAAACATTCAAAGTTTACCTCCGGACCTTCTGTTTTTGGTTCCGGAGCTACTGATTTTTGTGCTACACAAGTAACACCTTATAGGTCAGTAGTTAAGAATAAAAAATCTCAAACTTTGACTCATAAACCTGCTGTTTTGTCTCAGCTTTCGCGTGTTTTTCCAACTGCACGTCGTGTGTCTCAGTACTGGATTCCTAAATGCCTTTTTACTAACCCCAGTATTGAGTCATCGACGTATTGTGCTTCCATGTAGGTTACACGTTTGAGGAAGGAGAACATTTGGATTGTGGATTCACGTTGCTCACGCCACATGACCAGTAACAAAGATTGGTTCTCCTCCCTCTCTTTTGTGTCACGTGTAGAGAATGTTACTTTTGCCGATAATCCTTCAACTCCTATAATTGCGAAGGGTTCGGTTAGAGTAAATGATCACTACACTTTGAAGGATGTGGCACTTGTCAAAAATTTGAAATACAACTTGCTTTCTGTTGCACAATTGCTAGATGAAAATCTAGAAATTATTTTCAATAAAAACTGCTGCAAAGTTGTAGGTTCAAATAGTAGCTTATTTTTAACATGTCTCAGTTTGGAAGAGTTTTTAAAGCTGATTTTGATATGTCTTCCTCTAAGCATAGGTGTCTAGTTGCTAATGATTCAAAGGACTTATATTTTTGGCATCGTAGACTTGGTCACGTAGGCTTTGATCACGTAACGCGTGTTAGTGCTCTTGATCGCATACGTGGGCTGCCTAAGCTTAAAGGGGACAAAGAAATTGTATTCTCTTCTTGTAGACATGCTAAGATGGTTGCAGGTTCACATACTCCTCTCACAATGATCATGTCAACTGAACCATGTCAACTTTTGCATCTTGACACCGTAGGACCTTCACGTGTTCAATCCTTCGGAGGTAAATGGTATGTTCTTGTTATTGTTGATGATTATTCTAGATACTCTTGGGTTTATTTTATGGCGTCTAAGAATATAGCTTTTAGTCACTTTAGGACTTTATTTCTTATATTATCAATTGATCACCCAGGATCTTTAAAGGCAATTAGAAGTTATAATGAAACTGAATTTAAAAATCAATCTTTTGATCACTTTTGTGCTGAAAATGGAATGGATCATCAACTTTCTTCCCCATATGTACCTCAACAAAACGGTGTCGTAGAAAGAAAGAACAGAACCTTAGTTGAGATGGCTAGGACTATGCTTGATGAATATGAAACTCCTAGGAAATTTTGGGCTGATGCATTAGCAACCACTTGTTATGTCTCAAATCGTGTTTTCTTGCGTGCTAAGCTAGGTAAAACATCATATGAGCTTCGGTTGGACATAGGCCTAGTGTTACGCACTTTCGGGTCTTTGGTTGCAAATGCTTTGTTAAGAAACATGGTAATCTTGATAAATTTGAACCCCGATCCATTGATGGCATGTTTCTTGGTTATCCATCGCATACTAGAGGCTACCGTGTGCTTTTACTTGACACTAACAAAATTGTGGAGACTTGTGAAGTGTCTTTTGATGAAGCTAGCCCAGGTACTAGCTCCGGTGTTGAGGGACCAGATCCATATCCTCAGGGGGAGGGTATTTTTGAAGATGAAGAAGAGCCAGTGATACTGCCTGGTAGTTCCGAAGTTGACACGTGTCCAACTCCAGACATTGAACAAGCTCCGGCTATCACCTATGCTGGTCCTGATCGTCCACAAGTCACAAGCTCATCAATCAATGATGAACCTAATGAAGAAGAAGCTTGTGAGACATCTGTTCCCCTACGTTTTTACAAAGATCATCCCCCATAACAGATTATTGGAAGCTTGCACGAACGAGTCACACGGTCCAGGTTTTGCGATCCAAACTATCATGCTCATTCTGCTTTTGTTGCTTCTTTTGAACCCAAAGATATATCACACGCACTCACTAATGAATCTTGGATTATTGCCATGCAAGAAGAGTTAGAAAATTTTGAAAGAAATAATGTTTGGAAACTTGTACCTCCACCTCAAGGTCACACTTTAATTGGAACTAAATGGGTATATAAAAATAAGCAAAGTGAGGATGGGGTTGTGGTTAGGAATAAGGCTAGGTTGGTTGCTCAAGGTTTCACTCAAGTTGAAGGTCTAGATTTTGATGAAAATTTTGCTCCTGTCGCTAGATTAGAAGCCATAAGAATTTTTTTTAGCTTTTGCAGCATCTAAGGTTTTAAGCTGTTTCAAATGGATGTTAAAAGTGCTTTTTTTAACGGCTACATAGATGAGGAGGTTTATGTCAAGCAACCATCGGGTTTTGAAAATCTAGATTTTCCTAATCATGTTTACAAACTGTCCAAAGCCTTATACGGTCTCAAACAAGCCCCTAGAGCGTGGTATGATAGGTTAAAAACATTCTTACTTGAAAAGGGGTTTACCATGGGCAAGGTTGATAAAACTCTTTTTGTGCTTAAACATGGCAATGACTCATTATTCGTTCAAGTGTATGTGGATGATATTATCTTTGGTTGTGCTTCTCATGATCTTGTGTCCAAGTTTTTAGCAATGATGAGTTCCGAATTTGAGATGAGTATGATGGGTGAACTCACTTACTTTTTGGGGCTGCAAATCAAGCAAACCAAGGAGGGTACCTTTGTGCATCAAACGAAGTATACCAAAGACCTCCTAAGGCGCTTCAACATGGACAAAAGCAAGCCTCTTCGGACACCAATGGGAATAGCAACAACACTTGAACTTGATGAAGATGGTGAACCCGTGGATCAAAAAGAATATAGAAGCATGATCGGATCACTTTTGTACCTCACAACATCAAGACCGGACATACAATTCAGCGTATGTCTTTGTGCACGGTTTCAAGCTTCCCCCCGTGCTTCACATCGTCAAGCCGTCAAAAGGATTCTCAGGTACTTACATGGAACTCAATAATTTGGAATTTTTCTTCCTTCTTCCTCAACCGTTACTTTGAAAGCCTTTTCGGATGCTGATTTTGGGGGTTGTAGGATTGATAGGAAAAGTACTTCCGGTGCTTGTCATTTGCTTGGTAATTCTCTTGTTGCTTGGTCCTCTAGAAAATAAAAGTCAGTTGCACAATCCACAGCCGAATCTGAATATGTAGCTGCTGCTAGTGCTTGCTCACAAATTCTTTGGATTGTTCAAACACTTAAGTACTATGAGGTTGATCTAGATAGTGTTCCACTGTTCTGTGATAACACTAGTGCCATTTGCATTGCTGAAAACCACATGCAACATTCTAGAACTAAGCACATTGACATTAGGTATCACTTTCTCCGAGATAATGTTGAAAAAGGAAACATTGTGCTTCACCATGTAGATAGCAAACAACAATTGGCTGACATTTTTACAAAACCTTTGGATTTCACTCGTTTTTGTTACATTTGTAGTGGAATAGGGGTTATGCATCCTCATGGCTTAAATTGAGGGGGAGTTTTTTTGAAACTTAGGAAGTCTATGTGTGAGTCTGAAATTAAAATAATATGAGCATAGTATTTCATACATATACGACTTTGTGATTCCTTTTACACACTGAAAGTTCTTACTACATTACTCATGTTATACATTTTGTAGTTTTTGCCATGTCTAGTAATTGGAATAATTACTTACACTAAATCTGGTCATGGTCGAACTTTCTTGCTGTTTTGAACTTGTTGCATGCTCACAAATGCTTTTAATCATAAAGAATTAATCAAGTAATCAACTCACATGTTGTGTTTTTATGAACAAATATAAATTGAGAAAAGATTAAGAGAATATGCATGCATCGCACTTCTTCTTTTGAGATGGCTTATCATTGCACTTAGATATGAACTTGGAAGAAGTTGTGTATGACTAAAACCATGTCCTTAAGCTTCTGATTGTCAAATGACATAGGCTTGGCTTGGTTGGTTAGAATAAGGCAGATGCGCATATAATCTCTTGCAAATATCATATGATCTAAATTTATGCTTTGAAAAATAATAAAATGCAGCAACTAGTGTCATGCTTTCAGGTTTCGAAATAGTTAAGTTTGTGAGATCATGACTTGCTTAAATTGAAAATTACATTTGATCTCTAGCATGGCTTACACTACTTTATGTATTTCATTGATGTGATAATGTAAGGTACTTGATAGTATGACTTGGATGAGCTTTGTTTATATGTATATGTTATGATATGCTCATAACAACTAAAGAGGGAGAGATAATTTGTTTATATGCTCATGACTTGCTGAATACATTGTCAAAGGGGGAGAGATAAGCATGAAGAGAAAGAGAATATGTGCATAAGGAGAGATAATAAAGAGGGAGAGATTTCCTTCTCAATTTACTTTTGATTTACAAAGGGGGAGAAATTGCCTTCAAAACTTTTATGTGAATAAGCCAATGTTTGGATTTTAAATGGTGTTGCCAATGCATTCATCAAGGGGGAGATTGTAAGACCTATGTGTGCTGAATACATTGGCTTGTATTGAATACACTTGGCTTTGATGATAAAAGTTTTAAATATCATCAAAACACCTTTTTATCAAGGTCCGACTCTAGCTCTGAGCTACAGCAAGGTCCGACGGTAGGTCCGGCTTGTTTTGGGTAGCTCCGATTACGTTCGATGCTAGGTCTGACTAGCTTTGGTCAGCTCCGATGAGTTTTGTCTTTAGCTCCGACATGTCTTTGATAGCTCTGGCGTGTTTTTGCTAAGCTCCGAGTTGATATTTCTAGCTCCGACTTTTGGGTTTACTATTTCCGACTAGTTCTGGTTAGCTCCGGCGCTAGGTCCTACTAGTTTTGTATGATCCGGCAGGAGCTTGGTTGAACTAGTTTTGGAATGCTCTGGTGCTAGGTTGTACTAGCTTTTGTTAGCTCTGGCTCAAGGTCCGGTTTGCTCTGGCAATGTCCGGAACTTGACCGCAGTGCTTCTGCTTTTCATTTGCAATGTTTTGTACTTGCTTTACATTGTTGGAAAGTTTGCTTAGTATTCTTTTACTAAGTTTTTGGTGCGTTTTGGTTGATATGGATGATATCGTTTTGCTATGCTTTGCAACATGCTTACGTGAGGTTCTCACGTAAGGTGTTGTGTTAGGAACTAACTTGAGTCAAGTCGAGGACTTGGGCTCGTATGGATTGGTTGTTTATTCATGTGCAGGTGTTGCTTGAGTTCAAGATATGGCTGGTGATGGGATCCATTGGACTAGTCTCAAGGAGGAGATGAGGTTCCAACAACCAAATTCAGGAGGAATTGTGGTTGAGCTGATCAGGAGGTTGCGCAGCATGATTGAATCAAGAGCAATGCATATGAAGGTATCGTGGATGTCATTGGAAGATGTTTGCATGTGTTCAAGGAGTTCATGGACGTGGATACATGGTTCCGAGGCTTGATGAAGAGATGTGGACGTAAAGAGTTAGTCGGAAAGGTCCAACCGACTAAGTTATGGACTCAGGCTGCGGCTGAGTCGGGTTTGACTCAAATATGGAAAGATTTGAGTTGGTTATGATAGGATTTCGTGTGGGTCACGAATTTGAGTTGTTTAGGAATGTGGGATACGTTCCTAAGGTGTTTGTAAGTCTTAATATTGCTTCAATCTGCGTATAGAAGAATCTTGAGCAGTTATGGAAAGTTACGATTCGTGATCTGAGTATGATTGGAGTCCTAGTTGATATTGGGTTAGCCTAAGGGCTGGTTATATAAGCAAGGGAGCCCATAGCTCGTGGTGTACGACTTTGGGGCTGTTACTCTTGTGTTCTATTGAATAAAATTCGTAGTTTGAAGGAACTTTTGTGCCTTGTTCGTCTGACTTGTTTCAGACAAGTTTTACTCGTCGAGTTTCTGGACAGCACTACCTTTCGTCGGTGGTTTTATCATACCTCGAGTTTTACAGATTCAATTAACGTGATTCTTTTTTAGTTGTCTTCACAACTTGATTGTCTATCATTTGTCAAATTTCACGGTCATTGGATTTGTGGTCTATGATCTACACGAGTTTCTTTGCAGCGTTCCAGAACTGTTTTTTTTTCGGGTAGGGCAGATGTACCATTGTTTGATCTTTCGATCATAACTTGAGTTTTTCTCGACGGATTTGAGTGATTCTTTTTGTGTTGTCTTCGTGACTTGATTCTCTCTGATATCTATCACTTTTGTCACGGTGAAACACGTTTAGATTAGTCTCACACACGATTTCTTTAACAAATCGTTTTTCTGCCGAAAGGGTTTGGGGTTTAATTGTTTCCGCTGCATAAGATTTTTAAATCTACCATTCACCCCCCCTCTGGTAGCTTTTCACGTGCTCTTTGATCCTACATACTTGAAGTTTCTTGTTAACTTTTGTCAAGTTAACAAGCTCATCCTTAAGTACAACATTCAAATCATTTAGATTTGAGCAAGTTTCCTTGCTCAAGGCTATCTCATGCTCAAGTGCTCCTCTCTTTTCCTTTTCTAGCTCGAGAGCCTTTTCAACTTCAAAATATATCTCCTTTTGAAGGATGAGCATGTCGTCTTGTTGGTTGATAAGATCTTCCTTCTCAAATATCTCATCCAACAACATTTTCATTTTAGCTAATGCACTTGTACTTAACCCCTTAAGCATGTGTTCATTTTCATCATTGCTATCAAAAACATCATTATTAAAGGAATGTAAAGATGAAGGTCTAGATTTAACCTTTTTTCTTGCCTTCCGTAGCCAGAAGGCAAGTGTGGTTCGAGTCCATCCATCCTCACATGTTTGAAAAGAGAGCGTTCTTCATGGAAGACTTCTTGATGGCAATGGTTGCCACCCTATCTCCATCTTCAGAGGAGGACTCGTCATTTGAGTTCCACTCCTTGTCAATGTGTGCTTGGCCTACGCGTTTCTTAATGAATATATTGTCATTTTGTTTAGCTCCCTTCTTTCTCTTGTCATCTTCTTCATATGGGCAATCAACTATGAAGTGCCCATATTCGTCACAATTGTAGCATGACCTCCTAGATCTGGACTTGTCTTTGTCCTTACTCTAGCCTTCACTAGAGTTATTGCCTTTTCTCCTCCTCATCATTCTCTTAAACCTTTTGATGAAGAGGACCATTTCTTCGTCATCCGTGTCGGTGCTCACATCGTTGCTATCTTTGTCATCTTGCACCTTATGGACTTTCTTGCGTCTTGACTTGCAAGTCGCCTTGAGGGCCACCTCCTTAATATTTGATGAGGTGGACTCGACAAGATTCTTCACAATTGAGCTTCCTTTTCCATCATCTTGTGATTGATGATTTTGCCCAATAGTTCATCCAGAGTTATTTTATAGAACTCCGGACTTTCTCGGATCATGGAGCATAAGGTGACATTTTGAGGAATGAACACCCTTATCATTCTTTTGACCACTTCATGGTCGGTCCATTTCTTGCTTCCGTAGGCTTTGACTTTTTTGATGAGAATTTCATGCGATTGTACATCTCTTGGGGATTTTCACCATCCTCGATGGCAAACCTCCCTAGCTCCCCCTCAATCATTTCAATCTTCGCTTCTGGGATGGAGCGATTTCCTTCATGCATCGTCTTGAGGGTGTCCCATATGTTTTTGGCCACCTCGCGTCCATCAAACTTGTTGAACTCCTCCCAGCATAGTGATGAGGTGATCACCACGACAACTTGTGCATTGCAGTGGACAACTTGAGCTTGCTCCGGGATGAGTTCATCGTTTGTGTGTGGGATATCTATACCTGTACACGCAATATGACAAAGACTGGGATTTAAGGAAACGAGATGCATTTTCGTATTGTACTTCCACATTGTATAATCATTGCCGTCAAAATGTGGAGGTCTCCCCATGGGGATTAAAAGATAATGATTGTTAGAATTTAAACGTTTGTAATTAAAAAGATTCCAGGAGTAGTCTTGATGACTACCCCTTTTGGCTTCTCGTCTTCCTTGTTGCCCTTTTGGTTCAAGAGATTCTTCCTTAGAAGTGCCTTGAGCTTGCGTACTTCTTCATCATCATGCTCGTACTCCTTGAGCACATCGAACACCTTAGTCTCATGAGCATCTACTTCGATTGGCATTTTCGGAATTTTGTTTTGCTTGTTGTGGGGACCGGATTCCCGACCTCCAAGGATCTCATTGGGTGGTGTCGTGCGATGCGACACCCAACAACATACAAGAATAGAACGAGAACAAATTTATAATACCAAGTCTTTATTTAAAAGCACATCGGAAGTTTTTAAAATACTAGTGGAAGAGAAAAGAACTACACATCATAGCTACGCTGTCAGCACTAGCTATGCAAAAGCAAAGTCATCCATGCCCTGGATGCTTCGCACTAGCAACACACAATTCACGGCGGCGTGCAGGTTTCCCACTCGGCTATAAAACCCTGGAGGGGGTGCAGCCTCGTCATCAAACTCGTCATCAGTCGTATAATCTGCAAAAACTCGTTAACTGCAAACGTGAGCATAAGGCTCAGCAAGACTAACCCGTCTCACTAGACATATGCAAGGATGAATACTAAGTGTAGGTAAGTAAAGCATAAGGACTTGCCTACAAGTGGATCCTTATAGTCATGTTTTAATTAGCACATGACATTCCTCAGGCACGGCACATCATAGACTCCACAATCAAACAAGAAACGCTTTGCCGATGATATGATGTGCACAAAGCACATAATGCTATTACAGGTAAAGTATGAAGAAACTATAAACTTTTAATTGTACTATCTCTAAGACAAACAAGGTTGTCCAAGCAATTTGTAAACCAATATATCATATTCTCCTGATTTCTTTAGTATTTACTATGTCACGGCGTAGTGAACAAGTGGTACTCTATTACCGCGAGGGGCGGTGATTGCAATCAGGACATACCCGGAACAACACGACACATACGCACTTTCGGAAATGCCAGCGAGTACTTACAGCAATACCTACATAACAATTCAGTACTAGTCGTCTATGGCCACCTTTCACTAAACACTCGAATGTCGAACCGGTCGATCCGTCACGAGCAGGAGGTCACTGCATGGGGCGTACTCTGACATGCCCACTAGCTGATTTACACCTTGCTGCCCTCAACCCATGCCTATATAACGGAACGAAATGCCTCGACGAACCAGTATCAAGCTACATCAGTTTACTGGAGCCCATTCCTCCAGTATGTCGCCGGTACAATTCAAGCTTGTTCAGCAGGACCAGACACGAAACAGTCCTCAATCGACACAAGCAGGGCTACGCACGTGAGACCACGTTTCACTGCATCCTACCCACTGCTCGGTCTGAATTTCATATTCATAAACCATTTTCTTATTTCAGAATCTCCTGTGTGACAAAATTCCTATCTCGCGAGTAGATTCCAACTACTCGACTTCTACTGAATTCCTATGAGCATAAGCATAACAGTGTCTACTCAACGGGCCGTACACCTACCCAAGATTCCATAGGATTCGTGGGACATGCAAGTGGATGTTAAACACCTTGAACGTAATGCACAATCATCTAAAGACGTAAGGTGAAATAAAACTGCAAAACACTATAAGGAACTTAAATGCAAACTGGGGCTTGCCTGAATGCGGGTCTGAGCCTATGCTAGTTTCTAGCAGCTGGACCTCCAAGGCTTCCGGCTGCTCCTCGATTTAAGCTACTACACGATATGCATATACTAGGTATGAATGATTTTGAAAATAATTAATATGCTTAAGGTGGTGTGAGTATATTAGGATAAACTAAGATAATTATCTTAATTGGCTTTGAGATTTTTATGGTGGATACTAGAAACTATAGAGAAGACTCTTGCAAAGAACAGGAGATGATCAAGGAAGTTTGTTGTTCTTAGAGATTATGGTAAGCAATAATCTTCTCTAAATTTTGGTTGAAATTTTGGAGATGTATCATGGATACCAGAGGTTGTATCATGTAGAGGGGATCTCACTGGTTCTAGTAAAATTTGTATCACCATTTTCTAAGCTTCCTACAGGGAGAAATTGAATTTTCAAGTTTGGGTAAATTTCTGGAAATTGATTTTCCATTTTTCTCAATTTATAACTGCATAGAGATTTGGAACATTGATCAACCCAGTATTTTAAGTCCAAAGAGCTTGAAACTTTTACTGGACAACAAAGGTATTAACAATAGTGTTCTTACCAAAATTGGAAATTTTCCAATTAACAGGACTGTGGGAATGAATTCTTCAAGCATTTTGCTTATATGAATTATGGAGAAATTTCTATGGCTTTTCATACAAATCCAAATGCACCACTGGATAGTATTTTTCATGGTGGTTCCAACAAAATTTATTTGGGAATTCTTAGATAATTCTACTGGAAGTTATGGATTTTCTAAGTTTGGATTGAATCTGGATTTATTTTTCTATTGGAAAATTCAAATAAAGGGGCTGCTCCCACTTCATTTGAATGGGCCAATCAGAACGGAGCCACACCGGGAGCCACGGGGTTAACCCTCGTTGCCACACCGGTTCCTTGTCCACAACTGATCCCACGCGAGAGGGGTGTCACTGATAGGTGGGACCCGCACCTTCATCTACCTCTCCACACGGCGTCGCCTCTCGCCGGAACCGCGGCGGTGCTTTGCCAGACTTAGGTGTGTCGACCTCCTTTCGGCCTCACCGTGACCGCTCAACCATAAAATCGGCCGCGCAAGCCGATGGTGGTGTCCAATCACGTCGGCGACAGCCGGAGATGGCGGTGCGACGGTGACAGCGGAGCTAGGGTTTCGGCCTTCGTCAGAAATTCTCGGAAATGGCTCAATAGGCTCGGGGAAAGGTCAGGAAGGTTCCTTGGAGTACAAGGAGTATGATTTGGGGGTCAGATTGGGGGGACATGGCCGGCAAAGCTAAGCTCGACGGCGAGGTACGGCTTTTCAACCGTCGGCCATGAAAACTCATAATCCGACCTCGTCTCTTGATGTCTTCCTCTCAATTTTTGTGAGGTGATGCGCCTGGAGATCTTGGAGATAATACCATATTGGATTGACAGTTACTCATACATAGAATCGGAATTTAACCGATAATCTATCGATATCGGTATGAACTGTTTTGGGGAAAACTTGAGATAAGGGAGCTAGTTATAGGAAAAGGATGAGTCCCGATCTTCCGATAGGTAATGGATAAGTCGAATGATGGAGATCTCGATGTTGATGATCTGAGGCTCTCGAGTAGAACACGAAAAACCTCTACAATCACTACACCACCGATCCGTTGGTTATCAACCGTGCTGCACACGATTGGCCTCGCCAAGAAGGCTAATCCCTACAAGTGCAACCGAGAACACAAGCAAGAACGTAGAAGACACGATCTGAAATCGCAAAGTTGGTGTTTCACAAACTGTAGAGCGGCGATATTATTAATCTAAGCAAAACCCAATTGTTCATGGCGGCTGCTATGGAGTATATATAGGTGGGAGGACGTCCAATGGGGTGTTGGGGTCGTGACCTAACCCTAAGATAAAAAAATAATAGACTTAGACTTGATATATGGCCCAATGGCCCAATACGGTGGTGCAACACCCTGATAGATTCTGTACTTGATTTGTTTTGACAATTCCCGTCGACTCCAAAGGAATTTTGACATGGGACCAGCGCCATTGGAAATGTTATCCTCTCCCCTTTGCGTGCATATGTAGAACGTCCAAAACGGAGTTCGTATGCATCCTGGGCGTACGTTTTAGTGCGTACTTCTCTTAGACTCTGAGTTGGATACGATTTTGAGTTTGGTTCGGTTTCTATCTTCTTTGAACAAATTCTCTGGTCTTTCATGTCCCTAATACTTCCTCCAAGTACTCCTTGAACCTCTCCATGGATCCTAATCATAATTAAATCATTAAATAGCAATCTATGCTCAAAAACATATAAGGAAATATATAAGAACGAGCTCACCTCTGAAATTAATTGTTGTGTATGAACTCTATTGATTGCATCTTGTATGTTCAATGGAGTGTTGTTTGTATCTATAGAAGTGATGTCCTTATCATCCCTCCCCTTCTTGAATTGGAGTCGTCCTCGACTCAAGTTCATCTCCTCTCATGTGTTGGTCCAAATGTGCAACGCCATCAAATCTTCTTGTATGCATGAAAGGAGGAGGCCAAGGTGGTGGACGGCATAGTGCACCATCCTGATCTTGTCCAAACAAGAGCGCACATTCACTTGAGCCAGGATCTCAAACAAATAAACTTTGTACCATATTTGTAGGTGCAATGATAATGTGCATGATCTCGTCATTCTCCCCTTCTTTATGACAAGCCGTCCATGGCTTGCTCATATGTCCAGGAAAAAAGATTACTTTGGGAGTAGAATGAACACTGTCCATATTGCACAACCGCAGTGAACAATGCTTCTCTTTTATTTGTTGTCCCTGCTGCAAGGGAAAAATACTAGAAAAACTTGACAAAACATTTTTAGTGCTAGTGCATTCATTTACTTTAGGATGTTGTTGCAGCACAAAAGGAGTTTTCTCATTTGAACAAACGTAAACTTTATGCACCATAAACACACCACTATGTTCATATTTGCCTATTGCATGAAAATTATTTCTTGTCAACAAAGGTAATTCAGTTTTCAAATATATTCTTCTCTCTACAGTATCTAGATCACAAAGAGTGTTAAATTCAATATAACCCAAAGTATTTAGAGAAGACAACAATTTCAGCTCATCCCTTTCACATGTAATTGGAATCAAATGTTTAATTTCAGCACAAGTGAGTGATAAAGTATCAAATTCATTTGATTGTTCTAGCATAGGTACAATATATTTATCAGCACACAACTCTTTCTTAGCGCAATGATCAACAGGAAAATCAACATGTGACAATGGTGTATAAATAAACGATTCTAATAGTTGCTCCTCGAAAATAGCATGATTGGTGGAAAAATTCAGAACATCCAAAAACTTCTCACCTTCTGTATTTGTAGAATATTTTGCCTTACCATTTTCAGCAGTGATTTCGAGTGCATTATGAGTTGATCCATCTAAAATTTCACAAGTGTTGTCAAAAGCCTCATTCTCTTTTGGATCATCTATATTATTTTCTACATTGTCCTGCAAAATGTTAGCCACAAAAGGAGGTACAACAAGAAATTTCTCCACAAATTGATGCACTTCATCTTTGCAATTAGATACATTCATAAAAGTTTCTCGCATACAAATTTTCATATCCTTCCATGTTCGAGGTTTTTCTAAATCATTTAAATTGTTCCACCAAGTTAATGCACAACCTACTAATGCACTTGCAACATTTCTAATCTTTCTCCTTTCACACATATGGCATTGTCCAAAAATTTTATCCAACTCTATTTTCCAAGCAATATATTCATCGTAACCAAAACCACCATAAGAAGGAAGAGATGAGAGAATGTAATTACTTCTGGTGGAAGGTGTTGTAAATGTGGTCTGAATGTCATGTGAATCCTTGGTTGATGTTTGGTTTTTAGTGAGCAACTCCATCGTCGTCTTCATCATGTCCATCGTCTCAGCATATAATGCATGATTCTTTGTTTTACTTGACATTGTTAGTAGCAAACAGAAGACAACACAAAAAATATGTTATCCCTATCAACTACAAAGGATAATGGCAAAGTGGAAGTGGAATCACACACTCTCAAGCGTCTTACCACACTCTTACAAGTGTTCTTACGGACAATGCAGGTGGCAAACGGTGGCCGGTATGAAGAAACCAATGAAGCGTGGGATGATTGCAAAGGTGTATCGATTCTGCTCAAGAGTAAGGTGTAGCTTGGATGGCACTTTATATGTAGCAATGATTAGCAACAATGCAATCAGATAGTAAAGTTGAATAAGTGTCCAAAGTACATGTCAAAGTTGCTGGCCTAAATGTGTTCCTAGTAGTTCAAGCAAGCAAGACATGAGATAAAACTAGATGACACAAAGGATGCAAGCACTTCTGTTTTTTTTTTGTTGTTTTTTTCTTTTGTTTTTTTTGTTGCGGCTTTTATATCTTGTTTTGCACATGCCTTTTTTTTCTTCCTTTTCTCAGAATGTGCTGCAAAAGAAGAACACAATAAAAAGTAATCAAGGATATCTTGTGTGTCTGTCGCAGATTTTCTGCTCAATCTTCCAAGGAAAAATAGGCATACTTAGAGGCTCCAAATAGAAAAACTAACAACAGCAAGATTCTAGATATATTTATCCTATTTAATTTCAATATATGGAAGACCTATTTTGGAAAATAACAATAGGAGATATTGCCCCCGAAATACAGCCTGTTCAGAATTTCTAGGTCAATAATGGGTTCGCAATTTTGACATCAGTAACTATATTTTCTGGGAATATGATGAATACTAAAGTTATAGAGAACTTCTTAAGCTTTCCAGAAAGTACAAGAACACCAAAATCTGAGTTTGTATGAGCGAGATATGATGACAATACCAAACTGGACAGAAGTGAATCTAATCTGGACGTGATGACGTGATTCAAAAGGATGAATCACACAATGCAAAACTCAAACTAAGACCAAAAACACTTTCTAAACCAGCAATATGACTCAACAATGGACACAAACTCAACAAAACCAAACTGAAAACAAAAGTTGTAAAGGCTCAATGGTGGTTTGAACAAAGTAATGAATAGATCTACTAAACTGCAAATTTTTTTGTGTCTTTTTTGTGGACTCTAGGTATGAAAAACAAAACTAATGTAATGGATAGATGAATTACCTATCAGGCAACCTGGAAATCGGATACCAATTGATAGGAAAAGGATGAGTCCCGATCTTCCGATAGGTAATGATAAGTCGATTGATGAAGATATTGATGTTGATGATCCGAGGCTCTCGAGTAGAACTTGAAAAACCTCTGCAATCACTACACCACCGCTCCGTTGGTTATCAACCGTGCTGCACACGATTGAGCTCGCCAAGAAGGCTAATCCGTGCAAGTGCAACCGTGAACACAAGCAAGAATGTAGAAGACACGATCTGAAATCGCGAAGTTGGGGTTTCACAAACCGTAGAGCGGCGATATTATTAATCTAAGCAAAACCCAATTGTTCATGGCGGCTTCTATGGAGTATATATAGGCGGGAGGACGTCCAAGGGGGTGTTGGGGGCGTGACCTAACCCTAAGATACAAAAATAATGGACTTAGACTTGATACATGGCCCAATGGCCCAATACGGTGGCGCAGCACCCTGACAGATTCTGTACCTGATTTTGTTTTGATGATTCCTATCGACTCCAAAAGAATTTTGACATGGGACTGGCTCCGTTGGAAGGGTTATACTCTCCCCTTTCCGTGCATATGTAGAACGTCCAAAACAGAGTTCGTATGCATCCTGGGCGTCCGTTTTAGTGCGTACTGCTCCTGGACTCCGAGTTGGATACGATTTTGAGTTTGGTTCGGTTTCCATCTTCTTTGAACGAATTCTCTGGTCTTCCATGTCCCTAATACTTCCTCCAAGTACTCCTTGAACCTCTTCATGTATTCTAATCACAATTAAATCATTAAGTAACAATCTATGCTCAAAAACATATAAGGAAATATATAAGAACAGCTCACCTGTGAAATTAATTGTTGTGTATGAACTCTATTGATTGCATCTTGTATGTTCAATGGAATGTTGTTTGTATCCATAGAAGTGATATCCTTATCAGCTAGGAAGCATGATAGTGGCTGAAACATCACAAGAAGCATCTAGGTACTTTTGCGCACCTTACTGCTTCAAGGATGGAGATGGAAACGTGCATGAAGTGGTCTGTCCTCGTGGAACCAAAAGTTCCCCTAGCGGCTTCACCTGCGAGCGCCGAGGAAACTTCAAAATACCGCACATATAAGCACTGAATCAAACAAAGGATTGGATGGGAAGGAAGAGCAACTAGTTAAGCCACCTTTTGCTGTTGGAAGCACCGTGATTCCTTGTGTCATTGGGTCGGCGCGGTAGGGACGGCGGCGGCGATGCGGTGCAGTGGCGGAAATGGAAAAGCAGAGGCGAGTGCGTCGGTGTGTGTCCACTTCGACCGGGGGAGGGTTTAAATAGCTTGGGGAGGAGTAGGAGGCACACCATGAAGTAGGCAGACGAGCAGCTCCGTGGTGCTTTGCATGTGGCGCGGTGTCGAGCAGAGGAGCGCCGGAAAAACGGCGTGCAGAGCAGCCCGAGTTTGTCCCACTGACTGGTGGGTCCCACGACCCTTATCCCTGCCCCTTCTCTGCAGACTTCAATTCCCTTACCAAACTTGGTCCAAAAATTCTAGATTTTTGTGGGGAGGCTCAAATAATATCTAGAAACTGATTCTGCAATTGGATTTTGAATTGGAGCAAGTTCCAATTGAATTTTAAATTTGAATTTGAATTTGGATGGAATTCAATGGGGTCACTGATTTAAATAGCAAATGGAGTTCATAATTTATTAAACTTTGCAGGAAGTCTATTTGGAATATTAGTAAACCATAGAAAAATTTATGGCCTCTGAATTGAATAATTTTGGCAGGGCCAAAGATACAGTAGTATATTCAGTTTGCAATTAATTTGAATATAGATTGGGTACTGCATATTAATTTGACCTAGGATCCTCCATTCAAATAATTCCAAACATTGAAGAGAGGTCAAAAGAATTTGTCGGAGTGTAGATCCGGCAATTCTCCTGGTACTACCGTTGGTAGCCCGCGGAGTTTGTAGTTCGGTATTGGGCGCGCAATGGGAAATAGACACAAGTATTTAAGTGGTTCGGGCCGCCTGAGCGTAATAACCTACTCCACGGGGTGTGTAGTTGTTTGTACTGGTGTCTAAGTTGAGTATAGGAGAGGTCCCCCAGTTCAAAAAAGCCCCTCTTTGTGTATCGTCGACTAGTCCTTTTATAATACAAGGACTGGTCGTTACACCGTTAGCCTGGCCCGACATGTGGCCCTGGCGGTTACTGATGCTTAATACACAAGTAATGAGGTTAATTGCCCTTAATATCGTGGTAACAGGCTTTGACAGTGCTGTTACTGGTATTAAGAGCCTTCCGATAGTGTGTCATTAATATGGTATTAATGACACTTAATCGGGTCTTGAAGTCTTTGATTGCCCCTTGAAGGTCCGAGCCATTGGGGGTCCACCAGTCTGATTGTTGAGGCTGAAGGTCTGGCGGTTGGACACATGGCAGCATCGGAGCTTTCCGTCTGGGATGGGTAGGTCTGGTGTATATGTACACGTGTCGGTACTGGAGCTTCCCTCTGTCGGGGGTTAGGTCCGGGGGTGCCGCACAAGTATTTAGCCTGGAGCTATCCCATGTGTGGGGTGTAGGTACGATTGCTGCATACACGTGGCAACACCTGGACTAACCATAGATGAGAGGCAGGTCCGGTCCCGTATGACACATGGGGCCTTCACAGGTCTTCAACTTAGACCGGTGAAGTTCTTTTGGTCCTTTTGTAGTCCCAAGGGGTATACGGTACGCAGGGTACCGACAGTGGCCCCCTGGGCCCACCTCTGGGAGAGACCTTTTGGATGAAGGTGTTCTGCCGGAGGTGGGTCCATCTTTCGGTTTTCGAGCCATGTCTTCAAGGGTCTTCAGATTTGCCGTTGGCAGTAGTTCGCAGTTAAACTGACGCCGCGTGGCATATCCAAGATGCGGCAGGTGAGATCTGAGCGTGCGGATCTCACGCCATTGAAGGTCGCCGGTTCTCGATACGAAAACCGTATCGGTTCCGCGCGCATTGTCAGGCTGCCGCCCTCGGGCTTCCTGCCTTTCATGATGATAGCCGTTTGCCGTGTGTAAGGACCTCGACTCGACTGTCCGAGTGGCCCCGGGCCCCCTTGTCATTGGCAGGGTGAAGTTTTTGAATTGTATCGTCGGTTCCTTTGCGGTTTCCATCCAAGCGTTGCGGGGGCTTACTTAAGAAGGAAAGCGCGCACCTTTTGGGGATTCTTTACGCCTTCATCTGAACTTGCGCTCAAATCCTCCAAACTTTAGCTTGCTTTTCATCTCTCGCCCCGTTGTGCTGCGATGGAGTTGGGTCTCCGCAACAGCCGACTGAAGACTGACGGTGATTTGAAGAAGGTACGGGCCCTCATGGGGTGGTCTAGTGACTTCTTCAACCACCAGGTCCACGCCGGCAAGCTTCTGCTTGAGAAGGAACACACCAGCGACATGGTGTACTTCTCCGCGTACGCCATGGTGGGACTAATCCCACCTTTCTCCACTTTTTTCTTGATGCTGCTAGACTTATATGGTCTGCAGCTGTACCACCTTGGCCCCCACTCCATTCTTCTGGTGTCGATCTTTGTCCACTTCTGCGAGATGTGGGTGGGCATTCCCCCTGCATCGAGCTCTTCCGCACCTTCTTTACCATCCACACCACCGGCAAGAGTGACGAGTATCTTGGCTTCTATTATCTTGTGAAGCGCAAGAAGTGCCCGTACAAGTACTTGCGGTCGTTCGTTTCTGGGAAGTGGGATGACTGGAAGAAAGATTGGATCGTCATCAGGGTGGAGGAGCATGAGAAGCTGGAGCTGCCCGAAGGCCTCCCCAACATCGACACTGAAGCTTGGAGCGAAGTTTCGGTGTTATCGGACGCCTTCAATCCTGCTCTGACTAGGATCCGCCAATGTGTGGAAGGGAGGGGGGGTGACTCCCCAGGCGGTATTTTGCAACTTCCTGGTCAACAGGTGGGCTCCGCTGAAGAAGACAGAGAAGCTTGTCTGGGCCCTCAATAGTGTGATGGACGACGACCGGATCGAGACCGGTTTGAAGCCCAACATGGAGGGTGCAACTTTGGAGTTTCACCTCAAGAAGTTCCAGCATGGCATCGACATCGAGGGTGACAACTTGACTCTGCCAGCGGCTTTTCACCCTCTGAACATGGAGGTGGAGTTCAGCAGGGAGCTCCAGCGGAAGATGCCGGTGCTCGACGACCTTAGTGAAGTTGAGAGGTGTCCGACCACCGGGTTGGCGATCTCCGGAGCTTACAAGGGTGGTCCTCCTTCCGCCCCAAGATAGAGAGTTGAATTCATGGGCAAGGGCAAAGAGTTGGCTGAGCCCTCGAGCCGTAAAAGGAAGCTGAAGCACTCTGACGGGAGGTCCATCAGGCCTGCTCCTTTTACAGCGGCTCCTTCTCCCCAGAGGGGAAGGTCTTCAACGGCGGCATCCACTCTAGCATCGGCATCTCCCCGGGGTGCTAGTTCCGGGCGTGTGGCTACAGTACCAGGGCCAACAAATGGCTCTGGGTCCGGTTCTTCCCGATCATGGGGGGACTCGACTAATGTGACGCCGACGTTAGTGGCAAGCTCCGGGGAACCTTCTGGAGCTGACACGCCAGTGGCGATAGGGTTCGGCCCCGAGCGTCCGGGGAAGAGGTTTCGCGCTAGCTGGAGCGCAAGCCTTCCGAGGTAAATTTTTTTTTTTTACCTCAGTTGGTTGTTTTGTGTTGTAACTGCATTTTGAGTGTCTTCGTCCTTCATCCACAGGGTACCCAAGAAAGGGGATGAAGCTCCGGTTCCTGCAGCAGCAGCTGAAGCTGTGCAGGTGGAGGCTCCGGCCTCAATCCCAGCGCCACCCCAAGAAGTGGTTGAGGCTGCAACAGCTCCGGCGCCGGATGTTGTGGTCCTGGACCTTGACTCATCTCCAGAAGCTCCCGTGGTAGCGCTGGACCACAGGAATGAAGATGTACCAGCGGCACCTACCCCGGAGGTTGAAGCTTCGGGTTTGGATGCTATAATGGTGGACGCTCCGGCCTCAGAGCCAGAGGTAGCTGCGATTCCGGCCCTAGAGCCGAATGTTGCTGAAGCCCCAGCGGTGGAGCCGGTGGTTGATGAGGTCCCGACGATAGAGCCGATGGTTGATGAAGTCCCGGCGCCTGATCCAGTTGTCGAAGAAGTCCCGACAGTAGAGCCGGTTGCTGCAGAAGTTCCGATGGTAGAGCCGGTCGTCGGAGAAGTTCCGGCGCCTGAGCCAGTCAATGCAGAGGTACCGGCGCCTAAGCCCATGATGGTCGAAGGATCAGCGCCTAAGCCAGCGGTGGATGAGGCACCAGCATTGGAGCTGGAAGTAGCTTCAGCTCCGATCGAACCTTCAACTGCTGCCCCAGAGGTGGTGGTCCCGGAGGTGCTCGCGCCTGAGCCAGGGTGCCTAGATGAAGCTTTCGGCCCCCCGTCTGAGGAACCAATTGTTGATGACCTGGTGGCGGGACCTTCAGAGCCAACTCCAGTGGTCGAAACTTCTATAGCAGGACCTTCCTCGACGGCGACCGAGGCTATCCCAGAGGACGGCCCCAGTGCCGTGGAAACCCAGGGGACCGCTCTTGTAGAGTGGGAACTGATTTTTGTCACGGAGAACCCGCTGGAGCTAGCGGAGAGGACCCCGGCAGGTCCGGACCCAATCCCTCTGTCATTGTCTATTGACAACGCCTGCTTCAGTCTTTGTCAGGTCCAGCTGGCTTTCTACCATGATAGCAAGGCCCTCGAGGAGGAGCGCCAAACTCTTAGGAGGTGGTGTAACCGGCTCCAATTCAAGACCAAGCTGGCGCAGTCGAGGCTGGCTGATGACAAGGAGTGGGTAAATAAGGAGAAGGTCCGATTGGGGTACTAAGGTAAACTACTGGATGAGAGGGAAAGCATGGTGCGATCCCTCGACAACCAGTCCCAGGCCATCCACGAATAGGCCATAGCTGCTAATAATGTGGCGAATGATCGCGGGGAGAAGCTCAGCGCCATCCACGACAACCTCGTTAGGCGCCGGGAGGTGCTTGAGGAGCGGGAGAAAAGGCTCGAGGATGAAGAGCAAAAACTCCTGGAGCTGTGGGATGACCTCGTGAAGAGGGAGGAAGAGCATACTCAGAGGCTGACTCTGGGTGACAAGAGTCTCGCGGAGCGCACCAAGAAGTTGGATGAGCGCTGCGAGAAAGAGGAGAAGAAGGCCTGGCAGCGAGGACAGGACCTCCACAAGAGCGAAAATGACGTTGCTGCCAGGGAGAACAAGGTGCGGAGCCGAGAGAAGGACCTGGTTAACCGCCGGAACGAGATCCACCTTCAGGACGAAGAGCTCAGCAAACTTGAAAGGCAGGTTGCTGAAAATATTCAACAGAATTCCAAAGAGGTAGAGCGTCATGCCCGGGAGAATTCGGAGCTTGCAGCGGTCAGAAGATCCTTGGAGGAGATGCGAGGCACAAGGTCTGCGGAGTCCCAACAAGTTTGGGACCTCCTGGGCAAAGCCAACGACGCGCTGAAGCCAATGGGTTTTAGTCCCGTGCGTCCGGATGATCCGGAGCCAGAGCTGGAACAGGCATTGCATGCGTTGAGTTTGGCAGGCAACAAGCTCACCAATATGGACGATGTCATCACGGACCAGCTGGAAACCAAGGGACAATCCCTGGCGAAGAACGTCGCAGAATTCAAGCTGACGTGCTACACAAGCTGGGACCCTCAATTCCCCCTGGACCCGGTGCTTGAAGGCCCAATCGACAGAGAGGGAGAAGCTGACCAAGCCAGTGTATCGGAGGTTGCCCAGAAGGTCGCCTCGTTCTTCCATAGGGTCTAGGACCATCTCTTTGTAGCTCCCGCTTGTATTCTGTCTTCTTTTTCTCCAATTTTGTAATATGTTGTCTCCAGATGAATGAAATCCAAGTTTTTTCTGAATTTCATTTTTTTTTGTCTTCAACACCTTTGTCCACTTGGCCACCTGGTAGATGTACACAATTTGATTGTGAACATGTACCAAGAGGATGTAATAGTTATTGAAGACTTGCTTGCTTCGAACTTGTAGAGCGTAGGTCCGAAGTCTTCTATGGTGAAGGCCCCGTGAGGTTGTCGGAGCTTAGTGGCTCCGGCAGTAGTCTCCATCAACGCGTAGAGCATCGACGGTTAGTCCTCTGGGGTGTTGGAGCTTGGTAGCTCCGGCAGTGACCTCTGTCAACACGCGGTGTGTCGACAACAGACTCCATTGTAGAGTCTTCCCACCATCTTTTGTTCACGTTGACGGTTGGCCCCATGGATATACCGGAGCTGAGTAGCTACAGAGACGCTCGTTATCAATTTTTGGAACATCGACACAAGCCACCTTAGGGGATGTCAGAGCTTTGGTAGCTCCGGTCATTCACCATCATCATGTGTTCTTTATTTTTCCTGCACACTGAAGTCAAGAAAAATAGTAAACTTCATTTCATATCTATAACTCAGTTGCGACTTACTATTCTCGAGAAAGTTTTAGGTCAAACATAATTCTAAATACAATCAAGTGCACTGCCTTGCTTCCTTCAGATCCAATCATTTCTGGACTCACCTTACCTCGGCTTGCCAGGGTGTAGGTAGAGTGGCATACTTAGGGTGCATGACCAGGCTAAGTCGATAGCACACTCCGGCCCTAGATTGGCTTGGCGGCATTCAGGTGAGTAGGCCATTAACAATGTTTGGATCCGGAAGAATAGACGATGCAACTCGAATTGTACATGAACTGGTCGAGCTAAAGTTTCTTAAGAATTGCACAACTTTGTTATAGACAAGAAAGAGAAAAATAAAAATATTGAGCCTGTACAAAATAAATGCACGTGGAGTCTGTTTTAAAACAATGATGTCTTTCATTATAGTTCCGGGGTACATGGGAAACAAGTGCACCCTTAGGGTACGGAACTAGGCTAAGTGTGTTTCGTTTCTTGTTTGACCCAAGGTAGCTAGCTACACTTTTAGTTCTGAGACTATGACAAGTGTTGCCTGAACTTTGCGGACCTTCCGGGGAAGGTCTGGCTGTTCTCCCGGAGGAGCTACCCGACTTTGTACAATGACTCTATAACATACATCACATGCAACTACAGACTCACCTCCGTGATATTAAGTGTAGAACTTACAGAGGTGCTCAATGTTCCAAGGATTTGGGAGAGGTGTCCCATCCTCGGTTGCCAAGCGAACGCATCCGGGATGGGATACTTTGATCACTCAGAAAGGTCCTTCCCAGCTGGGGGAAAGTTTGTTTAACCCTTCTCTGGACTGTATTCTCCATAGCACCAGATCGCCTTCCTCGAGCTGTCAGCTGTGAACATGTCGTTGGTGATAGCGCCGAAGAGCTTGGCGGTATCGAGCATTCCAAACAGCTGCTCGGCACCTTCCCTCTTCGAGGAGGTCAAGGTCTTCACGACGAAGCTGGTCCTGCGTGGCATCGTCGAAGGTCCGGACCCGGAGTGACCCCAGGGTGATTTCTGGAGGAAGGACTGCTTCAGCTCCGTACACCAGGAAGAAGGGTGTCTCTCCAGTTGACCGATTTGGAGTTGTCCTGTTGGCCCATAGAGTGGGTGGAAGCTCTTCGATCCAGCTGGCTCCATGTTTTTTCAGGCGCTCATATGTGCGCGTCTTGAGTCCTTTTAGGATTTCTGCATTTGCTCTCTCGGCCTGGCCATTGCTTGCCGGGTGATCTACTGAAGCGTAGCTGACTTGGATGCCGAGGTCTTCCCAATATCCTTGGAATGCAGAGCTTGTGAAATGGGTCCCATTATCATTTATGATTTTGTTTAGGACTCCAAATATGCATACGATGGACTGCAAGAAGTTGATAGCTGATTGCTTGTTTATTATCACAACTGGAGTTGCTTCCGACTATTTGGTGAATTTGTCAATGGCAACATAAAGGAACTTGTAACCTCCGACGGCTCTTGGGAAAGGTCCCAAGATATTCACCCCCCACATGGCGAAAGTCCATGTAGGAGGTATCATTTGTAGAGGCTAGGCCGGTGTGTGAATTTGTTTCACATGGAACTGGCATGCTTCACATTTCTTCACCAGCTCAGTTGCATCCTGGAGTGCTGTAGGCCAGTAAAAGCCATGCCGAAAGGCTTTACCGACCAGCGTGCAGGAAGACGCGTGGTTCCCACACTCGCCTCCATGGATTTCTGCGAGGAGCTCGCATCCTTCTTCCCTTGTAATGCACCGCATTAGGACGCTGTTGGCACCGCGCCGGTAGAGATCCCCTTCTACCAGCGTGTATCTTTTAGCCAATCTGACTACCCGGTCAGCAAATACATTATCTTCAGGAAGGTAATTGTCTTTCAAGTAGCCACGGATCTCCGAGATCCATGCATCGGAGCTAGCTTGAGCATTTGAGTCTTGCGTGGTGGATTGCTCGGAGCTCGCATCCTTCTTCCCTTGTAATGCACCGCATTAGGACACTGTTGGCACCGAGCCGGTAGAGATCCCCTTCTACCAGCGTGTATCTTTTAGCCAATCTGACTACCCGGTCAGCAAATACATTATCTTCAGGAAGGAAATTGTCTTTCAAGTAGCCACGGATCTCCGAGATCCATGCATCAGAGCTAGCTTGAGCATTTGAGTCTTGCGTGGTGGATTGCTCGGAGCTTCCGGCAGCACCTACGACCCTTGATGGCTGCCATGGTAATAGGGACATCGGGACCGCCACCTTTGAGGTGCTGGTCTCGCCCACTTCGCTTAGTTCGGCGGGCTGAGCTGTGGGTTTTGACAACCTCCGGACGAAGGTTCCGTCGAGAGCTGGAGCTCCAATTGACACTTTTGTCGAGAGTTCGTCAGCTTCAGCATTGTGGAGACACTGGACATGGTGGAGGTCCAGGACCTTGATGTCCTTCTGAAGCCTCTGGACTTCAAAAAGATAAGCAACTAGTTGGGGATTGTTGCAGGGGCATTCACCCTTCACCTGTTTAATGATGAGCTGTGAATCTCCCTTGACCAACAGCTGCTTGACACCATATGATAGTGCCACCTTTAGTCCGTAAATGAGTGCTTCATACTCCGCCATGTTGTTGGTCGCCTTGAAGTCAAGGTGGACCATGTATTTTACCTTCTCCCCAGTTGGGGCGAGGAGAAGGATTCCAGCTCCGGCCCCTTGCTTCTCCACGGAGCCGTCAAAGTAGAGAGTCCAGTGAGGCTCAGTGAAGACCGGAACCTTGGTTTCCGACTTCTTCTCACTGGGGCCCTCAAGATTTGATGGAGAGGGGGTCCATTCCGCCACGAAGTCCGCCAATGCTTGACTCTTTATCAATTGTCTTGGGACGAATTCAAGGTCAAACTCGGCCAATTCCGCTGCCCACTTTGCAATGTTCCCAGTGGAGTTGGGATTATGAAAAATCGCTCGCAGTGGATATGGAGTCACCACTGAGATCTTGTGAGCTTGGAAGTAGTGTCAGAGCTTCCTGGAAGCAATAAGAACTGCGTATAGCAGTTTATGTACTTTTAGGTACTGAGTTTTGGCGTCATGGAGTACTTCACTGATGAAGTACACTAGGCGTTGGACTGTTTGGACCCTCCCGGAGGGGGCCGGAGCTTCCTCCTCATCGACCCGGACCCTCCCAGAGGGGTCTGGACCTTCTTCGGAGACCTCCGGGTCCTTGTTGGAGGAACCCGGAGCTTCTTCAGGAGTGATCGAGACCCTCCCAGGGAGGTCCGGCTCTTCTTGCTCAACAAGAGTAGCTCCTTGTTGACCCAAATCTAGGGTCTGGGACTCAGACCCGCCTTCAGGAACCTCCTGACCCTCCCGAAGAGGTCTGGAATCCTGAGTTTGCAACGGTTCTGGTCTCTCTGCAACCAGGACCATGCTAACAACTTCGTCAGTTGCAGAGATGTAATGCAGAAGTGGCTCACCAGGGTTCGGAGCTACCAAGGTTGGTAGGGTGGCGAGGAGCTACTTCAGCTCCTGGAACGCCTTTTCTGCTTCTTCAGACCATTGGAATGGTTCAGACTTCCTCAATAACTTGAAGAACGGTAGCGCCCATTCCGCCAGTCTTGAGATGAACCGGCTAAGAGCAGCTAGACATCCAGTTAGCTCCCGAACGTCCTTGATGCGGGCTGGTGGTCGCATATCTTCAATAGCTTTTATCTTCACCGGATTTGCTTCTATTCCTCGGTGATTCACCAAGAAACCAAGAAGTTTCCAGAGCTAACCCCGAAGACACACTTGTCTAGGTTCAGCTTCGTGCGAGTGACTCACAGCTTGTCGAAGACAGCTTGCAAGGTATCAAGGAACAACTCCTTGTTCTTAATCTTGACGACAATGTCATCGACATACACTTCCACTACGTCTCTGATGAGCTCTCCAAAAGTTTTGTACATAGCACATACAAATGTTGAAGTTGCATTCTTGAGACCAAATGGCATGGCAGTATAACAATACAATCCATCTACTGTGATGAAGGAGGTATGCTCTTCATCTTCCCTAGAAATTCTGATTTGATGGTACCCAGAATATGCATATAGGAAACACAGTAATTCACACACAGAGGTGGAATCTACTATCTGATCTATTCTAGGTAGTGGGAATGGATCTTTTGGGCATGCCTTATTCAGTGTAGTGTAGTCGATACACATTCAAAGCTTCTCGCCGGCCTTGGGTACAACGACTGGGTTTGCCAGCCATTTTGGGTGGAAGACTTCTCGGATGAATCCAGCTTTGAGCAACTTCTTCACTTCTTATCGTATGAAGTTCTGTCGCTGTAGTGATTGCTTCCGAGGCTTCTAATGTACAGGCCGAGCGTCAGAATAGATCTTCAGATTATGCTCGATCACTTCCCTAGGGATCCCAGGCATTTGTGACGGTGGCCAGGCAAACACGTTGATGTTATCTTGGAGGAAAATGATGAGCACGAGTTCCTATTTGTCATTCAGACCTCCCGATATACGGGTGGTCTGAGCGGCGTCGGAACCGATTTGGACAACTTTGACGGGAATGCCAGTGTCGCCGCTTGGTTGCATTCGAGGTGCATAGGTTGAGCCTTGATGATGAATGCTTGGGGGTTTCAGAGCTTGCTCCTTTCTGGATTCTTCTTCCTGCGCTGTAGCAAGTGCGTGAAGTTCTTCCAGGGCTGTCACTCCGGCGATGCGATCTCCACGGATCCGGAGAACACCAGCTGGTGTTGGCATCTTCACCAAGTAGCCATAATGAGCACCAGCCATGAACTTGTATAAGGTTGGCCTGCCTAGAATGGCGTTGAAGGGTAAGTTGATCTGCGCCACGTCGAAGACCTACTTTTTAGTGCGGTAATTCTCTCGGGTCCCGAAGGACACCGGAAGAGTAATTGCACCGAGTGGAGTTATGGCTCCCGGACCTACTCCAGAGAAAGGTCAGGAGGGGCGAAGGTCTGAAGGTCGGAGCTGAAGCTTGACAAAAGCTTCAAAGCTTATGAGGTTCAGCCCCGAACCTCTGTCCACCATTACATGGTGGAGTTGGATGTTATTGATGGTCGAAGATACCATCAATGGGAGTTGGCAAGCTCCGATCATATTCCGAGGGCAGTCTGATGCATCAAAAGTGATGGCAGTATCCATCCACTTCCGGTGCGGCTCCGCCCTGGTGGTGGGAGCTACTGAGGCCATGTCCTGCCGCATGGTCTTGAGGACGCGGCGGGAGGTGATGTCCCACGAACCACCAAAGATGGTGTTCATGGTTTTCCGACGTTCATTGTCGGAGACATCGGAGTTATCGTCGACGGAGGTGTAAATAGCCTTCAAGACCTTTTAAGGGTCCTGAAAGCCTAACTCCTCTTCAGCCGAAGCTTCGTCGACTTTCTGTTTTCCTTCCCTTTGACAGAAAGGAACTTCTTCCCGGCGCTTGTTGTAGCGCTTGGCAAGGTTCTGGACCTCTCGGCAGTCTTCCAGGTTCTGGCTGTTCGACTTATGTATAGGACACCACATCTTGGAGTTGCCACCGTCTTCAGATGACGGTCGAGGTCGTTTCTTGGGGTGTGGCCCTCGGCCACCCGGAGCTGCGGCAACTGCAGCAGTAGGTGTGCCGGCCGACTGCTTTTTCCTGCCGTTGGACTTTTTCTTCGTTTTGCCACTCCCGGAGGTAGTGGCTTCACTCTTGGAGGATTTTTTATTATCCTCCGGAGGTGGTTTGGAGTGCATTTCGCAGCCCTCCACAGCTTTGGCACATTTGTCTGCCAAGCTAAAGAGCTCCGTCACGCTGGTGATCTCCTTGATCGCCAGCTTCTCCAGCATCTTCTTGTCTCGCACGCCCTGTCTAAATGCCACAATAACACAAGCGCTGGAAATAGAAGGAATAGTGTTTCGTACCTGGGAGAACCTCTGGATGATGGAACACGGGGATTCTCCCCTCTTCTGTGTGACAGCAAAAAAGGTCCGATTTGGTGCCTGGTCGGGTGTATGAACTCCCGAAATTGGCGGTGAATTGTTGGCACGGTTCCGCCCAACTGTTGATGGAGTCGGGCGGAAGGCTCATGGACCAGGACCTGGCGGTCCCAGTCAAAGCCACGGTGAAGTAGTTGGCCATTACAGCCTCGTTACTTCCGGTCGCAAGGATTGCAGTGGAGTAAATCTGGAGAAACTCAACGGGATTGACAGTCCCGTCAAATTTCTTCAGCAGGTGAGGCTGGAACTTTTGTGGCCATCTGACCATGCGTAGGTGCATGGCCAAGGCAGAACAGCCTCCTCTTACTCCCTCGGGAGCAGAACTGTCTTGAGCTTCTCGCCTTTCACGAGCACGCTCGATATGGACGCGACCGTCCTATTGACGGTAACGGCGATCAACTCCGCCCGGAGGTCGTGAGTTGAAAGCCTGGTTACCGTATGGGTGCGTCGCGCCCCGGAAGGCAACGACGTCACTTGTTGAGACGCAGCACGCCTCCTATGTTGGGAAGCGTGCGGACCAAGTCTGCCCGTCACAGTCCGATTCTGCGATGGGGCCCGCCCCGAGGGGGAGTTCCTTGGTTGCTGATGCGATCGGCTGCTGCTGCAACTAGATGTTCCACATCAGCCCTCCACTGCTCCATTGCACCCTGGGATGCGCCTGGAGGTGGTGGGCGTTGGTGTAGAGCACGCGCTGCATGGAGCGCGTGTTCGGGATTGTTGTTAGCCGATGTTGTGACCGACGTAGATGCCCCGTCCCGATGTCCAGCTTGATTTGCTGGTGCGTACGGTGGCGGCAGAGGCATGACTCCTGCTGGAGCCGTGGCACCTACTAGCTACTGCACATTGGAGGGGTTGCCTCCAGCAGGTTGCGCTGTAGGGTTGCCGTTCGACGATCCAGCTGCAGAGTTCACCATCTTCGAATCTCGGGCACCGCCCCTACCTGGCACGCCAACTGTCGGAGTGTAGATACGACAATTCTCTCGGTACTACCGTTGGTAGCCCGCGGAGTTTGTAGTTCGGTATTGGGCGCGCAGAGATTCAAAAGTCGATGGGAAATAGACACAAGGATTTACGTGGTTCGGGCCACCTGAGCGTAATACCCTACTCCACGGGGTGTGTAGTTGTTTGTATTAAGTGTCTAAGTTGAGTATGGGAGAGGTCTCCCAGTTCAAAAAATCCCCTCTCTTTGTATCATCGACCAGTCCTTTTATAATACAAGGACTGGTCGTTACACCGTTAGCCTGGCCCGACATGTGGCCCTGGCGGTTACTGATGCTTACTACACGATTAATGAGGTTAATTACCCTTAATATCATGGTAACGGGCTTTGATAGTGTCGTTACTAGTATTAAGATCCTTCTGATAGTGTGTCATTAATATGGTATTAATGACACTTAATCGGGTCATGAAGTCTTTGATTGCCCCTTGAAGGTCCGAGCCGTTGGGGTTACACCAGTCTGATTGTTGAGGCTAAAGGTCCGGCGGTGGGACGCGTGGCAGCATCGGAGCTTTCCGTTTGGGACGGGTAGGTCCGGTGTACATGTACCTGTGTCGGTACCGGAGCTTCCCTCTGTCGGGGGTTAGGTCCGGGGGTGCCGCACAAGTATTTAGCCCGGAGCTATCCCATGTGTGGGATGTAGGTCCGGTTGCTGCATACACGTGGCAACACAAGGACTAACCATAGATGGGAGGCAGGTCCGGTCCTGTATGACACGTGGGGACTTCGCAGGTCTTCAACTCAGACAGGTGAAGTTCTTTTGGTCTTTTTGTAGTCCCAAGGGGTATACGGTACGTAGGGTACCAAAAGATTTCATCTAAGATTATTGGTGAAGTCCATTCCTCATGTTAACAAAATTTAAGCATGAGTGGAAAAAAAAAATTTGATGAGATCAAGTTCATGTATCCCACCATAAGTTCATGTGCATAACCCTGATGGATCTCCACTATGGTTAAATAAACTTGTAGCTGAACTTTATATGAAGGACAAAGTGGGATTTTACATTCCTCCCACATTAAAAGAATCTTGTCCCGAGATTACAAAAGGAAGGATAAAAAGGAAAAGATCTATTGAACATATGATGTTAACAAGTCCGGATAGTTGGTTCTAAGATATTCCTCGCTTTCCCACGTTGCTTCATCAGCGGTGTGGTTTCCCCACAAGACCTTGTAGAAATGTAAAGTGTGGTTTCTTGTGGTACGCGTCTTCTCATTGACTATCTGGGTTGGATGCTCGGAGTAAGTAAGATCTGATTGGAGAGCTTCCAAATCCTCCATACGGACTTCCGCTGGGGCCTTGAGACATTTTCTCAATTGTGAAATGTGAAACACATTGTGCACTCCTGACAATGATGCTGACAGCTCTAGCCGATAGGCTACAGGTCCGCATTGCTCACTTATTGCGAATAGTCCGATGAAACGGGGAGCTAACTTCCCTTTTACTCCGAAGCGATGAATCCCTTTCATTGGGGATACACGAAGGTAAACGTTATCCCCGATATCAAAGTGAAGTAGTCGACGTCATTTATCCGCATAGCTTTTCTGGTAAGACTGAGCAGCCTTGAGGTTGGCTTGAATAACTCGTACTCGATCTTCGGCTTCCTTTACCAAGTCTATACCATATGTTGCTCGTTCACCGGATTCACACCAGTTCAAAGGTGTGCGGCACTTCCGGCCATAAGGAGCTTCATATGGTGCCATTTGGATGCTAGTCTGATAACCATTGTTGTATGAAAAGTCCGCTAATGGTAGATGATCATCCCAGTTCTTACCATGGTGGATGGCACAGGCGCGGAGCATATCCTCTAGTACTTGGTTTACTCGTTCCGTTTGACAATTAGTCTGTGGATGGTAAGCTGAGCTTCGAATCAATTTGGTACCCAGAGATGCGTGGACCTGATCCCAAAATCGAGCAACAAACAAGGTTCCACGATCTGATATGATAGTGCGGGGTACTCCATGTAAGCATAATATCCTGGCAATATACAACTCTGCATATTGCCATGCCACATACTTGACATTGACTGGAATAAAGAGAGCCGACTTGGTGAGTCGGTCGACTATCACCCAAATCGAGTCATGTTTGCGAAATGTGAGAGGAAACCCAACAATGAAATCCATGCTGATGTCCTCCCATTTCCAAGCAGGTATGCTTAACAGTTGTAGTTGTCCGGCTGCTTTCAGATGGTCGGCTTTCACTCGTCGACATGTATCACATTCGGATACATACTTCGCTATTTCCCTCTTCATTCGAGTCCACCAAAATTTCTTCTTCAAGTCTTGGTACAAGATCTCAAAATCGCGTGGACGTTGCTCTCCCTTTCTCAAATCTCAAATTCCAAAAGATTGGAATTCTAGGGCCTTAGATGTGCGGAGAGGAGTGTTTTCGTGCTCTTGGAAGGAGTGACGGCACTAGGGTTCTTAGATGGAGGTTATGAGGTCATGGATATCTTATTTGTAGACATTTTGAAAAGTTAACATTTGGATCACAACGCCCGGACTAGTCCGCTATGGAGTACCAGACTAGTTCGGTGTGCTGAGTGATTTTTGCAGGGACATGTGCAGCACTCTAGGAAACCCTAATTTGTATAAGGGTACCAGATTATCTGCATAGGACCGAACTAGTCCGTTTTATGTCGAGAGAGAAATGGGACTAGTCCAGCCAATATCAGACTAGTCCGATGCTATTGAAATTTTTTGTGTAAGGGACTAGTCTGGATCTGGGGACTTTTTCTTTTGTCCACCAGAGACATATCGGACTAGTCCGAACAAGATCGGACTAGTCCGATGCATCGTAAATGTGAAGGGGGGAGGACTAGTCCACATTTGAGGACTTGTCCGTTTGAGCACCAGAGAGACATCGGACTAGTCCAGATAATATTGGACTAGTCCGTTCTCTACTCAAAGAGTTATCGGACTAGTTCACACATTATCGAACTAATCCGGTGCTTGACTGGTTTTTCAATTAAGTGTTTAGCCCTTACTGTAGGATCGAAGAGCACGTGAAAAGCTACCAGAGGGGGGTGGGGGTGAATGGTAGATTTAAAAATCTTACACATCGGAAACAATGAAATCTCAACCCCTTCGGTAGAAAAACGATCTGTTAAAGAAATCATGTCTAAATGTGTTTCACCGTGACAAAAGTGATAGATATCAGAGAGAATCAAGACACGAAGATGATACAACAAGAATCACTCAAATCCGTCGAGAGAAACTCAAGTTACGATCGACAAAATCAAACAAAGGTTAATCTGTCCTACCCGAGAAAAACAGTTCTAGAACGCTGCAAAGAAACTCATGTAGATCAGAAACCACAAATACAATGACTGTGAAATTTTGAAAGATGATAGATAATCAAGTTTTGAAGACAACCCAAAAAGAATCACGTCAATTGGATCTGTAAAACGTGAGTTATGATAAAGCCACCGAGAAGAGGTTGTGCTGTGCAGAAACTTGACCAGTAAAACTTGTCTAGAACAAGTCAGACGAACGAGGCACAAAAGTTCCTTTCAACTATAAATTTTATTCAATATAACACAAGAGGAACAGCCCCAAAGTTGTCACCTACGAGCTCTGGCCTCCCTTGCTTATATAACCAGCCCTAGGCCAACCCAATCTCAACTAGGACTCTAATCCTACTCAAATCACGAATCAAAACTTTTCATAACTGCTTAGGACTCTTCTATACGTAGATAGAAGCAATATTAAGACTTTCAAACACCTTAGGAACGTATCCCAAATTCCTAAAACAACTCAAATTCGTGACCCACACCAAATCCTATCATAACCAACTCAAATCTTTCCATATTTGAGTCAAACACGACTCAGCCGCAGCTTGAATCCATAACCTAGTCGGTTGGACCTTTCCGACTAATTCTTTATGTCCACATCTCTTCATCACGCCTCGGAACCATGCAGCCACGTCCATGCTTTCCTTGCATACGTACAAACATCTCCCAACGACGCACAATAACCTTCATATGCACTGCCCTTGATTCAATCATCCTGCGCGACCTCCTGACCCGCTCAACCACAATTCCTCCTGAATTTGGTTGTTGGAACCTCATCTCCTCCTTGAGACTAGTCCAATGGATCCCGTCACCATCCATGTCTTGAACTCAAGCAACACCTGCACATGAATAAACAACCAATACTTTCGAGCACAAGTCCTCGACTTGACTCACGTTAGTTCCGAAATTACAACATCATACGTGAGCACCTCACATAAGCATGTTGAAAAAATAGCAAAATGATATCAACCATAACTACCAAAACACACCAAAAACTTAGAAAATGAATACTAAGCAATCTTTCCAAGAATATAAAGCATGTTCGAAACATTGCAAGGTAAAAGCAGAACCACTGCGATCAAGCTCCGAACCTTGCCAAAGCTAACCGGAGCTTGAGCCGGAGCTTACCAAAGCTAGTACAACCTAGCGCCGGAGCTTACCAAAGCTAGTACAACCTAGCGCCGGAGCTTGCCAAAGCTAGTCCAAACTAGTCAACCCAAAAGCCGGAGCTAGAAAAGCATGTCGGAGCTAACCAACATAAGTCGGACCTATCAAAACATATCAGAGCTTAACAACGACTTGCCGGAGCTATCAAAGACATGCCGGAGCTAAAGAAAAAGCTCACCGGAGCTACCCAAAAACATGTCGAACTTTGACAAAGCAAGTCAGACCTATTGTCGGACCTTGCAGAAGCTTAGAGCTAGAGTCGGACTTTGCTAAAAAGGTGTTTTAGCAGAATTTCAGAACTTTTATCATCAAAGCCAATGTATTCAGTACAAGCCAATGTATTTAGCACACATAAGTCTCACAATCTCCACCTTGATGAATGCATTGTCAACACCACTTAAGATCTGAACATTGGCTTATTCATATTCAAAGTTTTGAAAACAATTTCTCCCCTTTTGTAAAATTGAAATAAAATGAGAAAAAGAAGTTCCCCCCCGAGAAGAATTGTGCCAAAAACAATTGTTAATATGTGCAATGTGTAATCAATTTTCCCCCTTGCATACTTATCTTAAAAATTCATATATTATCTCTCCCCCTTTGACAATGTATTCAACAAGGTTCAAAAGAGAAATTTCAAATGTTATGAGCATATTATAACATATACATATAAACAAAGCTCATTCAAGTCGTACTATCAAGTAACTTACACTATCACATCAATGAGATACATAAACTGGTGTAAGCCATGCTAGAGATCAAAAGTAATTTTCAATTTAAGCAAGTCATGATCTCACAAACTTAACTATTTCAAGACCTGAAAGCATGACACTTGTTGCTGAATTTTATTATTTTTCAGAGCACAAATTTAGATCATATGATATTTGCAAGAGATTATATGTGCATCTGCCTTATTCTAACCAACCAAGCCAAGCCTATGTCATTTGACAATCAGAAGCTTAAGGACATGGTTTTAGTCATACACAACTTGTTCCAAGTTCATATCTAAGTGCAATGATAAGCCATCTCAAAAGAAGAAGTGCGATGCATGCATATTCTCTTGATCTTATCTTAATTTATATTTGTTCATAAAAACTCAACATGTGAGTTGACTACTTGATTAATTCTTTATGATTAAAAGCACTTGTGAGCATGCAACAAGTTCAAAACAGCAACAAGTAATTATTCCAAATACTAGTCATGGCAAAAAGTACAAAATGTATAACATGAATAATGTAGTAAGAACTTTCAGCATGCAAAAGGAATAACAAAGTTTTATATGTATGAAATACTATGCTCATATTATTTTAAGTTCAGATTCACACATAGACTTCCCAAGTTTCAAAACCCCTCCTCAATTTAAGCCATGAGAATGCATAACCCCTATTTCACTATGAATGTAACAAAAACGAGTGAAATCCAAATATTTTGTGAAAATGTCAGCTAGTTGTTGTTTGGTATCTACATGGTGAAGCACAATGTTTCCTTTTTCAACATTATCACGGAGAAAGTGATACCTAATGTCAATGTGCTTAGTTCTAGAATGTTGCACGGGTATTTAGCAATGCAAATGGCACTAGTAACAGTGGAACACTATCTAGATCAACCCCATAGTCCTTAAGTGTTTGAACAATCCAAAGAATTTGTGAGCAAGCACTAGCAACAGCTACATATTCAGATCTAGTTGTGGATTGTGCAACTGAGTTTTGTTTTCTAGAGGACCAAGCAACAAGTGAATTACCAAGAAAATGACAAGCACCGGAAGTACTTTTCCTATCAATCCTACAACCCCCAAAATTAGCACCGGAAAAAGCTTGCAAAGTAACGGTCGAGGAAGAAGGAAGAAAAAATGCCAAATTCTTGAGTTCCATTTAAGTACCTGAGAATCATTTGATGGCTTGATGATGTGAAACACGTGGGGAAGCTTGAAACCGTGCATAAAGACATACGCTGAAGTGTATGTCCGGTCTTGATGCCGTGAGGTACAAAAGTGATCCGATCATGCTTCTATATTCTTTTTGATCCACGGGTTCACCATCTTCATCAAGTTCAAGTGTTATTGTTGTTCATATTGATGTCCGAAGAGGCTTGCTTTTGTCCATGTTGAAGTGCCTTAGGAGGTCTTTTATATACTTTGTTTGATGCACAAAGGTACCCTCCTTGGTTTGCTTAATTTGCAGCCCCAAGAAGTACGTGAGTTCTCCCATCATACTCATCTCAAATTCTGAACTCCTCATAGCTCAAAACTTGGACACAAGATCATGAGAAGCACAACCAAGGATAATATCATCCATATACACTTGAACAAATAATGAGTCATTGCCATGCTTAAGGACAAAATGAGTTTTATCAACCTTGCCCATGGTAAACCCCTTTTCAAGTAAGAATATTTTTAACCTATCATACCATGCTCCAGGGGCTTGTTTGAGACCGTACAAGGCTTTGGACAGTTGGTAAACATGATTAGGAAAATCTGGATTTTCAAAACGCGGTGGTTGTTTGATATAAACCTCCTCATCTATGTAGCCATTAAGAAAAGAACTTTTAACATCCATTTGATATAGCTTAAAACCTTTAGATGCAGCAAAAGCTAACAAAATTCTTATGGCTTCTAATCAAGCAACAGGAGCAAAAGTTTCATCAAAATCTAGACCTTCAACTTGAGTGAAACCTTGAGCAACCAACCTAGCCTTATTCCTAATCACAACCCCGCCCTCACTTTGTTTATTTTTAAAGACCCATTTAGTTCCAATTAAAGTTGTCGGTACCCTGGGAACCGTATACCCCTTGAGATTGCAAAGATCTCAAGGGAATGTCATCTACTTGATTTGAAGATCTTCGAAGGCCCACATGTCAGGCATAACCGGGCCCGCTTCCCCGACATGGTTAGTCCCAGGGTCGCCACGTGTACTATCAAACCGGAGCTACCGCCCACAAGGGGGAAGCTCTGGGCTATGTACCGAAATGGCACCCTCGGACCTAACCCCAAACTGAGGGAAGCTCCGGAATTGACACGTGTCAGGTGGCTCTAGTCCTATCTGTTCCCCACAATATGCTCCAGAGCTGCCACGTGTACAACCAACAGATCTTCAAACCTATAACCTCCGGAAGACTCCACAACAGCTCTGGATCTTCAAAGGGGAATCATGGACTTCAAGACCCGATGAAGTGTCATTAATACTATATTAATGACACACGATCGGACGACCTTAATTACCAGTAACGGTGCTGTCAAAGCCCGTAACTCGGTCATTAAGGGCAATTAATCGTGTTGAATGTGTATCAATATTAGTAACCGTCGGGGCCACGTGTCGGTCCAGGCTAACTTGTAACAGCCTGCCCTTGTACTATAAAAGGACAGGTCGAAGATACATAGAGGGGGATCGAACGCGCTCACTCTACACTCTCAACTTACGTTGAGCTAATACATCCAATACACCAACACACCCTGTGGAGTAGGGTATTATGCTCAGGCGGCCCGAACCACGTAAATCTTCGCGTCTCCTGTGCCACTTAACACTTCACCTTCTTGAATCTCCGTGCAGCCACACCAAACCCCAAACTCCTTTAACGCTTTAGTAGTGTCGGGAGATCTGCCGGATCAAAACCACTGACAGTTGGCGCGCTAGGTAGGGGGGCGTGAGATTTCAAGAATGGTGAACTCAGCCGCTGGATCATCCAATGGTCATCCCGCTGTTCAAGCTGTTGGGGGCAATCCCTCCAATATGCAGCCACCAGCAGGAACCACGGTTCCAGCAGGAGTCACGCTTCCACCACCGCCGCCTCCACCAACAAATCAATATGGGCAGCGCAATGGTGCACCGACGTCAATCACTGCGTCGGCGAATCTTGACAACCCGGAACACGCGCTTCATGCAGCACGTGCTCTCCTTCAACGCCCACCACCTCCGGATGCATCCTAGGATGGCATGGAGCAGTGGAGAGCCGATGTGGAACATTTGGTTGCAGCAGCAGCCGACCGCATCAGCAACCAGGGTCCTCCTCCTTTAGGACGGGCCCCGTTGCAGCGACGGACCTTGTCTGGCAGACTTGGTCTGCACGTTTCCAACAACAGGAGACGTGTTGCATCACAGCAGGTGACGTCGTTGCCCTCCGGGGCACGACACACTCACACGGTATCAAGGCTTTCAACTCATGACCTCCGAGCGGAGCTTGATCACCGATATCGCCAACAAGACGGCTGAGTCCATATTGAGCATGCTCATGAAAGACGAGAAGCTCAAGACATTCCTGCTCCTGAAGCAGTAGGAGGAGGCTGTTCAATCCTGGCCATGCATCTGCGTATGGTCAGGTGGCCACAGAAATTTCGACCTCACCTGCCGGAAAAGTTTGATGGGACCGTTAATCCCGTCAAATTTCCTCAGATTTACTCCACTGCTATCCTGGCAGCTGGAGGAAATGAGGCCGTAATGGCCAATTATTTTCCAGTGACTTTAACTAGGACCAGTAGGTCCTGGTTTATGAGTCTTCCACCCATCTCCATCAACAGTTGGGAGGAGTTGTGCCGGTAGTTCACCGCCAACTTTTGGAGTTCATACACCCGACCAGGCACCGAACTGGACCTTTTTGCAGTCGTGCAAAAAGGAGGAGAATCCCTACGATCATTCATCCAGAGATTCTCTCAGGTACGAAACACTATCCCTTCTATCTCTAGCGCCTCTGTCATTGTGGCATTTAGACAGAGAGTGCGGGATAAGAATATGCTGGAGAAACTGGCGATCAAGGAAATCACCAGTGTCACGGAACTCTTCAGCCTGGTTGACAAATGTGCCAGAGCTGCGAAGGGCCGTGAAATGCACTCCAAACCAACTCCAGAGGATCACAAGAAATCCTCCAAAGGAGAAGCCACTACCTCCGGGAGTAACAAGAAGAAGAAAAAGACCAACGGCAAGAAGAAGCCGTCGGCCGGTGCATCCAATGCTGCAGCTGCTGCAGCTCCGGGTGGCCGAGGGCCACGCCCCGAGAAGCAACCTCGACCGTCTTCTGAAGACGGTGGCAAACCCAAGGTTGTGTGTCCAATTCACAAAACAGACAACCACAGTTTGGAAGACTGCCGGGAGGTCCAAAACCTTGCCGAGCGCTACAACAAGCGCCGGGAAGAAGCTCCTTTCCGACAGAGGGAAGGAAAACAAAAAGTTGACGAAGCTCCGGCTGAAGAGGAGTTAGGTTTTCAGGATTCCAAGAAGGTCCTGAAGGCCGTTTACACCTCCGTCGACGACGATTCTGACGTCTTTGACAACGAGCGTCGGAAGACCATGAACACCATATTTGGTGGATCATGGGACATCACCTCCCGCCGCGTCATCAATACTATGCGTCTGGACATGGCTGCTGTAGCTCCTACAGCCAGGGCGGAGCCTCCTCGAAAGTGGATGGACACAACCATCACTTTTGATGCTTCGGACTGCCCTCGAAGCATGGTTGGAGCAGGTCAGTTACCTTTGATGGTATCTCCTACCATCAATAACATCCAGCTCCACCATGTCATGGTAGATGGAGGTTCGTGGCTCAACCTCATAAGCTTCGAGGCTTTTACCAAGCTTCAGATCTGACCATCGGATCTCCACCCCTCCCGACCTTTCTCCGGAGTAGGTCCAAGAGCCATTACCCCACTCGGTGCTATTACCCTCCCCGTTACCTTCGGGGCCCGGGAGAAGTATCGCACCGAAAAGTTGGTCTTTCACGTTGCTCAGATCAACTTACCCTTCAATGCCATCATGGGTAGGCTTGCCTTGTACAAATTCATGGCAGCTGCTCATTTTGGTTACCTGGTGTTAAAAATGCAACACCAGTAGGCGTTCTCTGGATTCGCGGAGATCGCACTGTGAAAGTAACTGCTCTGGAAGAACTCCATGCGCTTACTATGGCGCAAGAGGAAGACTCCAGACAGGAGCAAGCTCCAAAACCCCCGAGCATTCGTCAGCGAGGCTCGACTTCTGCACCTCGTGTGCAGCCAAGCGGTGACACCGACATTCCCGTCAAAGTCGTCCAAATCGGTTCCGATGCCGCTCAGACCACCCGTATATCGGGGGGATTAAACGGCAAATAGGAACTCGCGCTCATCGCTTTCCTCCGGGCTAATGTTGACGTGTTTGCCTGGCAACCATCACAAATGCCTGGGATCCCCAGGGAAGTGATTGAGCACAATCTGAAGATCTACCCCGACACACGGCCTGTGCATCAGAAGCATCGGAAGCAATCAGTGGAGCGACAGAACTTCATTCGACAAGAAGTGAAGAAGTTGCTCGAAGCTGGATTCATCTGAGAAGTCTTCCATCCAAAATGGCTGGCAAACCCAGTCGTTGTGCCCAAGGCCGGCGAGAAGCTTCGGATGTGTATCGACTACACAACACTAAATAAGGCATGTCCAAAAGATCCATTCCCATTACCTAGAATAGATCAAATAGTGGATTCCACCTCCGGGTGTGAATTACTGTGTTTCCTAGACGCATATTCTGGGTATCATCAAATCAGAATGTCCACGGAAGATGAAGAGCATACCTCTTTCATCACAGTAGATGGATTGTACTGTTATACAGCCATGCCATTTGGTCTCAAGAACGCAGCTTCAACCTTTGTACGAGCTATGTACAAAACCTTTGAAGAACTCATTAGAGACATAGTGGAAGTGTACGTCGATGACATCGTGGTCAATGTCAAGAACAAGGAGTCACTCCTTGACACCTTGCAGGCTGTCTTCGACAAGCTGCGGGTCACCCGCACAAAGCTAAACCCAGACAAGTGTGTCTTCGGGGTTGGTTCCGGGAAACTTCTTGGATTCCTGGTAAGTCACCAGGGCATAGAAGCTAATCCGGCGAAGAACAAAGCCATTGAAGACATGCGGCCACCAGCCCGCATCAAGGATGTCCAAAAGCTAACTGGATGTCTAGCAGCCCTCAGCTGGTTCATTTCAAGACTGGCGGAGCGGGCACCTCCCTTCTTCAAGTTATTGAGGAAGTCCGGACCATTCCAATGGTCTGAAGAAGCAGAAAAGGCATTCCAGGAGCTAAAACAGAACTATCAACTCTAGTAGCTCCGAACCCTGGAGAGCCTTTGCTGCTTTACATTTTAGCCACTGACGAAGTCGAGTATGGTCCTGGTTGCGGAGAGACCAGAACTATCCCATACTCAGGAGTCTAGACCCCTTCGGGAGGGTCCGGAGGTTCCTAAAAGCGAGTCTGGGTCCCAGCTCCCAGACTTGATTCCACAAGAAGTTACTTCAGAAGACCCAGACCCCTCTGGGAGCGTCCAGGTCGCTTCTGAAGAAGCTCCGGGTTCCTCCAGCAAGGACCCGGAGGTCCCCGAAGAAAATCCGGATCCCTCCGGGAGGATCCGGGTCAATGAAGAGGAAGCTCCGGGCCCCTCCGTGAGGGTCCGAACTATTTAGTGCCCAGTATACTTCATCAGTGAAGTACTTCTTGATGCCAAGACTCGATACCTAGAGGTGCATAAGCTGCTCTATGCAATCCTTATTGCCTCCAGGAAGCTTCGCCATTACTTCCAAGCTCACAAAATCTCAGAGGTGACTTCTTACCCACTTCGAGCAATCTTGCATAATCCCAATTCAACTGGGAATATTGCAAAGTGTGCAGTGGAATTGGCCAAATTTGATCTCGAATTCATTTCAAGGCAAGCAATCAAGAGTCAAGCATTGGCAGATTTCGTGGCAGAATGGACTCCCTCTCCATCAAACCCTGGGGGCCCCAGCGAGCAGAAGCCGGAACACAAGGCTCTGGTCTTCACCGAGCCTCACTGGACCCTCTACTTCGACGGCTCCATGCAAAAGCAGGGGGCCGGAGCTCGAATCCTTCTCCTCGCACCAACCGGGAAGAAGGTAAAATACATGGTACACCTTGACTTCAAGGCGACCAACAACATGGCGGAGTACGAAGCACTCATCTACGGACTAAAGGTAGCACTGTCATACGGTGTTAAGTAGCTGCTGGTCAAGGGAGATTCACAGCTCATCAATAATCAAGTGAAGGGTGAATGCTCCTGCAACAACCTCTAGCTAGCTGCTTATCTCCTCGAAGTCCAGAAGCTTCAGAAGGACTTCATAGTCCTAGACCTCCACCATGTTCAGCGTGCTCACAACGCTGAAGCTGACGAACTCTCGACAAAAGCGTCAACCGAAGCTCCAGCTCCTGACGAAACTTTTGTCCGGAGGTTATCAAAACCCACAGCTCAGCCTGCCGAACTGAGCGAAGGGGGCGAGATCAGCATCCCGAAGCTGACGATCCCGATGGCCCTGTTACCATGGCAGCCATCAAGGGTCGTAGGTGCTACTGGAAGCTCCGAGCAACCCAGCACGCAAGACTCAAATGCTCAAGTTAGCTCCAATGCATGGATCTCGGAGATCCGGAGCTACTTGAAATACAACATCCGTCCTGACAATGATGCATCTGCTGACCGGATAGTCAGATTGGCTAAAAGATACATGTTGGTAGAAGGGGATCTCTAACGGTGCGATGCCAACGGCATCCTAATGTGGTGCATCACAAGGGAAGAAGGCTGCGAGCTCCTCGCAAAAATCCATGGAGGCGAGTGCGGGAACTACGCGTCTTCCCGCACGATGGTCGGTAAAGCCTTTCGACATGGCTTGTACTGGCCTACAGCACTCCAGGAGGCAACTGAGCTGGTGAATAAATGCGAAGTATGCCAATTTCATGCAAAGAAAATTCACACACCGGCTCAACCCTTACAAATGATACCTCCTACATGGCCCTTCGCTGTGTGGGGGATGAACATCTTGGGACCTTTCCCAAGAGCCGTCGGAGGTTACAAGTTCCTGTACGTCGCCATTGACAAATTCACCAAGTGGCCGGAAGCAACTCCAGTTGTGACAATCAACAAGCAGTCTGCTATCAACTTCTTGCAGTCCATTGTATGCATATTTGGAGTCCCAAACAAAATCATCACTGATAATGGGACCCAATTCACAAGCTCTGCTTTTCAAGGATATTGCGAAGACCTCGGCATTCAAGTTTTCTACGCCTCTGTAGCTCACCCGGCAAGCAATGGCCAGGCCGAGAGAGCAAATGCTGAAATCCTTAAAGGACTCAAAATGCGCACTTATGAGCGTTTAAAAAACATGGAGCCAACTGGATCGAAGAGCTTCTGCCCACTCTATCGGCCAACAGGACAACTCCAAACCGGTCAACTGGAGAGACACCCTTCTTCCTGGTGTACGGAGCTAAAGCAATCCTTCCTCCGGAAATCACCTTGGGGTCACTCTGGGTTCAGACCTTCGATGAAGCCACGCAGGACCAACTCTGGCGTGAAGGCCTAGACCTCCTTGAGAAGGGAAGCTGCCAAGCAGCTTTCCGAAATGCCCGATACCGCCAAGCCCTTCGGCGCTATCATCAGCGGCATGTACACAACCGACAGCTCGAGGAAGGCGATCTGGTGCTACGGACAATACAATCTAGAGAATGGTTAAACAAACTCTCCCCCAGCTGGGAGGGACCCTTCCGAGTGATTAAAGTATCCCGTCCCAGAAGCGTTCGCTTGGCTACCGAGGATGGGACACCTCTCCCAAATCCTTGGAATATCGAGCACCTCCGTAAGTTCTACACTTAATATCACGGAGATGAGTCTGTAGTAGCTTGAGGTGTATGTTATAGAGTCATTGTACAGAGTCGTGTAGTTCCTCTGGGAGAACAGACAGACCTTTCCCGGAAGGTCCGCAATGTTCATGCAACACTTGTCACAGTCTCAGGACTAAAAGTGTGGCTAGCTACCCTGGGTCAAACGAGAAATTAAACACGCTTAGCCCGGTTTCGTACCCTAAGAGTGTACTTGTTTCCCCTGTACCCCGGACCTATAATGAAAGAAATCTTCATGTGAAACAGACTCCATGTGCATTTATTTTGTACAGGCTAAACATTTTTTATTTTTCTCTTTCTTGTCTATAACAAAGTTGTGCAATTCTTAAGAAATTTTAGTTCGACCAGTTCGTGTACAATTCGAGTTGTATTGTCAATTCTTTTGGATTCAAATATTGTTCATGGCCCACTCGCCTGAATGCCGCCAAGCCAATCTAGGGCCAGAGTGTGCTATCGAGTTAGCCTGGTCAAGCACCCTAAGTACGCCACTCTACCTACGCCCCGGCAGGCCGAAGTAAGGCGGGTCCAAGTACAATTGGATCTAGAAGAAAAGACAACACATTCGGTTGTATTCAGAATCACGTTTGACCTAAAACTTTCTTGAGAATCGTAAGCCGCGACGAACTTATAGGCAAGGAACAAATTTTACTATTTTTATTGGCTCCAGTGTGCAGGAAAAATAAAAAATCCACGTTGATGGAAAAAAGCCGGAGCTAACAAAGCTCCAACTCCCCTAGTTGGCTTGTAATCGATGTTAAGCATTGAAAACGAGCATCACCGGAGCAACCAAGCTCCGGTAAAGCTAGGGGGGCCAACTGTCGACGCAAAATAAAAGAGGGTGAGAAGACCCCATAAGTGGAGTCTGCTGCCGACAAACTACGCGTTGGTAAAGGTCACTGCCGGAGCTACTAAGCTCCGACACCCTTGAGGGCTAACTATCGATGCTCTACGCGTTGATAGGGACTATTGCCAGAGCTTCTAAGCTCCGACGATAGTCAATGCCGGAGCTTCTAAGCTCCGACAACCCCAGGGGGCCTTCACTATCGAAGACTTCGGACCTACACTCTACAAGTTCGAAGCACATGAGTCTTCAACAAAACACAATATCCTCTTGGTACATGTTCACAATCAAATTTTGTACATCTACCAGGGGGGCCAAGTGAAGACAAAAGTGTTGAAGACAAAAAATGAAATTCACAAAAATTTGGGGATTGCATTCATCTGGAGACAAGGGATTACAAAATTGAGGAAGAAAAAGAGAGAATACAAGTAGGAGCTACAGAGATGGTCCTAGACCCTATGGAAGAATTGGGCGACCTTCTGAGCAACCTCCGAGATGTTGGCTCGGGCGGCTTCACCCTCTCCTTCGATGGGACCTTCAAGCACCGAGTCCAAAGGGAATTGGGGATTCCAGCTGCTGTAGCACGTCAGCACATACTCTGCGACGTTCTTCGCTAGGGATTGCCCCTCAACCTCCAACTGGTCCGCGATGACATCGCCCACCTTGGAGAGTTTGCTACCCGCCAAGATTAACGCTTGCAACGACAGGTCCGGCTCCGCCTCCGGATCATCCGGACGCACGGGACTGAAGCCCATCGGTGTCAGCGCGTCGTTGGCTTTGCCCAGGAACTCCAAATCCTGTAGGGAGTCCGCCGTCCTCAAACCATTCAGTTCTTCCAAGGATCTATTGGCCGTTGCCAGTTCAGAATTCCCATGAGCAAGGCGCTCAACCTCTTTGGCATTTTGCTGAATCTTTTTAGCAACCTGCTTCTCGAGTTTGCCGAGCTCCTCCTCCCAGAGGTAAATCTTGTTCCGGCGGTCAACCAGGTCCTTCTCCGGGCCCTAACATTCTTATCCTTGGCAGCGAGGGAACAATCCTGCTGGTAGAGTTCCTGCCCTCGCACCCAGGCCTTCTCCTCCTCCTCAAGGCAACGCTCCTCCAACTTTTTGGTGCGTTCCTCGAGACCCTTGTCAACCAGAGCCACCTTTTCGGTGAGCTCCTCCTCCCTCCTCAAGACGTCATCCCGCAGCTCTAGGAGTTTTTGCTCTTCATCTTCGAGCCTATTCTCCCTCTCCTCAAGTACCTCCCGGCCTCAAGCCTTTCTTGGCGTTCATCAGCTGCACTATTAGCTGCTTTGGTCTGCTCATAAATGGCCCGGGATTGAGCGTCGAGGGCGCGAGTCAAGCTCTCCCTGTCATCCAATAATTTGCCCCAGTACTCCAGGTGTACCTTCTCCTGCTTGATCCATTCCTTGTCGTCGGCCAACCTCGACTGCGCCATCTTGGTCTCGAAGTATAGCCGGTTAAGCCACCGCCTAAGGGTTTGGCGCTCCTCTTCAAGAACCTTGCTGTCGTGGTAGAACGCTAGCTGGACTTGACGCAGGCTGGAGCAAGCGTTGTCAATTGACAACGACAGGGGAATAGGTTCCGGACCTGCTGGGGTCTCCTCTGCTGGTTCCAGCGGGTTCTCGCTTACAAAAATTAGGTCCCACTCTACAAGAGTGGTCCGCTGAGCCTCCACGGCACTAGGGCCATCCTCCGGGATAGCCTCAGTCACCGCCGAGGAAGGTCCCGCGGAAGAAGTTCCGACCTCCGGAAGTGGTTCAGAAGGCCCTGCCACCAGGTCTTCATTTGCCCCCTCAGGCAGGGGGCCAGTGACTTCATCTGGGCATCCCGGCCCAGCAGCAGGCACCTCCGCCATCATCCCTTCCGGAGCAGGGACCACTTCAGGCTCTTGCCTGGACTCCTCCTCCGCTGGTGGCTCGAATGTTGGTGCCTCGACCATCATTGATTCGAGTGTCGATGCCTCCGCAACAATTGGCCCTGTGGCCAGAGCTTCAACCTCAACCGGCTCGGGCGCTGGAAGGTCTTCAACTGTCACCGGCTCTAAGGCCGGAGCTTCGGAGGTAGCCGGCTCAACCGTCGGAGCTTCCTCCACATCCGGCTCACTTGCCGGGACTTCAATAACCTCCGGCTCAACCGCAGGGGCTTCGACAATTTCCGGCTCTAGGGCCGGTATTATTGCTTCCTCCGGCTCAATGGCCGAAGCTTCCATCATCTCAGCACCCAAACCCGGAGCTTCAACCTCCAGGGAAGGTGCCGCTGGCGCATCTTCTCTCCCGTGGTCCGGCGCTACCACGGGAGTCTCAGGGGATGAGTCGAGGTCCATGACCACGACAGCTGGCGCCGGAGCTGCCGCAGCTTCAGCCACCACTTGGGGCGGCACCGGGACAGGAGCAGAGGCTTCCGCCCTCACAGCTTCAGCTGATGTGGCTGAGGGTGGAGCCTCACTCCTCTTCTTGGGAACACGTAAAGATTAAAAATTACCTCGGGAGGCTTCTGCACCAGCTTGCGCGGAACCTCTTTCCCGGGCGTTCTGGGCTAACCATAGCCGCCGTCGGTGTGGACGCTCCGGAAGGCCCCCCGGAACTCGTTGCAGCCACGGGCATTTCCTTAGTTGAGGTCCTTCTCGACCGGGTAGGACCTCCGGACCTAGAGGCCTCAACTGGCCCTGTTGATGGAGTCGTATGCTCGGAGCTAGCACCCCGGGAAGACGCCACTGCGGGTATAGTCGCCGCAGTTGTAGAAGACCTCCCCCTCCGGGGAGAAGGAGTTGATGCAGAGGTTGCAGGCCTGACGGACCTTCTGTCGGCATGCTGCAGTTTCCTCTTCCGGCTCAAGGGTTCGTCCGCCGGCTCATTGCCCTTGCCGACGACTTCGATCCTTGGCTTCGGGGCAGGGTCGGAGCCACCTTCGGAAGCCCCAGGGATCACCACCATGGAGGTCGATCTTCTCTCGACGACACCAAGGTCATCAAGCACCGGCATCGTCTGTCGGAGCTCCCTGCCGAACTCTACTTCCACATTCAGAGGGAGAAAGGCTGATGGCGGGGTCAAGTCATCTCCCGCAACATCGATGCCATGCTGGAACTTCTTGAGATGTAACTCCAAGGTTTCCCCCGCCATGTTGGACTTCAGTCCGGTCTCGACCCGGTAGTCGTCCATCACGCTGTTGAGGGCCCAAGCGAGTTTTTCTCTCCTCTTCAGCGGTGCCCACCTGTTGACCAGGAAATTGCAAAATACCGCCTGATGAGTGAATCCTCCCTCCACGCAATGGCAGATCCTAGTCAGAGCAGGGTTGAAGGCATCTGACAGCACCAGAGCTTCACTCTAGACTGCAGTGTCAATGTTGGGGAGGCCTTCGGGCAGCTCCAGCTTCTCGTGCTCCTCCACCCGGATGACTATCCAGTCCTTCTTCCAATCATCCACTTTCCAGAGGGAAACGACCGGAGGTACTTGAATGGGCACTTCTTGCGCTTCACGAAGTAGTAGAAGCCAAGGTACTCATTACTCCTACCGGTGGTGTGGACGGTGAAGAAGGTCCGGAAAAGTTCAATGCAGGGGGGGAGGCCCACCCACATTTCACAGAAGTGGACGAAGATAGACACAAGAAGAATGGAGTGGGGGCCAAGGTGGTATAGCAGCAGACCATAAAAGTCTAGCAGCATCAAGAAAAAGGAGGAAAAAGGTGGGATCAACCCCACCATGTCGTACGAAGAAAAGTACACCATCTCGCCGACGTGCTCCTTCTCGAACGGGAGCTCTCCCCTGGCGCGGACCAGGCGGTTGAAGAAGTCCGGGGACCATCCCATGAGGGCCCGAACCTTCTTCAGATCACCTTCAGTCTTCAAACGGCTCTCGCGGAGACCCAACTCCATCGCGGCATAGCAAGGCAAGAGAGGAAAAGCAAGCACAAGTTGGGAGTTTGAGCGCAAGATCAGATGAGAGGCGTAAAGAACCCCAGACGGTGCACGCATTCCTTCTTAAGTAAGCCCTCACAACGCTTGGATGGAAACCACAAGGAAGTCGAAGATACTACTCAAAAATCCTTTTGTGCCGATGACAAGAGGGCCCGGGACCACCCTGACGATCAAGTCGAGGTTCTTACCCAGGCGAATGGTTGTCATCATGAGGCGGGAAGCCCGAAGGCGGCGTCCTGACAAGGCGCGCGGAACCGATACAATTTTCGTATCGGGAACCGGCGACCTTCAATTGCGTGAGATCCGCACGCCAAAGATCTCATTTGCCGCACACGGGATATGCCACGCGGTGAGGATTTAACTCCAAACTATCGCCAACGGCACATCCGAAGACCTTTGAAGACTCAGTTCAAAAGTCGAAGGATGGGCCACCTCCGGCGAAATGACTTCACCCAAGGGGTCTTCCCCAGAGGTGGGCCTAGGGGGTCACTGTCGGTACCCTTGGAACCGTATACCCCTTGAGATTGCAAAGATCTCAAGGGAATGTCATCTACCTGATTTGAAGTTCTTCGGAGGCCCACATGTCAGGCATAACCGGGCCCGCTTCCCCGACATGGTTAGTCCCAGGGTCGCCACGTGTACTATCAAACCGGAGCTACCGCCCACAAGGGGGAAGCTCCGGGCTATGTACCGAAATAGCACCCCCGGACCTAACCCCAGACTGAGGGAAGCTCCGGAATTGACACTTGTCAGGTGGCTCCGGACCTATCTGTTCCCCACAGTATGCTCCGGAGCTGCCACGTTTCCAACCGACAGATCTTCAAACCTCTAACCTCCGGAAGACTGCACAACGGCTCCGGATCTTCAAAGGGGAATCAAGGACTTCAATACCCGATTAAGTGTCATTAATACTATATTAATGACACACGATCGGACGACTTTAATTACCAATAACGGTGCTGTCAAAGCCCATACCTTGGTCATTTAGGGCAATTAATCATGTTGAATGTGTATCAATATTAGTAACCGCCGGGGCCACGTGTCGGGCCAGGATAACTTGTAACAGCCTGCCCTTGTACTATAAAAGGACAGGCCGACGATACATAGAGGGGGATCGAACGTGCTCACTCTACACTCTAACCTTACGTTGAGCTCATACATCCAATACACCAACACACCCCGTGGAGTAGGGTATTACGCTCAGGCGGCCCGAACCACGTAATTCTTCGCGTCTGCTGTGCCACTTAACACTTCACCTTCTTGAATCTCTGCGCACCCACACCGAACCTCAAACTCCTTTTACACTTTAGTAGTGTCGGGAGATCTGCCGGATCAAAACCACCGTCAAAAGTGTTACCTTGAGGTGGAGGTACAAGTTTCCAAACATAATTTCTTTCAAAATTTTCTAACACTTCTTGAATGGTAATAATCCAAGATTCATTAGGCAGTGCATGTGATATATATTTGGATTCAAAAGAAGCAACAAAAGTAGAATGAGCTTGAGAGTTTGGATTGCAAAACCTAGACCGTGTGTCTCGTTCGTGCAAGCTTCCAATTATCTGTTGCGGGGGATGATCTTTCTAAAACCGTAGGGGAACATATGTCTCATAAGATTCTTATTCTTAATGTTCATCACAAATCAATGAGTTTGTGACTTGAGGACGATCTGAATATGCAATGATGGTTGTCGGTGCTGGTTGAGAATTAACATCTGAAGCTGAACCAAAGTTATTAGCTGCTGAATTTTTGAGCAGGAACTCCAATTCTTCCTCATCTTCAACGAAAATGCTCTCCCCCTGCGGATATGGATCCGGATCTGCAATGATTTAGCTAGTACCTGGGCTAGCTTCATCAAAATACACCTCACAAGTCTCCACAATTTTGTTAGTGTCAAGTAAAAGCACACAGTAGCCTCTAGTATGAGATGGATAACCAAGAAATATGCCATCAACTGATCTAGGTTCAAATTTATCAAGATTACCATGTTTCTTAACAAAGCATTTGCAACCAAAGACCTGGAAGTGTGTAACACTAGGCCTATGTCCATACTGGAGCTCATATGGTGTTTTACCTAGCTTAGCGTGCAAGAAAACACGGTATGAGACATAACAAGCAGTTGCAATCGTATCAGCCAAAAATTTCCAAGGAGTTTGATATTCATCAAGCATAGTCCTAGCCATCTCAACTAAGGTTCTGTTCTTTCTTTCTACACCACCATTTTGTTGAGGTACATATGGTGAAGAAGATTGATGATCTATTCCATTTTCAGCACAAAAGTAATCAAAAGATTGATTTTTAAATTTGGTTCTGTTATCACTTCTAATTGCTTTTAAAGATCCTGGGTGATCAATTGATAATCTAAGAAATAAAGTTCTAAAGTGACTAAAAGCTTCATTCTTAGATGCCATAAAGTAAACCCAAGAGTATCTAGAATAATCATCAACAATCAGAAGAACATACCATTTACCTCCGAGGGATTGAACGCGTGAAGGTCCTATGGTGTCAAGGTGCAAAAGATGACCCGGTTCAGTTGTAATGATCATTGTGAGAGGACTATGTGAACCTGCAACTATCTTAGCATGTCTACTAGAAGAGCACACAATTTCTTTGTCCCCTTTAAGCTTAGGCAGCCCACGTATGCGATCAAGAGCACTAACACGCGTTAGATGATGCCAAAAATATAAGTCTGTAGGATCGAAGAGCACGTGAAAAGCTACCAGAGGGGGGGTGAATGGTAGATTTAAAAATCTTACGCAGCGGAAACAATAAAACCCTAATCCCTTCGGTAGAAAAACAATCTGTTAAAGAAATCGTGTATAAGACTAATCTAAACGTGTTTCACCGTGACAAAAGTGATATATATCAGAGAGAATCAAGTCACGAAGACAACACAAAAATAATTACTCCAATCCGTCGAGATAAACTCAAGTTATGATCGAAAGATCAGACTATGGTCAATCTGACCTACCCGAGAAAAACAGTTTCTGTAATGCTGCAAAGAAACTCGTGTATCTCAGAAACTACAAATCCAATGACCGTGAAATTTTGACAGATGATAGACAATCAAGTTGTGAAGACAACCCAAAAAGAATCACGTCAATTGAATCTGTAAAACTCGAGTTATGATAAAAACACCGACGAAAGGTAGTGCTGTCCAGAAACTCGACGAGTAAAACTCGTCTGGAACAAGTCGGACGAACAAGGCACAAAAGTTCCTTCAAAGTACGAATTTTATTCAATAGAACACAAGAGGAACAGCCCCAAAGTCGTCTCTAGAAGCATATTGCCACGTCATGCACCTCATGCATACGTGCGAACACCTTCCTTCGACCTTCATATGCAGTGCCCTTGATTCAATCATCCTGCGCGACCTCCTGACCCGCTCAACCACAGTTCCTCCCGAACTTGGTTGTTGGAACCTCATCTCCTCCTGAGACTAGTCCAATGGATCCTGTCACCAGCCATGACTTGAACTCAAGAAACACCTGCACATGAACAAACAACCAATCCATACGAGCCCAAGTCCTCGACTTGACTCACGTTAGTTCCGAACACAACTCCTTACGTGAAAACCTCACATAAGCATGTTGCAAAGCATAGCAAAACGATATCAGCCGTATCATCCAAAACGCACCAAAAACTTAGCAAATGAATACTAAGCAATCTTTCCTAACAAGTAAAGCAAGTACGAAACATTGCAAATGAAAAGCAGAAGCACTGCGGTCAAGTTCCGGACCTTGCCAGAGCAACCCGGAGCTTGAGCCGGAGCTAACAAGAGCTAGTAGAACCTAGCGCCGGAGCTTACCAAAACTAGTAGATCCTGGATCCGGAGCTTATTAAAACTAGTCGGAACTAGTCAACCCAAAAACCCGGAGCTAGACAAAGTACGTCGAAGCTTAGCATCCCGGAGCTAACGAAAATATGCCGGAGCTATCAAATATATGCCGGAGCTAAAGATAAAGCTCACCGGAGCTAACCAAATCTGGTCGGACCTAGCATCAAACGTAACCGGAGCTGCCCAAAGCAAGCCGGACCTACCGTCGGACCTTGCTGTAGCTCGGAGCTAGAGTCGGACCTTGATAAAAAGATGTTTTGGTGATATTTAAAACTTTTATCATCAAAGCCAAGTGTATTCACTACAAACCAATGTATTCAGCACACATAGGTCTTACAATCTCCCCCTTGATGAATGCATTGGCAACACCATTTAAAATCCGAACATTGGCTAATTCACATAAAAGTTTTGAAAACAATTTCTCCCCTTTTGTAAAACAAACGTAAATGAAAATCTCTCCCCCTTTTGAAAATGAAAATGTCTCCCCCTTTATTATCTCTCCTTTTTTTTTGAATGTGTGATTAATCTCTCCCCCTTTGACAATGTATTCAGCAAGGTAAAAGAGAAATTTTAATTGTTATGAGATATAAACAAATTATCTCTCCTTCTTTAGTTGTTATGAGCATATTATAACATATACATATAACAAAGCTCACCCAAGTCATACTATCAAGTAACTTACACTATCACATCAATGAGATACATAATGTAGTGTAAGCCATGCTAGAAAGCAAGTGTGATTTTCAATTTTAGCAGGTCATGATCTCACAAACTCAACTATTTCAAAACCTGAAAGCATGACATTTGTTGCTGCATCTTATTATTTTTCAAAGCATAAATTTAGATAATATGATATTTGCAAGAGATTATATGCTCATCTGCCTTATTCTAACCAACCAAGCCAAGCCTATGTCATTTGACAATCAGAAGCTTAAGGACATGGTTTTAGTCATACACAACTTCTTCCAAGTTCATATCTAAGTGCAATGACAAGCCATCTCGAAAGAAGAAGTGCGATGCATGCATATTCTCTTGATCTTTTCTCAATTTATATTTGTTCATAAAAACTCAACATGTGAGTTGATTACTTGATAAATTCTTAATGATTAAAAGCATTTGTGAGCATGCAACAAGTTCAAAAAAGCAAGAAAGTTCGACCATGACCAGATTTAGTGTAAGTAATTATTCCAATTACTAGACATGGCAAAAACTACAAAAAGTATAACACGGGTAATGTAGTAAGAACTTTCAGCATGTAAAAGGAATCACAAAGTCATTTATGTATGAAATAATATGCTCATATTATTTTAATTTCAGATTCACACATAGACTTCCTAAGTTTTAAAAACTCCCCCTCAATTTAAGCCATGAGGATGCATAACCCCTATTTCACTACGAATGTAACAAAAACGAGTGAAATCCAAAGGTTTTGTAAAAATGTCAGCCAATTGTTGTTCGGTATCTACATGGTGAAGCACAATGTTTCCTTTTTCAACATTATCACGGAGAAAGTGATACCTAATGTCAATGTGCTTAGTTCTAGAATGTTGCACGGGGTTTTTAGCAATGCAAATAGCACTAGTGTTATCACAGAACAGTGGAACACTATCTAGATCAACCCCATAGTCCTTAAGTGTTTGAACAATCCAAAGAATTTGTGAACAAGCACTAGCAGCAGCTACATACTCAGATTCGGCTGTGGATTGTGCAACTGAACTTTGTTTTCTAGAGGACCAAGCAACAAGAGAATTACCAAGAAAATGACAAGCACCGGAAGTACTTTTCCTATCAATCCTACAACCCCCAAAATCAGCATCCGAAAAAGCTTTCAAAGAAACGATTGAGGAAGAAGGAAGAAAAATGCCAAATTCTTGAGTTCCATGTAAGTACCTGAGAATCCTTTTGACGGCTTGACGATGTGAAACACGTGGGGAAGCTTGAAACCGTGCACAAAGACATACGCTGAATTGTATGTCCGGTCTTGATGCCGTAAGGTACAAAAGTGATCCAATCATACTTCTATATTCTTTTTGATCCACGGATTCACCATCTTCATCAAGTTCAAGTGTTGTTGCTGTTCCCATTGGTGTCCGAAGAGGCTTGCTTTTGTCCATGTTGAAGCGCCTTAGGAGATCTTTGGTATACTTTGTTTGATGCACAAAGGTACCCTCCTTGGTTTGCTTGATTTGCAGCCCCAAAAAGTAAGTGAGTTCACCCATCATACTCATTTCAAATTCGGAACTCATCATTGCTGAAAACTTGGACACAAGATCATGAGAAGCACAACCAAAGATAATATCATCCACATACACTTGAACGAATAATGAGTCATTGCCATGTTTAAGCACAAAAAGAGTTTTATCAGCCTTTCCCATTGTAAACCCCTTTTCAAGTAAGAATGTTTTTAACCTATCATACCATGCTCTAGGGGCTTGTTTGAGACCATATAAGGCTTTGGACAGTTTGTAAACATGATTAGGAAAATCTGGATTTTCAAAACCTGGTGGTTGTTTGACATAAACCTCCTCATCTATGTAGCCATTAAGAAAAGCACTTTTAACATCCATTTGATATAGCTTAAAACCTTTAGATGCTGCGAAAGCTAACAAAATTCTTATGGCTTCTAATCTAGCGACGGGAGCAAAAGTTTCATCAAAATCTAGACCTTCAACTTGAGTGAAACCTTGAGCAACCAACCTAGCCTTATTCCTAATCACAACCCCATCCTCACTTTGTTTATTTTTATATACCCATTTAGTTCCAATTAAAGTGTGGCCTTGAGGTGGAGGTACAAGTTTCCAAACATTATTTCTTTCAAAATTTTCTAACTCTTCTTGCATGGCAATAATCCAAGATTTATTAGTGAGTGCGTGTGATATATCTTTGGGTTCAAAAGAAGCAACAAAAGCAGAATGAGCATGAGAGTTTGGATCGCAAAACCTGGACCGTGTGACTCGTTCATGCAAGCTTCCAATCATCTGTTGTGGGGGATGATCTTTGTAAAAACATAGGGGAACAGATGTCTCACAAGCTTCTTTTTCATTAGGTTCATTGTAGATTGATGAGCTTGTGATTTGTGGACGATCAGGACCAGCAGAGGTGACAGCTGGAGCTTGTTCAATGTCCGGAGCTGGACACGTGTCAACTTCGGAACTACCAGGCAGTATCACCGGCTCTTCTTCATATTCGAAAATACCCTCCCCCTGAGAATATGAATCTGGTCCTGCAACACCGGAGCTAGTACCTGGGCTAGCTTCATCAAAAGACACCTCACAAGTCTCCACAATTTTGTTAGTGTCAAGTAAAAGCACACGGTAGCCTCTAGTATGAGATGGATAACCAAGAAACATGCCATCATTGGATCTAGGTTCAAATTTATCAAGATTACCATGTTTCTTAACAAAGCATTTGCAACCAAAGACCCGAAAGTGTGTAACACTAGGCCTATGTCCAAACCGGAGCTCATATGGTGTTTTACCTAGCTTAGCACGCAAGAAAACACGATTTGAGACATAACAAACGGTTGCTAACGCATCAGCCCAAAATTTCCTAGGGGTTTGATATTCATCAAGCATAGTCCTAGCCATCTCAACTAGGGTTCTCTTCTTTCTTTCTACAACACCGTTTTGTTGAGGTACATATGGTGAAGAAAATTGATGATCTATTCTATTTTCAGCACAAAAGTGATCAAAGAATTGATTTTTAAATTCAGTTCCATTATCACTTCTAATTGCTTTTAATGATCCTGGGTGATCAATTGATAATCTAAGAAATAAAGTTCTAAAGTGACTAAAGACTTCATTCTTAGACGCCATAAAATACACCCAAGAATATCTAGAATAATCATCAACAATAACAAGAGCATACCATTTACCTCCGAAGGATTGAACACGTGAAGGTCCTACGATGTCAAGATGCAAAAGTTGACATGGTTCAGTTGTCATGATCATTGTGAGAGGAGTATGTGAACCTGCAACCATCTTAGCATGTCTACAAGAAGAGCACACAATTTCTTTGTCCCCTTTAAGCTTAGGCAGCCCACGTATGCGATCAAGAGCACTAACACGCGTTAGGTGATCAAAGCCTACGTGACCAAGTCTACGATGCCAAAAATATAAGTCCTTTGAATCATTAGCAACTAGACACCTATGCTTAGAAGAAGACATATCAAAATCAGCTTTAAAAACTTTTCCAAACCGAGACATGTTAAAAATAAGCTCACTATTTGAATCTACAACTTTGCAGCAGTTTTTATTGAAAGTAATTTCTAGATTTTCATCTAGCAATTGTGAAACAGAAAGCAAGTTATATTTCAAATTTTTGACAAGTGCCACATCCTTCAAAGTGTAGTGATCATTTACTCTAACCGAACCCTTAGCAATTATAGGAGTTGAAGAATTATCGGCAAAAGTAACATTCTCTACACGTGACACAAAGGTGAGGGAGGAGAACCAATCTTTGTTACCGGTCATGTGGCGTGAGCAACCTGAATCCACAATCCAAATATTCTCCTTCCTCAAGCGTGTAACCTACATAGAAGCACAATACGCCGATGACTCAATACTGGGGTTAGTCAAAAGGCATTTAGGAATCCAGTACTGAGTCACGCGACGTGCACCAGGAAAAACACGCGAATGCTGAGATAAAACAGCAGGTTTATGAGTCAAAGATTGAGGTTTTCTTTTCTTAACAGTTGATTTAGAAGTTGTTACTTGTTTAGAGTGAAAACCGGTAGCTCCGGAGGTAAAAGCAGAAGGTCCGGAGGCAAAAACTGAAGCTCCAGAGGGAACAACAGAAGATCCGGTAGCTCTCGGAGCTATCGGAACTATCGGAGCTACTTTTGCGGATTTCTTACCAGAAGGTCTGGAAGCTACCTTCTCATATTTCAGACTCACTAGAGCAGGTTGTGTTTTTCTAATTGCATGAAAGTTATAAGATCTAGCAATTTTTCTTTCCTTTTTCTGTTGTTTAGCTAGTCTATAACAAAAATCTATGACATGATCATCTCTACCACAGAAGGTACAATGAAATATAACTTTGTGTTCATGTCTAGATGAGCAAGCAATATTTTTATTTGAAACCGAATGAGGCAACACTCCTGCAGATTTGAAAACCACTTCTTTTTGTTTAGGAACTGTTTGAATCAAACCACTTCCTAATGACCTTACAATTTTAGGTGGATGTGCCTTAGCATGAACATGAGAATCAAAACCTAAACCAGTTTTATCTTTGCTAGACTTGGAAGAATTCAGCAGCAAGTTTAGATTCTTATCCCCATTACAAAACCGACCTAGTGTCCTATTCATGTCATCAAGTTTCTTGGACAAGTCTAGGCAGTTTTCACATGAAGTTTTTCCTTTTAGTTTGCAATTGGAACAAAATTTAACTTCATGAGAACGTAGAGCATTGTTCAACATAAAAATTTCATTCATAGCATCTTGCAGTTTCTTATCAAGATTTTCACATGCAGAACAATGCAAGTCAATTGTAGAACAGCTAGCATCCTTCAAGTTTTTATCATTAAGTGCAGCAAGCTCTTTGTTCTTTTTAATTTCTTCATCAAGTTTATCTAGAGTGGAGGAGTGTGCACTTCTTAATGTGGACAATTGTTCATAGATTAAGTCACATGAGGGACATGCATCATCACTAGGAATCAAAGTTTTTAAAAGATTAATTTTAGATTCTAGTGATTCAATTTTAGCAGCACTATCCCTAAGCTTTTTGTCCTTTTTCTTGACAATAATAGTTGCACGAGAAATAGCATCACACATTTCATTGCAGGTAGCACATACCTCATCATCATCACTGTTGTGTTCTGCTTCCTCCTGACTTGATCTTGATCTTGCTTTGCCCGCCATGAAGCATAAGTTGGCCAGATCATCATTATCTTCATCACTTTCAAAGTCTACATCACTTGAACTGAGCTCTTGAAGCGCGGTGATGAAGCTGTTGATCATCTTGCGTCCTATGGTACCTTTCTTCTTCTTGTTGGAATTTCCAGAGGAGGTCCGGATCTTGCTTTGTTTTTCTTCCCGGGTGGTCGGACCTGAAAGGTTAGGGCATTCTGTACGAAAGTGTCCTGTTTTACCACATTCAAAACAGCGTTGAGGTCCGGAGCTTCCTCTCCTTCTAGTTCTCACATTTTGCAATGCTTTTGAGAATCTAGTAGAGATGAGTGCCAACTCCTCTTCTGGAATTTCTTCGATCTGCTCCAGGGTTTGTGAGGACAATAAAGCAAGAGTATTGCAGGATGATGATTGGCCGAAGCTAGACATATCACGTTGTGAGACAAATGTAATAGTCTTGTTTGGGTTCTTACGTGCTAGGATGTCAATTTCATGAGTTTTTAGTTTAGAATAAAGTACATCTAATGTAATAGAACTCATGACAGTTGATTCACGAATAGATGTTACTTTCATCTCCCAAATTGTCATGTCTAATGCACTAAGAAGTTGTCTAGCATTCTCAGCATCAGAAAAATTTACATTGACACTACGTAAGTTGCTGAGAATTTTATTGAAACGAGCAAAGAGGTCATCGATCGACTCACCTGGTTGCATCTCAAAACGCATATATTCTTTCTTGAACATATCTTGTTTTACCTCCTTGATTGTGTTGGAGCCTTCATGATAATCACAGAGAGCTCTCCAAACGTCGTATGCTGATCGGAGGTGCGCGACACGATCAAAGTCGCTTTGAGTGAGTCCTTGGATGATCATGTTTCGGGCTTTGTTGTTGTTGTCGACGTCCCGGAGGTTCGTGGCCGTGACTTGATCATTGGGTGGCACTTCATAAGTCTTATACACCTTCTCCCATATTGCAAAGCCTTGTGCCTGGATAAAAGCCTCCATGCGTGCCTTCCAAACCTGAAAATCAATACCAGCAAACACACAAGGTTTGACGGAGTACTTCTCCATGATGATTAGTCAAAAACACGTGCAAATTACAAAGATTAGAGCACCGTGGCTCTGATACCAATTGTAGGATCGAAGAGCACGTGAAAAGCTACCAGAGGGGGGGTGAATGGTAGATTTAAAAATCTTACGCAGCGGAAACAATAAAACCCTAATCCCTTCGGTAGAAAAACAATTTGTTAAAGAAATCGTGTATAAGACTAATCTAAACGTGTTTCACCGTGACAAAAGTGATATATATCAGAGAGAATCAAGTCACGAAGACAACACAACAATAATTACTCAAATCCGTCGAGATAAACTCAAGTTATGATCGAAAGATCAGACTATGGTCAATCTGACCTACCCGAGAAAAACAGTTTCTGTAATGCTGCAAAGAAACTCGTGTAGCTCAGAAACTACAAATCCAATGACCGTGAAATTTTTAAAGATGATAGACAATCAAGTTGTGAAGACAACCCAAAAAGAATCACGTCAATTGAATCTGTAAAACTCGAGTTATGATAAAAACACCGACGAAAGGTAGTGCTGTCCAGAAACTCGACGAGTAAAACTTGTCTGGAACAAGTCGGACGAACAAGGCACAAAAGTTCCTTCAAAGTACGAATTTTATTCAATAGAACACAAGAGGAACAGCCCCAAAGTCGTCTCTAGAAGCATATTGCCACGTCATGCACCTCATGCATACGTGCGAACACCTTCCTTCGACCTTCATATGCACTACCCTTGATTCAATCATCCTGCGCGACCTCCTAACCCGCTCAACCACAGTTCCTCCCGAACTTGGTTGTTGGAACCTCATCTCCTCCTGAGACTAGTCCAATGGATCCTGTCACCAGCCATGACTTGAACTCAAGCAACACCTGCACATGAACAAACAACCAATCCATACGAGCCCAAGTCCTCGACTTGACTCACGTTAGTTCCAAACACAACTCCTTACGTGAAAACCTCACATAAGCATGTTGCAAAGCATAGCAAAACGATATCAGCCGTATCATCCAAAACGCACCAAAAACTTAGCAAATGAATACTAAGCAATCTTTCCTAACAAGTAAAGCAAGTACGAAACATTGCAAATGAAAAGCAGAAGCACTGCGGTCAAGTTCCGGACCTTGCCAGAGCAACCCGGAGCTTGAGCCGGAGCTAACAAGAGCTAGTAGAACCTAGCGCCGGAGCTTACCAAAACTAGTAGATCCTGGATCCGTAGCTTATTAAAACTAGTCGGAACTAGTCAACCCAAAAACCCGAAGCTAGACAAAGTACGTCGAAGCTTAGCATCCCGGACCTAACGAAAATATGCCGGAGCTATCAAATATATGCCGGAGCTAAAGATAAAGCTCACCGGAGCTAACAAAAGTTGGTCGGACCATACCAAGAAGTCGGACCTAGCATCAAACGTAACCGGAGCTACCCAAAGCAAGCCGGACCTACCGTCGGACCTTGCTGTAGCTCGGAGCTAGAGTCGGACCTTGATAAAAAGATGTTTTGGTGATATTTAAAACTTTTATCATCAAAGCCAAGTGTATTCACTACAAACCAATGTATTCAGCACACATAGGTCTTACAAAGTCCTTTGAATCATTAGCAACTAGTCACCTATGCTTAGAGGAAGACATATAAAAATCAGCTTTAAAAACTCTTCTAAACTGAGACATGTTAAAAAAAAGCTCACTATTTGAAGTTACAACTTTGCAGCAATTTTTCGTGAAAATAATTTCCAAATTTTCATCTAGCAATTGTGAAACAGAAAGCAAGTTGTATTTCAAATTCTTACCAAGTGCCACATCCTTCAAAGTGTAGTGATCATTTACTTTAAACGAACCCTTAGCAATTATAGGAGTTGAAGAAATATCGGCAAAAGTAACATTCTCTACACGTGACACAAAAGAGAGGGAGGAGAACCAATCTTTGTTACTGGTCATGTGGCGTGAGCAACCTGAATCCACAATCCAAATGTTATCCTTCCTCAAGCGTGTAACTACCTAGAAGAAAAATACATCGATGACTCAATACTGGGGTTAGTCATAAGGCATTTAGGAATCCAGTACAGAGTCACACGACGTGCAGCAGGAAAAACACGTGAAAGCTGAGATAAAACAGCAGGTTTATGAGTCAAAATTTGAGATTTTTTATTCTTAACTATTGACCTATAAGGTGTTACTTGTGTAGCACAAAAATCAGAAGATCCGGAGGGAAAAACGGAAGGTCCGGAGGTAAACTATGATTTTTTTTACTCATAACAGCATGTTGCATGTTCCAGACATTCGGTTTAGTATGTGCAGCAAATTTTGCATGAAAGCTATGAGATCTAGCAATCATTCTTTCCTTTTTTTTGTTGTTTAGCTAGTCTATAAAAAAATTTATGACATGACCATCTCTACCACAGTAGGTACAATGAAATTTAACTTTATGTTCATGTCTAGATGAGCAAACAATATTTTTATTTGACACCGAATGAGACAACACTCCTGCAGATTTGAAAACCACTTCTTTTTGTTTAGGAACTGTTTGAATCAAACCACTTCCTAATGACTTTACAATTTTAGGTGGATGTGCCTTAGCATGATCATGAGAAACAAAACCTAAACCAGTTTTATCATTGCAAGACTTGGAAGAATTCAACAGCATGTTTAGGTTCTATTCTCATTACAAAACTGATCTAATGTCCTATGCATGTTGTCAAGTTTATTGGACAGATCAATGCAATTTTCACATGAAGTTTTTCCTTTTAATTTGCAATTGGAACAATATGTCAAGTTTATTGGACAGATCAAGGCAATTTTCACATGAAGTTTTTCCTTTTAATTTGCAATTGGAACAATATTTAACTTCATGAGAACGTAAAGCATTGTTCAATATAGAAATTTAATTCATAGCATCTTGTAGTTTGTTATCAGGATCATCACAAGTAGAACAATGCAAATCAATTGTAGAACAGCTAGCATCTTTCAAGTTTTTATCATTAAGTGCAGCAAGCTCTTTCTTTTCTATTTCTAACTCAAGTTTATCAAGTGTAGAGGTGTGCACACTTCTTAATGAGGAAAATTGCTCATATATTAAATCACATGAGGGACATGCATCATCACTAGGAATCAATGTTTTTAAACGGTTGATTTCAGATTCTAGTGATTCAATTTTAGCAGCACTATCAGCTTTTTGTCCTTTTTCTTAACTATAATAGTGGCACGAGAAATAGCATCACACATTTCTTTGCAAGTAGGACATACCTCTTCATTGTCGATGTTGTGTTCAGCCTCCTCCATACTTGATCTTGACTTGCCCACCATGAAGCACAAGTTTGCCAAATAATCTTCATCTTAATCACTTTCAATGTCCACGTAGATTGAGCCAAGTTCCTGGAGTGCGGAGATAAAACTGTTCACCAGTTGGCGACCTGTAAAGCCCTTCTTCTTCTTCTTATCATTTGTTGAGGAGTGCTTCATCCTTGATTGTTTTTCTTCTCAGGAAGTAGAACCTGAAAGGTTAGGACAATCTGTACAAAAAGGTCCCGTCTTACCACATTTGAAGCATCGTTGAGGTCTGGAGCTTCCTCTCCTTCTAGTTCTCACATTTTGCAATGCTTTTGAGAACCTAGTAGAGAGAAGTGCTAGCTCCTCTTCTGGAAACTCCTGAATCTGTTCAAGGGTTAGAGAGGACAACAAAGCAAGTGTACCACAAGATGAAGATTGACCAGAGCTAGGCATGTCACGTTGTGAAACAAAAGCAATAGACTTGTTTGGGTTCTTACGTGATATTATGTCAATTTCATGGGTTTTAACTTTGAATATAGCACTTCTAAAATAATTGTACTCATGACAGTAGATTCACGAATGGATGTAACTTTCATCTCCCAAATTGACATGTCTAATGCACTTAATAATTGCCTAGCATTTTCAGCATATGAAAAATTAACATTGACGCTACGCAAGTTGCTGAGAGTTTTATTAAAGCAAGCAAAGAGATCATCAATGGACTCACCGGGATGCATCTCAAAACGCATGTATTCTTTCTTGAACATGTATTGCCTTACCTCCTTGATTGTGTTAGATCCTTCGTGGTAGTCACAATATGCTTTCCACACATCGTATGCAGATCGGAGGTGTGTAACACGGTCGAATTCGCTTTGAGTTAATCCTTGTATGATCAAGTTTCGAGCCTTGTTGTTGTTATCGACATCTCTAAGATTTGTAGTTGTAACTTGATCGTTTGACGGCACTTCATAAGGCTTGTACACCTTCTCCCATATTGCAAAGCCTTCGCCTGGATGAAAGCCTCCTTGCATGCCTTCCAAACCTGAAAATCAATACCAGCAAACACACAAGGTTTGGCGGAGTATTTCTCCATGATGATTAGTCAAAATTACGTGCAAATCAAAATGATTAGAGCAACGTGGCTCTGATACCAATTGTAGGATCGAAGAGCACGCGAAAAGGTACCAGAGAGAGGGTGAATGGTAGATTTAAAAATCTTACGCAGCGGAAACAATGAAATCCCAACCCCTTCGGCAGAAAAACAATCTGTTAAAGAAATCGTGTGTGAGACTAATCTAAAGGTGTTGCACCGTGACAAAAATGATAGATATTAGAGAGAATCAAGTCATGAAGACGACACAACAAGAATCACTCAAATCCGTCGAGAGAAACAGTTCTGGAATGCTGCAAAGAAACTCGTGTAGATCAGAAACCACAAATCCAATGACCTTGAGATTTCTACAGATGATAGATAATAAAGTTTTGAAGACAACCCAAAACGAATCACATCAATTGGATCTGTAAAACTTGAGTTATGATAAAACAACCTACGAGAGGTTGTGCTGTGCAGAAACTCAATGAGTAAAATTTGTCTGGAACAAGTCGGACGAACGAGGCACAAAAGTTCCTTTCAACTACGAATTTTATTCAATATAACACAAGAGGAACAGCTCCAAAGACGTCACCCACGAGCTCTGGCCTCCCTTGCTTATATAACCAGCCCTTAGGCCAATCCAATCTCAACTAGGACTCTAATCCTACTCAAATCACAAATCGAAACTTTCTATAACTTCTTAGGACTCTTCTATACGCAGATAGAAGTAATCTTAAGACTTCCAAACACCTTAGGAACATATCCCACATTCCTAAAACAACTCAAATTCGTGACCCACACAAAATCCTATCATAACCAACTCAAATCTTTCCATATTTGAGTCAAACACGACTTAGCCGCAGCTTGAGTCCATAACCTAGTCAGTTGGACCTTTCCGACCAATTCTTTAGGTCCACATCTCTTCATCACGCCTTGGAACCATGCAGCCACGTCCATGATTTTCTTGCATACGTGCAAACATCTTCCAACGACGTCCAGTAACCTTCATATGCACTACCCTTGATTCAATCATCTTGCGCGACCTCCTGACCCGCTCGACCACAATTCCTCCTGATTTTGGTTGTTGGAACCTCATCTCCTCCCTGAGACTAGTCTTATGGATCCCGTCACCAGCCATGTCTTGAACTCAAGCAACACCTGCACATGAACAAACAACCAATACTTTCGAGCACAAGTCCTCAACTTGACTCACGTTAGTTCTGAAACTACAACATCATACGTGAGCACCTCACATAAGCATGTTGCAAAACATAGCAAAATGATATCAACCATAACCACCAAAACACACCAAAAACTTAGAAAATGAATACTAAGCAATCTTTCCAAGAATATAAAGCAAGTTCGAAACATTGCAAGATAAAAGCAGAACCACTGCGATCAAGCTCTGAACATTGCCAAAGCTAACCGGAGCTTGAGCCGAAGCTTACCAAAGCTAGTACAACTTAGCGCCGGAGCTCACCAAAGCTAGTACAACCTAGCGCTGGAGCTTACCAAAGCTAGTACGACCTAGCGCCAGAGCTTGCCAAAGCTAGTTCGAACTAGTCAACCCAAAAGCCGGAGCTAGAGAAGCATGTCAGAGCTAACCAACATAAGTCGAACCTATCAAAACATATCAGATCTTAACAACGACTTGCCGGAGCTATCAAAGACATGCCAGAGCTAAAGACAAAGCTCACCGGAGCTACCCACAAACATGTCGAACCTTGACAAAGCAAGTTGGACCTATTGTCGAACCTTGCAGAAGCTCGGAGCTAGAGTCCGACTTGCTAAAAAGGTGTTTTAGCAGAATTTCAGAACTTTTATCATCAAAGCCAATGTATTCAGTACAAACCAATGTATTCAGCAAACATAGGTCTCACACTTACTCTCTATGCAAAGATTTGAGCTCTTGGGGGTGTGTCTCTCACACACACCCTATACATTTTGAACTAGTTTGCGCCTCTATTTTCCACTTGTGCTCTTCTCTTCTTGTTTCTCATGTTTCACCTTTTTGCACAGTTAGTCCCCTTTTCTGAAACCTGCTCTCAACTCAACAAATTTCATTAAGATCTCGCTTGTTTGTCATCAATCCTCCAAAACCCATAAGGGTGTTCCTAGATGCACTTTCAAGGTGCCTAGGTGAGTCGACACATCTCACGTGTTGTCTGGGTTGCTCCATGAGTAGAGTTTGTTGGTGGTAGTGGAGGCCTCCTTGGAAAATAGTGAGTATTGGATGTATGTAGGTGGAAGAGTCCTTACGAAAGTCTTGCTAAGTCGAGTTGATAACGACAGTGACCTTACTCACATGAACCTGTTGGGGCGTTATCGATGACCTTCTTACCTATGGTGAGGACCTCTGTTGAAAACCATGTTCAGGTCTCTGAACGAGCGATGGCGACGCTGCAATGTCATTCCCTTTCTGGAGGCATTATTTTTGGAGGTTTTCTCGCAACTAATGCTGATTTCTATGGGAACATATCTTTGCAGCGGGTCTCTCATAAACATCTTGGTGACGACGGGTTCATGCAAGGAAGAGTGAACCCTTATTCTCTCTCGCTGCTCTCTCTATGCAACTATCGTTTTTAGGGTGACTAAGAGGTTGCCTTGCGAGTGACTTGTTTTACCAACGAAGTCATCAATGGGCATTCAATGTCAGTCTCCTTCCTTGGTGGTTTGGTCAGTCCATCCAATCTTTCGACGCACATGATGGTATTAGTTGTTTTGATTTGAAGTTGTGTTGTCCTGTGTGTAATTGTTGTGGTTTTCAATCGGTTTTCAATTAAATTAACCGACCAGTTGTAAGGTTTTTGATGCCGATTTTTTTTATAAACTTGGTAGTTAGGTCTGCCCAAGGTTGAAAAAAGGCCCATATGGAAAGGCTCATTATTTACACTATAAATAATAGATGGCTGCTCCTTAACCCTAATCCTAAGAGAGCCTCCACCATCGAAGCAATCGCACACAAGCTGCCATCCCTCACGCGTGAGACACGTGCGGTTGCTGCTACGAGGAGGATCTGCTTCACATCTCCTTTCGCATCAAAGGTTGATCACAGATCCGCATCAATGCCACGGAACACTAGCACGTTTCGGCGCGAGGTTCGTCTCTCTGTACGTGTGGACGTTCGTTGAGGTGTTGTTGCATTTGTGGGACCTATGTGTGCTGAATACATTGGCTTTGACAATAAAAGTTTTGAATGCTGCCGTAACATCTTTTTAGCAAGGTCCGACTCTAGCTCTGCTCTTCTACAAGGTCCGGCTTTCTTTGTCTAGATCCGACATGTTTTTTGGTAGCTCCGGTGAGCTTTGTCTTTAGCACTGGCATGTCTTTGATAGCTCTGTCATGTCTTTGTTAAGCTCTGATATGTTTTGATAGGTCCCGCTTATGTTGGTTAGCTCCGATATGTTTTTCTAGCTCCGACTTTTGGGTTGACTAGGTACAACTAGCTTTGATTAGCTCCGCCGCTAGGTACGACTAGTTTTGGTTAGCTCCAGCGCTAGGTACGACTAGCTTTATTAAGCTCCAGCGCTAGGTACGACTAGCTTTGGTATGCTCCGGTGCTAGGTTCGACTAGTTTTGGTAAGCTCCAGCTTATGCTCCGGTTAGCTTTGCCCAGGTTCGGAGCTTGATCGCAATGTTCCAGCTTTTTGTGAAATGTTTCGAACTTGCTTTACATTGTTGGAAAGATGGCTTAATATTCATTTGCTAAGTTTTGGTGCGTTTTGGTTGATATGGCTGATATCGTTTTGCTATGCTTTGCAATATGCTTATGTGAGGTGCTCACGTAAGGTGTTGTGTTCGGAACTAACTTGAGTCAAGTCGCGGACTTGGGCTCGTATGAATTGGTTGTTTGTTCATGTGAAGGTGTTTCTTGAGTTCAAGACATGGCTGGTGGCAGGATCCATTGAACTAGTCTTAGAGAGAAGATGAGGTTCAACAACCAAGTTCAAGAGGAATTAGGGTTGAGTTGATCGGTAGGTCGCACAACATGTATAAATCAAGAACAATGCATATGAAGGTATCATGGACATTGTTGGAAAATGTTTGCACGTGTGCAAAAGGAGTGCATCGATGTGGCTACATGGTTCCGAGACGTGATGAAGAGATGTGGACGTAAAGAATTGGTCGGAAAGATCCAACCGACTGGGTTATGGACTCAAGCTGCAGCTGAGTCGTGTTTGACTCAAATATGGAAAGATTTGAGTTGGTTATGATAGGATTTCATGTGGGTCTCGAATTTGAGTTGTTTTAGGAATGTGGGATACATTCCTTAGGTGTTTGGAAGTCTTATGATTGCTTCGATCTGCGTATAGAAGAGTCCTAAGCAGTTATGAAAAGTTTCGATTTGTGATTTGAGTAGGATTAGAGTCCTAGTTGAGATTGAGTTGGCCTAAGGACTGGTTATATAAGCAAGGGAGGCCAGAGCTCATGGGAGACGACTTTGGGGGCTGTTCCTCTGGTGTTCTGTTGAATAAAAATCGTAGTTGAAAGGAACTTTAGTGCCTTGTTCGTCCGACTTGTTACAGACAAGTTTTTCTCGTCGAGTTTTCTGCACAACACTACCTTTCTTCGGTGGTTTTATCATAACTCGAGTTTTACAGATCCAATTGACGAGATTCTTTTCGGGTTATCTTCACAACTTGATTATCTATCATCTATATTCACTGTCATTGGATTTGTGGTTTCTGATCTACACGAGTTTCATTGCAGCATTCCAGAACTGTTTTTCTCGGGTAGGATAGATTGATCTTTGTTCGATCTTTCAATCGTAACTTGAGTTTCTCTCGACGGATTTGAGTGATTATTGTTGTGTCGTCTTCGTAACTTGATTCTATATGATATATATCATGTTTGTCATGGCGAAACACGTTTAGATTAGTCTCACACATGATTTCTTTAACGGATCATTTTTCTGCCGAAGGGGTTGGGTTTTAATTGTTTCCGCTGTGTAAGATCTTTTAAATCTACCATTGAATCCTCCGCCCCTCTGGTAGCTTTTCACATGCTCTTTGATCCTACAGCTTTGCATCTAAAGGTTTTAAGCTTTATCAAATGAATGTTAAAAGTGCTTTTCTTAATGGCTACATAGATGAGGAGGTTTATGTCAAACAACCACCGGGTTTTGAAAATTCAGATTTTCCTAATCATGTTTACAAACTGTCCAAAGCCTTTTACGGTCTCAAACAAGCCCCTAGAGCATGATATGATAGGTTAAAAACATTCTTACTTGAAAAGGGGTGGGCAAGGTTGATAAAACTCTTTTTGTGCTTAAGCATAACAATGACTCATTATTCCTTCAAGTGTATGTGGTTGATATTATCTTTGATTGTGCTTCTCATGATATTGTGTCCAAGTTTTCAGCTATGATGAGTTCAGAATTTGAGATGAGTATGATGGGAGAACTCACGTACTTTTTGGGGCTGCAAATCAAGCAAACTAAGGAGGGTATCTTTGTGCATCAAACAAAGTATACAAAAGACCTCCTAAGGCGCTTCAACATGGACAAAAGCAAGCCTCTTCGAACACCAACGGGAGCAGCAACAACACTTGAACTTGATGAAGATGGTGAACACGTGGATCAAAAATAATATAGAAGCATGATCGGATCACTTTTGTACCTCACGGCATCAAGACGAGACATACAATTCAGTGTATGTCTTTGTGCACGGTTTCAAGCCTCCCAACGTGCTTCACATCGTCAAACCGTCAAAAGGATTCTCAGGTACTTACATAGAACTCAATAACTTAGCATTTTTCTACCTTCTTCCTCAATCGTTACTTTGAATGCTTTTTTCGATGATGATTTTAGAGGTTGTAGGATTGATAGGAAAAGTACTTCCGGTGCTTGTCATTTTCTTGGTAATTCACTAGTCGCTTGGTCCTCTAGAAAAAAAAACTCCGTTGCACAATCCACAGCTGAATCTGAATATGTAGTTGCTTCTAGTGCTTGCTCATAAATTCTTTGGATTGTTCAAACACTTAAGGACAATGGGGTTGATCTACATAATGTTCCACTGTTTTGTGATTACACTAGTGCCATTTGCATTGCTAAAAACCCCGTGCAACATTCTAGAACTAAGCACATTGACATTAGGTATCACTTTATCCGTGATAATGTTGAAAAAGGAAACATTGTGCTTCACAATGTAGATACCGAACAACAATTGGCTGACATTTTTACAAAACCTTTGGATTTCGCTCGTTTTTGTTATATTCGTAGTGAAATAGGGGTTATGCATCCTCATGGCTTAAATTGAGGGGGAGTTTTGAAACTTGGGAAGTTTATGTGTGAATCTGAAATTAAAATAATATGAGTATAGTATTTCATACTTATATGACTTTGTGATTCCTTTTACATGCTTAAAGTTCTTACTACATTACTCGTGTTATACATTTTGTAGTTTTTGCCATGTCTAGTAATTGGAATAATTACTTACACTAAATCTGGTCATGGTCGAACTTCTTGCTGTTTTGAACTTGTTGCATGCTCACAAGTGCTTTTAATCATAAAGAATTAATCAAGTAATCAACTCACATGTTGAGTTTTTATGATCAAATGTAAATTCAGAAAAGATCAAGAGAATATGCATGCATCGCACTTCTTCTTTTGAAATGGCTTATCATTGCACTTAGATGTGAACTTGGAAAAAGTTGTGTATGACTAAAACCATGTCCTTAAGCTTCTGATTGTCAAATGATATAGCCTTGGCTTGGTTGGTTAGAATAAGGCAGATGCATATATAATCTCTTGCAAATATCATATGATCTAAATTTGTGCTTTGAAAAATAATAAAATGCAGCAACAAGCGTCATGCTTTCAGATTTTGAAATAGTTAAGTTTGTGAGACCATGACTTGCTAAATTGGAAATTACATTTGATCTCTAGCATGGCTTACACTACTTTATGTATTTCATTGATGTGATAGTGTAAGTTACTTGATAATATGACTTGGATGAGCTTTGTTTTATATGTATATGTTATAATATGCTCATAACAATTAAAATTTCTCTTTTGTACCTTGTTGAATACATTGTCAAAGGGGGAGAGATAATATGTGAATTTTTAAAGATAAGTATGCAAGGGGGAGAAATTGATTACACATTGCACATATTCACAATTGTTTTTGGCACGATTCTTCTCAGGGGGAGAATTTCTTTTTTCTCATTTTATTTCTGTTTTACAAAGAGGAAGAAAGTGTTTTGAAAACTTTTAATGTGAATAAGCCAATGTTCATATCTTATGTGGTGTTGCCAATGCATTCATCAAGGGGGAGATTGTGAGACCTATGTGTGGTGAATACATTGGCTTTGACAATAAAAGTTTTGAATGCTGCCATAACATCTTTTTAGCAAGGTCCGACTCTAGCTCCGAGCTTCTGCAAGGTTCGACAATAGATCTGACTTTCTTTGTCTAGGTCCGACACGTTTTTTGGTAGCTCTGATGAGCTTTGTCTTTAGCTTCGGCATGTCTTTGATAGCACTGACAAGTCTTTGTTAAGATCCAATATGTTTTGATAGGTCCGGCTTATGTTTGTTAGCTCCGACATGTTTTTCTAGCTCTGACTTTTGGGTTGACTACGTACGACTAGCTTTGGTTAGCTCCGGCGCTAGGTATGACTAGTTTTGGTTAGCTCCAGCACTAAGTACAACAAGCTTTGGTAAGCTCCGGCACTAGGTATGACTAGCTTTGGTAAGCTCCGTTGCTAGGTCCGACTTGTTTTGGTGAGCTCCGCTGAGCTTTGGCAAGGTTCGGAGCTTGGTCGCTATGTTCCTGCTTTTTGTGAAATGTTTCGAACTTGCTTTACATTATTGGAAAGATTGCTTAGTATTCATTTGCTAAGTTTTTGGTGCTTTTTGGTTGATATGGCTGATATCGTTTTGCTATGCTTTGTAATATGCTTATGTGAGGTGCTCACGTAAGGTGTTGTGTTCGGAACTAACTTGAATCAAGTAGCAGACTTGGGCTTGTACGAATTGGTTGTTTGTTCATGTGCAGGTTTTGCTTGAGTTCAAGACATGGCTGGTGACAGGATCCATTGAACTAGTCTTAGGGAGAAGATGAGGTTCAACAACCAAGTTCAAGAGGAACTGTGGTTGAGTTGATCGGGAGGTCGCGCAACATGTTTGAATGAAGAACAATGCATATGAAGGTATCGCGGATGTTATTGGAAGATGTTTGCACGTGTGCAAGGAGTGCATTGACGTGGCTACATGGTTCCGAGGCGTGATGAAGAGATGTGGACGTAAAGAATTGGTCGGAAAGGTCCAACCAACTAGGTTATGGACTCAAGCTGTGTTTGAGTCCTGTTTAACTCAAATATGGAAAGATTTGAGTTTGTTATGATAGGATTTCGTGTGGGTGACGAATTTGAGTTGTTTTAGGAATGTGGGATACATTCCTAAGGTGTTTGGAAGTCTTAAGATTGCTTCTATCTACGTATAGAAGATTCCTGAGCAGTTATGGAATGTTTCGATTCGTGATTTGAGTAGATTAGAGTCCTAGTTGAGATTGGGTTGGCCTAAGGGCTGGTTATAAAAACAAGGGAGGCTAGAGCTCGTGGGAGACGACTTTAGGGGCTGTTCCTCTTGTGTTCTATTGAATAAAATTTGTAGTTGAAAGGAACTTTAGTGCCTATTTCGTCCGACTTGTTCCAGACAAGTTTTTCTCGTCGAGTTTTCTGCATAGCACTACCCTTTTTTGGTGGTTTTATCATAACTCGAGTTTTACAGATCCAATTGATGTGATTGTTTTTGTGTTGTCTTCACAACTTGATTATCTATCATCGGTCAAAATTCCACGGTCATTGGATTTTTGGTTTCTGATCTACACGAGTTTCTTTGCAGCGTTCCAGAACTGTTTTTCTCGGGTAGGACAGATTGACCTTTGTTTGATCTTTCAATCGTAACTTGAGTTTCTCTCGACGGATTTGAGTGATTCTTATTGTGTCGTCTTCGTAACTTGATTCTCTCTGATATCTATCACGGTTGTCATGGTGAAACACGTTTAGATTAGTCTCACACACGATTTTTTTAACGGATCATTTTTCTGCTGAAGGGGATGGGATTTAATTGTTTCCGCTGCGTAAGATTTTTTAAATCTGCCATTCAACCCCCCCGCCCCTCTGGTAGCTTTTCACGTGCTCTTTGATTCTACAGCTTTGCACACTTCATCAGGCTGAACGACTACCTCCCCATAGAGTACAAGTCTTCCGCTGCGCCTCTGGACAGGAAGGTATATCTATGATCATCCACATCCAAGTGTTACTATTTTATGTTGTTAATTTTATTGTGTGCTAGCGAGTAGCATTCTGCGTATTTCCTTACAGTGGCATCAGAGCCGTGCTTGGGATGTTTTCGATCTAGGTTAAAGCTGTGTGTTTGTCTGTATAACATATCATTTTGATTTATAGCATTATGCGTAAATCAGACTGTTTTATTCCGTTCTTGCCTCCTCATTAAGTGACTGGCTAAATGACCGTCTTCATGACAGCACGTAAGCGTTATGCGGCTGACCACGAGGTTGTGTGCATTGAGTATATTAGTTTGATGTACCGCGTGAACTGCTATATCACTTGAAACATCATGTCTGTTAGCGTGTAACAGCATGCGAACAGTCTGTTCTATCCATCACAGGCTGACGGGGCTAAATACGTGTTTTGCGAATAGTCTAACTTGTTTTTGCGGAGAATGATGTGACAGTATGACCTTAAAATCATGTGATATGATCTCTGTAATTATTTATGTGTCTAGTATGACACAAGTTAATTACAGTGGGGTTCAGTCTGTTCGCATATTGTATTTAGTCTTGTAGGATCGAAGGGCATGTGAAAAGCTACCAGAGGGGAGTGAATGGTAGATTTAAAAAATCTTTCGCAGCGGAAACAATTAAATCCTAACTCCTTCGGCAGAAAAACGATCTGTTAAAGAAATTATGTGTGAGACTAATCTAAATGTGTTTCACCGTGACAAAAGAGATAGAAATTAGAGAGAATCAAGTCACGAAGACGACACAACAAGAATCACTCAAACTCGTCGAGAGAAACTCAAGTTACGATTGAAAGATCGAACAAAGGTCAATCCATCCTACCCGAGAAAAATAGTTCTGGAATGCTACAAAGAAACTCGTGTAGATCAGAAACCACAAATCCAATGACCGTGAAATTTTGATAGATGATAGATAATCAAGTTGTAAAGACAACCCAAAAAGAATCACGTCAATTGGATCGGTAAAACTAGAGTTATGATAAAACCACCAAAGAAAGGTAGTGCTGTGCAGAAAACTCAACAATAATTCCTCCAAAACTTGGTTGTTGAATCCCATCTTCTCCCTAAGACTAGTTCAATGGATCCCGTCACCAGCCATGTCTTGAACTCAAGCAACACCTGCACATGAACAAACAACCAATACTTCTGAGCACAAGTCCTCGACTTGACTCTCGTTAGTCCGGAAACTACAACATCTTACGTGAACACTTCACATAAGCATGTTGCAAACCATAGCAAAATGATATCAACCATATCAACCAAAATGCACCAAAAACTTAGCAAATGAATACTAAGCAATCTTTCCAACAATATAAAGCGAGTTCGAAATATTTCACATTAAAAGCAGGAACATTGCGATCAAGCTCCGAATCTTGCCTAAACTAACCGACGTTGGAGCCGGAGCTTACCAAAGCTAGTACAACCTAGCGCCGAAGCAAGAAAAACATGTAAAAGCTAACCAACATAAGTCGGACCTAGCAAAAACATATCGAAGCTTAATAAAGACATGCCGGAGCTAAAGTCGGACCTTTTCAAAAAGATGTTATGGCAGCATTCAAAACTTTTATTATCAAAGCCAATGTATTCATCACACATAGGTCTCACAATCTCTCCCTTGATGAATACGTTGGCAACACCATTTAAAATCCGAACATTGGCTTGAAAAGTTTTGAGAACAATTTCTCCCCCTTTTTGAAAATGAAATGAGATAGAAATAAATTTCTCCCCTATACATATTGCTCCCCCTTGCATACTTATCTTTAAAAATTTACCATATTATCTCTCACACTTTGATAATGTATTCAGCAAGGTTGAAAAGAGAAATTTTAATTGTTATGAGCATATTATAACATATACATATAAACAAAGTTCATCCAAGACATACTATCAAGTAACTTACACTATCACGTCAATGAGATACATAAAGTAGTGTAAGCCATGCTAGAGATCAAATATAATTTTCAATTTAAGCAAGTCATGATCTCACAAACTTAACTATTTCAAGACCTGAAAGCATGACACTTGTTGCTGCATCTTATTATTTTTCAAAGCACAAATTTTGATCATATGATATTTGCAAGAGATTATATGCGCACCTACCTTATTCTAACCAACCAAGCCAAGCCTATGTCATTTGACAATCAAAAGCTTAAGGACATGGTTTTAGTCATACACAACTTCTTCCAAGTTCATATCTAAGTGCAATGATAAGCTATCTCAAAAGAAGAAGTGCGATGCATGCATATTCTCTTGATCTTTTCTCAACTTATATTTGTTCATAAAAACTCAACATGTGAGTTGATTACTTGATTAATTTTTTATAATTAAAGACACTTGTGAGCATGCAACAAGTTCAAAATAGCAAGAAAGTTCGACCATGACCATATTTAGTGTAAGTAATTATTCCCATTACTGGACATGGAAAAAACTACAAAATGTATAACACGAGTAATGTAGTAAGAACTTTCAGCATGTAAAAGGAATCACAAAGTCATATATGTATGAAATACTATGCTCATATTATTTTAATTTTATATTCACACACCTTCCCAAGTTACAAAACTCCCCCTCAATATAAGCCATGAGGATGCATAACTCCTATTTCACTATGAATAAAACAAAAATGAGTGAAATCCAAAGGTTTTGTAAAAATGTAAGCCAATTATTGTTCGGTATCTACATGGTGAAGCACAATGTTTCCTTTTTCAACATTATCTCTGAGAAAGTGATACCTAATGTCAATGTGCTTAGTTCTAGAATATTGCGCGGGGTTTGTAGCAATGCAAATGGCACTAGTGTTCTCATAAAACAATGAAACACTATCTAGATCAACCCCATAGTCCTTAAGTGTTTGAACAATCCAAAGAATTTGTGAGCAAGCACTAGCAGCAGCTACAAATTAAAATTCGGCTGTGGATTGTGCAACTGAGTTTTGTTTTCTAGAGGACCAAGAAACTAGTGAATTACCAAGAAAATGACAAGCACCGGAAGTACTCTTCCTATCAATCCTACAACCTCCAAAATCAGCATTGGAAAAAGCTTTCAAAGTAATAGTTGAGGAAGAAGGAAGAAAAATGTCAAATTCTTGAGTTCCATGTAAGTACCTGAGAATCCTTTTGAGGGCTTGACGATGTGAAGCACACGGGGAGGCTTGAAACCGTGCACAAAGACATACGCTAAATTGTATGTCCGGTCTTGATGTTGTGAGGTACAAAAGTGATCCGATCATGCTTCTATATTCTTTTTGATCCACAAGTTCACCATTTTCATCAAGTTCAAGTGTTGTTCCTGTTCCCATTGGTGTCCGAAGAGGCTTGCTTTTGTCCATGTTGAAATGCCTTAGGAGGTATTTTGTATACTTCGTTTGATGCACAAAGGTACCCTCCTTGGTTTGCTTGATTTGCAGCCCCAAAAAGTACGTGAGTTCTCCTATTGATGAGGACATCACTTCTATGGATACAAACAACACTCCATTGAACATACAAGATGCAATCAATAGAGTTCATACACAACAATTAATTTCAGAGGTGAACTCGTTCTTATATATATTTCCTTATATGTTTTTGAACATAAATTGCTACTTAATGATTTATTTGTGATTAGGATCCATAGAGAGGTTCAAGGAGTACTTGGAGGGAGTATTAGGGACGTGGAAGACCAGAGAATTCGTTCAAAGAAGATGGAAACCGAACCAAACTCCAAATCGTATCCAACTTAGAGTCCAGAAGCAGTACGCACTAAAACGGACGCCCAAGACGCATACGAACTCCGTTTTGGACGTTCTACATATGCACGGAAAGGGGAGAGGATAGCCTTTCCAATGGCACCGGTCCCATGTCAAAATTCCTTCGGAGTGGTCGGAAATCGTCGAAACAAAATCAAGTACAGAATCTGTCAGGATGCTGCGCCACCGTATTGGGCCATTGGGCCTTGTATCAAGTCTAAGTCCATTATTTTCGTATCTTAGGATTAGGTCACGACCCTAACACCCCCTTGGACGTCCTCCCACCTATATATACTCCATGGTAGCCGCCATAGACAATTGAGTTTTGCTTAGATCAATAATATCGCCGTTCTACGGTTTGTGAGATCCCAATTTCGCGATTTCCGATCGTGTCTTCTACGTTCTTGCTCGTGTTCTCGATTGCACTTGCAGGGATTAGCCTTCTTGGCGAGGTCAAGCGTGTGCAGCACGGTTGATAACCAACGGAGCCGTGGTGTAGTGATTGCAGGGGTACTCGAACCGCTCGAGTGCCGCGGATCATCAACGTCGAGTTCTCCACATCAATCGACCTATCCATTACCTTTCGGAAGATCGGGACTCATCTTTACATATCAATTGGTATCAGATTTCTAGGTTGCCTGTTAGTTAATTCATCTATCCATTACATTAGTTTTGTTTTTATACCTAGAATCCACAAAAAAAACACAAAAAAACTTGCAGTTTAGTAGATCTGTTCATTACTTTGTCCAAACCACATTGAGCCTTTGAAACTTTGTTATTCAGTTTGGTTTTGTTGATTTTGTGTCCGTGGTTGAGTCATATTTCTGGTTTAGAACGTGTTTTTGGTCTTAGTTTGAGTTTTGCATTGTGTGATTCATCCTTTTGAATCACGTCATCACGTCCAGATTAGATCCACCTCTGTCCAGTTTGGTATTTTCGTCATATCTCGCACATACGAACTCGGATTTTGATGTTCTTGTACTTTATGGAAAGCTTAAGAAGTTCTCTATAACTTTCATATTCATCATTTTCCCAGAAAAATAGTTATCGATGTCTAAATTGTATTAGATCCGAATCTGTTATTGACCTAAAAATTCTGAACAGTCTGTATTTCGGGGTCAGTATCTCCTATTGTTCTTTTCCAAAATAGGTCTTCCATATATTGAAATTAAAGAGGAGAGATATATCTACAATATTGCTGTTCTAAGTTTTCCAATTTAGAGCCTATAAGTGTGCCTATTTGTCCTTGGAAGATTGAGCAGAAAATCTGCGACAGACACACGAGATATCTTGGGTTGATTTTCATTGTGTTCTTCCCTTGCAGCACATTCTGAAAAAAAAAGGAAGAAAAAAGAAAAAGGCAAGTGCAAAACAGGAAACAAAAGCCGCAAAAAAAAGAGGAAAAAAAACAACAAAAAAAAACAGAAGTGCTTGCATTCTTTGTGTCATCTAGTTTTGTCTCATGTCTTGCTAGCTTGAACTACTAGGAACACATTTAGGCCAGCAACTTTGACAAATACTTTGGACACTTATTCAACTTTACTATCTGATTTTATTGTTGCTAACCCTTGATACATAGAAAGTGCCATCCAAGCTACACCTTACTCTTGAGTAGAATCGATACACCTTTGCAATCATCCCACGCTTCATTGGTCTCTTCATACCGTCCACCGTTTGCCACCTGCAGTGTCGGTAAGAACACTTGTAAGAGCGTGGTAAGACGCTTGAGAGTGTGTGATTCCACTTCCACTTTGTCATTATCCTTTGTAGTTGATAGGGATAACATATTTTTTGTGTTGTCTTCTTTTTGCTACTAACAATGTCAGGTAAAAGCCAGAATCATGCATTATATGCTGAGATGATGGACATGATGAAGACGACGATGGAGTTGCTCACTAAAAATCAAACATCAACCAAGGATTCACATGACATTCGGACCACCTTTACAACACCTTCCACAAGAAGTAATTACATTCTCCCATCTCTTCCTTCTTATGATGGTTTTGGTTACGATGAATATATTGCTTGGGAAATAGAGTTGGATAAAATTTTTGGAAAATGTCATATGTGTGAGAGGAGGAAGATTAGAAATGTTGCAAGTGCATTAGTAGGTTGTGCATTAACTTGGTGGAACAATTTAAATGATTTAGAAAAACCTCGAACATGGAAAGATATGAAAATTCTTATGCGAGAAACATTTGCTAATGTATCTAATTGTAAAGATGAAATACATGAACTTGAGAAGAATTCTTGTTGTACCTCCTCCTTTGCCTAACCTTTTGTAGGAACATGAACAAATAAATGAAGATGCAAATGAGAGTGAAGTGTTGAACAATTCTTCTGAATTTTTTGATGAATCAACTCATAATGCATTTGAATTTCTTGCTGAAAATGAGAGTAGTGTTAGTGGACAATGCTCTACAGTTAACCACGGTATGACATTTTCAGATGTGCTGAATTTTGCTACCAATCATACTATCGATGAGCAGCAACAAGATAAACCTTTTCATAATACAACTTTACCATTAGTTGATTTTCCCACTGATTCTTATAACAAAAATGAGTTGTGTGCTGATAATTATATTATACCTATGCTAGAACAACCAAATGAATTTGATACTTTATCACTCACTTGTGCTGAAATTAAGCATTTCATCCCAACTACATGTGAAAGGGATGAGGTGAAATTGTTATCTTCTCTAAATACTTTGGGCTATATTGAATTTGACACTCTTTGTGATCTAGATATTGTAGAGAAGATAATATTTTCTCAATCTGAATTGCCTTTGTTAAGTAGAAATATTTTTCATGCTATAGGCAAATATGAACATAGTGGTGTGTTTATGGTGCATAAAGTTTACGTTTGTTCAAATGAGAAAACTCCTTTTGTGCTGCAACAACATCCTAAAGTAAATAAATACACTAACGCTAATAATGTTTTGTCAAGCTTTTCTAGTATTTTTTTCTTGCAGCAGGGACAAAAAATAAAAGAGAAGTATTGTTTGCTGCAGTCGTGCAATATGGACAGAGTTCATTCTACCCCCAAAGCAATCCTTTTTCCTGGACATACGAGCAAGCCGAGGACGGCTTGTCATAAAGAAGGGGAGAATGACGAGATCATGCACATTATCATTGCACCTACAAATATGGTACAAAGTTTATTTGTTAGGGATCCTGGCTCAAGTGAATGTGCGCTCTTGTTTGGACAAGATCAAGATGGTGCACTATGCCGTCCACCACCTTGGCCTCCTCCTTTCATGCTTACAAGAAGATTTGATGGCGTTGCACATATGGACCCACACATAATAGAAGATGAACTTGAGTCGAGGACGACTCCAATTCAAGAAGGGGAGGATGATGAGGACATCACTTCTATGGATACAAACAACACTCCATTGAACATACAAGATGCAATCAATAGAGTTCATACACAACAATTAATTTCAGAGGTGAACTCGTTTTTATATATATTTCCTTATATGTTTTTGAACATAAATTGCTACTTAATGATTTATTTGTGATTAGGATCCATGGAGAGGTTCAAGGAGTACTTGGAGGGAGTATTAGGGACGTGGAAGACCAGAGAATTCGTTCAAGGAAGATGGAAACCGAACCAAACTCCAAATCGTATCCAACTCGGAGTCCAGAAGAAGTACGCACTAAAACGGTCGCCCAGGACGTATACGAACTCTGTTTTGGACGTTCTACATATGCACGGAAAGGAGAGAGGATATCCTTTCCAATGGCACCGGTCCCATGTCAAAATTCCTTCGGAGTCGTCGGGAATCGTCGAAACAAAATCAAGTACAGAATCTGTCAGGGTGCTGCGCCACCGTATTGGGCCATTGGGCCTTGTATCAAGTCTAAGTCCATTATTTTCGTATCTTAGGGTTAGGTCACGACCCTAACACCCCCTTGGACGTCCTCCCACCTATATATACTCCATGGTAGCCGCCATAGACAATTGGATTTTGCTTAGATCAATAATATCGCCGTTCTACGGTTTGTGAGACCCCAATTTCACGATTTCCGATCGTGTCTTCTACGTTCTTGCTCGTGTTCTCGATTGCACTTGCAGGGATTAGCCTTCTTGGCAAGGTCAAGCGTGTGCAGCACGGTTGATAACCAACGGAGCCGTGGTGTAGTGATTGCAGGGGTACTCGAACCGCTCGAGTGCCGCGGATCATCAACGTCGAGTTCTCCACCCCAATCGACATACCTTTCGAAAGACCGAGCCTAAACCTACTCATCACCTATCATACTCATCTCAAATTCTAAACTCATCATAGCTGAAAACTTGGACACAAGATCATGAGAAGCACAACCAAAGATAATATCATCCACATACACTTGAATGAATAATGAGTCATTGCCATGCTTAAGCACAAAAAGAGTTTTGTCAACCTTGCCCATGGTAAACCCCTTTTTAAGTAAGAATGTTTTTAACCTATCATACCATGCTTTTGGGCTTGTTTGATACTGTACAAGGCTTTATACAGTTTATAAACATGATTAGGAAAATCTGAATTTTCAAAACCCGGTGGTTGTTTGACATAAACCTCCTCATCTATGTAGCCATTAAGAAAAGCACTTTTAACATCTTCATTTGATAAAGCTTAAAACCTTTAGATGCAGCAAAAGCTAACAAAATTTTTATGACTTCTAATCTAGCAATAGGAGCAAAAGTTTCATCAAAATCTAGACCTTCAACTTGAGTGAAACCTTGAGCAACCAACCTAGCCTTATTCCTAACCACAACCCCATCCTCACATTGTTTATTTTTAAACACCGATCTAGTTCCAATTAAAATGTGACCTTGAGGTGGAGGTACAAGTTTCCAAACATTATTTCTTTCAAAATTTTCTAACTCTTTGTGCATGGCAATAATCCAAGATTCATTAGTGAGTGCGTGTGATATATCTTTGGTTTCAAAAGAAGCAACAAAAGTAGAATGAGCATGAGAGTTTGGATCGCAAAACCTGGACCATGTGACTCATTTGTGCAAGCTTCCAATAATTTGTTGTGGAGGATGACTTTTGAGAACCCGGAGGGAAGTGGACACTTCACAAGCTTCTTCTTCTTCTTCATGTTCATCACAAATCGATGAGCTTGTGACTTGAGGACGATCTAGACCAGCAATGGTGGTCGTCGGTGCCGGCTGTGAATCAAAGTCAGGAGCTAGAACAATGTCATTAGCTGCTCAATTTTCGGGCAGCAGCTCCACCTCTTCCTTATCTTCAACGAAAATGCTCTCCCCCTGCGGATATGGATCTGCACCAGCAATGTTTGAGCTAGTACCTAGGATAGCTTCATCAAAAGACACCTCACAAGTCTCCACAATTTTGTTAGTGTCAAGTAAAAGCACACGGTAGCCTCTAGTATGAGATGGATACCAAGAAACATGCCATCAACGGATCTAGGTTCCAATTTATCAAGATTACCATGTTTCTTAACAAAGCATTTGCAACCAAAGACCCGAAAGTGTGTAACACTAGTCCTATGTACAAACCCGAGCTCATATGGTGTTTTACCTAGCTTAGCGCGCAAGAAAACACGATTTCAGACATAACAAGCAGTTGCAATTGCATCAGCCCAAAATTTCCTAGGAGTTTGATATTCATCAAGCATAGTCCTAGCCATCTCAACTAAGGTTCTATTCTTTCTTTCTACAACACCGTTTTGTTTTGGTACATATGTTGAAAAAAATAGATGATCTATTCCATTTTCAACACAAAAGTGATCAAAAGATTGATTTTTAAATTTGGTTCCATCATCACTTCTAATTGCTTTTAAAGATCCTGGGTGGTCAATTGATAATCTAAGAAATAAAGTTCTAATGTGACTAAAATCTTCATTCTTAGATGCCATAAAGTAAACCCAAGAGTATATAGAATAATCATCAACAATCACAAGAACATACCATTTACCTCCAAAGGATTAAACACGTGATGGTCCTACGATGTCAAGGTGCAAAAATTGACCCGGTTTTGTTCTCATGATCATTGTTAGAGGAGTATGTGAACCTGCAATCATCTTAGCATGTCTACAAGAAGAGCACACAATTTCTTTGTCCCCTTTAAGCTTAGGCATCCACGTATGCGATCAAGAGCACTAACACGCGTTAGATGATCAAAGCCTACGTGACCAAGTCTACGATGCCAAAAATATAAGTCCTTTGAATCATTAGCAACTAGACACCTATGCTTAGAGGAAGGCATATCAAAATCAGCTTTAAAAACTCTTCGAAACTGAGACATGTTAAAAATAAGCTCACTATTTGAATTTACAACTTTGCAGCCATTTTTAGTAAAAAAAATTTCCAGATTTTAATCTAGCAGTTGTGAAACTGAAAGCAAGTTGTATTTCAAATTTTTAACAAGTGCCACATCCTTCAAAGTGTAGTGATTATTTACTCTAACCGAACCCTTAGCAATTATAGGAGTTGAAGAATTATCGGCAAAAGTAACATTCTCTACACGTGACACAAAAGAGAGGGAGGAAAACCGTTCTTTGTTACCCGTCATGTGGCGTGAGCAACCTGAATCCACAATCCAAATATTCTCCTTCCTCAACCATGTAACCTACATAGAAGCACAATACGTCGATGACTCAATACTGGGGTTAGTCAAAAGGCATTTAGGAATCCAGTACTGAGTCACACGACGTACAGCAGGAAAAACACGTGAAAGCTGAGATAAAACAACAGGTTTATCATCCAAAGCTTGAGGTTTTTTGTAACCAACTACTGTCCTACGAGATGTTACAGGTGTAGCACAAAAAACAGTAGGTTTGGGAGCAACCTTTGCATGTTTTTGACTCATTACAGCAGATTGCATGTTCCTATCATTCGGTTTAGCAAGTGCAGCAAATTTTGCATGAAAGTTATGAGATCTAGCAATCATTCTTTCTTTTGCTGTTGTTTAGCTGGTCTATAACAAAATTTTTTGACATGACCATCTCTATCAAAGTAGGTACAACGAAATTTAACTTTGTATTCATGTCTGGATGAGCAAATAACATTTTTATTTGACACCGAATGAGACAACACTCCTGCAGATTTGAAAACCACTTCTTTTTATTTAGGAACCATTTGAATCAGGCCACTTCCTAATGTTCTTACAATTTTAGTTGGATGTGCCCTAGCATGAGCATGACAATCAAAACCTAAATCAGTTTTATCATTGCAAGACTTGGAAGAATTCAGCAGCAAGTTTAGGTTCTTATTCCCATTACATAACTGAAATAATGTCCTATGCATGTCATGAAGTTTATTGGATGGATCAAGGCAATTTTCACATGAAGTTTTTCCTTTTAATTTGCAATTGGAACAATATTTAACTTCATGAGAACGTAAAGCATTGTTCGATATAGAAACTTCATTCATAGCATCTTGTAGTTTCTTATCAAGATCATCACAAGTAGAACAATGCAAATCAATTGTAGAACATCTAGCATCTTTCAAGCTTTTATCACTAAGTGCACCAAGATCTTTGTTCTTTTCAATTTCTAACTCAAATTTATGAAGTGTGGAGGTGTGCGAACTTCTTAATGAGGACAATTGTTCATATATTAATTCACATGAGGAACAAGAATCATCACTAGGAATCAAAGATTTCAAATGATTCAGATTCTAGTGACTCAATTTTAACAGCATTGTCCCAAAGCTTTTTGTCCTTTTTCTTCGCAAGTAGAACATACCTCTTCATTGTCGCTGTTGTGTTCAGTCTCCTCCATACTTGATCTTGACTTGCCCGCCAGGAAGCACAAGTTTGCCAAATCATCTTCATCTTCATCACTTCCAATGTCCACCTCGCTTGAGCCAAGTTCGTGAAGTGCGGAGATAAAATTGCTCACCAATTGACGTCCTGTAAAACCCTTATTTTTCTTTGTATTTTTTGCAGATGAGTGCTTCGTCCTTGTTTGCTTTTCATCCCGGGAAGTAGGACCTGAAAGGTTAGGGCAATCCGAAAGAAAATGTCCTTTCTTACCACATTCGAAACATCGTTGAGGTCCGGAGCTTCCCCTCCTTCTAGTTCTCACATTTTGCAATGCTTTTGAGAACCTAGTAGAAAAAAGTACTAGCTCCTCCTATGGAAACTCATTAATCTGATCAAGGGTTAGAGAGGACAACAAAGCAAGTGTACCACAAGATCAAGATTGACCGGAGATAGGCATGTCACGTTGAGAAACAAAAGCAATAGACTTGTTGGGGTTCTTACATGATATTATGTTAATTTCATGAGTTTTTAACTTGGCATATAACACATCTAAAGTAAGTGTACTCATGACAGTAGATTCACGAATAGATGTGACTTTCATCTCCCAAATTGACATATCTAATGCACTTAACAATTGCCTAGCATTTTCAGCATTTGAAAAATTAACATTGACACTACGCAAGTTGCTGAGAATTTTATTAGAGCGAGCAAAAAGGTCATCAATAGACTCACCAGGTTGCATCTCGAAGCGCATGTATTCTTTCTTGAACATGTCTTGCCTTACCTCCTTGATCGTGTTGGATCCTTCGTGGTAGTCACAAAGTGCTTTCCACACATCATATGCAGATCGGAGATGTGCAACACGGTCGAAGTCGCTTTGAGTTAATCCTTGTATGATCAAGTTCCGAGCCTTGTTGTTGTTGTCGACATCTCTCAGATTTGTAGCTGTAACTTGACCATTTGACGGCACTTTGTAAGGCTTGTATACCTTCTCCCATATTGCGAAGCCTTGAACCTGGATGAAGGCTTCTATACGTGCCTTCCAAACTTGAAAATCAATACCACTAAAGACGCAAGGTTTTGCGGAGTATTTCTCCATGATGATTATTTAAAATATGTGCAAATCACAAATATTAGAGCACTGTGGCCCTGATACCAATTGTAGGATTGAAGGGCACATGAAAAGCTACAAGACGGGGCTGATTGGTAGATTTAAAAAATCTTTCACAGCGGAAGCAATTAAATTACAACCCCTTCGGCAGAAAAACGATCTGTTAAAGAAATTGTGTGTGAGACTAACCTAAACGTGTTTCACCATGACAAAGGAGATAGAAATTAGAGAGAATCAAGTCACGAAGATGACACAACAAGAATCACTCAGATCCGTCGAGAGAAACTCAAGTTACGATTGAATAATCAAACAAAGGTCAATCTGTCCTACCCGAGAAAAACAGTTCTAGAATGCTGCAAAGAAACTTGTGTATATCAGAAACCACAAATAGAATGATCGTGAAATTTTGACAGATGATATATAATCATGTTTTGAAGACAACCCAAAAAGAATGACGTCAATTGGATCTATAAAACTCGAGTTATGATAAAACCACCCAAGAAAGGTAGTGTTGTGCAGAAAACTCGACGAGAAAAACTTGTCTAGAACAAGTCGGACCAACAAGGCACAAATGTTCCTTTCCACTATGTAAGATCGAAGAGCACGTGAAAAGCTTCCAGAGGGGGGGGGTGAATGGTAGATTTAAAAATCTTACGTAGCGGAAACAATAAAACCCTAATCCCTTCGGTAGAAAAACAATCTGTTAAAGAAATCATGTATGAGACTAATCTAAATGTGTTTCATCGTGACAAAAGTGATAGATATCAGAGAGAATCAAGTAACGAAGACAACACAAAAAGAATTACTCAAATCCGTCGAGAAAAACTCAAGTTATGATCGAAAGATCAGACTATGGTCAATCTGACCTACCCGAGAAAAACGGTTTCTGGAATGCTGCAAAGAAACTCGTGTAGCTCAGAAACCACAAATTCAATTACCGTGAAATTTTGACATATAATAGACAATCAAGTTGTGAAGATAACCCAAAAAGAATCACACCAATTGGATCAGTAAAACTCGAGTTATGATAAAACCACCGATGAAAGGTAGTGCTGTCCAGAAACTCGACGAGTAAAACTTGTCTGGAACAAGTCGGACGAACAAGGCACAAAAGTTCCTTTAAACTATGAATTTTATTCAATATAACACAAGAGGAACAGCCCCAAAGTCGTCTACCTCGAGCTTTGGCCTTCCCTTGCTTTTATAACCAGCCCTTAGGCCATCCCAATCTCAACTAGGACTTCAATCCTAATCCGATCACAATCGGAACTTTCCATAACTGCTTAGGACTCTTCTATACGCAGATAGAAGCAATCTCAAGACTTCCAAACACCTTAGGAACGTATCCCACATTCCTAAACAACTCAAATCCGTGTCCCACACGAAATCCTAACATAACCAACTTGATATTTCCATATCGAGCCATAACCGACTCAGCTAGCAGCCTAAGTCTTCAACCGATACGATCCGATCCTTCTGATCAGGTCTTCCTTCCTTAATCCGTCTCTAGAAGCATATTGCCACGTCATGCACCTCATGCATACGTGCGAACACCTTCCTTTGACCTTCATATGCACTGCCCTTGATTCAATCATCCTGCGCGACCTCCTGATCAGCTCAACCACAGTTCCTCCCGAACTTGGTTGTTGGAACCTCATCTCCTCCTGAGACTAGTCCAATGGATCCCGTCACCAGCCATGACTTGAACTCAAGCAACACCTGCACATGAACAAACAAACAATCCATACGAGCCCAAGTCCTCGACTTGACTCAAGTTAGTTCCGAACACAACACCTTATGTGAGCACCTCACATAAGCATGTTGCAAAACCACAGTAGAAACGATATCAACTGTATTCAACCAAAACACACCAAAAACTTAGAAGATGAATACTAAGCAATCTTTCCAATCATGTAAAGCAAGTATGAAACAATGCAAATGAAAAGCAAAAGCACTATGGTCAAGTTCTGGACCTTGCCAGAGCAACCCGGAGCTTGAGCCGGAGCTATCAAAAGCTAGTAGAACCTAGCGTCGGAGCTTTCCAAAACTAGTAGATCCTAGCACCGGAGCTTACCAAAAACTAGTCAAAACTAGTCAACCCAAAACCGGAGCTAGACAAAGTACGTCGGAGCTTAGCAAAGTCATGCCGGAGCTATCAAAGACATGTCGGAGCTAACAAACACATGCCGGAGCTAAATATAAAGCTCACCGGAGCTAACCAAAGCTAGTCGGATCTTACCAAGATGCCGGACCTAGCATCTAACATAGCTGGAGCTACCCAAAACAAGCTGGACCTACCGTCGAACCTTGATAAAAAGGTGTTTTGGTGATATTTAAAACTTTTATCATCAAAGCCAAGTGTATTCACTACAAGCCAATGTATTCAGCACACATAGGTCTTACAAACTATGAATTTTATTCGATAGAACACAAGAGGAACAGCCCCCAAAAGTCGTCTACCACGAGCTCTGGCCTCCCTTGCTTATATAACCAGCTCGAAAGCCAACTCAACTCAAATCAGGACTCAATCGTACTCAGTTTACGAATTGAAACTTTCCATAACTGCTCAAGACTCTTCTATGCACAGATAGAAGCAATCTTAAGACTTCCAAACACCATAGAAACATATCCCACATTCCTAAAACAACTCAAATTCGTGACCCACACGAAAAATCTATCATAACTAACTCAAAACATTCCATATTTGAGTCAAACACGACCCAACCACAGTCTGAGTCCATAACCTAGTCAGTTGGACCCTTACGACCAATTCTTTATGTCCACATCTCTTCATCAAGCCTCAGAACCATGTAGCCACGTCCATCCACTCCTTGCATACGTGCAAACATCTTTCAATAACGTCCACGATACCTTCATATGCATTGTTCTTGATTCAAACATGTTGCGCGACCTCCCGATCAACTCAACCACAATTCCTCCCGAACTTTGTTGTTGAACCTCATCTTCTCCCTAAGACTAGTTCAATGGATCCTGTCACTAGCCATGTCTTGAACTCAAGCAACACCTGCACATGAACAAACAACCAATACTCCCGAGCACAAGCCTCGACTTGACTCTCGTTAGTTCCAAAACTACAACATCTTACGTGAACACTTCACATAAGCATGTTGCAAACCATAACAAAATGATATCAACCATATCAACCAAAACGCACCAAAAACTTAGCAAATGAATACTAAGCAATCTTTCTAACAATGTGAAGAAAGTTCGAAACATTTCACAGTAAAAGCAGGAACATTGTGATCAAGCTCTGAATCTTGCCAAAACTAACTGGTGCTTGAGCCAGAGCTTACCAAAGCTAGTACAACCTAGCGCCGAATCTAGAAAAACATGTCGGAGGTAACCAACATAAGTCGGATCTAGCAAAAACATATCGGAGCTTAACAAAGACATGTCGGAGCTATCAAAGACATGCCAGAGCTAAAGTTGGACCTTGCTAAAAAGATGTTATGGCAGCATTCAAAACTTTTATTCTCAAAGCCAATGTATTTAGCACACATAGGTCTCACAGGTCTGTGTGCCAGTCTGTGGTGTGCCCATGTGATATAATTTTATTTATTTTAATTGCTATTAGTGTGTAATAGTCGAATAAATAAAGTAATTCATTGACATGAGGCGAGCACAAGACGGCACGACTACCACCAAAGGAACAAGCTGTGAAGGAGTAGATGCCTATGTTGCAGATGTTTTCATGTGCTGATTTTTGTTTGACAAAAAAGGCCATGCTGTCACAATAATTTTATGATTTGTGATATTCATATTTATGCACTGCCTATGATGAATTTGGGAAATCCCTTGCGAAAAATTAATTTTTTGATGTCCTTCCAATAGCCACACCTATTGGGCCTTGTTAGTTAATGATGAGTCTACTAAAGCAGGGTGTAATTTTCTACCTTGACCTATAGGATGGTGTCAGACACCACATCATAGTATTGGTTTGCTTGACGGAGCTATCAAGTTAGACTTGGGCTCTGGGGCATAAACGTTGGGGGCTAGGACATAGGATGTCACCCAACAAACGAGAGTTGCATAGGATGCGTTTGGCAATGGTTGCCTACCTTACTCGATATGATGCTAGCGGTGATGCCAACACTCACTAGTTTTATAGAAAATGTTGGATCTCGTCCCACTATGCAACGTTGGAGGGATGTTAGCAAAACATAGTTGGGTTTTTCATTAAAATTGTTTCAAGAAAGTAGTGCTAACTATTGCATAAATCTGTCATTGTAGAAAATGTTGAGCTTCTTGAATTTTAATCTGTGATCAATCCTAGACAAAAAAAACCTAAATGGAACTATTTTATTTATTGGAAACTAAATCTAAGATTTTTTCTCAAACAGGTAAAGAAAGACGACATTCTAGATGCGCCATACCCCGATGAGCCTCATGATGTTGGGCACAACTCCAATGTATATCGTTCTTATGTGAAGCACACTGCAATGTCTGATGCTTGCCTGCATGAACTCCTAGCTACAAAAGAATATGAGAGCAATAATCCTTGCGATATGATCGTGGGATTGCGTGGCATGTTTGAGAACCAAGCGAGGGTCGATAGGTTTAAAATGTCAAAGGCCCTATTTGGTTGCAAGCTTGGTTAAGGCGCTCCAGTTAGTCCTCATGTAATCAAAATGATTGGTTACATTGAGAGCTTGCAGAGACTGGGTTTTCCCCTCAACAACGAGCTTGCCGTTGATGTGATACTGCAGTCTTTGTCAGCTAGTTTTGAACCTTTCACGCTGAACTATCACATGAATGGCTTGAAAAAGACACTAACTGAACTACACAGGATGCTAAAGACGGCAGAGGTGAGTCTTAAGAAGACTTCGAGTCATGTGATAACAGTACTGAAGGATAAAAAGCGTAAGTGCTCCGCCAAGGCTAAGAGCACCAAAAGTAAGACTTTCGGGCAAGTGTCTAAGGCCATGATAGGTGTTTACTAGTCTTGTTTGACCATCCTTGTCGCTTGGATTACATTGTAGAGAGTCGGGAAGGGTATTTTACCTTTTTTATTTACTCTATTAATTGGGATGGAAAGCAACCAAATGACTTAACTATGAATTAATGCACTTATGTAGTATGTGAATCGATGAATATGTTTAATTAGAACATGGGATTGAGAGATCTAAGCAAGCATGGATTGTGGATGGAGTTAAAAGTGATGGTTCGGCTTGCTTTAGATCTAAGGACCGGTTCGTGGAGCAACATCCCAGGATTTACAATGACACTACAGGTCCATGTATGTGTGCAGCTTAGCCAATTAATTAGGTGTATTGGCAGCATTATTCGGATCATTTGGAAGAGCGGGTAATGGGAGTCGGTTGGGTTTGCAATAGTGGCAGGACTGCCCTTGGAACCGAATGGCAAAAGAGGGGGGCCTTGGTTGGATGTGCTCAGTTGGTGGCATCACCACTGGTGAAACCTCAGTGGGTCTGAATATGTTGGTGGTCCCTTCGTAAAGGCTAGTTTGTGATCCCTTAGCCACACACCGTTGGAAGTGTGTAATGTGACCGACGGGTCACGGGCATGATGAAGGTTCCTTAGTCATCGAAAGGGGATAGAATCACAAACATGTGGGTAAAATGGTACAATCTTTGTAGAGTGTTAAAAACTATCATGATAGCCGTGCTCCCGGTTATAAGCGACCTGGACCCTCACATGACTAGAGGGGATCTTGGTTTTGGGATGGTTTGGTTATGGTTAAGGTTTTTATGTGATAAATGGACATGGTTAATGATGGTAAGAATACGATATATAAATGGATTAATATCAATGGATGTGGTATGATGGTAATTGATGATGTTGCACTCATAATTGGTAATTATTTGGGTTATGATGGTATTAATTCACATAGACATTGTAAGATGCTTTTTACATGTTTTCAATGTACTTTTCAGCAAATAGCCATTTTTTTATCAATTCCTTATTTAAACTACATGTTATTATTTTCCCACACTTTCTGAGTACGATATGTGCTCACCCTTGCAATTCCCCCACCAACAGTTTCAGGTGATGATTGGAAGTACCATGAGGATAATGCGGAGTTCTAAGTTGTGAGCTGCCGTCGACTTGCCTGTGGTTATGCTTGGAGCCGCGCTATCCCATTTTCTTTGTTTGCTTAATTATAGATTATTTCCACTACAGTATTAGTAGTATTTATAATAATGATCATTAGAGTTTGTAATTTGAGGATTATTTGAATATTGTAATAAAAATACTTTATTACTAGTTTGTGTTGTGGTAATTTTCTGTATATCATTCGTAATACATTCATGTATGTATGTTGAACATCTTGGGCACACATATGTGTTGCACTTGGTTTATTTTCGGAATTAGGTGTCACAAATTGGTATCAGAGCCACAAGTTGACCGTATGATGCAACCTAGATAGAATGGACACTTTGTAGCATATAGGAGCACTTATGAATAGTTGAGGTTTGTTTGGTGTGCTGATTGCTATGTAATGATTGCTTGTGTGCTCTTGTGCTTAAGAGAGAATTGTGGGATGCTTTAGCACTTGACACATCCGTATAGGCTTATATAGATAGTTGCTCAGTTTCATATCCCTTGGTGCATATAGTTGGGGACGTTTTCTAAATTCTTCCATCTCTTGCTCTTTCTTTAGATGTCGAGTTCTAGCAACCAAAGGAATGACAACGAGGAGGAGGGGGAGAACAATGGGGCACCTGAGAACAACAATGGACTTGGACCTAAAGCTAGCAACCTGGAGCATTGATGGCTATCCAGAATCAGCTTATGCAGACCGTGATGCAAACCTTGGGACAGCTGCAGGACAATAACCAGAATCAGCTCCATATGCCTCCACTGCTACCCCCACCACCTTATAACAGATTCGGAGAGTTTATAAGGACTAGGCCACCTACCTTTGCTCAAGCCAATGATCCTATGGAAGCTTGTGACACCCGGTTCTGAAAAATGAACCAAGCGTGATGCATATGTGTGTCCAGAATGTTTAACACACATACACAAGTGATTCACAAATGATAAACAGATAATTACCACAACTCAAATTATTAAATAAATACTTTTATTACAATAAATAATCCTCAAATTACAACTCTAATGATCAATATTAATAGTTCTAGAAACTAATGCAGCGGAAATAATCTAAACTGAGCAAACTAAGCATATAGGGTAGCGTGGCTCCAAGCAAAACCACAGGCAAGTCGACGCAGGACACGGCCTAGTACTCTAATTATCATCACGATACTTCCAGACATCACCTGAAACTGCTGGTAGGGGAATCGCAAGGGTGAGTACATGTCGTACTCAGCAAATGTGGGAGATAATGACATGTAGCTTAAACAAGGCATTGATAATAAATAATGTCTAATTGCTGAAAAGTACTTTAAAAAATAGGTAAAAAGCATCTTACTATGTCTATGTGAAATAATCCCATCATAGCCCACATACATAATACGAAACACCATTAATTATTCATCAATACACCAGATTCTCACTTTCATCAATAACCATATCCATTTATCACAATTCAATCCATATCCATATCCATAACTATTGAAGTGTGTGATACGACACTTCCCCCAGACTCGCTGAGAAGTAGCCCGCGGAGGTTCTTTTATGGTTGGGGAACACTAAGATCAATATCAAGATGGTGACCTCAGAGATTTACGTGGTTCGGACCGCCTGAGCATAACACCCTACTCCACGGGGTTTGTGTTTGTGTATTGCGAGTTGATCGGCCGGGATCGGGTTGAATCAGGTCACCCCCGATGTTCATGCGGTGCATCCCTTTTATAGTTCTAAGGACTGACCATTACAAAGCTTGTCTGGCCCGACATGTGGCCCTGGCGTTCTTAATGACCTGATACACTGTCTAGAGAGTATTAAGTACAATTAATAGTGTGATAGCATGCCTTCATGGCAGCGTTACCCCTATTAAAAGTGCACTGATCGTGTGTCATTAATACGACATTAATGACACATTATCAAGCTTTGTAACTACCGCTTTAACCGTCCTTGAATGTTTGTAATGTACGTGATCTGCTTGTGTTTCTGTTGGCGATGAAGGTTCGGAGGCTCCACACGTGGCAGATCCGGAGCTTTGACTTGCGGGAGGGTAGGTCCGGAGTCGCTGTATATTTGTCGGCACCAGAGCTCGTCTCTGATAGGGACTAGGTACAGGGCTGTTGTACACGTGTAGTCGCCGGAGCTTCCCTTGGTTGGGAGTTTAGTTCCAGTCTTATTTTTCACGTGTTAACCCGGAAGCCAACCACGTGAGAGGAGCAGTTCCAGTGCAACGTGACATGTGGGTCCTGCAAGGGCCTTCGACTCTGACGGGTTGAACTTTCTTGCACTTTTTGCGGTATCGCGGGATACCCGGTACGTAAGGTAGCGACAGTGGCCCCCGGGCTCACCACTGGGAGAAACCCTTTGGGTTAAGTTGTTCTACCAGAGGTGGGGCCATTCTTGATTCCCGTGCTTCGATTTTCAAAAGTCGTCTGATGCGCCGATAGAGTGACGGTCCGAGAGTGAACCGTCGACGCATGGCTTGTTATGAATATGGCAGATGAGATCTTTGAGTGCGGATCTCACACAATTGAAGGTTGTCGGTTCCCAATACGAAAACCGTATCGGTTCCGCGCGCCCTATCAGAGTGCCGACTTTGGGTTTCCTGCCATTCATCATGACAATGGTTCACCTTGGGTAGAACCTCGATCTCTTCGTTGGGGTGGCCCCAGGCCCACTCGTCATTGACGCGGTAGATTTCTGAAGAGTGCCTTCGATCTCACTACGGTTTCCATCCAAGCGTCGCAGAGGCTTACTTAAGAAAGAAAGTATGCATGGCTTGAGGACTCTTTACGCCTTCGATCATCTTTGCACTTAGAGCTTCCCAAACTCCGCCTAACTTTCCATCCTTTGCTCCACTTTGCCGCTATGGAGTTGGGTCTCCCCAAGAGCTGCCTCAAGAGCTATGATGATATGAAGAAGGTCCGAACCTACATGGGGTGGTCCAGCGGCTCCTTTAATCATTTGGTCCGTGCCGGCAAGCTCCTGTTCAAGAAGGAGCGCAGTGGCGATATGGTGTACTTCACAGTGTATGCCATGGTGGGATTCATTCCACCTTTCTCTTCTTTCTTCTTGATGCTGCTAGACTTTTATGGTCTGCAGCTATATCACCTTGGCCCCCATTCTCTTCTTCTCGTGGCGACATTTGTCCACTTCTACGAGATGTGGGTGGGTATTCCCCCCTGCGTCGAGCTTTTCCGCACCTTCTTCACCATCCACACCATCGGCAAGGGGTCCAAGTTCCTTGGCTTCTACTATTTTGTGAAGCAAGAACTGCCCCTACAAATACTTGAAGTCATTTCCTTCCGGCAAGTGGGACGACTCAAAGAAGGATTGGATAATCGTTACAGCAGAGGAACATGAGAAATTGGAGCTACCCGAAGGCCTCCCCAATGTTGACACTGACGCTTGGAGCATAGTTCCAGTGCTGTCAGATGCCTTCAACCCTGTTTTGACAAGGATCCATGAGTGCGTGGAAGGTGGAGTGACCTCCGAGATGGTGTTCTGCATCTTCCTGGTCAACAAGTGCGCTCCGGTGCAAGCGTCTTCAAGAGGCGTAAGCTCCGGGCAGGCGACCCCGGCCACAGTGCCGGCTAGATGTTCCAAGTCCAGGGGTTCTTCCCAGCGAAAAGAAGCTCCAGCCGCCGAAAGGACTCCAGCGATTGCGAGTGTTCCTCAACTGAGGTCCGAAGTAGTTGTCTCACCAGATTTTGTGGGCTCTAGCTCCGGGCCTTAGAAGAAGAGGTTTCAAGGTGACTGGGTGGTAGCATCCCGAGGTAAGCATTGATTGCTCACCCTAAAACGCCAATCTTGTTCTTGACATATTTATAATCTTTTCTTCCCCTTATTTCTAGGGTGTCAAAGAAGGGGCTGGGAGCTTTAGCGCCTGTTGCAGCAGCCAAGGCTGCGCCTGCCGAAGTTCCAGCTTCAAGCGCTGAGCCTCCTTGTCAAACGGAGGCAGAAGTTGCGATAGCTCCGACGCTAGCTATCGTGAGCTTGGACTCAGAGTCCTCACCTGAAGCTCCTATGGTAGTGTCGGACCACAAGAGAGAAATTGAAGATATACCCCTGGCGACGGAGGCTGATGCTCGAGCACCAGTGATGCCAGAAGTTCCGGCTTTCGTGCCGGAAGTTTCCGAAGCCCTAGCTGCTGAGCCAGAAGTAGTTGAAACCTCGACCATTGAGCCGGAAGTAACCCAAGCTCTGGCCCTTGTGTCGAAAGCAGTTGAAAGTACGGCGGTTGAGCCGGAGGCACCTGAAGCTCCGGTCGTTGAACCAGAGGTAGCCGCCATGTCGGAGACTGAGCCAGCGACGATTGAGGCCCCATTTGAAGCTCCGGCTGCTGCTCCAGAGGTGGTGGTCCCGGAGGTACTTGGGTTAGAGCCAGAGCAGCCTGAAGAACTGGGACAGGTCCTCCAACTTCGGAGCCGCTAACTGAAGACCCTGAAACGGCGCCTTCAACTACTCCGGAGGTGAAAGTTCCGCAGTGGGTTCTTCTACTGCCGCTGATGGGTTCCAGGAGAGCGTCCTTAGTGCTACAGGAGTACAGGGGACCACTACTGTAGAGTGGGACCCAATTTTTGTGATGGAAAACCCTTTTGAGCCTGTGGAAATGGTCCCCGCATGCCCAAAACCTATCCCTCTAGCGTTGTCCATAGACAACGTCTGCTCAAGTCTCCGACAGGTCCAACTTGCCTTCGACCATGAGAGCAAAGCCTTGGAGGAGGAGTGCAACACCTTGAGGCATGGGCGCAGCAGACTCCATTTTAAGACCAGGCTTGCTCAGACGAGGCTGGCTGACCAGAAGGAATGGATCAAGGGGGAGAAAGCCCGGTTAGAATACTGGGATAAGTTGATAGAAGAGAAGGAAGCCGCCATCCGGGCACTCGATGCTAACTCCAAGGAAATCCTGGAGCATGCCAAGGAGAGACATGACGCTGCTGATGAGCGTTACAAAAATCTCACTGAATTGAATGAAACTCTCCTGAAACGTCGAGCGGACATGGAGGTGAGGGAGGAAAAAATCCTGGGGCAGCAGGAGGACGTAGTGAGGAGGGAGGCGGAGGTCACACAGAAGTTGACTCTGGGTGAGAAAATTTGGCGGATCGCAGCAAAAAGCTGGATCTATGGAAGGAGGAAGAGAGGAAGAAGAACTGGAAGGTGGGGCAAGAGCTCTCGAAAAGAGATTCTGATGTTGCCACTAGGGAGGAGATAGTTAAGGGCAGGGAGGAAGACCTTGCTAAAAGGCGGAACCGCATCCACCTCCGGGAGACGGAGCTGGCCGACTAGGAAAAGCAAGTTGCTGAGAGCATGCAGCAACATGCTAAGTTGGCTGAGCGCCTTGCCCGTGAAGGTTCAAAGCTTGCGGCTGCCCAGAAGTCGCTGGAGGAGCTGCGGAGCCTGAAGGATACCGAAGCTATTCATGTGTGGGACTTCATAGGGCGGGCAAATGACACACTGACACCGCTGGGCTTTAGTCCTGTACGTCCGGACAACCCAGAACTGGACTTGGTCCAAGCGCTGGTGGCCCTCAACGGTGCTGGGGGCAAACTTGACGCAATGGGCGACGTCATAGCGGATCAGCTGGAGACAGAGGGGAAATATTTGGCTACAAACGCGCAGAATACGTGCTGACGTGTTATGTGAGCCGAGATCCCCAATTCCCACTGGACCCGGTGCTCGAAGGTCCCATCGCTGAAGAGGAAGACGTTGCCAAAGCCAGCGTCCAAGAAGTTGCCCAAAAAGTAGCTTCATTCTTCCGTAGGTCTTAGGTTCTCCAATAGCTTATTACTTTCTTTCTTTTGTCTTCTGCAGTACTCTCCCCATTTTGTAATCTGGTATCTCAATATTGAAATCCTCCTTTCTGCCTTCAATTTCACTTTGTCTTCAATATACTATGTCGTATCTTGTTGGACCCCTAGTACATGTGTACAATTGAAGTGTGTACATGTACCAAAGGTTGTGGCAGTATGTTGATGACTTGAATGCTTCACACTTGTAGATTTTAGGTCTGAAGTCTTAAATTTTGAGGCGTCGAAAATAGGCCCCCTGAGATGGTCGGAGCTTGGTAGTTCCGACGTCTTCCACTATCAACGTATTAGACGTTGACAGTGGGCCGCTCTCGGAGTATGTCGGATCTTAGTAGCTCTGGCATCATCCACCATCTCTATGAATTTTTGCTTTTCCTACACATTAAAGGCAAGAGAAAAAGTAAAATTCGTCCTCTTGTCTATAAATTGGTTGTGACTTATCGTTCTTATTTGGACTTTAGATCCGCAGAAACTCAACATGATATGAGAATTTTGATATAATATTTCTCAATCCGCATGCCTTTTTAGTACTCAACCTACCGAGACCAGCCGAGTTGTAGGTAGAGCGGCGTACTTAGGGTGCAGGACCAGGCTAAGTCGATAGCACACTCCGGACCTATGTTGGCTTGGCGTTCAGGCAAGTAGACTATGTAGCAATGTTATGATCCAAGAAGACTATCAATAAGGCTTGTAATGCATGTGAATTACTGGGAACAAAGCTCAAAATGATTTGCAAAACTTCATTATAGACAAGTGGGGTAAAAATAATTTGATATATTGAGCCTTGCACAAAAGGTAAATGTATGTGGAGTCTGTTTTCACACAGTAATGCCTTTCATTATCGGTCCGGATTATAGGGGAGAAAAGGATAGACTTAGGATGCTGGACCAAGCTAAATGTGCTATACATCTTGTGCTAGCCCAGAGCATGTAGTTACACTTTTAGTGCTGTGACTGTCTCAAGTGTTACTTGAACTTCCCGGACCCTCTCGGAGGGGTCCGGATGTTCTCCGGGGGGACTTGCCCATCTCTGTATAATGACTCTACAACATACATTGTGTGTAATTACAGACTCACCTCCGTGATTCTAAGCATAAAAATTACGGAGGTGCTCGATGTTCCAAGGATTGGGAAGCGAGGTCCCATCCTCTATTGCCAAGCGAACGCATCCTTGTCGGGATACTTTAATTACTCAAAAGGGACCCTCCCAGCTGGGGGAAAGTTTATTCATCCCTTCACGGGTTAGTATATTCCGAAGCACCAGGTCGCCTTCTTAAAGCTTTCGATTGCGCACATGCCTTTGATGATAGCGCCGGAGTGCTTGACGACAACGTGCATTTTGAACAGCTGCTTGGCCCCTTCCCTCGTCGACGAGGTCAAGTTCTTCACGTCAGAGCTGGTTTTGCGTGGCTTCGTCGAAGGTTCGGACCCGTAGGCACCCCAAGGTGCTCTCTGGAGGAAGGACTGCTTCAGCTCCATACACCAGGAAGAATGGAGTCTCCCCAGTTGACCGGTTGGGTGTTGCCCTGTTCGCCCATAATGTGGACGGAAGCTCCTCAATCCAGTTAGCTCCATGCTTTTTCAAGCGCTCATATGTGCACGTCTTGAGTCCTTTTAGGATTTCTGCATTTTCTCTCTTGGCTTGGCCATTGTTTGCGGGATGAGCTTCTGAGGCATAGCTAAGTTGAATGCCGAGGCCATCGCAATATTCTTGGAATGCATCACTTGTAAATTGAGTTCCGTTGTCAGTTATGACTTTGTTAGGAACTCCAAATCTGCATATTATGGACTTCAAGAACTTCATTGCTGATTGTTTGTTGATTGTTACTACTGGAGTTGCTTCTGGCCACTTGGTTAACTTGTTGATGGCGAGATACAGGAACCTGTAACCTCCTACGGCTTTGGGGAAAGGTCCCAAGATGTCCATGCCCCACACAGCAAATGGCCATGTAGGAGGTATCATTTGTAGCGATTGAGCCGGTGTGTGAATCTGTTTTGCATGGAATTGACATGCTTCACATTTCTTCACTAGCTCAACCGCATCCTGAAGTGTTGTAGGACAGTAAAAGCCATGCAGGAAGGCTTTACCGTCTAGCGTGCGAGAAGATGCATGGTTCCCGCACTCGCCTCCATGGATTTCCGCGAGGAGGTCGCGACCTTCTTCCCTTGCAATGCACCGCATTAGGATGCCATTGGCACCGCGTTGGTAGAGATCCCCTTTTACCAACGTGTATCTTTTAGCCAATCTGACAATCTAGTCAGCAGATACACTATCTTCAGGAAGGATGTTGTCTTTCAAGTAACTCCGGATCTCTGAGATCCATGCATCGGACCTAACTTGAGCTTCTGACTCTTGTGTGTTGGGTTGCTCGGAGCTTCCAACAGCACCTATGACCCTTGGTGGACGCCATGGTAGCAGGGCCATCGGGACCGCCAGCTTTGAGGTGCTGGTCTCGCCCCCTTCGCTCGGTACGGCAGGCTGAGCTGTTGGTTTTCCAACCTCCAGACGAAGATTCCGTCAGGAGCCGGAGCTCCAGTTGAGGCTTTCGTTGAGAGTTCGTTGGCTTCGGAGTTGTGAAGACGCTTAACATGATGGAGATCCAGGACTTAGAAGTCCTTCTGAAGCCTCTGGACTTCAAGGAGATAAGCAACTAATTGAGGGTTGTTGCAGGAACATTCACCTTTCACTTGTTTGATGATGAGTTGTGAATCTCCCTTTACCAACAACTGTTTGACAATATAAGATAGTGGCACCTTAGGTCCATAGATGAGAGCTTCATACTCCGCCATATTGTTGGTTGCCATGAAATAAAGGTGTACCATGTACTTGACCTTCTCCCCGGTCGGAGCCAAGAGAAGGATTCCAGCTCTGGCCCCCTGCTTCTGCACGAAGCCGTCGATGTAGAGGGTCCAGTGAGGCTCTGTGAATACCAGAACTTTGAGTTCTGGTTTCTGCTCACTATGGCCCCCAGGGTTTGATGTAGAGGGGGTCCATTCGGCCACAAAGTCAGCCAAGGCTTGACTTTTGATTGCTTGTCTTGACACGAATTCTAGATCGAATTATGCCAGCTCCGCCGCCCACTCTGCAATGTTCCTGATGGAATTAGGATTATGCAAAATTGCACATATTGGAAAAGAAGTTACCACTGAGATTTTGTTGGATTGGAAGTCATGATGAAGCTTCCTTGAGGCAATAAGAACTGCGTAAATAAGTTTATGCACCTCAATGTATCTTGTCTTGGCGTCGTGGAGTACTTCACTGATGAAGTACACAGGGCGTTGGATGGTCCGGACCCTTTCAGAAGGGCCCAGAGCTTCCTTTCAATCGATCCGGACCTTGCTGGAGGGTCCTGAACCTTCAGGTTGTGCTTCTTGGACCCTCCCGGAGGGGTCCAAAATTTCTTCTTGTTCAACATGGATCTCATTGGGAAGATCCAGATCATTTTGGTTAGCCAGGTGAATCTCCTCCGATGAATGAAGTTGATCTCCTAGCACATTGTATCGAAGTTCCGTGTCTGGGAGCTGAGACCCAATCACGTCTTCAGTTGGTTCTAGACCCTCCCGGAGGGGTTCAGACGCCTGAATCGTATGTGGCTCTGGTCTTTCTACAACCAGGACCATACTAACAAGTTCGGTGGTTGCCAAAATTTAAAGCAATAAAGGCTCACCAAGATTCGGAGCTACCAAGATTGGTAGTGTGGTGAGGAGTTGTTTCAACTCTTGGAAGGCCTTTTCTGCTTCTTCAGACCAATGAAATGGTTTGGACTTTCTTAAGAGTTTGAAGAAGGGTAATGCCCGTTCTGCCAGTCTTGAGATAAACTGGCTGAGCGCAGCAAGGCATCCAGTTAGCTTCTGGAAATCTTTAATGCGGGTTGGTGGCCGCATATCTTCTATAGCCTTAATCTTCGCCGAATTTGCTTCAATTCCTCAGTGGGTCACCAAGAACCCTAGAAGCTTTCCAAAGCCAACCCTGAAGACACACTTGCCCAGGTTCAGCTTGGTGCGCGTGGTGCGCAACTTATCAAAGATGTCTTGTGAGTTGTCAAGGAGGGACTCCTTGTTTTTGATATTCACGACGATGTCATCAACATACTGTAAGACCTATATGTGCTAAATACATTGGCTTGTAGTGAATACACTTGGCTTTGATGATAAAAGTTTTAAATATCACCAAAACACCCTTTTATCAAGGTCCGACTCTAGCTCTGAGCTACGGCAAGGTCCGACGGTAGCTCCGGCATGTTTTTGATAGTTCCGACGCTAGGTCCTGCTAGTTTTGTAAGATCCGGTGGGAGCTTGGTTGTAATAGTTTTGGTAAGCTCCGACGCTAGGTTCTACTAGCTTTTGTTAGCTCCGGCTCAAGATCCGAGTTGCTCTGGCAAGGTCCGGAACATGACCGCAGTGCTTCTGCTTTTCATTTGCAATATTTCGTACTAGCTTTACATTGTTGGAAAGATTGCTTAGTATGCATTTGCTAAGTTTTTGGTGCGTTTTGGATGATATGGATGATATCGTGTTACTATGGTTTTGCAACATGCTTATGTGAGGTTCTCACGTAAGGTGTTGTGTTTGGAACAAACTTGAGTCAAGTCGAGGACTTGGGTTCGTATGGATTGGTTGTTTATTCATGTGCAGGTGTTGCTTGAGTTCAAGTCATGGCTGGTGACGGGGTCCATTGGACTAGTCTCAGGGAGGAGATGAGGTTCCAACAACCAAGTTCGGAAGGAACTGTGGTTGAGCTGATCAGGAGGTCGCGCAGGATGATTGAATCAAGGTCGGTGCATAGGAAGGTTACTGGATGTCGAAGGAAGGTGTTTGCATGTATGCATGCGGTGCATGACGTGGCAACATGGTTCCGAAGATGTTTTATGGATGGGAAGATCTGGTTGAAGGATCGGATCATAACGGTTGATGACTTTGGCTGCGGCGGAGTCGGTTATGGCTCGATATGGAAAGTATCGAGTTGGTTATGATAGGATTTCATGTGGATCACGAGTTTGAGTTGTTTAGCAATGTGGGATACGTTCCTAAGGTGTTTGGAAGTCTTAAGATTGCTTCTATCTGCGTATAGAAGAATCTTGAGCAGTTATGGAAAGTTACGATTCGTGATCTGAGTAGGATTGGAGTCCTAGTTGATATTGGGTTGGCCTAAGGGCTGGTTATATAAGCAAGGGAGCCCAGAGCTCGTTGTAGACGACTTTGGGGCTGTTCCTCTTGTGTTCTAATGAATAAAATTCGTAGTTTGAAGGAACTTTTGTGCCTTGTTCGTGTTTCAGACAAGTTTTACTCGTCGAGTTCCTGGACAGCACTACCTTTAGTCGGTTGTTTTATCATAACTCGAGTTTTACAGATCCAATCGACGTGATTCTTTTTGGGTTGTCTTCACAACTTGATTATCTATCATATATCAAAATTTCACGGTCATTGGATTTGTGGTATAAGATCTACACGAGTTTCTTTACAGCGTTCAAGAACTGTTTTTCCTCGGGTAGGGCAGTTTGACCTATATTTGATCTTTCCATCATAACTTTAGCTTTTCTCGACGGATTTGAGTAATTCTTTTTGTGTTGTCTTCGTGGCTTGATTCTCTCTGATATCTATCACTTTTGTCACGGTGAAACACATTTAGATTAGTCTCACACACGATTTCTTTAAGAGATTATTTTTCTGCTGAAGGGGTTGGGGTTTTAATTGTTTCCGCTGCGTAAGATTTTTAAATCTACCATTCACCCCCCCTCTGGTAGCTTTTCACGCGCTCTTCGATCCTACAATTGGTATCAGAGCCACGGTGCTCTAATCTTTGTGATTTGCACGGGTTTTTGACTAATCATCATGGAGAAGTACTCCGCCAAACCTTGTGTGTTTGCTGGTATTGATTTTCAGGTTTGGAAGGCACGCATGGAGGCTTTTATCCAGGCACAAGGCTTTGCAATATGGGAGAAGGTGTATAAGCCTTATGAAGTGCCACCTAATGATCAAGTCACGGCCACAAACCTACGGGACGTCAACAACAACAACAAAGCCCGAAACTTGATCATCCAAGGACTCACTCAAAGCGACATTGATCGTGTCGCACACCTTCGATCAGCATACGATGTTTGGAGAGCTCTCTGTGATTATCATGAAGGCTCCAACACAGTCAAGGAGGTAAAACAATATATGTTCAAAAAGGAATATATGCGCTTTGAGATGCAACCAGGTGAGTCTATCGATGACCTCTTTGCTCGTTTCAATAAAATTCTCAGCAACTTACGTAGTGTCAATGTTAACTTTTCTGATGCTGAGAATGCTAGGCAACTTCTTAGTGCATTAGACATGTCAATTTGGGAGATGAAAGTAACATCTATTCATGAATCAACTGTCATGAGTTCTCTTACATTAGATGTACTTTATTCTAAACTAAAAACTCATGAAATTGACATCCTAGCACGTAAGAACCCAAACAAGTCTATTGCATTTGTCTCACAACGTGATATGTGTAGCTCCGGCCAATCATCATCCTGCAATACTCTTGCTTTGTTGTCCTCACTAACCCTGGAGTAGATCGAAGAATTTCCAAAAGTGGAGTTGGCACTCATCTCTACTAGATTCTCAAAAGCATTGCAAAATGTGAGAACTAGAAGGAGAGGAAGCTCCGGACCTCAACGCTGTTTTGAATGTGGTAAAACATGACACTTTCGTACAGAATGCCCTAAACTTTCAGGTCCGACCACCCGGGAAGAAAAACAAAGCAAGGTCCGGACCTCCTTTGGAAATTCCAACAAGAAGAAGAAAGGTACCATAGGACGCAAGATGATCAACAGTTTCATCACCGCGCTTCAAGAGTTCAGTTAAAGCGACGTGGACATTGGAAGTGATGAAGATGACGATGATTTGGCAAACTTGTGCTTTATGGCGGGCAAGTCAAGATCAAGTATGGAGGAGGCAGAACACAACAGCAACAATGAAGAGGTATGTCCTACTTGCGAAGAAATGTGTGATGCTATTTCTCGTGCCACTATTATTGTTAAGAAAAAGGACAAAAAGCATAGGGATAGTGCTGCTGAAATTGAATCTTTAGAATCTGAAATCAACGGTTTAAAAACTTTGATTCCTAGTGATGATGCATGTTCCTCATGTGATTTAATATATGAACTATTTTCCTCATTAAGACGTGCGCACACCTCCACACTTGATAAACTTGAGTTAGAAATTGAAAAGAACAAAGAGGTTGCTGCACTTTATGATAAAAACTTGAAAGATGCTAGTTGTTCTACAATTGATTTGCATTGTTCTACTTGTGATGATCTTGATAAGAAACTACAGGATGCTATGAATGAAATTTCTATATTGAACAATGCTTTAAGTTCTCATGAAATTAACTTTTGTTCCAATTGCAAACTAAAAGGAAAAACTTCATGTCCAATAAACTTGACAACATGCATAGGACATTAGATCGGTTTTGTAATGGGAATAAGAACCTAAACTTGCTGCTGAATTCTTCCAAGTCTTGCAATGATAAAACTGGTTTAGGTTTTGATTCTCATGCTCATGCTAAGACACATCCACCTAAAATTGTAAGGTCATTAGTAAGTGGTTTGATTCAAACAGTTCCTAAACAAAAAGGAGTGGTTTTCAAATCTGCAGGAGTGCTGCCTCATTCGGTTTCAAGTAAAAATATTGCTTGCTCATCTAGACATGAACACAAAGTTAAATTTCATTGTACCTTCTGTGGTAGAGATGGCCATGTCATAGATTTTTGTTATAGACTAGCTAAACAACAAAAAAGGGAAAGAATGGTTGCTAGATCTCATAACTTTTATGGAAAATTTGCTGCACACATTGAACCGAATGTACAACCTGCTGTTTTGAGTCAAAAACATTCAAAGTTTACCTCCGGACCTTCTGTTTTTGCCTCCGGAGCTACTGATTTTTGTGCTACACAAGTAACACCTTATGGGTCAGTAGTCAATAATAAAAAATCACAAACTTTGACTCATAAACCTGCTGTTTTGTCTCAGCTTTCCCGTGTTTTTCCTGCTGCACGTCGCGTGACTCAGTACTGGATTCCTAAATGCCTTTTGACTAATCCCAGTATTGAGTCATCGACGTATTGTGCTTCTATGTAGGTTACACGTTTGAGGAGGGAGAACATTTGGATTGTGGATTCAGGTTGCTCACGCCACATGACCGGTAACAAAGATTAGTTCTCCTCCCTCTCTTTTGTGTTACGTGTAGAGAATGTTACTTTTGCCGATAATTCTTCAACTCCTATAATTGCTAAGGGTTCGGTTAGAGTAAATGATCACTACACTTTAAAGGATGTGGCACTTGTCAAAAATTTGAAATACAACTTGCTTTCTGTTGCACAATTGCTAGATGAAAATATAGAAATTATTTTCAATAAAAACTGCTGCAAAGTTGTAGGTTCAAATAGTGAGCTTATTTTTAACATGTCTAGGTTTGGAAGAGTTTTTAAAGCTGATTTTGATATGTCTTTCTCTAAGCATAGGTGTCTAGTTGCTAATGATTCAAAGGACTTATATTTTTGGCATCGTAGACTTGGTCACGTAGGCTTTGATCACCTAATGCGTGTTAGTGCTCTTGATCGCACACGTGGGCTGCCTAAGCTTAAAGGGGACAAAGAAATTGTGTGCTCTTCTTGTAGACATGCTAAGATGGTTGCAGGTTCACATACTCCTCTCACAATGATCATGACAACTGAACCATGTCAACTTTTGCATCTTGACACCGTAGGACCTTCACGTGTTCAATCCTTCGGAGGTAAATGGTATGTTCTTGTTATTGTTGATGATTATTCTAGATACTCTTGGGTTTACTTTATGGCGTCTAAGAATGAAGTTTTTAGTCACTTTAGAACTTTATTTCTTAGATTATCAATTGATCACCCAGGATCATTAAAAGCAATTAGAAGTGATAATGGAACTGAATTTAAAAATCAATCTTTTGATCACTTTTGTGCTGAAAATAGAATAGATCATCAATTCTCTTTACCATATGTACCTCAACAAAACGGTGTTGTAGAAAGAAAGAACAGAACCTTAGTTGAGATGGCTAGGACTATGCTTGATGAATATCAAACTCCTAGGAAATTTTGGGCTGATGCGTTAGCAACCGCTTGTTATGTCTCAAATCGTGTTTTCTTGCATGCTAAGCTAGGTAAAACACCATATGAGCTCCGGTTTGGACATAGGCCTAGTGTTACACACTTTCGGGTCTTTGGTTGCAAATGCTTTGTTAAGAAACATGGTAATCTTGATAAATTTGAACCTCGATCCATTGATGGCATGTTTCTTGGTTATCCATCTCATACTAGAAGCTACCGTGTGCTTTTACTTGACACTAACAAAATTGTGGAGACTTGTGAAGTGTCTTTTGATGAAGCTAGCCCAGGTACTAGCTCCGGTGTTGCAGGACCAGATCCGTATCCTCAGGGGGAGGGTATTTTCGAAGATGAAGAAGAGCCGGTGATATCGCCTGGTAGTTCCGAAGATGACACGTGACCAGCTCCGGACATTGAACAAGCTCCGGCTATCACCTATGCTGGTCCTGATCGTCCACAAGTCACAAGCTCATCAATCTACGATGAACCTAATGAAGAAGAAGCTTGTGAGACATCTGTTCCCCTACATTTTTACAAAGATCATCCTCCACAACAGATCATTGGAAGCTTGCACGAACGAGTCACACGGTCCAGGTTTTGCGATCCAAACTCTTATGCTCATTCTGCTTTGTTGCTTCTTTTGAACCCAAAGATATATCACACGCACTCACTAATGAATCTTGGATTATTGCCATGCAAGAAGAGTTAGAAAATTTTGAAAGAAATAATGTTTGGAAACTTGTACCTCCACCTCAAGGTCACACTTTAATTGGAACTAAATGGGTATATAAAAATAAACAAAGTGAGGATGGGGTTGTGATTAGGAATAAGGCTAGGTTGGTTGCTCAAGGTTTCACTCAAGTTGAAGGTGTAGATTTTTATGAAACTTTTGCTCATGTCGCTAGATTAGAAGCCATAAGAATTTTGTTAGATTTTGCAGCATCTAAAGGTTTTAAGCTATTTCAAATGGATGTTAAAAGTGCTTTTCTTAATTGCTACATAGAAGAGGAGGTTTATGTCAAACAACCACCGGGTTTTGAAAATCCAGAATTTCCTAATCATGTTTACAAACTGTCCAAAGCCTTGTACGGTCTCAAACAAGCCCCTAGAGCATGGTATGACAGGTTAAAAACATTCTTACTTGAAAAAGGTTTTACCATGGGCAAGGTTGATAAAACTCTTATTGTGCTTAAGCATGGCAATGACTCATTATTCGTTCAAGTGTATGTGGATGATATTATCTTTGGTTGTGCTTCTCATGATATTGTGTCCATGTTTTCAGCAATGATGTGTTCCGAAATTGAAATGAGTATGATGGGTGAACTCACTTTTTGGGGCTGCAAATCAAGCAAACCAAGGAGGGTACCTTTGTGCATCAAACGAAGTATACCAAAGACCTCCTAAGGCGCTTCAACATGGACAAAAGCAAGCCTCTTCGGACACCAATGGGAACAACAACAACACTTGAACTTGATGAAGATGGTGAATCTGTGAATCAAAAAGAATATAGAAGCATGATTGGATCACTTTTGTACCTCACGACATCAAGACCGGACATACAATTCAGCGTATGTCTTTGTGCACGGTTTCAAGATTCCCCACGTGTTTCACATCGTCAAGCTGTCAAAAGGATTCTCAGGTACTTACATGGAACCCAAGAATTTGGCATTTTTCTTCCTTCTTCCTCAACCGTTACTTTGAAAGTTTTTTCGGATGCTGATTTTGGGGGTTGTAGGATTGATAGGAAAAGTACTTCCAGTGCTTGTCATTTTCTTGGTAATTCTCTTGTTGCTTGGTCCTCTAGAAAACAAAATTCAGTTGCACAATCCACAGCCGAATATGAATATTTAGCTGCTGCTAGTGCTTGCTCACAAACTCTTTGGATTGTTCAAACACTTAAGGACTATGGGGTTGATCTAGACAGTGTTCCACTATTTTGTGATAACACTAGTGCTATTTGCATTGCCAAAAACCCCATGCAACATTCTATAACTAAGCACATTGATATTAGGTATCACTTTCTCCGAGATAATGTTGAAAAAGGAAACATTATGCTTCACAATGTGGATACCGAACAACAATTGGCTGACATTTTTACAAAACTTTTGGATTTCACTCGTTTTTGTTACATTTGTAGTGAAATAGGGGTTATTCATCCTCATGGCTTAAATTGAGGGGGAGTTTTTGAAACTTGGGAGGTCTATGTGTGAATCTGAATTTAAAATAATATGAGCATAGTAATTCATACATATATGACTTTGTGATTCCTTTTACATGCTGAAAGTTCTTACTACATTACTCGTGTTATACATTTTGTAGTTTTTGCCATGTCTAGTAATTGGAATAATTACTTACACTAAAACTGGTCATGGTCGAACTTTCTTGCTGTTTTGAACTTGTTACATGTTCACAAGTGTTTTTAATCATAAAGAATTAATCAAGTAATCAACTCACATGTTGAGTTTTTATGAACAAATATAAATGGAGAAAAGATCAAGAGAATATGCATGCATCACACTTCTTCTTTTGAGATGGCTTGTCATTGCACTTAGATATGAACTTGGAAGAAGTTGTGTATGACTAAAACCATGTCCTTAAGCTTCTGATTGACAAATGACATAGGCTTGGCTTGGTTGGTTAGAATAAGGCAGATGCGCATATAATCTCTTGCAAATATCATATGATCTAAATTTATGCTTTGAAAAAGAATAAAATACAGCAACTAGTGTCATGCTTTCAGGTTTTGAAATAGTTAAGTTTGTGAGATCATGACTTGCTTAAATTGAAAATTACATTTGATCTCTAGCATGGCTTACACTACTTTATGTATTTCATTGATGTGATAATGTAAGGTACTTGATAGTATGACTTGGATGAGCTTTGTTTATATGTATATGTTATAATATGCTCATAACAACTAAAGAGGGAGAGATAATTTGTTTATATGACTTGCTGAATACATTGTCAAAGGGGGAGAGATAAGCATGAAGAGAAAGAGAATATGTGCATAAGGAGAGATAATAAAGGGGGAGAGATAATATGGGATAATTTTTCTTCTCATTTTACTTTTGATTTACAAAGGGGAAGAAATTGCTTTCAAAACTTTTATGTGAATAAGCCAATGTTCGTGTTTTAAGTGGTGTTGCCAATGCATTCATCAAGGGGGAGATTGTAAGACCTATATGTGCTAAATACATTGGCTTGTAGTGAATACACTTGGCTTTGATGATAAAAGTTTTAAATATCACCAAAACACCCTTTTATCAAGGTCCGACTCTAGCTCTGAGCTACGGCAAGGTCCGACGGTAGCTACGACATGTTTTTGATAGCTCCGGCGCTAGGTCCTGCTAGTTTTGTAAGCTCCGGCGGGAGCTTGGTTGTACTAGTTTTGGTTAGCTCCGACGCTAGGTTCTACTAGCTTTTGTTAGGTCCGGCTCAAGATCTGGGTTGCTCTGGCAAGGTCCGGAACTTGACCGCAGTGCTTCTGCTTTTCATTTGCAATGTTTCGTACTTGCTTTACATTGTTGGAAAGATTGCTTAGTATTCATTTGCTAAGTTTTTGGTGCGTTTTGGATGATATGGATGATATCGTGTTACTATGGTTTTGCAACATGCTTATGTGAGGTTCTCACGTAAGGTGTTGTGTTCGGAACTAACTTGAGTCAAGTCGAGGACTTGGGCTCATATGGATTGGTTGTTTATTCATGTGCAGGTGTTGCTTGGGTTCAAGTCATGGCTGGTGACGGGATCCATTGGACTAGTCTCAAGGAGGAGATGAGGTTCCAACAACCAAGTTCGGAAGGAACTGTGGTTGAGCTGATCAGGAGGTCGCGAAGGATGATTGAATCAAGGTCGGTGCATATGAAGGTTACTGGATGTCGAAGGAAGGTGTTTGCACGTATTCATGCGGTGAATGACGTGGCAACATGGTTCCGAAGATGGTTTATGGATGGGAAGATCTGGTTGAAGGATTGGATCGTAACAGTTAATGACTTTGGCTGCGGCGGAGTCGGTTATGGCTCGGTATAGAAAGTATCGAGTTGGTTAGGATAGGATTTCGTGTGGGTCACGAATTTGAGTTGTTTAGGAATGTGGGATATGTTCCTAAGGTGTTTGGAAGTCTTAAGATTGCTTCTATCTGCGTATAGAAGAATCTTGAGCAGTTATGGAAAGTTACGATTCGTGATCTGAGTAGGATTGGAGTCCTAGTTGATATTGGGTTGGCCTAAGGGCTGGTTATATAATCAAGGGAGCTCAGAGCTCGTTATAGACGACTTTGGGGCTGTTCCTCTTGTGTTCTATTGAATAAAATTCGTAGTTTTGAGGAACTTTTGTGCCTTGTTCGTCCAACTTGTTTCAGACAAGTTTTACTCGTCGAGTTTCTGGACAGCACTACCTTTCGTCGGTGGATTTATCATAACTCGAGTTTTACAGATTCAATTGACGTGATTCTTTTAGGGTTGTCTTCACAACTTGATTATCTATCATATATCAAAATTTCACGGTCATTGGATTTGTGGTTTATGATCTACACGAGTTTCTTCACAGCGTTCCAGAACTGTTTTTCCTCGGGTAGGGCAGTTTGTCCTATGTTTGATCTTTCGATCATAACTTGAGTTTTTCTCGACGGATTTGAGTAATTCTTTTTGTGTTGTCTTCGTGGCTTGATTCTTTCTGATATCTATCACTTTTGTCACGGTGAAACACATTTAGATTGGTCTCACACACGATTTCTTTAAGAGATCATTTTTCTGCCGAAGGGGTTGGGGTTTTAATTGTTTCCGCTGCGTAAGATTTTAAAATCTACCATTCACCCCCCTCGGGTAGCTTTTCACGTGCTCTTAGATCCTACACATACACCTCCACCAAGTCTCTAATTAGCTCTCCAAATGTTTTGTACATAGCTCGCACAATGTTGAAGCAGCATTTTTAAGACCAAATGGCATGGTAGTATAACAATACAATCCATCTACTGTTATGAATGTAGTGTGCTCTTCATCTTCCTTAGACATTTGGATTTGATGATATCCAGAATATGCATTTAAGAAACACAGTAGCTCACACCCAGAGGTGGAGTCCACTATCTGGTCTATTCTAGGTAGTGGAAATGGATCTTTTGGACATGCCTTATTTAAGGTGGTGTAGTCGATACACATCCGAAGCATCCCACCGGCCTTGGGTACAACAACTGGGTTTGCCAGCCATTTTGGATGGAAGACTTCCCAGATGAATCCAGCTTCGGGCAACTTCTTGACTTCCTGTCGGATGAAGTTTTGTCGCTCGATTGATTGCTTCCGGGGCTTCTAGTGTACAGGTCGAGCGTCTGGGTAAATCTTCAGATTATGCTCAATCACCTCCCTAGGGATCCCAAGCATTTGTGATGCTTGCCAGGCAAACACATCGACATTAGCCTGGAGGAAAGTGATGAGAGCGAGTTCCTATTTGTTATTCAGATGCCCCGATATATGGGTAGTCTGAGTAGCATCAGAACCAATTTGGACGACTTTGACAGGAATGTCGGCGTCGCTGCTTGGTTGCACACGAGGTGCAGAGGTAGAGCCTTTGTGATGAATGCTTGGAGGATTCAAATCTGGCTCCTTACCAGATGCTTCCTCTTGCGCTGTGGTAAGCGCATAGAGTCCTTCTAGTGCAGTAACTCCTGCGGTATGGTCTCCTCGGATCCGGAGAATGCACGTGGGTGTTGGCATCTTCAACACCAAGTAACCATAATGGGCAGCAACCATAAATTTGTATAAAGCTGGTCTACCCAAAATGGCATTGAAAGGCAAACAGATCTAGGCGCTGTCAAAGATTAGTTTCTCGGTTCTATAGTTCTCCTGGGTCCCGAAGGTTATTGGGAGTGCGATGGAACCGAGAGGAGTAATGGCTCTCGGACCTAATCCGGAGAAAGGTCGGGATGGGAAAAGGTCCGAAGGCCGGAGCTGAAGCTTAACAAAAGCTTCGAAGCTTATGAGTTTTAGCCCAAAACCTCCGTCCACCATTACATGGTGGATTTGAATATTGTTAATAGTGGGTGACACCATCAACGGGAGTTGACCGGCCCCAATCATGTTTTGGGGGCAGTCCAAAGCATCAAAAATGATGGGTGTATCCATCCACTTCCAATGTGGTTCTGCCTTAGCAGCGGGAGCTACCATGGCCATGTCCCACCGCATTTTCTTGAGGATGCGGCGAGAGGTGATATCCCAAGAACCACCATAGATAGTGTTCAAGGTCTTCCGACGTTCGTTGTTAGAAACGTCGGAGTCGTCGACAGTGTTGTAGACGGATTTCAAGACCTTTTTGGGGTCCTAGAAACATAGCTCTTCTTCAACCAGAGCTTCTTTGACTTTTTGTTTTCCTTCCCTTTGACCGAAAGGAGCTTCCTCCCGGCGCATGTTGTAGTGCTCAGCAAGGTTCTGAACCTCCCGGCATTCTCCCAAGCCGTGTCGGTTCGTCTTGTGAATCGGACACCATGCTTTGGAACTGTTGTCGTCCTCTGACGAAGGAGGCGTGGCCCCCGGCTTCTAGGAACTGCAGCAGCAGCAGCAACTGGAGTGCCAGCCGATGATTTCTTTTTGCCGTCGGGCTTATTCTTCTTTTTGCCACTACCGGAGGCAGCGGCTTCAGTTTTGGAGGACTTCTGGTTTGCCTCGAGAGCTGGCTTGGAGTGCATTTCACAGTCCTTCGCAGCTCTAGCACATTTGTCGGCTAGGCTAAAGAGTTCTGTGACACTGATGACTACTTTAATGGCAAGCTTCTCTACCATCTTCTTATCTCGAACACACTGTCTGAATGCAATGATAGCAGAGGAGCTCGAGATTGAAGGAATGGTATTTCGTACCTGAGAGAACCGCTGGATGAAGGACCGTAGCGATTCCAATGATGTTTGCTTTATGACAAACAGGTCCAATTTAGTGTCGGGCCAGGCGTAGGATATCCCGATGTTGGCAATGAATTGTTGGCACAGCTCCGCCCAACTATTAATGGAGTCAGGTGGAAGACTCATGAACCAAGACCTTGCAGTCCGAGTTAAAGCCACATGGAAGTAATTGGCCATTACAGCCTGATCACCCCCCGCTACCAGTATAGCTGTAGAGTAGAATTGAAGAAATTCAGCGAGGTTGACAGTCTCGTCGAATTTCTCCGGTAAGTGGGGCCGGAACTTCTGTGTCCACATGACCATAGGTAAGTGCATGGCTAGTGCTGAACAACCTCCTCCTACTCCCTGAGGAGTTGGGTTGTCCTGAGCTTCTTGCCTCTCACGAGCGTGCTCAATGTGGACACGACTGTCCTGCTGCCTGTAACAGCGATCCAGTTCTGACCGCAGGTCATGAGTCGGAATTCTAGTAATTGTGTGCGTGCGTCGTGCCCCAGGAGGCAACGAAGTTACCTGTTGGGAGGCAGCACGTCTCCTTTGTTGAGAGGCTTGTGGACCAAGTCGGTCAGACAAAATCCGTCGTTGTGAAGGTGCTCGCCCCGAAGGGTCAGGACCTTGGTTGCTGATGCCTGCAGCCGCAGCTGCGACAAGGTGGTCCACATGAGCTCTCCACTGCTCCATAGCACCATGGGGTGCACCTGGAGGCAGTGGGCGTTGTAGAAGAGCTCGCGCAACAATGAGCGCGTGCTCGGGGTTATTGTTTGTCGATGAAGTGATCAACGCCGATGCTCCATCTTGTTGACAAGCATTGTTTGCTGGAACAGATGGTGGCGGTGGTGCCACAGTGCCTGCTGGAACAATGACACCTGCTGGTTGTTGGACGCTAGAGGGATTGCCTCTGGCAGGTTGTCCAGCACGGTTGCTATTGGAAGATCCAACAGCTTAATTAACCGTCTTGTGATCTCGGAATTGCCCTACCCCCTACCTGGCGCGCCAAATGTCAAAGTTTGTGATACGACACTTCCCCCGGACACGCTGAGAAGCGGCCCGGGGAGGTTCTTTTATGGTTGGGGAACACTAAGATCAAGATTAAGATCATGATGGTGACCTCAGAGATTTACGTGGTTCGGGCCGCTTGAGCGTAACACCCTACTCCACGGGGTTTGTGTTACTGTATTGCGAGTTGATCGTCTGGGATCGAGTTGAACAGGTCACCCCCGATGTTCATGCAGTTCAACCCTTTTATAGTTCTATGGACTGACCATTACAAAGCTTGTCAGGACCGACATGTGGCCCTAGCGTTCTTAATGCCCTAATACACTGTCTAGAGAGTATTAAGTACAATTAATAGTGTGATAAGGTGCCTTCATGGCAGCGTTAGCCCTATTAACAGTGCATTGATTGTGTGTCATTAATACAACATTAATGACATGTTATCAAGCCTTGTAACTGCCGCTTTAGCCGTCCTTGAATGTTTGTAATGGATGTGACCTGCTTGTATTTCTGTTGGCGATGAAGGTCCAGAGGCTCCACACGTTGCAGACCCAGAGCTTTCCTTTGCGGAAGGGTAGGTCCAGAGTCACTGTATACGTGTTGACACCAGAGCTCTACTCTGACGGGGGCTAGGTCCGGGACTGTTGTACACGTGTAGTCACCATAGCTTCCCTTGGTTGGGAGTTTAGTTCTAGTCTTATTTTACACGTGTTAACCCGGGAGCCAGCCACGTGAGGGGAGCGGGTGTGGTGCAACATGACATGTGGGTCCTGCAAGGGCCTTGGACTCTGACGGGTGGAACTTTCTTGCACTTTTTGCGGTATCGCGGGGTACCCGGTACGTAAGGTACCAACAATAACCATAAGCAATACCAAACCATCCCAAATACTGGGTTTCCCACTAATCATGTGAGGGTCCAGGTTGCTATTGAGTGCTAGCACGGCTATCATGATAGTTTTAGACACACTATAAAGAGGTTGTATCACTTTACCCACATGTTTCTTCTTTCATCACCTTTCGGTGACTAAGAACCTCTCTTATGTCATCTCACACTTCCTCTGGTGTGTGGCCAAAAGATCACAAAATAGCTTTTACAAAGGGACTACTAGCATAAATGGACCCACTAAGGTTTCACCAGCAGGCTTGAATCTCCATTCTCCAACCCACGGGCCCCCTCATGTGCCATGCGGATCCCAGGGTAGCCTTTCTCAACCCCATTCCCTGCACCATCCAATGGTCCATACAATACCAACAGCTCACCTAATTATTCAGCTACGCCGCACACATACTTGGCCTTGTGGTGGCACTGTAAATCCTGGATGGTCACTCCACAAACCGATCCTTAGATCTAAAGCAAGAAAAACCACCATAACATCCAACCCAGTCCACAATCCATGCTTGCTTAGATCTTCCAAGTCCCACATTTACCAGTAACCATGTTCATCAATTCACATCATCCGTAAGTTGAATAATTCATAGTTAAGCCATTATGTTATTTTCCCATCCCAATTAATTTGAGCGAAGCAAAAAGGTAAAAATCCTCCCGACTCTCTACAATATATCCCAAGCAACAAGGATTGTCAAACAATACTAGTAAACACCTATTTTGGGTTTCCCATCAATTTGAAACAGGCATGCAATTTTGCAAACAAAACGTTTAAAAACAGGATCAATATGTTCAAAGACACTTGCCTTGCTCTTGAGCTTGGTTAGGGTCAAATCCTTCAAAATTCTGGTGCTGGAGGTCCTCGATAGCACCCTCTGGAATGAATCCTTCTATTCCGTGCAACGAACATACAAAATAGACATTACAATCAATAAATGCTCATATATTTCTTAATATGCCATGTCATGCATGATTAATGCAATTGTGAGGTAAAATTGTTAATGAGTTGCTATTAATGTTTACTAACTGGTTCTAATAGTTTTTAACAAGTTTGGACAGGTTTGAAATTGCTTCAAGTCAAATTGGAATTAATTCAGCCTGAAACAGATTCAGATACCGGACAAGTCCGGTGCTAGGGCCGGACTAGTCCGCCCTGATCAAAATTGGAATTTAGGATTTTCGTGATCTTAGAAAATTGGGGTTAAATTTCCATGGAAAAGGGAAAGTAGAAGGTGTACCACATGTGTAGAACTCCAAGGGTCGAGAATTGAGTGCAACACATGAATCTTGGTGATCTAGGGTTGGTGATGAAGAGTTGATGGAGAGTTTGGGGTGAATTGGTGATGAAGATTGAAAAGTCGATTAAGATCTTGCTTGAATGATCCTCCTTTGTGTTCTCCCTCTCCTCCTTGCTTCTGTATCATTTCTAGATGATGGCTCCCACGAACTAGGGTTTGGGTTTCTTTCAATTGTGGAAAAGAGGTGAAAAATCTGGGTGTTGGGTTGCTTATATAGAGGTGGAGAGATCGGGTTTGATGGATTTCATGTTCAAGGCGGTGGAGGCCTTGTAGGGGTCCCACATGGGCTGCACGGGGGTTATGCACGACGTTCTTGGGCCCAATTAAGGTAAATACCCAAAACAAGTCGTGGAGGAAAAGATTGAATCCGAGTCGGGCACACCGGACAAGTCCACTATGGGGCCGTACTAGTCCAATGTTGGACAGAGACGAAAACAGACAAGTCCAGTAGGAGGTCTAGACAGGTCCGATCTTGTCCAGAGAGCAAAATGGACAAGTCCGGCATAGATCAGACAAGTTAAGGGATTTGACAACTTATTCAAAAATCGTATCAAGGATCGGAGCAGTGCACACTCAGTCACGGACAAGTCCAGAATGGAACAGAGAATTAATTGGACTAGTCCACAGCAAAAATGGACAAGTCTGGGGGAGCATCATAGGGGAAAACCAGACTAGTCCGGGGTACAAACCGAACAAGTCCGTAGTTATACAGACTTTTAAGTGCTGTTTTGCTTCTAATTCATTTTAAACTTGTTTATTTTTATGTTGCTTAGTACAAAATATGTATAAGAATGTATGCAATGGATGATGGATAAAAATGAGGGTGTTACAAAGCTGATGATTTGATGAAATTTGTGGAGAAGAAGCTCGCTAGTGGTCAATGCAATGACTGAGAGAAGGTTCTCTTTGCTTCCCATCAACTAGTTGGAGCAGCCGCGGATTGGTGGGACTCGCTTTGCCACACCCATGCAAATCATGAGAGCATCACTTGGGCTGAATTCAAGGAGAGCTTCCATTCTCATTTTGTTTCTGAAGGTGTCATGATCTTGAAGAGGTAGGAATTTGAGAACCACAGGCAAGGGAAGTCGAGTGTGAGTATCTCATTAATTTCACTCAACTCTCAAGGTAGGCTCCAGAGGATGTTAACCGGGACAACCACAAGCAATAATTGTTTATGAGGGGCCTAAACAATGAGATTCAAGTCCAATTGCTCAATTGTGACTATGAAAACTTCCTTAAGCTTATGGACAAAGCCATAGTGGTTGAGAACAAGGTCCGTGAGATGAAGCAAGAAAATAAGAGAAGATGCCATATCAAGGACAACCACAAGGAAGCAATGTTCGCCCCCTCTTTGCACCACCAAATGCATGATAATACAACCCCTCTGCTCTTGCATATCGCGCTGCTATTCAACCGCACCCAGCTCAACCCATGCAGCAATGCCCTACTATGCCAGCACCTCGCCCTCCAATTCATCATGCGCCCCACGCCAATTTTCTCTGCCAATGCTCAAAACCAAGCTCGCCCTAAAAATTTTGGTGCAGGTCATGCTGTATATGTGGTGAGGTGGGACACTTTGCATCTCAATGACCTATGTTAGGCCTTGGTAAGGGAATAATGCTCCAAGACAGAACCTAAGACCGAATGGAGGAGTGCCACAAGGCAACCGTGGACCATAGAATTTTGTCCGTGGCAAGGTGAACCATGTCTCTACAAGGGAGGCCCAACAAGCGGATGACTTGGTGATTGGTATGTTTCTCGCAAACTCCAACCCGATGACTATGTTATTTGATTCTGGAGCATCACATTCATTCATTGCATCAAAGTATGTTGCCAAGTATAGTTTGCTCATATCTCATACGAAGTATACCTTGTCAGTTAAGTCTACTGCAGGGGAGATGAGAACGAATATAGTATGCCCAAAAGTATGCCTTAGAATAAGGGGGGTAGACTTCTTCACCAACCTTATTATTTTGGATTCACAAGGACTGGACATGATACTTGGAATGGATTGGTTAAGGAAGTACAATGGGATAATTCAATGTGCAACAAAGATGGTGAAGTTGACAAATGAGGAAGGGGTCAGCATAGAATTTGAAGCATCCCGACGCACACCAAAGCAGGTGGAGCTGAATCAAATGGACGGTGCAACAATTGAGTAGATTCCGATGGTTTGTGAATCTTCAAATGTGTTTCCGGATGAGTTGCCAGGTATGCCGCCTGATCGTAATATTGAGTTTGTCATTGAATTCATACCTTGAACTGCACCTACAGCTAAGAGACCACATAGGATGCCTCCTATGGAGTTAGAAGAGCTCAAGAAGCAAATTCAAGAGCGACTAGAGAAGGGTTTCATTCGTCCAAGCTCTTCACCTTGGGGAGCACCAGTGGTTTTTGAGGAAAAGAAGGATGGGTCACAAAGTATGTGTGTCGATTACTGGGCTCTCAATGAGATGACGATTAAGAACAAGTATACATTGCCTCGTATAAAGGATTTTTTTATCAAATGAAGGGCGCCCGTGTTTTCTCTAAGATTGACTTGAATTCAGATTATTTCCAAATGAAGATTAGACCGTCAGATATATCCAAGACAACTTTTTGGACATGGTATGGATCCTATGAGCACACCGTGATGTCTTTTGGATCGATGAATGCACCTGCGTACTTTATGTACCACATGAATAAGGTCTTCATGGAGTACTTGGATAAATTCATTTTGGTGTTCATCGATGACATTATGATCTACTCGAGAAGCGAGAAGGAACATGAGGAGCATTTGAGGCTCACATTGCAGAAATTAAGGGAGCACCAATTATTTGGCAAATTCAGCAAGTGCCAATTTTGGTTAAGGGAAGTATCATTTTTGGGCCATATCATCTCAGAGGAGGAGTATTGGTTAACCCAAGGAAAGTGAGAGATGTGTTAAAATGGGAGCTGTCGCAAAATGTGAAGGAAATTTGGAGTTTTCTGGAAATTGCTGGATATTACCGTCAGTTCGTGTAGGAATTCTCCAAAATAGCCAAGCCAATGACTGAATTGTTAATGAAAGGAATGGCCTTCCAATGGACTCAAGCTTGTCAAAATAGTTTTGAGGAGTTAAAGCAGAGATTAACAACAACACCTGTGTTGGTATGCCAGATGTGAGCAAAAGTTTTGGTATCTATTGCGATGCATCAAAACAAGGACTTGGATGTGTGCTTATGCAAGAAGGTCAAGTGGTAGCCTATGCATCGATACAGTTGAACAAACATGAGCAGAATTATCCTACACATGACCTCGAACTTGCAGCTACAGTAGATTTGGAGACATTACATTCTTGGTCTCAGGTGTGAGATTTACACGGATCACAAGAGCCTCAAGTAAATTTTCACACAAATGGATCTGAATTTGAGGCAGCGAGGATGGTTGGAGCTCATCAAGGATTATGATGTTTGAATCCACTATCACTCGGGGAAGAATAATGTAGTGGCCGATGCTTTGAGTCGAAAAGGAGTAAGCCACCAACTCACGATTGGGGAATTGCCAACCAAGCTATGCAAGGAGTTTGAATGGTTGAATCTTGGATTTGTGAATGAGATGGGAATAATAGAGTTAAATACGACTCTAGAGCAGAAAATTCGAGAAGGTCAAACAAGGGATGAGGAAATCAAGGAAAGGATCCAAGAAGGGAGAGAATGGAGGTTTGATGAAGATGATCATAGTACACTATGGCTTGGAAAACAGATTGTTGTGCCTAATGTGGAGCATCTTCGAGAGACAATATTCAAGGAGGCACATGACTCACCCTACTCAATTCATCTTGGTTGTATGAAGATGTACAAGGATTTGAAAACCTGCTAACGGTGGGATGGAATGAAACAGGACATAGCGGAATATGTTGCATTATGTGATGTGTGACAACGGGTGAAGGCTGAACACCAAAGGCCAGCTGGATTACTTATAGCCATTGAAGATTTCGGAATGGAAGTGGGAAGAAGTTACCATGGACTTCATAGTTGTTTTACCTCGCACTTCAACATGATATGATTCAATATGGGTTATTATGGATCGGTTGACGAAATCAGCTCATTTTATTCCTGTCAAGACTACCTATAGTGGAGCAAAGTTGGTTGAATTGTATATGGGAAGGATAGTGTGTTTGCATGGAGTACAAAAGAAAATAGTGTTCGATAGAGGTTCTCAATTTACATCAAGATTTTGGCAAAAGCTATACGAGTCTATGGGAACGCAATTGAATTTCAGTTCTACATATCACCCCCAAACGGATGGACAAACCGAGAGAACAAATCAAATATTAGAAGAAATGCTAAGAGCTTGTGTGCTAAAGTATGGAGGAAATTGGGACAAAAGTCTGCCATATGTCGAATTCTCCTACAACAACAGTTATCAAGCAAGTTTGAAAATGTCACCAAATGAAGCATTGTATGGGAGAAGGTGTAGAACACCCTTGATTTGGAATGAGACAGGATGCCGAAAAGCAAGTTCAGACAATCCATGAGAATTTGAAGGCTGCTCATCCAAGAAAAAAGGGTTATGCGGATAATAGGTGAAGAAACTTAGCCTTCGAAGTTGGGGACTTCGTATATCTCAAAGTATCACCTACGCGAGGTCATAAGCGGTTTAGTGTCAGAGGCAAGTTGGCACCTGGCTATATTGGACCATTCAAGATTTTGAGCAAACGTGGAGAAGTGGCATATAAGTTGGAGATGCCAACACATATTTATGATGTTCATGATTTGTTCCACGTTTCTCAGCTCAAGAAGTGCTTAAGGATACCGGAAGAACAAGTGCAAATGGAAGAATTGAAATTAGAGGCTGATTTGACTTATGTAGCAACCTATCAAGATTTTGTAAACCAAGGAGAGAGTCACAAGGAACAAGGTGAGACGATGGTGCAAAGTACAATGGAAGCATCATGTAGAATCGAAAGCAGCTTGGGAGCTCGAAGATGACATCAAGAAAGAATTTCTCTATCTCTTCTCTTCTACATCGATCTCGAGGGCAAGATTCATTTTAAGGGGGATATGTTTATAACACCATCACGCATTGCATATATTATTAAACATGTTTCATATTAAGAAACATAAGAAGGAACAAGTTTAGAATGAATTAGAACCAAAAAAGAAATTAAAACCTGCATCAGTGCGGAATTGTCCGGATTGGTCCCTGGACTAGTTCGGTTTACTTTTTGTTGTTTTAAGGATTTATTCGCTTTTTTCTACGGATTAGTCCCAAAACATTTCTGTTGTCTTTCAGGCCTTGTCCGTTATCTTGTATGGACTAGTCCGATCTTCGTTACTGGAAACTTTCGGAGTTGTCTGGTAATATCTCAACTTTGGTTTTGCTTACTGGAACAGATCGGACTTGTCCGTACTTCCACTGGACATGTTCGTTCAACCTTCTATTCCGTATTGGACTTGTCCAAACCCCCTTCAGACTAGTCCAGTGTGCCTGACTCGGATACTATTTTTCCTCCACGACAAGTCATTGGGTATTTGCCTTAAGTGGGACCAAGGGCGTCGTTCTCAACCCCTTTGGAGCCCATGTAGGACCCCACTATTGACAACTGTTATATACCACTTTCACCTGTCAATATAACTAAAATATGTGAAGGAATTGTCATTTCTTGCACACATCACCTTTCTATTTGACCTATTTCCACTTGTCCTTGGATAAATAGTGCATGTAGGGAATTATTGCAGGAAATGAGTTAAAAGAGGGAGAGAAATCCAATAAAATACTATCCCAACCAATCAAGCGACGACATTTGGCACCACATGGATCAAATGGCCCACAAATAGAAGTATCCGAGGCCATCCAACGGTGTAGCACCCATATCAAGGGATGGGACCCACCTGACAATTATCTAGAGAAAGCACACGAGAAATGATGCAGAGACCAGGTCGGCCGACCCCCTAGTCGTCCGACATGGTCCTGGTGCCAAACTCGGTCAATCGCCATGTGTTGGCTCCTCTCGGCTTGAAGAAGTCAGTGGTGACTGATTCACGCGCTTTTGGTGGTGGGAACTGACCCGTCTACACTTATAAATAGGACCCCCTACACTCACTTCACACACACACACACCACTTGAGTATTCATTCTATTGTATCCACCACTCTCCATAGGTTTAGAAGAGTTTAGCTTGTAGAGAGTAGAGCCTCCAGTCCGTAGTCCATGTAGGAGAGGAATATAAGGAGTCTCTTCCCAATTCCTAATTAGGAAAGGTATGGCTCTCATATTCCTATTCGTATTTGTGACTTTGCTCTTAATAAAGATGGTATCTTTAGTCTTCTATTGTTCATATACTTGGATGAAGCATTTCTTGTTTGATTGTGGATAACATATATGTGGTAGGAGTAGTATTTATTCTATACCATTCTCATTATATCATCATAAGCACTACAAACCCCCACTGTAGTCTAATTAGCTATGGAATGATTATGTTAATATGAATTACCTATGGTATGTATTAACATTGGTTCAACAATGATTCATTTCATTGCCTTAGGATGGCTTGTGCCTAGGCTCTTAAGGTAATTACTTAACACGCTAGCATGGTGGTAGGAAGATAAGTAGCATTGAATGTCTCGTAGACCCACAGATTGAAGAGGTAGGCGGTGACAGCCCTATCCGTCCTTTGTAATTCTCTACATTCAGCTATGCCATAGGCTCTTGGCGGGAGTCGTCCTAGTGTTGCTTCAGGTAAACCCGTGCACGATGCGTTGATCAACTTAGCATGATAATTCATAATTGATATGATCATTAGTAACTAACTTAGGCTATGTATATGTATATTAGAAGTACAATAGGAGTATCTACCTAACTCTTTGCCTAGTCCCTCTTTACTTCATTTACCCTATTAGGATAGAATGCTCTTGTGTGTGTCACACTACCTCAAATTATCATTTACCCATCCTTGCTAGAACCCTACCTAGACCAATATACCCTCTCCAATTGTTGATTGCTTTGCTTCCATGTAGCATTCCTTTGGGAAAATATAAATGACAGCGTTGGGAATACTCTTAAATGGGAAATGCTACATTGATAGCTTCCGTGCGCTTGCAGATATATATCTGTGATGTTAGTAGCCCTCAACAAGCATTTCTGGACCTGTTGTCGGGGAAGGCAACCGAAGTATTGCATGATTGAGAGAATAGAATAGGGCCCTAGGTAGGTTTTTAGTAGGATAACTCTTCTTTTTTTTTGCATTTTATGTGAAAATAGGGTAGTGTATGTCTGGTTTCCGCTTGCCGGAAAATTTTGTTGAAGATCCCGAATCCCTTCTGAGAGATCAACCTTGTGTCATTACTCCTCAGAAGCTTCGTGCGGCAAAGCATGCCAGCACAACCGCACAAACAACCGAAAAGCCAATGGCCTAGAAGACCCTTCGTGAGTTTTCGGCTCTCTATGCTAACAATGTGCCTATTGGGTCCACTGTTAACACGGGAGACGTGAACTTCGAAATCAAGACTGACCTATCACTATGGTGTAAGCCAACCCATTTTGTGGGAAGGCTAACGAGGATGCAAGTGCTCACCTGCAACAGTTCCTTGAGATCTGCAGCACTTTTAAGATCAATGACGTATCTTCTGATGTTGTCCGTCTTAGGATGTTTCCGTTCTCTCTTCTTGGGAGAGCGAAATAGTGGTTCTACACAAACCGAAGTGTTGTAGACACTCAGGAGAAGTGTTATACAACATTCCTCACCAAGTTCTTCCTGTTGGGAAAAAGCAATGCCCTACATGGAGTACATCCTAGCCTGTCCCCACCATGGGATGGATGATTGGCTCATTATCCAAAACTTCTACAATAGGTTGATCCCTTCCGCCTGTGATCATGTTGATGCTGCTACTGGAGGTGCTTTCTTCTCATTGACGGGGCCCAAAGCCAGTGATTTGATTGAGAAGATGGTGTCAAACATAAGTTGGAGCGAAGAGTGTCTCCATACCCGCCAGCGAGGAATGCACACCTTAAATGACGTGGACATGATCACTGCCAAATTGGACCTCCTTATGAAGAAGATAGATGGACAAGCCTATGCCATATACTCTGACATCACTTGTGAAGTCCATGGCAACACAGGCCATTTGGGGAATGACAGCCCAGAAACCCGTGAGGATACCCTATACGTAGCCAACAATGGGAACAACAATGGCTATCGTCCAGGAGGTCAAGGGTGGGGCCAACCACACCCATTCTTTCAAGGAGGGTACAACAACAATGGCAACAATGGAAATAAACCCAACATGAGAGAGCTTTCCATTAGCCAGCTGTAGATCAATGATGCATTGTCAAAGAAGCTGCCGGCTATTGACAAGATCCTAGAAAGTATCAATGCCAAGATTGAAGGACTATCCTCGACCTTCAAGAATCAATTAAGCTTCAACAAGATGCTAGAAACTCAATTGGCTCAACTAGAAGCTGTTGTTCCACCGGTGGAGAATGGCAAGATGCGAGGACAGCCAGAACCTCCCGTGGAAAATGTCAACATGATTTCTCTTTAGAAAGCAACTGGCTGAAGGATCCTAGATGTCATACAATATCTTGCTCAATTGGGGCTCACCACGGACTAGGCACTTTGTGACCTTGGAGAAAGTGTGAGTGTGATGCCCAAGGTGGTCTTCGACCAGCTAAACTTCACGGAACATACTCCAGCACCAATGCAGCTCCAACTGGCTCACTTATTAGTCCGTTATCCGGCGGGTATTGCTGAAGACGTTCCGGTGAAAATCCGTAATTGCTTCATATTCCGGTGAAAATCCGTAATTGCTTCATACCCGTGGATTTCGTGGTGCTCGACATGGAGGTCGAGAAGGATACACCGCTCATTATTTTTCTACCATTCCTTAGCACCGTGAAGGCTCACATAGATGTGAGAGCTGGAGAAATGCACTTCCATATCAATTGCAAGGAGGATAAGTTTAACTTTCACCAAAAGAAGGAACGATGCTCCATGATCCGTGTCAAGTATGGGTTGAATGCTCAACAAATTCAAGAGGTCGAAGTCACACCTCCAATGGTGGACCCGCTCATTGCTTTCATAAGGAAATTGATCTATGCAGATAATCCATCTTATTATCGACGCCGACACCCCAAGAAGACAGAAAAGTCCGAGCCTCCCCAAAGGCCCAAGTCCACCAAGCCGCCAGAGAAGGAATGACGGAAGAAGCAAGACAAGCTGTCCGAGCCCATTTCTCTGGTCCCAAATGTCAATAAATGATGAAGGAGTAATGTCCAACTCATCGGATGGTGGTGAGACCTAGCCAATAGGTTAAATTGGTAGTTATCTTTCTTTGGATTTTCTTTTATCTTCATTTGTTTTTCCCACTTAGTTTGATTTTCCCCACTGCATATTTGAGTTTTCTTAGTAAGTTGAGAATCTTATATTCTCAACTAATATTTTATTCCTTTATTTTTAACAAAAAGAAAATTGTTGGGTTTTGAAAAAAGAGTTTTTATTCGGAAAAAAAATTTGTGACCTGCAAAGTTGGAATTTCACCAACGTGCTAATTTTATAGCCATTGGGGAGCCACCTACCAAAAGAGAGGATAGGGGGGCCCACTTTTCAGTTCGGCCGACCCCCCTGCTCGGTCAACATGGGGAAAGGGCCATTTTGGCTCTCTCTTTTCCAATGGCTACATTAGATTCCTTTATGACCGTTGGGGAGTGTACACTATAAATGGTGACCGTGAGGAGCACTCCTCTTCACACTTCACCACCTTTCACACCTCCACAAAGTCACTCTTTGCTCACATTGTTTTTATTGCTATTCATTGAAGCACTCTTGCTCAAATCCAACCCAAAAAGATTTGCTTTTGTTTGCATTTGCAATTTTATCTCAAGTTCTTCAAGGGAAAGTTTATTGGAAGTTTTGCGTTCACTAACATCACCTCTTTCGAGTTTTTGCTTTGTTGTGTTCTTGCTTGTTTTGGCCATGAAAGGAATGAAGAGGTTGTTTGCGAAGAGGAAGGAGGTTGCAAGCTCAAGCCAGGGTTGAGACTGAAGTGCACATCCCTCTTCGGTTGCTACACCAAGTTCATGGAGGAGTAGTGTATGTGAGGACACTCTCATGGTTAAGATGAGCAACCCGCGGCAACTTCTCCACGACGACGACCTCGACATAAAAGTGAAGTTGAAGATCAAGCACACAAGCTCCTCCAAGATCGTGAGTTTTCTCATACAAAAGCTTATGATCTGGATTTGATCTCCAAAATTGGTATGAATTCTGAATTCTTTTCCGTTTGGCATGCACTAGGATGAACAATTTATCTCACATAGAGGAGAGTGGTTCATACCTTCTCTCCATACAATTCCATTGCACCTTCAAAATAGGATTTGATGGTATTTATTTTAGATTATTTCAAAAAGAATACAACATCCTATGGAAAGAATTAAGTGAAATCCTAGGCTTCCATAAACATTGTTTGCTAGATTTAGACACTTTGCCTAAGTTTAATAAACAAAGTTTTTGGCATGAATTCACTAGTGAGGTCAGATATGGTGCTCCTAGGTATAGCCGCTTGCACAATCCTACTTTACGCTTCATGCATAGATGGGTGGCTATGACTATGTTCCCTACAGGAGATGTTAGAACAATGCGTTATGATGAGCTAAAAAATTTATTTGCTATGATTAAAAAGATAAAAGTTACTCCAGTTATTGCCATGATTACACAATGGTTAGATTACATTTCAATGATAGGGCCAGTTGAATGCACTTCATTGATTACCCATATTGCTATTAGGGTAGGAGCACTAGAATATGCTTCATTTAAATATATTAAAAATGAACGAGAATTAATTAATGAATATTATCTAGTGCAAGGACATACCCTTAAGCATGATTATGATAGCGCTTTGATGTTGTATTATCCTGGCTTTGTCAATGAAATTCGGTTACCTAACCCGGATTTTCATTTGTACAAATACCGGAGGCTAACCATTGACCTTCTTCTCATCGAGGAAGCCCGAAGAAGTAATGTCTCTAGCAAGGTAACTAGAAGCCGCACAAGGAGAGTGGCCATGCCTCCAAGAACCTCCATGGTCCATGAGTACTAAGAGGAAGAGAACCCAACGGGTGATGCACCCTTAGATGGACTGAACCTCCATCGTATGAGACCAATGGTCCGTCTTGGCATGGATGGTCAGATGCCACGTGAGAGCCACCCCTATCCGCTTCAAGCTCTAACACCTTTCCTCCAACGTCCATGAGAAGATGTTGTTCCTCTTCGGCTAGAAGTCTTCATGGCTGTAGACAATGAATGACGGATCTCACTAGACATATGGAAAACCTTGAAGTGAGAACATGTGACATCTACAACACTCTCAAAGAGCATGTCCAATGTACCCAAGAATGGCAACCACACATGGGCACTCACTTCACCAACTTCAACTTTAGGCTACAACAACAACAAGCCGATCTCACGACATACTTCCATACTCAAGGGTTCGACCCTTATCACGGAGGTCAGTGAAGAACAAGCTTGGGGGAGGACCCCCGCTTGAGGTAATTTGTATCACACCCCTTGCATATTTATTTTCGATTCACCCACCATTCACCATTGTCGAGTTGTGCGATCGACACTTCCCCCGGTACTACTTAGATCGTAGCCCGCGGAGGTTCTTGATTGGTTGGGGCGCGTGAGATTTGGACAAGATAGTGACACGAGGGATTTACGTGGTTCGGGCCACCTGAGCGTAACACCCTACTCCACGGGTTGTGAGTTGTGTGTATGAAAATATGTTTGGTGCTTGTGAGCGTGTGAACTTGCTTGTTTGTGTATCGTGCGATGCAGCCCTTTTAGAGTCTAAGGACTGACCGTTACATCACTTGCCTGGCCCGACATGTGGCCCTAGCGTAGTTAACTGTCTAATACATGACCACTGAATATTAAGTGTGGCTAATGGCGTGATAATGCGCCTTAATGATAGTGTTACCCCTATTATAAGTCTAGTGATTGTGTGTCATTAATATGGCATTAATGACACGTAATCAGGTCTTGTAACTGTTGCTTTAACTGTCCTTTGAAGGACCGAGCCGTTGGAGATCTCTCTATCTTCCGTTGAAGTCCTAGCTCTGGAGGTTCGATACGTGGCAGCTCCGGAGCTTACCGTCATGGGGAGGCACGTCCGGAGCCACTATACAAGTGGTAGCACTGGAGCTTCCCTCTACTGGGGTTTAGGTCCGTGGACACTGGACACGTGGCAAGACCGGAGCTTCCCTATGACGGGTGTTAGGTCTGTCCTTGTGATACACGTTTCAATGTCGGAGCTACCCAAACGAGGGAGGCGGGTCCAGAACTGTGCAACACGTGTGGCCTTTAGAGGTCTTCAACTTGAACGGGGGGAAATCCTTAGCTTTTCTTGCGGTATCATGGGGTACCTGGTATGCAGGGTACCAATAGTATCCCCCAGGCCCACCTTCGGGACAAAACCCTTTGGGTTAAGTTATTCTACCGGTGGTGGGCCCATCTTCGATTCCCACGCTTCGGCTTCAAAGGTCTTCCGATGTGCTGTTGGGGCGATGCTCCATGGTTAAACCATTGCCACGTGGCTTCTTTTGAATGTGGAAGGTGAGATCATTGCGTGAGGATCTCACACAATTGAAGGTTGTCGGTTCCCGATGCAAAAATCGTATCGGTTCTGTGCACCTTGTCAGACCACCACCCTCGGGCTTCCAACCTCCCATCATGACAACGGTTCGCCTGGGGCAATAGCTTCGGCCTTTCCGCCGAAGTGGACCCGGGTCCATTCGTTGTTGGCAGGGTAGATTTTCAAAAGTGTAACCTCGGTCCCATTGCGGTTTCCATCCAAACGTTGTGGAGGCTTCCTTAAGAAGGAAAGCCCGCGCGGTTTGAGGACTCTTCACGCTATCAATCAAACTCACGCTCAGAGCCTCCCAACCCCCGCATAGCCTTCCAACTTTTGCTCCACTTTGCTGTGATGGAGTTGGGTCTTCCCTGCAGCAAAGTCAAGACCGATGAGGAGATGGCGAGTGTCCAGACCTACATGGGTTGGTCCAGCGACTCCTGCAACAATGACATCTGCTTCGGCAAGCTCCCCTTCAAGAAGGAGTGCACCGGAGATATGGTGTACTTCTTGGCGTATGCCATGGTGGGTCTGATCCCACCTTTCAGAAGCTTCCTCTTGATGTTGCTAGATTTCTATGGCCTCCAGCTTTATCATATCGGCCCCCACTCCCTCTTGCTAGTGGAAACTTTTGTTCACTTCTACGAGATGTGGGTGGGCGTGCCTCTCCACATCGAGCTGTTCCGGGCCTTCATCACGGTCCACACCACCGGCAAGGGGACAGAGCTCATCGGCTTCTACTATTTCATGAAGCGGAAGAATTGCCCCTTCAAGTACTGGAAGTCCTTCCACTCCGGCAAGTGGGATGATTGGAAGAAGTATTGGGTGATGATCACTGTGGAGGAGCATGAGAAGTTGGAGCTACCCAAGGGGCTTCCCAATGTTGACACCGACGTCTGGAATGTAGTTTCAGAGCTGTCGAATGCGTACAAGCCCATCCTAGAAAGGATTGAAGAATGCATAGAGGGAGGAGTGACCCCCCAAATGGTCTTTGGCAATTTCTTGGTGAACATGTGGGCCCTACTGAAGATTGGAGAATGGCCCGCAATGGCATTCAATAGCAAGATGGATCATAACTGAATTGAAGTCGGTTTGAACACCAACTTGGACGATGAAGCTTTGAAGATCCATCTCAAAAAATTTCAAAATGGAGGTATCTCCCGTGACGCCCTGACTTCGCCGGCTACCTTCCTGCCTCTGAACATGGTTCCGGAGGTTAGCAGGGAGATCCGGAGGAAATGCCAGGATGACATGGGCATGGTCAAGAGGTTCCCTATCTCTGGGGTGCGATCCTCGGAGCTTCTGAGAGGGTGATTACCCCTACTGCGAGCAAGAAAGTCGATGACGTCGGCAAGGGCAAGGGTAAAGGCAAGGAGCCATCCAAATCCTCTAGCCGAAAGAGAAAGTTGAGGCATGCTGACGGGAGCCACGTCAGGTCAGCTCTTACTACAACTGCTCCTTCTCCCCAGCGAGGTAGATCTTCAGTGGTCACGCCTCCTCCGGTGCAGGTGTCCTCAAGGGGCACCAGCTCCGGTAGATCAACTCCAGCTTCGGTGCCAGTTGTGGGCTCTCAGTACAAAGGTCCTTCCGAGCTGAGGGAGGTCCCAGCTGAGTCTACGCCAAAGACGGTGACAAGTTCCGGGCAGCAATCCGGAGCTCTGGCCACACCAGCCACCGCGGGCTCTGGCTCTGATCAACCAGTGAAGAAGTTTCGTGCCAGTTGGAGCGGTAACCTTCCAAGGTAGACATTGCGTCCGCACCTTGAGTTGTTGTTTCTATTTTTCGTCATGTATTGAATCTTTTGATTCTTTGTTTGCAGAGCAACAAGGAAGAGATCGGAAGCTACAACAAGGAAGAGTTTCGTGCCAGTTGGAGCTGTATCGAAGTTCCAGCTCCGACCCCTACTCCTCCCCTAGTGGTGACTGAGGTCACGAGAGCTCCAGCGTCGGTTGTCGTGGATCCGGATCTTGAAGAGACACCAGAAGCTCTCGTGGTAGCGCTGTACCATGGGGATGACATTTGTGAAGACGCGCCGGCAACAGTAGCGTCGGTGGCTGAAGCTCTGGCGGTTGAGCCGGAGGCAACCGAAGCTCCAATGCTCGTGCTGGAAGTTGTTGAAGAGCCGACAATCGAGTCGTAGGTGTTCGCAGTCCTGACCTTTGTGATGGAGATAGTCAAAGCTCCGGCCTCCATGCCGGAGTTGGTTGATGTTCCAGCTCTTGAGCCAGAGGTGATGGGGGCTCCGAACGAAACTCCAGTGTCCGCCCCAGAGGTGATAGCTCCGGAGGCGTCCATGTCCGAGCCAGAGCACCCAGAAGAGTATGTGGCTGGACCTCCACCCACTGAGCCAACGGTGGAAATCCCGGCGGGGAGCCTTCGTCATCAGCTCTGGAAGTTGAAGTTCCTTCAGCGGGGCCTTCCTCGGTGACAGTGAAGGATGAGGTACATCTTGAGGGCGGCCCTAGTGCCGCAGGACCACAGGAGACCACGCTTGTGGCGGGGACACGATTTTTGTTCTTGAAGACCCCCTAGAGCCGACGGAGATGTCCTCGACAGGTCCGGATCCTATTCCTTTGGCGTTGTCAATTGACAATGCCTGTTTGAGCCTCCAACAGGTCCAGCTCGCCTTCGAGCACGACAGCAAGGTCCTTGAAGAAGAGCGCCACACCTTGAGGCGTTGGCGCAACAAGCTTCACTTTGAGACCAAGCTTTCACAGACGAGGCTTGCTGACCAGAAGGAGTGGGTCGAGAAGGAGAAGGCCAGGATGGAATATTGGGGCAAGTTTCTAGATGAAAATGAGGCCTCCATCAGGGCCCTCAATGCTAATTCTCGGGAGATTCTAGAGCATGCCAAGAAAAACAATGATGCTGTTGACGAACATCACGTTAACCTCAATGCATTAAATGATATTCTCCTGAATCACCAAGTGAACCTCGATGCAAGGGAAGAGAAACACCTGGAACAGCAGGAGGATATTTTGAAGAGAGAGGAGGAGCTCACCCAGAAACTATCTCTAGGAGAGCAAAACTTGGCTGACCGCACGAAAAAGCATGATCTACGGTGCAAGGAGGAGGATGAGAAGTACTAGAACATGAGGCAGGAGCTCTCAAAAAGAGAAGCTGATGTTGCCACCAGAGAAGGGAAAGTAAGGTGCTGGGACAAGGACCTGGCCGAATGGCGGAACCGCATCCACCTCCGGGAGACAGAGCTCGTCGACCGCAAAAAGCAAGTTGCTAAAAATATTCGGCAACATGCCAAAGTGGTCGAGCGCCTCGCTCGAGAAGGTTTAGAGCTTGCAGCCCCCAGGAAATCACTGGAGGAGCTGCAGAATTTGAGGGAAACTGAGTCCCAGCAGGTGTGGGACTTCTTGGGGCGAACCAATGATGCTTTGATGCCACTGGGCTTCAGTCCAGTACGTCCGGACAATCTAGAGCTGGAGCTAGACCAAGCACTGGTGGAACTTAGCTCAGCGGCAACAAACTCAAAGCGATGGGTGACATCATCATGGACCAGCTGGAGACAGGGGGAAATCTCTGGCCAAAAATGTCGTAGAGTATGTGTTGATGTGTTACAAGAGCCGAGACCTCCAATTTTCTCTGGATCTAGTGCTCGAAGGACCCGTTGCAGAAGAGGATGACGCCGCCAAGTCTAGCGTTCAAGAGGTTGCGCAGAAAGTTGCCTCATACTTCCGTAGAACCTAAGACTTTTCTCTTTTTCTTCCGCTTGTAACTCTCCAATTTTGTAATCGCCTATCCTCGAATTAATGAAATCAAATCTTTCTAAAATAAATTCCATTTTGTCCTTGTTTTCAATACATTGTCGTTTATCTTGTTTGCCCCCTTGTGGACGTACAAAATTCGATTGCGAACATGTACCAAAAGGATTTGACGATGTGTTGATGACTTGGACGCTTCGGACTTGTAGCTTTTAGGTCCGAAGTTTATTTCTGACTTCTCGAGGGAGCTTTGCTACGTCGATGGCAGGCCCCGCGGGGTTGTTGGAGCTTGGTAGGTGTGACAGCACCCACTGTTAGCACCTGAAACGTCAACGATGGGCCCTCTGGGGTTGTCGGAGCTTGATAGGTTCGACGACACCCACTGTCAACGCGTGTAACGTCGACGGCGGGCCCCCTGGGGTTGTCGGAGCTTAATAGGCTTGACCACACCCACTGTCAATGCGTGAAACGTCGACAGCAGGGCCCCTGGGTTGTCGGAGCTTGGTAGCTCCGACGGCACCCATTGTCAACACGTAAAACATCGATAGCGGGCCCCCTGGAGTTGTCAGAGTTTCCCGGCTTCGATGTATTCACCATCAATGGTAGAATAGGTCAACGGCGAACCCCCTCGGGTGGTTCTACCATCTTCACATCAATTTCCATTATGCTCCACATCGACGGTGGGCCCCAATGGGAGTTGTTGGAGCTTGTTAGCTTCGATGACGCCCACTTTCGACATTTAAAACGTCAAAGGCGGGCCCCCTTGGGGGATGTCAGAGCTTGGTAGCTCCAGTATCATCCACCATGTCATGAGTTTTCATTTTTCTTGTGCATCAAAGACAAGTAAAACCGTATAATTCATCCTCTCGTCTATAACTCTTTTGCGACTTACTATTCTTATTTGAATTTTAAATCCGAAGAAACTTGATATGATAACAAGAACATTGATGTAATCTTTCCAGATTTGAATGCTTTTAGGACCGGCCCTACTGAGGCCTGCCGGAATGTAGGTAGAGTGGCGTACATAGGGTGCAGGAACAGGCTAAGTCGATAGCACACTCAGGACCTATGTTGGCTTGGCGTTCAGGCGAGTAGACCATGCAGCAATGCTAAGATCCGATGGGACCAACAATATAACTTTTACATATGAATAACTTGGACTTAAACTCAAAAATAATTGCACAACATTGTTATAGACAAGGAGGAGAAGGATAAATAAAAGAAAATGAGCCTACACAAAATTACTGCACGTGGAGTCTGCTTTCACATAGCAATGTCTTTCATTATAGGTTGATTTATAGGGGGGACAAGGACACACTTAGGGTACGAAACCAGGCTAAGTGTGCTATACATCTTGTAACCCAGGGAAGGTAGCTACACTTTTTAGTGCTCTGACTATGTCATATGCTGCTTGAACTTCCCGGACCCTCCCGAAGGGGTCTGGATGTTCTCCCGAAGGACCTACCGGACTTTGTGTATAGACTTTATAATTTACATTGCATGTTATTATAGACTCACCTCCGTGATGCTAAGCATAAAACTCACAAAGGTACTCGATGTTCTAAGTATTAGGAAGCAGGGTCCCATCCTCAGTTGCCAAGCGAATGCATCTGGGACGGGATACTTTGATCACTCGGAAGGGTCCTTCCCAGGTGGGGGAAAGCTTACTCATCCCTTCTCGAGTCAGTATTTTCCGCAGCACCAGATCGCCTTCCTCGAGCTGTCAGTTACGCACATGCCTTTGATGATAGTGCCGGAGCGCCTGGCAATAATGTGCATTCTGAACAACTGCTTGTCATCTTCCCTCGTTGACGAGGTTAAGGTCTTCACGTCGGAGCTGATTTTGTGTGGCTTCATCAAAGGTCTGGACCCGGAGTGACCCCATGGCGATCTCCGGAGGAAGTACTTCTTCAGCTCCGTACACCAGGGAGAAGGGTGTCTCTCCAGTAGACCAATTATGTGTAGTCCTTCTTGCCCACAGTGCGGACGGAAGCTCCACGATCCAGTTGGCTCCATGTTTTTTCAGGCGCTCATAAGTGCGCGTCTTGAGTCCTTTTAATATTTCTACATTTGCTCTCTCAGCTTGGCTATTACTTGCCGGGTGAGCTACTGATGCATAGCCGATTTGAATGTTGAGGTCTTTGCAATACTCTTCAAATGCTACGCTTGTAAATTGGGTTCCGTTGTCAGTGATGACTCTACTTGGAACTCCAAATCTGCAGACTATTGACTTCAAGAACTTGATTGGTGATTGCTTATTGATAATCACAACTGAAGTAGCTTCTGGCCACTTGGTGAAGTTATCGATGGCGACATACAGGAACTTGTAACCTCTGATGGCTTTTGGGAAAGGTCCCAAGATGTCCATGCCCCACACAGTGAATGGCCATGTAGGAGGAATCATTTGCAGTGACTGAGCTGATGTGTGAATTTGTTTTGCGAGGAACTGGCACACTTCACACTTTTTCACCAACTCTACTGCATCCTGGAGTGTTGTAGGCTAGTAGAGGCCATGACAAAAGGCTTTTCCCACCAGCATGCGGAAAGATGTGTGGTTCCCACACTCGCCTCCATGGATCTCCATGAGGAGCTCGCGGCCTTCTTCCCTTGCAATGCACCGCATTAGGACGCCGTTGGCACCGCGCCAGTAGAGATCCCCTTCTACCAGTGTGTATCTTTTACCAAATCTGACGATCTTGTCAGCAGATTCTTTGTCTTCAGGAAGTTGGTTGTCTTTCAAGTAGCTCTGGATCTCCGAGATCCATGCATTGGAGCTAACTTGAGCTTTTGAGTATTGCGTGTTGGGTTGCTCGGATCTTCCTGCAGCACATACGACCCTTGGTGGATGTTATGGTAACAGGGCCATCGGGACCGCCAGCTTTGAGGTGCTGGTCTCGCCCCTTCACTCAGTTCGGCAGGCTGAGCGGTTGGTCTTGACAATCTCCGGACAAAGGCTCCGCCGGGAGCCAGAGCTCCGGTTGAAGCCTTCGTCGAGAGTTCATCAACTTCTATGTTGTTGAGGCGCTGGACATGGCAGAGGTCCAGAACATGAAAGTCCTTCTGGAGCTTTTGGAATTCAAGGTGGTAAACAGCGAGTTGAGGGTTGTTGCAGCTGTATTCGCCTTTGACTTGCTTGATGGTGAGCTGCGAGTCACCCTTCACCAACATCTGCTTGACTCCATAAGATACGCCACCTTGAGCCCATAGATGAGAGCTTCATATTCTGCCATGTTATTGGTCACCTTGAAATCTAGGTGCACCATGTATTTGACCTTCTCCCCGGTTGGGGCCAGGAGAAGTATTCCTGCTCCGGCCCCCTGTTTCTGGATGGAGCCATCGAAGTAGATAGTCCAATGAGGCTCAGTGAAGACCAGGACCTTGGGTTCCAGCTTCTGCTCACTGGACCCCAAGGATTCGATGGAGAAGGAGTCCACCCCGCCACAAAATCAGCCAAGAATTGACTCTTTATAGCTTGTCGCGGCAAGAATTCAAGATCGAATTATACCAGCTCTGATGCCCACTTGGCAATGTTTCCAGTAGAATTAGGATTATGAAGAATAGCACGCAGCGGATAAGAAGTTATCACTGATATCTTGTGGGCCTGGAAGTAATGACGAAGTTTCCTTGAGGCAATAAGAAATGTGTAATGCAACTTATGCACCTCAATGTGTCGAGTCTTGGCATCATGGAGTACTTCACTGATAATGTACACTGGCCGCTGGACAGTCCGGACCCTCTTGGAGGGGTCTGAAGCTTCTTCTCCATCGATCTGGGCCCTCCCGGAGGGGTCTGGACCTTCTTGTTGACTTTCCCGGAGCCTCCTGGAAGGGTCCAGAACTTCTTCTTATTCAATCCAAACCCTCCCGGAGGGGTCTAGATCTTCCTAATCAGCCGTTTGAACTCCCTCATATGAGAGAGGTTGATCTTTTAGTATTTCGCCTTGAAGATCCGTGCTTGGGGGCTGGGATCCTGACTCGCCTTCAGGTAGCTCTGGACACTCCCAGGAGGGTCTGGGCTTCTGAACTGGAAGTGGCTCCGGTCTTTCCGTGACCAGAACCACACTGACAACCTCCATAGTTGTAGAAATTTAAAGCAGTAGAGGCTCACCAGGTGTAACACCCTCATTTTCATATATGATGCATTGCATACATTCTAATATATGTTTAACATTGAACAACATAAAAAGTAACAAGTTTAAAATGAATTAGAAACAAAACCGCACTTAAGAGTTCTGGGAAGTGCGGACTAGTCTGATTTCTCTCTGACCTCGCTCGAACTTGTCCGTTTTGCTACGGACATGTCTATTTTTGTCTCTGGATACTTTTGGACTTGTCTGGTCCTATGCGGTCTAGTCCGGTGTTCCAATTCCTTGAAAATTTTGCTAAGTCCCTGGACTTGTCCGGACTAGTCCGATGTTCCAGCGGACTTGTCCGTTTTTCCCTCTGACTAAAGTCAGACTTGTCCGATTTTTGGCAAGACTTGTCTGTTTTCCCTCTCTGGAAAAGTTTGGACTTGTCCGGTGTCTAGTGCGTACTTGTTCGATTTCTCTCTATCCAACATTGGACTAGTCCGGTCCTTTTCGGACTTGTCCGATAAATCGCGACTCCGAATTGATATTTTGTTTCATGACTTGTTTCTTGGGTTTTACTTTAAGTGGGCCTATCATGCCTAAGTCTTTTAGAGCCCATGTGGGACTCTAAACCGGCCTCTACTCACCCCAAAACTCGAAATCCATCTAACCCTAACCTCCACCTCTATATAAACAACCCCACCCCTTGGCTTGACATCTTTTTGCCACTTTTCCACCACCCCCAAACCCTATGTGACACCCGGTTCCGAAAATGAACCAAGTAAACGCATATGGGTGCCCAGGACGTTCAACACACATACACGAGTGCAATCACAAAAGAGTATACAAAAAATTACCACAGAACAAGATTAATTAACAATATTTTATTGCACAAACCATATTATCCTCGAATACAAACTCTATTGAATATTGATGACAAGTTCAACTACTGCAGCGGGAATAAACTTGAAAGTGCATCTAGGACTCCCTTGTGGGTTTTGGATGATTTATGACAAGCAATTGGGATCCTAACCTCTTTGTTGAGATGAGCGCAGGTTTTTAATAGAAAAATGAGCAAAGTGACAAAAAGAAGGAAGAATGAGGAGTAAAGTGGAAATGAGCTCAAGGAAGAAGAATAGTATATCATTTTGTATGGAGTGTATTAAGAAAACACATCCCAAGAGCTCAATCACAATTAAACACACACATTGCACAAAGTTAAACGGGATTGGACTAGTCCGACTGACACAGGACTAGTCTGATATCCTCTCTGCACAAAATCAGACAAGTCCGATATCCACCGGACTAGTCCGATATCTCTCTGACTAGAATCGTACTAGTCCTCCCCAGTGCGGACTAGTCCTCAAAATACTTCACAAGTCACACAAAATCGGACAAGTCCGATCACAACCGGACTAGTCCGATATTCTCTCTGGTCCATATCGGACAAGTCCGATATTTGCACGTACTAGTCCGAAAAACCCTCTGAACTGGACAAGTCCTCCAAGTGCGGACTTGTCATCCAATACACTTAGGGTTTCACATGTTCGGACAAGTCCGATGACTATCGGACTAGTCCGAAGATTTCCAGTAGACAAGTCCATTCCTAGCCGGACTAGTTTGATATTTCGAGACACTTAGGGTTTGCTATACACAGCACACCGGACTAGTCCGGTGATCACCACGGACTAGTCCGATCTTTCTGAACCCTAACGGTCACTTTTAGAAACCCATATAAATAGAGTTGCACGGCCATATTTCATATTCTCTCGAACCCTAGCGCCGTCACACCTCCCAAGAGCCTCAAAAACCACACCTCTCCACGAAATTAAGTGCAACAAAGATCATTCCTTTGAGGATTCACCTTAGTTCATTGGAGAGACACATTCAACACAACATTGAGCTATATGTTTGATTCTCTAACACACTCCTACGATTTAATTGTAATCTTTTGGGTGTGTTCTTGGTGGTATTTCGTGTTGTAATCCTAGGGAGCTCTCAACGTGTGAGAAGGCCCCTTGAATTTTGTTATTCACCCCTTTGAGATAAGTGGAAGAGGATTGGCCTTCGTGGCGATCCGACGAGGGTAGGGTTGGAGAAGACCCGATCCTTTTGTGGACTCCTCAACGTGGATGAAGGTTGCCTCTGTGGGAACCGAACCACGGGATAAATCCTTGTGTCTTGTTTTTGTGTTCATCATTCTTATTCTTTAGTATAATCTAGGGCTTCAATCATAATTGCTTACTTCACGTTGAATCATCAAAATAAGACTGAATTGTGATATAACTTGATATACAACTTTGAAATCCTTCATTTGATTGTATATTTCTGCTGCATACATTGAAGAATCACTTTAATCGATCAAACTTAACCAACCTAGTCCGTACACACCAGACTAGTCGCACTTTACCGGACTAGTCTGATATCTCTGGTTTTGAACTGGTTGTTAAGTGTTGCAGGTTCTGACAATTTTCAAAAAGGCCTATTCACCCCCCCCCCCACCCCGCACTAGGCAACATTCAATTGGTATCAGAGCCAGTTCTTCAAGAAAGAGACTAATTGCTCCATGGAGACCATGTCGGACATGAAGGACACCCACAAGAGCAACAACCAAGAGAAGGTTGATGATGAAAAGAACCTCAAGGTGAAGAAGCCCCTCGAAGCCATTCAAGACTTCGACGACGATGATGAGGAGACTGAATGTAGGCCTAGAGGGGGGGTGAATAGGCCTTTTTGAATTTTCTCGGTTCCTGTAACACTCAACAACAAAGTCAATACCAGAGATATCGGACTAGTCCGGTAAAGTGCGGACTAGTGTGGTTTTCACGGGCTAAGTTGATCAAGTTCGGTCAATTTGATTGATTCGTTAATGTTTGTAGCGGAAATATAAACTTGAATGACAGTTTAATAGTTGTATGTCAAATTTTATTACAATTAAGGCTCTTGTTCAACAATTTAACTCAAATTGAACAAAGTGAATCAAACCCTAGATTAAGTTGATCAATTAAGATGAAGAACGCAAAAGGACAAGCCACACGATTTATCCCGTGGTTCGGCTACCACGAAGGCAACCTACGTCCACGTTGAGGAGCCCACAAAAGGACCGGGTCTTCTCCAACCCTTCCCTCGTCGGATCGCCACGAAGGCCAACCCTCTTCCACTAATCACAAAGGGTAAATAACCAAGTTGAAGGAGCATTCTCACACGTTGAGAGCTCCCTTGATTACAACTTACAAAGCCACCAATAACACACTCGAAAATTACAAATTGAAACGCAAGAGTGTGTTAGAGAATCAAACCAAGAGCTCAATGATGTGTGCCAAGTGTCTCTCCAATGATCTATAAGTGATCTTCAATAGATTGATCGATTTTGCACTTAATTTCGTGGAGAGAGGTGGTTTTTGAGTCTCTTGGGAGGTGTGACGGCGCTAGGGTTCGAGAGAGTGTAAAAGTGGGCCGTGCACCTCTATTTATATGGGGTTTCTAAAAGTGACCATTAGGGTTCAGAAAGATCGGACTAGTCCGTGGTGGTCACCAGACTAGTCCGCTGTGCTGTGTGTGTAGCAAACCCTAAGTGTCCAGGAATATCGGACTAGTCCGGTTGAAAACGGACTTGTTCGATTTCACTACTGGAAATCTTCGGACTAGTCCGATTGCCATCGGACTTGTCCGGACATATGAAACCCTAAGTGTTTAGGATGACAAGTCCGCACTTGGAGGACTTGTCCGATTTAGATCAGTGTGTATATCGGACTAGTCCGTGTAGACACCGGACTTGTCCGAAGTGGATCAGAAAGAATATCGGACTAGTCCGGATCACAACGGACTTGTCCGATTTTGTGTGACTTGTGCATTGTATTGAGGACTAGTCCGCATTGGGGAGGACTAGTCCGAAGTGGATCAGAAAGATATCGGACTAGTCCGGTGGAGACCGGACTTGTCCGATCTAGTGCAGAAGGTGATATCGGACTAGTCTGGCTGATATCGGACTAGTCCGGTCCTGTATAACTTTGTGCATTGTGTGTGTGTGTGCTTGAAAGTGATTGAGCTCTTGGGTGTGTTTCCTTAACACACTCCATACATAATAATCTACTATTTTCTTCTCCTTGAGCTCAAATTCACTTTGCTTCTCATTTCCCTTCTTTTTGGCATTTTGCTCATTTTTCATTATTTGCCTGCATTCATCTCAACAAATGGATTAGGATCCCAATTGCTTGTCATAAATCATCCAAAACCCACAAGGGAGTCCTAGATGCACTTTCAATCTCCCCCTTTTTGGTGATTGATGACAACCAATTGAGATTTCACAAAATAAGGCAAAAATGAGATTTTCATAAAGTATGCACATATGACTCAAAAATACATCAAGCAACAAGAGAAGTATCCATATGTGCATTCTTTATGGTGGGATGCATACTAAGTGCATGAATACATTGAGAATGACAGAATTTACATTAATCAATCAATACCAATTGCATATGACATTCCAGGATCAAAAATGCAGTTTTCATCACATACTCGCAAATAAATTGAGCAATTCATCACAAGACCAAACTTAATATGAAAACAGTGTTAACCTATTACAATCACAAATAAAAGTACAGAGAAGGCTCTCTCCTCGCATCCTATTACTGCTAAAGCTAAGACTTGACTCCTCAATCTCTCCCCCTTTGGCATCAAGACACCAAAAAGAGAGAGAGGAAGGTCCTAGGTTCTTCACTCTTTGCTGTCTGTCCTCTCGTCATCTTCTTCGTCTTCTTCGCTCTCCACTTGACGAGGAGGAGAGGGAGGAGGAGGAGCGGAGCTGCTCGAGCGCAAGAGAGAGGAAGCCTAGAGCGAATGTGAGGGTGAGGAGATTAGGGTTTGGTGGCGGCTAGGGTTATGGACACGAAAAATCGGACAAGTCCGGACATGACCGGACTAGTCCAAAGTCATCTAGAGACCTATATCGGACTAGTCCGTGGTCTATCGGACTAGTCCGGCCTAACCGGCACTCTGCGGACTAGTCTGCATGGGCGGACTAGTCCGGGTAACCACGGACTAGTCCGTGTTCACCAGGAAAGAATTGCATAGCCCATTCATATATATTTGAAGGTTCAATAATAGAGAATAGAGAGGCAAAACAATTCAAGTAATCTAGATGAATTTGACCAGTAAGCATACAACAATCATACAATGATCAAAATTCATCAAGATATAATAATTGACATAGTTTTTCGAGAGAAAAATGGAGAGGGATGATTTTCACAATTCAATCAACATTTTTGAAGCAATCATACAGGTATGCAACTTTTCAAGCCACACTCCGAGAATCAAGAATATTTAGCTCATTTCGGAGTTCGCAAAAACGCTTTTCATCAAGTGGCTTGGTGAATATGTCGGCCAATTGTTTCTGGGTGTTGACATGTGAGATGGTTATGTCTCCTTTCATGGAATGGTCTCTCAAGAAATGATGTCTTATGTCTATGTGTTTAGTCCTAGAGTGCTCAATTGGATTGTGGGCTATTTTAATGGCACTCTCATTATCACAAAGGAGAGGAATACGGTTCATATTGTAACCGTAATCCCTTAGAGTTTGTTGCATCCAAAGGAGATGTGCACAACAACTCCCGGCTGCAACATACTCTGCTTCGGCTGTGGATGATGCAATGGAATTTTGTTTCTCAGATGACCAAGAAACCAAAGATCTTCCTAGGAATTGGCATGTGCCAGAGGTGCTTTTTCTATCAACATTGCACCCGGCATAATCTGCATCGGAGTAACCAATGAGATTGAATTTGGAGCCTTTTGGGTACCAAAGACCAAGGTTGGGTGTATGAACTAAATATCTCAAGATTCTTTTTACGGCTGTCAAGTGACATTCCTTAGGGTTGGCTTGAAATCTTGCACACAAACATACACTCAACATAATATCTGGTCTAGATGCACATAAGTAGAGTAAAGATCCAATCATGGAGCGATATACCTTTTGGTCGAAGCTCGGTCCATCTTCATTGAGATCCAAGTGGCCATTCGTAGCCATGGGAGTCTTTTTGGGCTTTGCCTTGTCCATGCCAAACTTCTTGAGTATGTCCTGCGTGTACTTGGTTTGGCTTATGAATGTTCCTTCCCTTTGTTGCCGCACTTGGAATCCCAAGAAGTACTTCAATTCTCCCATCATTGACATTTCAAACCTGTCTGTCATAATTCTACTAAATTCTTCACAGAAAGATTGGTTAGTTGACCCAAAAATTATATCATCAACATAGATTTGACAAATAAAAAGATCATTATCTAGATTCTTTGTGAATAATGTATAATCTACTTTGCCAATTTGAAAACCATTATCAATTAAGAAATCTCTAAGACACTCATACCAAGCTCTAGGAGCTTGTTTGAGGCCATAGAGAGTCTTACGCAGTTTATATAGGTGGTCGGGGAACTCTTCGTCTTCAAACCCGGGTGGTTGCTCCACGTACACCTCTTCCTTGATCGGTCCGTTGAGGAAGCTGCTTTTCATGTCCATTTGATACAGCTTGAAATCATGGTGAGTAGCATATGCAAGTAATATTCTAATTGATTCAAGCCTAGCTACTGGAGCAAAAGTCTCATCGAAATCCAAACCTTCGACTTGTGAGTAACCTTTGGCCACAAGTCGTGCCTTGTTTCTTGTCACCACTCCGTGTTCGTCTTGCTTGTTGCGGAAGACCCACTTGGTGCCCACTATATTTGCATTGGGTCTTGCCACAAGTTCCCAAACCTCGTTTCTCTTGAAGTTGTTCAACTCTTCTTGCATTGCCACCGCCCAGTCCGGATCCTTCAATGCATCCTCAGTCCTGCGTGGTTCCAAAAAGGAGACAAACGAGTAATGCTCACAAAAATTAGCTATACGAGATCTAGTGGTTACTCCCTTTTGGATGTCACCGATGATGTTGTCAATTGGGTGATCCCTTTGAATGCATTGGTGTACTCTTGGGTGTGGCACTTGGAGAGTTGTGTGTTGGTGATCATTTTCTTTTCCCCCTGAGTGGTCGCCCTCGTTGATTTGTTGATCATCTTCATGTTCTTGTGATTGATCTTGTATCGAAGCTCCCCCTTGATAGTTGATCTCCTCTTGTGGTTCACTTTCCTCTTGTATTTGTGATGATGACTCTTGTGGTCGAACTTTGCCTAGAGCCATTCTCTTCAATGCTTGATAAGGAGCTTCTTCTCTACCTAATTCACATTGATCAACTTGCTCCTTTTCGGAGCCATTAGTTTCATCGAACACTACGTCACGTGCCACTTCAACAAGTCTGGAGGCCTTGTTGAAAACACGATAGGCGTAAGTGTCCGAATCATAACCAAGCAAGAAACCTTCATCGGACTTCGAAATGAACTTTGAAGTCCTGGGCTTCTTGTTCAAGATATAACATGGAGAGCCGAAAACTCGAAAATATGAAATGTTTGGTTTGTTACCGGTGAGTAGCTCATAAGGTGTCTTCTTGAGTAGTCGATGAAGGTAGAGTCGATTTGCGGCGTGGCAAGCGGTGTTAATTGCTTCTGCCCAAAATCGATCCGAAGTCTTGTATTCATCGAGCATTGTTTTTGCCATCTCTATGAGCGTTCGATTCTTCCTTTCGGCAACTCCGTTTTGTTGTGGAGAGTACGGTGCTGAAAATTCGTGCTTGATTCCCTCCTCATCAAGGTACTCATCCACTTGTATGTTCTTGAACTCCGTGCTGTTGTCGCTCCGAATACTCTTGATCGATAGTGAGAACTCATTTTGCGCTCGCTTGAAGAATTTCTTGAGTGTCCCTTGTGTTTCTGACTTGTCATGCAAAAAGAACACCCAAGTAAAGCGGGAAAAATCATCAATAATGACTAAACCGTATTTATTACCGCCGATGCTTATGTAAGCAATTGGACCAAACAAGTCCATATGAAGTAGTTCGAGCGATCTTGTCGTAGTCATGATGTTCTTTGAGGGATGATGTGCTCCAACTTGCTTCCCGGCTTGGCACGCGCTACAAGGCCTGTCTTTCTCAAAAACAACATCTTTCAAACCTCGGATGTGATCGCCCTTGAGGAGTTTTTGAAGATTCCTCAAACCAACATGTGCTAGCCGTCTATGCCACAGCCAACCCATGTTGGTTTTTGCAATCAAGCATGTGTCGAGTTTGGCTTTATCCTTGTTGAAGTCAACAAGGTAAAGCTTTCCCTTCAACATACCCTTGAATGCAACGGAACCATCACTCCTCCTTGAGACGGTCACACCCTCGTTAGTGAACAAGCAATTATAACCTTTGTCGCATAATTGAGATATGGACAGCAGGTTATAATCTAAAGATTCAACATGTAAAACATGAGAAAGAGTGTGTTCAGAAGATATTGCTATTTTACCGTTACCGAGGACCCTTCCTTGACTATTATCTCCGAAGTAGATGCCTTCGTTTGGGTCCTCGTTTTCTTCATATTCCACGAACATCCTCCTTTCTCCGGTCATGTGGTTGGTGCATCCACTGCCTAGCACCCATTTGGATCCACCGAAGGAATAGGCCTGCAGAAACAAATTATGCCTTGGTTTTAGGTACCCAAGCTTGCTTGGGTCCTTGGGGTTAGTTACAATACATTTGGGCACCCACAAATGGGATTTTGTGTTCCCATGGCGTGGCCCAGCATAATAAGCATAAACTTTACCAAGATTGTTTCTCATTAATACATAAGAGGCATCAAAGGTTTTGAACAAAAGTTGTTGTTGTTTATGGATCGGACTAGTCTGGGTGACCGGACTTGTCCGGATGACCGGACTTGTCCGGACCACAACCGGACTAGTCCGATGTTCATGAGAGTTCGGGTTCTTAATTTTCGAGTTACCAGGTTGTGAGGGTCCTCCCTTCACAAAGGTAATCCTTCCCTTGTTATTCTTGTGACTTCCAGCATTTTGCTTTCCATCATAAGTGTAACCAATGCCATACTTGACATTTGGAGGTCTTTGGACCAAGTATGCACTACGTGCATAGTTGATCCTCTCCTTGTCAAATATTCCACATTGGGTAGGATTTTTATCCTTTGTGGAGGTAGACTTTTCCTTCAAACTGGTGTTGATTTTACCACATTTGCACATATGAACAAGATTAGTTGAAGTGGGTTGAGAAGGTAGACTTGAAGAGGAGGAAGATTCACTTAGCTTGAGTGACTCAACTTGCACTTCAAGGATCTTGTTAACCTTGATCAGGTCATCAAGTTGATCCTTGATTGCAACGTTTGAGTTGGTTAACTCCAAGCAAGTTTTCTTGCTTGAAGCTAGCTCAAGCTCTAGTGAGCTGTTTTTCTCCTTTTCAAGAACTAGAAGATTGTCAAGTTCGACATACTTCTCCTTTTGGGAGATAATCATGTCCTCTTGATGATCAATTAGCCGTTCCTTCTCAACAAGTTGGTGAAGTAAAAATTTCATTTTAGCAGCAGTTTTTCTATTGAATTCAATTAACATATCTTCATCATCACTATCTAGTTCATCATTGCTTGAGTAGGAATGCATGGAAGGAGTTTTGATGTTTACCTTGCGTTTACCTTCCTTTGCCATGAGGCAAGTGCCATTTCCCTTCTTTGTACCGAGCGTGGGGAAGAGTGTGGGTTTCCTGGACGTGCTTTCAATGGCTATGCTAGCCATCTCTTCTTCATCGGATGATGAGGACTCATCGTTTGAGTCTCACTCCTTTCCAATGTGTGCTTGTTCAGCTTGTTTCTTCTTCTTGAAGAATTTCTTCGGTTGAGGCTTGGCTTCTTTATTCTTCTTCTTGTTGTCCTCATACGGGCAATCGACTATAAAGTGGTTATACTCACCACAATTATAGCACGCCCGCCTCATCTTCGGCTTTGTCCTCTCCTTGTACTTGCCTTCACTTGATTTTGTTCCTTGTCTTTTCTTCATTATTCTTTTGAACTTTTTCATGAACAAAATCATATCCTCTTCGTCCAGCTCACTGCTTTCATCATCGCTGTCCTCCTCAAGTTGTGCTTCTCTTGCTTCTTTGGATAGAGGCTTGAGTGTGGACTTTAAGGCAACTCCCTTCTTCTTGGCCGATGTGAGGTCTGCTATTTCTTTGACGTGCTTGGCTTGTTTCTCCATCATTTCAAAGTTGATGATTTTGCCAAGCAATTCATCTGGAGTCATCCTCTTGTACCCGGGACTTTCTCTGATCATAGAGCATAGTGTGACATTGCGAGGCATAAAGGCTCTAAGGATGAGCTTTACAACCTCGTGGTCATTCCACTTCTTGCTCCCATATGATCGAACCTTGTTTACAAGTGTCTTCAATCGGTTGTACATGTCCTGGGGAGACTCGTCTTCCTCAATTGCGAACCTTCCAAGTTCGCCTTCGATCATTTCAATTTTCGCCTCCCGCACATGCCGGTCACCTTCATGGGCTGTTTGTAGTGTGTCCCATATTTCCTTAGCAATCTCCAGTCCGTCCACCTTTGTGAATTCATCTCGACTTAGAGAGGAGGTGATTACGGTTGAGGCTTGAGTGTTTTTGTGGATGGCTTGCTCTTGACTTGGGTGAGCTCTTCGTCGTCATCTGGGATGTCTATTCCTGTGCACACAATATGCCATAAACTTGGGTTAAGGGAAATCAAGTGCATCTTCATATTTTGCCTCCACATGGAGTAATCACTCCCATCGAAGTGTGGGGCTTTTCCAAGAGGAATAGATAGGTAATGGCTGTTGTTTGAATTTAAACGATCATAGTTAAAAGGATATCGGGAGTAGTCGGTGTGACTACTCCCCTTCTTCTTTTCTTAAACTTTAGCTTTCCCTTTGGAAAGTGCTTTCTTTCTGAGGAGTGCTTTCAGCTCCAGCGTCTCCTCGTCATCATCATCGAAGTCTTGAATTTCTTCGAGATACTTTTCCAGCTTTTGGTTCTTGTCGTTGTTCACTTCTTCCTGGTTGTTGATTTTCTGAACTTCCTTCATGTCCGACATGATCTCGTCGAGTGGTTGCACTCTTTCTTGAAGAACTTGCTCTAATACCAATTGAATGTAGGCCTAGAGGGGGGGTGAATAGGCCTTTTTGAATTTTCTTGGTTCCTGTAACACTCAACAACAAAGTCAATACCAGAGATATCAGACTAGTCCGGTAAAGTGCGGACTAGTCCGGTTTTCATGGGCTAAGTTGATCAAGTTCAGTCAATTTGATTGATTCGTTAATGTTTGCAGCGGAAATATAAACTTGAATGACAGTTTAATAGTTGTATGTCAAATTTTATTACAATTAAGGCTCTTGTTCAACAATTTAACTCAAATTGAACAAAGTGAATCAAACCCTAGATTAAGTTGATCAATTAAGATGAAGAACGCAAAAGGACAAGACACACGATTTATCCCGTGGTTCGGCTACCACGAAGGCAACCTACGTCCACGTTGAGGAGCCCACAAAAGGACCGGGTCTTCTCCAACCCTTCCCTTGTCGGATCACCACGAAGGCCAACCCTCTTCCACTAATCACAAAGGGTAAATAACCAAGTTGAAGGGGCGTTCTCACACGTTGAGAGCTCCCTTGATTACAACTTACAAAGCCACCAATAACACACTTGAAAATTACAAATTGAAACGCAAGAGTGTGTTTGAGAATCAAACCAAGAGCTCAATGATGTGTGCCAAGTGTCTCTCCAATGATCTAGAAGTGATCTTCAATAGATTGATCGATTTTGCACTTAATTTCGTGGAGAGAGGTGGTTTTTGAGTCCCTTGGGAGGTGTGACGGCGCTAGGGTTCGAGAGAGTGTAAAAGTGGGCCGTGCACCTCTATTTATATGGGGTTTCTAAAAGTGACCGTTAGGGTTCAGAAAGATCGGACTAGTCCGTGGTGGTCACCGGACTAGTCCGGTGTGCTGTGTGTGTAGCAAACCCTAAGTGTCCAGGAATATCGGACTAGTCCGGTTGAAAACGGACTTGTCCGATTTCACTACTGGAAATCTTCGGACTAGTCCGATTGCCATCGGACTTGTCCGGACATATGAAACCCTAGGTGTTTAGGATGACAAGTCCGCACTTGGAGGACTTGTCCGATTTAGATCAGTGTGTATATCGGACTAGTCCGTGTAGACACCGGACTTGTCCGAAGTGGATCAGAAAGAATATCAGACTAGTCCGGATCACAACGTACTTGTCCGATTTTGTGTGACTTGTGCATTGTGTTGAGGACTAGTCCGCATTGGGGAGGACTAGTCCGAAGTGGATCAGAAAGATATCGGACTAGTCCAGTGGAGACCGGACTTGTCCGATCTAGTGCAGAAGGTGATATCGGACTAGTCCGGCTGATATCGGACTAGTCCGGTCCTGTCTAACTTTGTGCATTGTGTGTGTGTGCTTGAAAGTGATTGAGCTCTTGGGTGTGTTTCCTTAACACACTCCATACATAATAATCTACTATTTTCTTCTCCTTGAGCTCAAATTCACTTTGCTTCTCATTTCCGTTCTTTTTGGCATTTTGCTCATTTTTTATTATTTGCCTGCATTCATCTCAACAAAAGGATTAGGATCCGAATTGCTTGTCATAAATCATTCAAAACCCACAAGGGAGTCCTAGATGCACTTTCAGAGACGCTGGAGCTAAAGGCACTCCTAAGAAAGAAGACACTTTCCAAAGGGAAAGTAAAAGTTGAAGAAAAGAAGAAGGGGAGTAGTCACACCGACTACTCCCGATATCCTTTTAACTATGATCGTCTCAATTCCAATAACAATCATTATTTATCTATCCCACTTGGAAAAGCCCCACACCTTGATGGAAGTGATTACTCAATGTGAAGGCAAAATATGAAAATGCATCTAATTTCCCTCAATCCAAGTTTATGGCATATTGTGTGCACAGGGATAGATATCCCGGACGACGACGAAGAGCTCACCCCCAGCCAAGAGCAGGCAGTTCACCGAAATGCTCAAGCCACGACCATAATTACCTCTTCAATCAGTTGGGACGAGTTCACCAAGGTGGATGGACTCAAATTGCAAAGGAGATATAAGACACACTACAAACTACACATGAAGGTGACCGACATGTGCGTGAAGCAATAATCGAAATGATTGAAGGCGAGTTAGGAAGATTTGCAATTGAAGAAGACGAGTCACCACAATACATGTACAATCGATTAAAGACACTCGTCAACAAGGTCAGATCATACAGAAGTAAGAAGTGGAATGACCACGAGGTGGTAAAGCTCATCCTTAGAGCTTTTATGCCTCACAACGTCACACTATGCTCCATGATCAGAGAAAGCCCCGGATACAAAAGTTTGACTCCAGATGAACTGCTTGGAAAGATCATCAACTTCGAGATGATGGAGAAACAAGCAAAACATGTCAAGGAGATTGCCGACCTCACCTCAGCAAAGAACAAAGGGGTTGCTTTGAAGTCCACTCTAAAGCCCCTATCCAAAGAAGCTAGAGAAGCACAACTAGAGGAAGATAGTGACGACGAGAGCAGTGAATTGGATGAAGAAGACACGATATTGTTCATGAAGAAATTTAAGAGAATAATGAAAAAGAGACAAGGTACAAAGTCATGCGAAGGAAAGTACAAGGAAAGAATGAAGCCAAAGTTGAGGCGGCCATGCTATAATTGTGGTGAGTATAACCACTTTATAGTTGATTGCCCATATAAGGAGAACAAGAAGAAGACCAAAGAAGCCAAGCCTCAACCCAAGAAATTCTTCAAGAAGAAGAAACAAGCCGAACAAGCGCACATTGGGAGAGAGTGGGACTCAAATAATGAGTCCTCATCGTCCGAAGAAGAAGAGATGGCTAGCATAGCCATCGAGAAGACATTCAAGAAGTCTACTCTTTTCCCTACACTTGGCGCATGGAAGGGAGATGGCACTTGCCTTATGGCAAAGGAAGGTAAACGCAAGGTAACCATTAAACCCCCCTCCGTGCATTCCTATTCTAGCGATGATGAACTCAATAGTGATAATTGGACTAGATAGGAAAACAGCTACTAAACTGAAATTTTTGCTTGATCAACTTGTTGAGAAGGAGAGGTTAATACATCATCAAGAGGACATGATCATTTTCCAAAAGGAGGAATATGTCGAACTTGACAAACTTCTAGAACTTGAAAAGGAACGAAGCAAATCACTAGAGCTTGAGTTAGCTTCGAGCAAGGAAACTTGCCTTGGGTTAATTGACTCAAATGCCACAATCAAGGACCAACTTGCTAAACTGATCAAGGTTAACAAGATCCTTGAAGTGTAGGTTGAGTCACTCAAGCTGAGTCAACCTTCCTCCTCTTCAAGATCACCTTCTCAACCCACTAAAACTGATTTTGGTCATGCTTGCACATGTAAGAAAGGTGACACCAGTTTGAAGGATAAGCCAACCTCTACAAAGGATAAACATCCTGCCCAAAGTGGCATATTTGACAAGGAGAAGATCAAATATGCACGTAGTGCATACTTGGTTAAAAGACCTCCAAATGTCAAATATGGCATTGGTTATTCTTATGGTGAAAAGCAACATGCTAGAAGCCATAAGAATAACAAGGAGAGGATTACCTTTGTAAAAGGAAGGCCCTCTCAAATTGGAAAGTCACAGATTAAGACAGTAACTACACATGAACACCGGACTAGTCCGGTCGGTGTCCAGACAAGTCCGCCCCCCCAGACTAGTCCTGTACATAAACAACAACAGCTATTGTTTAAACTTTTGATGCATCCTATATGTTAATGAGAAATAATCTTGGCAAGGTTTTTGCTCATTATGTTGGGCCACACCATGGGAACACCAAGTATCATGTGTGGGAGCCCAAATGTATTGTAACTAACCTCCAAGGACCCAGGCAAGCTTGGGTACCTAAAACCAAAGCATGATTTGTTTTTGCAGGCCTATTCCTCCGGTGGATCTAAATGGGTGCTAGACAGTGGTTGCACCAACCATATGACCGGGGAAAGAAGAATGTTCGTGGAATATGAAGAGAATAAAGACTCAAACGAGGGCATCTACTTTGGAGATAATAGTCAAGGAAGGGTGTTCGGTACCGGTAAAATTGCAATATCCTCTAAACACACACTTTCTCATGTTTTACATCTCGAATCCCTAGATTATAACATGCTGTCCATATCTCAATTATGCGACGAAGGTTATAATTGCTTGTTCACTAACGAGGGTGTGACCGTTTCTAGAAGGAGTGATGGTTCCGTTGCATTCAAGGGTATGTTAAAGGGAAAGCTCTATCTTGTTGACTTCAACATGGATAAAGATGAACTTGACACATGCTTGATTGCAAAGACCAACATGGGTTGGTTGTGGCATAGACAGCTAGCGCATGTAGGTATGAGGAACCTTCAAAAACTCCTCAAAGGCGATCACATTCGAGGTTTAAAGGATGTTGTATTTGAGAAAGACAGGCCCTGTAGCGCGTGCCAAGCCGGGAAGCAAGTTGGAGCACCTCACCGAGCCAAAAACGTCATGACTACAACAAGACCACTCGATCTACTACACATGGACTTATTTGGTCCAATAACCTACATAAGCATCGGCAGTAACAAATATGGTTTAGTTGTCGTTGATGATTTTTCTCGCTTCACTTGGGTTTTCTTTTTGCATGATAAGTCAGAGACACGAGGGATACTCAAGAAGTTCTTCAAGTGAGCTCAAAACGAATTCTCATTGACAATCAAGAATATTCGTAGCAACAATGGCATGGAGTTCAAGAACATGCAAGTGGAGGAGTACCTTGATGAAGAAGTCATAAATCACGAATTTTCAGTGTCGTACTCCCCACAACAAAACGGAGTTGCCGAAAGAAAGAATCGAACACTCGTAGAGATGGCAAGAACAATGCTCGATGAGTACAAGACATCGGATCGATTTTGGGCGGAAGCGATTAACACCGCTTGCCACGCCGTAAATCGAATTTGTCTTCATCGACCATTGAAGAAGACATCCTATGAGCTACTCGCCGGTAAGAAACCAGAAATTTCATATTTTCGAGTTTTCGGTTCTCCATGTTATATCTTGAACAAGAAGCCTAGGACTTCAAAGTTCGCTTCAAAGTCCGATGAAGGTTTCCTGCTTGGTTATGAATCGAACACTTACGCCTACCGTGTTTTCAACAAGACCTCCGGACTTGTTGAAGTAGCACGTGACGTAGTGTTCGATGAGACTAATGGCTCCCAAAAGGAGCAAGTTGATCCATGTGAACTAGGTAAAGAAGAAGCACCTTGTCAAGCATTGAAAAGAATGGCTCTAGGTGAGGTTCGACCACAAGAGCCACCTCCACATGTACATGAGGAAGATGAACCACAAGAGGAGACCAACAATCAAGGGGGAGCTTCAACACAAGATCAACCACAAGAATACGAAGATAATCAACAAGTCAACGAAGGCAATCACTTAGGGGGAGAAGCAGATGATTATGAATATACAACTCCTCAAGTGCCACACCCAAGAGTACACCAATGCGTCCAAAGGGATCACCCAATCGACAATATCATCAGTGACATCAAAAAGGGAGTAACCACTAGATCTCGCATAGATAACTTTTGTGAGCACTATTCATTTGTATCCTTTTTGGAACCACGCAGGGTTGAAGATGCGTTGAAAGATCCGTACTAGGTGGTTGCAATGCAAGAAGAATTGAACAACTTCAAGCGGAACAAGGTGTGGGAAATTGTGGCAAGACCCAATGCAAACATCGTCGGCACCAAGTGGGTCTTCCGCAAAAAACAAGATGAACACGGGGTGGTGACAAGGAACAAGGCACAACTTGTGGCCAAAGGGTATTCACAAGTCGAAGGTTTGGATTTTGATGAGACCTTTGCTCCAGTAGCTAGGCTTGAATCTATTAGAATATTACTTGCATATGCTACTCACCATGATTTCAAGATGTATCAAATGGATGTGAAAAGCGCGTTCCTCAATGGACCAATCAAGGAAGAGGTGTATGTGGAGCAACCACCCAGGTTTGAAGATGAAGATTTCCCCGACCACGTATTTATATTGCGTAAGGCTCTCTACATCCTCAAACAAGCTCCTAGAGCTTGGTATTAGTGTCTTAGAGATTTCGTAATTGAAAATGGATTTAAGATTGGCAAAGTAGATTATACACTATTTACAAATAATTTTGATAATGATCTTTTTATTTGTCAAATTTATGTTGACGATATAATCTTTGGGTCAACTAACCAATCCTTTTGTGAGGAATTTAGTAAAATCATGACAGGCAGGTTTGAAATGTCAATGATGGGAGAATTAAAGTAGTTCTTGGGATTCCAAGTGCGGTAACAAAAGGAAGGGATGTTCGTAAGCCAAACCAAGTACACGCAGGACATACTTAAGAAGTTTGGCATGGACAAGGCGAAGCCCATAAAAACCCCCATGGCAACGAATGGCCACTTAGATCTCAATGAAGATGGACCTAGCGTCGACCAAAAGGTATATCGCTCCATGATTGGATCTCTACTCTATTTATGTGCATCTAGGCCAGATATTATGTTGAGTGTATGTTTGTGTGCAAGATTTCAAGCCAATCTTAAGGAATGTCACTTGAAAACCGTAAAAAGGATCTTGAGATATTTGGTTCATACTCCCAACCTTGGTATTTGGTACCCAAAAGGCTCAAAATTCAATCTCATTGGTTACTCCAATGTAGATTATGCCGAGTGCAAAGTAGATAGAAAAAGCACATCCGGTACATGCCAATTCCAAGGGAGATCCTTAGTTTCTTGGTCCTGCAAGAAATAAAATTCAATTGCCTTATCCACAGCCGAAGTGGAGTATGTTGCAGCCGGGAGTTGTTGTGCACAACTTCTTTGAATGCGACAAACTCTAATGGATTATGGTTACAATATGAACCATATTCCACTCCATTGTGACAATGAAAGTGCCATCAAAATTGCCCACAACCCAGTTGAGCACTCCAGAACTAAACACATAGACATAAGACATCACTTTTTGAGAGATCATGCCATGAAAGGAGACATAGCCATTTCACATGTCAACACTCAAAAGCAATTGGCCGACATATTCACCAAGCCACTTGATGAAAAGCGTTTTTGTGAACTCCAAAATTAACTAAATATCCTTGATGCTCGGAGTGTGGCTAGAAATGTTGCATACCTGTATGAATTCTTCAAATATGTTGATTGGATTGTGAAAATCATCTCTCTCATTTTTCTCTAAAAAACTATGTCAATTACTAAATCTTGATGAATTATGATCATCGCTTGATTGTTATATGCTTACTGATCATATTCATCAAGATTATTTGATGTGTTTTGCCTCTCTTTTCTCTAAATATGTACCTTCAAATATATATGAATGGGATAAGCAATTCTCTCCTGGTGACCACGGACTAATCCTTGGTTACCCGGACTAGTCCGCCCGTGCATACTGGTCTGCAAAGTGCCAGTTAGGCCGGACTTGTCCGGGATACAACGGACTAGTCCAATATTGTCCTCTAGAAAAGTTCAGACTAGCCCAATCGTCTCCGGACTTGTCCGATTTTTCGTGTCCATAACCCTAGCCGCCGCCAAACCCTAATTCATTCACCTCCACTCTTGCCTCACGCGTCCTCTCTCTTCCACTCAAGCTCCCAAGGCGATTTTGAGTCCCCTCCACCAAAAAGCTCCGCATTTGGGTGGAGATCAAGCATCCTTGCTCGAAGATGAAGTTCACGGACAAGTTCGGACTTCAACACCCTTCTCTTCGAGCATCAATCGAATTATTCGGTAATTTTCACTCAAACCCTAGAAATTCCAAATTTCTTCATTGTTGATCAAATAGCCTAGCATTCCTCGCTATATACATGGTCTCTTGATGTATTAAGTGTATGCTAAGGTCGTTGTGCATTAGGAATCCCTATGTGTCTAGTTTCCTAGGTTTTTGAGTTTGAACACCGGACTAGTTCGATCCATGCACGAACAGGTCCGGTATCCCCGGACTTGTCCGTGATTGTACACCGGACAAGTCCGATTTATCTGAACTCAAAACCTAGCTTCTCAATTCCTCAATGAAATTCCTTGCTATCCTTCCATACATATGCCTTGTATCATTCATTATCATTCATGCCACTCATTTTCAGGTCATGTCGAGCTCGGGCAATGATGTCTCCGACTTGGAGGCCGAGATGGACCACGAGGTGGCACCTTGGACCTCGACGGGTCTTGGCAAGAAGCGCCAAGAAAGACCCTCCAAGCTAGCTCCAACCCCTCCTTAGGTTCGGAGGAAGGTGTTGGCAAAGAAGCCAGTCTCCAAGGCAGCTACATCATCAAGTGGCCCTCGCCAAGCAAAGGGCAAGGGCAAAGGGATTGCTACGGGTTCGGTTGGTCCGTTGAAACTCCATGCTCCAAGGAAAGGTGTCCGGGACCCCAATGAAGAGAAGTTCAATGGGAAGGGCAGTGACTCGGCGACAAAATTCAGAAGCATCGATCGGTATGGCCGACCGAAGCAAGCTGTTGATGGAAGATTCTGGTGCAACTTCCATGCTGATTTCTACAAATCGTTGTATCTCCCAATGAAGACACTAGTTGTGCGCAGCCAGTGGATTGACTGGGCACATTTTGAGAAGAAGGGTTGCTCACCATTCACTGAGGTAGTGAGAGCCATTGAGAGGCATGGCCCGAGGGATCTTTTCGCCTTCAGGAATAACTGGAATGATGAAGTGATTGCACAGTTCTTTGCAACCTGTCACTTCTCTAGTGAAGATGAGGAGAGTGTCACTTGGATGACTCATGGATCCAAGTACAGTATTACTCAAGAAGATTTTGCTAGCCTGCTTCACCTTGACACCACTAGATCTGACTGCTTGATCATACACAACATAGGTGTTATTGAGAAGGATAGGATGAAGTTCTTATATGAGCCAAATTCAAATTTCAACCCTCCCTCCACCAAAAATATGAAGCCATTTTTTGTGGTGTTGAACAGAGTTTTGAGGAAGACGATTGCTCCCAAGGATGGAGATGCAGGGACTGTGCAAGGATACCTCAGGACTCTGATGAGGGTCATAAGCAAGGACCACCTGTTTGATGTGGCGGAATACATTTGGAATGACATGGTGAACATATCTTGCACTCCCAACAGGTCTTGTGGATATGCTCCTTACCTAATGATTGTGATTGAGAAAGTCACCAGGATTGAGTTTGTGAAAGATGTGGAGCATCTCCCCTTGAGGCCTTAGATTCCTCAAAAGCTGAGTGTGCAGGTTGCGCCCTCGCCGGCCTCCAGTCCCGAGTCACCGGCAAGAACAAGAGAAGATGCCAAGGCTGCCCCTGCTACTAGTGCAGCCCCTCAAAAAGGTTGAGCCAGTGGAATTCTCAAGTATCTGACTGCAATCTTTGCCTCCAGCAAAAAAGCCGAAGTGAAGGCCCATAAGCTCAACAAGAAAAGAAAGGAGGACATGAAGTATATCAAGGCAAATATGAAGCAAATTTGCTAGAAACTGGAGATTGAGCCAATTGGGTCTCCAATAATCTCTGTAGACTCAGATTCTGATTTCACCGAGCTCGAACCCTTGACCCCCTCCGAGCTTGCCTACTTTGGCGTTGGGGGCTCGAGTAGCTCCGCACCTCCTCCTCCTCCTCCTCCTCATCATCAAGCTGAAGATGAAGATGATGAAGACGACGATGAGAGGACCGACAGCAAAGAGTGAAGACCTTAGGATCCTCCTCTCCTTTTTTTTGGTGTCTTGATGCCAAAGGGGGAGAGATTTAGGGGGAGTCTTAGTCTTAGCTGTAGTTTGCAAGGAGAGAGCCCTATGCTATGTTTTTTAACTCTTTTGTGGCTTGTAAAGCTTTAACAATGATCTTAAGTTAATTATGGTTTTGTGATGCAATGATTTGATCCTTTGAGTAGTATTTATGAAAACTGCGATTTTGCTCTAGAATGACATATATGCTTGCTATTGGGTGATTAATGTCAATTATGTCATTCTCAATGTTTCAGTGCGCTTAGTTATGCATTCCAGCATAAAGAATGCACATATGGACTATGCTTTCACTACTTGATGTATTTTGGACTCATATGTGCATACTTTATGAAAATCTCAATTTTTATCATATTTTCTGAAATCTCAATTGGTTGTCATCAATCACCAAAAGGGGGAGATTGAAAGTACATCTAGGACTCCCTTGTGGGTTTTGGATGATTTATGACAAGCAATTGGGATCCTAACCTCTTCGTTAAGATGAGCGCAGGTTTTTAATAGATAAATGAGCAAAGTGCCAAAAAGAAGGAAGAATGAGAGTAAAGTGGAGGAAGAAGAATAGTAGATCATTGTGTATGGAGTGTGTTAATAAAACACATCCCAAGAGCTCAATCACAATTAAACACACACATTGCACAAAGTTACACAAGACCGGACTAGTCCGACTGAAACCGGACTAGTCCGACTGAAACCGGACTAGTCCGACTGACATCGGACTAGTCAGATATCCTTCGTGTACAAAATTGGACAAGTCTGATATCCATCGGACTAGTCCGATATCTCTCTGACTAGAATCAGACTAGTCCTCCCCAGTGCGTACTAGTCCTCAAAACACTTCACAAGTCACATAAAATCGGACAAGTCTGATCACAACCGGACTAGTCCGATATTCTCTCTGGTCCATATCGGACAAGTCCGATATTTGAACAGACTAGTCCGAAAAAATCTCTGAACTAAATCGGACAAGTCCTTCGAGTGCGGACTTGTCATCAAATACACTTAGGGTTTCACATGTCCGGACAAGTCCGATGACTATCGGACTAGTCCGAAGATTTCCAGTAGCGAAATCGAACAAGTCCGTTCCTAGCCGGACTAGTCCGATATTTTGGGACACTTAGGGTTTGCTACACACAGCACACCGGACTAGTCCGGTGACCACCACGGACTAGTCTGATCTTTCTGAACCCTAACGGTCACTTTTAGAAACCCATATAAATAGAGTTGCACGGCCATATTTCATATTCTCTCGAACCCTAGCGCCGTCACACCTCCCAAGAGCCTCAAAAACCACATCTCTCCACGAAATTAAGTGCAACAAAGATCAATCCTTTGAGGATTCACTCTAGTTCATTGGAGAGACACGTTCAACACCACATTGAGCTCTTGGTTTGATTCTCTAACACACTCATGTGATTTAATTGTAATCTTTTGAGTGTGTTCTTGGTGGTACTTCGTTTTGTAATCCAAGGGAGCTCTCAACATGTGAGAAGGCCCCTTGAATTTGGTTATTCACCCCTTTGACATAAGTGGAAGAGGATTGACCTTCGTGGCGATCCGACGAGGGTAGGGTTGGAGAAGACCCGGTCCTTTTGTGCACTCCTCAATGTGGATGTAGGTTGCCTCTGTGGGAACCGAACCTCGGGATAAATCCTTGTGTCTTGTTTTTGTGTTCATCATTCTTATTCTTCAATATAATCTAGGGTTTCAATCATAATTGCTTACTTCACGTTGAATCATCAAAATAAGATTGAATTGCGATATAACTTGGTATAAAACATTGAAATCCTTCATTTGATTGTATATTTCCGCTGCATACATTGAAGAATCACTTTAATCGATCAAACTTAACCAACCTAGTCCGTACACACCGGACTAGTCTGCACTTTACTATACTAGTCCGATATCTCTGGTTTTGAACTGGTTGTTAAGTGTTGCAGGTTCTGACAATTTTCAAAAAGGCCTATTCACCCACCCACCCCTCTAGGCCACATTCAAAACTAAATAAGCAAACTAAACAGCTAGGCAGCATAAGCGATTGGGTATAGCGCAGCTCCAAAACACCACAGGCAAAGCTGATGGTAGAAACGGCCTAGAACTCCGCATTTTCGCCATTAAACTCCCAATCCTGACCCGCAACTGTTGGGGTGGGATTGCAAGAGTGAGTACATGTCGTACTCAGCAAGTGTGGAAAGTATGACATGTGGCGGATTCAAATGACGAATATAATAATGGTAAAGTACTGAAAAGTACATTAAAACATTTGAAAAGCATGTACATCATGTATGTGAAATAATCCCATCATAAACCATAATTAATAACATAGTTCCAATCCATGTTCCATATCCTTCACCCATATACCAATAACAATATTCAATACCATAATTTAATTCATAACCATCCATAACCATAATACCGACCATAAGCATACCAAGTCCCAATTTTCCTCTAATCATGTGAGGGTCCAGGTTGCTCATAACCGGGAGCATGGCTATCATGATAGTTTTAGACACACTCTGCATAGGTTGTACCGCTTTACCCACGTGTTTGTGATTTCATCACCATTCGATGACTATAGAATCTCAATTATGTCGTCTCACAATTCCGTAGGTGTGTGGCCAAGAGATCACAAAGTACCATTTTCAAAGGGATTACTAGCCTATTTAGACCCCACTGAGGTTTCACCGGTGGTGATGTCTCCAACTGAGCACATCTTCAACCAAGGGCCCCCTCTTGAGCCATTCGGATCCTAGGGTAGTCCCACCAATCAACAACAAACCCAATCCGACTAACCCTTCCCCGAGCATCCTTAATGGTCCAAATAGCACTGGTAAAGCCCTAATTAATCAGCTATGCTGCACCCATACTTGGCCTCGTGGTGGCACTGTAAATCCTGGATGGTCACTCCACGAACCGGTCCTTAGATCTAAAGCAAGCAAAACCGCCATAACATCCAACCCATCCACATACCAGGCTTGCTTAGATCACACATCACCATATCATATTAACCAGTTCATGTTAACTATAATCTCATCCATGCATAATTAAACTGAGTGGTATAGTTGTTTTCCCATCCTAGTTGATTAAGCGAAGCAAAAGGTAAAAATCCCTTCCCGACTCTCTATCATAATCCCAGGTGACAAGGGTGGTTAAACAAGGCTAGTAAACTTCCTACCATAGGATTTCCCATCAAATTGACACAAGCATGCGGTCTTGCAAACAAAACATTTATTTTAAAACAGGATCAATATGCTTCAAGGACACTTGCCTTGCTCTTGCGGTTGATTAAGGTCAAAGCCTTCAAACTCTTGGTGTTGTAGATCCTCCGCGGCACTCTCTAGCGCAAATCCGTCTAATCCGCACAATAAACATACAAGACAAGAAACACAATCAAGAGTGCACAAATATTACTCAATATGACATGACATGCATGATTGATGCAAATGCAAGGTAGAACTTGTTAATAGATTGTTTTTAATGATCACCAACTAGTTCTAATAGCTTTTTACAAGTTTATACAGTTTTGGAGTTGATCAGATTTACTTTTAGAATCAATTCAACACAATTTAGTTAGCAAAATCGGACTAGTCTGTAGAAGGTCGGACTAGTCCGCACTTCGCAGAACTCGCGAACTAGGGTTTTCTAGATCGACATGAATTTGGAGATTAGGGGTTAGATTCACGTAAGGAGAAGAGAATAGAAGGTATACCAGGTGTTTAGAACTCCAATGAATCAAGAAACTTGGAGGTAACACTTGGATCTTGATGATCTAGGATTGATGAAGAACACAGAGATGAGATGGTAATGAAGAACGAAATCTTGGTGGAGATCCTGATCCTCTTTTGTTTCCTCCTCCTCTTCTTCTTGTTTGGGATCTTCTCCTCCCTCCTTGGTGGTGGCTCTCCACGAACTAGGGTTTGGGTGGGGTGGAAAAGTGGCAAATAGATGTCAAGCCAAGGGGTGGGGTTGTTTATATAGAGGTGGAGGCTAGGGTTAGATGGATTTCGAGTTTGAGATGAGTAGAGGCCAGTTTAGAGTCCCACATGGGCTCTAAAAGAGTTAGGCACGACGTCCCTAGGCCCACTTAATGTGAAACCCAAGAAGCAAGTCGTAAAACAAAAGATCAATTCGGGGTCGTGAAATATCGGACAAGTTCGAAAAGGACCTGACTAGTCCGAAAAAGTCCAGAGTGAAAATTGGACAAGTCTGGCCTAAAATCGGACAAGTTCGACTTTAGTCAGAGAGGAAAACAGACAAGTCCGCTGGAACACCGGACTAGTCCGGAAAAGTCCAGGGACTTAGCAAATTTTCAAGGATTCTTGGAATATCGGACTAGTCCGCACAATATCGGACAAGTCCTAAAGTTTCCAGAGGCAAAATTGGACTAGTCCGCAGCAAAAACGGACAAGTACGTTTTTAGTGAGAGAGAAATCGGACTAGTCCTCAGTAAAATCGGACTAGTCCGCACTTTCCTACATTTTAAGTGCGATTTTGTTCCAAATCAATTTTAAATGCTCCAAATCAATTTTAAACTCGTACCTCTTTATGTGGATTAATGTTAAACATGTATATGAATGTATTCAAGGAATGATGCATGAAAATGAGGGTGTTACAAACCTACACCCTTTAAAATGAATCTTGCCCTCGAGATTCAACGCGGAAGAGAAGAGATAGGGAAATTCCTTCTTGAGATCATCCTCCAATTCCCACGCCGCTTCTTTTTCTGTGTGGTGCTTCCATTGAACTTTACACCATCTAATAACCTTGTTCCTTGTGACCCTCTCCTTAGTTTCAAAGATTTTGACGGTTGTTCGGTATAAGTCAAATCTTCCTCTACTTCCAATCCTTCCATGGGCACTTGTTCTTCTGGTACCCTCAAGCACTTCTTGAGCTGGGAAACATGAAAGACATCATGTACGTCGGAAAGATGAGTTGGCATCTCCAACTTATACGCTACTTCTCCTCTTTTGTCCAAAATCTTGAATGGTCCAGTGTAGCAAGGTGCTAGCTTGCCTCCTATGTAAAACCTCTTATGACCTCTCATCAGTGACATCTTGAGGTAAACAAAATCTCCTATTTCAAAGGCTAATTTCCTTCTCCTATTGTCCGCATAGCCTTTTTGTCTTGATTGGGCAGCCCTCAAGTTTTCACGAATTATTTGGACTTGCTTTTCGGCTTCTTGCAACACATCCGGACCAAATACTTGAGTTTCTCCTGCCTCATTCCAGAATAAAGGTGTCCTACACTTCCTTCCATAAAGCGCTTCATATGGCGACATTTTCAAGCTTGCTTGGTAACTATTGTTGTATGAAAATTCTGCATATGGCAAGCTCTTGTCCCAACTTTTCCCATGCTTTAAAGCACAAGCTCTTAGCATGACCACTAGAATCTAATTAGTCCTCTCGGTTTGTCCATACGTTTGAGGGTGATATGCTGAACTAAAATTCAACCTCGTTCCCAAAGCTTCATGCAATTTTTGCCAAAATCTAGAAGTGAATTGTGAACCTCTATCCGAGACTATCTTCTTTGGAACTCCATGCAAACATACTATTCTTTCCATGTACAGTTCCGCCAATTTCCCTCCATTATAGGTGGTCTTGACGGGAATAAAGTGAGCTGACTTAATTAACTGATCCACAATTACCCAAATTGAGTCGTAACCGGACTGAGTACGTTGTAAACCAACTATGAAGTCCATACCGATTTCGTCCCACTTCCATTCCAGAATCTTTAATGGTTGCAATGATCCAGCTGGCCTTTGATATTCCGCCTTGACTCGGTGACACACATCACACAATGCCACATATTCAGCTATGTCCTTTTTCATGCTATCCCACCAATACCATTTCTTCAAATGCTTGTACATCTTTGTACAACTGGGATGAATTGAGTACGGCGAGTCATGTGCCTCCTTTAATAGTGTCTCCCGAATATGCCTCACATTAGGCACAACAATCCTCTTACCAAGCCATAGGGTACCATGCTCATCCTCATCAAATCTGAATTCTCTCCCTTCTTGGGTCCATGCCTTGATTTCCTGGATTTCTTCATCCTTTGTTTGGCCTTCTCGAACTTCTTGCTGTAAGGTTGGGTTTATCTCCATCATCTCCATTTCATTTACAAACCCGAGGTTCAACCGTTCAAACTCCTTACATAACTCGGATGGTAACTCTCGAACTGTGAGTTGATGACGTACTCCTTTTCTACTCAAGGCGTCGGCCACTACATTGGCTTTTCCCGGGTGATAGTTGATCCCCAAATCATAATCTTTGATGAGCTTCAACCATCTCCGTTGCCTCAAATTCAGATCCGTTTGTGTGAAAATATACTGAAGACTCTTGTGATCCGTATAGATTTCACACCTATGTCCAAGGATATAGTGTCTCCAAATTTTCAATGCATGTACCACGGCTGCAAGTTCTAAATCATGTGTGGGGTAATTCTGCTCATGTTTCTTCAATTGTCTTGATGCATAGGCGACCACTTGACCTTCTTGCATCAATACACATCCAAGTCCTTGTCCTGTTGCATCGCAATATATATCAAAACTCTTGCTTACATCTGGCAATACCAAAACTGGGGTTGTTGTTAACCTCTTCTTCAACTCCCCAAAACTGTTTTGACAAGCATGAGTCCATTGGAAAGCCTTTCCCTTCATTAGCAACTCTGTCATAGGCTTGGCTATCTTGGAGAAGTCCTTGATAAACCAACGGTAATATCCAGCCATCCCAAGAAAGCTCTTTATTTCCTTTACGTTTTGTGGTGGTTCCAACTTCAACACGTCTCTCACTTTTCCAGGGTCAACTGATACTCCTCCTCCTGAGATTATATGACCCAAAAACGACACCTCTCTCAACCAAAACGGACACTTGTTGAACTTGGCATACAATTGATGCTCCCTCAATTTCTGTAGCGTATGCCTCACGTGTTCCTCATGTTCCTTCTCATCCTTCGAGTAGATCATAATGTCATCAATAAACACCACAACGAACTTATACAAGTACTCCATGAAGACCTTATTCATGAGGTACATAAAGTAGGCAGGCGCATTTGTCAATCCAAAAGAGATCACTATGTACTCATAGGATCCATACCATGTTCTAAAAGCTGTTTTGGGTACGTTCGATGGTCTAATCTTCATTTCAAAATATCCCGACCTCAAATCAATCTTAGAGAAGATACAAGCAACCTTCATCTGATCAAACAAGTCTTCTATGCGTGGCGAAGTGTACTTGTTCTTGATTGTTACCTCATTGAGAGCTCAGTAATCTACGCACATCCTTTGGGTTCCATCCTTCTTGTCCACAAACAGCACGGGCGCTCCCCAAGGTGAAGAACTAGGGCGAATAAAACCTTTCTCTAGTTGATCTTAAATTTCTTTCTTGAGCTCCGCTAATTCCATAGGAGGCATCCTATGCGGCCTCTTAGCTATAGTCGCAGTTCCAGGTATTAAATCAATAACAAACTCAATGCCTCGATCACGTGGCATACCTGGCAACTCGTCTGGAAAAACATCCAAATATTCACACACCACCGGAATCTCCTCAATTGCGGCACTGTCCATATGGTTCGGCTCCAATTGCTTCGGTGCGTGTTGAGATGCTTCAAATTCTACGGTGATCCCTTCTTCATTGGTCAACATCACCGTCTTTGTGACACACTCAATAACTCCATTGTGCTTCCTGAACCAGTCCATACCAAGTATAATGTCCAATCCTTGAGAATCCAAAACAATGAGGTTGGCGGAGAAGTCTACCCCCCTCATTCTAAGGCTTACTTTTGGACATACTATATTTGTCCTCATCTCTCCTCCAGGAGACTTAACCAAAAGAGTAAACTTCATATGAGATATAGGCAAACTATACTTGGCAACATACTTTGATGCAATGAATGAATGCGATGCTCCAGAATCAAACAACATCGCGGGGTTGGAGTTGGCGAGAAACATACCAATGACCATATCATCCGCTTGTTGAGCATCCTCCGTAGAGACATGGTTCACATTGCCACGAGCAAAATTCTGCTGTCCACGGTTCCCTTGTGGCTGTCCTCCATTTGGTCTTGGGTTTTGCCTCGGTGCATTGCTTCCTTGACCAAGGCCTGACTTAGGACATTGATGTGCAAAGTGTCAAACTTCTCCACAAGTATAGCACTTCTTAACTCCACTAGAATTATTGGGATGAGCTTGGTTTTGAACATTTGCACCAGGAAAATTAGCACGAGGTGCAAAAGGCATTGGAGGCCTAGGTGCTTGCATGACAGGGCGCTGCTGCACAAACTGAGTTGGGCGCGGTTTAAATCCAAGACGTTGAGCAGGACTAGAAGAGCTGTGATATGGCGCATTGGGCGGCGCAAAGAGAGGGCGCACATTACTCCCTTGTTGTTGTCCTTGATATGGCGCCTTCCTCTTGTTGTCTTGTTCCATCTCATAGACCTTGTTCTCAACCACGATTTCTTTGTCCACAAGCTTCTAAAAGTTGGCATAGTCACAATTGAGCAATTGCACTTGAATTTCATTGTTGAGGCCTCTCATGAACATGTATTGCTTCCGGCTGTCCTGACTAACATCTTCAGGGGCATACCTTGAGAGTTGAGTGAATTTGCTGAGATATTCACTCACTCTTGATCTTCCTTGCCTTAAGTTCTCAAATTCTTGCCTCTTCAAGATAATAACACTCTCGGGCACATAGTGAGAACGAAAACTCTCCTTGAATTCGGCCCAAGTAATCCTCTCTTGGTTCTCATGAGCATTGCAATAAGAATCCCACCAATCCGCAGCTGCTCCAACGAGTTGATGAGAAGCAAATAGGACCTCTCAGTCACTGCATTGGACAATAGCTAGCTTCTTCTCCACGGACATGAGCCAATCGTCCGCATCCATAGGGCCAGCAACTTGAGCAAAGGTTGGCGGCCTAGTCCTCATAAACTCTCCCAACCGGTTATGAGGGGGTGGGGGTGGCGGTGGAGGCATGTGGGGCTGATTGTTGATGTTGCCAGCCTGCACCTGTCCCATAGTCTGCATGAGCTGATTTTCCATAGCCAAAAGCTGCTCGATATTGATAGCTCCATGAGCAGGTCCTTGTCCATTGTTGTTCTGAGGTGCTCCATTGTTCTCCTCCTCATCATTGCCATTCCTCTGGTTGTGAGTCCTCACCATCTAGAGAAAAGCAATAGGTAAGAATTGGAAAACATCCCCATCTATATGCATCAAGGGATATGAAACTAGACAACTAGCTACACTAGCCTAGGTGGACATGGCAATGCTAAAGCATCCCAAAATCCTCTTTTTAGCACACAAGCAACCAATATATATAGCAACAGCACACCAAGCAAAAACACATCAATTCTTGAGTGCTCCTATGTGCTCTAAAGTGTCCATTCTATCTAGGCTGCATCCTACGGTCAACCTGTGGCCGTGATACCTATCTGTGACACCCGGTTCTAAAAACGAACCAAGTAAACGCATATGTGCGCCCAGGACATTCAACACACATACACGAGTGCAATCACAAAAGAGTATACAAAAAGTTACCATAGAACAAGATTAATTAACCAAATTTTACTGCACAAACCATATTATCCTCGAGTACAGACTCTATTGAATATTGATGACAAGTTCAACTAATGCAGCGGAAATAAACTAAATAAGCAAACTAAACAGCTAGGCAGCATAAGCGATAGGGTATAGCGCAGCTCCAAAACACCACAGGCAAAGCTGACGGTAGACACGGCCTAGAACTCCGCATTTTCGCCATTAAACTCCCAATCCTGACCTGCATTTGTTGGGGGGGATTGCAAGAGTGAGTACATGTTGTACTCAGCAAGTGTGGAAAGTATGACATGTGGCTGATTCAAATGATGAATATAATAATGGTGAAGTTCTAAAAAGTACATTAAAACATTTGAAAAGCAATGTACAATATGTATGTGAAATAATCCCATCATAAACCATAATTAATAACATAGTACCAATCCATGTTCCATATCCATCAACCACATACCAATAACCATATTCAATACCAAAATTTAATTCATAACCATCCATAACCATACGAAGTCCCAATTTTCCTCTAATCATATGAGGCTCCAGGTTGCTCATAACCGGGAGCACGGCTATCATGATAGTTTTAAACACACTCTGCAGAGGTTGTACCGCTTTACCCACGTGTTTGTGATTTCATCACCATTCGATGACTATAGAATCTCAATTATGCCATCTCAAACTTCTGTAGGTGTGTGGCCAAGAGATCACAAAGTAGCCTTTACAAACGGATTACTAGCCTATTTAGACCCCACTGAGGTTTCACTGGTGGCGATGTCTCCAACTGAGCACATCTTCAACCAAGGGCCCCCTCTTGGGCTATTCAGAACCCAGGGTAGTCCCACCAATCATCAACAAACCCAATCCGACTACGTCTTCCCCGAGCATCCTTAATGGTCCAAATAGCACTGGCAAAGCCCTAATTAATAATCTACGCCGCACCCAGACTTGGCCTCGTGGTGGCACTGTAAATCTTGGATGGTCACTCCACGAAACGATCCTTAGATCTAAAGCAAGTAAAACCGCCATAACATCCAACCCATCCACATACCAGGCTTGCTTAGATCACCCAGTACCATATCATATTAACCAGTTCATGTTAACCATAATCTCATCCATGCATAATTAAATTGAGTGGTATAGTTGTTTTCCCATCCCAATTGATTAAGTGAAGCAAAAGGTAAAAATCCCTTTCCGACTCTCTATCATAATCCCAGGTGACAAGGGTGGTTAACCAAGGCTAGTAAACTTCCTACCATAGGATTTCCCATCAAATTGACACAAGCATGCAGTCTTGCAAACAAAACATTTATTTTAAAATAGGATCAATATGCTTCAAGGACACTTGCCTTGCTCTTGCGGTTGATTAAGGTCAAAGCCTTCAAACTCTTGGTGTTGTAGATCCTCCGCGGCACTCTCTAGCGCAAATCCATCTAATCCGCACATTAAATATACAAGACAACAAACACAATCAAGAGTGCACAAATATTACTCAATATGACATGACATGCAGGATTGATGCAAATGCAAGGTAGAACTTGTTAATAGATTGTTTTTAATGATCACTAACTAGATCTAATAGCTTTTTACAAGTTTATACAAGTTTGGAGTTGATTAGATTTACTTTTAGAATCAATTTAACACAATTTAGTCAGCAAAACCGGACTAGTCTGTAGAAGGCCGGACTAGTCCACACTTCGCTGAACTAGCAAACTAGGGTTTTCTAGATCGACGTGAATTTGGAGATTAGGGGTCAGAATCACTTAAGGAAAAGAGAATAGATGGTATACTAGGTGTTTAGAACTCCAATGAATCAAGAAACATGGAGGTAACACTTGGATCTTGATGATCTAGGGTTGATGAAGAACATAGAGATGAGTTGGTGATGAAGAACGAAAGCTTGGTGGAGATCTTGATCCTCTTTAATTTCCTCTCTTCTTCTTCTTTTTTGGGATCTTCTCCTCCCTCATTGGTGGTGGCTCTCCACAAACTAGGGTTTGGGTGGGGTGGAAAAGTGGCAAATAGATGTCAAGCCAAGGGGTGGGGTTGTTTATATAGAGGTGGATGCTAGGGTTAGATGGATTTCGAGTTTGAGATGAGTAGAGGCCAGTTTAGAGTCCCACATGGGCTCTAAAAGAGTTAGGCATGACGTCCCTAGGCCCACTTAACGTGAAACCCAAGAAGCAAGTTGTAAATCAAAAGATCAATTCAGGGTCGCAAAATATCAGACTAGTCCGAAAATGTCCAGAGATAAAATCGGACAAGTCTGGACTAAAATCAGACAAGTCTGACTTTAGTCAAGGAGGAAAACGGACAAGTCCGCTGGAACACCGGACTAGTCCGGAAAAGTCCAGGGACTTTGCAATTTTTCAAGGATTCTTGGAATATCAGACTAGTCCTCAATAAAATCGGACTAGTCCACACTTTCCTGCATTTTAAGTGCGGTTTTGTTCCAAATCAATTTTAAATGCTCTAAATCAATTTTAAACTCATTCCTCTTTATGTGGATTAATGTTAAACATGTATATGAGTGTATTCAAGGCATGATGCATGAAAATGAGGGTGTTACACCCTATCTCATGATTAGCCCCCACCAAGGAGGGAGAAAGGGATCTAGAACAAGAAGAAGAAGAGGTGGAAACGAAAGAGGATCAACATCTCCACCAAGTTCACGTTCTTCATCAACAATTCATCTCATGTTCTTCATCAACCCTAGATCGTCAAGATCCAAGTGTTGCCTCCAAGATCCTTGATTCATTGGAGTCCTAAACACCTGATATACATTCTATTGTCTTTTCCTTACGTGAATTCAACCCCGTTTCTCTAAATTCACATCGATCTAGAAAACCCTAGTTCGGCAGTTCTGCGAAGGGCAGACTTGTCCGGTCCCTAGCAGACTAGTCCGATTCTCCTGATTAATTTCTATTGAATTAATTCTAAATTAGATCGAATCAAATTCAAACTTGTATAAACTTGTTAAAATCTATTAGAACTAGTTAGTGATCATTAAAAGAAACTCATTAACAAGTTCCACCTTTCATTTGCATTAATCATGCATGTCTTGTCATATTGAGTAATGTTTGTGCACTCTTTGATTGTGTTTCTTGTCTTGTATGTTTTTTGTGCGAAATAGACGAATTTGCGCTAGAGAGCGTTGCAGAGGATCTACAGCACCAAAAGTTTGAAGTCTTTAATCCCAATCAAGCCCAAGAGCAAGGCAAGTGTCCTTGAAGCATATTGACCCTATTTTTAATGTAAATGTTTTGTTTGCAAAACTGCATGCTTGTGTCAATTTGATGGGAATCCTATGATAGGAAGTTTGCTAGATTTTTTTGACCACCCTTGTCACCTGGAATACATGGTAGAGAGTCGGGATGGGATTTTTACCTTTTTGCTTTGCTTAATTAATTGGGATGGGAAAACAACTATACCATTTAATTATGCTTTAATGAGATTATAATTAATATGAATTGGTTAATATGATATGGTAATGAGTGATCTAAGCAAGCATAGTATGTGGATTAGTTGGATGTTATGGTGGTTTGCTTGCTTTGAATCTAAGGACCCATTCATGCGAGAATAAGCCAGGACTACAGTGCCACCACGAGGCCAAGTATGGGTGCGGCGTAGCTGATTAATTAGGGATTTGCCAGTGCTATTTAGACCATTAAGGATGCTCGAGGAAGGGGTAGTCGGATTGGGTTTGTTGATGATTGGTGGGAGTACCCTGGGATCCGAATGGCTCAAGAGGGGGCCCTTGGTTGAAGATTTGCTCAGTTGGAGGCATCGCCACCGGTGAAACCTAATTGGGGTCTAAATAGGATAGTAATCCCTTTGAAAAGGCTATTTTGTGATCTCATGGCCATACACCAAAGGAAGTGTAATTGGCATGAGGGAGGTTCATTAGTCGCCGACGGGTGATGAAATCACAAACACATGGGTAAAGTAGTACAAACTCTGCAGAGTCTAATAAAACTATCATGATAGCCGTGCTCACGGTTATGAGCACCTGGACAACTTCAATGATTAGAGGGTACTTGGGATTCGGGATTGTTATGGTTTGGTAATGGATATGGTTGATAATATGGTTATGGTTATGGCCGGTTATCGATAAAATTCTGGTATTGGATATGATTGATGGTAATAATATGGAATATGAATGGTGGTGATGAATATAGTCTGGTATTATGATGGTTACATGGTTTATGATGGGTTTGTTCACATACAAATAATATATTGCTTTTCAAATGTTTTAATGTACTTTTTAGCACTTAGCCATCATTATATTTGTCATTTGTATCAGCTACATGTCATACTTTCCACACTTGCAGAGTATGACATGTACTTACCCTTGCAATTTTCCGACAAATAGTTGCAGGCCAGGATTGGGAGTATAATGATGATAATGCGGAGTTCTAGGCCGCGTCTACCGTCAGCTTTGCCTGTGGAGTGTTGGAGCTGTGTTATCCCTGTCTACCATCAGCTTTACCATCAATCATTACCGGGAGCACGACTATCATGATAGTTTTAAGACTCTGCAGAGTTTGTACCACTTTACCCACGTGTTTGTGATATCATCACCCGTCGGTGACTAAAGAACCTCCCTTACACCAATTACAATTTCTTTGGTGTAAGGCCAAGAGATCATAAAATAGCCTTTACAAAGGGATTACTAGCCTATTTAGACCCAACTAAGGTTTCACCGGTGGCGATGCCTCCAACTGAGCAAATCTTCAACCAAGGGCCCCCTCTTGAGCCATTCGGATCCCAGGGTAGTCCCACCAATCATCAACAAACCCAATCCGACTACCCCTTCCCCGAGCATCCTTAATGGTCTAAATAGCACTGGCAAATCCCTTATTAATCAACTACGCCGCACCCATACTTGGCCTCGTGGTGGCACTATAGGTCTGGCTTATTCTCACATGAACTGGTCCTTAGATCTAAAGCAAGTAAACAACCATAACATCCAACCCATCCACGTACCAAGCTTGCTTAGATCACCCATTACCACATCATATTAGCCAGTTCATGTTAATCACAATCTCATAGATACATAATTATTTTAATTGGTATAGTTTTTTTTCCATCCCAATTAAATAAGCGAAGCAAAAAGGGTAAAAAGTCCATCCCGACTCTCTACCATGAATTCCAGGTGACAAGGGTGGTTTAACAAAGCTAGTAAACTTCCTATCATAGGATTCCCATCAAATTGACACAAGCATGCAATTTTGCAAACAAAACATTTATTTCAAAACAGGATCAATATGTTCAAGGACACTTGCCTTGCTCTTGGGCTTGATTGGGACAAAAGACTTCAAACTCTTGGTGTTGGAGATCCTACACGGCACTCTCTAGCGCAAATCCATCTATTCCGCACAATAAACATACAAGACAAGAATTACAATAAAAAAGTGCACATATATTACTCAATATGACATGACATGCATGATTAATGCAAATGCGAAGTAAAACTAGTTAATAAGTTGTTAATAATGTTTATTAACCAATTACAATGGTTATTAACAAGTCTACATAGGTTTGGAGTTGATTCGATTGAATTTTCGAATTACTTCAACACAATTTAGCCAGAGAAATCGGACTAGTCCGCTAGGGACCGGACTAGTCCGCACTTCGCAGAACTAGCGAACTTGGGTTTTCTAGATCAACGTGAATTTGGATATTTGTGGGTTAATTCACGTAAGGAAGAGGAAGTAGAAGGTATACCAGGTGTCTAAGACTCCAAGGAATCAAGAGTATTGGAGGCAGCACTTGGATCTTGACGATCCATGGTTGATGAAGAACTTGATGGTGTATCGTTAATGAAGAACAAAAACTTGATGGATATCTTGATCCTCTTTCGTTTCCTTCTCTTCTCCTTCTTGCTCCGACTCTCCTTCTCCCTCCTTGGTGGTGGCTATTCATGAGCTAGGGTTTGGGTGTGGTGGAAAAGTGGCAAATAGATGTAACACCCTCATATTCATCCATCATGCATTGCATACATTCTAATACACGTCTAATATTACTCCACATAAAAAGGAAGAAGTTTAAAATGAATTAGAAACAATATCGCACTTAAGAATTTTGGAAAGTGCAGACTAGTCCGGTGTTCCAATTCCCTGAAAAAATTTCTAAGTCCCTGGACTTGTCCGGACTAGTCGAGTATTCCAGCGGACTTGTACGCTTTTCCATCTGACTAAAGTCGGACTTGTAAGATTTTGGCTAGACTTGTCTGTTTTTCCCCTCTGGATAAGTTCGGACTTGTCCGATATTACTCTGAACATGTCCGATTTCCCTCTGTCCAACTTCGGACTAGTACGACCCTTTTCGGACATGTCCGATAAATCGCGACTCTGAGTTGATCTTTTGTTGCACGACTTATTTCTTGGGTTTTACGTTAAGTGGGCCTAGGGATGTCGTGCCTAACTCTTTTAGAGCCCATGTGGGACTCCAAACCGACCTCTACTCATCTCGAACTCGAAATCGATCTAACCCTAGCCTCCACCTCTATATAAACAACCCCACCCCTTGGCTTGAAATCTATTTTCCACTCTTCCACCTCAGTCAAACCCTTGCTCGTGAGTACCCACCACCAAGGAGGGAGAAGGAGGTCCACCGCAAGAAGAAGAAGAGGAGGAAACGAAAGAGGATCAAGATCTCCATCAACTTCACGTTCTTCGTCAACAATTCACCATCAAGTTCTTCATCAATCCTAGATCGTCAAGATCCAAGTGTTGCCTCCAAGTTCTTTGATTCATTGGAGTTCTAAACACCTGGTATACCTTCTATTCTATTTCCCTTACGTGAATTCAACCCTGTTTCCCCAAATTCACATCGATCAAGAAAACTCTAGTTCGCTAGTCTTTGAAATGCAGACTTGTCCGGTCCCCAGCGGACTAGACCGATTTTCCTGGTTAATTTATGTTGAATTAATTCTATATGAGATCGAAACAAATCCAAACCTGTGTAAACTTGTTAAAAGCTATTAGAACTAGTTAGTGATCATTAAAAGCAACTCATTAACAAGTTCCACCTTGCATTTGCATTAACCATGTATTTCATGTCATATTGAGTAATGTTTGTGCACTCTTTGATTTTAATTCTTGTTTGTATGTTTATTGTGTGGATTAGACGGATTTGTGTTAGAGAGTGCCGCGGAGGATCTACAGCACCAAGAGTTTGAAGTCTTTGATCCCAACAAAGCTCAATTGCAAGGCAAGTTTCCTTGAAGCATATTGATCCTGTTTTTAAAATAAATGTTTTGTTTCCAAAACTGCATGCTTGTGTCAATTTGATGGGAATCCTATGATAGGAAGTTTACTAGATTTGTTTGACCACTCTTGTCATCTGGAATACATGGTAGAGAGTTGGGATGGGATCTTTACCTTTTTTCTTTGCTTAATTAATTGGGATGGAACACAACTATACCACTTAACTTACTTATGCTGTTACGAGATTATGATTAACATAAACTGGTTAATATGATATGGTAATGGGTGATATAAGCAAGCCTGGTATGTGGATGGGTTGGATGTTATGATGGTTTGCTTGCTTTAGATCTAAGGACCGGTTCATGCGAGAATAAGCCAGGACTACGGTGCCACCACGAGGCCAAGTATGGGTGCGGCGTAGCTGATTAATTAGGGCTTTGTCAATGCTATTTGGACCATTAAGGATGCTCGGGGAAGGAGTAGTCGGATTGGGTTTGTTGATGATTGGTGGGACTACCCTGGGATCCGAATAGCTCAAGAGGTGGCCCTTTGTTGAAGACGTCCTTAGTTGGTGGCATCGCCACCGGTGAAACCTCAGTGGGGTCTAAATGGGCTAGTAATCCCTTTGTAAAGGATATTTTGTGATCTCTTGGCCATACACCTATGATAGTGTTTTGGCATAATGGAGGTTTTCTTTAGTCGCCGACGGGTGATGAAATCACAAACATGTGGGTAAAGTGGTACAAACTCTGCAAAGTCTAATAAACTATCATGATAGCCGTGCTCCCAGTTATGAGCGTCTAGATGACCTATATGATTAGAGGGAAATTGGGATTTGGGATGGTTATGGTTGGTAGTATGGTTATGGCTGGTTATGGATTAAATTCTGGTATTGGACATGATTTATGGCAATGGACATGGTTAATGGTAATGGTGAAATCTGGTATAATGGTGTTGGTAATGAAAATGGACTGGTATTATGATGATTACATGATTTACTATGGGTTTATTTCACATACATATAATATATATTGCTTTCAAATGTTTTAATGTACTTTTCAGCACTTAGCCATTATTATATTTGGCATTTGTATCAGCTACATGTCATAGTTTCCACACTTGCTGAGTACGACATGTACTCACCCTTTCAATTCCCCCACCAACAGTTGCAAGTCTGGATTGGGAGTTTAATGATGATCATGCGGAGTTCTAGGCCGTATCTACCGTCAGCTTTGCTTGTGGAGTGTTGGAGCTGCGCTATCCCTTTGCTTAGTTGCCTAGTTTGCTTAATTAGTTTATTTCGCTTCATTAGTTCAACTGGTCATTAATATTCATTAGAGCTTGTATTCGAGGATATTTTGAATTGTGTAATAGAAGTGGTTAATTAATCTTGTCTTGTGGTAATTTTCTGTATATCCTTTTGTGAATGCACTCGTGTATGTGTGTCGGAACTGGGAGTCACAATAGATGTCAAGCCAAGGGGTGGGGTTGTTTATATAGAGGTGGAGGGCTAGGGTTGGGTGGATTTCAAGTTGAGAGGAGTAGGGGTCGATTTTAGGGTCCCACATGGGATCTAAAAGAGTTAGGCACGACGTCTCTAGGCCCACTTAAGGTAAAACCTGGAAACAAGTCGTGAAATAAAAGATCAACTTGGAGTCGCGATTTATTGGACAAGACCGCAAAAGGGCCGGACTACTCCATAGTTAGACAGAGATAAATCATACAAATCCAGACTATATCGGACAAGTATGAACTTGGTCAGAGGAAAATCAGACAAGTCTGGCCAAAACTGGACAAGTCCGATATTAGTTAGAGGAAAAACGGACAAGTCTGCTTGAACACCGGACAAGTCCAGGGACTTAGCAAAATTTCCAAGGAATTGGAATAGCAGACTAGTCCGCACTGGGCCGGACAAATCCAAAAGTATCCAGAGAGAAAAATAGACTAGTCCGCAACAAAACGGACAAGTCCGAAGGAAGTTAGAGAGAAATCAGACTAGTCCGCACCAAGACCAGACTAGTTCGCACTTCACATAATTCTTAAGTGTGGTTTTTGTTTCTTATTCATTTTAAACTTGTTCCTATTTATGTTGCTCAATGTTAAACATATCTAATGGTGGATGTAGGGCATGATGCATGAAAATGAGGGTGTTACATGGAGTTACACCCGACCTTGGAACAAGAAATTCGAGAGGGTCATACAAAGGATGAGGAAATCCAAGAAATCAAGGAAAGGACCCGAGAGGGGAGATAATTCAGATTTGATGAGGATGACCATGGTACCACATGGCTTGGAAAAAACATTGTTGTGCCTAATGTGAAGCATATTCAGGAGACAATATTAAAAGAGGAACACGACTCGCCATATTCAATCCATCTCGGTTGTACGAAGATGTACAAAGACTTGAAGACTTGTTATTGGTGGGCTAGCATGAAAAAGGACATGGCTGAATATGTAGCATTGTGTGATGTGTGCCAATGAGTCAAGGCTGAACATCAAAGCCTAGCTGGATTATTGCAACCATTGAGGATTCCAGAATGGAAGTGGGAAGAAATCGGTATGGACTTTATAGTCGGATTACCGCGTACTTAGTCTGGTTATGACTCAATTTGGGTTATTGTTGATCGTTTGACCAAGTCAGCTCATTTTGTTCCTGTCAAGACCACCTATACCACTGCAAAGTTGGCATAATTGTATATGGAGCATATTGTGTGTCGTCATGGATTCCCAAAGAAAATAATATCGGATAGAGGTTCTCAATTTACCTCCATGTTTTGGCAGAGACTACATGAATCATTGGGAACAAGGTTAAATTTTAGCTTAGCATATCACCCTCAAATGGATGAACAAACTGAGAGGACCGATTATATTTTAGAGGATATGTTAAGGGCTTATGCCTTGAAGCATGGGAAAAGTTGGGACAAGAGCTTGCCGTATGCAGAATTGTCATACAACAATAGTTACCAAGAAAGCTTGAAAATGTCACCTTTTGAAGCATTGTATGGGAGGATGTGTAGGAAACCTTTGTTTTGGAATGAAACCGGAGAGACCCAGATATTTGGACCTGACATGCTGCAGGAAGCTGAGAAGCAAGTCCAGATTATTCATGAAAATTTAAGGGCTGCTCAATCAAGGCAAAAAGGCTATGCGGACAATGGGAGAAGGAAACTAGCCTTTTAAGTGGGAGATTTAGTTTACCTCAAGGTGTTACCAATGAGAGGTCATAAGAGGTTTGATATCAGAGGCAAGCTAGCACCTCGATATATTGGGGCATTCAAGATTTTGGACAAAAGAGGAGAAGTAGCATATAAGTTGGACATGCCAGCTCACTTATTGGATGTTCATGATGTCTTTCATGTTTCCCAGCTCAAGAAGTATTTAAGGGTACTTGAAGAACAAGTGCCAATGGAAGAATTGGAATTAGAGACAGATTTGACTTATGCCGAGCAAATGGTCAAAATCTCGGAAACCAAGGAGAGAGTCACAAGGAACAAGGTTATACGATGGTGCAATGTTCAGTGGAATCATCACACAGAATCAGAGGCAACTTGGGAGGTGGAGGATGATCTCAAGAAGGATTTTCCCTGTCTCTTCTCTTCCGCGTTGAATCTCGAGGGCGAGGTTCATTTTAAGGGGGGTAGGTTTGTAACACCCTAATTTTCATGCATCATTCATTGCATAAGTTCATATACATGTCTAATATTAATCCTTATAAAAATAAATAAGTATAAAATGAATTTAGAGCGAAACAACACTCAAAAGTTCTGGGAAGTGTGGACTAATCCGGTTTCAGTGCGGACTAGTCCTATCTCTGTCTAACCTCCATCAGACTAGTCTTTTCCACTGTGGACTAGTCTGTTTTTCTCTCTGTACAGTTTCGGACTTGTCCAGTCCATTGCGGACTAGTCCGTTCATCCCAATTCATTGAAGTTTTGCTAAGTCCCTGGACATGTCCGGTATTCCAGCGGACTTGTCTGTTTTTCCTCTGTCTAAAATCGGACTTGTCTGGTTTTGGTCAGACTTGTCTAAATTTCCTATGACCAAGTTCGTACTTGTCCGATATAGTCCAGACATGTCCGTTTTCACCTCTATCAATCTTCGAACTAGTCTGAAGCTTTTTGGACTTGTCCGATAAATCACAATTCTGAGTTGATCTTTTATTCCACAACGTGTTTTTGGGTTTTACCTTCAGTGGGCCTAAGGATGTCATGTCTAACTCTTTTTGGAGCCCATGTGGGACCCCACACCGGCCTCCACCCTCCCCAAACTCGAAATCCATAAAACCCTAGCCTCCACCTCTATATAAACAACCCAACCCCTTGACTTTACATCATTTTGCCTCAATTGAAAGTCCACAAACCCTAGTTTGTGGAGAGCCATCACTAAGGAGGGAGAAGGAGACCCCGAGCAAGAAAAAGAAGAGGAGGAAATGAAAGAGGATCAAGATATCCATCAAGTTTTTGTTCTTCATCGCCAATTCACTATCAAGATCTTCGTCAACCCTAGATCGTCAAGATCCAAGTGTTGCCTCCAAAACCCTTGATCTATTGGAGTTCTAGACACCTTGTGCACCTTCTTCTTCCTCTTTCTCACGTGAATTCAACCCCGTTCCACCAAATTCACATCGATCTAGAAAACCCTAATCCGCTGTTTCTGCAAAGGGCGGACTAATCCGGTGCCAAGCGGACTAGTCTGATTTTGCGATCTATTTCCTGCTGAATTAATTCTAAATCGATTGCATCAACTCCAAACCTGTGTAGACTTGTTGATGACTATTGTAATTGATTAGTAAAGATTAAAAGCAACTTATTAACTAGTTTTGCTTTATATTTGCATTAATCATGCATATCATGACATATTGAGTAATATATGTGCACTTATTGATTATGATTCTTGTCTTGTATGTTCATTGTGTAGATTGGACGGATTTGAGCTAGAGAGTGCTGCGGAGGATCTCCAGTACCAAGAATTTGAAGTATTTTATCCAAACCAAGCTCAAGAGCAAGGCAAGTGTCCTTGAACATATTGATCCTGTTTTTTTTACAATAAATGCTTTGTTTTCAAAACTGCGTGCTTATGTCAATTTGATGGGAATCCTATGATAGGAAGTTTACTAGCTTTGTTTAACCACCCTTGTAATATGGAATACATGGTAGAGAGTCGGAAAGGGCCATTTTTTAACTTTGTTTCGCTTAATTAATTGGGATGAAAAAACAACACTACACATATAATAATGCCTTAATGAGATTATGGTTAATATGAACTGGTCAATATGATATGGAATGGGTGATCTACGCAAGCATGGTATGTAGATGGGTTAGATGTTATTGTGGTTTGATTGCCTTAGATCTAAGGACCGGTTCGCGAGAATAAGCCAGGACAGCAGTGCCACCACGAGGCCAAGTATGGGTGCAGTGTAGCTAATTAATTAGGGTATTGCTAGTATTGCGTGGATAATATGGCGCACGTGGAAGGGGGGTCGGATTGGGTATGGATATTGTTGGCGGGACTCCCTGGGATCCAAATGGCACAAGAGGGGGCCCTTGGTTGAAGATGTGCTCAGTTGGAGACATGGCCACCAGTGAAACCTCAGCGGGTCCATACATGCTAGTAGTCCCTTTGTAAAGGCTATTTTGTGATCTCTTGGCCATACACCTATGGTAGTGTTTTGGCACAATGGAGGTTTCCTTTAGTCACTGATAGTTGATGAAATCACAAACACGTGGGTAAAGCAGTACAACCTCTGCAGAGTGTGTCTAAAACTATCATGATAGTCGTGCTCCTGGTTAAGAGCACCTGGATGACCTACATGATTAGAGGGGAAACTGGGATTGGGATGGTTTGGTCATGGTTAGTTATGGTTATGGTTTAGTACTGGTTATGGATGGTATTATTTTTTATGGCAATGGATATGGTTAATGGTAATGAGAAATATGGCATAATGCTGATGGATATGGAATATGGACTGTACTATGTTATTAATTATGGTTTATGATGGTTTTACTCACATACATACATTATATTTCTTTTCAAATGTTTTAATGTACTTTTCAGCACTTAGCCTTTATTATATTCGTCATTTGAATCAGCTACATGTCATACTTTCCACACTTGCGGAGTACGACATGTACTCACCCTTGCAATTCCTCCACCAACAGTTGCAGGTCCGGATTGGGAGTATAATGATGACAATGCAAAGTCTAGGTCGTGTCTGCCGTCAACTTTGCCTGTGATGTTGCTTGGAGCCGCGCAACCCTATTTGCTTAGCTGCATAGTTGCTTTATTTAGTTTATTTTCGCTGCATTAGTTTAATTATCATTAATATTCATTAGAGCTTGTATTCGAGGATATTGTGAATTGTGTAATAAAAGTGGTTAATTAATCTCGTCTTGTGGTAATTGTTAGTATATCCTTTTGTGATTCACTCTTGTAAGTGTGTTGAATGTCCTGGGCACACATATGCGTTCACTTGGTTTATTTTTGGAACCGGGTGTCACAAAATAGGACCCTCTACCCTTACTTCACACACACACCACTTGATTATTAATCTATTGTATACACTGTTCCCCATAGGTTTAGAGGAGTTTAGGCTGTAGGGAGGAGAGCTTCTAGTCCATAGTCCAAGTAGGAAAAGGAGTATAAGGAGTCTCTTCCCAATTCCTAATTGGGAAAGGTATGGCTCTCATATTCCTATTTGTATTTGTGACTTTGCTCTTAATAAAGATGTATCTTTAGTCTTTTATTGTTCATATACTTGGATGAAGCGTTTCTTGTTCGATTGTGTATTCCATATATTTGGTAGAAGTAGTAGTTATGATTATGCTATACCATTCTCATTATATCATCATAAACACTAAAAACCCCCACTATATTCTAATTAGCTGTGACATGATTTTATTAACATGAATCACTTATGCTATGAACTAACATTGGTTCAACGATGATTTAGTTCATTGACATAGCATGGCTTGTGCCTAGGCTCTTAACGTAATTATTTAATATGCTAGCATGGTGCTAGGATAGATAAGTAGCGTTGAATGTCTTGTAGACCCACGGATTGAACAGGTAGGCAGTAGGTGGTCACAATCCTATCTGTCCTTTGTAATCCTCCACATTCGGCTATGCCACAGGCTCTCGGTGGGAATCATCCTAGAATAGCTAGGGATAAACCCGTGCCCGATGTGTTAATCCAATTAGCATGAAAATTCATAATTAACATGATTATTGGTAACTAACTTAGGCTATGTATATGTACATTAGAAGCACTGAATCAGTATCTACCTAACTCTTAGCCTAGTCCCTCTTCACCTCATTTACCCCTTTAGGATAGAATGCTCTTGTGTGTGTCACACTACCTCCAATTATCCTTTATCCATCCTTGCTAGAACCCTACCTACACTACTGGAAACCGTTGCAAATATGGAAAGCCGTCGCAAGTAACAGTGGCTTAATTGCGACGGTCCGGAGCCTAATTTGCGACGGTACTGTATAAAAAGCTGTCGCAAATAAGGTTTTTTTTGAAACTGAAAATACTAATCGCCTCGATGGCCAGAATCGTAGAACAGTCAATATTCATTACAATACAACACAACAGTTTCAAAACACATCACACACATCATCCAAACATCGCATCAACATCAACAAACTAAACATGGGCTCACTCGCCCGTCTGACCTCCGTAGCCACCTCCGGAGCCACCTCCGAAGTCGAAGTCGTCGTCGCGTCTCATTCTAGGTGGCGGTAGCGACGGCAACAGTGTTTGTGCAGCCGTCGCGGATCCCTGCAATTAATGAAACATAGAGTTAGAATATAAATGCATCAACATCTCTCTCCCTCCCTTCCTCTCCCTCTATGTTCATCTAGATCCCCCTATCTTCCTCTCTCTTTTCATTTCTCTCTTTGTCTCTCACTCTATCTTTCTCTCTCACTCTATCTCTCCATTGCTTTCCTTTTCCCTCTATCTTCCTCCCTCTATCTCCATCTACATCTCCCTCCCTCTATCTTCCCCTCTCTCTATCTCCATCTACATCTTACTCTCTTCATTCCCCTCCTACTCTATCTAACTATCTTTCACTCTTTCTTCTGTCTCTCTCTTTCTTCTCTCTCTCTTTCTTCTATCTCGATCCTTTTCTTCTATCTAACTATCTTCCTCTTTATTCTATCTCAATCTATTTACGCTGAAGAAGAAAGATTACATAGAAAATTACCTGACCCGCTGAAGAAGGATCGCCTGGAAGGACCGGAGGTAGTACCTATAGCTGGATCCCCAGACCTTGCGCCTGAGCCATGGCCTGTCATTGCAAACATTAAATGCTATCCATTAGTAAGTCATTTACATTGAATTAATGAGAACTTTAGTTTTTATTTGGTTACCTCCATTGCTTCCCGCATCTGCTCCAACGCTGCTGCCTGGGTTTGGATCGTGGCCTCCATCGCGATCCTTTGATGTTCCGACTCCTCCTGTCGCCTGAAGAGGGATTGCATCTCAATGTCCCTCAACGAGGCGCGATGACTAGTCGTGCCTACTGAAGAAGCCTGCGTGGAGCTGCCTCTCGCAGGTCTCACTGCCCTCGAGTTGACAACTCCGTCGAATATGGCGAGCCTATAAAAAAAGAGTCAGTAATATAAAATTGAAATATCTTGAATACTTTGAATTGAAAATGATAAAATGTCTTGTAAACTCACCTTCTGTGTGCTTTTCCACCACCGCATGCATACGCAGCTTGAGGATCGATTGGTTGACGTTCCCAATCGAAATCCTCGCTGTGTATCTTCCTAGCCTCCTCCCCGTACTTAGCCTGCAAAACAAGAAAACCGTGTAATTTCAACAATCTATATCGTTATATTTAATATGAATGATTTCTAAACTTACCAATCGCTCCGCTGCAGCCTGACTGCACCCCGTCGGCTAAGAAGGGTCCCTGTGACCTCTCTTCCAGATCTCAGCAGGGGTCAGCGGCACCCCCGTCTCGCACGACATAAGCTGGAAAATTGACTCAAGTTGGTATGGAGCCGAAATTGTGGTCAACAAGATCCTGTCTGAACATCGCACAAATCACAACACAAGTCATGTCGCTTATTAGCTTATTATGAATGGCTGCCACTTTTTCTCCATTATATTTTTTTTCAAATAACTATATTATCTATTATACACTACGTACATTACCATACCATATAGAAGTACTCCATTACAATACCATATAGCACTAGTACAAATTGAATTTTAGTTCCTCCATCTATTGAATTTTATTTCCCAAAAAAACTATGAGAGTGACACAACAATTGACTGAATAAGTACAAAAATGGAAGCTAGGGGCCGGGGCTTACCTGAATAGCCAGCGGTGGGGGGCGCAGGGGCGGCGGGGCCGGGGGCGAGCCGGCGGCGGGGGCGCAGGGGCCGTGGGCGGGCCGGCAGTAGCGGCGCAGGGGCGGCGGGGTCGGGGGCGGCCGGGGGCGCGGCGAGCCGGCGGCAGAGCCGAGGGCGCGGCGGGGGCGAGGAAAGGCGACGGGGGCACAGCAGGCGACGGCGGTGGAGTCACTGGTGAATGTAGAGTCATGGCCGGAGGGTCCCGATACTAGCCCTAATTTGTGACGGGCGCCTTAATTGCGACGATCTTACCTTACGGCTGTCGCAATTAAAGCCTATTTGCGACGACTGCTCAATTTGCGACGGCCCTAGGGTTGGCCGTCACAAATAAATGCTTATTTGCAACGGCCAGTCCGAAGGCCATCGCAAATAAGGACTTATTCACGACGTCCGTGTTATTTGCGACGGCCAGAGGCGGGCCGTCGCAATTTAAGCTATTTGCGAAGGCTGACCGTCACAAATAAATCCAGCCGTCGCAAATGATCGCGTTTCCTGTAGTGCTAGACCAACCTAGCCTCTCCATTTGATGATTGCTTCGCTTCTGCCCAGCCTTCCTTTTGGAGAATATAAATGATACCCTTTGGAAATACTCTAAAAGGGGAAACGCTACATCGATAGATTTTGTGTGCCTGCTGATTTACATCTATGATTTAAAACTATAAACGAGCATTTCTGGCACCCTTGCTAGGAATGAATTGTTAGTAGTGCATCAGAAATATCAACACCCACCTAGGTCTCCACCGCCTTATACTCGAATTCCACCCAAACACTGCCACCTCCACCTTATATAAACACTGCACCACCTACCCTTTCATCCCTTTGTCACATTAGAAGAAACCCTAGAACCTTGTCCATGTGAAAGCCGCCATCAAGGAGCCTTCACCGCCATAGAGAAGGAAGAGAAGGAAGAAGTAGAATCGAGATCGTCATCGCTGCTGTGATCTTCTTCGACAATTCTTTGACGTCAACATCTTTCTTCGCGAATTCTTTGTTTTCCTCGATCTATACGCCAAGATCTCGAGTTTCATCGAATCCTCAACCCCTAAACCTATGATTCGCGGTAAATACCTTAGATCCATCTTTTCTACGTAAATTATGGTTCTATATTAACTAAAACTATACTCTAGTTGAAAATTCACCAAAACCGTAGCCATAGCAGACTTGTCTAGTCTAGTGCGGAGTAGTACGATCAACTTTCTAGTCCAGAGCGGACATGTCCGTCCCATGGTGCGGACTAGTCCAGTTCTTCTGTTCTGGAAATTCCTGGAAGTTCTTTAATATTCTCCAAAATGACTTGAAAGTTTTTCAAACATGTAAAACTTAATTGATACTAGTTAGTAAGCTATGATGGCAACTTAATGACATGCATTACCACATAATTGCATCCTTCATGCATGTCATGGCATATTGAGTAATATATGAGCATTTGTTGATTGTAATATTTGTTTTGTATGTTTGTTGTGCAGAATAGAAGGTAACGCTCTACAAGGTGCTTTCGAGGACCTCCAGCACCAGAATTTTAATGTTTTGACCCAAACCCGTCTCAAGAGCAAGGCCAGTGTCCTCGATCATTTTGATCCCGTTTTTAAATGTTTTGTTTGCAAAACTGCATACTTGTGTCAGTTTGAAGGGAAACCATGATAGGTGTTTACTAGTCTTGTTTGACCATCCTTGTCGCTTGGTTTACATTGTAGAGAGTTAGGAAGGGTATTTTACCTTTTTGCTTCGCCCTATTAATTTGGATGGGAAAACAACCAAATGACTTAACTATGAATTAATGCACTTATGGATGATGTGAATCGATGAATATTGTAATTGGAACATGGGACTGGGAGTTCTAACCAAGCTTGCTCTAGATCTAAGGATAGGTTCGTGGAGCGACAACCCAGGTTTTACAGTGCCACCACAGGGCCAAGTATGGGTGCGGCTTAGCCAATTAATTAGGTGTATCGGCAGCATTGTTCGGTTCATTTAGGGGAGCATGGAATGTGAGTCAGTTGGGTTTGCAATAGTGGCAGGACTGCCCTGATCCGAATGGCACAAGTGTGGGCCCTTGGTTGGATGTGCTCAGTTGGAGGCATCACCACCTGTGAAAACTCAGTGGGTCTGCTCATGCTGGTAGTCTCTTCGTAAAGGCCATTTTGTGATCTCTTGACCACACACCGTTGGAAGTGTGTAATGTGACCGACCGGTCACAAGCATGATGGACGCTCCTTAGTCACCAAAAGGGGAGGAATCACAAAATTGTGGGTAAAGTGGTACAACCTCTGCAGAGTGTTAAAAACTATCATGATAGCCGTGCTCCCAGTTATGAGCGACCTGAACCCTCACATGATTAGAGGGGAACTTGGTTTTTGGGATGGTTTGGTTATGGTTAAGGTTTGGTTCTGATAAATGGACATGGTTGATGATGATGGTAAGAATACGGTATATGAATGGATTAATATCGATGGATGTGGTATGATGGTAATTGATGATGTTGGACTCATAATTGGTAATTATTTAGGTTATGATGTGATTAATTCACATAGACATTGCAGAATGCTTTTTACATGTTTTCAATGTATATTTGAGCAAATAGCCATTATTTCTTATCAATTCCTTGTTTAAGCTACATGTCAATATTTTCTCACACTTGCTGAGTTTGACATGTGCTCACTCATGCAATTCCCCCACCAATAGTTTCAGATGATGTTTGGGAGTAACCTGAGGATAATGCAGAGGTACAGGTTGTGTGCTGCCGTTGACTTGCCTATGGTTATTCTTGGAGCCGCGTTATCCCATTTGCTTAGTTTGCTTAATTATAAATTATTTCCGCTATAGTATTAATAGTATTGATAATAATGATTATTAGACTTTGTAATTTGAGGATTATTTGAATATTGTAATAAAAGTACTTAATTACTAGTTTGTGTTGTGCTAATTTTCTGTATATCATTTGTGATGCACTCGTGTATGTGTGTTGAACATCCTGGGCATATATATGCGTTAAACTTGGTTCATTTTTGGAACAAGGTGTCTCAATTTTCTTGACTCTTTTGATTATGAATCAATTGATACATGCGAGTCATGCATTCTTGGTAAAATGACTAAGGCTCCCTTTGTTGGACAAAGTGAGAGAGCAAGTGAGTTGTTGGAACTAAAACATACTGATGTATGTGGTCCAATGAACTCAACTGAAAGAGGTGGTTATCAATACTTCATTTCCTTTACCGATAATTTAAGTAGATATGGTTATATCATATTTGATGAGAAATAAGGCTGAGTCCTTTGAAAGCTTCAAGGAATTCCAAAATGAAGTACGAAATCACACTAGCAACACAATTAAATTCCTACGATCTGATCTAAGTGGAGAATATTTGAGCCATGAGTTTAGCGATCATCTGAGTTGTGGAATTGTTCCACAACATACTCCACTCCGAACACCATAGTGGAATGGTGCGTTTGAGCGGAGAAACGGAACCCTGTTGGACATGGTGAGGTCGATAATGAGTCATGTGAATCTACCATTGTACTTTTGGGGTTATGCGCTAGAGACAGCTGCGTTCACACCAAACCATATTCCATCTAAATCCGTGGAGAACGCCGTATGAGATATGGACTAGGAAGTGTCCCAGATTGTCGTTCTTAAACATTTGGGGTTGCAATGCTTATGTGAAGCGTTTGATGCCATCTAAGCTTGAACACAGATCTGATAAGTGTGTCTTTGTGGGGTATCCAAGGGAAACAAAAGGATACTATTTTATAACCGACCAGAGAACAAAGTGTTTGTTGCTCGAAATGCGGTGTTTCTTGAGAATGAGTTTCTCTTGAAAGAAGTCAATTGGAGCACAGTGCAACTCGAAGAAGTTCGAGAAACATATGATGTTCCAATCTTTACTGATGAGCCACGACAAGATGAGCCAATGTTGGTCACTAATCAAAATGTGGAACCTCAACCCCGAAGATCAATACTGTCACACAAGCATTTTCAAAACATAGAAAGTAAAAATAATAATAGAATTACTAGTAAATAAATAAATCATAAGTAAACAAATAAACAAAAAGAAAGGTAAATATTGTGCGTTCTTGGTATTTAAAATTTAGTTTGGCTATAAATTCTTGGAAATAAATTTTTAAATAATAATAATAACAACATTGAAATAGTGTTTCAATTTACTTGAATTCAAATATGGAAATAGAAAGTGAAATAAGATAATAATAAAAATATAATAATAATAATACTAATAGAATATATTAATATTAGTACGATAAGACATTTTCATAAAGATGATTTATATAAACTACATCACAAATTTTGTATTTGAATTTTAGAACATGCTAGAAAATTTCTGTTGAATTTGAAATAAAAATTTAGGAGAAGTAGGGAAAATGAATAAAACACAAACAGGCCAAAACCCTATTCCGGCCCAACTCACCTACCCTCTCCCTAGTGAGCCCAACCCGCAGCGCCCCCTCTCCCCCCTTGCCTCTCTATCATGCGGGCCCGGCCACGTCAACTTCCTCCTCATCCCCCAATCCCCACCTCAAACCGTGCTGCGCCCAGGACGCGCACATCGCGCGGCAACCGCAACGCCTCGCACCCATGCCTCATCCCCGATCACCTCACACTCTTATGCAACCACTCCTTGCTATAAAATTCGGTCGCCCCTGCCATTTCTTCCCCAACATCCACATTGAAACCCTAACCGCAAATCCGTGGCCTCACCTCGCCTGACACGGCGCCCAGCAGGATGAGGTTATTTCGGCCTTCACCAATGAGCTGTCGAGATCCGCAATGCTGCGCTGCCCCCATAGGAGCCCTCCTCGTTGAGTTGCATCACTATATCACCCACCACGACTCCTCCGATGGGCCTCCGCCGCCCTCCATCGTCAACCTCCTATCTTTGGCCTTCCTCGTCCTTGCGTGACACCACGGTGAGGATCCCTGTAGCCTCCTCTTCGTTTTCATTCATTTCGCTGGTAGATCGGTTTTCTGACGAAAGGTTTTTCGTTGCTTCCGCTGAAAAGTTTTAATATACCATTCACCCCCCTCTGGTAGCTTTACACGTGCTCTTTGATCCTACATGCTCTCACAGTTGTGGGCCATCTTGGCTAAGTCCGACCGCCGGTGGGGTTGGCCGTGGCGGTGTCATGGCCGGCTATAAACGTGTTCAACTGTGAAAAAACTAGTATAGATTGAAGAGAATCAAGTTACGAAGACGTCACAATAAGAATCATGAAAATCCGTTGAGAGAATTTCAAATTAGGATCAAAAAAATTTCTGGAATACTACAAAGAAACTCGTGTAGATCAGAAAACACATATCCAATGATCGTGTAATTGTCACAGATGATCGAAAATCAAGTTGTGATGACAAAACAAAAAGAATCATCTCAATCGGATCTGTAAAACTCGAGTTATGATAAAACCACCGAAGAAAGGTTGTGCTGTGCAGAAACTCAACGAGAAAGACTTGATGAAAACAAGTTAGACGAGCAAGGCTCAAAAATTCCTTCAAACTATCAATTTTATTGATCAAAATACAAGAGAAACAGCCCCAAAGTCGTGCACCACGAGCTCTGGGCTCCCTTGCTTATATAACCAGCCATTAGGCCAACCCAAAGCTAATTAGGACTTTAATCCTACTTAATTCACGAATCGAAACTTTCCATAACTGCTCAAGACTCTTGTATACGCAGATAGAAGCAATATTAAGACTTCCAAACATCTTAGGAATGTATCCCACATTGGTAAAACAACTCAAATTCGTGACCCACTTAAAATCCTATCATAACCAACTCAAACTTTCCATATTTGAGTCAAACACGACTCAGCCGCAGCCTGAGTCCATAACCTAGTCGGTTGGACCTTTATGACGAATTTTTTATGTTTACATCTCTTTATCATGCCTCAGAACCATGTAGTAACGTCCATGCACTCCTTGCACACATGCAAACATCTTCCAACAACGTCCACGATACCTTCATATGCATTGTTCTTGATTCAAACATGTTGCGCAACCTCCCAGTCAACTCAACCACAATTCCTCCCTAACTTGGTTGTTGAACCTCATCTTCTCCCTAAGGCTCTGTTCGGCACAACTGGAACTTGTTAGAAAAAGAAGCTTGTTTGAAAAGCTAGTGGAAAGCAGCTTCTGCTTATATCCTACTTTTAGTTCATTCCAAGAAGCAGCTGAACTAAAAAGCTGTTACAGAAGCTTCCTGTTTGGCACATCCGTAGCTTATTTTTATGAAGAAGCTGCAGCAGAAGCTGTGCCAAATACGGCATAAGACTAGTTCAATGGATCCCATCACCAGTCATGTCTTGAACTCAAGGAACACCTGCACATAAATAAACAACCAATACTTCCGAGCACAAGTCCTCGACTTGACTCCCGTTAGTTCCGATAACCACGACACCTTACGTGAGCACCTCACATAAGTATGTTGCAAACCTTAGTAAAATATATCAACCATAACCACCAAAACACGCCAAAAACTTAGTAAAAGAAAACTAAGCAAACTTTCCATAATCCAAAAAAAAACAAGTTCGAAACAATGCAAATTAAAATCAGAACCACTGCGATGAAGATCCGAACCTTGCCAAAGATAACCGAACCTTGAACCAGAACTTACCAAAACTAACAGGATCTAGAGCCGGAACATACCAAAGCTAGCAAGGCCTAGCGCCGGATCTAACCAAAGCTAGTCGGACCTAGCGCCAGAGCTTACCAAAGCTAGTCGGACCTAGAGCTGGAGCTAACCAAAGCTAGTCGGACCTAGACAAAGAAGTTGGACCTAGCCAAAGCAAGTCAGACCTTATGTCGGACCTTGACGGAGCTAACCAAAACAAGCCGGACCTATCGTCGGACCTTGCTGGAGCTCGGAGCTAGATTCGGACCTTGATGATAAAGGTGTTTTGGTAGTATTCAAAACTTTTATCGCCATAGCTAATGTATTCAGCACACATAGGTCTCACAATCTCCCCCTTGATGAATGCATTGGCAACACCACTTAAAATCCAAACATTGGCTTATTCACATGAAAAGTTTTGAAAATAATTTCTCGCCCATTTTGAAAACCAAATGAGATAGAAATAAATTTTTCCCCTTCCCTTGCATTCTTCTCCCCTTGAAAAGAATCATGCCAAAAACACTTGTGAATATGTGCAATGTGTGATCAATTTCTCCCCCTTTGACAATGTATTCAACAAGGTTCAAAAGGAGAAATTTTAATTTTTATTAGCACATTAGAACATATGCATATAAAACAAAGCTCATCCAAGTCATACTATCAAGTAACTTACATTATCACATCAATGAGATACATACAGTAGTGCAAGCCATGCTAGGGATCAGGTGTAATTTTCAATTTAAGCAAGTCATGATCTCACAAACTTAGCTATTTCAAGACTTGAAAGCATGACACTTCTTGTTGCATTTTATAGCTTTTCAAAGCACAAATATAGATCATATGATATTTGCAAGAGATTATATGCGCATATGCCTTATTCTAACCAACCAAGCAAAGCCTATGTCATTTGACAATCAGAAGCTTAAGCACATGGTTTCAGTCATACACAACTTCTTCCAAGTTCATATCTAAGTGCAATGATAAGCCATCTCAAAAGAAGAAGTGTGATGCATGCATATTCTCTTGATCTTTTCTCAATATATATTTGTTCATAAAACACAACATGTGAGTTGATTACTTGATTAATTCATAATAATTAAAAGCACTTGTGATCATGCAACAAGTTCAAAACAACAAGAAAATTCGATCATGAAAAGATTTAGTGTAAGTAATTATTCCAATTACTAGTTATGGCAAAAACTACAAAATGATAACATGAGTAATGTAGTAAGAACTTTTAGCATGTAAAAATCACAAAGTCATATATGTATGAAATACTATGCTCATATTATTTTATGTTCAGGTTCACACATAGACTTCTCAAGTTTGAAAACTCCCTCTCAATTTAAGCCACGAGGGTGCATAACCCCTATTTCACTACAAATGTAACAAAAACGAGTGAAATCCAAAGGTTTTCTGAAAATGTCAGCCAATTGTTGTTCGGTATCTACATGGCGAAGCACAATGTTTCCTTTTTCAACATTATCACGTAGAAAGTGATACCAAATGTCAATGTGATTAGTTCTAGAATGTTGCACGGGGTTTTTAGCAATGAAAATGGCACTAGTGTTATCACAAAACAGTGGAACACTATCTAAATCAACCCTATGGTCCTTAAGTGTTTGAACAATCCAAAGAATTTGTGAGCAAGCACTAGCAGCAGCTACATATTCAGATTCGGCTGTGGATTGTGCAACTGATTTTAGTTTTCTAGAGGACCAAGCAACATGTGAATTACTAAGGAAATGGCTAGAACCGGAAGTACTTTTCCTATCAATCCTACAGCCCCCAAAATCAGCATCTGAAAGAGCTTTCAAAGTAACAGTTGAGGAACAAGGAAGAGAAATGCCAAATTCTTGAGTTCCATGTAAGTACCTGAGAATCCTTTTGACGGCTTGACGATGTGAAGCACATGGAGAAGCTTGAACCCATGCACAAAGACATATGCTAAATTGTTTGTCCGGTCTTGACGCCGTGAGGTATAAAAGTGATCCGATCATGCTTCTATATTCTTTTTTGATCCTCGGATTCACCATCTTCATCAAGTTCAAATGTTGATGTTGTTCCCATTAGTGTCCGAAAAGGCTTGCTTTTGTCCATGTTGAAGCGCTTGAGATGGTCCCTTGTATACTTCGTTTGATGCACAAATGTACCTTCCTTGGTTTGCTTGATTTGCAGCCCCAAACAGTAAGGGAGTTCACCCATCATACTCATTTCAAATTCTAAACTCATCATTGCTAAAAACATGGACACAAGATCATGAGAAGCACAACAAAAGATAATATCGTCCACATACACTTGAACAAATAATGAATCATTGCCGTCCTTAAGCACAAAAAGAGTTTTATCAACCTTGCCTATGGTAAACCCCTTTTCAAGTAAGAAAGTTTTTAGGCTATCATACCATGCTATAGGAGCTTGTTTTAGACCATACAGGGCTTTAGTCAGTTTAAAAACATGATTAGGAAAATCTGAATTTTTAAAACCAGGTGGTTGCTTAACATAAACCTCCTCATCTATGTAGCCATTAAGAAAAGCACTTTTTACATCCATTTGATACAACTTAAAACTTTTAGCTGCAACAAAAGCTAACAAAATTCTTATGGCTTCTAATCTAGCAACAGGAGCAAAAGTTTCATCAAATCTAGTCCTTCAATTTGTGTGAAACCTTGAGCAACTAATCTAGCCTTATTTCTAATAACAACCCCATCCCCACTTTTTTATTTTTAAACACCCATTTGGTTCCAATTAATGTGTGACCTTGAGGTGGAGGTACAATTTTCCAAACATTATTTCTTTCAAAATTTTCCAACTCTTCTTGCATGGCAATTATCCAAGATTCATTAGTGAGTGCGTGTGATATATCTTTGGGTTCAAAAGAAGCAACAAAAGCAGAATGGGCATTAGAATTGGGGTCAGAGAACCTGGATCTTGTAACTCGTTCATGCAAGGTTCCAATTATCTGTTGCGAGGGATGATTTTTGTAAATCCGTAGGGGAACAGATGTCTCACAAGCTTCTTCTTCATCAGGTTCTTCGCAGATTGATAAGGTTTTGACTTTTAGGACGACAACAATGATGGTTGTTGGTGCTGGTTGAGAATCAACATCCGGAGCTGAACCAAAGTCATTAGCTGCTGAATTTTTGGGCAGCAGCTCCACTTCTTCCCCATCTTCAACGAAAATGCTCTCCCCCTACGGATATAGATCCGGACCTCCAATGTTTGTGCTAGTACCTGGGCTAGCTTCATCAAAATACACATCACAAGTCTCCATAATTTTGTTAGTGTCAATTAAAAGCACACGGCAACCTCTAGTATGAGATGGATAACCAAGAAACATGCCATCAATGGATCTAGGTTCCAATTTATCATGATTATCATGTTTCTTAACAAAGCATTCACTACAGGAATCCCGACGATTTGCGACGGACAGGGCCATCGCAAATAAGGTAAAAACCGTCGCAAATAAGCTATTTGCGACAAATTTCCTTATTTGCGATGGTTTCTGGCCGTCGCAAATAACTCGTCGCAACTAAGCTTATTTGTGACTGCCACCGTCGCAAATAACCCTATTTGCGATGGCTCGCATCTGTCGTCGCAAGTTATTGCTCGAGTGATGGTGGGCCCCGCACCTGTATTTGCGACGGCCAGGCCATCGCAATTTAAACCCTATTTGTGACGGCCTGGCCGTCACAAATAAGTTCAACCGGCAGGGCCCATATGTCCTCCTCCGGGACCCACGCGGCTATTTGCGACGGCCTGGCCGACGCAATTAATGCTTATTTACGATGGCCAGGCCGTCGCAAATAGCAGTGGCTTAATTGCGACGGCCTGGAACCTTATTTGCGATGGTACTGTATAAAAAGCCATCGCAAATAAGGTTTTTATTTTTTAAAACAAAAAATACTACTCGACTCGATGGCCAGAATTACAGAATAGAAACAGTATATCAAACACAATATATCACACACAAACATCATCACAATCACAAACAGCATTCTCGATACATCTCACATGATCATCAACAAAGAAAACAAGGGCTCACTCGCCCGTCTGACCTCCGTAGCCACCTTCGAAGTCGAAGTCGTCATCACGCCTCATTCTAGGTGGCGGTAGCGACGGCGACGGAGTTTGTGCAGCCATCCCAGATCCCTACAATTAGTGAAAATTAGAGTGAATATAAATGCATCAACATCTCTCTCTCCCTCTCCCTCTATCTCTATCTAGACCCCTCTCTTCCTCTCTTCTTTCATCTCTCTATTGCTATCATTTTCCCTTTATCTTTCTACCTCTGTCTCAGTCTACATCTCCCTTTCCCTCTCTCTCCCTCTCCTTCTATCTCCAATCTCCCTCTCTCTCGTAATTCCTCTCCCACTCTATCTAACTATCTCTCACTCTTTCTTATATCTCTCTTTCTTCCATCTCAATCCTTTTCTTCTATCTAACTTTCTCCTCTCTCTTCTATTTCAATCCTTTTTTCTTTATCTTCCTCCCTCTTCTAACTTCATCTCTCACTCTATCTATCTTTCACTATCACTCCATTTCCTCACTTTATTTTGGTTAAGTTGAGTTAAAACGAAAATTGTTAAGTTGACATAGAAAATTACATGACCCGCGGAAGAAAGATTGTCTGAAAGGACCGGTGGTAGTAGCGGTAGCTGGATCCCCAGACCTTGCGCCCGAGCCATGGCCTGTCATTGCAAACATTAAATTTTATCTATTAGTAAGTCATTTATTCTGAATTAATGAGATATTTAGTTTTTATTTTGTTACCTCCATTGCTTCCCGCATCTGCGCCAACGCTGCTACCTGGGTTTGGATCGTGGCCTCCATCGCGATCCTTTGGCGTTCCGCCTCCCTCCTTTCCTTCTCCTGTCGCCTGCATCTCAATGTCCCTCTGCGAGACGCGATGACCTGCCATACCCTGCGAAGAGGCCTGCGTGGAGCTGCCTCTCGCAGGTCTCCCCGCCCTCGTGTCGACAACTCCGTCGAATATAGCAAGCCTATAAAAAAGAGTGTCAATAATATCAAATTGAAATATTTTGAATACTTTGAATTGAAAATGATAAATGACTTATAAACTCACCTTCCGTGTGCTTTTCCACCTCCGCTTGCATACGTGGCTTAAGGATCGACTGGTTCACGTTCCCAATAAAAATCTTCGCCGTGTATCTTCCTTGCCTCCTCCGCATACTTAGCCTACAAAACAAGGAAATCGTGTAAGTTCAACAATACATATAGTTATATTTAATATGAATGATTTCTAAACTTACCAATCGCTCAGCTGCAGCCTGATTGCACCTCTGAGGCTGAGAAGGGTCCCTGTGACCTCTCTTCCAAATCTTAGCAGGGGTCGGCGGCACCCCCGTCTCGCGCTCCTGTCAATACGTGTTAGTACAAACAATATATTATGAATATATAAACATAAGTTACATACCCTTACCATGCGTTTAGCTAAATGCAAGTGGTTATATTGGTCGTGCCTGCTCTTCCCCTCGACCTCTTTGCACTCTTGAGCCTTCTTGGACTTAGCTTTAAACTCATCGCTAGCCCAGTTGCGACAAAGGGCCCGAAATGCATCGGTCCAACCCTACAACTATCTCACGTGACCCTGCACATAGTTGGAAGTCGTTAAAAATACCATCAAGGAAATTATCAGAAAAAAATACTTACTACACCCCATGTACCTGCGTGTACTCCTCCTCCGCCAGGTGCCTCACGCTCTCCTGCTAGAAGTGTAGCACATGCTGCTGGTTCGCCTTCAAGTGCTCATTAATAATTTGAACACGGGCATTCGACAAAGCTTGTCGAAGCGCCTTGGTAGCGTTGTAGTGAAACACTCGCCTCGCATCCTCAAATAGGCGAGGGTCGTTCGGGTCCTCTAAAGTATATCTTGCCTGTGATAAAGAATATATTGAAGAGATGTTCATTAAAAGAGTTTAAAAGTTAAAACTTAGAAAATATTTTATAACATACTTACCATAAAATCGGCCCATATGGCCTCCTGAAGGTTGACGTGCTCCTCGTGATGGACGCGTGCGTAGTCCTCCCACGAAAGAGCAGGCACCCCGTCGATGACCCCGGGATAGTGCAAACGCACTAAGGACCCGAGGACACCGTTCACCGGTCTTTGGTGTCTCTCACCGGTGAAAGACGTGTCATCCCAAACTCTGCAAGATATTTATTGATTCATTACTTAAGTAACCAAAAGAAACTAAAATTGAACACTATAATTTTTATTACCTGTCTCTGACTGGACGAATCACGAACCTCTGTGAAGGGATCGCAGGGGGACTGACAAAGTGAGTCCTCGTCCTCCACGTCTTCTTGGGCGCCACATCAGGTGACCCAGACGGCTCATCACCAGCCGAGCCAAAGGCCTCAGGAACAGAAGGATCGCCAGCTGAGGGCTGGCTGGCCGAGGGCTGGCTCAACGAAGGGTAGCCAAGGTCAACTGGCGCTGCAGCCTCTGAGTCAGCCGGTGAGGACTAAAACATTCAAATGATTCATAAGTAAGATTAATGTGAAATTTAAAGAATTTGTTAAAAGCGAGTGAAATTTACCTATGACGAAGTTCTAGAGCTGCTCAGAACGTGCCCCAGCAGTTGAGAGCGTCTGCTCCCAGTCAACGAGGCACCAGCAAAAGCGTCCTCAGGTCTAGAGGGGTAGAACCCCCTCGTCGGCGGCACCTTCTTACCCTTCTTTGACGCCATCCTATTTTAATTAGATAATCAGTAAATATGCAAATAAAATATACAAAATTCATGTTATTATCTTCAAGAAAACATTACTTGTAATCGCTTTCAAAATTCATCAACATTATTATCATGTGCCTGTGCCCTACTCCTTAAACCAGCCCAACGATCTTCCATCGTGGCATGTTCTAATTTTCGTTTTCGCATATCATCTGCCTCTACATCTTCAACGTCTTCAACATCTCCAACTAATTGATCAAGTTCTGCACCAAGCTCGATGATAAAAGTGTCTGGCAACTCTTCTTACTGGTACAGTTCTTCAACGTCTTCGCTATCATGGTAACCATCATCCCCAGGAGTATATAACCGCTCACGAGGATTCACCTTATATACCACCCACCAAGCACTAAGCTTCGTTCATGGATAAGGTAGATAATACACTTGTTCCATTTGATGTGCAAGAACAAATGTATCGTAACCTCGTAGTCGGTCCTTATGTTTCACTTCCACCATTCCAAATTGGTTTTCTCGAGTTCCATAGTGCGATCAAACCAGTCATAGTCAAAGAAGACAACTCGAAGGGTCTTATTTTCAGTAAAAATAAATTCAAGGATTTTGTTAATGATCCCATAATAATTGGTTAAATTCCCTTGAGTGTCCATTGCTCTCGTCACAACAGCGGAATTTGATGTTGCCGCGAGAGGACGAAGAGCTTTAAAATGAGTTGTACGGAATCGGAAGCCATTTACGTCATATCGACCACAGCTCCTAACATTCACCAATCCATAAGATAGCTGCTGCAAATCTTCATGGACATTGTGAGTCCGACACTGTCATAAATCATCGTAAGTTAAAATAATACTTCTTTAATAATAGTAACCAATAATACATAGAAGACGAGAGAATATTACATAATCTCAAAACAAGGATAGGAAACTCTGGCCCCCATTTATTCCTTCTTTTCGCATCCGTTCTACTTGTTTGGCCGTAGGTTGATGCCTATGTGGCCAACATTGTCTGTGGAACTTGCTGAACACGAAAAAACAACTTTTAGAATACATGTGTAGCAAAATATGTCGATTAGCATAAATGTAGGACAAACACTTACTTGAAGTATTCATGCATGCCTTCTATATTTGCGTACATGTAGAGTAAAGCAACAGTCATTTCAAGTTCGAATAGCACGTAGGTCGCGTAGCTACCAACGGTGGTGCCCCTCGTTTGAAAAATGGAAAGGTCGCTTAGAGGGGGTGTTTCATCCACATTGTACCGCATCGCCGAAGTATTGATATTTTTTTCTTCCGCAAAGTAGACACTTGAAAAGTATCCTACTTCCTTAATAGCATATGCTTTAGCGACGCACCCTTCCACCCTTGCCCTGTTGCCAACCATTGGTTTCAGATATCGTAGCGCTCTTTCAATGTGATACATCCACCTATATTGCACAGGACCACCAAATTTAGCTTCAAATGGAATATAGATAAGCAGATGTTGCATGGATTGAAGAAACCCGGTGGAAAAAATTTCCATCTTACATAAAAGTATGGGTATATCCTTCTCTAACTTATCCATCATCCCGATTTTGATTTCTTTAGCACAAAGTTGTCTATAGAAATAGCTGAGCTTGGCTAAAACCTTCCACACCGCATCATCTAGATAGCCTCGAAACATAACAGGTAAGAGTCTTTCCATTATAATGTGATAATCATGACTCTTCAACCCAGTGAGGTTTCCTGTGTTAACATTTACGGCTCGTTCCAGGCGAGCTGTGTAACCATCTGGGAATTTCAAAGTTTTCATCCATTTCATAATTTCTTTCTTTTCTTTTGATCGAAGACAGAAAGAAGCACGTGGCTTTCCACCATTTCCACAGATTTCAAGAGTTGGATGGTGACAAATGTCTGCCAAATCTAGTCTAGCTTTATAATTGTCTTTCATTTTGCCAGGCATATCCATGCAAGTTCTTATGATACTTTCGCTCATGTCACGCTCCTGATGCATGACATCAATATTGTGCATTAGAATCAATGACTTCACATACGGTAGCCCCCAAAGTCCACATATGTGAGTCCAATTGTGTTCCTCTCCGTAACCTACAAAATATCTAGGGTGACCTTCATCAGGCACCAGTTTGTCCAACATATCAGAAATTTTTGACCCGTTGAGATGCTTCGGTGGTTCTTTAGTGACAATAGTGTTCTTTCGAAAGACATGCCTCTGCTGCTTAAATATGTGATTCGAGGGCAGCCAACGTCTGTGACAATCGAAGTAAGATATTTTGCCTCCATGAGTTAGTCGAAAGCAATCTGTGTCTGAAGCACATATCGGACACGTCAGACGACCGTGAGTGCTCCATCCAGAAAACATGCCATATGCCGGCAAATCATGGACGGACCACAAATAAGCAGCTCGAAGGTTGAATTTCTGCTTCTTGTAACTATCGTACGCTTTGACTCCTGTCCACAAGACTTTCAATTCTTCGATCAGCGGTTTTAACATCACGTTGATACGTGACCCGGGATGATCAGATCCAGGTACAATGAGGCCGAGAAACATGAACTCGTTCTTCATACAAATAGCAGGTGGAAGGTTGTATGGAATGACAAACACGGGCCATCATGAGTATGGCGTGGCGTTCGTACTGAACGATGAGAATCTTTCTGTCGATAATCCTATGTGAATATCCCTCGCATCACGAGCAAAGTTTGGATCGAAACGGTCTAGTGCCTTCCATGCATCACCGTCGGACGGATGCGTCAAGAATACTTTGTTCTCACGTTTACCTTCTTTGTACCATCTCATGTGTTTTGCGGTTCTTTTTGAAAGAAACAACCACTTCGTCGAGGTGTCACAGGCAAGTAACGAAGCTACTTATGTGCGACATCTGTTATCACATTATCGCCATCGTCATTAACAACTTAAACATACCTCGATTTACCACATTTCAAGCACATCTTCTCATTGGCGTGCTCTTTCTAGAATAGCATGCAGTTGTCTGGGCACACATCGATTTTCTCATACTTCATGCCGAGACCAGATATCTTGATCTTTGGATGATACATATCTGGTGGCACTTTGTGAGGTTGTGGAAGGATATCACAGATCAATTTCATGAGATCATTGTAGCAGTTGATAGAAAAAAAATACTTGGACTTAATTGCCATAAATCTGGTCAAGAAAGCAAGTACGGTCACAACCGTGTGTTCATGCAACGGCTCTTGTGATTTCTTCAGCTCCTCGAAGAACTTCTCTGCCTCATTTTCAAGAGGATCCTCCGCTTCTAGAGCTTCTAGCATCTCATCCATCCTATCAACCTCTGTTATATTATCATCCTCATCCACTTCTGCTATGACTCAAGAATTAGTCTCGCCGTGAAAGGTCCACACTTCATAATGTGGAGTGAAACCATTTCAACATAAGTGAAACGAAAGCTCTAATCTTCTCAAAAACTTGGTGTTCCGGCATTTTGTACATGGGCACCGCACCATATCTTCCGTTGACAACAAAAATGCTCGATCCAAAAATTGATCTAACTTGATAAACCACTCATTCGAGTGACCACCAGTTCTGGTCTTCAGCCAGTATACATCCAACCGCGGTCTTCACCCATGTCTGGCTCTGCAATTTAACGCGAATTATTATTAGTTTCATTGTTATTTTATGTCACGGCCCTACAACCTAGGCAGATAGATCCTAAACCCACCCAAGAGTGACCGAGTGGAGCGTGCTCATGACGAGGCACGTGATCCGGATTCGAACGAAATTTCGGTAGCATAACCCCGCTATTCTCCACTGCACGCCCAAAAATGGTGCAGCAGAGAACAAGGGGGTTATGCCACCGAAATATCGTCCAAATCCGGACCCGCGTCTCGTCACAAGCCACGCCCCCTCAGTCACTCCGAGGCTGTCCAAGAAGGGACAATTCCGAACCTGCACGTCTCACATGCCAATGGCATGTGAGACGTGCCGATCCGAAACGGGTAATACATTGTTATCGGTTACGCTGCTCATTTTCATTTTGAGGTCATTTAAGGGAGAGGAAGGAACTAGAGAAAGAGTGAGAGGAAAGTTCGTCTTAGATGACAATTCCACATCCATTTCCACCGTCCACGTAATCGCAGGTCATTGACATCCTTATCAACCCGTTTGCTTCCATGTCGCCTTGACGCATACGGTACCACTACAATGGTCTACACAGCACGATCACACTTATTGTGTGTCGTGCCCTTCCAGGTTGGTCCGAGCCGGCAAAAAACCCCTTTATTTACATATATTAAGTAGTCACTCAAAAACATTAAATATCAATAAACAATAAGCACCAATAAAAAAATAAATTTCAAACAATAGACAATATGTTATATGAGCATGTGTATCATCATTGGCAATGAAGTAGCAATGAAATAGGATCATCTAAACATAACTAGCAATGTATGATCATATATGAGCACGTATATGAGCATGCATAATTTAAAACATTGCATCATCTAAACATAACTAGCAATAAAGTAGGATCATCTAAACATTACAACATTGCATCATCTAAACATTCCATCATTCAAACGTCCATCATGCATTCCAAAACAAAACTTGAAAATTTAAACATTGCATCAAACGTCCATCATCTAAACATTGCATCATCTAAATATTCCATCGTTCAAACGTCCATCATGAATTCCCATACCTAGTCGGCGGAGGCGTTGGAGGGACGGCGGCGTTGAAGGAGGCGGCGTTGGAGGAGGTTGGTGGCTGGCGATGTCGGAGGGACGGCAGTCCCTGAGCTGCTCGGGGCTGGCACTGCTCTCCGTAGGGGCAGAGCAGGGACGGTGGGGGCGGGGCGCCGCAGGGGCAGCTCGGGGTGGGGCTGGGGGCAGCAAAGACGCCGCTGGAAGGGGCGGGGCCGGGGGCGCGGGGAGGGGCCACTGGAAGGGCCAGAGGCCGGAGGGGCAGAGCTGCGGGGGCGGGACCGGTGGCGCGGCGGGCCAACAGCCGGAGGGGGCGGTGCCTCGGGGTGAAGGCATGAGCGGAGGGGTGGCTCTGCGGGGGCGGGGCCGGTGGCGCGGCGGCGCGACTAGCTTGAGGGGGCGGCGGTGCGGCTAGCTTGAGGTGGCGGCGCCGCGGGGGTAGGGCCAGAGGCGGCGGTGGGGCGGCGACGGCGGGCCGGCGGCGGGGGCGCGGCAGGGCGGCGGGGACGCGGCAGGCGGCGGGGCTCGGTGTGGAGGGTGTGGAGGTGAATGAACCATCGGGGTCGGGTCGGCCGATAATAGCCCTTATTTGTGACGACATCCTTAATTGCGACGGCCTTAACTTATGGCCATCACAGTTAAGGTTATTTGCGATGCTCTATTATGAAGCCGTCGCAAATAAGTATTTATTTGCGACAGGTTTCTTATTGGCGACAGCCCTAGGGTTAGCCGTCGCAAATAAGAGGTATTTGCGATGGCCCTAGGGTTGGCCGTCGCAAATAAGCTCTTATTTGCGACGGCTATATTATTTGCGACGGCCACCTACATGCCGTCACAATTCACGCTATTTGTGACGGCTGGCCGTCGCAAATGATCGCATTTCCTGTAGTGATTTGCATCCAAAGACCCGAAAGTGTGTAACACTAGGCCAATGTCCAAACCAAAGCTCATATGGTGTTTTACCTAGCTTAGCACGCAAGAAAACACGATTTGAGACATAACAAGCGGTTGCAATCGCATTAGCCTATATTTCCTAGGAGGTTGATATTCATCAAGCATAGTCCTAGTCATCTCAACTATGGTTCTGTTCTTTCTTTCTACAAAACCGTTTTGTTGAGGTACATATGGTGATGAAAATTGATGATATATTCCATTTTCAGCACAAGAGTGATCAAAAGATTGATTTTGAAATTTGGTTTCGTTATCACTTCTAATTGCTTTTAAAGATCTTCGGTGATCAATTGATAATCTAAGAAATAATGATCTAAAGTGACTAAAAACTTCATTCTTAGATGCCATAAAGTAAATCACAAGGACATACCATTTACCTCCGAAGGATTAAACACGTGAAGGTCCTACGGTGTCAAGGTGGAAAAGTTGACCCGGTTCATGTGAGAGGACTATGTGAACCTGCAACCATCTTAGCATGTTTACAAGAAGTGCACACAATTTCTTTGTCCTCTTTAAGCTTAGGCAGCCCACGTATGCGATCAAGAGCACTAACACGCCTTAGATGATCAAAGCCTACATGACCAAGTCTACGATGCCAAAAATATAAGTCCTTTGAATCATTAGCAACTAGGCACCTATGCGTAGAGGAAGACATATCAAAATCAGCTTTAAAAACTCTTCCAAACCAAGACATGTTAAAAATAAGCACACTATTTGAATTTATAACTTTGCAGCAGTTTTTAGTGAAAATAATTTCCATATTTTCATCTAGCAGTTTTGAAAAAGAAAGCAAGATGTATTTCAAATTTTTAACAAGTGCCACATCCTTCAAAGTGTAGTGATCTTTTACTTTAAACGAACCCTTAGCAATTATAAGAGTTGAAAGATTATCGGCAACAGTAACATTCTCTACATGTGACACAAAAGAGAGGGAGGAGAACCATTCTTTGTTACCTGTCATGTGGCGTGAGCAACCAGAATCCACAATCCAAATGTTCTCCTTCCTCAAGTGTGTAACCTACATAGAAGCACAATACGTCTATGACTCAATACTGGGGTTAGTCAAAAGGCATTTAGGAATCCAGTACTGAGTCACACGACGTCCAACAGGAATAACACGCGAAAGCTGAGACCAAACAACAGGTTTATGAGTCAATGTTTGAGATTTCTTGTTCTTAACTACTGACCTATGAGGTGTTACTTGTGTAGCACGAAAATCAGTAGCTCTGGAAGCAAATACAGAAGGTCCGAATATAAAAACTGAAGCTCTGGAGGTAAACTTTGAATGTTTTTGACTCATAATAGCAGGTTGCATGTTCCTGACATTCAGTCTAGTATGTGTAGCAAATTTTGCATGAGAGTTATAAGATATAGCTTGAATTCTTTCCCTTTTATGTTGTTTAGCTAGTCTATAACAAAAATCTATGACATGACCATCTCTACAACAATAGGTACAATGAAATTTAATTTTGTGTTCATGTCTAGTGAGAATGCAACAAGTTTATTAGATCCCGAATGTGACAACACTCATGTAAATTTAAAAACCACTTCTTTTTGTTTATGAACTGTTTTAATCAAACCACTTCCTAATGATTTTATAATTTTGGGTGGATGTGCATTAGCATGAGCATGGGAATCAAAATCTAAACCAATTTTATGATTGCAAGATTTGGATGAATTCAGTAGCAAGTTTAGATTTTTGTTCCCAATACAAAACTGCTCCATTGTCTTATTCATGTCATCAAGTTTCTTAGATAATTCGAGCCAGTTTTCACATGAAGTCTTTCCTTTTAGTTTGCAATTAGAACAATATTTAACTTCATGAGCACATAAAGCATTGTTCAAAACAAAAGTTTCATTCATAGCATCTTGCAATTTCTTATCAAGATCATCACAACTAGAACAATGCAAATGAATTGTAGAACAAGAAGCATCTTTTAAGTTTCCAATATTAAGTGTAGCAAGCTTTTTGTTCTTTTCAATTTCAAGTTCAAGTTTATCAAGTGTGGAGGTATGTGCACTTCTTAGGGAGGAAATTGTTCATGTGATAATTCACATGAGGAACAAGAATCATCACTAGGAATCAAGGATTTCAAACGATTAATTTCATATTCTAGTGACTCAATTTTAACAGCATTGTTCCTAAGCTTTTTGTCCTTTTTCTTAACAATCACAGTGGCACGAGAAATAGCATCACACATTTCTTCGCAAGTAGGACATACCTCTCCATTGTCGTTGTTGCGTTCTGCCTCCTCCATACTTGATCTTGACTTGCCCGACATGAAGCACAAGATTGCCAAATCATCTTCACCTTCGTCACTTCCAATGTCCACGTCGCTTGAGCCAATGCAAGTTCCTGGAGTGTGGAGATAAAACTGTTCACCAGTTGGCAACCTGTAAAGCCCTTCTTCTTTGTCTTTTTCTTGTCATTTGTTGATGAGTGCTTCGTCCTTGATTGTTTTTCTTCTCGAGATGTAGGACTTGAAAGGTTAGGACAATCTGTACGAAAGTTTCCTGTCTTACCACATTCAAAGCATCATTGAGGTCCGGAGCTTACTCTCCTTCTAGTTCTCACATTTTGCAATGCTTTCGAGAACCTAGTAGAGAGAAGTGCTAGATCCTCCTCTGGAAATAACTCAACCTGTTCAAGGGTTAGAGAGGACAACAAAGCAAGTGTACAAAAAGATGGAGATTGACCGGAGCTAGGCATGTCACGTTGAGAAACAAAGCAATAGACATGTTGGGGTTCTTACATGATATTATGTCAATTTCATGAGTTTTTAACTTGGAATATAACACATCTAAAGTAAGTGTACTCATGACAGTAGATTCACGAGTGGATTTAACTTTCATCTCCCAGATTGACATGTCAAATGCACTTAGTAATTGGCTAGCATTCTCAGCATTCGAAAAGTTAACATTAACACTACGCAAGTTGCTAAGAATTTTGTTAAAGGAAGCAAAAAGGTCATCAATGGACTCACCGGGTAGCATTTCGAAGCGCATGTATTCTTCCTTAAACATATCCTGTCTTACCTCCTTGATCGTGTTGGATCCTTCGTGGTAGTCACAAAGTGCTCTCCACACATCGTACGCCGATCGGAGGTGTGCAACACGGTCGAAGTCGCTCTGAGTTAGTCCTTGGATTATCAAGTTGTGGGCTTTGTTGTTGTTGTCGACATCTTTTCAGTTTGTAGCCATGACTTGATCGTTTGGTGGCACGTCGTAAGGCTTGTACAACTTTTCCCATATTGCGACACCTTGTGCCCGAATGAAAGCTTCCATACGTTCTTTCCAAACCTGAAAATCAATACCACTAAACACACAAGGTTTTGTGGAGTATTTCTCCATGATGATTGGTCAAAAATACGTGCAAATCACAAAGATTAGAGAACCGTGGCTCTGATACCAATTGTAGGATTGAAGATCATGTGTAAAGCTACCAGAGGGGGTGCGAATAGTAGATTAAAACTTTTCAGCGGAAGCAATGAAAAAACACTCGGTGAAAAACCGATCTGTTAAAGAAACCGTGTGTGCGACTAATCTAAACGTTTTCAACTGAGACAAAACTAGTATAGATTGAAGAAAATCATATTATGAAGACTTCACGACAAGAATCACGAAAATTCGTCGAGAGAAACTCAAATTACGATCAAAAGATTGAACAAAGTCAATCTGTCCTTCCCGCGAAAAATAGTTCTGAAATACTGCAAAGAAACTCGTGTATATCAGAAACCACAAAAATAATGACCGTGAAATGTTCATGGATGGTAGAAAATCAAGTTGTGACGAAAACCCAAAAAGAATCACGTCAATCTGATCTGTAAAACTCGAGTTAAGATAAAATCACCGAAGAAAGGTAGTGCTGTGCAGAAACTCGACGAGAAAGACTTGAGGAAAACAAGTCGGGCAAACAAGGCACAAAAGTTCCTTCAAACTACAAATTTTATTGATCAAAACACAAGAGAAACAGCCCCAAAGTCGTGCACCACGAGCTCTGGCCTTCCTTGCTTATATAACCAGCCCTTAGGCCAACCCAAACCTAACTAGGACTCTAATCCTATTCAATTCACGAATCAAAACTTTCCATAACTACTCAAGACTCTTATATACGCAGATAGAAGCAATCTTAAGACTTCCAAACACCTTAGGAACGTATCCCACATTCCTAAAACAACTCAAATTTGTGACCCACACGAAATCCTATCGTAACCAACTCAAACTTTTCATATTTGAGTTAAACACGACTCAACCGCAGCCTGAGTCCATAACCTAGTCGGTTGGACCATTTCGACCAATTTTTTACGTCCACATCTCTTCATCACGCCTCGAAACCATGTATCCACGTCCAGGCACTCCTTGCACATGTGCAAACATCTTCCAACGATGTCCATGATGCCTTCATATGCACTGTTCTTGATTCAAACATGTTGCGCAACCTCTCGATCAACTCAACCACAATTCCTCCCGAACGTGGTTGTTGAACCTCATCTTCTCCTTAGGACTACTTCAATGGATCCCATCATCATCCATGTCTTCAACTCAAGCAACACCTACACATGAATAAACAACTAATACTTCAGAGCAGAAGTCCTCGACTGGACTCTTGTTAGTTCTGATAATCACAACACCTTACATGAGCACCTCACATAAGTATGTTGCAAACCATAGTGAAAAGATATCAACCATAACTCCCAAAACAGACCAAAAACTTAGTAGAAGAAAACTAAGCAAACTTTCCATAATCCAAAAAACAAGTTCGAAACATTGCAAATTAAAAGCAGAACCACTGCGTTCAAGCTCCGAACCTTGCCAAAGCTAACCGAATGTTGAACTGAAGCTTATCAAAATTAACAGGATCTAGCGTCGGAACATACCAAAGCTAGAAGGACCTAGTGCTGGAGCTAACTGTGGGGACCGGAATCCCGACATCCAAGGATCTCATCGAGTGGTGTCGTGCGATGCGACACCCGATAGTATACAAGAAAAGAACGAGAATAAGAAAATATACCAAGTCTTTATTTATAAACAAAATGGAAGTTTTATAATACTAAGAGGAAGGAAAGTAACCTATACATCATAGCTACGCACAAGCACTAGCTATGCAAAAGCAAAGTCATCAATGCCCTGGATGCTTCGCACTAGCTACACCAAGCTTACGGCGGCATGTAGGGCTCCCACTCAGCTGTAAACCCTGGAGGGGGTGCAGCCTCGTCTTCGAACTTGTCATCAGTCGTATAATCGGCAAAAACTTGTTAACTGCAAACGTGAGATTAAGGCTCAGCAAGACTAACCCGTGTCACTAGACATATGCAGGGTGTCTACTAAGCATAGGTAAGGTAAAGCAGTAAAGAACTCGCCTACGTGTGGATCCTTAGCTTTCAAGTTATTATCAGCAGCTTACCAGTTAAATGAAAGTAACTTTAGTGATCATATTGGAGAGCAATCAAAGTTCCAAAATTATAATTCAATGCATCGTATTCTCCTGACTTCTTCAGTATTTACTACGTCACGACATGGTGAACAAGTGGTACTCTATTACCGTGAGGGACGGTGATTGCAATCAGGACACACCCGGTGAACACGACACATACGCACTTTTGAAAGCGCCAGCGAGTACTTACAGCCATACCTACATAGAACTTTAGTACTAGTCGTATATGGCTACCTTTTACTCGACACTAGAATGTTGAACCGGTCGATCCATCACGAGCAGGTGGTCCCTAAGTGGGGCGTACTCTGACATGCCCACCAGCTGATTTACACCTTTCTGCACTCAGCCTACACCTATAAAACGGAATAGTATGCCTCAACAAACAAGTGTCAAGCTACGTTAGTTTGCTGGAGCCCATTTCTCCAGTATGTCGCTGGTACAATTCTAGCTTGTCCAGCAGGGCCGCACACGGATCGGTCCTCAATCGACACAAGCAGGACTACGCACGTGAGACCACGTCTCGCTGCATACTACCCACTGCACGGTCTCAATTTCATATTTATAAACCATTTCTTGATCCAATTCATCCATGTGATAAAATCCTATCTCGCGAGTAGATTCCAACTACTCGACTTCTACTGGATTCCTATGAATATATGCATGGCATGTTCTAATCATCGGGCTGTAGACCTACCCAATACTCCATGGGATCTCTGGCCATGCAAGTGGATGTCAAACACATTAAACGTAATGCACAAACATCTGAAGACATAAGGTGAAAGAAAACTTCAAAGACACTGTAAGGAACTTAAATGCAAACCGGGGCTTGCCTGAAAACGAGTCTCCAGTAGCCGGACTTCCAAGGCTTCTGGCTGCTCCTCGACTTCAGTTACTACACAATATGCATATACTATATATGAATGGCTTTGAAAATAATTAATATGTTTAAGGTCACAAGCTAATATCATGTGATCAAATTAAGATAAGGATCTTATTTGGCTTTGGGACTTTTATGGTAGATACTAGGGACCATAGTGGAGACTCTTTCAAAGTACAGGAGATGATCAAGGAAGTTTGTTGTCTCTAAAAATTATGGTAAGCAATAACCTTCTCTGAATTTTGGTTAAAATTCTGGAGGTCTATCATGGCTACCAGTGATTGTACCAGAGGGGGTCTCACTGGTTCTAGTAAAATTTGTTTCACAATTTTCTAAGCTTCCTACAGGGAGAAATAGATTTTACAAGTTTAGGAGAATTTCTAAAATATTTTCTGTATTTTTCACAATTTTTCAGTTACATATAGATTTGGAACACTGATCAGCCCAGTAAATGAAGTACAATGAAATTGAAAATTTTACTGGAGATCGAGTGTATTATTAGGAGTGTTCTGACCAAAATTAGGAATTTTCGAATTAACAGAACAGTAGTAATTAATTTCCCAAGCAGTTAGATCAAAGCAATTAATTATAAAAATACTTTGAGTTTAATGCCCAACAAATTGCACCACTGCAAATTTTAGATCAAGAGTGGTCTACCAGAATTTATTTGGAATTTGTTCGGCAAAGTTACTAGGAGTAATGAATTTTTGAAATTTGATTGAATTCTGGAATTATTTTTGAATTGGAAAATTTAAATGGAGCCGCCGGCCCCACTTCATTTGAATGGGCCAATCGCATCTGGGCCACACCGGGGGCCACAAGGTTTCACCGCGTAGCCGCACCGGATCCAGTGTCGCACCCGATCCGCGCGCTCACACGCGTCGCTAAAAGGCGAGGCCCAGGGGGCCTTCGTCTATCTCCCGACGTGCCGCTCGGCTGCAGCGGCACAGTGCTGGCGAGCTGGCGGGGACGGTTGCGTCGACCTACTCCCGGCCTAGCCTTGACCTCCTAACCCTAAAATCGACCGCGAAAGCCGATGGTGGGGTCCAATCGAGGCGGCGACGGCTGGAGACAGCGGTGCTAGGGTTTTGGCGATCGTCGGGATCGCTCGAGAATGGCGCAAGAGGCTCGGGAAAAAGTTGGGAACCTTCCTGGGAGCATGAGGAAGATGACCAATGGGAGAAAAGGGGTGAAATCGCCGGCAACGTCGACTTCAACGGTGGACCGACGGATGTCCAAGGGCGGTGGAGAAGACTTGAATATCTCAGCCTTTATTCAATGGTGTCCACTGATTTTTTGCAGAGGGGTGCGCTAGGAGGTACAGACTATAATCCTTAATTGGATTGAAAGATTATTACACATAGAAATGAAATTAAATCGAGAAGTGAGCTAGTTCAATGGCAATGGACGAAAGCAAAACTGGAATATATTGCTCGATACTGGATTAAAAGAGGCATGGCTTTTACCATGAGAAAGAGCTCGGGATGGCGATCCTTTTTGCTATTGAGGTCGAGTTGTGACGCAGCTTGGAAAGTGCTGACGATGATGGAGCAGAGGCGATGTTCGTCCCCGACTCCGATGGCGTCCGCAGAACTTCAAACGGGGAGGAAAAGAAGGCGGCGAATATGGCAACGGCGAGCAGAACTGCGGCGTGGGAGGGCAAAGCAAACTTGGGAACTCGTTGCAATCGGTTAAGAGGGGTTTAAATAGGCCAGGAGAGGCGAGGAGGGGCGGCAACGATGCAAGCAAGCAGGCAGCTCGGTGGCTTGCATGCCGGGAGGTGTCGTGACGGTGAGAACAGAGGGACCGCTCGGAAATTAGTCACTATACAGTGGGTCCAACATCCCTCCCCAAGTCTATCCTCTCTAGAACTTTAATTCCCTCACCAAGCTTGATCAAAAAATCCTAGATCTTTGTGGAGAAGCCAAATCAAATGTGTAGAGTCAGATTCTGAAATTAGATTTCAAATTTGGACAAGTTTCAATTGGAATTCAAATTTGAATTTGAATGAAATTTAATGGAGTCACTGAATTAAATAGCAATTGAGCTTCAAAAATTATGAACATTTGCAGGGGTGCTATTTGGAATATTATGAGGCCATGGAAAAATCTATAGCCTGTGATTTGAATATGTTGACAGGGCTTAAATTCACAATAGCTATATTCAAGTTTCGAAATAATTTGAATATATTTAGTACTGCATATGGTTTTTGCCCTGGTGATTCTCATTCAAATAAATTATAAAATTTGTATAAAGGTCACTTGAATTATTCTAGGTCATTGGTGAAGTCCAATCCCCATGTTAATAAAATTTAAGTATGAGTAAAAGAAATATTTTTGATGAGATCAAGTTCATGTGTACAATCATAATTGAGCTCCACTATGGTTGATAACCAACTGGTAGTTGAACTTTATATTAAGAAAAATCAGGGATTTTACATTCCTCGCCCTTAAAAGAATCTCGTCCCGAGATTACAATAGGAAGGATAAATGAAAAGGATATAATTAACATATGCTGCTAACAAGTCTGAATAGTTCATTCTAAGGTATTCCTCGCTTTCCCACGTTGCTCCTACAGTGGTGTGGTTGCCCCACAAGACCTTGTAGAAATGCAAGGTGCGGCTTCTTGTGGTGCGAATCTTCTCATCGATTATCTGGGTTGGATGCTCAAAGTAAGTAAGATCTGGTTGGAGAGCTTCCAAATTCTCCATACGGACATCGGCTGGGGCCTTGAGACATTTCCGCTACGACGAAATGTGAAACACATTGTGGACCCCTGAAAGTGAAGCCGGTAGCTCTAGCCGATAGGCCACAGGTCTGCATTGTTCAATTATTGTGAACGGGCCAATGAAGTGTGGAGCTAGCTTCCCTCTTACTCCAAGCGATGAATCCCTTTCATTGGGGATACACGAAGATAAACATGATCCCCGACATCAATGTGAAGAGGTCGACGCCGCTTGTCCGCATAGCTTTTCTGACGAGACTGAGCTGCCTTGAGATTGGCTTGAATAACTCGTACTCGTTCTTTGGCTTCATTCACCAAGTCGATACCATATATCACTCGTTCACCAGACTCACACCAGTTCAAAGGTGTGCAACACTTCTAGCCATAAAGAGCTTCATATGGTGCCATTTGTATGCTAGCCTGATAACCATTGTTGTATGAAAACTCTGCCAATGGTAGATGATCATCCCAATTCTTACCATGGTGGATGGCATAGGCGCGGAGCATATCTTCTAGCACTTGGTTTACTCGCTCCGTTTGACCATCAGCCTGAGGATTGTAAGTTGAGATTTGAATCATCTTAGTATCCAACGATGCGTGGAGTTGCTCCCAAAATCGAGCAACAAAAACGGCTCCACAATCTGAGATGACGGTGTGCGGTACTCCGTGTAAACACATGATTCTAGAAATATACAACTCTGCGTACTTCGGTGCATGTTAGTTGATATTGACGGGTATAAAATGAGCTGAATTGGTCAATCGATCAACTATCACCCAAATGGAATCATGCTTACAGAATGTGAGAGGCAAACCAACGATGAAGTCCATGTTGATGTCCTCCCATTTCAAGGCCGGTAGGCTTAAGGGTTGTAGCTGTCCGGCTGTCCTCTAATGATCGACTTTCACTCGCCGACATGTATCACACTCTGATATATATTTTGCTATTTCACACTTCATCCAGGACAACCAGAATTTCTTCTTCAAGTCCTGGTATATTTTTGTACTTCCAGGATGAATAGAATAATTGGACAAATGAGCTTCATTTAATATCTTCTTCCGAAATTCCATATTACGGGGCACCACGATGCGGTCCTTGAACCAGATGGTACCATCATCGTCACATCAAAAACACTTCATTCTTCGGCAAATGTGTGACATGCCCTTGTCTTACCTCTGAGCCTCTATAATATCTTCTCTTATGGTAGGAATGAGAGCTAGATTTAGGGCGCCCCATATGGAACCAAGTAGAGACTCGAATCTTCTTCTTCTATCGAGGTGATGGAAAGATTATTGACATGAGACTTGCGACTCAGCGCATCTGCAACTACATTCGCCTTGCTAGGATGGTAGTGGATCTCAATATCATAATATTTGATCAATTCCAACCATCATCGCTGTCGCATATTCAAGTCCTTCTGGGTGAAGATGTACTTCAAGCTTTTGTGATCGGTGTAGAGATGCACTAGGTTCCACGCCAAATAGTGTCTCCACATCTTTAATGCAAGTACCACGGCGGCGAGCCCAAGATCATCAGTCGGATAATGTTGATCATGGGTCCGAAGCTGCCGTGATCCGTGAGCGATCACCCTTCTGTCTTGCATAAATAAACAACTCAAACCAATCCCAGATGCATCACAATAAACATCAAATGACTTGGTTGTGTTAGGTTGGGCTAATACCGGTGCTGCTGTGAGGTGTTTCACTAATGCTTGAAAACCTTCCTCACATTCCTTTGTCCATACATACTTCTTCCCTTTTTTCAGAAGTTCTGTCATAGGTTTAGCTATCTTGGAGAAACTTGGAATGAACCTTCGGTAATATCCTGCTAAACCCTGTAAGCTTCGAACTACATGTACAGACATTGTGAAAGTGCATCTAGGAATCCCTTTTGGGTTTTGGATGATTTATGACAAGCAAATGAGATCCTAACCACTTTGTTGAGATGAGCATAGGTTCTAATAAGAAAATGAGCAAGGTGCCAAAAAGAAAGTAGAATGAGGAACAATGCGGAAAAGAGCTCAAGAAACAAGTGTAGTAGATCATTGTGCATGGAGTGTGTTAAGTAAACACACCCCAATATCCCAAGCACAAATAATCTCACACTTTGCACAAAACTATACAGTGCACAAAACTATACAGGATCGGACTAGTCTGACTCACTCCGGACTAGTCCGATATCTTGCTGCACAAGATCGGGCAAGCCCGATATCACCACGGACTAGTCCGATATCTCTCTGACTAGAATCGGACTAGTCCTCCCCAGTGCGGACTAGTCCTCCAAACACTTCACAAGTTGCAAAAAATCGGACAAGTCCGATAACACACCGGACTAGTTTGATATCTTTCTGATGTCAATCGGACAAGTCCGATATTAGCACGGACTAGTCCAAAAAACCCTCTAACATAAATCGGACAAGTCCTCCAAGTGCGGACTTGTCCCGAAATTCACATAGGGTTTCACTTTTTTTGGACAAGTCCGATATCTATCGGACAAGTCCGAAGATTTCCAGAACCAAAATCGGACAAGTCCGCTCTCAGCCGGACGGGTCTGATATTTCGGGACACCTAGGGTTTGCTACACTCAGCACACTAGACTAGTCCGGTGTCCACCACGGACTAGTCTGATCTTTCTAAACCCTAATGGTAACTTTTGGAAACCCCATATAAATAGGTGTACACGGCCCATCTTTCACAACTCTTGACTCCCTGCGCCGTCACACCTCCCAAGAGCCTAGAAAACACCTCTCTCCACGAAATCAAACACAAGAAAGATCAATCCCTTGAGGATACACTTTGGATCATTGGAGAGACACGATTCATCACTCATTGAGCTCTTGGTTTGATTCCTTAACACACTCCTGTGGTTTTCATCGTGATCTTAAGAGTGTGTTCTTGGTGGAGTTCATATTGTAATCTAGGGGAGCCCTCAACGTGTGAGAAGGCCCCTTAAATTTGGTTATTTCCCCTTTGTGATTAGTGAAGAGGATTGGCCTTCGTGGCAATCCGATGAGGGTAGGGTTGGAGAAGACCCGATCCTTTTGTGGACTCCTCAACGTGGACGTAGGTTGCCTCTGTGGGAACCGAACCACGAGATAAAATCGCTGTGTTCTTCCTTTGCGCCCATTGTTCTTACACTTTATATATATCTAGGGTTTCAATCAATCTTCTTCACTTTACATTGAAAATTTGAATATAAGATTAACTTTTGGTACATCCCAGTTCATAGTTGTGTAACACTTTAATTAAAAGTATATTTCCACTGCATACATCCTAGGATCAACATAGTCGATTAAATTTGAGTAACCTAGTCGGCATACACCGGACTAGTCCGCACTCGATCAGACAAGTCTAATATCTCAAGATTTGATCTGGTTGTTAAGTGTTGCAGGTTCCGACAGAAATTCAAAAATGCCTATTCACCTCCCCCTCTAGGCCACATTCAATTGGTATTGGAGCAAGGTTCTTCAAAAGGAGACTAATTGCTCGAAGAGATCATGTCGGACATGAAGGATGTACACAAGAGAAACAACCAAGAAAAGGTTGAACAAGACAAGAACCAAAAATTGGAGAGGCTCCTCGAGGCCATTCAAGACATTGAGGACGACGATGAGGAGACGCTGGAACTAAAGGCACTCCTAAGGAAGAAAACTCTTTCCAAGGGAAAAGTAAAGATTGAAGATGAGAAGAAGAAGAAGGGGAGTAGTCACACCGACTACTCCCGATATCCTTTCAACTATGATCGTCTTAACTCTAGCAATAATCACTACTTATCTATTCCACTTGGAAAAGCCCCATACCCTGACGACAATGACTACTCAATGTGGAGGCAAAACATGAAAATGCATTTGATTTCTCTCAATCCAAGTTTGTGGCACATAGTATGCACAGGAATAGATATCCCGGATGATGATGAGGAGCTCACACCTAGCCAAGAGCAAGCCATCCATCGAAATGCTCAAGCTGCTACAGCCATCACCTCATCACTTAGTCGGGACGAGTTCACAAAGGTGGATGGACTCGAGATAGCAAAGGAGATATGGGATACATTGCAAACCGCACATGTAGGCGATCGCCATGTGCAAGAAGCGAAGATCGAGATGATTGAAGGTGAGCTGGGAAGATTTGCCATCGAAGAAGACGAGTCGCCACAAGACATGTACAATCGACCAAAGACGCTCATCAACAAGGTGCGAGCATACAGAAGCAAGAAGTGGAACGACCACGAGGTCGTGAAGATCATTCTTAGAGCTTTCATGCCTCGCAATGTCACTTTGTGCTCGATGATACGAGAAAGCCCCGGGTACAAGAAGATGACTCCGGATGAGCTACTTGGGAAAATCATCAACTTTGAGATGATGGAAAAGCAGGCCAAGCATGTTAAGGAGATTGCCGATCTCACCTCGGCAAAGAAGAAAGGTGTTGCTTTGGAGTCCACCCTCAAGCCCTTATCTAAAGAAGCTCGAGAAGCTCTATTAGAAGAAGACGGTGACGATGAGAGCAGCGACTTGGATGAAGATTACATGATACTATTCATGAAGAAATTCAAAAGAATGATGAATAAAAGACAAGGTGCTAAACAAGTGAAGGGAAGTACAAGGAAAAATCAAGACCGAAGTTGAGGCGGGCATGCTATAACTGTGGTGAGTATAGCCACTTTATAGTTGATTGCCCATATGAAGAGAACAACAAGAAGACCAAGGAAACAAAGCCTCAAACCAAGAAACTCCTCAAGAAGAAGAAGCAAGCCGAATAAGCACATATAGGGAAAGAGTGGGACTCAAATGATGAGTCCTCATCCGAAGAAGAAGAAGAGATGGCTAGAATAGCCATCGAGAAGACATCCAGAAGTCCACTCTCTTCCCTACTCTTGGTGCATGGAAAGGGAACGACACTTGCCTCATGGCAAAGGAAGGTAAATGCAAGGTAAAAACCAAACCCTCTTCCATACATTCCTATTCTAGTAATAGTGAAATTGCTAGTGATAACGAAGATATGCTCATTGGCCTAGACAAGAAAATAGCTGCAAAAATGAAATTTTTACCTGATCAACTTGTTAGAAGGAGAAGCCGATAAACCATCAAGAAGACATGATTATCTCCCAAAGGGTGGAATATGTTGAACTTGACAAAATTCTAGAACTTGAAAAGGAGCGAAGCCAGTCACTAGAGCTTGAGTTAGCTTCAAGCAAGGAAGCTTGCTTGGAGTTAAGCGATTCAAATGCTACAATCAAGGATGAACTTGCTAACCTAATCAAGGTTAACAAGATCCTTGAAGTACAAGTTGAGTCACTCAAGCAAGGTGACCCTTCATCTTCTTCAAGCTCACCTTCTCAACCACTTAAAACTGAAGCTATAATTACTTGTTCATGTGGTAAAGTTGACACCAGCTTGAAAGACAAGTCAACCTCTACCAAGGACAAGCATCTTTCACAAAATGGCATATTTGACAAGGAGAAGATCAAATATGCACGTAGTGCATACTTGGTCACAAGACCTACAAATGTCAAATATGGCATTGGTTACTCGTATGGTAAAAAGCAACATGCTAGAAGCCATATAATAACAAGGAGAGCATTGCCTTGGTAAAGGGAAGACCCTCTCAAACTGGAAAAACCAAAATTAACTAATACAACACACATGATCACCGGACTAGTCCGGTTGGGACACGGACAAGTCCGATCCTCCGGACAAGTCCAATCTCCTGGACTAGTCCTGTATATAAACAACAACAACTGCTTTTTAGAACCTTTGATGCATCTTATGTTTTAATGAGAAGTAATTTTGGTAAAGTTTATGCTCGTTATGTTGGGCCACGCCATGGGAACACCAAGTCTCATGTGTGGGTGCCTAAATCCCTTGTGACTAACCTAAAAGGACCCAAGCAAGCTTGGGTACCTAAAACCAAGGCATTACTTGTTTTTGCAGGCCTATTCCTTTGGTGGATCTAAATGGGTGCTACACAGTGGCTGCACCAACCACATGATCGGAGAAAGAAGGATGTTCATTGAGTATGAAGAAAATGAGGATCCAAGCGAGGGTATCTATTTTGGAGACAATAGTCAAGGAAAAGTGCTCCGTACCGGTAAAATTGCCATATCATCTCAACATACTCTTTCTCATGTGTTACATGTTGATTCCTTATAACGTGCTGTCCATATCTCAATTATGTGACAAAGGTTATAATTGCTTGTTCACTAATGAGGGTGTGACTGTCTCTAGGAGGAGTGATGGTTCCATTGCATTCAAGGGTGTGTTAAAAGGAAAGCTTTACCTTGTTTACTTCAACTTGGATAAATGGAACTTGACACATGCTTGATTGCAAAGACCAACTTGGGTTGCTGTGGCATAGACGGCTAGCGCATGTTGGTATGAGGAATCTTCAAAAACTCCTCAAGGGCAATCACATCAGAGGTTTGAAGGATGTTGTTTTTGAGAAAGACAGGCCTCCTAGCGCATGCCAAGCCGGGAAGCAAGTTGGAGCACCTCATCCTGCTAAAAACATCATGACTACAACAAGACTGCTCGAGCTACTCCACTTGGACTTATTCTGTCCAATTGCTTACATAAGCATCGGCTGTAACAAATATGGTTTAGTAGTTGTTGATGATTTTCTTGCTTCACTTGGGTTTTACTTTTACATGATAAGGCAGAAACACAAGGAACACTCAAGAAGTTCTTCAAGAGAGCCCAAAATGAGTTTTCATCAACGATCAAGAACATTCGAAGCGACAACGGCACGGAGTTCAAGAACACACAAGTTGAGGAATACCTAGATAAAGAAGGCATAAAGCATGAGTTTTCAGCACCTTACTCTCCTCAAGAAAACGGAGTTGCCGAAAGGAATAACCGAACCCTCATAGAGATCGCGAGAACAATGCTCGATGAGTACAAGACCTCGGATCAATTTTGGGCGGAGGCGGTTAACACCGCTTGTCACGCCATAAATCGACTTTTTCTTCATCGACTACTCAAGAAGACATCCTATGAGCTACTCACCAGTAACAAGCCTAATATTTCATACTTTTGAGTTTTCTGTTCCAAATGCTATATTTTGAACTAGAAGGCTAGGACTTCAATGTTCGCTTCGATGTTTGATGAAGGTTTCTTGCTTGCTTATGATACAAACTCTTATGCCTATTGTGTCTTCAACAAGTCCCCCAGACTTGTTGAAATAGCATGTGACGTTGTGTTTGATGAGACTAACGGCTCCCAAAGGAGGAAGTTGATTCATGCGTGCAAGATAGAGAAGAAGCTCCTTGCCAAGCATTGAGAAAAATGGCATTGGTGAAGTTCGACCACAAGAATCACCTCTACATATGCATGAGGAAGATGAACCACAAGAGGAGGCCAATGATCAAGGGAGAGCTTCCATACAAGATCAACCTCAAGAAGACAAAAATGATCAACAAGTCAATGAAGGCAACCATCTAGGGGGAGAAGAAGATGACCATGAAGAATCAAGACAGCAAGTGCCACACCCAAGAGTACACCAATGCGTCCAAAGGGATCACCCAATTGACAATATCATCGGTGACATCCAAAAGGGAGTAACTACTAGTTCTCGCATAGCTAATTTTTGTGAGCACTATTCGTTCGTATCCTTTTTAGAATCGCGCAGGGTTGAGGATGCGTTGAAGGATCTGGATTGGGTAGTAGCCATGCAAGAAGAACTCAACAATTTCAAGCGGAACGAGGTGTGGGAACTAGTCGAAAGACCCAAATTCAACGCCGTTGGCACCAAATGGGTCTTCCGCAACAAACAAGACGAACACGGGGTGGTGACAAGGAACAAGGAACGACTTGTGGCCAAAGGGTATTCACAAGTCGAAGGTTTGATTTCGATGAGACCATTGCTCCCGTAGCTATACTTGAGTCTATTAGAATATTACTTGCATATGCTACTCACCATGATTTCAAGCTCTATCAAATGGATGTGAAAAGTGCCTTCCTCAACGGACCAATCAAGGAGGAGGTGTATGTGGAGCAACCCCCCGGATTTGAAGATGAAGAGTTCCCCGACCATGCATTTAAATTGCGTAAGGCTCTCTACGACCTCAAGCAATCTCCTAGAGCTTGGCATGAGTACCTTAGAGATTTCTTAATTGAAAATGACTTTAAGTTAAAGTAGATTATACACTGTTTACAAAGAACATTGACAATGATCTCTTTATTTGTCAAATTTATGTTGATGATATAATCTCTGGTTCTACTAACAAATCTTTTTGTGAGGAATTTAAAAAAATTATGACAGATAAGTTTGAGATGTCCATCATGGGAGAGCTAATGTACTTCTTGGGATTCCAAGTGAGGCAAACAAAGGAAGGGACGTTCATGAGCCAAACCAAGTACACTCAAGACATACTCAAGAAGTTTGAAATGGACAAGGCGAAGCCTATAAAGACTCCCATGGAAACGAATGGACACTTGGATCTCAATGAAGATGGACCAAATGTCGATCAAAAGGTATATCGCTACATGATTGGATCTCTACTCTACTTATATGCATCTAGGTCAGACATTATGTTGAGTGTATGCTTGTGTACAAGGTTTCAAGCCAATCCAAAAGAGTGTCATTTGACAGCCGTTAAGAGAATCTTGCAGCATTTAGTTCATACACCCAACCTAGGACTTTGGTACCCCAAAGGTTTCAAATTCAATCTCATCAGTTACTCCGATGCAGACTATGCCGAATGAAAAGTAGATAGAAAAAGTACCTCTGGTACATGTCAATTTCTAGGTAGATCACTTGTTTCTTGGTCCTCCAAGAAACAAAACTTCATTGCCTTATCCACGGCCGAAGCCAAGTATGTTGCAGCCGGGAGTTGTTGTGCACAACTCCTTTGGATGCGACAAACTCTAAGTGATTACAGTTACAATATGAGTCGTATTCCACTCCTTTGTGATAATGAGAGTGCCATTAAAATTGCCCATAATCCCGTTGAGCACTCTAGGACCAAACACATAGACATCCGGCATCACTTTTTGAGAGACCATTCAATGATGGGAGATATATCCATTTCACATGTCAACACTGAAAAGCAACTACCCGATATATTCACCAAGCCACTTGATGAAAAATGCTTTTGCGAGCACAAAAATGAACTAAATATCCTCGATGCTCGGAGTGTGGCTTGAAATCTCGTATACCTGATTGCTATCTTCAAAATTCATTGATTGTGTTGTGAAAATCATCTCTCTCAATATTTCCGAAAAACTATGTCAATTACTAGATCTTGGTTTATTATGATCATTGCTTGATTGTTGAATGCTTACTGATCATATTCATAAAGATTATTTGATTTGCTTTGCCTTCTTATTTTCTAAATAAGTACCTTCGAATATATACGAATGGGCTAAGCATTTCTTCCTGGCGACCACGGACTAGTCCGTGGTCGCCCAGACTAGTCCGCCCGTGCAGACTAGTTCACAGAGAGACGGTTAGGCTGGACTAGTCCGGCAGACCACGAACTAGTCCGATATAGTCTCTAGAAAAGTTCGGACTAGTCCGATCATTTTCGGCCTTGTCCGATTTTTCGTATCCATGACCCTAGCCGCCGCCAAACCCTAATCTTCCTCACCCCACACTTGCCTCCAGCTTTCTCTCTGCATGCTCGAGCTCCCAAAGGCGATTCTTTAATTCCTCAATCAAAACTTTGCAAGTTTGGGTGGAAATTGAACTTCTTCGCGTAGGGATTGAAGACCACGGACTTGTCCGACCCCTCAACCCCTAGATCTCCGAGAATCAAGCAATATCGGTAAAATCTCATCCCAAACCCTAGAAATTGCTATTTCCTTCAATGTTGATCAACTAGCTTGGTTCCTATCACCATATACATGCTTCCTTGATGTATTACATTGATGCTAAGCTAGTTGTGCATTTGGAATCACCATTAGTCTCATAGTTAGGGTTCTAGAGGTTGAACACCGGACTAGTCCGTGCCTGTACACCGGACTAGTCCGATTTTTCTGAATTCAACCATAACTTCTTAATTCCTCAATTCAATTCCTTGTCATCTATTCCCATCAATGCCTTGTGAAATCTATTCCCAGGACAATGCCTAGCACCAACGATGAAATCTCTGATTTTGAGGCCGAGATGGACCACGAAGCGGTGCTTCGATCCTCGAAGGGCCTAAGCAAGAAGAGCCAAAGCGCCCTTCCGAACCGACTACTTCTCCTCCGCAGGCTCGACGGAAGGTCCTCGCGAAGAAGCCAGCCTCCAAGGTCTCTGCTGGAGGTGGCCCTCACCAAGCAAAGGGCAAGGGCAAAGGGGTTGCAACGGGCCCGATTGGCCCCCTAATGTTGTCAGCTCCATGTGAAGGGGCCCGGGATCCCGCAGAGGAAAGATTCAATGGCAAGGGCTGCGACACGGCCACAAAGTTCAGGAATGTGAATTGCTACAGCCGTCACAAGCAAGCTGCTGATGGGAGGTTTTGGAGTAATTTTCATGCAGATTTCTACAAGACCGTCTATCTTCCAATGAAGAAGCCCGTGGTGCGCAACCAATGGATCGATTGAGCGCATTTTGAGAAGAAAGGGTTGCTCACCGTTTGTTGAGGTTGTCGAGGCTATTGAGTGGCATGGACAATTGGAATGATGAGGTCATCACGTAGTTCTATGCGACGTGCCACTTTGCTAGTGATGAGGAAGAAAGGGTGACTTGGATGACTCACGGATCCAAGTACACCATCACTTATGAAGAGTTTGCAAGATTGCTGCATCTTGACACCTCGAGCAATGACAATGTGATCATCCACAACATTGGTGTCATTGAGAAGGACAAGATGATGTATCTTTATGAACCCAACTCCAAGTTCAATCCTCCTTCCATGAAGAACATGAAGCCCCTCTTTGTGGTATTGAACAGGGTCCTATGGAAGACCATTGCCCCAAAGGATGGGGATGCAGGGAGTGTGCAGGGGTATCTCAGGACCTTGATGAAGGTCATTAGAAAAGACGGGAAATTTGATGTCTTTGACTATATTTGTAACGACATGGTGAACATCTCCTGCACGCCGAACAGGTCCTGTGGCTATGCACCTTACCTAATGTTCATGATTGAGAAGGTCACAGGCATAAAGTTTGTCAAGGATGTGGAGCATCTTCCCTTGAGGCCTAGAAGCCTCAACAGCCAAGTATTCAAGCAGCTTCCTCTCCACCTTCCAGCCCTGAGGCTCCAGTGAGAGCCAGTAGAGATGCTAGGGCTGCTCCCGCCCCTAGGGCCCCTCCTCAAAAGGGGTCGCCAAGCGGCATTTTGAAGTATCTGTCAGCCATCTTCGCCTCCTGCAAAAAGGCCAAAGTAAAATCCCACAAGCTGAACAAGAGAAGAAAAGCTGACATGAGATATGTTAAAGACAATGTGAAGTAGATTTGCCAAAAGCTGGAGATCGAGCTCATTGGATCTCCAGTCATTTCTGATAATTCTGACTCTGACTTCACCGAGCTCGGGCCCTTGACTCCCTCCGAGCTTTCCTATTTTGGCATTGGGGACTCGAGTGGCTTCGTTCCTCCTCCTCCTCGCCATCAGCCGGAAAATTAAGATGAAGACGATGAGAGGACAGACAGCGAGGCGTGAAGACCTTAGGTCCCTCCTCTCCTTCTTTTTGGTGTCTTGATGCCAAAGGGGGAGAGATTGAGGGGGAGTCTTAGAGTCTTACGTTTTAGCTGTAGGGTGCGAGGAGAGCTCTCTTTTTGTGTCTTTTGTCCATTTATTGGGTTGTAATACTTTTAATATGCTCTTTTAATACTATTGGTCCTGTGATGCAATGCTTTGAAATGTTTGTGAAGATATTGATGAAATTTGTTAATATGCTCTAAGAATGGCATATATGCTTGTTGTTAACATGTTGATGTCAAATATGCAATTCACATCATGATTTTTGTTCCTATACACTTAGTTCTGCATCCCACCATAAAGAGTGCACATATGGATCATGTTTTCATTGCCTAATGTGTTTTAAACTCATATGTGCACACTTTATGAAAATATCAACTTTTTATCTTATTTTGTGAAATCTAAATTGGTTGTCATCAATCACCAAAAAGGGGTAGATTGACAGTGCATCTAGGAATACCTTGTGGGTTTTAGATGATTTATGACAAGTAAATGAGATCCTAACCACTTTGCTGAGATGAGCACATGTTCTAATGAGAAAATGAGCAAGGTGCCGAAAAGAAAGGAGAATTAGGAGCAATGCGGAAAAGAGCTCAAGAAACAAGTGTAGTAGATCATTGTGTATGGAGCGTGTTAAGGAAACACACCCCAAGAGCTCAAGCACAAATAATCTCACACTTTGCACAAAACTATTTAGGACCGGACTAGTTCGACTGACTCCGGATTAGTCTGATATCTTTCTGCACAAGATCGGATAAGTACGATATCACCACGGACTAGTCCGATATCTCTCTGACTAGAATCAGACTAGTCCTCCCCAGTGCGGACTAGTCCCCCAAACACTTCACAAGTTTCACAAAATTGGACAAGTCAGATAACACACCGGACTAGTCCGATATCTTTCTGATGTCAATCGGACAAGTCTGATATTAGCACGGACTAGTCCGAAAAATCCTCTGACCTAAATCGGACAAGTCCTCCAAGTGCGGACTTGTCCCCAAATTCACTTAGGGTTTCACTTTTTTGGACAAGTCCAATATCCATCGGACTAGTCCGAAGATTTCCAGAACCAAAATCGGACAAGTCCGCTCTCAGTCGGACTAGTCCGATATTACGGGACACCTAGGGTTTGCTACACTCAGCACACCGGGCTAGTCTGGTGTCCACCACGGAATAGTCTGATCTTTCTAAACCCTAACGATAACTTTTGGAAACCCCATATAAATAGGTGTACACGGCCCATCTTTCACAACTCTCGACTCCCTGCACCGTCACACCTCCCAAGAGCCTAGAAAACACCTCTCTCCACGAAATCAAACACAAGAAAGATCAATCCCTTGAGGATACACTTTGGATCATTGGAGAGACACGATTCATCACTCATTGAGCTCTTGGTTTGATTCCTTAACACACTCCTGTGGTTTTCATTGTGATCTTAAGAGTGTGTTCTTGGTGGAGTTCATATTGTAATCTAGGGGAGCCCTCAACGTGTGAGAAGGCCCCTTTAATTTGGTTATTTCCCCTTTGTGATTAGTGAAGAGGATTGGCCTTTGTGGTGATCTGACGAGGGTAGGGTTGGAGAAGACCTGGTCCTTTTGTGGACTCCTCAACGTGGACGTAGGATGCCTCTGAGGGAACCGAACCACGGGATAAAATCATTGTGTTCTTCCTTTGTACCAATTGTTCTTACACTTCATATATATCTAGGGTTTCAATCAATCTTGTTCACTTTACGTTGAAAATTTGAATATAAGATTAACTTGTGGTACATCCCAGTTCATAGTTGTGTAACACTTTAATTAAAAGTATATTTCCGCTGCATACATCTTAGGATCAACATAATCGATTAAATTTGATTAGCCTAGTCGGCATACACGGGACTAGTCCGCACTCGACCGGACTAGTCCGATATCTCGTGATTTGATCTGGTTGTTAAGTGTTGCAGGTTCCGACAGAAAATCAAAAAGGCCTATTCACCCCCCCCCCTTTATGCCACAATCACTTTCGATACTCCCATTTGAGTACTTGCTTAATCTTGCTTGGATCAACTGCGATCCCATCAGTAGAGATGATGTGCCCTAGAAATGGCACTTGGCTGATCCAGAACTAACATTTTCTAAACTTAGCATACAGCTTGTGGTCTCGTAATCGTTGAAGCACGACACACAAGTGTTGAGCATGTTCTTCTTCGGATTTCGAATACACAAGGATGTCATTGATGAAGACCACAACAAACTTGTCCAATTCCGGCATGAACACCGAATTCATGAGATACATGATATGAGCTGGTGCATTTGTCAATCCAAAGGACATGACAAGGTACTCATATAATCCATACCTCGTCAAGAATGTCATTTTAGATGTATCCTCTGGTCGAATCCTGATCTGATGATATCCAAAACAAAGATCCATCTTCGAGAATACATTAGCACCCACCAATTAATCGAACAAAATATCGATGTGTGGTAGTGGATACTTATTCTTGATTGTGACAGCATTTAGTGGACGATAGTCCACACATAGTCTCAATGTCTTATCCTTCTTCTCCACGAACAATGCACAACAACCCCAAGGTGATGAACTTGGACAAATGAAACCCTTGTCCATAAGTTCCTTCAGCTGCTCCTTCAGTTCTGCAAGTTCCATAGGTGCCATCTTATATGGCTTCCTCGAGATCGGCACTGTTCCTGGTACAAGTTCAATCTTAAACTTGACATCTCTTTCTGGTGGCATACCATGAAGATCCTCGGGAAATAGATCCAGATGCTCACATACCACTGGAATATCCTCAAGTTTAAGGCCTCGGTGTTGTAAGTAGTTGGAGTCACTCGAATGATACCCTCAAGAATGAGAGCTTGGGGAGGGTGGAGTGGAGAATTCAGATATACTACCCGAGGAACGATGTCAATAATAGCACTATTGTATTGCAACCATGCCATCCCTAAGATGACATCTAACTTTTGATGCTCCAGTAATATAAGAGAGGTAGGGTATATGTTCCCACCAAAATTAAGAGGTACCCTATGGACCATCTCATTGCTACTACTTTCCCACCCGGAGAACAATTCATATATGGGGTTTTTGTGGGAACGATAGGCAACTGATATTGAATGACATAAGACTTGCTAATAAAGTTGTGGGAAGCACCGGAGTCAAAGAGGATGACTACGGGATGACCAAGGAGAGGAACGTACCCATGAATATGGGTCCGCCTTCCGGAATGCCCTCGATGGCGAGGTGGTGGACTTTGCTTGTTCTGGTGGCTGGTTTCTTGGGCTGGTTGCGGGGCTGGTTTGCCCCCTGGTACGAAGATTGTCCCCTGCCTTGCCTGTCCTGCGGGTAGTACTTGGCGAAGTGCCCCGTACGACCACACATGAAAGACGTGTACGGGGTCGGACCGGCACGGAAGGGAGAACAGAATCCCGGTGCACGTGGTAGAGGTGGAGGTGTACGCGGAATCATCCCCTGCTGCTGCTGCTGACGAAAGCCGACGTTGTTGAACTAGCGACCACAAAACATCAGTCGTTGCGATGGCAGCTGCCACCTCTGGCCGGATGGTGATCGATACACCATTCGGTACATTTGAGGAGCACCACCTTCGCTGCCCTACGGAGCACTCCTCTTCTTCTTGGCAGAGGACAGCTCCCTAGTTGTTTCCTCATGTACGATCGCGGCATTGACAATGTTGTTGAAGTTGACGCGATTGAACAAGGCAAGCTTGTCATTCATCTTGGGGTTCAAACCCTGGTAGAAGCACTCACACTTCCTATCTTCAGTACTCACTTAGTCCTGAGTATACTGGGCCAAGTGGTTGAAGGTCTTGGAGTACTCATAAGCACTCCTCCCTCCATGCTTTAGCTCCAAGAACTCTTGAAGCTTCCTCCTCATTATCCCAGGAGGTATATGATAGGCGCGGAACGCCTCCCGGAACTCCTCCCAGCCGACGGCATAGTCTGTTAGTCTTGCAGCGAGATAATTCGCCCACCACGCACCAGCAGATCCGTGCAACTACTGTGCCGCGAAAATGGTCTTCTGCTATTCGGTTAATCACAGCAAACCGAACTTTCCTTCTATGAAGCGGAGCCAGTTTTCTGCCTCCAACGGTTCCTCGACCTCCATGAAGACCGGCAGGTGTGTTGACATGAAGTATGAGTATGAACTCGGATATGGTTGTCGTGGACCCGCATCTGGTTGCCCCCCTTGACGGGACGAATGTTGGACCAAGGTCCTCAGCAACTCGGTTTGCTCATCGCGCGAGCCGAGTACTACGGCGAGAACCTCAGCGAGACTCCTTGGAAGTCTAGGAGGTGGTGGCGGTGGAAATTGTTGCTGTGGTGTCGCAGCATGCTCCTGGGTCCGAGTTTCATCCTCACGACCATGGCTCGAGCCTCCCATCTCAGGCATCGAACGCGTATGCACCATTCTGCATCCACATGATTTAAACATCAGAAACATGTTTGTTTTTCCATCATCCATTTCATATTACAGTAGTGCGAATCTTCACAAGGAAGTAAGTTCATAACATTCAAATATATTGATAAAGTACAAACTTTATACAAGATATATTATCTCATGACCAAGTTTACAGTAGGGAACTCCAAAATGATAGACTCCCACTACGAAAGTGCATCTCTACTATACATGGTCTCCATGAGACGTCATACACACCTTGTCATCTTATACATACACACTACTTTTTATAATATGACACAAACATGGCCACAAAATAAATGCGAACAACTACTAACTATATGTGGCCCCCTGATGGTAGGAGTGCTGCCCCATCCTACTCCGATACACCTTCTTCGGTGTACTCGAGTATCTCAGGATCTTCTTCGTCCTCGTCCTCAGGATTTGGTGCCACAGGTGCGGGTGCTGGAGCAGGAGCTGCTGCCTCACACGCCCTCGATGATATCGTGGCAACTAATGATTGCACATCAGCCTGTAGAAGAAACATCTTATAGTCTTCCAGATCCTCTTGTGCATGCTCACAACTGGCTTTCCAATCATGAGTCTCCTCCATGGATTGATCCCGTTCTTGAGTCACCGTACTCAACTGATCATCCAGCAGCTGCACCTCAAGTTGACTCGCCTCCAACGCGCTTTTTGCGCAGTGCGTTTCCTGGCGAGCTTCCGATAGATCTTGAACAGCTCGGTGCCACTGATTCTCCCTAACGTTTAGAAGTCGATCGAGAGGAGCAATCATGGCTCTAAGTGAGTCATTGGCCCACTCAGAATGATATCCTCGAATCATAGCTTGTTTCAGATCAACCACCAAGCCTTCAATGCTAGCATGCTGTGTAAAGCTCACTTGACACGATGATACTGCGTATAACGCCAAGATTATCTTGGGTACCTCCCCGTGAATGCCATAATCTGCACTCATTCGAATTTCCCACTCATCACCAGCTCTACCGTCGACTGGAAAGAGCGCGAATGGGGTGCCCACCGTATGACGATAATGAAGCTTGCAAAATCTCACAATAGCAACACTCGCAGCAAAACTCCACGTGTCTTCCAACTGATTCCCTTTCACCTGGATAGAGAAAGGAGCCCATCCAATATATGACAGACCAGCGGGCACACCAACATAGATGGTGCATCTTGTCACACCTCCGTCATCGAATTCCCTGCCCCAATAGTTCGGTATGTCGCGATACCCGAACGGTTGAAGCAGCGCTAATAACAACTCTGGAAAACCGTTTCGAAGAGCACACGTCGCGAACACCCATCCATTCAGTATGTGTACCATCAAATCCGCCATCTGTGGAAAGAATACTTGAACATGAAAAGGTTTCCAACTTCCAATAGTTCAAGAAAAAATTAAAGATGGAGTAGTAATCACAGTCTTTTCCAGCTGACCTTCCTGTATAAATTCAAAATTTTTATACAGGAAATTTCAGAACCAGACGTTGGTTTGAATACAAAAGTTGTAGTAGACTTTACAAAGTTTTCATATTGTACTCATACAGCTACAGGTGAGCTAGGAAGTAGAATATATACTGGTTTAAAGTTGACCCAAGTTTTCTGGAAATTTTGACAGAAGCTCCCCTGTATATGTGGTTATTTCCACAATTTATACAGGTATATCATAATAATATAACAAGGTAATGAAAAAAATAAAATTGTATAAAATCAAGTTAACAATTTATAAGTAAAAGAGTTCAGTCTTGAAAAATCTGATATACAGGTATAGCGCACAAATTTGAAACCATGTGAAAACTGTTTCAAGTTCTGGGCTGCCAGAATCAAGTTTGCAACAATAGGAATTTAACACAGTTACACCAAGATTCAGGCCATGAGTGCAATATAAAATCGATAGAGGACTTCCTAGCTTTCCATAAATGTATATATGTGACCATGTCACTATTCTGTATTAAAAGCTATCGCTATCCAAACTTAACAGATCAACTTTCTGGTTTTCATCAGCAGTCCTGCAGTTAACTGTTTTGAACTCAAAATTTGATTTGACTCAAATTTGAATCAGGAAAAACTTCGAATAAAAAATATGTAGATATCATTGTGCCCTTTCCGTATATGTATCCCAATAAGGCAGAAGATTTTTCTACAGTGAGTTATGGAAAAAATACAGAGACTGATACAATGGTATGGTTATCTGGAGCAGTTTTAATATACTCCGAATTTCAACAGATTATGAAGCTTTTCTGCCCTGATGATTAACAGAAAAGTTGTAGAGGTCTTCAAGAGATTTTGATCCATGTAGAATACCCCTATGTTAATTAACAACTAACCAATATCATAATCCAACGAAGTTGAGCAAACTTCAGCCAGAAATTAAGAACCTTGGTTCTAACCCTTTGTCGAGCCGAAACCAATGACACAAGTCCAAACATACCAGCAACTGATAGTTGGACTTCAAACACAATGCATCCATTCTGTCATTGGGATGGTCAAGTATCAAATTTGATACTGACGGTACTACATACCTCACCAAAGAAAATTCTAACCTGTATATCCGGATACATTTATAGGTGGCCCAAGTATTGTTCACTCCCAAACGTGTTCTACACGTGTTGCTACCGTAGTCAGTGTAGCTGCAGAAGACAAACAATCCCATTTCACACCTGCACACCACAAGGGCGGTTCGGGGAAACACAACAGGTAGTCACAATACACAGATATATATTTGAAAGTGAACGCATACGACTCTAGCATGAGTCGCCCTTAAGCGAAGTCATGTCTCAAGGTACATGGCCATAGTACGTCTGTACAGTGAAGACTCCCGCACGAACCAGCTTATACATGCTCGGGCATACGTGTTTCGCATGCTCCCATAGAACATGAATAGTTCTAGGGATGCATACTATTGGGTTATCCACCACCCGATGGGGGCTCCCACTAATTTTGTGTCACGCTGGGGTACCGCGTGTCATATGTTCTCAAAAACATGAAAAGCTTTAGAGGCTCATATTGACTTTCCGTGCTAAGCCATGGAAATATCACATACCACTCCTCATATGCTGAGCTTACCGAGATTGATCATCTCTCGGTGGCGTACCTTACCTCTTACCTGACGTTGGAGCATCGTTACAGAATTAATAACACATAAGTTAGTTTACCACCTTTATATATTATACTAATAAGACTCCTTATAGGAGCATATAGCTAATTCCTCGCTCATATAATCCTAAGTTTTTGAAAATATGCTCTTTTCAAGCACACTGTTCCCAATGATGCTCTGATACCAAGCTGTGTGGATCGGAATCTCGACATCCAAGGATCTCACTGGGGGGTGTCGTGCGATGCAACACCCAACAATATACAAGAAAAGAACAAGAATAAAATACAACACCAAGTCTTTATTTATAAACACATCAGATGTTTTATAATACTAAGCAGAAGGAAAGTAACCTATACATCATAGCTACGCTCTCGGCACTAGCTATGCAAAAGCAAAGTCATCCATGTCCCGGATGCTTTGCACTAGCAACACCAAACTTACGGCGGCGTGCAGGGCTCCCACTCGGCTATAAACCCTGGAGTGGTCGCAGCCTTGTCATCGAACCCGTCATCAGTCGTATAATCTGCAAAAACTTGTTAAATGCAAACGTGAGATGAAGGCTCAGCAAGACTAACCCTGTGTCACTAGACATATGCAGGGTGACTACTAAGCATAGGTAAGATAAAGCAGTAAAGGACTCGCCTACATGTGGATCCTTAGCTTTCAAATTATTATTAGCAGCTTACCAGTTAAATGAAAGTAACTTTAGTGATCATATTGGACAGCAATCAAACATCCAAAATAATTATAATTCAATACATCGTATTCTCCTAACTTCTTCAGTATTCACTACATCACGACATGGTGAACAAGTGGTACTCTATTACCGTGAGGGACGATGACCGCAATCAGGACACACCTATTAAACACGACACATATGCACTTTCAGAAGCGCCAGCGAGTACTTACAGCCGTACCTACATAGCACTTCAGTACTAGTCGTATATGGCCACCTTTCACTCAACACTAGAATGTCGACCGGTCGATCCGTCACGAGTAGGAGGTCCCTGGGTGGGGCATACTCTAACATGCCCACCAGCTGATTTGCACCTTGCTGCCCTCAACCTACGCCTATAAAACGGAACGATATGCCTCGACAAACCAGTATCAAGCTACATCAGTTTGCTGGAGCCCATTTCTCCAGAATGTCGCTGGTACAATTCAAGCTTGTCTAGCAGGGCCGCACATGGATCAGTCCTCAATCGACACAAGCAGGGCTACGCACGTGAGACCATGTCTTGCTGCATACTACCCGCTGCTCAGTCTCAATTTCATATTCATAAACCATTTCTTGATCCAGTTCATCCCGTATGATAAAATCCTATCTTGCGAGTAGATTCCAACCACTCGACTTCTTCCAGATTCCAATGAATATAAGCATGGCAGATTCTAATCATCGGGCTGTAGACCTACCAAATACTCCATGGGATTTGTGGTCATGCTAGTGGATGTCAAACACCTTAAGCGTAATGCACAAACATTTGAAGACGTAAGGTGAAGGAAAACTGCAAAGACACTGTAAGGAACTTAAATGCAAACTGGGACTTGCCAGAAAACATGTCTGTGTCTATGTTAGTCTTCGGCAGCTGGACTTCCAAGGCTTTTGGCTGCTCCTCGAATTTAGTTACTTTACGATCTGCATATACTATATATGAATGACTTTGAAAATATTAATATGTTTAAGGTCACAAGCTAATATCATGTGATCAAATTAAGATAAGGATCTTATTTTGCTTTGGGACTTTTATGGTAGATACTAGGGACTATAGTGGAGACTCTTGCAAAGAACATGAGATGATCAATGAATTTTTTTGTCTCTAAAACTTATGGTAAGCAATAACTATCTCTGAATTTTGTTTGACATTATGGAGGTCTATCATGGCTACCAGTGGTTGTACCATGTATAGGGTCTCTCACTGGTTCTATGAAAATTTGTTTCACAATTTTCTAAGCTTCCTATAGGGAGAAATTGATTTTACAAATTTTGGAGAAATTCTGAAATGTTTTTTGTATTTTTCCCATTTTTTCAATTACTTAGAGATTTAGAACACTGACCAGCAAGTAAATGAAGTCCAAATTTTAAATTTTTAATGGAGATCAAGTGTATTATTAAGAGTGTTCTGACCAAAATTGGGAATTTTCCAATTAGCAGAACAGTAGTAATTAATTTCCCAAGTCGTTAGATCAAAGGAATTAATTATAAAAATCCTGGGCGTTTCATGCCCAACAAATTGCACCACAGCAAAGTTGAGGTCAAGAGTGGTCTACCATAATTTATTTGGAAATTTTTGAGCAAATCTACTAGGAGTAATGAATTTTTGAAGTTTGATTGAATTTTGGAATTATTTTTCAATTGGAAAATTTAAATAAAGTGGCCAACCCACTTCATTTGAATGGTCCAATCGCATCTGGGCCACATTGGGGGGCCGCGGGGTTAACCCGTGCAACTGCACTGGATGCACTACCGCAGCCGATCCGCATGCTCACACCCGTCGCTGACAGGCGGGACCCAGGGGGCCTTCGTCTAGCTCCCGACGCGCCGCTTGGCTGCGGCGGCATGGCACTGGCGAGCTCGCCGGGATGGTTGTGTCGACCTCCTCCCGGCCTGCCTTGACCGCCTAATCCTAAAATTGACCGCGCAAGCCGATGGTGGGGTCCAATAGAGGCGGCGACGGCCGGAGACGGCGGTGCATTGCTGGCGGCGGCGCTAGGGTTTCGGCGATCGTCGGAATCGCCTGGGAATGGCGCAAGAGGCTCGGGAAAAGCTAGGAACATTCGTGGGAGCATGAGGACGATGACCAAAGGGAGAAAGGGGTGAAATCGCCAACAACATCGACCTCAACGGTGGACCGAGGGATTTCCATCGGCGGTGGGGAGAACTTGAATATCTCGGCCTTTACTCAATGGCATCGACTGATTTTTGGCAGAGGGTGTGCTAGGAGGTACGGACTATAATCCTTAATTGGATTGAAATATTATTACATGTAGAAACGGAATCAAACTGAGAAGTGATTTAGTTCAATGGCAATGGCTGAAAGCAAAACTGGAATATGTTGCTCGATACTGGATGAAAAGAGGCACGATTTTTACCGTGAGAAAGAGCTCGGGGTGGCGATCCTATTGCTTTTGATGTTGAGTTGTGACGCGCTTGGAGAGTGCTGGCGACGATGGAGCAAAGGCAATGTTCGTCCCCGACTCCAGTGGCATCCACGGAACTTCAAACAGGGAGGAAAAGAAGGCGGCGAAAATGTCGACGACGGGCAGAACTGCGGCGTGGGAGGGCAAAGCAAACTTGGGAACTCATCGCCGTCGGTCAAGAGGGGTTTAAATAGGCCAGGAGAGGCGAGGAGGGGCGGCCACAACGCAAGCAAGCAGGCAGCTTGGTGGCTTGCATGCCAGGAGGTATCCCGACGGTGAGAACAGGGGAACCGCTCGGAATGGGTCACTAGAAATTGGGTCCCACATCCCTCCCCAAGTCTATCCGCTCTGGTACATTAATTCCCTCACCAAACTTGATCCAAAAATCCTAGATATATGCGGAGAAGTTAAATCAAATGTGTAGAGTCAGATTCCGATATTAGATTTCAAATTTGGACAATTTTCAATTGGAATTCAAATTCAATTTTTAATTTGAATGAAATTCATTGGAGTCACTGAATTAAATAGCGATTGAGCTTCAAAAATTATGAAAATTCGCAGGGGTGATATTTGGAATATAATGAGGCCATGGAATCTATAGCCTCTGATTTGAATATGTTGACAGGGCCCAAATTTACAGTAGCTATATTCAAGTTTTGAAATAATTTGAATATATTTAGTACTACATATGGTTTTTGCCCTGGCAATTCTCATTCAAATAAATTAGAAAATTTGTAGAAATGTCACTTGAATTATTCTAGGTCATTGGTGAAGTCCAATCCCCATGTTAATAAAATTTAAGTATGAGTAAAAGAAATATTATTGATGAGATCAAGTTCATATGTACAACCATAATTGAGCTCCACTATGGTTGATAACCAACTGGTAGTTGAACTTTATATTAAGAAAAAACTGGGATTTTACACTTACCAAAGCTAGTCGGACCTAGTGCCGGAGCTTACCAAAACTAGTCGGACCTAGAGCAGGATCTAACCAAAGCTAGTCAGACCTAGACAAAGAAGTCGGAACTAGCCAAAGCAAGTCGGACCTTACGTCGAACCTTGCCAGAGCTACCCAAAACAAGCCGGACCTATCATCGGACCTTTCTGGAGCTCAGACCTAGAGTCAGACCTTGATGATAAAGGTGTTTTGGTAGTATTCAAAACTTTTATCGCCATAGCCAATGTATTCAGCACACATAGGTCTCACACATCACGCACGGACGACTCGAATTAAAAGATGCATATCGGTTCGACTAAATAAAATCTCGTGCATTCAATTCTGATCGGACGGTGTGTAAAATCCCAAATTTACATAATTCAAAGTTCAGTTAGGACAAAAATTTTGAATGATAAAAGAATTAAAAAGGGAATGCGAAAAACAAATTAATTCGAACTCCAAATAAGGGAATTCAAAAAACTAAACTTAGCCAATTTTCAAATGAAGTTAACATGAAGATTTGAGTTGACCAATGGATTCCAAATATTCCAAATAGTATCCCTGCAAATTTTCATAATTTTTTAAGAAATTTTGCTATTTAGTTCAATAGCTTCATTGAATTCAACTCAAATTCAAATTTGAGTTCAATTGAAACTTTGTCAAATCAACAACCTGATTTTAGAATCAATTTCTTCACCTTCCAATTAGTCTACCATAAAATTTCTAGAATTTTTGGACACAAGTAGGTGGGATATTTCAGTGTCCAAAGAAGATAGAGTTGAAGGGAGAGGTGGGACCCACTGGTCAGTCAGTCAAATACGTGTACCACGTCTCTCGGTTCTCACTGTGGTGCCAGCTCCCGACATGCAAGTGACACCGAGCTGCCTGCCTCTCTGCTTCGACTCCAGCTGCCTACAACCCACCCCAGGCTCCTCCTTATCATCTCCTCAGCCCCCAAGTCAAGTTCTTCCTCCTTATTTCGTCCCTGGCGCAGAAACTTCACTCCCAGCGAGTTCCTCCCCTCCCCCTCAAAATCCGGCAAGGATCATTGGTATGGCTTATGTTTCTTCACTCTGGATTACTCCTAGGACTTTTGCGCATCCCCCTGAGTAGTTTTGGTGCCGGTCAGAGCCTCCCCATCGACGAACTTGAAGATTTTCGGGCCGCCGGCGTGCTCCTCTGTTTTGCCGCCTCTCGGCAATCGTGGCACTGCCGATCTAGACTGAGTCACGAGCTGCTCCCAACAGCAAAAAGAAGCGCTTGTCCACCCTCTTATCAAGGTGAAAACCCCATCCACTTTCATTCCCCCTCGAAGTAAAAATTCCATTTTTCCATTTGTCCTAGTCCGAGCGATAATGCTAGGTTTTGCGTTTAATTCAGTTTGTACGTGCAAACATTTTTCAATCCAGTTAAGGATTAGGAACTAAACCTCCATACGCAGCTGAAGACCAAAAATCAGAGCAACCCATCGAGTAATTTAGTCAGGAATCGAGTTTTCGTAGCCGCCTTTGTAAAACTCCGATGGCTCACTGGCGAACTAGACGTTGTCGACCTTTCCACTCAATTTTCATCCCCTGGCCATCTTCCCCATGCTTCCATGAAGCTTCCCAAAGTCTTCCTGATCGGTTTGGCCCACCGTAGGGCTCGGCCGACATGGCCGAAACCCTAATCACCGCCACCGCCGTCGCACTGCCATCTCCGGCCGCCAATCGCCGCCGGGAGCTTCACCATCGTGTTCCCCGTCTGATTTTAGGTGGCGGAGGTGAGGGTGGAGTGCTGCCGTTCCCTGGAATGGGCTGCGGCGAGGGGCCGCCGTCGGGTGCCGCCGCGCGCCAGGCCCGAGCACCGCTGGCGCGAGGTAGACAATGACCGGGTGGGTCCCGGTGATCAGTCAAAGAACGCGCGCGCCGAGATCAGCTGTGGCCGAGGATCGCGTGCGTCTATGCAGAATAAAATTGTGCCCCCCGTGTTGCTTCAACCCGATTGGCCATTTTAAACCTGTGGGCCCAGCCCATTATTCAAATATTTCCCATTTGAATTTTATTCCATAAATTACTCAAAATTTGAAAATCCATATCTCCTAGTAGAATCATCCAAAAATTCCAAAAAAATTTTTTTTTAGAACCACCGTGAATAATAATTTCTAGTGGTGCACTTGTATTTGTATGAAAGTCCATAGAAATTTCTCCATAACTCAACTAATTAAAATTCTTATATAATTAATTTCTATATTTCTGATCTTTGGAAATTACCAAATTTTTCCACGACCTTCATTTGAATATACTTGAACCCCAAAAAAAATTTCAGGGTCATTAAACGTCTTTTACATGGTCTGATCACCTGTGTATCCTCTATGCACATAAAAATAGAGAAATGCATTTAGAATTTGTACAGAAACTTGTACAAATTCTAATTTGAATATCAATCAGTATAAAGCTTCAAAATTTGTCAAACCAACTTTGTTGATTTGCTCTTTATTCACAATAACCAGAACTACAACCAATCCTCATGAAAATCTGTACATTTTCCTATAGAGCCCTTCAAAGCAAAATCATGTTTGATTTTTATCTGATGATTCACTTCATAGAAATATCTGAAATTTTGCCAAAACATTGTTTAGTAAGTTTCAGAATCTTGTAAAATTTCATCTTCATTGGACTTGATTAACCTAGTTCAATCTCAAGATTTTCCTAACTGGTCATAGAACGCCCAAAAACAACAGAAACATTTCAGAAAATTATCAAAATTGTAAATTCAATATCTCACAGTAGGATACATAGAAAATTATGAAACCAAATTTTTTGAGCCACCCTTGACCTCCTCTAAGGAGAAAACCAACTTTTGGCCATGTCAAAGCTACAGATGCTTTCTCAAAATTGTGGGAAGTGTTTAGGTTCCTTGAATTTTGTACAACAAACATTTCCAAGAACTGATCCCAATTTTTTCCAGAACCTTACCCATAGTACCTAGTGTCTCCTGTAAAATTTCCAAAACCGTTGGGCTTAAATTCATATACTTAACTGTCTTTCCATTAAACTATATCATAATACTAGTATTGATTAATTTGTGTAATCCTTTACATATTGATTAGTTGCCAAGCTCAAGAGGACCCCGGAGCTACTTGATGTTATCCCTGGAGATTAACTTTGATACCATCTCACAACCAGGCAAGCCTCGGTATGCATTTAAGCACTATTACAAAATTTTGATTTGTATCACCTATGTCTATGGTGAGTTATGTGCATTAGGGGTAAGGTGATTGAAAACACACTTGCATGACCAGATCAACCTATGGAGTATTTGGTCAGTTGTCAAGTCACCGTGTAGACTATGCTATGCTAAATGTTGTATAGGATTCGGTAGAAGTCGAGTAGTTGGAATCTACTTGCATGGCTAGGACTTTTTCACATAGGATTTGTTCAAAGAAATGGTGTAGTAATCTGAAGATGAGACCGGGTAAGGGCGTAGGATGCAGCAAGACGTGGTCTTGGGTGCGTAGCCCTGCCTGTGTTGGTTAAGGACCGATCCGTATGCTGCCCTGCTGAGCAAGATTGAACTGTATCAGAGTCATACTGGATATATGGGGTCCAGGAAACCGATGTACCTTGGGAAGCTTTTGTTGAGACTTTTTCGATCGCCTCAGGCTTTCGCCGCAGCACAGTAGACGGAAACTCGCTCACGACATCTTCACAGCGGAAGGGTGCACCGTGTGTGGGAATACTGTCCTAGACAATTGAATCGATTCAACTTGGGTGAAACTTGAGAAAGGTGGTTGCGTATGACGTCCGTGAAGTGCACCGATCTGACATCCAGTACGGGCGTACATGTCGTGTATTCCGGGTATCATTGATTCGAATCACGGTCCCTCACGTATATGAGTACCACTTGTTCACTGAGTTGTGACGTAGTAATACTTGAACTTGAGATGAGAATCAATTGTTGCTCTTATGAACATTATATTATCATGGTATTGCTATGTTGTATGTATTAGTATAGTGCTCACTAAATTTATTTTTCTACCTTGGGCATGCAGCATCGTGATGAAGCGTTTCTTGTTTGATTGTGGAGTTACAATGTTGCCCCGCACAAGGTTTAAGATGCTGCTATAAATCAGAAAATAAGGATCCACACTTAGGCGAGTCCATTATGCAAATTTACCATACTATGTTTATGTTTTTACCCTCATGTAGAGTTTCATGTTTAGGTGAGACATATAAGTCTTGCTGAGCCTTTGTGCTCACGGTTGCTGTATAAGTTGTTCTGCACGTACTAACTTATATGCTTATGATTATGGTTGTCCGATGAGACTCGGGACTCTATGAGTTATATACTCATGTGGGAACCATGCCGCTGCTGTTATGTCTTCGTGGCTAGTGAGGAGCATCCTTCGGCTGGACGACTTCTCTTTCGCCTATTAGACTTGAGTACGAGAGTTGTAATCTTATCTTCCGCTGTAGTTTATTTTTATATAAACTATTTGTAAACTGAACATCTTTGTAAATTTTAGCAAATGATTTATGTAATATGTGTTCCTTTACATGTGTGTTGTTGGGTGTCGCATTGCACGACACCACCCAATGCGATTCCTGGAAAGTGTGGACTCCGGTCCCCACACGGTGTAGATTAGATTGGCCAAGGGGTATGACCTCCGGTCCACCGTGGACCATAAACCAAACTCTTTCCCTCGGTGCACGGAACCATGGACATATTCCATGGCTTTTCCTTTAGAGAAACAAATAAGAAATATAGAGAAAAAGCAAAATTTGCAGTTAAGACCCTATGCTCTCTGGACTTAATAAAACTAGCCTTAGGTTTTTACACCTGATCAAGCTATTATTTTTGTTTGGTCCAAAATTATTTCTTTCCATTATTAATTAATATGTTTTCCAGATTTAATAAATGATATCAATGCCCATTTAATGTATAAATAGCAAATTAACTCCAGAAAATTCATAATAAATTCCAGGAAGTTAGTAATAATATTTTAAACTTATTTAACATTCTGTATTAAAAATTTTTCCTGTATAATAAATAGAATAAATGCCAAATAATTTATGAAATGGCAAATTAATTCCAAAAACTCCTAATAATTCATAATAATTGGTAGAAAATTAATATTATTTGCTTAATTAATAATTCTTATCAAATTTTTTTACTTCCAAAATAGGTGTAATGAAGCCCAAAAATGCTTACTTCATTAAGAAGCATTTATAGATAAATTATAAAACACATTTTATTGTCAAAATATATACATATAATATATTTGAATATCTAGAAAATATTAAAATAAAGTAAAACCTTAGAAACGAATAACACGTAGGAAACATTTATATTCCTTACAAAGTCATATTTGCATAATGTAATTCATCTTGACATTTGAATAATTACATAGTTTGATCCTGAAACTTACTATAAGATTATTGTAACATCCTCATTTTCATGCATAATGCATTGCATATCCTCATACATATTAACATAAATCAACCTTAAAACGGAACAAGATTAAAATGAATTTCGGCTTAATATGGAAGTTTCAGTCTGTCAGGATATGGACTTGTCCGCCCTTGTATCCAGACTAGTCCGGTGTCCCTATTCCTTTTCAGAAAACTCAATTTCTTTAGAACCCAGACTCGTTAAGCCATTTACACCGGACTTGTCCGATTTTGCCTCAGTTCCACAGCGGACTAGTCCGGTCCAGATTGCGGACTAGTCCGGCCTACTGAACTCAACTCGGATTCCATTATCTCTCTACGATTTTTTTTGGGTAATTGCCTTAATTGGGCCCATGAACTTTGTGTCCAACCTCAGAGGAGCCCAAGGGGACCCCACGTCGGCCCCTACATGTCGCCCACTGAATTCCACTTGGAATTCACCCAAAACCCTACCTATCCAACCTCTATATAAACAACCCAATACCCCACAGCTCTACACCCCAATTGAAAACCCTTGCTGCCACTTTCGCATTGTGTCGTCATCAAGATCAAGTCCAGAAGCAAGGAGGAGGGGAGACAAACGAAGAGGGACCAGTCAAGATCAATTTTCATCGACTTTTCGACGAATTGACGTTCTTCATCCAAATTCTTCATCAACTCATCTCCATCAAGCCCTAATTGTCAAGATCCAAAGTCTCACGTATAACTTTGATCTTTGGATTACTAAACACGTGGTATACCCTCTACTTCCAAGTTTGTACGTCAATTCGACTCCAATTCTCTTAGATCAGAAAAACCCTAAATCTGCAGTCTGCGTAGTGCGGACTAGTCCGACCCCTGCATACGGACTAGTCCGGTGTCTGAATCTGTAACAAACTTGTTAGAAACTATTGTAACTAGTTAGTAAAACTTAATAGCAAATTATTAATGAGATTTACCTCACAATTGCATTAATCATGCATATCATGGCATGTTGAGTACTATATGAGCATTATTTGATTGAATTTTGAGTTTTGCATGTTTGTCGTTCAGAATAGAAGGAATTGCCGTAGAGAGTGCTTTTGAGGACTTGCAGAACCAAAACTACGAAGCCTTTGATCCAAACCAAGCTTAGGAGCAAGGCAAGTGCCCTTGAGCATATTGAGCTTGTTTTAAAGGTTTTGTTTGTAAAATTGAATACTTGTGTCGAAATTGATGGGAGAACCCAATTGTAGGAGTTCACTAGTTTTGTATGACCACCCTTGTCGCTTGAACACAATGTAGAGAGTCGGGAAGGGTATTTTGCACTTTTCTTTTGTAATTATAATTTGGGTTTCAGAGTCATCTATAATGCCTAATCGTGAACTATTAAGCATATGAATGATGATAATTGATAATAATAACCCTTTAGCAACATGGTGCCTAGGGATCTAAGCAAGTTGGTAATGTGGAATGGGTTGGACTATTTTGGTGGTTCTGCTTGCTTTAGATCTAAGGACCGGTTCGTGGAGTGACCATCCAGGATTTACAGTGCCACCACAGGGCCAAGTATGGGTGCGGCTTAGCTGAATAATTAGTGAATTACCAGTGCCGTTAGGACCATTAAGAATGCTCGGAGAAGGGTAGTCAGATTGGGCTTGTAGAGATTGGTGGACTACCCTGGGATCCGAATGGCTCAAGAGGGGGCCCTTGGTTGGATGTGCTCAGTTGGAGACATCACCTCTGGTGAAACCTCAGTGGTGTCTAAATAGGCTAGTAATCACTTTGTAAAGGCTATTTTGTGATCTCTTGGCCACACACCTAAGGAAGTGTGAGATGGCATAATTCAGATTCCATAGTCATCAAAAGGGGATGAAATCACGAACTTGTGGGTAAAGTGGCACAACCTCTGCATAGTGTGTTTAAAACTATCATGATAGTCGCGCTCCCGGTCCTGAGCAACCTGGACCCTCACATGATTAGAATATGGACTTTAACATGGTTTAATGGCTGGAATTGAATATAGAGATGGTATTGGATATTTAATTTGCTTTGGTATATGGAATTGGTGAAATTGAGAAAATGAGGAGTTATGAGTTGATTATGGTTTATTATTGCTGAAATTGGTTATTTAAGTTGAAATTGATATTATTTGGGTTATTTTCGGAAGGACCTCACTTAATAATGAAGTAATTGCATTTTTTTAACTTTTTTTAATGTACTTTTATGCAATAAGCCTATTTTATTATCATTCCTTGCTTAAGGTACATGTCATACTTTTCCACACTTTCTGAGTACGACAAGTGCTCACCCTTGCTATTCCCCCACCAAATCAAGACGCAGGCAACCAGGTGGAGTGCCAGGAGGACTTTGAGGAGTTCTAGGCGTGTGTTTTGCCGTCAGAAGTTTGAAGTCATTAGAGTTTAGTTATTTCCGCTGCAGTTTCATTAGAGCTTGTACTAAAGACTATTTGGTTTGTAATAAGGTACTATTATTGGTATTATTAATCGAGACATGGTTTTTATATGCTTATCAATCGTAAATCACTTGTGTATGTGTGTTAAACATCCTGGGCGCACATATGCATTATGCTTGGTTCATTATTCAGAACTGGGTGTCACAATAATAAATCACTCATAAATACAATTTAAGTCATCATAATAGTATTTTTATTGTTTATATGCTGTATTATTCTTGAATGCTTTCATTTGTCTTTTTACGGTAGTTTATACGCACTTGTGTCATGATCAAGAGGCAACATGGCAAAGAATACATAGATCAAGAGTGCAATAAAGAAGAACTGAGCAGCTATATAAAGACAAACAAGTTCCCTTGACCATCTTGTACCTATCTAGGAATTGTAGTTAGTTGCATGTTAATTTAATATGAATCCTATGCTATGATTACCCCGTTGCTTTACCCTATTCCCTTGTCGCTTGTGTATGGAATGGTGTTATTCGGAATTACTATACGCTTAGCCATGCATATTAGATGGGGGAACGACCTTTATTATATTTACTATTTATGAATTATGATCATTTTTATGATATTGAAAAATGAATTGTAGTAAATAGGAATTTGGCGGGTTGGTTTGAATGGTATGGTGCAATACGCACGAGACCCGGGATTGGCGTTTAGATGTTGCCGGATTCTAAGGACCGGTTTATAGAATAGTCACTAAGCTATACAATATCGGCACAAGACTGAGTATGGGGCAGCTTGGTCAATTAATTAGGTCTCTCCCGGCGTAGTGTTGGTAGTAAGATGTATGGGGAATTGGTTCAGAGATACTGCCTTAGGATCCGCATGGCTCAAGAGGGGCTTCTCCTGGCAGAGGAAAAATTGACTCTAGGAGCCAGAGCGATGAAACCGTAGAGGGTCGGTACGAGTTGGGAGGACCTTTGTAAATAACCCGTAGTGATCTCCTGGCCACAAACCAACAGAAGTGTGAAATGTGACCGATGGGTCATGTGCATTAGGGAAGTTTACTTAGTACACTTGGGGATAGGGGATGAAATCACAGCTTGTGCTAAAGGATACATTCTCTGTGGAGATTTGCAAGCTATCATGAAAGTCGTGCTCACGGACAAGATCGGCTTGGTGTCAAATTCATAATTAGTCGAAGGTTGGGATGATAGTTGAGATGATGGATTGGGAATAATATTGGTATTGGTTCATTATTATTATTCTATTATAGGTTGGAATAGTCACCTAGACGTAGGTGCTAATGAAAGCTAAGGATAGGTTTAATGCTTAGTGCCTAAACCACTATCAGACTTTCCTCTTTGATTGGCATTCATGTCATTTATTTCCCACACTTGCTAAGTACTTTATGTACTCACACACTTGCCATTATTTTTCATAAATGCTACTCAGTGAAAAGAAGATCAAGTGAAGATAAGTTTCTATTGAAGACGGTGCACTGAAGGTCGCGTTGCTACCAGTCGATTTGCCTGTGGTTGCCCTAGAGTTTCTCCTCTTTTGCTACTATTTATAACACTTTTAAAGCTATAAATATTGTTTCTAATGTGATATAGAACTGTTTATAACTATTTGTCATACATGTATGGTGAAATTGCCCTGACATACATGTACTTTGCAGCTGGTTTTATGCTTAATAAAACCGGGTGCGCCAAAGTGGTATCAGATCCATATATCGACTCTAGGCATGTGACTTTAGTTATGATGTATTTATTATACCCCCCTTTTACCTCGCTTATGAAGATGAATATTCGACTCAACCGACAGAAGCTTCACGACAACGAGTGAAGATCATTTGAAGAAAGGAGAAGACTCTTTAAGATTATCACGTGTTACTCGCTTAGGTGCCACTTTGTTTAGCAGGTGCCACCGTGCGAATTAGAACATGTTTTTTGGTACCTAGCATATTGGGTACCCTCGCACACAAGATAAAAGTGCCTAAGTTTCCTGCCTCCCGGTTGAGGCAGGGTCCACTGGCGCCATGTGTCCAGAAGGGCGGGACCTTGCACCTCCTCAAGGGCAGGCTCCAGACCCTGCCACGTGGACCTCAAGACGGGACCTGATACCCCTGAAGAGATGGACTCCCAAGCTACCAACTGTCCGACGAGACGGGACCCCGCTCCTCCATAGGAGCTGGCTCCGGAACCACCACGTGTCTCGCAGGATTGGACCCTCTGCTCTCCTCAGGGATAGGCTCGAGGGCTGCCACGTGCCCCGCAGTATAGGACCCGATCTCCTCCATTGACGAGAGCTCTGGTGCTGCCACACATCCTGCAACTTGCCATGAACGATAGGCTGTGGGAGCCAAGGGGCGGTGCGCCCTGTCTAAATCATGCATTGAAGACACGCGCCTTCCCCAGGCACACGACGCGGCGCATGCCTACTGTCAGGTACCGCTACACCCAATCGCATCACAGTGAAGACGCTGCAGGCCTACCCCACTCTACCGAGTGGGTAGCTTACGGCGACAAGACAGTTGTACGGGACATTCTCTGCCATCATCAACAGCTACACATAGGCCACTGGCATCTGAGGCGGTAAAACGACGGGTCTTCAAGCCGCAGTCAGAGGTAGCTTATACGAGAAGCCTTAGATCCTTAGGATAAGATCGCCATGGGGCCAGCTGTCAGGCCTCGTGCCCCACCTGTATGGCGTCCACCCTTGTTTATAAAACGACTGGACCACCACCGTTACAAGGGATCTGAATCCAACCACAGACACCCAGGAGAGGACACTCTCTAGCAATACAATGCACACTGTGGAGTAGGGTATTACGCTCCAGTGGCACGAACCACGTAAAACCACCATCTCACCTATCTCTCATACTCGTAACCTCGCCTGAGGACTAGGACCCGCCGATCAAGAACCTCCGCAGGCCGCTCTCAAACAAGTGCAGGAGAAGTGTCGCGGAAACACTTCGACAACATTGTTTGATGAAAAAAAGAAAAGAAGAAAGGAAAAAAATAAAAAATATAGCATTTGTTTGTTTAAGATGGTAGTCGACCGCTATTAAATCAAATTTAGCTCTCCTTCGTACAACCCACATGAATCTCGATGGCGAGATTCCTTGTAAGGGGGGTGGGACTGTAACAATTGTGCCTTTAAAAAGTAAAAATAAAATAAAAATATACATAATATTAATAAATTTAATTGAAAGTTTATAAAACGAAAACCACATTAGAAATTTTGATCAAATTCAAATTTGAAAAAAATGGAGAACACAAAAAAATGTTTCATGTATTATAGTATTTTTTAAAAAAATAGACATATTCCATCATGAGTGCTTATGTGTTTAAAATAATAATTAAAGTTGCTAGAGAACACGTTTCAATTTAAATAAAATAAAATAAACACAAAGGGTACTCTTGCAGGTCTTGTTAAACCTGTTTAAACAAAAATATTAATGGTAATAAAATAAATAAATAAACAAATACAATGAAGAAAAAATAGAAATAATAATAATAATGTTGTGAGACCTATGTGTTGAATACATTGACAGTTATGTTAAACGTGTAGGTTTAAACGCAAAGTTTTGAATATACTTGAGAAACACACTTCACACTATCCGAAATTTAGCTGCACGTGTTTTGCATTTTGAAATGTCTGAACTTTTATTGTACAATGCACAGCTGCTGTTTTGGACTGTCCGAACTTTCTACGTGCTGAAATAATCGTGTGGCTGCTATGTTTTTCATTTTCCAATGTTTCAAACTTCCTTTACACTTATGGGAAGATTTCCTTAGTACTTTTGGACTAAGTTTTGATGTGTTTTGGATGATCATTGTGGACATTTTCTCGCTATGTTCGAAACATGCTTACGTGAAGTGCTCACGTAAGGTGTTGTGGTTTTTGAACTAACGAGAGTCAAGTCGAGGACTTGTGCAAAGAAGAATTGATTGTTTGTTCATGTGAAGGTGTTGCTTGAGGTCAAGACATGGCTGGTGATAGGATCGATTAAACTAGTCTTAGGGAGAAGATGAGCTTCAACAACCAAGATCGGGTGGAATTATGGTTGAGTTGATCGGGAGGTCGCCCAACATGTTAGGGTCAAGAACAATGCATATGAAGGTATCGTGGATGTTGTTGGAAGGTGTTTGCACGTTTGCAAGGAGTGCATGGACGTGGCAACATGGTTCCAAGGCGTGATCAAGAGAAGTGGACGTAAAGAATTGGTCAAAAAGGACCAACCGGCTGGATTATGCCTCAAGCTGCGCCTGAGGTGGTTGTGGTTCGTTTATGGGAAGTTTCGAGTTTGTTTTGGTTAGATTTCATGTGGGTCATGATGTTGAGTTGTTTTAAGAATGTTTAGGACGTTCCTTAGGTGTTTGGAAGTCTTAAGATTGCTTCTATCTGCGTATGGAAGAGTCTTGAGCAGTTATGGAAAGTTTCGGATGAAAGTGAGTAGGATTAGAGTCCTAGTTTGAATTGGGTTGGCCTTAGAGCTGGTTATATAAGCAAGGAAGGCCAGAGCTCATTGAGAGATGACTTTGGGATGTTTCTCTTGTGTTTTGATCAATGAAATTCGTATTTTAAAGGAACTTTTATGCCTTGTTCGTCTGACTTGTTTCAGACAAGTTTTTCTCATCGAGTTTCTGCCCAGTACTATGTTGCGTTGGTGTTTTTATTATAACTCTGAGTTTTATAGATCCAATTGACGTGATTATTTTTGGGTTGTCTTCACAACTTGATTATATATCAACTTTAAATATGTTACAGTCATTGGATTTGTGGTTTCTGATCTACACGAGTTTCTTTGCAGTGTTGTAGATCTGGTTTTTACTCGGGTAGAACAGATTGAACCTTGTATGATCTTTTGATCATAACTTGAGTTTTTCTCGGCGGTTTTTTGTGATTCTTGTTGTGACATCTTCGCTACTTGATTCTTAACAACCTATAGAACTTTTGTCACAGTTGAACACGTTTAGATTAGTCGCACACATTGTTTCTTGATCAGATCATTTCTCTACCAAGGGGTTTTTGTTGCTTCCGCTGAAAAAGTTTTAAATCTACCATTCACCTCTCTCTGGTAGCATTTTCACATGCTCTTCAATCCTATAATTGGTAGCAGAGCCACGGAGCTCTAATATCTATGATTTGCACGTGTTTTTGTCTAATCAACTTGGAGAAATACTTTACAAAACCTTATGTGTTCAATGGCATTGATTTTTAGGTTTGTAGGGCATCTATGGAGGCTTCCATCTAGGCACAAGCCTTTGCAATATGGTAAAAGGTGTACAAGCCTTACGACATGCTGCCAAACGATCAAGTAATGGCTATGAACATGAGAGATGTCGACAACAACTTCAAAGCGTGAATCTTGATCATACAAGGATCGACTCAAAGCAACTTCGATCGTGTTGCACACCTCCGATCAGCGTACGAGGTGTTGAAGGAACTTTGTGACTACCAAGAAGGATCCAACACAATCAAGGAGGTAAGGCAAGATATGTTCAAGAAAGAATATATGCGCTTTGACATACAACCCGGTGAGTCAATCGATGACCTTTTGCTCGCTTCAACAAAATTATCATCAACTTGCGTGGCGTCAATGTTAATTCTTCATATTTTGAGAATGCTAGGCAATTACTAAGTGCATTAGACATGTCAATTTAGGTGATGAAAGTTACATCTATTCGTGAATTCACTGTATGAGTACACTTACATTAGATGTGCTATATTCTAAATTAAAAACTCATGAAATTAACATAATCTCATGTAAGAATCCCAACAAGTCTCTTGCATTTGTTTCACAACGTTACATGCCTAGCTCTAGTCAATCTTTGTCATGTGGTACACTTGCTTTGCTATCCTCTCTAACCCTTGAGCAAATTGAGAGTCTCCACAGGAGGAGCTAGCACTTCTTTCTACTCTATTCTCAAAAGAATTAAAAAATGTGAGAACTTGAAGAAGAGGAAGTGGTATTTCTCAACGATGCTTCGAATGCGGTGAGTTGGATATTTTCGTACAAATTGCCCTAACCTTTCATGTTCTACTCCCCATAATGAGAAGCAAGCCAAATTCAAGAGGTCCTCTACAAATGACAACAACAACAAGAAGAAGGGTTTTACAGGTCGTCAATTGGAAAACAACTTTGTCTCTGCACTTCAAGAACTTGGCTCGAGCGATGTGGACATCAAAAGTGACGAAGATGAAGAGAATTTGGCAAATATGTGCTTTATGGCGGGCAACTAAAGATCAAGTATGGAGGAGGCAGAACACAACAGCGATGATGAAGAGGTATCTCCCACTTGCGAAGAAATGTGTGATGCTATGTCTCGTGCCACTGTTATACTTAAGAACAAGGACAAAAAACTTAGGGGCAATGCTGTTAAAATTGAATCACAAGAATCTGAAATTAATCGTCTAAAATCCTTGATTCCTAGTGATGATTGTTGTTCCTCATGTGAATTAATATATGAATAATTGTCCTCTTTAAGAAGTATGCACACCTCCACACTTGATAAACTTGAACTTGAAATTGAAAAGAACAAAAAGCTTGTTGCAATTAATGATAAAAACATAGAAGATGCTAGTTGTTCTACAATTGATTTGCATTGTTCTACATGTGATGATCTTGATAAGAAGCTACATGATGCTATGGATGAGATTTCTGTTTTGAACAATGCTTTATGTTCTCTTGAAGTTAAATATTGGTCTAATTACAAATTAAAACAATAAAAATCATGTGAAATATGTACAGACTTGTCTAAAAAACTTGATGACATGCATAGGACACTAGATCGGTTTTATAATAAAAATAAGAACTTAAACTTGCTGCTGAATTCTTCCAAGTCTTGCAATGATAAAACTGGTTTAGGTTTTGATTCCCATGGACATGCTAAGGCACATACACCTAAAATTGTAAATTCATTAGGAAGTGGTTTGATTCAAACAGCTCCTAAACAAAAAGAAGTAGTTTTCAAATCTGCAGGAGTGTTGTCTCGTTCGGTGTCAAATAAATATGTTGCTTGCTCATCTAGACATGAACACAGAGTTAAATTTCATTGTACCTACTGTGGTAGAGATGGTCATGTCATAGATTTTTGTTATAGACTAGATAAAGAACTGAATAAGGAAAGAATGCAAGCTAGATGTCATAATTCTCATGCAAAATTTGCTGCACATGCTGAACCGAATGTCAGGAACATGCAACCTGCTGTTATGAGTCAAATACATGCAATGTTTGCTCCCAAACTTACTGTTTTCTTGCTACACATGTAACACCTAGTAGGTCAGTAGTTGGGTACAAGAATTCTCAATCTTTGGCTCATACCTGCTGTTTTATCTTAGCTTTCTTGTGTTATTCCTACCTGACGTCGTGTTACTCAGTACTGGATTCCTATATGCCTTTTGACTAATCCTAGTATTGAGTCATCGACGTATTATGCTTCTATGTAGGTTACATGCTTGAGGAAGGAGAACATTTGGATTGTCGATTCAGGTTGCTCACGCAACATCACCAGTAACAAAGATTGATTTTCCTCACTCTCTTCTGTGTCACGTGTAGAAAATGTTACTTTTGCCGATAATTCATCAACTCCTATAATTGCTAAGGGTTCAGTTAGAGTTAGTAATCACTACACTTTGAAAGATGTGGCACTTATTAAAAATTTGAAATACAACCTGCTTTGTATTTCACAATTGCTAGATTAAAATCTAGAAATTATTTTTACTAAAATTTGCTGCAAGGTTGTAGATTCAAATGGTGAGCTTATTTTTAACATGTCTCGGTTTGGAAGAGTTTTTAAAGCTGATTTTTATATGTCATCCTCTAAGCATAGGTGTCTAGTTGCTAATGATTCAAAAGACTTATAGTTTTGGCATCGTAGACTTGGTCACGTTGTCTTTGATCATCTCACGCGTGTTAGTGCTCTTGATCGCATACGTGAGTTGCCTAAGCTTAAAGGGGACAAAGAAACTTTGTTTTATTCTTGTAGACAAGCTAAGATGGTTGCAGGTTCACACGCTCCTCTCACAATGACCATGGCAACTGAATTGGGACAACTTTTGTACCTTGACACCGTAGGTCCTTCACGTGTTCAATCTTTCGGAGGTAAATGGTATGTTCTTGTGAACGTTGATGATTATTCTAGACACTATTGGGTTTAATTTATGGCATCTAAGAATGATGCTTCTTGTCACTTTAGAACTTTATTTCTTAGATTATCAATTGATCACCCAAGATGTTTAAAAGAAATTAGAAGTGGTAACGGAACAAATTTAAAAATCAATCGTTTGATCACTTTTGTGTTAAAAATGGAATGGATCATCAATTTTCTTCACCCTATGTACCTCAACACCATGGTGTCGTCGAGAGAAAAAACAGAACCTTAGTTGAGATAGCTAGGACTATGCTTGATGAATATCAAACTCCTGGGAAATTTTGGGCTGATGCAATTGCAACCGCTTGACATCAACAAAATGGTGCCGTCGAGAGAAAGAACAGAACCTTAGTTGAGATGACTAGGACTATGCTTGATGAATAGAAAACTCCTAGGAAAATTTGGGCTGATGCGATTGGAACCGCTTGTTATGTCTCAAATCATGTTTTCTTGCGTGCTAAGCTAGGAAAAACACCATATGAACTTCTGTTTGGACATAGGCCTAGTGTCACACGCTTTTGGGTCTTTCATTGTAAATGCTTTGTTAAGAAATATGGTAATCTTGATGGCACGTTTCTTGGTTATCCATCTCATACTAAAGGCTACCGTGTGCTTTTACTTGACACTTACAAAATTGTGAGACTTGTGAGGTTTCTTTTGATGAAGCTAGCCCAGATACTAGCTCTAATATTGTAGGTCCAAATCTATATCCTGAGAGGAGAGTATTTTCATCGAAGAAGACAAAGAAGTGGTGCTACTGCCGAAAAATTCAGAAGCAAATGACGTTGATCAAGCTCTGATTTTGCACCACTACTAGCACCAACAACTACTGTAGGTGGTACAGATCGTCCTCAAGCCACAAAATCTTCAATTTGTGATGAACATGAAGAAGAAGGAGCTTGTGAAGTGTCTACTCCCATCCGTGTTCTTAGAACTCATCCTCCAGAACAAATCATTGGAAGCTTGCACAAATGAGTTACAGCAAGTGACGTCACAGCACAGGAGGTGTGCGCCCTCCCAGCATGTGACGTCACTGCCCTCCATGGCATGCCACACTCATACGACATCAAGGATCTTGATGAATAATCTTTGATTGGAGCTCGATTGCCGATACATGATACAGGACGGCCGCATCCAAATTGAGCGTGTTCGCGAGAGGCGAGAGGCTTGGGAAAACTCTTCTCCATTAGCAGTGGGTGGCGGATGTTCGGCCCTTGCCATGCATCTCCACATGGCCAACTATCCACCTAAGTTCCAGCCTCATCTGCTAGAGAAATACGACAGGACAGTTAACCCCGTGAATTTCATCAAATCTACTCCATCGCCATCCTCACAGCTATAGGCAATGAGGTTGTGATGGCCAACTACTTCCCCGTTGCTCTAACTGGTACAACAAGGTTCTGGTTCTTGAGTGTACCTTCTGACTTCATCTACACTTGGGGGGGGGGACTTTGTCGCCAGTTCACTACAAACTTTGGGAGCTCCTACACCCGACCTGGCACATAGCTGGACCTGTTTGCTGTACAACAGAAGGCGGGAGAATCGCTATGATCATTCGTCTGGCGGTTTTCTCAGGTATGGAATACTATTCCTTCTATCTCCAACGTATGTGTCGTTGTTGCATTCTAACAGGGACTTAGAGACAAGAAGATGCTGGAGAAGCTGGCAACTAAAGACGTCAGCAGTGTCATGAAGCTCATCAGCCTAGCAGACAAATGCACTAGGGCTGCAGAGGGCCGAGAGATGCATTCCAAACCAGCTACAGAGGCTGGAAAATCTTCCTCCAAGGCTAAAGCTACTGCCTCTGGCAGTGGAAAGAAAAAGAAGAAGTCCAACGGCAAGAAGAAGTCATTGACCGGTACACTTACTGCTGCTGCTGCTGCAACCCCTGGTGGTCGGGGGGCCACGCCCCGAAAAATGACCCAAACAATTGACTGAGGATGGCGACGGTGAGAAGATGTGGTGTCCGATTCATAAATCGAACACCCATAACCTTGAATACTGTCGCGGGGTCCAGCGACTTGTTGAATGCAACAACAAGCGCCAAGAAGAAGCCCCATACCGCCAACGGGAGGGAAAACACAGTGTTTGAGAAGATCTGTCAGAACAAGAGCTTGGCTTTTAGGATGCCAAGAAGTCCCTGAAGGCTGTGTACAACACTATGGATGACGACTCCGACATCTCCGACAACGAGCATTGGAAAACTCTCCATATGATATATGTAGGGTCCTGGGACATCACCTTAGTGGCGTATCCTCAAAACTATTCGTCGGGAGATGGCTGTCGCAGCTCCCATTGCCAAGGCAAAACCTCATCGGAAGTGGATTGATACTGCCATCACCTTCGATGCCTCGAATTTTCCGAAAAACATGATCAGAGCTGGTAAGTTTCGTTTGATGGTATCTCCTACCGTCAAAAACATCCAGTTCTATCATGTCCTGGTTGACAGAGGCACGACGCTTAACCTCCTCAGCTTCGCAACTTTCACAAAGCCCCAACTCAGCCTATCAGACCTTAGGCCCTCACGTCCTTTCTTCGGAGTAGGTCTGAGAGCTATCACTCCTCTCGGATAAATTACACTCCTAGTGACTTTCATGACTAGGGACAACTATAGGTTTGAGAAGCTGGTCTTTGATGTGGCACACATCATCCTTCCCTTCAACGCCATCCTAGGCAGGCCAACCTTGTATAGGTTCATGGCCGTAGCTCATTACAACTATCTGTTGTTGAAGATGCCAACTCCTTTGGGCGTCCTACGGATCTATTGGGATCGCACTATGGGAGTCACTACGCTAGAAGAACTTCATGCTCTTGCAACAGCACAGGAAGAAGAATCTGGCAAGGAGCGACCAACTCAACAACCTTTGAGCTCATGACAGCGTGGCTCAACTTTTGCACCTCGCGTGCAACCAAGCGGCGACACTGACATTCCCATCAAAGTTGTCCAAATTGGTTCCGATTGTGCCCAAACCAATCGTATATTTGGAGGTTTTGATGACAATAGGAACTCGCGCTCGTCGCTTTCCTCTGTGCAAATAATGGCATGTTTGCATGACAACCATGGGATCCCTAGGGAGGTGATCGAGCTAAATGTGCATATAGGCATCCCTTGTGGGTTTTGGTTGATTTATGACAAGCAAATGAGATCCTACCTAAATTGTTGAGATGAGTGCAGGTTTTAATGAAATCATGAAGAAGGCACAAAAAGAAGTGAGAGTGAGAAATCAAGCTGAAAGAAGCTCAAGAAATGATCATGATACTCTGTGTGTATGGAGTGTGTTGGAGAAACACACCCCAAGAGATCAAGCTGATTTTAATCACTCTTACTACACAAATTCATACAGGTCTAGACTAGTCTGATATACCTGAACTAGTCCGATATCTCTGTGTTCAAAATCGGACATATCCTCCCAGTGCAGACTTGTCTGCACACACGGTCCAATTTACACAGACCGGACTAGTCCGATATCACCACGGACTAGTCCAATATCTTTCTCACTAAGATCGGACTAGTCTTCCCAAGTGTGGACTAGTCATCAGCACTTCACAGTTTTGCACGAAATCGGACAAGTTTGATATCACCACGGACTAGTCTGATATCCTTCTGACCCAAATCGGACAAGTCCGATATATGCCCGGATTAGTCCAAAAAACCTTCTGACTAAAATCAGACAAGTCCTCCAAGTGCGGACTTGTCCCCAATTAACTAAGGGTTTCACCACACCGGACTAGTTCGATATGTGCCGGACTAGTCCGAACATTTCCGGAGACAAAAACCGACTAGTCCGCCCTTGGCCGAACAAGTCTGATAATTTGGGACACCTAGGGTTTCCCACACGCCGCACACCAGACTAGTCCAGAGTCTACAACGGACTAGTCCGGACTTTGAAAATCCTAACGGTAACCTTTGGAAACCCTAGTATAAATAGAGGTTTGCGTCCTTTAATCAAGAACTCTCGACCCCCGGCGCTGTCACACCCTCCAAGAGCCTAGAAAACACGTCTCTCCACACAATCAAACGCAAGAAAGATCAAATTATTGAGGATTAAATTTAGATCAAAGGAGAGACACGATTCTTCACGTTTTGAGCTCTTGGGTTTGATCCTCTTGCACACTCTTGTTCTTTATTGCATATAATTCGAGTGTGTTGGTGGTATATTCAGTTACAATCTTGGGGAGCCCTCAACTTGTGAGAAGGCCCCTTGAACTTGGTGATTTGCCCTTTGTGATTAGTGGAAGAGAATCGGCTTCCGTGGCGATTCGACGAGGTTAGGGTTGGTGAAGACCCGATACTTTCATGGGCTCCGCAATATGGATGTAGGTTGCCTTCGTGGGAACCGAACCACGGGATAATAATCTTGTGTCTTTACTTTGTGCTTATTGTTCATTGCATCTAGGGTTTAATTGATCATAATCAAATTTCATCAAAACTTGAAACCAAGGTTACCTTGTGCTATCTTCAGTTTAACTGAAGCAACATACTCTAGTTACATCTTAATTTCCAATGCGTAGAGTATTTGGATCAAGATCATCGATCAAACTTGATTGATTTAGTCCGCACGCACCAGACTAGTACGCACACTACCAGACTAGTCCGATTTATCGGTATCTGATCAAGTTGTTGAGTGTTGCAGGTTCCGACTAAATTTCAAAGAGGCCTATTCACCCGCCCCCCTCTAGGACACATTCAATTGATATCAGAGCAGGACTCTTCAAAATAGACAAATCGCTCGAAGAGAAAATATTGGACATGAAGGATGTGCACAAAAGCCTCAACCAAGAGAAGGTTAAAGATGAGAAGGCTCAGAAATTGGCGAAGCTCCTCGATGCCATTCAGGACTCCGAGGATGATGATGAGGAGACGCTTGAACTCAAGGCACTCCTAAGAAAGAAAGCTCTCTCCAAAGGCAACATGAAGATCGAGGATGAGAAGAAGAAGAAAGGGAGTAGTCACACCGACTACTCCCGATATCCTTTTAATTATGATTGTTTGACTTCTAATAACAATCATTACTTATCAATCCCTCAAGGTAAAGCCCCACACTTTGACGGCAACGATTATTCTATGTGGAGGCAAAACATGAAAATGTATCTAATCTCGCTTAACACAAGCTTGTGCCATATAGTTTGTACAGGTATATATATCCCGGACGACGATGAAGAGCTAACACCAACCCAAGAGCAAGCGATTCATCGAAATGCTCATGCTGCAGCAGTGATCACATCATCTTTGGGTCGAGACGAGTTCACCAAGGTGGATGGACTCAAAATTGCTAAGGAAATATGGGATATGCTACAAACAGCACATGAAGGCGATCGTCATGTGCGAGAAGCTAAGATTGAGATGATTGAAGGTGAATTGGGAAGATTTGCCATAGAATATGATGAGTCACCGCAAGACATGTATAAGCAATTGAAGACTCTCATCAACAAGGTTAGAGCATGTGGAAGCAAAAAGTTGAACGATCACGAGGTGGTGAAACTCATTCTTAGAGCCTTCATGCCACGCAATGTCACCTTGTGCTCAATGATTAGAGAAAGCCCCGGGTACATGAAAATTACCCCGGACGAATTTCTTGGAAAGATCATCAATGTCGAGATGATGGAGCAGCAAGCAAAACATGTCAAAGAGATTGCTGACCTCACCTCGGCAAAGAAGAAGGGGGTCGCCTTGAAATCCACTTGCAAGCCATGTCTAAAGAAGCTCGAGAAGCCCGAGAAGAAGACGACAGTGATGATGAGAGCAGCAACATAGATGAAGAAGACATGATCCTCTTCATGAAAAAATTTAAAAGGATGATGAAAAGAAGACAAGGGGTAGATCAAATGAGGGAAAACACAAAGACAAGTCACGACCGAAGTTGAGGCCGGCATGCTATAATTGTGGTGAATATGACTACTTTATAGTTGATTGCCCATATGAAGAAAACAAGAAGAAGACCAAGGAAACAAAGCCTCAACCTAAGAAGTTCTTCAAGAAGAAAAAGAAAGTTGGACAGGCGCACCTACGAAAGGAGTGGGACTCAAATGATGAGTCCTCATTCGAAGAGGAAGAGGAGATGGCTAGCATAGCCATCAAGAAGATGACCAATAAATCGACCCTCTTCCCAACTATCAGCGCATGGAAGGACAATGACACATGCCTCATGGCAAAGGAAGGTAAAAGGAATTTAACAACTAAATCTTCCTCCTCCAATTCTTACTCCAGCGATAGTGATGCTTGTAGTGATAATGAAGATATGCTTGTTGGCCTAGATAAGAAAACTACCGCAAAAATGAAATTCTTAATGGATAGACTTATTTATAAGGTGGAGCTTGTTGGTCGCCAAGAAGATATGACCATCCTTCAAAAGGAGGAGTATCTTAAGATCAAAAAGCTCGTTGAACTTGAAAAGGAGCGAAGCAAGTCACTAGAGATTTAATTAGCTTCAAGCAAGGAAGCTTGCCTGAAGTTAAGCAACTCAAATGTAATTATCAAGGATGAACTTGCTAACTTGACCAAATTTACAAGATCCTTGAAGTACAAGTTGAGTCACTCAAGTGATGTGACCTTTCATCCTCTTCAAGCTCACCTTCTCAACACCTAGAATCTGAAACTACTACTACTTGTAAATGTGCTAAAATTGAAACTAACTTAAAGGATAAGTCGAACTTGGCAAAGGACAAGCATCCTTCTCGTAGTGGCATATTTGACAAGGAGAAGATCAAGTATGCACGCAGTCCATACTTGACCACAAGACCTCCTAATGTCAAATATGGCATTGGGTATTCTTATAGTGAAAAGCAAAATGCTAGAATCCATAAGAATAACAAGGAGCGCATTGCCTTTATCAAGGGAAACTCCCCTCAAGCTAGAAAGGCTAATCATGTTGACAAGTCCAAACATGCTAATTCATATGAGCAACAACTTTTGTTCAGAAACTTTGATGCATCTTATGTTCTTATGAAAAGCAACTTTGGAAAAGTGTATGCCAAATATGTTGGGCCACGCCATGGGAACACCAAGTCCCATGTGTGCTTGCCCAAATAACTTGTAACTAACCTCAAAGGACCCAAGCAAGCTTGGGTACCTAAAACCAAGGCATAATTTGTTTTGCATGCCTACTCCTCCCGTGGATAAAAATGGGTGCTAGACAGTGGATGCACCAACCACATGACCGAAGAAAGAAGGATGTTCGTTGAGTATGAAGTAAATGAAGATCCAAACGAGGTCATCTATTTTGGAGACAATAATCAAGGAAGAGTGCTCTGTACCGGTAAAATTGCAATATCATCTTAACACACACTTTCTCATGTTTTGCATGTCGACTCCTTAGATTATAACCTTCTGTCCATATCTCAATTATGTGACAAGGGTTATAATTGCCTATTTACTAATGAGGTTGTGACCATCTCTAGAAGGAGTGATGACTCGGTTGCATTCAAGGGTGTGTTGAAGGGAAAGCTTTATCTTGTTGACTTCAACAAAGATAAAGCCGAACATGACACATGTTTGATTGCGGAGACGGACATGGGCTGGTTGTGGCATAGACGGCTAGCACATGTTGGTATGAGGAATCTTCAAAAACTTATTAAGGGCAATGACATCCGAGGCTTGAAGGATGTTGTTTTTGAGAAAGACATGCCTTGTAGCACGTGCCAAGCCGGGAAGCAAGTAGGAGCACCTCATCCCACGAAGAACATCAGGACAACGACAAGATTGCTCGAGCTACTTCACATGTACCTATTTGGTCCAATTGCTTACATAAGCATCGGCGGTAACAAATACGGCTTAGTAATTGTTGATGATTTTTCACGCTTCACGTGGGTTTTCGTTTTGCATTATAAGACATAAACTCAAGGAACCCTCAAGAAGATTCTCAAGTGTGCCCAAAATGAGTTCTCATTGAAGATCAAGAACATACGAAGTGACAATAGCATGGAGTTCATGAACATCCGAGTTGAGGAGTACCTAGATGAAGAAGGGATAAATCATGAATTCTCAGCACCGTATTCCCCACAACAAAACAGAGTAGCGGAAACGAAGAACTGAACCCTCATAGAGATGGCGAGGACAATGCTTGATGAGTACAAGATTTGGATCGATTTTGGGCTGAAGCGGTCAATGCCGCTTTTCACACCATAAATCGACTTTATCTTCATCGCCTACTCAAGAAAACATCATATGAACTACTTACCGGTAACAAGCCAAATATTTCCTATTTTTAGTTTTCGGTTCTATGTGTTATATTTTGAACAAGAAGCCTAGGACTTCAAAGTTTGCTCCAAAGTCCGATGAAGGTTTGTTGCTTGGCTATGATTCGAACTCTTACGCCTATCGTGTCCTCAACAAGGTCTCCGGACTTGTGGAAGTAGCACGTGACATAGTGTTCGATGAAACTAACGGCTCTCAAGAAGAGCAAGTTGATCAATGTGTGCTAGATAGAGAAGAAGCACTATGTCAAGCATTGAGAAGAATGGCGTTGGGCGATGTTCGAACACAAGCGCCACCTCCAAATGAAAATGATGAAGATCAACCACAAGTGTAGATAAATGATCCGGGGGGAGCTTCCACAAAAGATCAACCTCAAGAAGACGATGATGATCAACAAATCAATGAGGGCAATCATCCAATGCGAGTAGAGGACAATCATGAAGATTCAAGACCACAAGTGCCACACCCAAGCGTACACCAATGCGTCCAAAGAGATCACCCCATCGACAACATAATCGGGGACATGCAAAAGGGAGTAACTACTAGATCTCGAATTGCTAATTTTTGTGAACATTACTCATTTGAATCCTATTTGGAACCGTGCGGGATTGAAGATGCATTGAAAGAACCAGACTGGGTGGTGGCAATGCAAGAAGAATTGAACAACTTCAAATGAAATGAGGTGTGGGAACTCGTCCAAAGACCCAAATTCAATGTCGTCGGCACCAAATAGGTCTTCCGCAACAAGCAAGATGAACACGGGGTGGTGACAAGGAACAAGGCACGACTTGTGGCCAAACGGTATTCACAAGTTGAAGGTTTGGATTTCAACGAAACCTTTGCTCCCATAGCTAGGATTGAATCAATTAGAATATTACTTGCATATGCTACTCACCATAATTTCAAGCTCTATCAAATGGATGTGAAAAGTGCCTTCCTCAACGGACCAATCAAGGAGGAGGTGTACGTGGAGCAACCCCCCAAATTCGAAGATCAAGAGTTCCCCAACCATGTGTTCAAACTGCGTAAGGCTCTCTACAGCCTCAAACAAGCTCCTAGAGCTTGGTATGAGTGTCTTAGAGATTTCTTAATTGAAAATGGTTTTAAAATTGGTAAAGCAGATTATACGTTGTTTACAAAGCACTTTGACAATGATCTTTTTATTTGTCAAATTTATTTTGATGTCATTATCTTTGGTTCAACTAACAAATCCTTTTGTGAAGAATTTAGTAAGATTATGATAGATAGGTTCGATATGTCCATGATGGGAGAACTGAAATACTTCTTGGGATTCCAAGTGAGGCAACAAAAGGAAGGTACGTTCATAAGCTAAACCAAGTATACTCAAGACATACTCAAGAAGTTTGGAATGGACAAGGCGGAGCCCATAAAGACTCCCATGGAAACAAATGGACACTTGGATCTCAATGAAGATGGACCAAGTGTGGATCAAAAGGTATATCGCTCCATGATTAGATCCATACTTTACTTATGTGCATCTAGGCCTGATATTATGTTGAGTGTGTGCTTGTGTGCAAGATTTCAAGCCAACGCTGAGGAGTGTCATTTGACAGCCGTCAAGAGAATCTTGCGATATTTAGTTCATACACCCAACAAAGGCCCTTGGTATCCTAAAGGTTCCAAATTCAATCTCATTGGATACTCCGATGCATATTATGCCGGATGCAAAGTAGATAGAAAAAGTACCTCCGGTACATGCAAATTCCTAGGTAGATCCCTAGTTTCTTGGTCCTCCAAGAAACAAAACTCCATTGCCTTATCCACGGCCGAAGCAGAGTATGTTGCAGCCGGGAGTTGTTGTGCACAACTCCTTTGGATGCGAAAAACTCTAAGGGGTTACAGTTACAATATGAGCCGTATTCCACTTCTTTGTGATAATGAGAGTGCCATTAAAATTGCCCATAATCCCATTGAGCACTCTAGGACCAAACACATAGACATCCGACATCAATTTTTGAGAGACCACTCAATGAAAGGAGACATAACCAGTTCCCATGTCAACACCGAAAAGCAACTAGCTGATATATTTACCAAGCCACTTCATGAAAGACGTTTTTGTGAGCTCTGAAATAAACTAAATATCCTTGATGCTCGGAACGTGGCTTGAAAAGCATACCTATATGGCTTATTCAAAATCCATTGATTGTGTTATGAAAATCATCTCCCTCAATTTTCTCCGAAAAACTATTTCAATTACGTGATCTTGTTGAATTATTGTCATAGCTTGAATGTTGTATGTTTACTGATCATATTCATCAAGGTTATTGTGTGTTTAGTCCCCTATTTTTTGCTATAAGAACCTTCGAATATATATGAATGGTCTAATTATATCTGCTCTGGGGACCACGGACTAGTCTGTGGTTACTCGGACTAGTCCGCACACTGCAGACTAGTCTGCAGAGTGTCCGGTAGACCAGGCTAGTCTAGCCGACCACGGACTAGTCCGATTTTTTGACTCCATAACCCTAGGTGCCGCCAAAAACCCTAATCTCCTTCATCCTCACAGCTCATCTCACATTCTTTCTCTTCACTCGAGCGCCCCCAAAGTGATTTGGCAAGTTCTCCACCAAATCCCTTCAACCTTCCATGGAAAACAATCTCCATTGCGAGGGGATTGAAGACCACGGACTTGTCCGCCCCTACAACCCCTCCTTCGTCAAGAATCAAAGAATTTTGGTAAATTTACTCCCAAACCCTAGAAACTTTGATTTCTTTTGTTTTGGATCAAATAGCTTAGTTTATTCTAGCTAATACATGCCTCCTTGTTGTATTACATCTATCTTAAGCTATTTTTGCATTAGGACTCACCATTGATCGTCTAGTTGGGGTTGGAGGTGATGAACATCGGACTAGTCCGGTCCATGTACAGACAAGTCCGGTCCCCCGGACTAGTCCGTACCTGAACACTAGACAAGTCCGATTTTAAACTGAACTCAACCCTGATTTCCAACTACTCAATGCACTTCCTTGCCATCAATTCTCATCCATACATTGTATAATCCCTTCTCAGGACAATGTCGAGCTCCAATGATAAGATCTCTGATTTTGAAGCCAAGATGGACCAAGATTCTTTGCTTCGATCCTTGACGAGCCAAGGCAAGAAGCGACAAGAGTATCCCTCTTAACCAGCACCTACTCCACCTCAGGTGTGGCGCAAGGTCGTGGCTAAGAAGCCTGCATCCAAAGGAAAGGATTCAGCTGACCCTAGCTTGGCAGCTCCTCGGCAAGCCAAGGGCAAAGGGAAAGGGGTCTCCACTGGTCCAATTGGCCACCTCCGGATGAGTGCACCAAGACAGGGGAATAGAGACCTGGCTGAAGAGAGATTTGATGGCAAAGGAAGCGACAGAGCTTCAAAGCTCAGGGGCATTTACTGTTACAGCGGTTCCAGGAAGGCTGAGGATGCAAGGTTTTGGAGTAACTTCCATGCAGATTACTACAACCTCCGTGTACATGCAGATGAATACTCTAGTGGTCAAGAGTCAATGGATTTACTGGAGTCACATTGAGAGGAAGAGTTGTCCAACTTTGGTTGAGGTGATAGAGACTAGGGAGAGAGATGGCCTCAAGGACCTATTTGCCTTCAGGTACAACTGGAATGATGAAATCATTGCTCAGTTTTATTCCACCTGCTACTTTGCTAGTGATGAAGAGGAGAGGTTGACTTGGATGACACATGGATCCAAGTACACCATCACTTATGATGAGTTTGCAAGACTTCTTCACCTATAAGACACTGGCAACAATGAGCTAACCATCCACAACATTGGTGTCTTGGAGAAGGATAAAATGATGTTTCTCTATGACACTCGCTGGACATTCAATCCTCCTTCCACCAAGAACATGAAGCCATTCTTCATAGTTCTCAATAGAGTCCTCCGGAAGACCATAGCTCCAAAAGATGGAGATGTAGGAAGTGTCCAAGGATATTTGAGCACATTGATGAAGGTTATTAGCAAAGACAGGAAGTTTGATGTCTTTGACTACATTTGGAATGATATGGTGAATATCTCCTGCACACTGAATAGATCCTGTGGCTATGCACCTTACTTGATGTTTATGATTGAGAAAGTCACAGGAATCGAGTTTGTGAAGGATGTGGAGAACACTCCCCTGAGGGCTCAGAAGCCTACCCATGCTACTCTCCCAGCTGCTCCATCTCCAGTGTCCAGCGAAGAGGCTCTGAGGAGAGCTTAGGAAGATGACAGGAATGCTGCCACTACTAGGGCCCCTCCTCAAAAAGGGTCCTCAAGTGGCATTTTGAAGTAGTTGGCTACCATCTCTTGCTCCTGCAAGAAGGCTAAGGTGAAGCTCCATAAGTTGAACAAGGCAAGGAAGGTAGATATGAAGTATGTCAAGGAAAATGTCAAGCATATTTGCCAGAAGATGGAGATCGAGCCTATTGGATCCCACGTTATATCTGATGATTCAGCCTTCGAGCTGCCACCTCTCTCTCCTTCTGAACTTGCCTATTTTGGCATTGGGGGCACTTCGAGTGGATCCGCTCCTCCTTCTCCTCAACCTGAAGATGAAGACGATGAGAGGACCGACAGCGAGGAATGAAGGCACTAGATCCCTCCTCTCCTTCTTTTTGGTGTCTTGATGCCAAAGGGGGAGAGATTGAGGGGGGGGGGGTCACTAAGTGTAGATGTAGGTTGCGAGGAGAGCTCAATTTATGTTTCTTTTGGGTTGTAAAACATTATCTGTGCTCTCTTATGCTATTGGACATGTGATGTGGTGCTATGACTATTCTTATGCATCTAAGTTATATTTATGAAATCTATGATGATGATTTGCTATAATATGTGCTTATGCTCTGAAATTGACGTATATGCTTGATGTTGAGATAATTATGTCAATTGTTTCATTTTCATCACAATTATTGCTCACACACACTTAGTTTTGCACCCCACAATAAAGAGCGCACATATGTCTCATGTTTTCATCGCTTAATTTGTTCCAAACTCATATGTGCACGCTTTATGAAAATTCTGCACTTTTAATCATATTTGTGAAATCTCAATTGGTTTTCATCAATCACCAAAAAGGGGGAGATTGAAAGTGCATCTAGGCATCCCTTGTGGGTTTTGGTTGATTTATGACAAGCAAATGAGATCCTAAATAAATTGTTGAGATAAGCGCAGGTTTTAATGAAATCATGAAGAAAGCGCAAAAAGAAGGGAGAGTGAGAAATAAGTTGAAAGGAGCTCAAGAAATGATCATGATACTCGGTGTGTATGGAGTGTGTTGGAGAAACACACCCTAAGAGCTCAAGCTAATTTTAATCACTCTCACTGCACAAATTCATACAGGTCCGGATTATTCCGATATACCTCGGACTAGTCCGATATCTCTCTGTTCAAAATCCAACAAGTCCTCCCAGTGCGGACTTTTCGGCACACACAATCCAAATTACACAGACCGAACTAGTCCGATATCGCCACAGACTTGTCCTATATCTTTCTGACTAAGATCAGACTAGTCCTCCCCAGTGCGGACTAGTCCTTAGCACTTCACAGTTTTGCACGAAATCGGACAAGTCCGATATCACCACGGACTAGTCCGATATCCTTCTGACCCAAATCGAACAAGTCCAATATCTGTTCGGATTAGTCCGAAAAACCTTCTGACTAAAATTGGACAAGTCCTCCAAGTGCGTACTTGTCCCAAATTCACTAAGGGTTTCACCATACCGACTAGTCTGATATGTGTCGGACTAGTCCGAACATTTCCAGAGACAAAAATAGACTAGTCTGCACCTGGTCGGACAAGTCCGATAATTTGAGACACTTAGGGTTTCCCACACGCCGCACACCGGACTAGTTCGGAGTCCACCACGGACTAGTCTGGACTTTGAAAACCCTAATGGTAAACTTTGGAAACCCTAGTATAAATAGAGGTGCACGACCCCTAATCAAGAAATCTCGACCCCCTGCGCCATCACACCCTCCAAGAGCCTAGAAAACACGTCTCTCCACACAATCCAACGCAAGAAAGATCAAATCCTTGAGGATTAACTTTAGATTAAAGGAGAGACATGATTCTTCACGTTTTGAGCTCTTGGGTTTGATTCTCTCACACACTCTTGTTCTTTATTGCATATAATTCATGTGTGTTGGTGGTGTATTCAGTTGTAAATCTTGGGGAGCGCTCAACTTGTGAGAAGGCCACTTGAACTTGGTGATTTGCCTTTTGTGATTAGTGGAAGAGATAAGCCTCAGTGGTGATTCGACGAGGGTAGGGTGTGTGAAGACACTGTCCTTTTGTGGGCTTCTCAACGTGGATGTACGTTGCCTTCGTGGGAACCGAACCACGGGATAAAAATCTCGTGTCTTCACTTTGTGCTTATTGTTCATTGCATCTAGGGTTTAATTGATCATAGTCAAATTGTATCAAAACTTGAAACTAAGGTTACCTTGTGCTATCTTCAGTTTAATTGAAGCAACTAGCTCAAACTTGATCGATTTAGTCCGCACACTACTGGACTCGTCTGATTTATCGATATTCGATCAAGTTGTTGAGTGTTGAAGGTTCCGACTAAAATTCAAAAAGGCCTATTCACCCCCTCCCCCTCTAGGCCACATTCACGAGCACAGCCTAAAGATATACCCCAACGCACGAACAGTACAACTGAAGCCCCGGAAGCAATCTGTCGAGCGACAGAATTTCATCGGACAAGAAATGAAGAAGCTGCTCGACGCTGGTTTAATCTAGGAGGTTCACCATCCTCGGTGGCTGGCAAACCCAGTCGTAGTACCAAAGGCTGGTGGGAAGCTTCGGATGTGCATCGAGTACACCACCTTAAATAAAGCATGCCCAAAAGACCCATTTCCACTTCCTAGAGTAGATTAGATAGTGGATTCTACCTCCGGTGTGAGTTACTGTCTTTCCTAGATTCATATTCTGTATATCATCAGGTACAAATGTCTATGGAAGATGAAGAGCATACTGCCTTCATTACTGTAGATGGGTTATATTCTTACACTACCATGCCTTTTGGTCTCTAAAATGTTGCTTGAACTTTTGTGCGAGCCATGCACAAAACATTTGGAGATCTCATCAGGGACTTGGTGGAGGTCTACGTCGATGACAACGTCGTGAAGGTAAATAACAAGGAATGACTCCTTGACAATCTGCGAGCTGTCTTCGACAAGCTGCGCTTGACGCGTACGAAGCTCAACCCAGACAAGTGCGACTTCGGAGTTAACTCCGGAAAGCTCATTGGTTTCTTGGTAACTCACTGAGAATTGAGACAAATCTCGTGAAATCACGGCTGTCGGTACCCTCCATACCGGATACCTCTTGGGATTGCAAAGATCACAAGGAAACTCCATCAACCAGATTTGAAGACCTCCGAAGGCCCCACATGTCAGACGTAATCGGACCTGCTTCCCAGACATGGTTAGTCCCAGGGCCGCCACATGTATCATAAGACCGGAGCTATCACCCACACATGGGAAGCTCCGGACGGGATACCAGTATGGAACCCATGGACCTAACCCCAGAAATAGGGAAGCTCTGGTACTGACACGTGTCCAGTAGCACCGGACCTACTCATCCACGACGATAAGCTCCGGTGCTGCCACGTGGCGACCGCCGGACCTTCAACTTCAACAATCAGGCTAGTGGACCCCCCAACAGCTCTGGACCTTCAAGGAGCAATCAAAGACTTCAAGACCCGATTAAGTGTCATTAATACCATATTAATGACACAAGATTGGATAGCTCTTAATACTGGTAACAGCACTGTTAAGGCCCGTTACCAAGCTATTAAGGGAAATTAACCTCATTAATTGTGTATCAAGTATGTGTAACCGCCGGGGCCACCCGTCGGGCCAGGCTAACATTGTAACGACCAGCCCTTGTACTATAAAACGACTGGTCGATGATACACAAGGGACGGTTACAGACCACGACTGAACTCCCTGAGCTAGATGAGCTTCTTCTTCTGGAGCTTCTTCTAGACTCACACACTTAATACATCACCAACACACCCCGTGGGGTAGGGTATTACGCTCAAGTGGCCCGAACCACGTAAATCTCTATGTACATTTGCCGTTCACCTTCTTGAATCTCTGCGCGCCCATTACCGAACTACAACTCCTTGATCTACCAAAGGTAGTGCCGGGAGATCTGCAGATCCAAGCACCGTCAGTTGGCGCGCTAGGTAGGGGGGCGCCCGAGATTTCGAGTATGGTGAACTCAGCTGCAGGATCATCCAACGACAACCCTATTGTTCAACCCGCTGGAGGCAATCCCTCCAACATGCAGCAACCAGCAGGTGCCGTGGCTCCAGCAGGAGTCATGCCTCCACTGCCACCGCCTGCACCAGCACGTGAAGCTGAGCAGCGTGACGGTGCATCGGCGTCGGTCACTGCATCAACGAATAACAACAACCCTGAACACGCGCTTCATGCAGCGCGTGCTCTCCTCCAACGTCCACCACCTCCAGGTGCATCCCAGGGTGCGATGGAGCAGTGGAGGGCTGATGTGGAACATCTGGTTGTAGCAGCAGCCGACCGCATCAGCAACCAAGGTCCTCCTCCTTCGGGGCGGGCCCCATCGCAGCGCCGGACCGTGTCTGGTAGACTTGGTCCGCATGCTTCCCAAAATAGGAGGCATGCTGCATCACAACAAGTTACGTCGCTACCTTCTGCGGCGCGACGTACTCATATGGTAACCAAGCTTTCAACTCATGACCTCTGGGTAGAGCTTGATCACCGTTTCCGTCAATAGGACTGTCGTGTCCATATCGAGCGTGCTCGCGAAAGGCGAGAGGCTCGAAACAGTCCTGCTCTTGAGGGAGTAGGAGGAGGCTGTTCTGCACTGGCCATGCATCTACGCATGGTCAGATGGCCACAAAAGTTTCGGCCTCACCTGCCTAAGAAAATTGGCGAGACTGTTAATCCCGCCGAGTTTCTCCAAATTTACACCACCGCAATCCTTGCAGCCGGAGGTAAAGAGGCCGTAATGGCCAATTACTTCCCCGTGGCCTGGACAGGGACCGCCAGGTCCTGGTTCATGAGCCTTCCTCACAACTCCATCAATAGTTGGGAGGAATTATGCCAACAGTTCACCGCCAATTTTTGGAGTTCATACACCCGGCCAGGCACCGAACTGGACCTTTTTGCAGTCGTGCAGAAGGGGGGAGAATACCTACGCTCATTCATCCAGATGTTCTCTCAGGTTCGAAACACCATTCCTTCTATCTCTAGCGTCTCTATTATTGTGGAATTTAGACAGGGCGTATGAGATAAGAAGATGCTGGAGAAGCTGGCGGTCAAGGAGATCACCAGCGTCACGGAGCTCTTCAGCTAAGCAGACAAGTGTGCCAAAGCTGCGAAGGGCCGTGAAATGCACTCCAAACCACCTCTGGAGGATGGCAAAAAATCCTCCAAAGGTGAAGCCACTACCTTCGAGAGTGGTAAAAAGAAGAAAAAGTCTAACGGCAAGAAGAAGCCGTCGGCCGGCGCATCTACCGCTGCAGCTGCTGCAGCTCGGGGTGGTCGGGGGCCATGCCCCGAGAAACAACCTCGTCCGTCCTCTGAAGATGGTGGCAACTCCAAATTGTGGTGTCCCATCCTCAAGTCGAGTATCCACAACTTGGAGGACTGCCGGGAGGTCCAAAACCATGTCGAGTGCTACCACAAGCGCCGGGAAGAAGTTCCTTTCCGTTAGAGGGAAGGAAAACAGAAAGTCGATGAAGCTCCAACTAAAGAGGAGTTAGGCTTCCAGGACCCTAAAAAGGTCCTGAAGGCTGTTTACACCTCCGTCAACGACGACTCCGATGTCTCCGACAATGAGCATCGAAAGACCATGAACACCATCTTTGGTGGTTCATGGGACATCACCTCCCGCCGTGTCCTCAAGACCATGCGGCGGGACATGGCTTCAATAGCTCCTACAGCCAGGGCGGAGCCTTATCGAATGTGGATGGACACCACCATCACTTTTGATGCTTCAGAATGCCCTCGGAACATGATCGGAGCTGGTCAACTACCATTGATGGTATCTCCGACCATCAATAACATTCAACTCCACCATGTAATGGTGGACGGAGGTTCGGGGCTGAACCTCATAAGCTTCGAAGCTTTTATCAAGCTTCAGCTCCGACCTTCGGACCTTCGCCCCTGTCGACCTTTCTCCGGAGTATGTCCGGGGGCCATAACACCACTCGATGCCATTACACTTCTCGTGACCTTCAGGACTCGGGAGAACTATCGCACTGAGAAGTTGATCTTTGACGTCGCTCAGATCAACTTGCCTTTCAATGCCATTCTGGGCAGGCATGCCTTGTACAAATTCATGGCTGCTGCTCATTATGGCTACCTGGTGTTGAAGATGCCAACACGGGCTGGCTTTCTCCGGATCTGCGGAGACCGTACTGCCGGAGTGACTGCTCTGGAGGAACTTCAGGCACTTGCTACAGAACAGGAGGAAGAATACAGGCAGGAACAAGCTCCATAACCCCCGAGCATTCGTCAACGAGGCTCAACCTCCACACCTCGTGTGCAACCAAGCGGCGACACCGACATCCCGTCAAAGTCGTCCAAATCAGTTCCGATGCCGCTCAGACCACCCGTATATCGGGAGGTCTGAATGACAAATAGGAACTCACACTCATCACTTTCCTCCGAGCTAATGTCGACGTGTTTGCCTGGCAATCGTCACAAATGCCTGGGATCCCTAGGGAAGTGATCGAGCATAATATGAAGATCTATCTTGACACTCGGCCTGTACATTAGAAGCCTCGGAAGCAATCCGTAGAGCGACAAAACTTTCTACGACAAGAAGTGAAGAAGTTGCTCGAAGATGGATTCATCCGAGAAGTCTTCCACCCAAAATGGCTGGCAAACCCAGTCGTTGTACCCAAGGCCGGCGGGAAGCTTAGGATGTGTATCGACTACACAACACTAAATAAGGCATGCCCAAAAGATCCATTCCCACTACCTAGAATAGACCAGATAGTGGATTCCACCTCAGGGTGTGAATTACTGTGTTTCCTAGACGCATATTCTGGGTACCATCAAATCGGAATGTCTAGGGAAGATGAAGACCATACTTCTTTTATCACAGTAGATGGATTGTACTGTTATACTGCCATGCCATGTGGTCTCAAGAATACAGCTTCAACATTTGTACAAGCTATTTACAAAACCTTTCGAGAGCTCATCAGAGACGTAGTGGAAGTGTATGTTGATGACATCATCGTCAAGATCAAGGACAAGGAGTCACTCCTTGACACCTTGCAAGCTGTCTTCGACAAGTTGCGGGTCACCCGCACGAAGCTGAACCCAGACAAGTGTGTCTAAAGCCATTGAGGAGATGCGGCCACCAGCCCGCATCAAGGATGTCCAGAAACTGACTGGATGTCTAGCTGCCCTCAGCCGGTTCATCTCAAGACTGGCGCAACGGGCGCTACCCTTCTTCAAGCTATTGAGGAAGTCCGTACCATCTCAATGGTCTGAAGAAGCAGAAAAGGTGTTCCAAGAGCTAAAGCAGCTCCTCACCACTCTACCAACCTTGGTAGCTCCGAACCCTGGTGAGCCCTTACCGCTTTACATTTCAGCAACCGACGAGGTTTTTAGCATGGTCCTGGTTGCGGAGAGACCAGAACCATCCCAAGCTCAGGAATCCAGACCCCTCCGGGAGGGTCCGAAGGTTCCTGAAGGTGAGTCTGGGTCCCAGCCCCCAGACTTGGATCTACAGGGAGTTATTCCGGAAAATCTGGACCCCTCCGGGAGGGTCCGGGTCGCTCCAATAGAAGCTTCGGGTTCCTCCTGCAAGGACGCGGAGGTCCCTGAAGCAGGTCCAGACCCCTCCGGGAGGGTCCTGGTCGATGTGGAGGAAGCTTCGGGCCCCTCCGGGAGGGTTCGGACAGTCCAATGCCCAGTGTACTTCATCAGAGAAGTACAACATGATGCCAAGACTCGATACCTAGAGGTGCACAAGCTGCTCTACGCAGTTCTCATCGCCTCCAGGAAGCTTCGCCATTACTTCCAAGCTCACAAGATCTCAGTGGTGACCTCTTACCCACTACGTGCGATCTTGCATAATCCCAACTCTACTAGGAAAATTGCAAAGTGGGCAGCGGAATTGGCCAAATTCGATCTTGAATTCATCCCAAGACAAGCGATCAAGAGTCAAGCATTGGCAGACTTCGTGGTGGAATGGACCCCCTCTCCATCAAACCCTGGGGGCCCTAGTGAGCAGAAGCCGGAACTCAAGGCTCCTGTCTTCACCGAGCCTCACTGGACCCTCTACTTTGACGGCTCCATGCAAAAGCAGGGGGCCGGAGCTGGAGTCCTTCTCCTCGCTCCGACCAGGGAGAAGGTAAAATACATGGTCCACCTTGACTTCAAGGCGACCAACAACATGGCAGAGTATGAAGCACTCATTTATGGACTAAAGGTGGCACTATCATACGGTGTCAAGCAGCTGTTGGTCAAGGGAGATTCGTAGCTCATCATTAAACAGGTGAAGGGTGAATGCTCTTGTAACAATCCCCAACTAGTTGCTTATCTCCTTGAAGCCAGAGGCTTCAAAAGGATTTCGAAGTCCTGGATATCCACCATGTCCAGCGTGTCCATAACGATGAAGCTGACGAACTCTCGACGAAAGCATCAACCGAAGCTCCGGCTCCTGACGGAACCTTCATCCGGAGGTTGTCATAACCCACAGCACAGCCTGCCGAACTAAGCGAAGGGCGCGAGACCAGCATCACAAAGCTTGCGGTCCCGATGGCCTTGTTACCATGGCAGCCATCAAGGGTTGTAGGTGCTCCCGGAAGCTCCGAGCAACCCAGCACACAAGACTCAAATGCTCAAGAAAGCTCCAATGCATGGATCTCGGAGATCCGGAGCTACATGAAAGTCAATATCCTTCCTGACGATGATGTATCCGCTGACCGGATAGTCAGATTGGCTAAAAGATACACGCTCGTAGAAGGGGATCTCTACCGGCGCGGTGTCAACGGCGTCCTAATGCGGTGCATCACTAGGGAAGAAGGCTGCGAGCTCCTCGTAGAAATCCATGGAGGCGAGTGTGGGAACCACGCGTCTTCCCGCACGCTGGTCGGTAAAGCCTTCCGGCATGGCTTTTATTGGCCTACAATGCTCCAGGATGCAACTAAGCTGGTGAAGAAATGCGAAGCCGATAGTTCCATGCAATGAAAACTCACACACCAGCTCAGCCTCTACAAATGATACCTCCTACATGGCCTATCGCTGTGTGGGGGATGGACATCTTGGGACCTTTCCCAAGAGCCGTCGGAGGTTACAAGTTCCTGCATGTTGCCATTGACAAGTTCACCAAATGGCCGGAAGCAACTCCAGTTGTGACAATAAACAAGCAATCAGTTATCAACTTCTTGCAGTCCATCATATGCAGATTTGGAGTCCCAAACAAAATCATAACAGATAATGGGACCCAATTAACAAGCTCTTCTTTCCAAGGATACTGCGAAGACCTCGGCATCCAAGTCAGCTACGCCTCCGTAGCTCACCCGGCAAGCAATGGCCAAGCCGAGAGAGCAAATGCAGAAATCTTGAAAGGACTCAAGATGTGCACATATGAGCGCCTAAAAAAACATGGAGCCAACTAGATTGAAGAGCTTCCGCCCACTCTATGGGCCAACAGGACAACTCCAAACCGGTCAACTGGAGAGACACCCTTCTTCCTGGTGTACGGAGCTGAAGCAGTCCTTCCTCCGGAAATCACATTGGGGTCGCTCCGGGTCCGGACCTCCGATGAAGCCACGCAGGACCAGCTCCGGGGTGAAGACCATGAACTCCTTGAACAGGGAAGGTGCCGAGCAGCTGTTCGTAATGCCCAATACCGCCAAGCTCTACAGCACTATCACTAATGGCATGTTCACAGCCGACAGCTCGAGGAAGGCGATCTGGTGCTATGGAGAATACAATCAAGAGAAGGGTTAAACAAACTCTCCCCGAGCTGGGAGGGACCCTTCTGAGTGATCAAAGTATCCCGTCCCGGATGCGTTCGCTTGGCAACCGAGGGTGGGACACCTCTCCCAAATCCATGGAACATTAAGCACCTCCGTAAGTTCTACTATTAATATCACGGAGGTGAGTCTGTAATTACATGTGATGTATGTTATATAGTCATTGTACAGAGTCGGGTAGCTCCTCCGGGAGGACAGTCGGACCTACCGAGTTAGGTCCGCAACGTCCATGCAACACTTGTCACAGTCTCAGAACTAAAAGTGTTGCTAACTACCTTAGGTCAAATGAGAAACAAAACACGCTTAGCCTGGTTCCTTACCCGAAGAGTGTACTTGTTTCCCCTGTACCCTGGACCTATAATGAAAGACATCATTGTGTGAAAAAGAATCCACGTGCATTTACTTTGTACAGGCTCAATAATTTTTATTTTTCTCTTTCTTGTCTATAACAAAGTTGTCCGGTTCTTAAGAAACTTTAGCTCGACCAGTTCATGTACAATTCAAGTTGCATTGTCTATCCTTCCGGGTTCAAACATTGTTGATGGCCTACTTGTCTGAATGCCGCCAAGCCAATCTAGGGCCGGAGTGTGCTATCGACTTAGCCTGGTCATGCACCGTAAGTACACCACTCTACCTACACCCCGGCAGGCCAATGTAAGGCGAGTCCAGAAATGATCAGACCTGAAGGAAGCAAGAAGGCGTTGTTGATTGTATTTAGGATTGAGTTCGACCTAAAACTTTCTCAGGAACAGTAAGCTGCAATAAAGTTATAGATAGGAAAAGGATTTTACTGTTTTTCTTGACTTCAGTGTGCAGGAAAAATAAATAAGCTCCGACATCCTCTAGGCGGCTTGTGGTCGATGTTCAAACATTGACATCGAGCATCTCTGGAGCTACTCAGTTTCGGTAAAGCTAGGGGGCAAGCCGTCAACATGAAGATGGTGGAAAGACTCTAAAGTGGAGTCTACTGACGTTGACACAACACGTGTTGACGGAGGTCACTGCCGGAGCTGCCAAGCTCCGACACCCCAGAAGGCTAACCATCGATGCTTTACACGTTGATGGAGACTACCGCCGGAGCTACTAAGCTCTGGCGATGGTTAATGCCAGATCCACTAAGCTCCGACAACCTCAGTGGGCCTACACTATCAAAGACTTCGGATCTACATTCTATAAGTTCGAAGCACGCAAGTCTTCAACAACTGTTACATCCTCTTGGTACATGTTCACAATCAAATTGTGTACATCTACCAGGGGGCCAAGTGAAACAAAGGTGGTGTTGAAGAAAAAAAATGAAATTTGAATTCACAAAAATTTGGATTTCATTCATCTGGAGATAAGAGATTACAAAATTGGAGAAGAAGAAGAGAGAATACAAGTGAGAGCTATAGAGAGATGGTCCAAGACCCTATGGAAGAACTGGGCGACTTTCTAGGCCACCTCCGACACGTTGGCTTGGGCGGCTTCACCCTCTCCTTTGATGGGGCCTTCAAGCACCGGGTCCAGAGGGAATTGAGGGTCCCGGCTGGTGTAGCACGTCAGCACAAACTCTGCAACGTTCTTTGCCAGGGACTGACCCTCTATTTCCAGCTGCTGCGCGATGACATCGCCCATCTTGGAGAGCTTGTTGCCTGCTGAACTTAGTGCCCCCAATGCCTGGTTCAGCTCCGGCTCTGGATCATCCGGACGCACGGGACTAAAGCCCATTGGCGTCAGCGCATTGTTGGCCTTGCCCAGGAAGTCCCAAACTTGTTGGGACTCTACAACCCTTGCACCACGCATCTCCGCCAAGGATCTCTTGGCCGCCGCAAGCTCCAAGCTCTCCCGAGCAAGACACTCCACCTCTTTGGCATTCTCCTGAATCGTTTCAGCAACCTGCCTTTCGAGTTTGCTGAGCTCTTCCTCCCGGAGGTGGATCTCATTCCGGCAGTGGACCAGATCTTTCTCTCGGCCCCGTACTTTCTTCTCTCTGGCGGCGATGGCATTCTCCTGCTTGTAGAGATCTTGCCCTCGCTCCCAGGTCTTCTTCTCCTCCTCCTTGCAATGCTCCTCCAATTTCATGTTGCATCCTTGGAGGCTCTTGTTAGCCAGAGCTGTCTTTTGGACAAGCTCCTCCTCCCTCTTCACGAGGTCGTCCCACAGCTCCAGGAATTTCTGCTCTTCATCTTCGAGCCGTCTCTCCCGCGCTTCAAGCGCCTCCCGGCGCTTGACGAGACTATCGTGGATGGCGGCGAGCCTTTCCTGGAGTTCATCAGCTGCGCTATTTGCATCCTTGGGCTGCTCATAGATGGCCCGGGACTGGTTGTTGAGGGTCCGCGTCATGCTTTCCCTCTCATCCAATAACTTACCCCAGTACTCCAAGCGGACATTCACCCTTTGTACCCAATCCTTGTCGTCAACCAACCTCAACTATGCCAGCTTGGTCTCGAAATGGAGTCAGTTGCGCCACCTCCTAAGAGTTTGGCGCTCCTCCTCGAGGGCCTTGCTGTCGTGGTAGAAGGGCAGCTGAACCTGGCGAAGACTGGAGCAGGCGTTGTTGATGTACAACGATAGGGGGATCGGGTCCGGACCTACTGGGGTCATCTCCGCTGGGTCCAGCGGATCTTCAGCAACAAAAATTTGGTCCCACTCTACGAGAGCGGTCCCCTGAGCTTCCACGGCACTAGGTCCATCCTCAGGGATAGCCTCGGTCGCCGCCGAGGAAGTACTTGCAGCCGAAGTTCCAACCTCCGGAATTGGTTCCGAAGGCCCAGCCGCCAGGTCATCAATAACTGGCCCCTCAAGCGGTGGGCCAGCAGCTTCATCTTGGCACCCTGGCTCAGCAGTGGGCACCTCCGAGATCATCGCTTCCAGAGTGGGTGTTGAAGGTTCGGTCGGAGCAGAAGCTACTTCTGGCTCCAGCGCAGGCACCTCATCCGTCGCTGGCTCAGGTGCTGGTGCTTCGATCACCATGGGCTCTGGCACTGGCATTTCGACCACCATAGGCTCAGGCGCCGACGCCTCCGCAGCAATTGGCTCGGACGCCATAACCTCTTCAATGGCCGGCTCCACAGCCGGAACATCTGCAGCAACCGGCTCTACCGCCAGAGCTTCCTCGACAACCGGCTCAAGTGCTTGAGTTTCATCAACACCCGACTCTACCGCCGGGACCTCATCAACCACCGGCTCGACTGCCGAGGCTTCAACAACATCCGGCTCTAGGGCCGGAATCGCAGCTACCTCTGGCTCTGCGGCCGGAGCGTCCAACATCTCAGCATCCAAGCCCGGAGCTTCAACCTCCGGGGCTGGCGCCACTGGTACATCTTCATTCCCGTGGTCCTGCGCTACCACGGGAGCTTCTGGGGATGAGTCGAGGTCCAAAACCATGACAGCCAGTGCTGGGGCTGCCGCAGCCTCGGCCACCTCTTGGGGCGGCGCTGGAATCGGAGCCGGAATTTCAGCCTGCACAGCCTCAACCGCTGATGCAGGGACTGGAGCTTCATCCCTTTTATTGGGCACGCTGTGGATGAAGGACGAAGAAACTCAAAATACAGTTAACAATAAAACAACTGACTAAGGTAAAGAATCAAAAATTACCTCACAAGGATTTCGCACCAGTTACCGCGGAACCTCTTCTCCCGATGCTCCGGACTGGCCCCAGCTGCCATTGGCGTGGTAGTCTCGGAGGGTCCCCCGGAGCTTGATGCTGCTATCGGTGTTGCTCTGGTCGAGGCCCCCCTCGACCTGGAAGGACCTCCGGACCCAGAGCCCTCACCTGGCCCTGGTACCGGAGTCACCTGGCCAGAGCTAGCACAACGGGAAGAAGCCGCTACTGGAGTAGATGCCGCCGTCGTAGACCTCCCCCTCCGGGGAGAAGGAGATGCTGCGGAAGAAGTTTGACTGGGGGACCTTCTGTTGGCATGATTCCTCTTATGGCTTGAGGGCTCGACCAATTCCTTGCCCTTGCCGACGACTTCGGTTCTTGGCTTAGGGGCAGGAATGGAGCCGCCTTCAGGAGCTTCGGAGATTGCCAACCCGGTGGTCGAACGCCTCTCAACGACACCAAGGTCGTCAAGCATCGGCATTGTCCGCCAGAGCTCTCTACTAAACTCTACCTCCATGTTCAGAGGGAGGAAAGATGCTGACGGAGCCAAATCATCACCCTCGACGTCGATGACATGCTGGAACTTATTGAGGTGGAAGTCCAAAGTTACACCCTCCATGTTGGACTTCAAAACGGTCTCAATCCGGTCGTCGTCCAGCATAGTGTTGAGGGCCCAAGCCAACTTCTCCCTCCTCTTCAACGGAGCCCACCTGTTGGTCAGGAAGTTGCAAAACACCGCCTGGGGAGTCACCCCTCCTTCCACGCACAGGCGTATCCTGGTCAGAGCAGGGTTGAAGGCATCCGACAACACTGGAGCTTCACTCCAAACTGTAGTGTCGATGTTGGGGAGACCTTCCGGCAGCTCCTGCTTCTCGTGCTCCTCCACCCTGATTACAATTCAATCTTTCTTCCAGTCGTCCCACTTCCCATAAGGGAACGACTGCAAGTACTTGTACGGGCACTTCTTGTGCTTCACAAAATAGTAGAAGACAAGGTACTCGTCACTCCTGCCCGTAGTTTGGACAGTGAAGAAGGTGCGGAAGAGCTCAATGCAGGGGGGAATGCCCACCCACATCTCGCAAAAGTGGACAAAGATTGACACTAGTAGAATGGAGTGGGGGCCAAGGTGGTACAACTGCAGACCATAGAAGTCTAGCAGCATCAAGAAGAAAGAGGAGAAAGGTGGGATCAGTCGCACCATGGCGTACGCGGAGAAGTACACCGTGTTGCCGGCGTGTTCCTTCTCGAACGGAAGCTTGCCGGCGCTAACCAAGTGGTTGAAGAAGTCAGGGGACCATCCCATGAGGGCCCGTACCTTCTTCAAATCGTCATCGGTCTTCAATATGCTCTGGCGGAGACCCTACTCCATCCCGGCACGACGAGGCAAGAGAGGAAAGGCAAGCGAAAGTTTAGAAGGTTTGAGTGCAAGATCGAATGAAAGGTGTAAAGAACCCCAAACGGTGTGTGCTTTCCTTCTTATGTAAGCCCCCGCAACGCCTGGATGGAAACCGCAGAGGAGCCGACGATACCAGTAAAAAATTTCACCCCACCAATGAAAAGGGGGCTCGAGGTCACCCCGACGATCAAGTCGAGGTTCTTACCCCAGGCGAACGGTTGTCATCATGAAAGGCGGGAAACCCGAAGGCGGCGGCCTGACAGGGCGCGCGGAACCGATACGATTTTCGTATCGGGAACCGGTGACCTTCAATTGCGTGAGATCCGCACGCTGAGATCTCACCTGCCGCCTCCTAGATACGCCACACGGAAGAAGTTTAACTGCAAACTATCGCCAACGGCACAACCAAAGACCCTTGAAGACACGACTTAGAAACCAAAGAATGGACCTACCTTCGGCGAAATGACTTCATCCAAAAGGTCTCTCCCGAAGGTGAGCCCAGGGTCCACTATTGGTACCCTCCGTATCGTATACCCCTTGGGATTGCAAAGATCACAAGGAAACTCCATCTACCAGATTTGAAGACCTCCGAAGGCCCCACATGTCAGACGTAACCCGACCTGCTTCCCCGACATGGTTTGTCCCAGGGCCGCCACGTGTATCATCAGACCGGAGCTATCACCCACACATGGGAAGCTCTGGACGGGATACCAGTATGGCACCCCCAGACCTAACCCCAAACAGAGGGAAGCTCCGGTACTGACACGTGTCCAGTAGCACCGGACCTACTCATACACGACGGTAAGCTCCAGTGCTGCGACGTGGCGACCGCCGAACCTTCAACTTCAACAATCAGGCTGGTGGACCCCCCCAACAGCTCCGGACCTTCATGGAGCAATCAATGACTTCAAGACCCGATTAATTGTCATTAAATACCATATTGATGACACACAATCAAATAGCCCTTAATACTGGTAATGGCACTGTTAAGGCCAGTTACTAGGCTATTTAGGGCAATTAACCTCATTAATTTTGTATCAAGTATGTGTAACCGCTGGGGCCACCTGTCGGGAAAGGCTAATGTTGTAACGACCAGCCCTTGTACTATAAAAGGACTGGTCGATGATACACAAGGGACGGTTCCAGACCACGACTGAACTCCCTGAGCTAGACGAGCTTCTTCTTCTAGAGCTTCTTCTAGACTCACACACTTAATACATCACCAACACACCCCGTGGAGTAGGGTATTACGCTCAGGCGGCCCAAACCACGTAAATCTCTGTACATTTGCCGTTCACCTTCTTTAATCTCTACGCGTCCATTACCGAACTACAACTCCTTGATCTACCAAAGGTAGTTTCGGGAGATCTGCCGGATCCAAGCACCGACAAAGGCCATTGAAGAGATGCGGCCCCCAGCCCACGTCAAGGACGTCCAGAAGCTAACTAGGTGTCTAGCTGCACTCAGTCAATTCATTTAAAGATTGGCAGAGCATGCACTTCTCTTCCTCAAGCTATTGAGGAAGTTCGAACAATTTCATTGGTCCGAAGAAGCAGAGAAGGCGTTGTTGATGTTTCTTACGTCACATATCATCTCTCTAAATAAATGAGGTACACAAGCGAACGGAAATTGTCGTGTAGCATTTCACCCAAGAGTATTCCCAAGGGTATCGTATTTGTCCCCAAAGGAAGGAAATTAAGTAAAGTAAACACTATTCTTATGATCAAGGTATAGGGTACTAAATATTTATCAGAATGGGGGTAAGTTGATAATAGGGGTAGTGTGACACACACCTAAGAAATCTACTCTAAGGGTAAGGTTTTCCTATCGAGGGTTAGACTATGAGATGGAGCTACTCCTATGGTGCTCTAATTACTCATATACGTAGCCTAATAAAGTAAACATGAATATGCTAATAGGGAATACTAGGGCTTCGTGGTCCAACATGTCGGGCACGGGCTTACCCTGGTCTGCCAGGTGACTCACATCAAGAGCCTACGTTGTAGCCGAGCGTGGAGGATTACAAACAGATGGATAGGGCTGTCACCACCTACAGCCTACCTCTACAACCCGTGGACTATGATGCATCCAATGCTACTTAACTATCCAAGCACCACGCTTGCTTGCTAAGTAAATACCTTAAGAGTTGCAACATAATATTCATCCTACGGCAATGACTAACCTAAACATCATTGAACCAATGTTGGCACCAAGCACTAACAGATTCATATTAACATAATCATATCTTCAACTAATTGGACTATAGTGGTGGTGTATGATGTTTATGATGACATGATAATTGCATTATGTCTAGATCATAACAGCATCTACACCAAGCACATACCTGGACTCCACAGAAAACAAGGAACACTTTGCCCAAGTATATAAGTAAATAGAGACTAATAATAATATTATTATGGAGCATAAAGTCATGAAAGTAAAGAAAGATTCATGTGCCATACCTTTCCCAATTTGGACTTGGGACTAGAGGCTCATCTCTACAACCTAACTTCCACTAAGGACTTGGAGAACTAATGTATACAAGAGAGTGAATGCTCTAGTGGTGTGTGTTGAAGTGAGGTGTGAGGGGTCCTATTTACATTTTGGAGAAGAGTCGGTTCCCGCCACCAAAACCACACGAATTAGTCACCACTGACTTCTTCAAGCCGGAAGGAGCCAACATGTTTTGTTTGACCGCGTTTGGCGCCAGGAAGGGGTTGACTGACCTGGTGGTTCCGACAACCTGGTCCTGGATCCAAACGGCCAGTACTTTCTCCAGGTGACTGATAGGTGGGTCCCATTCCATGATATGGTTGCTACACCATTGGATGGCCTCCGATACTTCCGTTTGTGGGCCATTCGATCCATGTGGTTCCGCGTGTCAATGCATGATTGGCTGGGATGATATTTTATAGGATCCATCCCCTTGTTTCACTTCAATTATGTATAAAATATCTGCATGCACTAAGTTCTCCAAGTACAACAGGAAATACATTAAAAAGAAAGGTGATGTGTGCAAGAAATGATATTTCCTTCACATCAATGATTTATATTGACGGGTGAAATTGGTATACAAGAGCCACCAACAAACTCCCCCAAGCTTATCCTTTGCTCGTCCCAAGCAAAGTTAAGATTTTAGGCTGATGATCAGGAGCTGCTACTATGTTCTACTTTTCAAAAGTACCATGTGCGCAACAGAATACTCTACATAGTATTGCAAAAATTGACATGGTACTTTACCCATCTCAAGTCATTATAGGGATTATGCAATATCCTATTCATGGGTGGTTGAAAGATAGAACAGTAAATGGAGCACACATACCCTAGAAATCAAGTTCTACTCAAATCCCGGAGAGTTCAATTTAGATTATAAGTACCTCAATTTGATTCCCTCGGTCTCTCCTTTGTGTGTAGTGGAAATATTTCCTCAGCAAGGCATTTTGCCTACACTCATCCTACGACTAAATAAGGCTTGTATGTGGAGCTTGGTAGGGAATATAGTAGGCATATTTGCAACACATAATATTGCTAAGTAAAAAGAGCAAGCCTTTGGAGAAATCAATTCAAAACTATTTGATTCAAGACTTGTACATGTGTGATAGAATGGAGGTGGATGTGGATATTTGAGATGACTCCTTTTCGAGTGGACTCTCTTATTTTGCAGGGATGAAACATGACTACTTTTTCTCTTCCTTTTTTCTACTCTTTTTTTCTCTTTTTTTTTTCTCATGCTTATGATGCAAGCATGCATTTTTTTTCTTGTACCCATGTCTTCTACTCTTTTTTTATGCAATAAACTTGGAGAGAGTACTAAGCATGAATGGTATGGAGTTTCTATTTTTATTGTGGAATGGTGGTATGATGGGAATTTGCTTAGTTCTAGTGTAGAAGTATAGCATGTTCAAGTGAAGTCTTGACTTCAAATAGGTAATGAATGAAATCTCACATAGGTCTATACTAGTTTGACAAAGCTCAGTGTGAAGACAAATAGCATATGCATAAGGTCTACCAATGTAATGTATCATATGACTTTGGTAGGTATTTCCAATCAAATGATAGTAACTTAAATCTTTTTAGAATTTCTCAGGAACTCTGAGTTTCACTTTCAAACTAGGAATAGCAGCCCTATCACTATATGATATCTCACAACTTAGAATTGGATTAAGCTTTTGCTACCCACAATTTCTAAATCAAGGAAAAAGTAATTCTAACCAATGAAAGCAATATTTTGGCCAGTAGTAAGTTGTAAACTAGGGACTTAGGAAAATTAAAACAGAACAACTATTCATCATTTCATCTATGTGAATTCTAAACCATTCTTACCACACATCTTTTATTTTATTTTGAAAGCAAATCTACTCTACTTATTTTTATGTTTTTTATATGCAATATGGACGATGGGTGAATGGAAAATAAATATGGAAGAGGTGTGATACAAGTTACCTCAAGTGGGGGTCCTCCCCCAAGCTTGTACTTGTTCAAGGTCCGCGATAGGGGCTGAAACCCTAATGACGGATGTAGGCCATGAGGTTGGCCTGACCTTGTTTGCAGCATGGCTTTGGCATTGGAGGGGTTGAGTGTGGATGTTGGGGTGCCATCCATGGGTTCCATGAGTGTGGTCGAGGAGAGCTCATCCACACTGCAAGGTTTCCATAGGTTGTATGTACCTTGTTATTCCTTGACCAAAGTAGTGATAACCCTTCTTTCCATAAAGGAATAACTTGTACTACTCATGCATTGGTGTCAACCGTCATTCCTTGGTTAACGTAATGATACCCTTTAGCCACAAAGGAGTGACATGTACCCAACATGTGTTGAGTACGATCCTTTATTTCTTGTCTAAGGTACAATATACGTATAACCACAAAGGGATGACATGCACTCAACATGGGTTGAGTGTGATCCGTTGTTTCTTGGCTAAGGTATAAAATACCTTCTGGCCACATAGGAACAACTTGCACCCAATATACATTGGATGTGATCTTGTCATTTCTTGTTTAAGGCACATCATACCTTTTAGCCACAAAGGAATAACTTACACCCAATGATGGTGGCAATTCGCTTGAGCTTGAATGAATGCTTAGAATAGTTGAGAGCATAATGCTCTCGCATATTTGTAGCAGCCCATTGGTTGCTCGTGGAGGGTTTCCATGTCAAATCTCTGGCCTCATATAGTTATGGTTGACCTTCGGACTTAATTTCCGATAGGTAGCAACCATCCTAATTTGCTCCTTGCCCAAGAGATATTGAAATGGAATCCTCTTTTAGGTTTCCAACAATTGGATCTTTGAATGCCTGCATGATTATTTCACTCCTGCAAACTTCCTCAGTATGAAAGAGATGGATGGTTAGCTATTGATACTTGTACAAATGAATTTTCGGGTTAGATAACCGAATCTTCATTTGTACGCACGGGGAAGAACAAGACCAAAGATGCATTGGGTCCAATTTCTAGTGTATCCATGAACAATGTATGAATCATTGCTAGGATTAGGGCTTTATAGATAAATCAATTTGCACATTTTCTAAAGTTCCTACTCATGGCAATGCAAGTGATATAAATATACCATATGGATCCCTTCATCTTGTAAAATTTCTAACCATCATAGTTTTTTACAAGAACAAATATTTATCATTTGGGTTATGGCAAACAAGATTCTCAATTTTTATCCTCCTGGACATTTTTTATTTCTTGCCTAGGAATTTGAAATTTAGTGATCCATGCTTGAATGAGTTTCAAATCAAAATCATAGACATCACTGTTCCTAGGTTGCTACATACCATTTCAGCCGTCAAGTCATTCCATAAGCATTACCTAGGCAAAAAATGTCTAAGTCAATTTTAGCAATGCTTATGAAGTTTGAGGTACTTGTTTAAATTTATTCCTAGGTAAGGTGAAATACGTTTTTGAAGAATAAAAGAGAGTAATGCCAGCACTTACTGTAGTGAGGATGCATAAGAATTGAATGATTAGAAGGTGTAAACCTTCCTTACCAATGTAAGCGAAAATCATTCAATCCTAATGTAATTCCAACAACGGGCAATTTGAACTTGTACCTTAATTGAAGAGTAGTCTTGTTTGAAGGTCATTGTGTGACAAACTCACGACCATGGATTTTGGTGTAGCCTGCATGTTCAATGTATCCTGTCAAGTTGAGGTTGGAGTTGAATGAGCTTCATCTTGTCCCTCCATTGGACCACCATCTAGAGCATTGATGGAGAGATATGCGCTTGAATTCTCCGATGGTGAATTGGGGTTGACGAGGCATTCCAACCTCTTTAAAAATTTTGTACTGGCTGCACTAAAAATCAAGAACAAACAAAACAACTCGAAAACTAGTTACTTTAGCTCAAAAGCATGTTGTACCCTTTCTAAAATTGTTTTGCCCAACTTGAAACGACTTGCAAATGCAATGAATATTAAGGAAATATTTTTTGTTTGAATCATGAAGATGAATTCCAGTGGTTACGCCCAAGGTTCATATAGAAATAAATTTATTTCCTAATTCAAAATTATAGTTTTATGTTGGTTGGAAATTTTACTTTCCAACATGCAAGTGTGGAAATTCAAAATGCTAAATGCAAATGCAATACTTGATCTGAAATTCAAATATGCAATTGGGAAATCAAATATGAGATGACTACCAATTAAATTATTGGCAAGGAGTCACCGAATTTTTGAAGTCCGATGAGTGGGACTTACCTCCATCCATTTGAGTTCGATGATTTGTTGTCCAATCCCGGAGTTGAAGATGTGGACAAATTCTCTTGATGGACATGCCAAATCACCTTTGGCATGATAGTTGGACATGTGGGCCACATGGTGGCCCTAGCCTCTCTGTCATTTTGATGAGGACTTGTTGATGTACTTACGGCTTTTCCCTCTTGAAGATACTCGCTTATGAGCATGGTGAGGGTTGTCCTCCTTTAGGAGTGTCATTTCAACGTTCTTGATGTTCCTTAGGGTCAACCCATACTTTGATCATGGACCAAAAGCTTCCTCGGGCATGATGACATGTGGACTCCACAATCAAACAAGAAACGCTTCAACCACAATGTCACTTACCCTAGGTTGCATGGGCTTGTTCGAAGGGTAGGAATCCCAACAAGTGATTTTGGGATATATTGGATCTTGAATGCTCTTTAAGTTTCTTGTCCTTTGCCAAGAGCTTCATGTAAATGTTGTCTTGATTTCTTGCTTGCCCATGGACAAGATACTCCAAGGTGGGCTAGTTGAACATAAATCCCTTGAAATCCCTATAGACTCCTTGATTACAAGGGTGATATTGATTCCACCCTTGACCTCCTTGTTGGTCATAGCCATTGGAGTTGTGTTTGAAAGGAAGAATACTCATGGGTCTTAGGGAAATGATTCCCCAAGTGGCCCATGTTTGACATGGATTTTCACAAATTATGTGAATATCCATGGCTTGGATAATTCCAAATACTTCTCATTTCACTTGATCTTCATGATACTTCAATGGGAGGTGTAGTTCCTTAGCTAGCATGTCCACCTTGTTAAGTGGTGTGCATGACAAGCTAAAGGAACTAGAGCACTCTTCAATCCACCCGTTGAGTAGAGACCACATTCTCATACATGATGAATGAGAATAGGACTCCTTCAGCTCCAGCACAAAGGTGGTCATGGATTGATGGACCAAACAATGACACGAATGTTGGATGAGGAGCCAACTATCCACCCTATGGTGGAGGCAAACCAAGAAGAACTCTTGGACCCTCCCTCAAGCTTGGGTATGGATGACTTTTGGCTCCTACTGGAAGCTAGAATTCTTCTGCGAAAGTCAATGGTGTGGCCTAGCTTACATTTTTTGAGGTACACCTTGAATCATCTTGCAGTTGAGTATTGGCGTCCTCGTTGGCCATCCCATGAAATGGGTTAGCCAACACTACCCTATTTTCACCACAAAAAGAGAAAACAAACAAGGGTAATCCTGTGTAATAACTACTAGTAAATATAGCTTAATCACAAGTGATATATATCCTTCACTTCCTTTGCCATCCCTGGCAATGGTGCCAGAAATGCTTGTTGACGTTTCTTATGTCACAGATCATCTCTCGAAAGAGATGAGTTCCGCAAGTGCACGGAAACTGTCGTGTAGCATTTCACCTAGGAGTATTCCCAAGGGTATCCTATTTATCGCAAAGGAAGGCAATGGAGTAAATATTATTCTTATGATCAAGGTATAGGGTACTAAATGTTTATCAGAACAGGGGTAAGTTGATAATAGGGGTAGTGTGACACACACCTAAGCAATCTACTCTAAGGGTAAGGTAGTCCTATTGAGGGTTAGACTATGAGATGGAGCTACTCCTACTGTTCTCTAATTAGTCATATACATAGCCTAATAAAGTACACATGAATATGCTAATAAGGAACACTAGGGCTTAGTGGTCCAACATGTCGGGCACGGGCTTACCCCTGGTCTACCAGGCAACTCCTGCCAAGAGCCTACATTGTAGCTGAGCGTGGATGATTACAACGAATGGATAGGGCTATCATCACCAAGCGCCTACGTCTACAACCCGTGGACTACGATGCATCCAACTCTACTTAACTATCCAAGCACCACGCTTGCATGCTAAAAAAATACCTTAAGAGTTGCAACGTAATATTCATCCTATGGCAATATCTAACCTAAACATCGTTGAACGAATGTTGGCTCCAATCACTAACATATCACATTAACATAATCATATCATCATCTAATTAGACAATAGTGGTGGTGTATGATGTTTATGTTGACATGATAATTGCATTATGTCTACATCATAACAACATCTACACCTAGCACATACAAGGACTCCACAACCAAACAAGGAACACTTTGCCAAAGTATATAAGTAAATTGAGACTAATAATATAATTATTATAAAGCACAAAGTAACAAAAGTAAAGAAAGATCACTACAGGAATCCCGATCAATTACATCGGTCGGGGCAGATGTAATTAAGGCCTAAACCAACGTAAGTTACTTAATTGCGTTGGTTTTCAGTTAGTTACGTTGGTTGCCGGCCTATGAAAAATTTGGACGTAATTTAGGTAACTTACGTCGGCCGCCGACGTAAGTTACTTAATTACATCGGTATCTAACAACCGACGTAAGCTGTTTACTGGGATGGGCCATGGGCTGGGCCGGAGTTCTTATGTCGGTCGCTGCCGGCTGACATGAGTTAACTGGTATAACTTACGTTCGTTGCACCAAAACCTGCGTAAGTTAACTTGCTTAACTTACATCGGTCAAACCATACCGACGTAAGTTAATCTGGGCTACTTACGTCGGCTTGGCCATAGCCGACGTAAGTTAAGTTTTCATTTTTTTAAACACAGAAACTGACTACCTCGCAGGATTGCGAGCTCCAGACATATCACAAAATAGTGCACAAATAGTTTATACAGTACACAAATCACAAAATAGTGCAGAAAACATTCAAAAGATCCACAACATCACAAAACAGTTTCAAAACCATTCACGGGCTACACGCTAGCCCTTTCACTACCTCCGGAGCCGAGATCTTTGTTGATGGCTCCTAAGATATACTAACAAATCATCCCCAGCAACGGCGCCAGAAATGCTTGTTGGTATTTCTTAACACCACAGATCATCTACGGTAAAGAGATGAGATCTGCAAGCGCACAGAAGATACCGTTGTAGCATTTCACCCATGAGTATTCCCATGGGTATCGTATTTATCCCAAAGGAACGCAATGGAGTAAAGCATATACTACTCTTATGGTCAATCTATGGGATACTAATCCATTATCCGAACAGGGGTATGTTGATAATAGGGTAGTGTGACACACACCTAGGCAATCTATTCTAAAGGGTAAAATGGGTCCTAGAGGGATATTGGATTGAGAGTTAGAGAGTTGCTCCTACAATGCTCCTAATACATATACATAGCCTAAGGTAGATACTAATGGTCATGTCAATGATGAATTCCTTTGCAATGCTATTCAACACATCGGGCACGGGCTTGCCCCTAGCAATACTAGGGTGACCTCCGCCAAGAGCCTGTGGCATAGCCGAACGTGGAGGATTACAAAGGACATATAGGGCTGTCACCACCTACTGCCTACCTCTTCAATCCGTGGGTCTATAAGACATCCAATGCTACTTAAATACCCTAGCACGATGCTAGCATACTAAGCAAATACCTTAGGAGTCATGGCACAAGCCATCCTAAGGCAATGACTAACCTAAACATCATTGAACCAATGTCGAAGCATAGCATGAGTCATTCATATTAACATAATCATATCATAACTACATAGACTATAGTGGGGGTCTATAGTGTTTATGACCATAAGATGTGATCATGAGAGTGAAATCATAAAGACTATACCTTCCACATACATGGACTCCACAATCAAACAAGAAATGCTTTGTCCAATTATACGTATAAAAGAAGACTAAAGATAATATATTTATTGAGCTTGAAGTCACAAATACAAGAAGGAATACATAAGCCATACCTTTCCCAGTGTGGAATTGGGAAGAGAGACTCCTTCTACTCCTTTCCCAATTTGGACATGGGACTCGAGGATCTCTTCTCTACATCCTAACTCCTATAAGGACTGTAAAAGATAGTGTATACAATAGAATGATGCCCAAGTGGTGTGTGTTGAAGTGAGGGGTAGGTGGTCCTATTTATACTAGTGTTGAGGTCGGTTCCCGCCACCAAAAGCGCGTGAGTCAGTCAACATTGAGGGAAGGGCTTTTTACCTTTCTACTTCGCTTAATCAACTGGGATGGGAAAACAACTATACCACTCAGTTTAATTATGCATGGATGAGATATGATTAACATGAACTAGATAATATGATATGGTAATGGGTGATCTAAGTAAGCCTAGTATGTCGATGGGTTGGATGTTATGGTGGTTTTGTTTGCTTTAGATCTAAGGACCGGTTTGTGGAGCGACCATCCAGGATTTACAGTGCCACCATGAGACCAAGTATGGGTACGGCATAGCTGATTAATTAGGGCTTTGCCAGTGCTATTTGGACCATTAAGGATGCTCGGGGAAGGGGTAGTCAGATTGGGTTTGTTGATGATTGGTGGGACTACCCTGGGATCCGAATGGCTCAAGTTGGAGACATCGCCACCGGTGAAACCTCAGTGGGGTCTAAATAGGCTAGTAATCCCTTTGTAAAGGCTACTTTGTGATCTCTTGGACACACACCTACGGAAGTGTGAGACGGCATCCCCTCTTGAGCCATTCGGATCCGAGGGTAGTCCCACAAATCATTGACAAACCCAAAGAGACTACCCCTTCCCCGAGCATCCTTAATGGTCCAAATAGCACTGGCAAAACCCTAATTAATCAGCTACGCCGCACCCATACTTGGCTCGTGGTGGCACTGTAAATCCTGGATGGTCGCTCCACAAACCGGTCCATAGATCTAAAGCATGAAAAACCACCATAACATCCAACCCATCGACATACCAGACTTGCTTAGATCACTCATTACCATATCATATTAACCAGTTCATGTTAACCCTAACCTCATCCATGCATAATTAAATTGAGTGGTATAGTTGTTTTCCCATCCTAGTTGATTAAGTGAAGCAGAAGGTAAAAATCTCATCCTGACTCTCTACCATATATTCCAGGTGACAAGGGTGGTTAAACAAATCTAGTAAACTTCTTACCATAGGAATTCCCATCAAATTGACACAAGCGTGCAGTTAGCAAACAAAACATTTATTTCAAAACAGGATTAATATGCTTCAAGGACACTTGCCTTGCTCTTGCGGTTGATTAGGGTCAAAGCCTTCAAACTCTTGGTGTTGTAGATCCTCCACGGCACTCTCTTGTGCAAATTCGTCTAATCCGCAAAATAAACATACAAACGAGAAACACAATCAAAGAGTGCACAAATATTACTCAATATGACATGACATGCATGATTGATGCAAATGCATGTTAGAACTTGTTAATAGATTGCTTTTAATGATCACTAACTAGTTCTAATAGATTTTGACATGTTTATACAGGTTTAGATTTGATTAGATCAAATTTGGAATTAATTCAAGGATCCGAGGGTAGTCCCACCAATCATCAACAAACCCAATCCGACTACCCCTTCCTCGAGCATCCTTAATGGTCCAAATAGCACTGGCAAAACCCTAATTAATCAGCTATGCCGCACCCATACATGGCCTCGTGGTGGCACTGTAAATCCTGGATGGTCGCTCTCCGAACCGGTCCATAGATCTAAAGCATGAAAAACCACCATAACATCCAACCCATCCACATACTAGACTTGTTTAGATCACCCATTACCATATCATATTAACCAGTTCATGTTAACCATAACCTCATCCATTCATAATTAAATTGAGTGGTATAGTTATTTTCCCATCCCAGTTGATTAAGTGAAGCAAAAGGTAAAAATCCCATCCCGACTCTCTACCATATATTCCAGGTGACAAGGGTGGTTAAAAAAATCTAGTAAACTTCTTACCATAGGAATTCCCATCAAATTAACACAAGCATGCAGTTTGCAAACAAAACATTTATTTCAAAACAGGATCAATATGCTTCAAGGACACTTGCCTTGCTCTTGCGGTTGATTAGGGTCAAAGCCTTCAAACTCTTGGTTTTGTAGATCCTCCACGGCACTCTCTTGCGCAAATCTGTCTAATCCGCAAAATAAACATACAAACAAGAAACACAATCAAAGAGTGCACAAATATTACTCAATATGACATGACATGCATGATTGATGCAAATGCAAGGTAGAACTTGTTAATAGATTGCTTTTAATGATCACTAACTAGTTCTAATAGATTTTAACAAGTTTATACAGGTTTGGACTTGATTAGATCAAATTTGGAATTAACTCAACACAATTTAGTTAGAAAAATAGGACTAGTCTGCAGAAGGCCGGACTGGTCCGCACTTCGCAGGACTAGCAAACTAGGGTTTTCTAGATCGACATAAATTTGGATATTAAGGGTTGAACTCTCATAAGGAAAAGAGAATATAAGGTATACCAGGTGTTTAGAACTCCAATGAATCAAGAAACTTGGAGGTAACACTTGGATCTTGATGATCTAGTGTTGGGGATGAACTTGGAGATGAATTGGTGATGAAGAACGAAAGCTTGGTGGAGACCTTGATCCTCTTATGTTTCCTCCTCTTCTTCTTGTTTGGGATCTCCTTCTCCCTTCTTGATGGTGGCTCTCCACGAACTAGGGTTTGGGTGGGGTGGAAAAGTGGCAAATAAATGTCAAGCCAAGGGGTGGGGTTGTTTATATAGGGGTGGAGGCTAGGGTTAGATGGATTTCAAGTTTGAGATGAGTAGAGGCCGGTTTAGAGTCCCACATGGGCTCTAAAAGAGTTAGGCACGACATTCCTTGGCCCACTTAACATGAACCCCAAGAAACAAGTCATAAAACAAAAGATCAACTCGGAGTTGTGAAATATCGGACAATTCCGAAAAGGACCGGACTAGTCCGAAAATGTCTAGAGAGAAAATCAGACAAGTCTAGCCTAAAATCGGACAAGTCCGACTTTAGTCAGTGTGAAAATCGGACAAGTCTGTTGGAACACCGAACTAGTCTGGAAAAGTCCAGGGACATAGCAAATTTTTAAGGATTCTTTGAATATCGGACTAGTCCGCACAAAATTGGACAAGTCCGAGAGTTTCCAGAGGCAAAATCAGACTAGCCCGCAGAAAAAACGGACAAGTCTGTTTTTAGTCAGAGAGAAATCGGACTAGTCCTCACTAAAATTGGACTAGTCTGCACTTTTCATCATTTTTCGTGCGGTTTTGTTCCAAATCAATTTTAAATGCTTGAAATCAATTTTAAACTCGTTTCTCTTTATGTGGGTTAATGTTAAACATGTATATGAATGTATGCAGGGCATGATGCATGAAAATGAGGGTGTTACACTACTAATTGTACTATTTACAATAGGGGTGCCCAAGGCTCCATGGCAGTTGTGATGGTTGTGGTGCAACCTTGCTGCCGACAGCTACCAGAGGGGCTATGAGCGAGCATCCCTACTTCCTGCCCCTACCGCGTGTCTTGCGAGTGGTATGAGCAGTGTTGGGACTGAGCTCAGCAGCTTTGACGGGGATGTCAGTGCTACCGGAGGGCTGCAGTTGGGGTGCAGTGGGTGCTCCACGCTGATGTGAGCTTGGCGGAGGCTGACTTTATCCAGCGCCGCCCGGGTCTGCTGAGAGGGCTTGGAGCTGCTCCAAGGCTAACACCACAGCAATGCGATTTTCCCGGATCCTAAGGACGCAGGAGGGGGTTGGCATATTCCGGACGAGGTAGCTATAGTGCGTTACGGCCATGAATCGGTACAGGTTCGGCCTGCCGATGATGGCGTCGAAGGGTAGGCTGACATCGGTGTCGTCAAAGAGGATGCTCTCCGTCCTGTAGTTGTCGTGTGTCCCCAACATCAAGTAGAGATGGATGTTGCCGTATCGGATGATGCTCCTTGGTCCCACCCCAGAGAATGGGCTCGAGGGGGTGAGCTTGGACACTGGGATCTGCAGCTGCTCGAAGACTACACGGCAGAGGACGTCGAGGCTGGCCCCGCCATCTATCAATACATAGTGGAGCTTGACGTTGGCTATAGTGGGGGCGAATAGAAGAGGTAGAACTCCTGCCCTAGCCATCTTTTTGGGTGCAGTCAGAGGCGTCAAAGGTGATTGGCGTCTCCTTCCAGCGGTGGTGCCGCGCCGGAGTGGGTACAGGGGCTACCGAAGCCACTGCACGATGAAGGGTCTTGACCTCTTTTTGGGACGCGAGATCCTAAGACCCTCCAAGGATGATGTGGAGGGACTTGCGACGCTCGTGGTAGCTTCTAGCGTCGGAGTCCTCATCTTGGTGGACCATTTTGATGGACCGCTCTTGCTTCTAATACTCCATCCCCTCGTCATCGTCGACCTTAGGGTCGACCTTATGCTTGCCCTCCTGCTGCCAGAAGGGGGCACCGTCTAGGCACTTTTGCGCCCGCTCTTGGTAGCGTTCGGCGCATCTCTTTATCTTCCGGCACTCGCTCGTGGTGTGGTCACGAGTTTTGTGCACAGGGTAGGGATCGACGCCTTCATCTGCGGCAGGTGGCTAATGTGGGTGCTTCTCCAGGCGCGGGGATTTCCCTCCTCCGATAGCAGCTGCTGCCGCGACGGGGGACCCATGCAGCGGTTTGTTCTAGCCGCCACCCCAGTTCTTGTTCTTCTTCTTGCCGCTACTAGGGCTAGCAGCTCCTTCTCCTTTCTGACTGGCCTCGCCCGCCCTGGGGGCGCGTTGAGCATGCCAGTCGCGGCCTTCTGCTTCCCTGGCACATCGGTCGGTGATGGAGAAGAGCTCAGAGACGTCTTGCACGTTGTGTGTGGCTAACATCTCAAGCATCTTGCGGTCACGCACTCCCTGTTGGAATTCCACTATGATAGAGGCATTCGGGATGTTGGGGATGGAGTTCCGTACCTGGGAAAAATGCTGGATGAATGACCTATGCAACTCCTTGCGTTGTTGCCGCACAGCATGGAGGTCGAGCTCGGTGTCGGGGTGAGTGTAGGAGCTGCTGAAGTTTGCTATGAACTACCAGCACAGCTCATCCCAGTAGGTTATAGACCCCGCGGGCAAGTTGATCAGCCACCAGCAGGCCGATCTAGTCAGGGCGACTAGGAAGTAGTTCACCAGGATGATCTCATCCGCTCCTGCAGCAAGAGCATCGTGTTGTAGATCTGCAGGAACTCGGCTGGGTTGATCCTTCCGTCGAACCTCTCCAGCATTTGTGGCTAGAACCTGCGTGGTTGCATCGCGATGCGAAGGTGTGGAGCCAATGCTGCGTAGCCTCTATGGGTTTCGTTAGAGAGGTATACGGGGTAGAATACCCCAAGGGGGTATGCTGCACGACGTGCAATACATGTGGAACCTGCGGTTATGGGACTGGTTGTGCCATGCACTGCTACCATGGTACCGGCTGCACCAAGTACTGTTGTTGCATGTCTTGTTGCACCGAGTACTACAGGGGGGCTGTCGAGCCGACATACTCCTGATCAAGTGGTGTAGGGTTTACCAGGTGTGCACCTTGGACGGAGGACGCCTCGTGAACAAGGCATTGAGGGCCATATTCGGCATCGAGGTTGCGCTGCCTCTCTCGCTGCCACTCGATGATGACTTGGTCGTCCAGGTGAGCTTGACGGTGGTCAAGCTCTGACCTGAGGTCCTCCGTGGGGAGCCGGCCAATGCTCGTAGGCTTGGAGGAGCGGGAGTTGGTGGTGTGATGGTCAATGGACGGTGTTCGTGACAGCGACACGAGGTGCCTTCCCCTGTTGGGGGAGTTGGTGGCTACGACGACGAAATGGTCGATGTCTTGGACCCACTGCTGAGCCGCTCCCTGAGAAGCATTCGGTGATGGTGGGTGGTGAGAAGGGCTCTGGCCGGTGCCAGAGCGCACTCTGGGCTTGCAGTCGGTGGTGCCATCGGAGTCGACTGAGCCGGGATGTGTCCCGATGTGCTGTCATGACCAGCTATACCTGCACGGGGGCTTGATGGACCAAAGAGGGCCACTCGAGCGACGGAATTGGTCACCGGACGACGGTCGCAAAAACCGCCTTCCACGGTCCTGGTGAGCACCATGGTTTTGAATGCGCTACTACTTTTGTGAGGGAAAAAGCCCCTACCTAGCGCGCCAAATGTTGAAGTGTTAGAGCGACACTTCTCCCGAATCTGCTAAGGAGCAACCCGCAGAGGTTCTTTGTTCGGCGGGGCTTAGGCCTCAATCAAGTGTTCTAGCGGATGGAAGTATGAGACAGTGGTTTTTAAGTGGCTCGGGCAGCATGGAGCGTAACACCCTACTCCACGGTGGATGGTATTGCTAGTATGTGTGTATGCGTGTGTGATGTTTTTTGGTCTGGTCATTTGTAACGGTAGCGGTCCGGGCATTTTATAGACAAGGTCGGACGTCTTACAAGTGTGGTCTCGGGGCTTGACAGGTGGTCCCGGGGCGATCTTATCCTAAAGATCTAAGGCTTCTTCCGTAAGCTTGCTCTGACTATGGACTTGAAGACTCGCCGTCTTGCCGCCTGCGTCGTCAGTAGCCCATGCGGAGTTGCTGACATTGGCAAGGGATTTCCCTTCCAACTGTCTCTATCGGCGTAAGCTACTGACTTGGTGTAGTGGGATGGGCCTACGACGTCTTTATTGGATGCGATTGGTCGCATCGGTACCTGACATTAGGCATGCGCCGCGCCATGCGTCTGGGGAAGCCGCGTATCTTTAATCCTTGACAGGGACATGGCGCATCATCCTCTTAACTTCTGCGTTCATCCATTCATAGCAAGTGGCTAGACTATGTGACAACTCGAGAGCTCACCTCTGCAATGGAGGTCAGGTCCCGCCTTGCAGACCACGTGGCAGCTCGGGAGCTCACCTCTGCGGAGGAGGTCAGGTCCTGCCTTGTAGGCCACGTGGTGGCTCGGGAGCTCATTTATGCGGGGATGGCTAGGCCCCTTAGTCTTGGGCACGTGTCGGTGCCGGGAGCTCACCTCCGAGGTGGAGGTTAGGTCTCGCCTTGCAGGACACGTGGCAGCGTTAGAGCCCACCCATATGGGAGGTGGCCCGTCTGATGTCTTGGTCCACGTGGAAGCTCCGGAGCCCTGTCTCATGGGGAGGAGGTGTCCTTACCTACTAGACACGTTGTTACCCGGGGGCTCGTCTACAAAGGGGGTGCTGAGCTTCTCCGTTAGGTTTTTCTCGGATATCCTAGACCTCCCATCTGAGACTGATGGGTCCGGGTCTCTTGAACATGTGGCGCCCTAGGACTCCGCCTCTCTTGGGAGGCAGGGTATCTAGGCGGCTCTAGCCTTTGCGCGAGGGTACCTTGTATGGTGGGTACCGATAGTATTGTTTTGCTCTCTGATGACCTTTTCCTATTCTTGAGTATTGCCATGTCTTAAAGTCCTGGGCTGGTACACCGGGTTTGGGCAATTCGGTGCGTTAGCGCCCTGGATCCGGCTCCCTTCTTATTCGGGGTGTGAGCCTCCTGGCCCTCAGTACTTAGCCGCAACATTGGGAGGCAAAGAGCGCACGGTCAAGGTACAGAACCAGGCTAAGCAGGTTGCATGCTCTGGACCTCCAGCTCAGCGTTGGCATTTCGCGGGGGAACATTTGGCACCACAGGACCTCAAGTAAGAGGGCAGCCACGAGGTTCCAAGATGTCTTGCAGGTACCTCAAACATGTCTGCCAGCAGCAGTGTTGCATAACTCTACTAGGGGCAATATAGAAAAAAAATTCACCAAGTATATGAAGACAGCATACGAAAGACGAGACTAGCTTAATCAATCACAGAATTAACAGGTAATTTAATTGAACATAAGAGAAAGCATATGATAAGACAGTGAATTCTTCTCATTGGTGTTCATAGGAGTGGATTGGCTTCACAATAAGGCAACGACCCACTCCAGTTGGCAAGGGAGGCAGAGTGTTCATGCTTAGGGTACGGGACCAAGCTAAACGGATGAACACTTTGGACCTGTCCCTCCTAGAGCTTGGTTGTCCTAAGTGTCGTTCCTTAGCACCATGACACCCTACATTGTCCTACTATTTATGCTTAGGGATAGAACTTTTGGAGGTGTTCTATGTTCCACGGGTTGGGGAGGGGCTCTCCATCTTCTGTGGCTAGGCGGACACACCTAGGGCGGGATACCTACGTTACTTGGAAGGGGCATTCACAGCTGGGAAGAGTTTGTGCGAGCCTTCTGGAGAAAGTATGTGCTGCAACACCAGGTCACCTGTCTGGAGCTCCCTACTCTGCATGAACCCCTCGTGGTAGCGCCTCAATGATTCTCAGTAGCGTGCGTTTTGGATGATGGCATGCCACCTTGCTTCGTCGATGAGGTCCACATCTTATCATCGAAGCTGATCGTTTGAGGCTTCGTCAAACACTCGGACTCGTAATGAGCCCACTGCGATCTCTTGGGGGAGGACGGCCTCAGCCCCATACTTTAGGAAGAAAGGGATTTCTCTAGTGGCATGGCTGGTTGATGTCCGGCTTGCCCATAGTGCGCAGGGGAGTTCGTCGACCCACTTGGGACCATGCTTATATAAGCGGTTATACGTGCGTGTCTTGAGGCCCCTGAGGATTTCAGCGTTGGCCCTCTCTACTTGACTGTTGCTCTTTGGATGAGTCACAGATGCATAACAAATTTGGATGTTGAGGTCTTCACAGTAGTCCTGAAAAGCTGCACTGGTGAACTTGGTCCCGTTGTCGGTGATGATCCTGTTCGGGACCCCAAACATGCAGACAATCAACTTGATGAAGTTGACTGCGGACTCCTTGTTGATATTGATCACTGGTGCTTCCTCTGTCCATTTGGTGCATTTATTTACGGCGACGTAGAGGAACCGGTACCCTTCGACTGTCCTGGAAAGGGGTCCCAGGATATCTAGCCCCCAGACCGCGAAAGGCCATGAGGGCGGGATCATCTGTAGTGACTGCGCTAGAGTGTTGATTTGCTGGGCGTGGAACTCGCACGCCTTGCATTTCTTGACAAGCTTGACGGTGTCTTGTAGTGTTGTTCGCCAGTAGAAATAATTCCGGAAGGCTTTCCAACCAGTGTGCGGGAAGCTGCGTGATTCCCGCACTCTCCATTGTGGATCTCTACGAGCAAGACGCAGCCTTCATCCCGAGTTATGCATCGTAGCAGCACGCCATTGGTGCCATGCTGTCAGAGGTCACCTTCTACCAGCGTGTAGCGCTTTGCCATCCTCACGATCATCTCAGCTGATATTGGATCCTCTTGGAGGATGTTGTCCTTCAGATAGTCACAGATCTCCGTGATCCATGCATTAGGACTCTCCTAAGCTTCTAGATCTTGGGCGCCGAGTAATATGGGGTCCCCGGTGATGCACAAGAATTTTGGGGGCCCCATGGTTGCAGGGCCGCCATGATCGCCAGCTCTGCACTGCTGGGCCCACCTTCTTTGTTAGGCCTCGCAGGCCTAGAAGTTGGTCGCACCAACCTCCTGCCAAAGACCCCTTTAGGTATCGGGGCTCCCGTGGACGCCATGGTTGACAAGGCGTCGGCGATAGAGTTGTCGGTGCGTGGCACATGGCAGAGGTCCAAGGGCTTGAAACCAGCTTCCATCTTCTTGACGTGCAGCAGGTATGCTGCAAGCTGACGGTCGTTGCAGCAGCATTCTCCTCCGACCTGCTTGATGATCAGCTGGGAGTCCCCCTTAACAAGCATCTGCTGTACACTGAGACCCTGCGCAGCTGTGAGTCCGAGGATGAGGGCCTCGTAGTACGCAATGTTGTTGATTGCCTTGAAGTCGAGGCGCACCGCGTACATGGACTGCTCCCCTAATGGAGAGGTGAGCAGTACACCAGCTCCAGCCCCTTGCTTCCGCGAGTATCCGTCGAAGAAGAGTGTCCAGTGAGGTCCAGTAAGTACTGGTGCTCTAGGCTCCGGCTTGCTGATTTCCCGGCCCCCTTGATTGCTTGGCGAATGAGTCCACTCAGCAACGAAGTCTGCTAGAGCTTGGCTCTTGATTGGATGCTGTGAAATGAAGTCAAGCTCGAACTGCACCAGTTCGGCGGCCCATTTGGTGATATTGCCTGTTGCGTTGGGGCTGTGCAGCACCGCCCCCACTGGGAATGAAGTCACCACTGAGACTCTATGTGCCTGAAAGTAATGGCGGAGCTTCCACGATGCAATTAGTACCGCATAGAGCAGCTTGTGCACCTCAAGGTACCTTGTTTTTGCTTCATGGGAATGAAGTAGACTGGGCGTTGGATGGTCCGTGATCTCCTTGGATAAAGTAGAGCATCCTCTTCCATCTGCTCCGGGCCCGGTGACTCCATGTCTCCAGGGCGCGGTGCATCCTTTAGGGGCTGGGACCCTATGATACCCGGTTCCGAAAATAAACCAAGTGAACGCATATGTGTGCCCAAGATGTTCAACACACATACACGAGTGCATTCAAAAAAGACTATACAGAAAATTACCACAGAACAAGATTAATTAAACATATTTATTACACAAACCATATTATCCTCGAGTACAAGCTCTAACGAATATTAATGACAAGTTTCAACTAATGCAGCGGAAATAACTACATAACAATTAAGCAAACTAAGCAAAAGGGATATAGCACAGCTCCATGCAATACCAGAGGCGAAGCTGATAGTAGACATGGCCTAGTACTCCGTATTATCATCATTAAACTCCCAATCCTGACCTGCAACTGTTGGTGGGGGAATTGCAAGGGTGAGTACATGTCGTACTCAGCAAGTGTGGGAAGTATGACATGTAGCTGATTCAAAGGACGAATATAATAATGGTTAAGTGCTGAAAAGTACATTAAAACATTTGAAAATCAATATATTACATTAATGTGAAGTAAAACTCATCATAAACCATAAGTAATATCATAGTACCAGTCCATATTTCAATGCCTATCATCCATATACCAAATTTCACCATTACCATTAACCATATCCATTACCATAAATCAATCCATAACCATAAACCATGTTACCATCCATAACCAGTGTCAAACCATAACCATTACCAAACCATAACCATCTCATAAACCATCCCGATACCACGTTTCCTCTAATCATGTGAGGGTCTAGGTTGCTCATAACCGGGAGCACGACTATCATGATAGTTTTAAAACACACTCTGCAGAGTTTGTATCACTTTACCCACGTGTTTGTGATTTCATCACCACATGACTATAGAATCTCAATTATGTCGTCTCACACTTCCTTAGGTGTGTGGCCAAGAGATCACAAAATAGCCTTTACAAAGGGATTACTAGCCTATTTAGACCCCACTAAGGTTTCATCGATGGCGATGTCTCCAACTAAGCACATGTTCAACCAAGGGCCCCCTCTTGAGCCATCCGGATCCCAGGGTAGTCCCACCAATCATCAACAAACACAATCCAACTAGCCCTTCCTCAAGCATTCTTAATTGTCCAAATAGCACTAGCAAAGTCCTAATTAATCAGCTACGCTGCACCCATACTTGGCCTCGCGGTGGCACTGTAAATCCTGGATGGTCGCTCCACAAACCGGTCCATAGATCTAAAGCAAACAAAACCACCATAAAATCCAACCCATCCACATACCAGGCTTGCTTAGATCACCCGTTACCATATCATATTAACCAGTTCATGTCAATCACAATCTCATCAATGTATAATTAATGGTATAGTTGTTTTCCCATCCCATTTAATTAAGTGAAGCAAAAAGGGTAAAAAGCCATCCCGACTCTCTACCATAAATACCAGGTGACAAGGGTGGTTAAACAAATCTAGTAAACTTCCTATCATAGGATTCCCATCAAATTGACACAAGCATGCAGTTTTGCAACCAAAACATTTACTTTAAAAACAGGATCAAAATGCTTCAATTACACTTGCCTTGCTCTTGGGATTGGTTTGGATCAAAGCCTTCAAACTCTTGGTGCTGGAGATCCTCCATGGCACTCTCTAGCGCAAATCCGTCTAATCCGCACAATAAACACACGAGACAAGGAACACAATCAAAGAGTGTACAAATATTACTCAATATGACATGACATGCATGATTGATGCAATTGCAAGGTGGAACTTGTTAATGAGTTGCATTTCACAATCTAGTTTAATTGTTTCTATCAAGTTTATATAGGTTTGGATTTGGTTTGAAACGATTTAGTTTTAATTCAACAGGAATTAGATTGCAAAATCGGACAAGTCCGCACTACGCAGAAACATCAAATTAGGGTTTTCTAGGTCGACGTGAATTTGGAGAAACAGGGTTGAATTCACGTAAGGAAAAGGAACTAGAAGGTATACTAGGTGCTTAGAACTCCAATAAGTCAAGGATATTGGAGGTAACACTTGGATCTTGAAGATCTAGGGTTGATGAAGAACTGAATGGTGGATTGTTGACGAAGAACGCAAAGTTGATGGAGATCTTGATCCTCTTTCGTAACCTCCTCTTCTTCTTCTTGTTCTAGATCTCTTTCTCCCTCCTTGGTGGCAGCTAAACCCGAGCTAGGGTTTGGGTGGGGTAGAAAAGTGGCAAACAGATGTCAAGCCAAGGGGTGGTGTTGTTTATATAGAGGTGGAGGCTAGGGTTAGATGGGTTTCGAGTTTGATATGAGTAGAGGCCGGTTTAGAGTCCCACGTGGGCTCTAAAATAGTTCGACGACGTCCCTAGGCCCACTTAACATAAAACCCAAGAAACAAGTCATGAAACAAAAGATCAACTCGGAGTCGTGATTTATCGGACATGTCCGAAAAGGACCGGACTAGTCCAAAGTTGGACATAGAGAAATCAGACAAGTCCGCTCTGGACATCAGACAAGTCCGATCTTATCCAGAGGGGAAAAATAGAAGAGTCTGACCAAGAATCGGACATGTCCGACTTTAGTCAGAGGGAAAAATGGACAAGTCCCTGGAATACTGGACTAGTCCAGACTAATCCAGGGACATAGAAAAATTTTAAAGAATTGGAACACAGGACTACTGCGCACAAGATCGGACAAGTCCGAGCGAGGTCAGAAAGAAATCGGACTAGTCCGCACCAAAATCGGACTAGTCTGCACTTTCCAGAATTCTTAAGTGCGGTTTTGTTTCTAATTCATTTTAAACTTGTTCCTTTTTATGTGGATTAATGTTAAACATATATTGGGATGTATGCAATGCATGATGGATGAAAATGAGGGTGTTACAAACCTACACCCCTTAAAATGAATCTCGCCCTCGAGATTTGGCGCGGAAGAGAAAAGATAGGGAAATTCCTTCTTGAGATCATCCTCCAACTCCCATGTTGCTTCCGATTCTATGTGATGCTTCCATTGAACATTGCACCATCGAATCACCTTGTTCCTTGTGGCTCTCTCCTTGGTTTCCAGGATTTTCACTAGTTGCTCGGCATAAGTCAAATCTTCCTCAAGTTCTAACTTCCATTGGCACTTGTTCTTCCGATACTCTCAAGCACTTCTTGAGCTGGGAAACATGAAACACATCATGGAAATCTTAAAGATGAGTTGGCATCTCCAATTTATACGCTACTTCTCCTCTTTTGTCCAAAATCTTGAATGGCCCAATGTACCGAGGTGCTCCTCTTTTGTACAAAATCTTGAATGACCCAATATACCACTCTGTGACACCTTGAGGTAAACAAATTCTCCTATTTCAAAGGCTAATTTCCTTCTCCTATTGTCCGCATAGCCTTTTTGCGTTGATTGAGCAGCTCTCAAGTTTTCATGAATAATCTGGACTTGTTTTTCAGCTTCTAGCAACACAGCCAGACCAAATAATTGAGTTTCTCCTGTCTCATTCCAGAACAAAGGTGTTCTACACTTCCTTCCATATAGTGCTTCGTATGGTGACATCTTAAAACTTGCTTGGTAACTGTTGTTGTATGAAAATTTCGCATATGGCAAGTTCTTGTCCCAACTTTTCCCATGCCTCAAAGCACAAGCTCTTAACATATCCTCTAAAATCTGGTTGGTCCTCTCAGTTTGTCCATCCATTTCAGGGTGATATGCTGAACTTAAATTCAACCTTGTTCCCATTGCTTCATGCAATTTCTGCCAGAACCTGGAGGTAAATTGAGAACCTCTATCCGAGACTATCTTCTTCGGGACCCCATGTCGACACACAATATGCTCCATGTATATTTCAACAATTGTGCAGATGTATACTCGGTCTTCACAGGGATGAAATGAGATAATTTTGTCAAATGATCCAAAATTACCCAAATTGAGTCGTAACCGGACTAGGTACGTGGCACTCCAACTATAAAGTCCCTTTCGATTTCTTCCCACTTCCATTCCGGAGTCTTCAATGGGTGCAATAACCTAGCTGGCCTTTGATGTCCTGCCTTGACTCATTGGCACACATCACACAATGCTACGTATTCGGCTATGTCCTTGTTCATGCTAGCCCACCAATAACAAGTCTTCAAGTCTTTGTACATCCTCGTACAACCGGGATGGATTGAGTATGGCGAATCATGTGCCTCCTTTAGTATTGTCTCCCGAATATGCTTCACATTAGGCACGACAATTCTCTTTCAAAGCCATAAGGTACCATGTTCATGCTCATCAAATCTGAATTCTCTCCCCTCTTGGGTCCTTTCCTTGATCTCCTAAATTTCCTCATCCTTTGTTTGACCCTCTCGAATTTCTTGCTCCAAGGTCGGATTTAACTCCATCATCCCCATCTCATTCACAAATCTGTGGTTCAACCGTTCAAACATCCTACATAACTCGGATGGTAATTCTCGAACCGTGAGCTGGTGACTTACTCCTTTCTGACTTAAAGCATTGGCCACTACATTGGCCTTTCCCTGATGATAATTGATTCCCAAATCATAATCCTTGATAAGCTCCAACCATCTTCATTGCATCAAATTCAGATCCGTTTGTGTGAAAATTTAGTTAAGGCTCTTGTGATCCGATAAATTTCACACCTATGTCCAAGGATATAATGTCTCCAAATTTTCAATGCGTGTACCATGGCTGCAAGCTCCAAATAATGTGTCTGGTAATTCTGCTCATGTTTCTTCAATTGTCTCGATGCACATGCAACCACTTGACCTTCTTGCATGAGCTCACATCTAAGTCCTTGTCTCGTTGCATCACAATAAATATCAAAACTCTTGCTCACGTCCGGCAAAACAAAAATTAGGGCTGTTGTTAACCTTTTCTTCAACTCTACAGAATGTTCCAAGCTTGAGTCCATTGAAACTCTTTCCTCTTCATTAGCAACTCCATCATGGGCTTGGCTATCTTGGAAAAGTCTTTGATGAACCTACGGTAATATCCAACCATCCCAAGGAAACCCCTTATTTCCTTTACGTTTTGCGGGGGTTCCCATTTCAACATGTCCCTCACATTTCCGGGGTCAACCGATACTCCTCCTCCTGAGATGATATGACCAAAAAACGACTTCTCTCAACGAAAACTGACACTTGTTGAACTTGGCGTACAATTGATGCTCCCTCAATTTCTGCAATGTAAGCCTCAAGTGTCCCTCATGTTCCTTCTCATCCTTCGAGTCGATCATAATTTCATCAATGAATACCACGACAAACTTATCCAAGTACTCCATAAATACCTTATTTATGAGGTACATAAAGTAGGCAGACACATTTGTCAATCCGAAGGACATCACGGTGTACTCATAAGATCCATATCGTGTCCTTAAAGCAGTCTTAGGTATGTCCGATGGTCTAATCTTCATTTGGATGTATCCTGAACTCAAATCAATCTTGGAGAAAACACATGCACCCTTCATCTGATCAAACAAGTCTTCTATGCGTGGCAAGGTGTACTTGTTCTTGATGGTCACCTCGTTGAGAGCTCGGTAATCTACGCACATCCTTTGGGATCCATCCTTCTTGCCACAAATAGAACGGGCGCTCCCAAGGTGAAGAGCTTGGGCGAATAAAAACTTTCTCTAGTTGCTCTTGAATCTACTTCTTGAGCTCCGCTAATTCCTTAGGAGGCATCCTATATGGTCTCTTAGCTATAGGTGCAGTTCCAGGTGTTAAATCAATAACAAACTCAATGTCTCAGTCAGGTGGCATCTAGCAACTCATCTGGGAACACATCCAAAAATTAACACACCACCGGGATCTCCTCAATTGCGACACCATCCATATGGTTCAGCTCCAATTACTTTGGTGCGTGTTGAGATGCTTCAAACTCTACGGTGATCCCTTCCTCATTGGTCAACTTCACTGTCTTTGTGGCACACTCAATAACTCCATTGTGGTTCCTCGACCAGTCCATACCGAGTATAATATCCAATGTGGGGACCGGAATCCCGACATCCGAGGATCTCATTGGATGGTGTCGTGCGATGCGACACCCAACAGTATACAAGAACAGAACTCGATTAAAATACACAACGAAGCCTTTTATTTATAATACAGCGGAAGTTTTACAATACTAGTGGAAGCAAAGAAATACATATATCATAGCTACGCTCTCAGCACTAGCTATGCAAAAGCAAAGTTATCCATGCCTTGGATACTTTGCACTAGCAACACTCAATCATGGCGGTGTGCAGGGTTCCCATTCGGCTGTACACCCTGGAGGGGGTGCAGTCTCATCATCAAACCCTTCATCAATTGTATAACCTGCAAAAACTCATTAACTGCAAACGTGACCATTAGGCTCAGCAAGACTAACCCGTCTCACTAGACATATGCAAAGGGGACACTAAACATAGGTAAGGTGAAGCATAAATGACTTGCCTACAAGTAGATCCTTATAATCAGGTTTTATGTAGCAAATGACATTCTCCAGGCACGGCACATCATGGGCTCCACAATCAAACAAGAAGCGCTTTACCGATGATATGACATGCCCAGAGCACATAATGTTGTTACAGCTAAAGTATGGGAACCTGTAAACTTTTAATTGTACTATCTCTAAATCATACAAGGTTGCAAAGCAATTATAATTCAATACAATATAATTTCCTGGTTGCTTTAGTATTTACTACGTCACGGCGCAGTGAACAAGTGGTACTCTATTACAGCGAGGGACAGTGATTGCAATCAGGACACACCCAGACAACACGACACATACGTCGCTCGGAAGTGTCAGCGAGTACACCTGTACCTACATAACACTTCAGTACTAGGCGTATATGGCCACCTTTCACAAGAAACCTGAACGCCGAACCCATCTCACCTCCGCAAACAGAAGGTCTCCGCACGGAACACCTCATGTGTCCGCCGACCGATTTACACCTTACTGTCCTCAACCCACCCCTATTGATGGTGAGTTAGTGGGCCTCGACACCCCAGTTATCGAGTTACATCAGTTTACTGGATTCCATATGTGCATTATGTCGCCGGTACAATTCAAGCTTGTCCGAAGGGGCCGCATACAGACGGGCCTTAATCGACACAGGCAGGGCTATGCGACCGAGACTCAATTCTCACCGCTTCCTAACGATTCCCTGCCCGGTCTCAGTTTCATTATATTATGCCAATTTCTATCTAACCAATCCTGTGAGATATGTCCTACATCTCTCGCGAGTAGATTCCAACTACTCGACTTCTACCGGATTTCTTATGCATTAGCAAAGCAGTTACTACAGGTCAACTGTAACTCATTTCAACCAATCCCTGGGATTTTTGGTCGTGCATGTGGAGTATCAATCATCCTAAACGTAATGCACAATTCATATACTACTCATCATAGTGATAAAGTAAAATTTTATAAACGACTTAAATGCAAACCGGGGCTTGCCTTGTTGCAGGTCAGAGTCTGAGTTAATATTTGGAAGGTGCTCTTTCAAGGTTTCTGGCTCCTCCTCGACTTTGGTCACTATACGATATGCATAGAATACGTATATGAATGACTTTGAAAAATAATTATTACCAAGACCATGATTTAATTTATGGTGAACATTATGTGATAATGACCTAATTAGCTTTGGAACTTTGAAGGTAGATACTAGGGAATATGAGAGATGCTCTTGCAAAGAACAGGAGATGATCAAAGTAGGTTGTTGTCTCCAAAAATTATGGCAAGCAATTATCTTCCAAAACTTTTAGAGAAGAAACTGTAGCTTGAACATAGCTAGCAGTTGATAATCAAGATAGAGGAAATTGTCCTGGTTCTAGCAAAATTTGTTTCATAGTTTTCTAAACTCTGGTGAAGGAGTTATGGTATTTCTAAGTTGGCAAGAATTTCTGGAATTATCTTATAATTGAATTGTTAACCATTTAATCAATATTCAGTTTGTAACTGAATTAGGACTATATAGTAGGTCAATTAAATCCAAGATTTTTACAGGAACTAGTGTATGACTAATGGAAGGTTCAGTCCAAATTTAGGACATAATAAAGCAAGTGAACATCTGTGAAAATTCAATAACTGAAAAAGGTAATTGAACTATACAGAGGGTTAAACAGGTGCAATGGCTCCCAAACTTTTTCTGGAATACAAGAATAGGACAGTGAATTTTATGTGAATTTTAGGGATTTTTCATGTGGCTATCTTATCTGGAAAAATTGTATTTGCATTTGGAAGGATTGTTTCCTACAGAATTTAACTTTGAGTTTCACAGAACCTAATTGGTACTGATAGAAACTAGAGCTCAAGGGCTTTCAAAAAAAAATTGTTTGAATATTTTTGGAGCATCCTACAGAAAGATACTGATTTTCAAACTTTGGAAATGGTTGTGCACCAAAAGGGAAAATTCATCTTTTGAATTTGGCGCTAGGGCCCACTGGATTTAAAATCATCCAATCAGGGGCAAGCCACACCAGGGGTTATAAATTTCTCCACGCGACCACATAGGATCCAACGGACACAGACTGATCCGGCGCGTTGCGTTCACTGACAGGTGGGTCCCGCGTCCTGGTCTTCTTCCACCTCGGTCTACGGTGCGGGCGGCGGCGTTCTCACCGGCGCGCGGCGGTGCTTTTGCCGGCGATAGCCTCCGGCCTACGGGAGGCCTCGGGACTCACCGCTCACACACATTTTCGCAGGGGGAACATGATGGACTAGCTCCCGATGGCGAGGGATGACCAGAAAACAATTCCCGACGGCGGCGGCGGCGGCTAGGGTTTCGGTGCAGTGGAGACCTTTGATTCCCTAGCTAAACTTCTTGTTTGAAAGCTCGGGAAGCATTGTGGATGCATGGGGAAGGTCTTAGGAGGGTTTAGAGCTCGTGTCATCGCCGGTAATACCGAAGTCGACGGCGAACCGAGCTCCATCAATGGCGGAAGGGGAAAACTTGAAGATCTTGCTAATTAGTTGATGGTTTCTTCTGATTTTTGGAGGGAAGGTGCGCTAGGCCACATAGATTATGTCCTCTAACTAGATCGAAAAGATTTCGTACATACAATCGGAATTAAATCGACGATCTAGCCTCAACGTGATAAAAGTGCTTCGGGATTTTAAAGAATACTAGAGCTAGGATGCATGATAGGGATTGAAGCTTAACCAGAAGCTGCACGAGGTCATTGCGCACCTTTTTCTTACTGACCGAAGAGGCTGGGAGTGCTTGTATTGGCGGCGAGGCTTCGCGGCATCGAGCGGCACGGGGTGGTCGCGGCGGCGATGAAAAATGGCGCGGTGCGGTGAATGGGTGAGGGCTCTGTCGACGCGGGGGGGGGGGGGGGGGGGGCTTTTGTAGGCGCCACTGCGGTAGATAAGGACGTCGGAGGGGGCAGCTGGAGGCGACCGATGCCGACGGCGAGCTGGCGCTTGCATGCATCACGGTGTCGACCGGGGGTGAGAAACAGAGGCGGTAAAACGTTTTCACTGTCTGACCTGTGGGCCCCACCTCTCTCCCTTATCCATTCCTCTAAATTCTAGCTTAAACTTTGTCCAAAAATTCCCAAAATTTATAGGTAGACTAATAAAAATATGGGGAATTCAATTCTGCAATCAGAATTCAATTTGGACTTAGTTTGCATCAAATTCAAATTCAAATTTGAATTTCCAATATGGGTATAAACCTTGTTGAATTAAATAGTATATGAGGTCCAAAAATCTCTAAACTTTGAAATCATGTTCCCTGAACCATAAAAGGCCTTAGAAAAATTTAGGGGTTGATTTGGGCAAAGTTTAGTGCAAAGCAAATTTTTATGTCGACGCGAAATGAATCATTTGTACGTGTCCAAACAAATGGAAGATGTACTTCAGAAATCTTGAAAATTATCTGAGAAGCTATTTAGATATTTAGGAGTCCTAGGAAAAATTTGGAGCCTTGGATTTGAATCTTTTTTGCAAGCCCTAATATGCATAGCAACATAATCAAATAACATTGGTTTTGATTTTTATATTGCTGCCATATAATTTGCCCTAGCCATTGCAATCAATAACTTCCCAGCTTTGTAGAAAGAAAACTTTTTAGTGAGCTCAAGCTTATGTGCACAATTTTGTTGCCCTCCATTTTGTTTGATAAACCACTTGTGGTTGAACTTCTCATAAAAGGAAAAAGTGGGATTTTACATTCTACCCCCTTAAAAAAATGTCGTCCCGAGATTACAAAGGAAGGACAAAAGATAAAGATCTACTGAACATGTGCCGCTAAAAATTCCGGATAGTTTGTTTTAAGATATTCCTCGCTTTCCCACGTGGCTTCTTCAGCACTGTGGTTGCTCCACATGACTTTGTAGAAACGCAATGTGCGCCTTCTTGTGGTGCGAGTTTTCTCATCAACGATCTGGGTTGGATGCTCAGAATACGTAAGATCTGGTTGGAGGGCTTCCAAATCCTCAATACGTATATTCGTTGGGACGTTGAGACATTTCCGTAACTGAGAAATGTGAAACACATTATGGACCCCTGCCATCGACGGCGGTAACTCCAATTGATATGCCACAGGTCCGCATCTTTTGATTATTGCGAACGGTCCAATAAAACGTGGAGCTAGCTTCCCTTTTACTCCAAATCATTGAATTACTTTCATCGAGGATACCCGGAGATAAACTTGATCCCCAACCTCGAAGTGAGGAGGTCGACATCGTTTGTCCGCATAGCTCTTCTGACGAGACTGAACGGTTTTGAGATTGGCTTGAATAAGACGTACTTGCTCTTCGGCTTCATTTATCAAATTGATGCCATATAACACACGTTCACTCGATTCACACCAGTTCAAGGGTGTGCGGCACTTCCGGCCATAAAGAGCTTCATATGGCGCCATCTGGATGCTAGCCTGGTAACGTTGTTGTACGAAAATTCCGCCAATGGTAGATGATCATCCCAATTCTTACCATGGTGGATGGCACAGGCACGGAGCATATCCTCTAGCACTTGATTCACCCGTTCGGTATGTCCATCAGGCTGAGGATGATAAGCCAAGCTCCGAATCAGTTTGGTTCCCAATGCATCGTGGAGATGCTCCCAAAGAGAGCGACGAAAATAGACCCACGATCTGAAATGATAGTGCGGGGTACACCATGTAGACACACTACTCTGGAGATATAAAGTTATGCATACCGTTTTACATCATACTTGACACTGACAGGTATGAAATGAGTTGATTTGGTAGCGGTCAATGATCACCCAAATTGAGTCGTGCTTATGGAGAGTGGGAGGCAATCCAACAATGAAATCCATACAAATATCCTCCCATTTCCAAGCTGGTATGCTTAAAGGTTGAAGCTGTCCCGCTGCCTTCATATGGTCGGCCTTAACTCGTCGACACGTATCGCATTCGGATATGTATCTTGCTACTTCTCTCTTCATCCGAGTCCACCAAAACTTCTTTCTCAGATCTTGGTACATTTTGTTACTTCCCGGATGAATGGAATACTTGGATAAATGAGCTTCATCCAGTATCTTCTTCCGAAGTTCCAGGTTTCGAGGTACCACTATACGGTTTTTAAACCAGATGGTACCTTCATCATCACATCGGAAACATTTCATTTCCCCCTTCTCCATTCTTTGGCGAATGTGCGACATCCCTTTGTCCTCCTTCTGAGCTGCCATATTATCCTCCTTGATAGTAGGAATGGGAGCTAGGTTGTAGAGTGCCCCATATGGAACCAAATAGAGTCTTGATTCTTCTTCTCCTTCCATTGAGGTAATGGAAAGATTGTTGACATGGGACTTGCGGCTCAGAGCATCTGCGACTACATTCGCTTTGCCTGGATGGTAGTGGATCTCAATCTCATACTCTTTGATTAACTCCAACCATCTACGTTGTCGCATATTTAAATATTTTTTGGTGAAGATGTATTTTAGGCTCTTGTGATCGGTGTAGAGATGTACTAAATTACCCAGTAGATAATGTCTCCACATCTTCAATGCTAGTACCAAAGCAGCGAGTTCTAGATAATGAGTCGGATAGTGCTGCTCATGGTTCCGAAGCTGCCGTGATCCATAAGCGATCACCCGTCTATCTTGCATCAACACACATCCCAAACCAATTCCTGATGCATCACAATACACGTCAAAAGATTTGGTTGTGTCTGGTTGAGCTAATATTGGTGTCGTGGTGAGGTGTTTTACTAATGCTTGAAAACCTGCCTCACATGCCTCAGTCCATACATACTTCGTCCCCTTCTTCAGAAGTTCTGTCATTGGTTTAGCTATTTTGGAGAAACTGGGAATGAACCTCCGGTAATACCCAGCTAAACCTAGGAAACTTCAAACTTCATGTACAGAATATAGAGACTCCCATTTGAGGACTTGCTTGATCTTACTTTGATCAACTGCAATCCCTTCTGTTGATATGATGTGCCCTAAAAATGGCACTTGGCTGATCCAGAATTCACACTTGCTAAACTTAGCATATAGCTGGTGGTCCCTTAATCGTTGAAGCACGATACGCAAGTGTTGAGCATGTTCTTCTTTGGATTTTGAATACACAAGTATGTCGTCAATGAAGACCACGACAAACTTGTCCAATTCCGGCATAAACATCGAGTTCATGAGATACATGAAATGAGCTGGTGCGTTGGTCAATCCGAAGGACATAACCAGGTACTCATACAGTCCATACCTCGTCGAGAATGCTGTCTTTGGTATGTCTTCTGGTCGGATTCTGATCTGATGATAACCAGAACAAAGATCCATCTTCGAAAATACTTTAGCACCCACCAATTGATCGAAAAGGATATCAATGCGTGGTAGTGGATACTTGTTTTTTATAGTTATAGCATTGAGTGGACGATAGTCTACACACAATCTCAAGGTTTTATCTTTCTTCTCTACGAACAGTGCAGAACAACCCCATGGTGATGAACTTGGTCAAATTAAACCCTTGTTCTCAAGTTCGGTTAATTGTTCCTTATGTTCTACAAGTTCCTTGGGTTCCATCTTGTAGGGTGGTCTTGAGATTGGCACCGTTCTCGGTGCAAGTTCAATCTTGAACTCTATATCTCTTTCTGGGGGCATACCAGGAATATCTTCGAGAAACACGTCCGGGTATTCACATTCTACCGGAATATCTTTTAGCTCAATAACCTCGGTATTGTGAGTAGATAGATTCACTAGAATGGTTCTCTCAAGATTGAGGACTTGAGAGGGATGAAGTAGAGAATTTAGATATATTTTTCGAGGGACTAGATCTAGAATAGCACCATGGTATTGTAACCATGCCATTCCCAAGATGACATCTAACTTCTGATGCTCTAGTATCAGAAGTGAAGTAAGATATATGGTTCCATCTAGGTTAAGTGGTATTACAGGAACTAATTCCCTTGTTACTGTTTTCCCGGCTGGAGTGTTAATCACATATGGAGTTTTTGTGGAGATTATAGGCAATTGACTTTTAATGACAAAAGACTTGCTAATGACATTGTCTGAAGCTCCAGAGTTGAAGAGTATGACTATGGAATGATTGAAGATAGAGAACGTACCCGTGAGTACGGGTGTGCCTTCTGGAACATCCTCAATGGCGAGGTGGTGGACATTGCCGAGTCTGGGAACTGGCTTCTTGGGCTGGTTGCGGGGTTGGTTGGCGCCCTGGTATGATGATTGTCCTCCGCCTTGCCTACTCTGCGGGCAGTCCTTGGCAATGTGCCCCGTGCGTCCACACGTGAAACACGTGTATGGGGTTCGGCCAGTACGAATGGGAGGACGGAATCCCGGTGCACGTGGTGGAGGTGGAAGTGCACGTGGGATCATCCCCTGCTGTTGCTGCAGTCAGAACACGGAGTTGCCGAACCGGCGACCACTGAACATTGGTGGTCGTGAGGGCGGTTGCCACCTCTGGCCGAATGGTGATCGATACACCATTCGGTACTTTTGAGGAGCACCACCTCCGCTACCTTGTGGAGCACTCCTCTTCTTCTTGTCTGAGGACAGTTCTCGAGTAGCGTCTTCCTGCATGATCGCGGCGTTGACCAGTTCGTTGAAACTGCCGCGGTTGAACAAGACCAGTTTGTCCTTCATCTTGGTGTTCAGTCCCCGGTAGAAGCACTCTCGCTTCCTGTCTTCTGTGTTCACTTGGTCCTGTGCATATTGGGCCAAGTGGTTGAAGGCCTTGGAGTACTTGTAAGCACTCCTTCCTCCCTGCTTCAGCTTCAAGAACCCTTGAAGCATCCTTCTTATAATCCCGGGAGGAATATGATAGGCGCGGAACGCCTCCCGAAATTCTGCCCAACTCACGACATAGCCTGCGGGGCGTGCGGCGAGTTAGTTTGCCCACCACGCACCGGCAGAACCCTACAGTTGCTGAGCTGCAAACAGAGCCTTCTGTTGTTCGGTTACTTCAAGTAAACCGAACTTCCCCTCAATGGTGCGGAGCCAGTTGTCCGCCTCCAAAGGCTCATCGGCCTCCCTGAAGATCGGTGGATGCGTCGATGAGAAATCCGAGTAGGAACTCAGATATGACTGACGTGGCCCATCAGCGTGTCGTCCTCCTTGACGGGACAAGTGCTGTACAAGAGTCCGCAACAACTCGGTTTGCTCGTCGCGCGAGCCGAGTACTGCTGCGAGAACCACCGCGAGACTTCTGGGAAGTGTGGGTGGAGGTGGTGGAGGTCGCTGCGTCTGAGGCATATTCTGCCCCAGGGGTGGTGTGTCATCCCCCTGCCCTCCACTTGAGCCTCCGACTTCTGGGGCTGCACGTGTACGCACCATGCTGCAATACAACGATTCGCACCATAAGTCTCACTGCCTCAAGTTCATCCTTCCATATAAATAGTAATGTGGTAGGCCACGATAGAAAATATACAACATCAACATATATTGATAAAGTACAAACTTTATACAAGATATATTATCTCTGGACCAAGTTTACAGTAGTAAACTCCAAAATGATGGACTCCCACTATGGAAATACATCTCTACCATACATGGTCCTCTTGAGATGTCGTACACATCTGGTTATCCAGACATAACCACCACTACTCTTAATATGACACAAACATGGTCACAAAAGAAAAACACGAGCAACCATTTAACTATATGTTGCCCCGTGTTGGCAGAAGTGCTGCCACATCCTACATCAACACGTCCTACTCGACGTATTCAAGTTCCTCGGGATCTTCTTCTTCTTCGTCGTCATTTGAAGGTAATTGTTCACCCATAATTAATGGTATGTTTTTGGCCGGTGGATACAGCACTGTTGTAATTGTGCCTCGGCCTCAATTACATTATCCTGTAGTTCTCCTGCTTCATACTCCCAATTTTGAGCTGTCTCAATAGCGGTGTCCCGATCTTTAGTGACTACTAACAGCTGCTCTTGCTGTTGTTGCACCTCTAATTGACTTGCTTGTAGCTCACTACGAGCTTGCTGTAGTTCAGTGCAAGTTGGGCGGCACGAGCTTTCCGTATCCTAATGCGAGCATAATGTAACTGACTCTCGCACTTATCTAGCCGGTGATTCGCTGGGGCTATGAGCGAACGTAGACCTGTGTTTAGAAAATCAAGGGTATCACCCCGCTCCGTCGCTTCCCGCAGAGCCTCGACTTGCTCCAAAATAATGGTGCTTTGCATCGCAACTACCATATTAGAAGCAGCCGCATATGTTCCCAGTGTCATCGGGGTTGTGTCGCCAAATGGTGTATATGCAGCAACCATACAACGTTGCCACTCAAAGCCAGCCATACTACAGACTGGAATAAGGGCAAATTGAGTCCCTGCCATGGCATCTTGATGAAGCTCACAAAGCTTCATAAGTGCTTCGCCTGCAGCGACTGTCCAAGTGTCCTCTAACTGAGCCCCCTCGATGGTAACCGAGAAAGGAGCCCATCCATATCGACGTGGACTAGCCGGAATGTCCACCAAGATGGTGCACGTCCGAACACCTTCGTCAATTGCTTCCCTACCCCAATAGCATGGCATCTCGGTGAAGCCAAACTGTTGGAGCACTTCCCGCAGCATACATGGGAAGCCCGGATTACCATCGCAAGTGGAAAATACCCATCCGTCTGGTAGTAGTATCCTCACATCCGTCATCTATAGAAAGAATACTGGAACAATGAGAAAGTTTCCAACTCTCAACAGTTTTCAGAAAATTTTTAAAACTGGAGCTGTAATCACAGTCTGTTCCAGCTGACCCTCCCGTATAATCCCACAATTTCATACAGGAAACGTCAGATCCAATGGTTGGGCTGGAAAAAAAAAGTTTTAGTATACTTTCCAAGCTTTCCAGATTGTACTCATATAGCTACAAGTGAGCTAGGAAATAGAATCTATACAGGTTTTAAGTTGACCCATATTTTCTGGAATTTTTTTTTGACAGAACCTCCCCTGTATATGTAGTGATGTCCACAATCTATACAGGGATATCATGATAATATTTTGAGGTAATGACAAAATAAACATTGTATAACATCAAGTTAACAATCCATAAGTAAAAGATTTAATCCCTGAAAAGTTTGTTATACAGGCATTGCGTGCGAATTCACAAATAGGTGCAAACTATTTTAAGTTCTGGACTGCCAGAACCAAGTTTGCGACAAATGGAATTAGACACCGCTATACCCAGATTTAGATAAGGAATACAAAATAAAGTTGATAGAGGACTTCCTCAGATTTTCAGATATGTATATATGTGACTATTTCACTAATCTGGGTTCAGAGTTATAACTATCCAAACTAAACAGTTGAACTGACTGGTTCGCACCAGTAGTCCTGCAGTCCAATGTTTTGTGTACCAAATTTGATTTAAATAAAATTTGAATTAGGAAAAACTCTAAATATCAAATCTGTACAATTGCCTCTGCCCTTTCTAGACATGTTTCACAATAAGGCAGAAGATGTTCCTACAGTGAGTTATGGCAAAATTTCTGGAACTGGTACAATGGTTGGGTCATCCGGAGCAGTTTTAGTATACTCCAGATTTCAACAAAATTTCAAACTTTTCTGCTATGGTGGTTAACATAAAAGTTGTATAGGCCTTCACGAGCTTTCCATCCATATATGATACTCTTATGTTATCTATTCGATAACCAAGATTACAACCTGGCGAAGTCGAGCCAACTTCTGCCAGAAATCAAGAATCTTGATTCTATCTACCCTATCGAGTCGGAGTCCCTTTTTACGGAGCCCAAACCTACCAGCACCTGATATTTGGACTTTCCAAAACATTATGCATCCATTCTGTCGTTGGGTATGGTCTAGTATCATGTTTGATACTAACGGTACTACGTATCTCACCAAAGAAAATTCTATCCGGTATTTCCGGTTACGTCTATAGGTGGTTCCTATATCGTTCTCTTGCAAACAGCTTCTACACGGTCTTCTACCGTAGTTAATGCTGCAAAAGACAAACAATCCCCTTTCACACATTCACACCTCAAAGGTGGTATGGGGAAACACGACAGACAGTCACAATAATATAAATGAAAATAAATGCATATGACTCTGGTATGAGTCGCCCTCGAGCGAGGTCATGTCTCGAGGTACATGGATGTAAATATGTCTGTACAGCAAAGACTCCCATACGATCCAGCTTATAAACGCTCGGGCATACGTGTTTCCCGTTGTCGGTGGTTGGGATCCGGTAGATCTTCCGACACTACTAAAGTGTTAGAGGAGTTTGATGTTCGGTGTGGGCGCGCGGAGATTCAAGAAGGTGAATTGTAAATGACACAGGAGACACGGAGATTTACGTGGTTTGGGCCGCCTGAGCGTAATACCCTACTCCACGAGTGTGTTGGTGTCGTATTAGCTGTATGAGCTGGTATCGAGCGTCTATGGAACGTGTAGAGTGTGTCGTTGGCCTGTCCTTTTATAGTACAAGGGCAGGCTGTTACAAGTTAGCCTGGCCCGACATGTGGCCCCGGTGGTTACTAATATTGATACTCATTCAACATGTTTAATTGCCCTTAATGATCGGGTAATGGGCTTTGACAGCACCGTTACTGGTAATTAAGGTCGTCCGATCATGTGTCATTAATATAGTATTAATGACACTTGATCGGGACTTGAAGCCCTTGATTCCCCTTTGAAAATCCGGAGCCGTTGTAGAGTCTTCCGGAGGTTAGAGGCTGAAGATCTGACGGTTGGACACGTGGCAGCTCTGGAGCATACTATGGGAAACAGGTAGCTCCAGAGCTACCTGACACGTGTCAGTTCTGGAGCTTCCCTCAGTCTGGGGTTAGGTCCGGGGGTGCCATTTTGGTACATAGCCCGGAGCTTCCCCCTTGTGGGCGGTAGCTCCGGTTTGACAGTACACGTGGCGACCCTAGGATTAACCATGTTGGAGAAGCGGGTCTGGTTATGTCTGACATGTGGGCCTCCGAAGGTCTTCAAATCAAGTAGATGACTTTCCCTTGAGATCCTTGTAATCTCAAGGGGTGTATGGTTCCCAGGGTACCGACAGTGGCCCCCTGGGCCCACCTCTTGGGAAGACCCCGTGGGTGAAGTCATTCCGCCGGAGGTGGGTCCATCCTCGTGACTTTTGAACTGAGTCTTCAAAGGTCTTCGGATGTGCCGTTGGCGATGGTTTGGAGTTAAATCTTCGCCGTGTGGCGTATCCCGGGTGCGGCAGATGAGATCTTTGGCGTGCAGATCTCACGTAATTGAAGGTCGCCGGTTCCCGATACGAAAACCGTATCGGTTCCGCGCGCATTGTCAGGCCGCCGCCTTCGGGCTTCCCGGCTCATGATGACAACCATTCGCCTGGGTAAGAACCTCGACTTGGTCGTCGGGGTGGTCCCGGGCCCTCTTGTCATCGGTTGGGTGGAATTTTTGAGTGGTATCTTCGACTTCCTTGTGGTTTCCATCCAAGCGTTGCGAGGGCTTACTTAAGAAGGAAAGTGCGCACCGTCTGGAGTTCTTTACGCCTCTCATCTGATCTTGCGCTCAAACTCCAAACTTGTGCTTCGCTTTTCCTCTATTGCCTTGCTGTGCTGCGATGGAGTTGGGTCTCCGCGAGAGTCGTTTGAAGACCGACGGTGACCTGAAGAAGGTCCGGGCCCTCATGGGATGGTTCTCGGACTTCTTCAACCACATGGTCCGCGCAGGGGGAGAGCTCCCGTTTGAGAAGGAGCACGCCGGCGAAATGGTGTACTTTTCTTCGTACGCCATGGTGGGGTTGATCCCACCTTTTTCCTCCTTTTTCTTGATGATGCTAGACTTTTATGGTCTGCAGCTATACCACCTTGGCCCTCACTCCATTCTCCTTGTGTCTATCTTTATCCACTTCTGTGAGATGTGGGTGGGCATCCCCCCTGCATTGAACTCTTCCGGACCTTCTTCACCGTCCATACCACCAGCAGGAGCAATGAGTACCTTGGCTTCTACTACTTCGTGAAGCGCAAGAAGTGCCCATTCAAGTACCTCCGGTCGTTTCCCTCTGGGAAGTGGGATGACTGGAAGAAGGACTGGATAGTCATCCGGGTGGAGGAGCACGAGAGGCTGGAGCTGCCCGAAGGCCTCCCCAACATTGACACGGCGATCTGGAGTGAAGCTCCGGTGTTGGCGGACGCCTTTAACCCTGCTCTGACCAGGATCCGCCAGTGCGTGGAGGGAGGATTAACTCCTCAGGTAGTGTTTTGTAACTTCCTAGTCAACAGGTGGGCACCGCTGAAGAGGAGAGAAAAACTCGCTTGGGCCCTCAACAGCGAGATGGACGACGATCGGGTCAAGACCGGGCTGAAGTCCAACATGGTGGGGACAACCTTGGAGTTCCACCTCAAGAAGTTCCAGCACGGCATCGACGTCGAGGGTGACGACTTGACTCCGCCATCAGCTTTTCTTCCTGTGAACGTGGAAGTAGAGTTCAGTAGGGAGCTCCGGCAGAAGATGCCCGTGCTTGACGACCTCGGTGTCGTCGAGAGAAGATCAATCTCCAGGGTGGCGATCCCTGGGGTTTGCGAAGGTGGTTCCGACCCTGCCCCAAAGCCAAGGGTTGAGGTCGTCGGCAAGGGCAAGGAGCCGGCGGATGAACCCTTGAGCCGAAAGAGGAAGATGTAGCACGCCGACGGAAGGTCCGTCAGGCCTGCCACCTCTGCATCAGCTCCTTCTCCGCGGAGGGGGAGGTCTTCTACAACCGCAGCGACTGTACCCGCAGCGGGGTCCTCCCTGGGTGCTAGCTCCGGGCATGCGACTCCAGCACCAGGGCCGGTTGAGGCCTCTAGGTCCAGAGGTTCTTCCCGATCGCGGGGGGCCTCGACTAGGGAAACGCCTGCGGCTGCAACGAGTTTCGGGGGGCCTTCCAAAGCTTCCACGCCAGCTATGACCAGCCCAGAACGCCCGGGAAAGAGGTTCCGCGCAAGCTGCTGCGGAAGCCTCCCAAGGTAATTTTTAATCTTTACCTTGGATAGTTGTTTTGTTGTAGTAACTGTTTTTTTAAGTTTCTTCGTCCATCATCTGCAGTGTTCCCAAGAAGAGGAGTGAGGCTCCACCCTCAGCCACAACAACCGAAGCTGTGAGGGCGGAAGCTTCTGCTCCTGTCCCGGTGCCGCCCCAAGTGGTGGCTGAAGCTACGACAGCTCCGGCACCAGCTGTCGTGGTCATGGACCTCGACTCATCCCCAGAGACTCCCGTGGTAGCGCCGGACCGCGGGAGAGAAGATGCGCCAGCGGCACCTATCCCGGAGGTTGAAGCTCCGGGTCCTGGTGCTGAGATGATGGAAGCTCCGGCCGTTGAGCCGGAGGAAGCAGTAATTCCGGCCCTAGAGCCGGAAATTGTCGATGCTCCAGCGGTTGATCCAGAGGTGATTGAAGTCCCGGCGTGCGCGCTGGATGTTGAGGAAGTCCCGGCGGTTGGGCCGGCTACCTCAGAAGCACTGGCCGCAGAGCCGGTCGTTGTTGGAGCTCCGGCCGCAGGGTCGGTTAATGATGAAGATCTTCCGGCTCCCGAGCCGGTTGTTGCAGAGGCATCGGAGCTCGAGCCCCAATAGAGGAGATGCTCAGGCCGGAGCCAGAAGCGGCCCCTGCTCCGGCAGTGACGACGTCGGAGGTACTCGCGGCTGAGCCGGAGTGCCCTGGTGAAGTTGCTGGCCCCCTGCCTGGGGGGGCAAATGAAGACCTGGCGGCGGGGCCTTCCTCGATGGCGACTGAGGCCATCCCGGAGGACGACCCTAGTGCCATGGAGACCCAGGGGACCACTCTTGTGGAGTGGGACCCAATTTTTGTATCTGGAAACCCACTGGAACCAGCGGAGGAGACCCCAGCAGGTCCGGAACCTATCCCGTTGTCATTGTCTATTGACAATGCTTGTTCCAGTCTACGTCAAGTTCAACTGGCCTTCTTCCACGACAGCAAGGCTCTTGAAGAGGAGCGCCAAACCCTTAGGCGGTGGCGTAACCGGCTCTACTTCGAGACCAAGCTGGCGCAGTCGAGGCTAGCAGATGACAAAGAGTGGATCAAGCGGGAGAAGGTCCGCCTGGAATACTGGGGCAAGTTATTGGATGACAGGGAGAGTATGACTCGTGCCCTCGACGGTCAATCCCGGGAGATTTACGAGCAGACCAAAGCAGCTAACAGTGCGGCTGATGAATGCCAAGAAAGGCTTGAGGCCATTAACACTACACTCATCAAGCGCAGGAAGGCACTTGAAGAGAGGGAGAAAAGGCTCGAAGATGAAGAGCAGAAACTCCTTGAGCTGTGGGATGATGTCATGAGGAGGGAGGAGGAGCTCACCGAGAAGGTGGCTCTGGCTGACAAGGGCCTAGAGGAGCGCGCCAAGAAATTGGAAGAGTGCTGCACTAAGGAAGAGGAGAAGGCCTGGGTGCGAGGGCAGGAACTCTACGAGCAAGAGTGTGCCCTTGCTGCCAGGGAGAAGAAAGTGAGGGGCAGGGAGAAGGATCTGGTTGACCACCGGAACAAGATCCACCTCCAGGAGGAGGAGCTCGGAAGACTCGAGAAGCGAGTTGCTGAAAAGATCCAGCAAAACGCCAAAGAGGTTGAGCGCCTCGCTCGCGAGAATTCTGAACTTGTGGTGGCCAGAAGATCCCTGGAGGAATTAAAGGGCTTAAGGACTGCGGACTCCCTACAGATTTGGGAGTTCCTGGGCAAGGCCAACGACGCGCTGACACCGATGGGCTTCAGTCCCGTGCGTCCGGATGATCCGGAGCCGGAGCCGGAGCCGGACCTGGCGTTGCAGCCGTTGAGCTCGGCAGGTAGCAAACACTCCAAGGTGGGCGACGTCATCGCGGACCAATTGGAGGTTGAGGGTCAATCCCTGGCGGAGAACGTTGCAGAGTATGTGTTGATGTGCTACACCAGCCGGAACTCCCAATTTCCTCTGGATCCGGTGCTTGAAGGTTGTGTTGAAGGAGAAGGCGAAGCTGCCCGAGCCAACGTGTCGGAGGTTGCCCAGAAGGTCGCCCAATTCTTCCATAGGGTCTAGGACCATCTCTGTAGTTCTCACTTGTATTTTCTATTCTTCTTCTTCTTCAATTTTGTAATCCCTTGTCTCCAGATGAATGAAATTCCCAAATTTTTGTGAATTTCACTTTTTGTCTTCAACACTTTTGTCTTCACTTGGCCCCCTGGTAGATGTACACAATTTGATTGTGAACATATACCAAGAGGATATTGTGTTTTGTTGAAGACTTATTTGCTCCAAACTTGTAGAGTGTAGGTCCGAAGTCTTCGATAGTGAAGGCTCCCTGAGGTTGTCGGAGCTTAGAAGCTCCGGCATTGTCTATCGTCGGAGCTTAGTAGCTCCGGCAATAGTCCCTATCAACGCGTAGAGCATCGATAGTTAGTCCTCCGGGGTGTCGGAGCATAGTAGCTCCGGCAGTGACCTTTGCCAACACTTAGTTTGTTGGCAGCAGACTCCGTTTGTGGGGTCTTCTCACCATCTTTTATTTAGCGTCGATGGCTGGTCCCCCTAGCTCTACCGGAGCTTGGTTGCTCTGGTGATGCTCGTTTTCAATGCTTAACATCGATTACAAGCCACCTAGGGGAGTCGGAGCTTTGTTAGCTCCGGCTTTTCTCCATCAACATAGATTTTATTTTTCCTGCACACTGAAGCCAAGAAAAATAGTAAAATTCGTTTCTTGCCTATAACTTCGTCGCAGCTTACGATTTTCAAGAAAATTTTAGGTTCAACGCGATTCTAAATACAACCGAATGCGTTGTCTTTACTTCCAGATCCAATTGTACTTGGACCCGCCTTACTTCGGCCTGTCGGGGTGTAGGTAGAGTGGCGTAGTTAGGGTGCTTGACCAGGATAAGTCGATAGCACACTCCGGCCCTAGATTGGCTTGGCGGCTTTCAGGCGAGTGGGCCATGAACAATATTTGAATCCAAAAGAATTGACAATACAACTCGAATCGTATATGAACCGGTCGAACTAAAATTTCTTATGAATTGCACATCTTTGTTATAGACAAGAAAGAGAAAAATAAAAAATGTTGAGCCTGTACAAAATAAATGCACGTGGAGTCTGTTTCACATGAAGATGTCTTTCATTATAGGTCCGGGGTACAGGGCAAACAAGTACACTCTTAGGATACGGAACCAGGCTAAGCGTGTTTTATTTCTCATTTGACCCAGGGTAGCTAGCCACACTTTTAGTCCTAAGACTGTGACAAGTGTTGCATGAACTCTGCGGACCTTCCGGGAATGGTCCGGCTGTTCTCCCGGAGGAACTACCCGACTCTGTACAATGACTCTATAACATACACCTCAAGTTACTACAGACTCACCTCCGTGATATTAAGTGTAGAACTTACAGAGGTGCTCAATGTTCCAAGGATTTGGGAGAGGTGTCCCATCCTCGGTAGGCAAGCGAACGCTCCTGGGACGGGATATGTTAATCACTCGGAAGGGTCCCTCCTAGCTGGGGGAGAGTTTGTTTAACCCTTCTCTGGATTGTATTCTCCGTAGCACCAGGTCGCCTTCCTCGAGCTGTCGGTTGTGTACATGCCGCTGATGATAGCGCTGAAGGGCTTGGTGGTATCGAGCATTCCGAACAGCTGCTTGGCACCTTCCCTCCTCAAGGAGGTCTAGGTCTTCACGCCGGAGCTGGTCCTGCGTGGCTTCGTCGAAGGTCCGGACCCGGAGTGACCCCATGGTGATTTCTGGAGGAAGGATTGCTTCAGCTCCATACACGAGGAAGAAGGGTGTCTCTCCAGTTGACAGGTTGGAGTTGTCCTGTTGGCCCATAGAGTGGGCGGAAGCTCTTCAATCCAGTTGGCACCATGTTTTTTCAAGCGCTCATAGGTGTGCGTTTCGAGTCCTTTAAGGATTTCAGCATTTGCTCTCTCGGCTTGGCCATTGCTTGCTGGGTGAGCTACGGAGGCGTAGCAAACTTGAATGTCGAGGTCTTCGCAATATCCTTGAAATGCAGAGCTTGTGAATTGGGTCCCATTATCAGTGATGATTTTGTTTGGGACTCCAAATCTGCATACAATGGACTGCGAAAAGTTGATAGCAGATTGCTTATTGATTGTCACAACTGGAGTTGCTTCCGGCCACTTGGTGAACTTGTCAATGGCGACGTACAGGAACTTGTAACCTCCGACGACTCTTGGGAAAGGTCCCAAGATGTCCATCCCCCACACAGCGAAGGGCCATGTAGGAGGTATCATTTGTAGGGGCTGAGCCGGTGTGTGAATTTGCTTTGCATGAAATTGACATGCTTCGCATTTCTTCACCAGCTCAGTTGCATCCTGGAGTGCTGTAGGCCAGTACAAGCCATGCTGAAAGGCTTTACCAACCAGTGTGCGGGAAGACGCGTGGTTCCCACACTCGCCTCCATGGATTTCTGCGAGGAGCTCGCAGCCTTCTTCCCTTGTGATGCATCGCATTAGGATGCCGTTGGCACCACGTCAGTAGAGATCCCCTTCTACCAACGTGTATCTTTTAGCCAATCTGACTACCCGGTCAGCGGATACATCATCGTCAGGAAGGATGTTATCTTTCAAGTAGTTTCGGATCTCTGAGATCCATGCATCGGAACTAACTTGAGCATTTGAGTCTTGCATGCTGGGTTGCTCGGAGCTTCCGGCAGCACCTACGACCCTTGATGGCTGCCATGGTAACAGGGCCATCGGGACCGTCAGCTTCGGGATGCTGATCTCGCCCCCTTCGCTCAGTTCGGCAGGCTGAGCTGTGGGTTTTGACAACCTCCAAACAAAAGTTCCGTCAGGAGCCGGAGCTCCGGTTGACGCTTTCGTCGAGAGTTCGTCAGCTTCAGCGTTATGGGCACGCTGAATATGGTGGAGATCTAGGACTTCGAAGTCCTTCTGAAGCCTCTGAACTTCAAGGAGGTAAGCAGCTAGCTGGAGATTGTTGCAGGAGCATTCACCCTTCACTTGCTTAATGATGAGCTGTGAATCTCCCTTGACCAGCAGTTGCTTGACACCGTATGACAGTGCCACCTTTAGTCCGTAGATGAGTGCTTCGTACTCCACCATGTTGTTGGTCGCCTTGAAGTCAAGGTGTACCATGTATTTTACCTTCTCCCTAGTTGGTGCAAGGAGAAGGATTCTAGCTCCGGCCCCCTGCTTTTGCATGGAGCCGTCAAAGTAGATGGTCCAATGAGGCTCGGTGAAGGCCGGAGCTTCGTGTTCCGACTTCTGCTCACTGGGGCCCCCAGGGTTTGATGGAGAGGGAGTCCATTCCGCCACGAAGTCTTCCAATGCTTGACTCTTGATTGCTTGCCTTGAAATGAATTTGAGATCGAATTCGGCCAATTCCGCTGCCCACTTTGCAATATTCCCAGTTGATGCAAGATTGCTCAAAGTGGGTAAGAAGTCACCACTGAGATCTTGTGAGCTTGGAAATAATGGCGAAGCTTCTTGGAGGCGATAAGAACTACATAGAGCATCTTATGCACCTCTAGGTATCGAGTCTTGGCATCATGTAGTACTTCACTGATAAAGTACACTGGGCGCTGAATGGTCCGGACCCTCCCGGAGAGGCCCGGAGCTTCCTCTTCACTAACCCGGATCCCTCCGGAGGGATCTGGATTTTCTTCGGGGACCTCTGGGTTCTGGCTGGAGGAACCCGGAGCTTCTTCAGAAGCGACCTGGATCCTCCCGGAGGGGTCTGGGTCTTCTGAAGTGGCTTCTTGTGGATTTGAATCTGGGAGCTGGGACCTAGACTCGCTTTCAGGAACCTCTGGACCCTCCCGAAGGGGTCTGGATCCCTGAGTATGGGGTAGTTCTGGTCTCTCCGCGACCAGGACCATACTGATGACTTCGTCAGTAGCTGAAATGTAAAGCAACAAAGGCTCAACAGGGTTCGGAGCTACCAGAATTGGTAGGGTGATGAGGAACTGTTTTAGCTCCTGGAACTCCTTTTCTGCTTCTTCAGACCATTGGAATGGTCCGGACATCCTCAATAACATGAAGAAGGGGAGTGCCCGTTCCGCCTGTCTTGAAATAAACCGGCTGAGGGTTGCTAGACATCCAGTTAGCTTTTGGACATCTTTGATGCGGGCTGGTGGCCGCATGTCTTCAATGGCCTTGATCTTCGCCGGATTAGCTTCTATGCCCCGGTGACTTACCAGGAAACCAAGAAGTTTTCCGGAGCTAACCCCGAAGACACACTTGTCTGGGTTTAGCTTTGTGCGGGTGACCCGCAGCTTATCGAAGACAGCCTGTAAGGTGTCAAGAAGTGACTCCTTGTTCTTGACCTTGACCACGATGTCATCAACATACACTTCCACTATGTCTCTAATGAGGTCTTAAAAGTTTTTGTACATAGCTCGTACAAAGGTTGAAGCTGCATTCTTGAGACCAAACGGCATGGCTGTATAACAGTACAATCCATCTACTGTGATGAAAGAGGAATGCTCTTCATCTTCCCTAGACATTCTGATTTGATGATACCCAGAATATGCGTCTAGGAAACACAGTAATTCACACCCGGAGGTGGAATCCACTATCTAATCTATTCTAGGTAGTGGGAATGGATCTTTTGGACATGCCTTATTTAGTGTCGTGTAGTCGATACACATCCGAAGCTTCCCACCGGCCTTGGGCACAACGACTGGGTTTGCCAACCATTTTGGATGGAAGACTTCTCGGATGAATCCAGCTTCGAGCAACTTCTTCACTTCTTGTCGAATGAAGTTCTGTCGCTCTACAGATTGCTTCCGAGGCTTCTGGTGCACAGACCGGGCGTCAGGATAGATCTTCAGATTGTGCTCAATCACTTCCCTGGGGATCCCAGGCATTTGTGACGGTTGCCAGGCAAACACATCGACGTTAGCCCAGAGGAAAGCAATGAGCACGAGTTCCTATTTTTCGTTCATTCCTCCCAATATACGGGTGGTCTGAGCGGCATCAGAACCGATTTGGATGACTTTGACGGGGATGTCGGTGTCTCCGCTTGGCTGCACACGAGGTGCAGATGTCGAGCCTCGTTGACGAATGCTTGGGGGTTTTGGACCTTGCTCCTGCCTGGAGTCCTCCTCTTGCGCCGTGGTAAGTGCATGGAGTTCTTCTAGAGCAGTTACTCTGGCAGTACGATCTCCGCGGATCTAGAGAACGCCTACTGGTGTTGGCATCTTTAACACCAGGTAGCCATAATGAGCAGCTGCCATGAATTTGTACAAGGCAGGCCCACCCAAGATGGCATTGAAGGGTAAGTTGATCTGAGCAACGTCAAAGACCAACTTCTCAGTGCGATACTTCTCCCGTGTCCCGAAGGTAACGGGGAGAGTAATAGCTCCGAGTGGCGTAATGGCTCCTGGACCTACTCCGGAGAAAGGTCGGGAGGGGTGGAGATCCGAAGGTCGGAGCTGAAGCTTGGTAAAAGCTTCGAAGCTTATGAGGTTAAGCCCCGAACCTCCGTCTACCATGACATGGTGGAGCTGGATGTTATTGATGGTAGGAGATACCATCAAAGGTAGCTGACCTGCTCCAACCATGCTTCGAGGGCAGTCCGAAGCATCAAAAGTGATGGCTGTGTACATCCATTTCCGATGAGGTTCCGCCCTGGCTGTAGGAGCTACAGCAGCCATGTCCCGACGCATAGTCTTGATGATGCGGCGGGAGGTAATGTCCCATGATCCACCAAAGATGGTGTACATGGTCTTCCGACGCTCGTTGTCAGAGACGTCGGAATCGTCGTCGACGGAGGTGTAGACGGCCTTCAGAACCTTTTTGGGATCCTAAAAACCTAACTCCTCTTCAGCCATAGCTTTGTTGACATTTTGTTTTCCTTCCCTCTGTCGGAAAGGAGCTTCTTCCCGGCGCTTGTTGTAGCGCTCGGCAAGGTTTTGGACCTCCCGGCAGTCTTCCAAACTGTGGCTGCCCATTTTGTGAATTGGACACCACACCTTGGGTTTGCCACCGTCTTTAGAAGACGGTCGAGGTCGCTTCTCGGGGCGTGGCCCCTGGCCACCCGGAGCTGCAGCAGCTTCAACATTGGATGTACCAGCCTACGGCTTCTTCTTGCCGTTGGTCTTCGTCTTCTTTTTGCCACTCCCGGAGGTAGCGGCTTCTCCTTTGGAGGATTTCTTGTGATCCTCTGTAGTTGATTTGGAGTGCATCTCACGGCCCTCCGCAGCTCTGGCACATTTGTCGGCCAAACAGAAGAGTTTCGTGACACTGGTGATCTCCTTGATCGCCAGTTTCTCCAGCATCTTCTTGTCCTGTACACCCTGTCTGAATGCCACAATGACAGAGGCGCTAGAGATAGAAGGGATAGTGTTTCGTACCTGAGAGAACCTCTGGATGAATGATCGCAGGGATTCTCCCCCTTTTTGCACGACTGCAAAAAGGTCCAGTTCAGTGCCTGGTCGTGTGTATGAACTCCCTAAATTGGCGGTGAACTGCCGGTACAGCTCCTCCCAACTGTTGATGGAGTTGGGTGAAGGCTCATAAACCAGGACCTGGCGGTCCCAGTTAAAGCCACTGGGAAATAATTGGCCATTACGTCCTCATTTCCTCCAGTTGCCAAGATAGCAGTGGAGTAAATCTGAAGAAATTCAACAGGATTGACGGTCCCGTCGAACTTCTCTGGCAGGTGAGGCCGGAACTTCTGTGGCCACCTGACCATACGCAGATGCATGGCCAGGGCTGAACAGCCTCCTCCTACAACTTCAGGAGCAGGAACGTCCTGAGCTTCTCGTCTTTCACGAGCACGCTCAATATGGACTCGGCCGTCTTGTTGGCGATATCGGCGATCAAGCTCCGCCCGGAGGTCATGAGTTGAAAGCCTTGATATCGTGTGGGTGCGTCGTGCCCCGGAGGGCAACGACGTCACCTGCTGTGATGCAGCACGTCTTCTGTTGTTGGAAACGTGCGGACCAAGTCTGCCAGACAAGGTCCGTCGCTGCGACGGGGCCCGTCCTGAAGGAGGAGGACCCTGGTTGCTGATGCGGTCGGCTGCTGCTGCAACCAAATGTTCCACATCGGCCCTCCACTGCTCCAGTGCATCCTGGGATGCATCCGGAGGTAGTGGGCATTGGAGAAGAGCACGTGCTGCATGGAGCGCGTGTTCCGGGTTGTCATGATTTGCCGACGCAGTGATTGATGCCGGTGCACCATCGCGTTGTCCAGCTTGATTTGCTGGTGGAGGCGGCGGTGGTGGCAGTGTGACTCCTGCTGGCGCTGAGGCCCCTGCTGGTGGCTGCATATTGGAGGGATTGCCTCCAACAGCTTGAACAACAGGATGACCGTTGGATGATCCAGCACCTGAGTTCACCATTCTCAAAATCTCAGGCACCCCTACCTGGCGCGCCAACAGTCGGTGGTTGGGATCCGGCAGATCTCCCGACACTACTAAAGTGTTAGAGGAGTTTGATGTTTGGTGTGGGCGCGTGGAGATTCAAGAAGGTGAATTGTAAATGACACAGGAGACACAGAGATTTACGTGATTCGGGCCGCCTGAGCGTAATACCCTACTCCACGAGTGTGTTGGTGTCGTATTAGTTGTATGAGCTGGTATCGAGCGTCTATGGAACGTGTAGAGTGTGTCGTCGGCCTGTCCTTTTATAGTACAAGGGCAGGCTGTTACAAGTTAGCCTGGCCCGACATGTGGCCCCGGCGGTTACTAATATTGATACTCATTCAACACATTTAATTGCCCTTAATGACCGGGTAATGGGCTTTGACAGCACCATTACTAGTAATTAAGGTCGTCCAATCGTGTGTCATTAATATAGTATTAATGACACTTGATCGGGTCTTCAAGCCCTTGACTCCCCTTTGAAGATCCGGAGCCGTTGTGGAGTCTTTCGGAGGTTAGAGGCTGAAGATCCGACGGTTGGACACGTGGTAGCTCCGGAGCATACTGTGGGAAACAGGTAGCTCCGGAGCTACCTGACACGTGTTAGTTCTGAAGCTTCCCTCGGTCTGGGGTTAGGTCCGGGGGTGCCATTTTGGTACATAGCCCGAAGCTTCCCCCTTGTGGGCGGTAGCTCCGGTTTGACAGTACACGTGGCGACCCTGGGATTAACCATGTTGGAGAAGCGGGTCCGGTTATGTCAGACATGTGGGCCTCCGAAGGTCTTCAAATCAAGTAGATGACTTTCCCTTGAGATACTTGTAATCTCAAGGGGTGTATGGTTCCCAGGGTACCGACACCCGTGCCCCCATAGAACATGGATAGTTCTAGAGAGCCATACTATCGGGTTATACACCCCCCGATGGGGGCTCCCACCAACTTTGAAGCACGCTGGGGTACCGCGTGTCATAGGTTCTCAGAAACATTGAGAGTTTCGGAGACTCCTATTAACTTTCTGTGCCAAGCCACGAAAATTTCACATACCACTCCTCGTATGCTGAGCTTACCGAGATTGACCCGCTCTCGGTGGCGTACCTTACCTCTTACCTGACGTCGGGGCGTCGTTACAGAATATAATAACACATAGTTAGTTTACCACCTTTATATCTTATACAAATAATACTCCTTATAAAGGCATATAGCTAATTCCTCACTCAAGTCCTAATTTTTTAAAATATGTTCTTTTCAAGTACACTGTTCCCAATGATGCTCTGATACCATGTCTGTGGGGACCGGAATCCCGACATCTGAGGATCTCATTGGGTGGTGTCGTGCGATGCGACACCCAACAGTATACAGGAACAGAACTCGATTAAAATACACAACGAAGTCTTTTATTTATAATACAGCGGAAGTTTTACAATACTAGCGCAAGCAAAGAAATATATATATCATAGCTACGCTCTCAGCACTAGCTATGCAAAAGCAAAGTTATCCATGCCTTGGATACTTTGCACTAGCAACACTCAATCACGGCGGCGTGCAGGGTTCCCATTCGGCTGTACACCCTGGAGGGGGTGCAGCCTCATCATCAAACCCTTCATCAATTGTATAACCTGCAAAAACTCGTTAACTGCAAACGTGAGCATAAGGATCAGCAAGACTAACCTGTCTCACTATACATATGCAAAGGGGACACTAAACATAGGTAAGGTGAAGCATAAATGACTTGCCTACAAGTAGATCCTTATAATCAGGTTTTATGTAGCAAATGACATTCTCCAGGCACGACACATCATGGGCTCCACAATCAAACAAGAAATGCTTTACCGATGATATGACATGCCCAGGGCACATAATGCTATTACAGCTAAAGTATGGGAAAACTGTAAACTTTTAATTGTACTATCTCTAAATCATACAAGGTTGCAAAGCAATTATAATTCAATACAATATAATTTCCTGGTTGCTTTAGTATTTACTACGTCACGGCGCAGTGAACAAGTGGTACTCTATTACTGTGAGGGACAGTGATTGCAATCAGGACACACCCGGACAACACGACACATACGTCGTTCGGAAGTGTCAGCGAGTACACCTGTACCTACATAACACTTCAGTACTAGGCGTATATGGCTACCTTCCACAAGAAACCCGAATGCCGAACCCATCTCACCTCCGCAAACAGAAGGTCTCCGCACGGAACACCTCATGTGTCCGTCGACCGATTTACACCTTACTGTCCTCAACCCACCCCTATCGATGGTGAGTTAGTGGGCCTCGACACACCAGTTATCGAGTTACATCAGTTTACTGGATTCCATATGTCCATTATGTCGCCGGTACAATTCTCACCGCTTCCTATCCATTCCCTGCCCGGTCTCAGTTTCATTATATTATGTCGTTTTCTATCTAACCAATCCTGTGAGATATGTCCTACATCTCTTGCGAGTAGATTCCAACTACTCGACTTCTACCGGATTTCCTATGCATTAGCAAAGCAGTTACTACAGGTCAACTGTAACTCGTTTCAACCAATCCCTGGGATTTTTGGTCGTGCATGTGGAGTATCAATCATCCTAAATGTAATGCACAATTCATATACTACTCATCATAGTGATAAAGTAAAATTTTATAAACGACTTAAATGCAAACCGGGGCTTGCCTTGTTGCAGGTTAGAGTCTGAGTTAATATTTGGAAGGTGCTCTTCCAAGGATTCTAGCTCCTCCTCGACTTCGGTCACTATACGATATGCATAGAATACGTATATGAATGATTTTGAAAAATAATTATTACCAAGACCATGATTTAATTTATGGTGACCATTATGTGATAATGAACTAATAGGCTTTGGAACTTTGAAGGTAGATACTAGGGAATATGAGAGATGCTCTTGCAAAGAACAGGAGATGATCAAAGTAGGTTGTTGTCTCCAAAAATTATGGCAAGCAATTATCTTCCAAAAAGTTTAGAGAATAAACTGTAGCTTGAACATAGCTAGCAGTTGATAATCAAGATAGAGGAAATTGTCCTGGTTCTAGCAAAATTTGTTTCATAATTTTCTAAGCTCTGGTGAAGGAGTTATGGTATTTCTAAGTTGGCAAGAATTTCTGAAATTATCTTATAATTGAATGGTTAACTATTTAATCAATATTCAGTTTGTAACTGAATTAGGACTAGGATAGTAGGTCGATTAAATCCAAGATTTTTACAGGAACTAGTGTATGACTAATGGAAGGTTCAGTCCAAATTTGGGACATAATAAAGCAACTGAACATCTGCGAAAATTCAATAACTGAAAAAGATAATTGAACTATACAGAGGGTTAAACAGGTGCACTGGCTCCTGAACTTTTTCTGGTAGTCAAGAATAGGACAATGAATTTTATGTGAATTTTGGGGATTTTTCCAGTGGCTATCTTATCTGGAAAAATTGTATTTGCAGTTGGAAGGATTGTTTTCTACAGAATTTAACTCTGAGTTTCACAGAACCTAATTGGTACTGACAGAAACTAGAGCTCAAGGGCTTTCAAACAAAATTTGTTTGAATATTTTTGGAGCATCCTACAGAAAGATATTGATTTTCATACTTTGGAAATGGTTCTGCACCAAAAGGGAAAATTCATCTTTTGAATTTGGCACCAGGGCCCACTGGATTTAAAATCATCCAATCAGGGGCAAGCCACACCGGGGGTTATAAATTTCTCCACGCGGCCACACGGGATCCAATGGACACAGACTGATACGGCGCGTTGCGTTCACTGGCAGGTGGGTCCCGCGTCCTGGTCTTCTTCCACCTCGGTCCACGGCGCGGGCGGCTGCATTCTCACTAGCGCGCGGTGGTGCTTTTGCCGGTGATAGCCTCCGGCCTACGGGAGGCATCGGGACTCGCCGCTCCCACACATTTTCACACGGGGAACACGATGGACTAGCTCCCGACGGCGAGAGATGACCGGAAAATAATTCCCGACGGCGGCGACGGCGGCTAGGGTTTCGTTGCAGTGGAGACCTTTGATTCCCTAGCTAAACTTCTCGTTTGAAATCTCGAGAAGCATCGTGGATGCATGGGGAAGGTCTTAGGAGGGTTTAGAGCTCGTGTCGTCGCCGGTAATACCGAAGTCGACGGCAAACCGAGCTCCATCAATGGCGGAAGGGGAAAACTTGAAGATCTTACTAATTGGTCGATGGTTTCTTCTGATTTTTGGTGGGAAGGTGCGCTAGGCCACATAGATCATGTCCTCTAACAGGATCAAAAAGATTTCATACATACAATCGGAATTAAACCGACTATCTAGCCTCAACGTGATAAAAGTGCTTCGGGATTTTAAAGAATACTAGAGCTAGGATGCATGATAGGGATTCAAGCTTAACCATAAGCTGCACGAGGTCATTGCGCATCTTTTTGTTACTGACCGAAGAGGCTGAGAGTGCTCATATCGACGGCGAGGCTTCCCGGGGGGGGGGGGGGGGTGGGGGGGGCTTTTATAGGCGCCACTGCGGTAGCTAAGGACGTCGGAGGGGGCAGCTGGAGGCGACCGACGCCGACGGCGAGCTAGAGCTTGCACGCATCACGGTGTCGACCGGGGGTGAGAAACAGAGGCGGTGGGCCCCACCTCTCTCCCTTATCCATTCCTCTAAATTCTATCTTAAACATTGTCCAAAAATTCCCAAAATTTACAGGTAGACTAAGAAAAATATGGGGAATTCAATTCGGCAATGAGAATTTAATTCGGACATAGTTTGCATCAAATTCAATTCAAATTTGAATTTCCAATATGGGTATAAACCTTGTTGAATTAAATAGTATCTGAGGTCCAAAAATCTCTAAACTTTGAAATCATGTTCCCTAAACCAAAAAAGGCCTTAGAAAAATGTAGGGATTGATTTGGGCAAAGTTTAGTGCAAAGCAAATTTTTATGTCGACGCGAAATGAATCCTTTGTACGTGTCCAAATAAATGTAAGATGTACTTCAGAAATCTTGAAAATTTTCTGAGAAGCTATTTAGATATTTAAGAGTCCAAGGAAAAATTTGGAGCCTTGGATTTGAATCTATTTGGCAGGGCCTAATATGCATAGTAACATAATCAAATAACATTGGTTTTGATTTTTATATTGCTTCCATATAATTTGCCCTAGCCATTGCAATCAATAACTTCCCAACTTTGTAGAAAGAAAACTTTTTAGTGAGGTCAAGCTTATGTGCACAATTTTGTTGCCCTCCATTTTGTTTGATAAATCACTTGTGGTTGAACTTCTCATAAAAGGAAAAAGTGGGATTTTACATCCAATCCTTGAGAATCCAAGACAATGAGGTTGGCAAAGAAGTCTACCCCCCTTATTCTAAGGCTTACTTTTGGACATACTATATTTGTCCTCATCTCTCCTCCAGGAGACTTAACCAATAGAGTAAACTTTATATGAGAGATAGGCAAACTATACTTGGCAACATATTTTGATGCAATGAATGAATGCAAAGCTCCAGAATCAAATAACACAGTTGCCGGGTTGGAGTTTGCGAGAAACATATCAATAACCACGTCATCCGCTTGTTGAGCATCCTCCGTAGAGACATTGCTCACGTTGCCGCGAGCAAAATTCTGCTGTCCACGGTTTCCTTGCGGCTGTCCTCATTGGGTCTTGGGTTTTGCCTCGGCGCATTGCTTCCTTGACCAAAGCACGACTTAGGACATTGATGCGCAAAGTGTCCAGCTTCTCCACAAGTATATTGTAACACCCTAAATTTTCGCATCATGCATTGCATACATGGTCATGCATTAAACACTAGTAGAATAAAAGAAAAATAATAAAACATATGCGTATACAAATACGTGTGGCAAAGGAAGAAAAGAAAACAATAATTATAGGCTAAAACTTGTAATAGGGAATGGGAATAAAATAATAGTAAAAATATATATATAAATATATAAATAATATATATAGCAATATATAAAAGTAGAAAAAGAAAATAATAATAAAAAAATAATATTAATTATATATGTTATAAAAATAATAAATAATAAATAATAAATACAATGATTTATATATATATATATAAATATATATATAATAAATTACAATAAAGAAAAAAAAAGAAAAAAAAAGGGGAGCCGCCCGGCGGCCAGGCCAGCGGCCCAGCCGGCCGAGCCGGCCCCGCTCCGCCCCAGCGCGTCCGCGCGCGACGCGCGCGCCGCAGCGCCCCGGGGGCCCCACCGCTGCCCGCCCCCTGACCCGCGCCGCCTGCCGCTGCTCTGCAGCGCAGCGCTGCGCCGGGCCCCGCCCCCCTGACCGCGCCGCCCGCCTGCCCCCTCGGCCGCGTGCCGCCCGAGGCGCTCGGGCCTCGCCCCGGTCTCCGCGGTCTCCCGCGCCGTCCCGCCTCCCTTCCCGCGCTGTAACGTCCCACCCCGATACTCCCGCTCCCGCTGGACTCCCTCCCGCGTCCGACTCCCCTGCCGTGAATCCCGCCCCGAATAGAGTCGGTACCAAGGCCGTACCCTAGCACCGCCCCTATAAATAGGACCCAGGCCTAGGCTTTTTTCCCCACGAACCAGCAGCCGCCAAAGCCGCCAGAAGCAGCCGTCGGGAACAGAGAAAACAGAGGCGCCCAGGGAAGAAAAAAGGAGAAAAAAAAGAAGGGGAAGAAGAGGGAGAAAAAGAGGAGGACACCACCGTTCGCCGGAGATCGTCGCCGACATCGCGCCGCCGCCGTCGTACCGCCGAAGGACTGCTGCACCATCTATTTCGTCTACGCGTCGCATTTTTTTCCGCGACCGTCACGCCGTCAGATCTACGGTAGGGTTCGTTCCCGATGCGAATTTTTGCGACCGTATTGAATCTAGTAGGCGTAAATTAAATTTTAGTTGCACCATAATTTTATTTTCAGCAGCATTAATCCACCCTAAAATCCCCGTAAACCCTTATGAACACGTATGAACTAGTCGCATCTAATTAATAAATGACCGTAGTAAATTAATTATTAAATTGTGCATGCATACATGTCATTGCATGTTGATTATTTTGTGTGCATTATGTTGAATTGTATATGTTTTCTTGTATGTATGATCACGCGTAGAGGAACGTGCTCAAGAGGTTGCATACGAGGATTTCCAAACCCAAGACTTCGAAGCACTTGAGCAACCCCATCCGCCGGAGCAAGGCAAGTGTCCTTGAAGCATATTGATCCTATTTTAAATTAAATGTTTTATTTGCGAACTTGCATGCTTGTGTCAAATTGATGGGAATCCTATGGTAGGAAGTTTACTAGTTTTGTTTGACCACCCTTGTCACCTGGAATTATGGTAGAGAGTCGGGAAGGGTTTTTACCTTTTTGCTTCGCTTAATTAATTGGGATGGCAAACAACCTTACACATTTAATTATGCATCAATGATATTCCGATTAATGTGAACTGGTCAATACGATGGGTGATCTAAGCAAGCATGGTTATGTGGATGGGTTGGTCGTTATGGTGGTTTGCTTGCTTTAGATCTAAGGACCGGTTCATGCGAGAATATGCCAGGTCAACAGTGCCACCACAAGGCCAAGTATGGGTGCAGCGTAGCTGAATAATTAGGAGCGCTGCTAGTATTGTATGGACCATTGGATGGCGCGGGGAATGGGAGTCGAGGAGGACTGCCCTGGGATCCGCATGGCACACGAGGGGACCCGTGGGTGGGAGAATAGAGATTCAAGCCTGCCGGTGAAACCTTAGTGGGCCCGTACATACTAGTAGTCCCTTTTGAAAGGCTATTTTGTGATCTCTTGGCCACACACCTACGGAAGTGTGAGATGGCACAATGGAGGTTTCTTAGTCATCGAAAGGTGATAAAATCACAAACATGTGGGTAAAGTGGTACAACCTCTGCAGAGTGTTAAAAACTATCATGATAGCCGTGCTCCCGGTTATGAGCGCCTGGATGACCTACATGATTAGAGTTGGAATTGGGATTTGGGATGGTTATGGATGGTTATGGTTTGGTAATGGTTATGGTTTGGTAATGGTTATGGTTGGTTTATGGATTATGGTCATGGTTATGGAATTGAGTTATGGTAATTGGACATGGATAATGGTAATGTTGGTAATAATTGGATATTGTTTATACTTTGTTAATATGATGGGATTTATTTCACATAGACATAGTATAATGATTTTCAAATGTTTTATTGTACTTTTCAGCACTTAGCCATTATTATTGTCGTCATTTGAATTAGCCACATGTCATACTTTCCACACTTGCTGAGTACGACATGTACTCACCCTTGCAATCCCCCCCAACAGCTACTGGAGACAATTGGGAGTACCCTGAGGATCACGAGGAGTACTAGGTTGCGTACCGCCGTCAATTGCCTGTGGATTGGAGTCGTGCTGTTTAGTTTATTTTCCGCTGCAATTATTTAGAGTTATATTATTCGTGAACTACTGGATTATTGTAATAAAGTACTTATTTATTAGTTAAGACGTGGTTAAATTCTGTTTATCATTTGTGAATCATTCGTGTATGTGTGTTGAACATCCTGGGCACACATATGCGTTACGCTTGGTTCATATTCGGAACCGGGTGTCACAAATTGGTATCAGAGCCGCGTTGACCGTAGGACGCAAGCCTAGGTAGAATGGACACTCTAGAGCACTTAGGAACACTCTTCTAATATGCTATTTTCGAAAATTTTGCTGCTGTTTTGTTTCCTTTATTTTCGGCCGCAAAAAGTATTGATCGCTGCTGCGTTTTGATAAAAATTTTCAGAAGTGAGCAATATTAAGTGCTGCTGTTTTGCTGTATAAATTTCCGCGAAAACGGTGTGTTTTGCTGCTATTATGTGTGGGTAAAATTATTGTGTTGGTTGCTGTAATTTTTCTCTTTATTTTTCGTTCTTTTGGAACCGCTGCACCGCTCTTTGTCCGCCGTTTAGCTGCTGAAATTTTCAGATTTGTTTTTCATTATTTTTCTAATGTATTCTTGTTTCTTGTAGATGGCCCGCACCAAGACAACCCCCCGTAAGTCGACCGGTGGACTCGTGCCCCCGCGTAGGTTGGCTAGTCGCTCTCCGGCCGTCGACCCCCGTCACCCCGTGGTGATCCGTTCTGACGGCAGAGCCGCAGGACAACTGCAACACCGTCTCCGTGCCCTACTCCGTGAGGCTGGCTACCGCCACCACAGCCTCTCGCTCTCCTACCACACCACTGTAGTGCAGCGCCCCGGCAGGAAGGAGTGGAGCTGCAAAATTTATATCTACTACGGTGACGAGTTGGTGAAGACCCACAGCAGCCCTGCTTGGAGGAGCTCCCGCCGATCTGCAGAGCAGGATGCTAGCTGGGAAGCAGCCACTTTCTGGAGCCACGCCCGCCGTTTCCGTCTGGAGGACACGGTTCACGCCTTCGTCCCGCAGCGTCCTAGTGGCACTGCGCGCTTCGTCTCCAGACACGTGGAGGGACCCCTGGACCTCCCGCAGTCTCGTCAGACTGTTGGCGACGTGACCCAGCTGAGTGCCCGACTTCAGAGGGCGCAGCAGGAGATCCAGGATGGGCGTGACCTCGCCCAGCGTCACGAGGCGATAATCAGGAGGTATCGTCGGATCACCGACGAGGACCCGGACGACTACGCGTCCGACACCCCGATGTGGACCCCGGACTCTCCAGACCGTCGCAACGGTCAGCGTGAGTCATCCTCTGAGGAGTCCTCTGACGAGGAACCTTCCAGTGTGGCGTCTACCGCACCACCGCCGCCTGCTGCCTCACCACCCCAGGACCCACAGGACCCCGAGGACCCCGGCGACGACGACGACGACGACGAGGACCCGGATGAGTTCCCGCTCGACGACGAGTAGTCCTCGACCTATGCCACGACTCAAGGATAGGCACACCCCCATTAGTAAATAAGAGCGATGTAGATATACTTGTGTGACCTTGAGTTGTGTTACTTCTTTTAGGATCTTTGTAAATTCTGTTTGGTGCTTGTTTGAGTGCTTGTGTGCTTAGTAGAGAGTTGTGGGATGCTTCGGCAATTGTCCACATCCTCTTAATATAGGTCTATATTAATAAAGGATTATTTAGTGTCACATACCTTGATGCATATAGTTGGGACGTTTCCTTCCAAATTCTAAATCCTTCTGTCCCTACCTTTCCTTCGCCAACAGATGGTGAGAACTCGTAACCAGAGGGATGCCAACGATGAGGAGGAGCGCAATGAAGTACCTCAGAACAACCAGGGACATGCTCATGGAGCTATCAACATTGAACAACTGTTAGCTATGCAGAACCAGCTCATGCAGACCATGATACAGACCATGGGACAGCTGCAAGCTGGCAACAACAATCAGCCTCACCTGCCTCCACCACCACCCCCGCCACATCACAACCGTTTGGGAGAGTTCATGAGGACCAGACCGCCTACCTTTGCACAAGCCACAGACCCAATGGAAGCTGATGATTGGCTGAAGTCCGTTGAGAAGAAACTTGCTATTGTCCAGTGCACTGACAGGGAGAAGGTTCTCTTTGCATCACATCAACTAGTTGGAGCAGCCGCTGACTGGTGGGAAGCTCTTTGCAACGCTCATGATAATCAGGAAACAATCACTTGGGCTGAGTTTAAACAGAGTTTCCGTTCCCACTATGTACCTGAAGGAGTTATGATACTGAGGAGACAAGACTTTGAAAATCTCAGGCAAGGAAGGATGAGTGTGAGTGAGTATCTCAATAAATTCACTCAATTATCAAGATATGCTCCAGAAGACATCAAAACTGATAGTAGGAAGCAGTATCTGTTTATGAGAGGTCTCAACAATGAAATTCAAGTCCAGTTGCTCAATACTGATTATCCAAACTTCCAAAAGTTGGTTGACAAGGCTATTGTGGTTGAGAACAAGATTCGTGAGATGGAGCAGGACAACAAGAGGAAGATGTCACATCATGGACCGCAGCAAGGAAGCAATGTTCGCCCCCGCTATGCACCACCTACTGCACCACAATACAACCCCTCTGCTCCTGCATACCGCACTGCCTATCCGCCCCGCCCAAATCAGCCACCGCAGCAACGCCCTGCCCTGCAAGCGCCTCGCAATCCGGTGCCACCTGCGCCGCGTCCTAACATGGCGGCAAATGCTCAGAACCAGATGCGCCCAAACTTCCCCAATGCTATGAGTGGTAAGACATGCTATGCGTGTGGAGAACCCGGACACTTTGCGAGTCAATGCCCCAAGAGAAACAATGGACCTATGAACAATGCACCAAGGCCAAATCACCCGCGACCAAATGGAGGAGCACCACAAGGCAACCGTGGACAGCAGAATTTTGCTCGTGGCAATGTGAATCATATCTCTACTGAGGAAGCCCAGCAAGCTGACGACGTCGTGATTGGTATGTTTCTCGCCAACTCCAACCCCGCGACTGTTTTATTTGATTCAGGAGCATCTCATTCATTCATCTCGTCAAAGTATGTTGCCAAGTACAATTTGCCTATATCTCATATGAAGCAAACTATGCTAGTAAGTTCTCCTGGCGGAGAGATGAGGACAAATATAGTATGTCCGAAAGTAAGCATTAAAATAAGGGGGGTAGACTTTCTCGCAAACCTCATAGTATTGGACTCCCAAGGAATAGACATAATACTTGGAATGGACTGGCTGAGCAAGTATAATGGAGTCATTCAATGCGTCGAGAGGATTGTGCAGTTGACAAGTGAACATGGTACACGCATTGAAGTTGAAGCAGCCCAACCTGCAAGAGGAAAAGCGATGCTGAATCATGTGGAAGAAGTGACATTGGAAAGCATTCCGATTGTTCGCGAGTACCCGGACGTGTTCCCAGATGAGTTGCCAGGTATGCCACCTGATCGTGACGTAGAATTCGCCATTGAATTGATACCCGGAACTGCACCTATAGCTAAGAGGCCGTATAGGATGCCTCCTAAGGAATTAGCAGAGCTCAAGAAGCAAATTCAAGAGCAGCTAGAGAAGGGTTTTATACGCCCAAGCTCATCCCCGTGGGGAGCCCCAGTGCTCTTCGTAGATAAGAAGGATGGAACCCAGAGGATGTGTGTGGACTATAGGTCTCTCAACGAAGTGACAATTAAGAACAAGTACTCACTGCCCCGTATTGAGGATTTGTTCGACCAAATGAAGGGTGCCTGTATCTTCTCCAAGATCGACTTGCGGTCTGGATACTTCCAAATGAAGATTAGACCATCAGATATACCCAAGACAGCATTTCGGACACGATATGGATCTTATGAGTACACCGTCATGTCATTTGGATTAACGAACGCGCCTGCGTACTTTATGTATCTTATGAATAAGGTCTTCATGGAATATCTGGATAAGTTCGTTGTAGTGTTCATCGATGATATTATGATCTACTCGAAGGACGAGAAGGAACATGAGGAACACTTGAGGCTTACGCTGCAGAAATTGAGGGAGCATCAATTGTATGCCAAGTTCAGTAAATGTCAATTTTGGTTACGGGAAGTTACTTTCTTAGGCCATATTATTTCCGGAGGAGGAGTATCAGTTGACCCAGGGAAGGTGAGAGATGTGCTTAAGTGGGAACCGCCACAGAATGTCAAGGAGATTCGGAGTTTCCTTGGAATGGCTGGATATTACCGCCGATTCATTAAGGATTTCTCCAAAATAGCCAAGCCTATGACCGAATTACTCATGAAAGGGAAGGCATTCCGATGGACTCAAGCTTGTCAGGACAGCTTTGAAGAGTTAAAGAAAAGGTTGACAACCGCCCCAGTGTTAGTATTACCGGACGTGAGCAAGAGTTTTGATATATACTGTGATGCATCAAGACAAGGATTAGGATGTGTGCTCATGCAAGAAGGCCAAGTGGTAGCTTATGCATCGAGGCAACTAAAGAAACATGAGTTGAATTATCCTACGCACGACCTTGAACTCGCAGCCGTGGTACACGCCTTGAAGATATGGAGACACTATGTTTTTGGTCACCGATGTGAGATTTATACGGACCACAAGAGTCTCAAGTACATATTTACGCAAACGGATCTGAATCTGAGGCAACGCCGATGGTTGGAGCTCATCAAGGATTATGACGTAGGAATCAACTATCACCCAGGGAAGGCCAACGTAGTGGCCGATGCTTTGAGCCGAAAGGGAGTAAGTCATCAACTTACAGTTCAAGAACTGCCATCTGAGTTATGCAAGGAGTTTGAACGGTTGAACCTCGGATTCATAAATGAGATGGGAACGATGGAAGTCAACCCAACATTGGAGCAGGAAATACGGGAAGGACAGACAAAGGACAAGGAAATACAAGAAATCAAGGAAAGGACCCAAGAAGGAAAGGAATTCAGATTTGATGAGGACGAACAAGGTACCTTATGGCTTGGAAAGAGGATTGTGGTACCTAATGTCAGGCATATTCGAGAAACAATATTGAAGGAGGCACATGACTCGCCTTACTCAATTCATCCTGGCTGTACGAAGATGTACAAGGACTTAAAGACATGCTACTGGTGGGCCAGCATGAAAAAGGACATAGCCGAATATGTTGCACTTTGTGATGTGTGCCAACGAGTTAAAGCTGAACATCAAAGGCCAGCCGGATTGTTACAACCATTGAAGATCCCGGAGTGGAAGTGGGAAGAGATTGGTATGGACTTTATAGTTGGATTACCGCGAACTCAGTCTGGCTATGATTCAATATGGGTTATTGTGGATCGATTGACAAAGTCAGCTCATTTCATTCCTGTCAAGACCACATATACCACCGCGAAGCTAGCAGAATTGTATATGGAACATATTGTGTGCCGACACGGAGTACCGAAGAAGATAGTCTCGGATAGAGGTTCTCAATTCACCTCCAGATTTTGGCAGAAATTGCATGAAGCAATGGGAACAAGGCTGAACTTTAGTTCGGCGTATCACCCTCAGACAGATGGACAAACCGAGAGGACCAACCAAATTTTGGAAGACATGTTGAGAGCATGTGCTTTAAAGCATAGGAAAAGTTGGGATAAAAGTTTGCCGTATGCTGAATTCTCGTACAACAATAGTTACCAAGCAAGTTTGAAAATGTCACCCTATGAAGCACTATACGGAAGGAAGTGTAGGACTCCCTTGTTTTGGAATGAAACCGGAGAGAATCAAGTGTTTGGTCCCGACGTGTTACAAGAAGCTGAAAGGCAAGTCCAAATAATACGGGAAAACCTAAAGGCTGCCCAGTCTCGACAGAAAGGTTATGCTGATAATAGGCGAAGGAGTCTGACTTTTGAAGTTGGAGATTTTGTATACCTCAAAGTGTCACCTATCAGAGGTCAGCGAAGGTTTAACGTCAAGGGAAAACTGGCACCACGTTACATCGGACCATTTAAGATTCTGGACAAGCGAGGAGAGGTAGCTTATCGACTTGAGCTGCCGACGTATCTCTCCGATGTACACGACGTATTTCACGTCTCTCAACTCAAGAAGTGTCTCAGGGTACCGGAAGAACAAGTGCCGATGGACGAGTTAGAACTTCAGGAGGATTTGTCTTATGTCGAGCAACCTATCAAAATTTTAGATATGAAAGAAAGAGTCACGAGAAATAAGAGGATCCGTTGGTGCAAAGTGCAATGGAAACACCATACGGAAGCCGAAGCTACATGGGAACGTGAAGAAGACCTGAAGGCAGAATTCCCTCATCTTTTCCCCACGCTATCGAATCTCGAGGGCGAGATTCACGTTAAGGGGGGTAGGTTTGTAACACCCTAAATTTTCGCATCATGCATTGCATACATGGTCATGCATTAAACACTAGTAGAATAAAAGAAAAATAATAAAACATATGCGTATACAAATACGTGTGGCAAAGGAAGAAAAGAAAACAATAATTATAGGCTAAAACTTGTAATAGGGAATGGGAATAAAATAATAGTAAAAATATATATATAAATATATAAATAATATATATAGCAATATATAAAAGTAGAAAAAGAAAATAATAATAAAAAAATAATATTAATTATATATGTTATAAAAATAATAAATAATAAATAATAAATACAATGATTTATATATATATATAAATATATATATATATATAATAAATTACAATAAAGAAAAAAAAAGAAAAAAAAAAGGGGAGCCGCCCGGCGGCCAGGCCAGCGGCCCAGCCGGCCGAGCCGGCCCCGCTCCGCCCCAGCGCGTCCGCGCGCGACGCGCGCGCCGAAGCGCCCCGGGGGCCCCACCGCTGCCCGCCCCCTCACCCGCGCCGCCTGCCGCTGCTCTGCAGCGCAGCGCTGCGCCGGGCCCCGCCCCCCTGACCGCGCCGCCCGCCTGCCCCCTCGGCCGCGTGCCGCCCGAGGCGCTCGGGCCTCGCCCCGGTCTCCACGGTCTCCCGCGCCGTCCCGCCTCCCTTCCCGCGCTGTAACGTCCCACCCCGATACTCCCGCTCCCGCTGGACTCCCTCCCGCATCCGACTCCCCTGCCGTGAATCCCGCCCCGAACAGAGTCGGTACCAAGGCCGTACCCTAGCACCGCCCCTATAAATAGGACCCAGGCCTAGGCTTTTTTCCCCACGAACCAGCAGCCGCCAAAGCCGCCAGAAGCAGCCGCCGGGAACAGAGAAAACAGAGGCGCCCAGGGAAGAAAAAAGGAGAAAAAAAAGAAGGGGAAGAAGAGGGAGAAAAAGAGGAGGACACCACCGTTCGCCGGAGATCGTCGCCGACATCGCGCCGCCGCCGTCGTACCGCCGAAGGACTGCTGCACCATCTATTTCGTCTACGCGTCGCATTTTTTTCCGCGACCGTCACGCCGTCAGATCTACGGTAGGGTTCGTTCCCGATGCGAATTTTTGCGACCGTATTGAATCTAGTAGGCGTAAATTAAATTTTAGTTGCACCATAATTTTATTTTCAGCAGCATTAATCCACACTAAAATCCCCGTAAACCCTTATGAACACGTATGAACTAGTCGCATCTAATTAATAAATGACCGTAGTAAATTAATTATTAAATTGTGCATGCATACATGTCATTGCATGTTGATTATTTTGTGTGCATTATGTTGAATTGTATATGTTTTCTTGTATGTATGATCACGCGTAGAGGAACGTGCTCAAGAGGTTGCATACGAGGATTTCCAAATCAAGACTTCGAAGCGCTTGAGCAACCCCATCCGCCGGAGCAAGGCAAGTGTCCTTGAAGCATATTGATCCTATTTTAAATTAAATGTTTTATTTGCGAACTTGCATGCTTGTGTCAAATTGATGGGAATCCTATGGTAGGAAGTTTACTAGTTTTCTTTGACCACCCTTGTCACCTGGAATTATGGTAGAGAGTCGGGAAGGGTTTTTACCTTTTTGCTTCGCTTAATTAATTGGGATGGCAAACAACCTTACACATTTAATTATGCATCAATGATATTCCGATTAATGTGAACTGGTCAATACGATGGGTGATCTAAGCAAGCATGGTTATGTGGATGGGTTGGTCGTTATGGTGGTTTGCTTGCTTTAGATCTAAGGACCGGTTCATGCGAGAATATGCCAGGTCAACAGTGCCACCACAAGGCCAAGTATGGGTGCGGCGTAGCTGAATAATTAGGAGCGCTGCTAGTATTGTATGGACCATTGGATGGCGCGGGGAATGGGAGTCGAGGAGGACTGCCCTGGGATCCGCATGGCACACGAGGGGACCCGTGGGTGGGAGAATAGAGATTCAAGCCTGCCGATGAAACCTTAGTGGGCCCGTACATACTAGTAGTCCCTTTTGAAAGGCTATTTTGTGATCTCTTGGCCACACACCTACGGAAGTGTGAGATGGCACAATGGAGGTTTCTTAGTCATCGAAAGGTGATAAAATCACAAACATGTGGGTAAAGTGGTACAACCTCTGCAGAGTGTTAAAAACTATCATGATAGCCGTGCTCCCGGTTATGAGCGCCTGGATGACCTACATGATTAGAGTTGGAATTGGGATTTGGGATGGTTATGGATGGTTATGGTTTGGTAATGGTTATGGTTTGGTAATGGTTATGGTTGGTTTATGGATTATGGTCATGGTTATGGAATTGAGTTATGGTAATTGGACATGGATAATGGTAATGTTGGTAATAATTGGATATTGTTTATACTTTGTTAATATGATGGGATTTATTTCACATAGACATAGTATAATGCTTTTCAAATGTTTTATTGTACTTTTCAGCACTTAGCCATTATTATTGTCGTCATTTGAATTAGCCACATGTCATACTTTCCACACTTGCTGAGTACGACATGTACTCACCCTTGCAATCCCCCCCAACAGCTACTGGAGACAATTGGGAGTACCCTGAGGATCACGAGGAGTACTAGGTTGCGTACCGCCGTCAATTGCCTGTGGATTGGAGTCGTGCTGTTTAGTTTATTTTCCGCTGCAATTATTTAGAGTTATATTATTCGTGAACTACTGGATTATTGTAATAAAGTACTTATTTATTAGTTAAGACGTGGTTAAATTCTGTTTATCATTTGTGAATCATTCGTGTATGTGTGTTGAACATCCTGGGCACACATATGCGTTACGCTTGGTTCATATTCGGAACCGGGTGTCACATATATCACTTCTTTACTGCACCAAAATTATTGGGACGATCTTGGTTTTCAACATTTGCACAAGAAAAATTAGCACGAGGTGCAAAAGGCATTGAAGGCCTAGGTGTTTGCATGACAGGGCATTGCTGCACAAAATGAGATGGGCACGGTGCAAATCCAGGGCGATGAGTAGGCACAGATGAGCTATAATATGACGCATTAGGAGGCGCAAAGCGAGGGCGCACATTACTTCCTTGTTGCTTTCCTTGATATGGCGCCTTCCTATTGTTGTCTTGCTCCATCTCACGGACCTTGTTCTCCACAACATATGCTTTGTCCACAAGCTTCTGGAAGTTGGCATAATCATAGTGGAGTAATTGCACTTGGATCTCATTGTTAAGGCCCCTCATAAAAAAATATTGCTTCCAGCTGTCCCGACTAACATCTTTAGGGGCATACCTTGAGAGTTGAGTGAACTTATTGAGGTATTCACCCACACTCGACCTTCCATGCCTTAAGTTCTCAAATTCTTGCCTCTTCAAAATCGTAACTCCTTCGGGCACATAATGAGAATGAAAACTATCCTTGAATTCGGCCCAAGTAATCCTCTCTTGATTCTCATGAACGTTGCATAGCGAATCCCACCAATCCGCAGCTACTCCAACAAGTTGATGAGAAGCAAATAGAACCTTCTATCGGTCGCTACATTGGACAATAGCTAGCTTCTTCTCCACGGACTTGAGCCAATCATCAGCATCCATAGGGTCAGCAGCTTGAGCAAAGGTCGGCGGCCTAGTCATCGTAAACTCTCCCAACCGGTTATGAGGAGGCGGGGTGGCGGTGGAGGCATGTGGGGCTGATTATTGACGTTACCAGCCTGCAGCTGTCCCATAGTTTGTATCATTGTCTGCATGAGCTGGTTTTGCATAGCCAATAGCTGCTCAATATTGATAGCTCCCTGAGCGGGTCCTTGATCATGGTTGTTCTAAGGTGCTCATTGTTCTCCTCCTCATCATTGCCATCCCTCTGGTTGCGAGTCCTCACCATCTGAAGAAAAGAAAGAGATAAGAACTTAGAAACGTCTCCAACTATATGCATCAAGGGATATGAAACTAAGCAACTACCTACATTAGCCTAGGTGGACATGGCAATGCTAAAGCATCCCGAAATCCTCTATTAAGCACACAAGCAAACAATATATAGCAAACAACACACCAAACAAAAACACATCGGTTCCTGAGTGCTCCTATGTGCTTTAAAGTTTCCATTCTATCTAGGCTGCATCCTACAGTCAACCTGTGGCTCTGATACCAGTTTGTGACACCCGGTTCCGAAAATGAACCAAGTGAACTCATATGTGTGCCCTGGATGTTCAACACACATACACGAGTGCATTCACAAAAGAGTATACAGAAAATTACCACAGAACAAGATTAATTAAACATTTTTATTTTACAAACCATATTATCCTCGAGTACAAGCTCTAGTGAATATTCATGACAAGTTTCAACTAATGCAGCGGAAATAACTAAATAAGCAATTAAGCAAACTAAGCAAAAGAGATATAGTGCAGCTCCATGCAACACCACAGGCAAAGCTAACGGTAGACATGACCTAGTACTCCACACTATCATCATTAAACTCCCAATCCTGACCTGCAACTGTTGGTGGGGGAATTGCAAGGGTGATTACACGTCGTACTCAACAAGTGTGAAAAGTATAACATGTAGCTGATTCAAATGACGAATATAATAATGGCTAAATGGTTAAAAGTACATGAAAACATTTGAAAAGCAATATATTACATTCATGTGAAGTAAAACCCATTATTAACCATAAGTAATATCATAGTACCAGTCCATATTTCAATGTCCATCATCCATATACCAAATTTCACCATTACCACTAACCATATCCATTACCATAAACCAATCCATAACAATAAACCATAAACCTTGTTACCATCCATAACCAGTGTCAAACCATAACCATTACCAAACCATAACCATCTCATAAACCATCCCAATACCAAGTTTCCTTTAATTATGTGGGGGTCCAGGTTGCTCATAACCGGGAGCACAGCTGTCGGTACCCTGTGTACTGAGTACCCTATGACACCGCAATAAGTACGAATGAGTTTTACACGTCAAAATTGAAGGCCTCCTCAGGGCCCACATGACATATAACACCGGACCCACATCCCTCAAGTGTCAAGACAAAACGGCAGTTACAAGACTTGATTATTTGTCATTAATGCTGTATTAATGACACACAATCAGAGCACTGTTAATAGAGGTAACGCAACCATTAAGGCATGTTTTAACACTATTAACCATGCTTAATACCTATAGACACAATATTGGGCTATTTAATATGCTAGGGCCACATGTCGGGCTAGGCTAATGATGTAACGGTCAGTCCTTGGACTATAAAAGGACTAAGCCGCACGATACAAAGGACAAGTCCTAGCTGAGTGAGAGACTACGCTTTCTAGAAGTTCATAACACAACACATGTACACACACTCTATGGAGTAGGGTATTATGCTCAGGCATCCCGAACCACGTAAATATCTGGTGTCGCCATCTTGATCTTGATCTCTGCGTGCCCCATCCGAAACAAGAACCTCCGCGGGCTACACTTTAGTATTACCGGGGGAAGTGTTGTTGCAACACTTTGACATTTGGCGCGCTAGGTAGGGGGACTTCTCGAGATTTCAAGATGGTGAATTCTGCTGCAGGATCTTCTAACGGCAATTGTGCTGAACAACCTGCTGGAGGCAATCCCTCCAACATGCAGCAGCTAGCAGGTGCCATTGTTCCAGCAGGCACAATGGCACCACAGCCACCATCTGTTCTGACAAACAATGTTGGGCAACAAGATGATGCATCTGCGTCGATCACTGCATCGGTGAACAACAACCCAGAGCATGCACTCATTGCTGTGCGAGCTCTCCTACAATACCCACCGCCTTCAGGAGCACCCCAGGGTGCTATAGAGCAGTGGAGGGCTGATGTTGATCATCTAGTTGCAGTTGCAGCCGCTGGCATCAACAATCAAGGTCGTCCCCCTTCGGGGCGAGCACCATCACAACGACGGACCTTGTCAGGTCGACTTGGTCCACAAGTCTCGCAGCGAAGGAGACGTGGTGCATCCCAACAGGTGACCTTGTTGCCTCTCGGGGCACGACGCACCCACACCATCACTAGGATTCTGACTCATGACCTGCGGTCGGAACTTGATCACTGTTACGGGCAGCAAGACGGCAGCGTCCATATCGAGCGTGCTCATGAGAGGCGAGAAGATCGGGACAACACTGCTCATCAGGGAGTAGGAGGAGGTTGTTCTACCCTAGACATGCATTTACGCATGGTCAGATGGACACAGAAGTTTCAGCCTCACTTGACGGAAAAATTCGACGGGACTGTCAACCCCGCCCAATTCCTTCAAATCTACTCAACTGCCATACTGGCAGAGGGGGGTGATGAGGCTGTAATGGCCAACTACTTCTCGGTGGCACTAACTGGGACTGCAAGGTCCTGGTTTATGAGTCTTCCACCCAACCACATTAATAGTTGGGCAGAGCTATGCCAACAATTCTTTGCTAACTTCGGGAGCTCTTACACCCGGCCTGGCACTGAATTGGATCTGTTTGCTGTAAAGCAAACATCGGGGGAATCGTTGCGATCCTTCATCCAGCAGTTTTCTCAGCCACGGAATACTATTCTCAATCTCGAGCTCTTATGTTATCGTTGCATTCAGACAGGGTGTTCGAGATAAAAAGATGCCAAAGAAGCTGGCCATCAAAGAAGTCACCAGCGTCATGGAACTCTTCAGCCTAGCAGACAAATGTGCTAGATCTGCGGAGGGTCGTGAAATGCATTCCAAGAAAGCTCTGGAGGCCAACAAGAAGTCCTCCAAATCTGAAGCCACTACCTTTGGTAGTGTCAAAAAGAAAAAGAAGCCCAACAGCAAGAAGAAGTCGTCGACCGGTGCACCAGCCGCTGCAGCTATTGCAGCTCTGGGTGGCCGGGGGCGATGCCCTGAGAAACGAATGTGTCCTTCATCAGAAGATGGCAACAGTTCGAAGGCATGGTGTCCGATCCACAAGACGGACATACACAACCTGGAATAATGACGGGAGGTCCAGAATCTTCCCGAGCGCTATAACAAGCGCCGGGAAGAAGCTCCTTTCCTTCAGCGGGAAGGAAAACAAAAGGTCTACGAAGCTCCATCTGAAGAGGATCTAGGTTTCCAGGACCTCAAAAAGGTCCTGAAAGCCGTCTACAACACTTTTGATGACGATTTCGATGTCCTTGACAATGAGCGTCATAAGACCCTAAACACCATATATGGTGGTTCTTGGGACATCACCTCTCGCCGCATCCTCAAGAAAATGCGGCGGGACATGGCTGTGGCAGCTCCCACTGCTAAGGCGGAGCCTCATCGGAAGTGGATGGGTACTCCCATAATTTTTGATGCTTCGGACTGCCCCCGAAACATCATTGGGGCTGGCCAACTTCTGTTGATGGTGTCACCAACCATTAACAATATTCAACTCCACCATGTAATGGTGGACGGAGGTTCAGGGCTGAACCTCATAAGCTTCAAAGCTTTCGTTATGCTTCAGCTCTGACCTTCGGACATTCGCCCATCCCGACCTTTCTCTGGGCTAGGTCTGGGGACCATTACTCCTCTCGGTTCCATCACACTCCCAGTGACCTTCGGGACTCAGGAGAACTACAGATCTGAGAAATTGGTCTTCGACGTCACGCAAATCAGTCTGCCGTTCAATGCCATTCTGGGCAGGCCAGCCTTACAAGTTCATGCCTCCGCTCATTATGGTTACTTAGTGTTGATGATGCCAACACCCACGGGCGTTTTCTCGATTTGCGGAGATCACACTATAGGAGTTACTGCTTTAGAAGAACTCTACGTGCTTGCCACAACACAAGAGGAAGCATTCGGTAAAGGAGCCAGCTATGAACCCTCCGAGCATTCGTCATAAAGGCTCTACCTCTGCACCTCGTGTGCAACCAAGCGGTGACACCGACATTCCAGTCAAAGTTGTCCAAATTGGTTCCGACGCTGCTCAGACTACCCGTATATTGGGAGGTCTGAATAATAAATAGGAACTCGTGCTCATCTCTTTCCTCTGGGCTAATGTCGACGTGTTTGTCTGGCAACCGTCACAAATGCCTGGGATCCCTAGGGAGGTGATTGAGCACAATCTGAAGATTTAGCCTTACACATGGCCTGTACACCAGAAGCCCCAGAAGCAATCAATCGAGCGAGAAAACTTCATCCGACAGGAAATCAAGAAGTTGCTCAAAGCTGGATTCATCCGGGAAGTCTTCCATCCAAAATGGTCGGCAAACCCAGTTGTTGTACCTAAGGCTGGCGGGAAGCTTCAGATGTGTATCAACTACACCACCTTAAATAAGGCATGTCCAAAGGATCCATTTTCACTACCTAGAATAGATCAGATAGTGGACTCCACCTCCTGGTGTGAGATATTGTGTTTCATAGATGCATATTCTGGATATCATCAAATCCAAATGTCAAGGAAGATGAAGAGTATACTGCATTCATAACAGTAGATGGATTGTACTGTTATACTGCCATGCCATTTTGTCTTAAAAATGCTTCTTCAACATTTGTATGAGCTATGCACAAAACATTTGGAGAGCTAATTAGCGATTTGGTGGAGGTGTACATCGATGACATTGTAGTGAAGATCAAAAAGAAGGAGTCACTCCTTAACAATTTACAAGCTGTCCTCGACAAGCTGCGCACCCTCGCACCAGGCTGAACCCGGACAATTGTGTGTTCGGGGTTAGCTCTGGGAAACTTCTGGGTTTCTTGGTGACTCGCGAAGGAATTGAAGCAAATCCGGTGAAGATCAAGGCCATGGAAGATATGCGGCCCCCAGCCCGCATTAAGGATGTCTAGAAGTAAACTGGATGTCTAGCTGCGCTAAGCCAGTTTATCTCAAGACTGGCAGAACGGGCACTACCCTTCTTCAAAAAACTGAGGAAGTCCGGACCATTTCATTGGTTTGAAGAAGCAGAAAAGGCGTTTCAAGAGCTAAAGCAGCTTCTCACCAGACTACCGATATTGGTAGCTTCGAATCCTGGTGAGCCTTTACTGCTTTACATTTTGGCAACCATCAAAGTTTTTAGTATGGTCCTGGTTGCGGAATAACCAGAGCCAAATCCAGTCCAGGAACCCAGACCCCTTCGGGAGGGTCCGGACTTAAATGAAGGCATGTCTGCGTCCCAGCCCCCAGACATGGAACCTATAGACGAAACGCTAGGGGATCACCCTCATTTACCTGAGGAAGTTCATCTGGCTGACCAAGATGAATTGGATCCTTGTACCAAGGTTCGGGTCGAACAAGAAGGAGTTTTGGAGCCCTCCGGGAGGGTCCAAGGAACACAGCATGAAGATCCGGAACCCTCCAGGAGGGTCCAAGTCGATGGAGAAGAAGCTTTGGGTCCTTTCGAAAGTGTCCAGACCGTCCAACGCCAGTGTACTTCATCAGTGAAGTGCTCCACGATGCCAATACAAGATACATTGAGGTGCATAAGCTGCTTTACGCAATTCTTATTGCCTCAAGGAAGATTCGTCACTACTTCCAAGCCCAGAAAATATCAGTGGTAACTTCTTTTCCACTATGTACTATTTTTAATAACCCTAGCTCTACTGGGAACGTTGCAAAGTGGGCAGCGAACCTGGCCCAATTGGATCTAGAATTCGTGTCACGACAAGCAATCAAAAGTCAAGCCTTGGATGACTTCGTGGCGGAATGGACTCCCTCTCCATCAAACTCTGGGGCCACAGTGAGCAAAAACCAGAACCCAAAGGTTCCAGTTTTCACTAAGCCTCATTGGACTCTCTACTTTGATGGCTCCGTGCAGAAGCAGGGGGCCGGAGCCGGAATCCTTCTCCTTGCTCCGATTTGGGAAAAGTTCAAGTACATGGTTCACCTTGATTTCAAGGTGACCAACAACATGGCGGAGTATGAAGATCTCATCTACGGACTCAAGGTGGCACTATCTTATGGTGTCAAACAGCTGTTGGTGAAGGGAGATTCACAACTTATCATCAAACAAGTTAAAGGTGATTGCTCCTGTAACAATCCTCATCTAGCTACTTATCTCCTTGAAGTCCAGAGGCTTCAGAAGGACATCGAAGTCCTGGACCTCCATTATGTTCAGCGTCTTCACGACGCTAAATAGATGAACTCTTGACAAAAGCCTCAACTGTAGCTCTGGCTCCTGACGGAATCTTCATCTGGATGTTGTCAAAACCAATAGCTCAGCCTGCCAAACTGAGGGAAGGGGGTGAGACCATGGCGTCCACCAAGGGTCGTAGGTGCTATTGGAAGCTCCGAGCAACCCAGCACGCAAGACTCAGAAGCTCAATTAAGCTCCGATGCATGGATCTCGGAGATCCGGAGCTGCATGAAAGACAATATCCTTCATGAGGACAGTGTATACGCTGGCCAGATTGTCAGATTAGAAAAAGATACACGTTGGTAGAAGGAGATCTCTACCGGCGCGGTGCCAATGGCATCTTAATGCGGTGCATTGCAGGGGAAGAAGGCCGCGAGCTCCTAGCGGAAATCCATGGAGGCAAGGGTGGGAACCAGGCCCCTTCTCGCACGTTGGTCGGTAATGCCTTTCAGCATGGCTTTTACTGGCCTACAGCACTCCAGGATGCGGTTGAGCTAGTGAAAAAATGTGAAGCGTGCCAGTTTCATGAAAAACAGATTCACACACTGGCTCAATCACTACAAATGATACCTCCTACATGGCCATTCGCTGTGAGGGGTATGGACATCTTGGGACCTTTCCCAAAAGCCGTCAGAGGTTACAGGTTCTTGTATGTCGCCATTGACAAGTTCACCAAGTGGCCAGAAGCATTTCCAGTTGAACAATACACAAGCAATCAACAATCAAGTTCTTGATGTCAATTATATGCAGTTTCGGAGTTCCAAACAAAGTCATAACTGACAACGGAACCCAATTCAGAAGTGCTGCATTTCAAGAATATTGCGAAGACCTCCACATTCAACTCAGCTACGCGTTAGTAGCTCATCCAGCAAGTAATGGCCAAGCCGAGAGAGCAAATGCAGAAATTTTAAAAGGGCTCAAGACGCGCACATATGAGTGCCTGAAAAAGCACGGACCCAACAGGATTGAGGAGCTTCCGTCCACATTAAGGGCGAACAGGACAACTCCAAACCGATCAACCCGGGAATCTCCATTCTTCCTAGTGTACGGAGCTCAAGCAGTCCTTCCTCCAGAGATCACCTTGGGGTCCCTCCGGGTCCGGACCTTTGACGAAGCCATGTAGAACCAGCTCCGGCGTGAAGACCTTGACCTCGTCGATGAGGGAAGGTGCCAAGCAGCTGTTCGGAATGCACGTTATCACCAAGCACTCTGGCACTATCATCAAAGGTATGTGCACAACCGACAAATCGAGGAAGTTGATCTGGAGCTTTGGAAGATACTAAATAGGGAAGGAATGAATAAACTTTCCCCTAGCTAGGAAGGTCCATTCCGAGTAATCAAAATATCCGGTCCCGGATGCGTTCGCTTGGCAACTGAGGATGGGATTCCGCTTCCTAATCCTTGGAACATCGAGCACCTCTGTAAGTTTTATGCTTAGAATCACGGATGCGAGTCTGTAATTACACACGATGTATATTATAGAGTCACTAAACAGACATGGGTAGGTCCTCCGGGAGAACATCCGGACCCCTCTGGGAAAGTCCGGGAAGTTCAAGTACACTTCATACAGTCACAACACTAAAAGTATAATTACCTACCCTAGGTTAGTACAAGATGTATAGCACACTTAGCTTGGTCCCGCACCCTAAGTGTGTCCTTGTCTCCCCTGTAATCTAGACATATAATAAAAGACATTGTTGTGTGAAAACAGACTCCACGTGCATTTATTTTTGTACAAGGCTCGACCTATCAAATTATTGTTTTAACCTTCTTGTATGAAGTTGTGCAATTCTTTTTTAGTTTTTACCCAAGTTATTCATATGCGTTGCATGTTATATTGTTGATCTCATTGGGTCCTAACATGTTGTATAGTCTACTTTCCTGAACGCCAAGCCAACATAGGTCTGGAGTGTGCTATCGACTTAGCCTGGTCTTGCACCCTAAGTAAGCCACTCTACCTACACTACGACAAGCCTCAGTAAGGTGAGTACTAAAAAAGCATATGGGTTCGGAAGAGTTACATCAATATACTTGCTACCATATCGAGTTACTTTGGAATAAAAACTCAAGAAAGAACAATAAGACACAAGATTTATAGACAAGAGGATGAATTTTACAGTTTTCATGTATTTAATGTGCAGGAAAAATAGAAATTCAAAGCGATGGTGGTTGACGTCGGAGCTACTAGGTCCAACAACCCCTGGGGGCTTAACTTGAACTATTCGTGCGGTGACATCAGGAGCTACCAAGCTCCGATAAATCCTAAAGGACCAATCGTCAATGTTTTATATGTTGATATTCGGTACTGTCGGAGCTACCAAGCTCCGCCAATCCCAGGGGGCCTGCTGTTGATGGCTCCTAAGATATACTAACAAATTATCCCCGGCAACGTCGCCAGAAATGCTTGTTGGTATTTCTTAACACCACATATCATCTCCGGTGAAGAAATGATTTCCGCAAGCGCGGGGAAGATACCGTTGTAGCATTTCAACCATGAGTATTCCAAGGGTATTGTATTTATCCCAAAGGAAAGCAATGGAGTAAAGTATATACTACTCTTATGGTTAAGCTATGGGATACTAATCAATTATCAGGACAGGGGGTAAGTTGATAATAGGGGCTGTGTGACACACACCTAGGCAATCGATTCTAAAGGGTAAATGGGTCGTAGAGGGAGATTGGACTAAGAGTTCAAGAGTTGCTCCTATAATGCTCCTAATACATATACATAGCCTAAGGTAGATACTAATGGTCATGTCAATGATGAATTCCTATGCAATGCTATTCAACACATCGGGCACGGACATACCCCTAGCAATACTAGGGCGACTCCCGTCGAGAGCCTGTGGCATAGCCGAACGTGGAGGATTACAAAGGATAGATAGGGCTATCACCACCTACTGCCTACCTCTTCAATCCATGGGTCTACGAGACATCCAATGCTACTTAAATACTGTCGGTACCCTGCGTACCTGATACCCCTTGAAACCGTGAAGAGTGCAAAGGAACCCCACCTATCTAAGTTGAAGACCTCCGAAGGCCCCATGTCTCACTCGGAACCGGACCTGCATCTCTCCTAAGGTTAGTCCTAGTGCCGCCACGTGTATCATAATACCAGAGCTACAATCCCTACATGGGAATGCTCCGGCTAGATACCTGTGTGGCACCCCCGGACCTAACCCCCGATAGAGGGAAGCTCCAGTACCGACATGTGTACAACAGCGTCGGACCTACTCGTCCAAGACGGTAAGCTCCGGAGCTGCCACGCGTTCAACCGTCTGACCTTCAACCTCAACAGGCAGATTGGTGGACTTCCAATAGCTCGGACCTTCAAGGAACATTAATGACTTCAAGATCTGATTATGTGTCATTAATGCTATCTTACTGACACACGATTAGAGGACTCTTAATACCAGTAACTCCACCATTAAGGGGCATTACCACACTATTAAGGGGAATTAAGCACATTAACTGTGTATTAATCATCAGTAATCGCTAGTGCCACATGTCGGGCCAGGCTGATGATGTAACGGCCAGCCCTTGTACTATAAAAGGACTGGCCGAGCGATTCACAAAGGAGGCTTCCAAACACTCTGGCCTCTCTCACACAAGCGCTCAGACGCTCAATATACCAACAACACACACCCGTGGAGTAGGATATTACGCTCAGGCGGCCCGAACCACGTAAATCAACGTGTCAAATCGCCATCTTGCACTGAATTTCCACGTGCCCAAACCAAACTACTAAACTCCGCGGGCTGCCCACCGTAGTACCTGGAGAATTGCAGGAACCACACTCTGACAGTTGGCGCGCCAGGTAGGGGGCACCTGAGATTCAAAGATGGTGAATTCTGCTGCTGGATCGTCCAACGGCAACCATGCTGCGCAACCTGCTGAAGGCAATCCCTCCAACATGCAGTAGCTAGCAGGTGCTGTGGCTCTAGCAGGAGTCATGCCACCGCAGCCACCGCCCGCTCCGGTGAATCAAGCTAGACAGCGAGATGGGGCGTCCACGTTGATCACTACATCCGTGAACAACAACCCCGAACACGCGCTTAATGTTGTGTGTGCTCTTCTCCAATGTCCACTGCTTCCAGGAGCACCCCAAGGTGCGATGGAACAGTGGAGAGCTGATGTAGATCATCTGGTTGCAACAACAGCCGATCGCATCAGCAATCAAGGTCCTCCCCCCTCGGGGCAGGCCCCATCACAGCGTCGGACCTTGTCGGGTAGACTCGGTCCGCAAGCTTCGCAGCACGGGAGGCGTGCTGCATCTCAACAGGCGACGTTGCTGCTTCCCGAGGCGCGACGTACTCATACGGTAACAAGGCTTTTGACTCACGACCTCCGGGCAGAGCTTGATCGACGTTACTAACAACAGGATGTCCGCGTCCACATCGAGCGTGCTCGCGAGAGGCAAGAGGCTCGGGACAGTCCTGCTCCTGAGGGAGTAGGAGGAGGTTGTTCTGCCTTGGCCATGCACTTACGCATGGTCAGATGGCCGCAGAAGTTCCAGCCTCAGCTGCCAGAAAAATTTGACGCGACTGTTAACCCTGCTGAATTTCTCCAAATCTACTCCACCGCTATCCTTGCGGCTGGGGGAAATGAGGCTATGATGGCCAATTATTTTCCTTTGGCTTTGACTGGGACCACCAGGTCTTGGTTCATGAGCCTTCCGCCTGACTCCATCAACAGTTGGGCGGAGTTGTGCCAATAGTTCACTGCCAATTTCGGGAGCCCATACACCCGACCAGGCACAATACTGGATTTTTTTGCTGTCAAGCAGAAAGGGGGAGAGTCCTTGCAATCTTTCATCTAAAGGTTCTCCCAGGTATGAAATACCATTCCTTCTATCTCAAGCGCTTCTGTTATTATAGCATACAGGCAGGGCATTTGAGATAAGAAGATGCTGGAGAAGCTGGCGACCAAGGAAGTCACCAGCATCACGGAACTCTTCAACTTGGCAGACAAGTGTGCCAAAGCTGCAGAGGGCCGTGAAATGCACTCCCAACCACCTCTGGAGGTCAACAAAAAATCCTTCAAGGGTGAAGACACTACCTCCGGTAGTGGCAAGAAGAAGAAAAAGTCCAACGGCAAGAAGAAGCCATCGGCCAGCACACCTAATGTTGCAGCTGCTGCAGCTCCAGGTGGCCGGGGGCCACGCCCGGAGAAATGACCTCGGCCGTCGTCTGAAGACGGTGGCAGCTCCAAGATGTGGTGTCCTATACACAAGATGGACAGGCACAACTTAGAAAACTGTCGAGAGGTCCAGAACCTCGCCAAGCGCTACAACAAGCGCTGGGAAGAAGCTCCTTTCCTTCAAAGGGAAGGAAAACAAAAAGTCGACGAAGCTCCGGCTGAAGAAGAGTTAGGCTTTCAGGACCCCAAAAAGGTCTTGAAGGTCGTTTACACCTCTGTTGACGACGATTCCGACGTCTCTGACAACGAACGTCGGAAGACCATGAACACTATCTTTGGTGGTTCGTGGGACATCACTTCCCTCCGTGTCCTCAAGACAATGTGGTGGGACATGGCCTGTGTAGCTCCCACCGCTAGGGCGGAGCCTCATCAGAAGTGGATGGACACTGCCATCACCTTTGATGCTTCGGACTACCCTTGGAACATGATCGGAGCTTGTCAACTTCCGCTGATGGTATCTCTGGCCATCAATAACATCCAGCTCCACCACGTAATGGTGGACGGAGGTTCGGGGCTGAACCTCATAAGCTTCAAAGCCTTCGTCAAGCTTCAGCTCCGACCTTCGGATCTTCGCCCCTCCGGACCTTTCTTAGGAGTAGGTCCGGGGGCCGTAACTCCACTCAGTGCCATCACTCTCCCAGTGAACTTCAGAACACGGGAGAATTACAGGACCGAGAAGTTGGTCTTCGACGTGGCGCAGGTCAACTTGCCATTCAACGCCATCTTGGGCAGGCCAACTTTGTACAAATTCATGGCTACTGCTCATTATGGATACTTGGTGTTGAAGATGCCAACACCCTCAGGCGTTCTCCGGATCCGTGGATATCGCACTGTCGGAGTTACTGCTCTAGAAGAACTCCACGCGTTTGCTATAGCGCAGGAGGAAGAATCCAGAAAGGAGCAAGCTCCGAAGCCCCGAGCATTCGTCGTTGAGGCTGAACCTCCGCACCTCGTGGGCAACGAAGCGGCAACACTGACATTCCCATCAAAGTCGTCCAAATTGGTTCCGACGCTGCTCATACCACTCGTATATCGAAAGTTTTGAACGACAAATAGGAACTCACGATCATCACTTTTGTCTGAGCTAATGTCGATGTGTTTGCCTGGCAACCCTCACAAATGCCTGGGATCCCTAGGGACGTGATTGAGCACAATCTGAAGATTTATCCCGATGCTCGGCCTGTACATCAGAAGCCTCAGAAGCAATTATTAGAGCGACAAAACTTCATACGTCAAGAAGTGAAGAAGTTGCTCGAAGCTGGATTCATCCAGGATGTCTTCCACCCAAAATTGCTGGCAAACCCAGTCGTTGTACTCTAAGGCCGGCGGGAAGCTTCGGATGTGTATCGACTACACAACACTAAATAAGGCATGCCCAAAGGATCTATTTCCACTACCTAGAATAGATCAGATAGTGGATTCCACCTCCGGGTGTGAATTACTGTGTTTCCTAGACGCATATTCTAGGTATCATCAAATCAGAATGTCTAAGGAAGATGAAGAGCATACTGCCTTCATCACAGTAGATGGATTGTACTATTACACTACCATGCCATTTGGTCTCAAAAATGCTCCTTCAACGTTTGTGCGAGCTATGTACAAAACGTTTGTAGAGCTCATCAGAGATGTAGTGGAAGTATACGTTGATGACATCGTCGTCAAGATCAAAAACAAGGAGACATTCCTTGACACCTTGCAAGCTGTCTTCGAAAAGTTGCGAATCACGCGCACAAAGCTGAACCCAGACAAGTGTGTCTTTGGGGTTAGCTCTGGAAAGCTTCTTGGATTCTTGGTGAACCACCGAGGAATAGAGGCGAATCCGGCGAAGATTAAATCTATTGAAGACATGCAGCCACTAGCTTGCATCAAGGATGTCCAGAAGCTGACTGGATGTCTAGCTGCCCTCAGATGGTTCATCTCCAGACTGGCGGAACGGGCGTTACACTTCTTTAAATTATTGAGTAAGTCCGGACCATTCCAATGGTCCGAAGAAGCAGAAAAGGCATTCCAAGAGCTAAAGCAGCTCCTCACCACTCTACCAACTTTGGTAGCTCCGGATCTTGGTGAGCCACTTCTGCTTTAAATTTCAGCAACTGACGAAGTTGTTAGCATGGTCCTGGTTGTGGAAAGACCAGAACCATCTCTAGTTCAGGAATCTAGACCCCTTCGGGAAGGTCCGGAGCTACCTGAAGGCGAGTCTGGGTCCCAGCCCCCAGACCCAGATCCTCGAGGTGAGACGCTAGAGGATCAACCTCCTTCAAACGAAGGAGTTACTGTTGCTGAACAAGAAGATTCGGACCCCTCTGGGAAGGTTCGGGTAACTTCAGAAGAAGCTCCGGGTTCCTCTAGCATGAACCTGGAGGTCCCCGAAGAAGGTCCAGACCCCTTCGAGAGGGTCCGGGTTGATGAGGAGGAAGCTCTAGGCCCCTCCGGGAGGGTCCGGACAGTCCAGCGCCCAGTGTACTTTATCAGCAAAGTACTTCATGATGCCAAGACTCGGTACTTAGAGGTGCATAAGCTGCTCTATGCAGTTCTTATTGCCTCTAGGAAGCTTCGTCACTACTTCCAAGATCAAAAGATTTCAGTCGTAACTTCTTATCCACTGCGTGCAATCTTGCATAAACCCAACTCTACTGGGAACATTGCAAAGTGGGCAGCAGAATTGGCCGAGTTCCATCTTGAATTTGTCCCAAGACAAGCGATCAAGAGTCAAGCATTGGCAGACTTTGTGGCATAATGGAACCCCTCTACATCAAATCCTGGGGGCCCCAGTGTGCAGAAATCGAAACCCAAGGTTCCGATCTTCACTGAGCCTCACTAGACTCTCCACTTCGACGGCTCCGTGCAGAAGCAGGGGGTCGGAGCTAGAATCCTTCTCCTCGCTCCGACCTGGGGGAAGGTCAAATACATGGATCACCTTGACTTCAAGGCGACCAACAACATGGCGGAGTATGAAGCATTAATCTATGTGCTTAAGGTGGTGCTATCATATGGTGTCAAGCAGATGTTGGTAAAGGGTGATTCGCAACTCATAATAAAACAAGTCAATGGTGAATGCTATTGCAACAACCCTCAACTAGCTGCATATCTACTTGAAGTCTAGAAGCTTCAGAAGGATTTCGAAGTCCTGGATCTTTGCCATGTCCAGCGTCTCAACAATGCTGAAGTTGATGAACTCTTGACGAAAGCTTCAACCGGAGCTCCGGTTCCCGATGGAACCTTAGTCCAGAGATTGTCAAGACCAACAGCTCAGCCTGCCGAACTGAGTGAAGGGGGCGAGACCAGCACCTTGAAGCTGGCGGTCCCGATGGCCTTGTTACCATGGCGTCCATCAAGTGTTGTAGGTGCTGCAGGAAGCTCCAAGCAACCCAACACGCAAGACTCAGATCTCAAGTTAGCTCCGATGCATGGATCTCAGAGATCCGGAGCTACTTGAAAGACAACATCCTTCCTGAAGATAATGTATCTACTGACCGGATAGTCAGATTGGCTAAAAGATACACACTGGTAGAAGGGGATCTCTATCGGCGTTGTGCCAACAACGTCCTAATGCGGTGCATTACAAGGGAAGAAGGCCGCGAGCTCCTCGCAGAAATCCATGGAGGCGAGTGTGGGAACCACACGTCTTCCCGCACGTTGGTCGGTAAAGCCTTCCGGCATGGTTTTTACTGGCCTAAAGCACTCCAGGATGCAACCGAGCTAGTGAAGAAATGTGAAGCATGCCAGATCCATGCGAAGCAAATTCACACACCAGCTCAACCTCTACAAATGATACCTCTGACATGGACATTCGTCGTGTGGGGTATGGATATCTTGGGACCTTTCCCAAGAGCCATCGGAGGTTACAAGTTCTTGTATGTCGCCATCGATAAGTTCACCAAGTGGCCGGAAGCAACTCTAGTTGTGACAATAAACAAGCAACCAGCTATCAATTTCTTGCAGTCCATAGTATGCAGATTTGGAGTCCCAAACAAGATCAGAACTAACAACGGGACCCAATTCATAAGCTCTGCATTCCAAGGATATTGTGAAGACCTTGACATTCAAATCATCTACGCTTCCATAGCTCACACAGCAAGCAACGGACAAGCTGAGAGAGCAAATGCAAAAATCCTAAAAAGACTCAAGACGCGCACATATGATTGCCTGAAAAAACATGGAGCCAACTGGATTGAAGAGCTTCCGCCTACCTTGTGGGCAATCAGGACAACTTTAAAACGGTCAACTGGAGAGACACCCTTCTTCCTGGTGTACGAAGCTGAAGAAGTCCTTCCTCCGGAAATCACCTTGTGGTCAATCCGGGTCTGGACCTTTGACGAAGCCACGCAGGACCAGCTCCGGCGTGAAGACCTTGACCTCGTTGAAGAGGGAAGGTGCCGAGCAGCTGTTCGAAATGCACAATACCTCCAAGCGCTCCGGCGCTATCACCGAAGGCATGTGCATAACCAACGGCTCGAGGAAGGCAATCTGGTGCCATGGAGAATACAAACTCGAGAAGGTGAAACAAACTTCCCCCAGTTGGGATGGACCCTGGTGAGTGATCAAAGTATCCCGTCCCGGATGCGTTCGCTTGGCAACCGAGGATGGGACACCGCTCCCTAATCCTTGGAACATTGAGCACCTCCGTATGTTCTATGCTTAATATCACGGAGGTGAGTCTATAATAACATATGATGTATGTTATAGCATCATTGTACAGAGTCGGGTATCTCCTCCGGGAGAACAGCCGAATCTTTCCCGGAAGGTCTGCAATGTTCAAGCAACACTTGACACAGTCTCAGAACTAAAAGTGTAGCTAGTTACCTTGGGTCAAACAAGAAATGCAACATACTTAGTCTGGTTCTGTACCCTAAGAGTGTACTTGTTTCCACTGTACCCCGGACCTATAATGAAAGACATCATTATGTGAAAACAGACTCCACGTGCATTTATTTTGTACAGGCTCAATCTTTTTTATTTTTCCCTTTCTTGTCTATAACAAAGTTGTGCAATTCTCAAGATACTTTAGCTCGAACAATTCATATATAATTCAAGTTGCATTGTTAATTCTTTCGGGTCTTAACATTGTTGAATGGCCTACTTGACTGAACGCCAAGCCAATCTTGGTCCAGAGTGTGCTATCCACTTAGCTTGGTCCTACACCCTAAGTAGGCCACTCTACCTACACCCCGGCAGGCCTGACTAAAGTGAGTCCACAAAACGATCGGACCTGGAGAAAATAAGCAAATGCACTTGATTATATATAGAATTGCAGTCAACTTAGAAATTTCTTTCGGGAATATTAAGCTGCAAATGAGTTATAGATAAGAAATGGATTTTACTATTTTTTTGACTTCAATGTGCAGGAAAAATAAAATTCTCATGATGATGGTGGATAATGCCGGAGCTATCAAGCTTCGACATCCCCTAAGGGGGCCCGCTGTCGATGTTTTAAACATTTATAGTAGGCGTCGCCGGAGCCATCAAGTTCTGACAAATCCAGGGAGCCAGCCGTCAACATGAAGAAAAGATGGTAGGACACCCCAATGGGGTCCGCTGTCGATGCTCGATGTGTTGACAGTGGTTGCTGCCGGAGCTACTAAGCTCTAACAACCCCAGAGGGCCAACTGTCGACGCTTTACGTATTGACAGTGGTTGTTGTTGGAGCTACTAAGCTCCGACAACCTCAGGGGGCCCTGCTATGAGTGACTTCAGACCTACACTCTAAAAGTTCGAAGCACGCAAGTCTTCAACAAAATGCTACATCCTTTTGGTACATGTTCGCAATCAAATTATGTACATCTACTAGGGGGCCAAGTGAGACAAAGGTTGAAGACAAAAAATGAATTTCATTAATATCTTGGATTTCATTCATCTGAAGACAAGAGATTACAAAATTGAGGAAAATAAGAGAAGATACAAGTGGGAGCTACAAGGAGAAAGTCCTAAATTCTCCGGAAGAACGAGGCAACCTTCTGGGCAACCTCCGACACGCTGGCCTTGGCGACATCTCCCTCTCCATCGATGGGACCTTAAAGCACTGGATCTAGTGGGAAATGAGGATCCCGGCTTGTGTAGCACGTCAGCATGTATTCTGTGATGTTCTGCGCAAGGGATTTTCCTTCAGTTTCCAAATGATCAGCGATGACATCGCCCATCATGTTGAGTTTGTTGCCAGCCGAGCTCAACGCCTTCAATCCATGGTCAAGCTCCGGCTCCGGATCGTCCGGACGCACAGGACTAATGCCCAGAGGCGTCAGCGCGTCATTGGCTTTTCCCAAGAAGTCCCATACTTGTTGGGACTCCACAGCCCTTGAGCCTCAAATCTCTTCCAAGGACCTCTTGGTTGCCGCATGCTCCGAACCCTCCCGGGAAAGGCACTCGACCTATTTGGTGTGCTGCTGAATCCTTTCAGCAACTTGCTTTTTCAGGTTGGCAAGCTCCTCTTCTCGGATGTGGATCTTGTTTCAGCGGTCAACCAGGTCTTTCTCTCGGCCCCGCACCTTCTTCTCCCTAGCAGCGACTTCGTTCTCCCTTTTGGTGAGGTCCTGTCCCTGCTGCCAGGCCTTCTTCTCCTCGCTCTCGCAGAGCTCCTCCAGCTTCTTTGTGCGCTCTGCAAGGCTCTTGTCACCCAGAGCCAGCCTTTGGGCGATCTCCTCCTCCCTCTTTATGAGGTCATCCCTCAGCTCCAAGAGTTTTTGCTCTTCATCTTCGAGTTTTTTCTCTCGCTCCTCAAGAGCCTCCAACACTTTATGAGGCTCTCGTGGATGGTACTGAGCTTCTCCTTGCGATCATTCGCTGCTTCATTAGCAGCCACGGCCTGTTCGTGTATAGCCAGGGACTGATTGTCGAGGGATTGGACCATGCTTTCCCTCTCGTCCAGCAGTTGGCCCCAATACTCCATCTGGGGACTTCTCCCTCTTGACCCACTCCTTGTCGTCAGCCAGCCTTGTTTGCGCCAGCTTGGTCTCGAATTGGATCCGGTTGTGCCACTTCCTAAGGGTTTTGCACTCCTCCTCGAGGGCCCTACTGTCATGATAAAAGGCAAGCTGGACCTGACGAAGGCTGTAGCAAGCGTTGTCAATGGATAACAACAGGGGGATCGGCTCTGGACCTACCAGGGTCCTCTCCGCTGCCTCCAGCAGATTCTCCATAACAAAAATTGGGTCCACTCTACAAGAGTGGTCCCCTGAGCTTCTGCGGCACTAGGGTCGCCCTCCGGGAGTGCCTCTGTCATCCCCTAGGAAGGGCCGACAACGGGAGCTTCTACCTCCGAAGTCAGCTTCGAAGGTCCCGCTGCCAGGTCATCAGCAACTGCTCCCTCAAGCGGAGGACCGGTCGCTTCGTCTTGACACCCTGGCTCAAGTGTGGGTACCTTTGGAACTACCACCTCCAGGGCAGGACTTGAAGATTCGGCGGGAGCTAAGGCCACTTCCGGCTCCAGTGCTAGTGCCTCCTCCACTGCCGGCTCAGGCGCCAGCGCTTCGACCTCCACCGGTTTGGGTGCCGGCACCTCCACGACAATCGGCTCAGGCGCCGAAACTTCATGAACCACCGGCTCGGCCGTAGGGGCTTCAATAATATTTGGTCCAAAGGCCAGAATTGCAGCTATCTCCGGCTCTGAGGCTGGAGCATCCATCATCGCAGCATCCAAAACTGGAGCTTCAGCCTCCAGAGCTGGTGCCGCTGGTACGTCTTCATTCCCATGGTTCGGCGCTACAATGGGAGCTTCGAGAGATTAGTCGAGGTCCAGAACCTCGACAGCTGGCGTCGGAGCTGCCGAGACCTTAGCCACCACCTGGGGCAGCACTGGAATTGGAGCCGAAGCCTCTGCCTGTACAGCATCAGCTGCTGTCACAGGAACCGGAGCTTCAACCCCTTTTTTGGATACCCTATGGATGAAGGACGAAGAAACTCAAAATATGATTACACCAAAAACAATCAACTGAGGTAAAAAAGCAAATTTACCGTGGGAGACTTCCGCTCTAGCTAGCGCAGAACCTTTTTGCTGGACGCTCAGAGCCCCACCTAGTTGCAACTGGGGTAGTAGCTTTGGAAGGCTCTTCAGAGTTTACTGCCGCCGTCAGCGACGTTTTGGTTGGGGCCTTCCTCGATTGAGAAGGACCCTCGGACCTAGACCCCTTAGCTAGCTCCGGCACCGGAGTCACCTGGGCGGAGCTGGCGTTCTGGGGAGACGCCAATGCTGGAGTTGTCCTCGCCGTCGAAGACCTCCCCCGCGGGGCAGAAGGAGCTGTTGTGGAAGGAGCAGGTCTGACGGGCCTCCCGTCAGAGTGCTTCAACTTCCTCTTTCGGCTGGAGGGCTCAGCTAACTCTTTGCCCTTGCCAATGACTTCAGCTCTCTGTCTCAGGGCGGAAGCAGGGCCACCCTCGGGAGCTCCGGGGATCACCAATCTTGTGGTCAAACGCCTCTCTACCTCGCCGAGGTCATCAAGCAGTGTCATCTTCCTCCAGAGCTCCCTGCTAAACTCTGCCTCCATGTTCAAAGGGGGGAAAGCAGCCGGCAGAGTTAAGTCATCGCCCTCGTCGTCGATGCCATGCTGGAACTTCTTGAGATGAAGCTCCAAAGCAGCACCTTCCAAATTGGACTTCAGACAGCCTTCAATCCGGTCATCGTCCATCACATTGTTGAGGGCCCAGGTGAGCTTCTCCCTCTTCTTCAGCAAAGCCCACTTGTTGACCAGGAAGTTGGAGAAGACCATCTGAGGAGTCACCCCTCCTTCCACACATTGGTGGATCCTGGTCGAGGCAGGGTTGAAGGCCTCCGACAGCACCAGAGCCTCGCTCCATGTGTCAGTGTCAACATTGGGAAGACCTTCAGGCAGCTCCAGCTTCTCGTGCTCCTCTATCGTGATGACAATCCAATCCTTCTTCCAGTCGTCCCACTTGCTGGAAGGGAACGACCTCAAGTACTTGTAGGGGCATTTCTTGCGCTTCATAAAATAGTAGAAGCCAAGATACTCGTCACTATTGCCGGTAGTGTGGATGGTGAAGAAGGTACGGAAAAGCTCGACGCAGGAGGGAATACCCACCCACATCTCACAGAAGTGGACAAATGTTGACACAAGAAGAATGGAGTGGGGGCCAAGGTGGTACAACTGCAGACCATAGAAGTCTAACAGCATCAAGAGAAAAGTTGAGAAAGGTGGGATCAGTCCCACCATGGTGTACGTAGAAAAGTACACCATGTTGCCGGCGCGCTTCTTCTTGAACGGGAGCTTGCCGGCACGGACCAGGTGGTTGAAGGAGTCGCTGGACCACCCCATGTAGGTCTGGACCTTCTTCAAATCGTCGTTGATCGTGAGATGGCTCTTGCGGAGACCCAACTCCATCGCAACACGGCGGGGTGAGAGAGGAAAAGCAAGCGCAACTTCAAATGAAGGCGTAAGGAATCCCCAAACTGTGTGCGCTTTCCTTCTTAAGTAAGCCCCCACAACGCTTGGATGGAAACCGCAGAAGGACCAAAGATACAATTCAATAAATTTATCCCTGCTTATGACAAGGGGGCCCGGGGCCACCTTGACGATCAAGTCGAGGTCCTTACCCCAGGCGAACAGTTGTCATGATGAGAGGCGGGAAACCCGAGGGTGGCGACCTGATAGGGCGCGCAGAACCAATACAGTTTTCGTATTGGGAACCGGCGACCTTCAATTGCGTGAGATCCGCACGTGCAAATCTCACCTGCCGCATCCTGAAGATGCCACGGGGTGATGGTTTAACTTCGAACCACCACCTCAACGGCACATCCAAAAACCCTTGAAGACACGACGCATAAATTGAAAGATGGACCCACCTCCGGCAGAATGACTTAATACAAAAGGTCCCTCCCAAAGGTGAGCCCAGGGGGCCACTATCGGTACCCAGCATACCGGATACCCCAGGAAACTGCGAAGAGTGCAAAGGAACCCCACCTATCTGAGTTGAAGACCTCCAAAGGCCCCACGTGTCACTCGGAACCAGACCTGCATCTCTCCTAAGGTTAGTCCTAGTGCCGCCACGTGTATCATAAAACCGGAGCTACAATCCCTACATGGGAATGCTCCGGCTAGATACCTGTGTGGCACCCCCGGACCTAACGCCTGGCAGAGAGAAGCTCTGGTACCGACATGTGTACAACAGCACCGGACCTACTCGTCCAAGACGGTAAGCTCCAGAGCAGCCACGCGTCCAACCATCGGACCTTCAACCTCAGCAGGCAGATTGGTGGACTTCCAACTGCTCGGACCTTCAAGAAACAATAAAGACTTCAAGACCTGATTATGTGTCATTAATGCTATCTTAATAACACACGATCAGAGGACTCTTAATACCAATAACGCCACCATTAAGGGGCATTACCACGCTATTTAGGGGAATTAAGCACATTAACTGTGTATTAAGCATCAGTAACCGCCAGGGCCACATATCGGGTCAGGCTGATGATGTAATGACCAGCCCTTGAACTATAAAAGGATTGGCCGAGCGATACACAAAGGAGGCTTCCAGACACTCTGGCCTCTCTCACACAAGCGCTCCGATGCTCAATATACCAACAACACAAACCCGTGGAGTAGGGTATTACGGTCAGGCAGCCCGAACCACGTAAATTGACGTGTCAAATCGCCATCTTGCGCTGAATTTTTGTGCGCCCCAACAAATCTACTAAACTCCGCGGGCTGCCCACGGTAGTACCGGGATAATTGCCGGAACCACACTCCGACAAATACCCTAGCACCATGCTAGCATACTAAGCAAATACCTTAAGAGCTGCAGCACAAGACATCCTAAGGCAATGAACTAAGTCATTGTTGAACCAATGTTGATTGCATAGCATAATTATTCATATTAACATAATCGTATCATAACTACATAGACTATAGTGGGGGTCTATAGTGTTTATGACCATAAGATATTATCATGGGAGTACAATCATAAAGATTATACCTTCCACTTACATGGACTCCACAATCAAACTAGAAACGCTTTGTCCAAGTATACGTATAAAAGAAGACTAAAGATAATATCTTTATTGAGCACAAAGTCACAAATACAAGAAGGAATACATGAGACATACCTTTCCCTATGTGGAATTGGGAAGAGAGACTCCTTCTACTCCTTTTCCAATTTGGACTTGGGACTAGAGGCTCTCCTCTCTACATCCTAACTCCTCTAGGTACTATGGAAGATAGTGTATACAATAGAATGATGCCCAAGTGGTGTGTCTTGAAGTGAGGGGTATGGGGTCCTATTTATACTAGTGTTGAGGTCGGTTCCTGCCACCAAAAGCGCGCGAATCAGCCGTCATTGACTCCAGGGAGTCGGGAGGAGCCAACACGTGGAAGTTTACCGCGTTTGGTGCCAGGACTAAGTCGGTCGACCCCCTATTTTGGCAGACCTTGTCAGGGCTCCAAACGGCCCGTACTTCCTCCAGGTGGCTGCCAGGTGGGTCCCATTGACTGATATTGGTGCTACCCCGTTGGATGGCATCGGATACTTCTATTTGTGGGCCATTTGATCCATGTGGTGCCACGTGTCGTCGCCTGATTGGCTGGGATGATATTTTATAGGATTGCTCCCCATACTTTTCCTCAATTCCTGTATAAATATTTGCATACACATATTTCTCCAAGTACAAGTGGAAATAGGTCAAGTAGAAAGGTGATGTGTGCAAGAAATGATCAATCCTTCACATAATTGAGTTATATTGACGGCTGAAGTTGGTATATAATGTGGGGACCGGAGTCCACACCTCGGAGGATCTCATTGGGTGGTGCCATGCGATGTGGCACCTAACACCACACACGGAAAGGATACCAAAACATATAAAGTTTTCATTTCATAATAAGAAGTGTTTACAAAAGAGTGTACCACAGGGGTACACACGCAGCGGAAAAATACATACTCATAATCTCACCTAACTAAGCAGGAGAGAAGACATCCATGCCCTAGGACGCTTCTCAATAGCAACATGAAGAACATCAGCAGCGGCGTGGTTCACATGAGATTTATCTCGACACCTCGAGTCTCATGTACAAACTGAACATCAGAAATAAAACTAATACCTGCAAAAAGTCGTTAAAGCGCAAACGTGAGCATAAGGCTCAGCAAGACTTAACCGTCTCACTAGACATATGCGGGATGAATACTAACATAGGTAAGGAATAGCATAAATAGACTCGCCTACAAGTGGATCCTTATAATCAGGTTTTATGTAGCAAATGACATTCTCCAAGCACGGCACATCATGGGCTCCACAATCAAACAAGAAACGCTTTACCGATGATATGACATGCTCAGAGCACATAATGCTATTACAGCTAAAGTATGGGGAAATTGTAAACTTTAATTTTGCTATCTCTAAATCATACAAGGTTGTAAAGCAATTATAATTCAATACAATATAATTTGCTGGCTTCTTTAGTAATTACTACGTCACGACAGCGACGGACAAGTGGTACTCTATTACCGCGAGGGACGGTGATTGCAATCAGGACACACCCAGACTGCACGACACGCACACCAGCGTGGGAGACACATACGTGCTCTCCTCCCCACGTGATACGTGGCCACCTTTTACCCAAGACCCCAATGTCGATAAACCCCTTCATCCCGAGCAAAAGGTCCCCTAAACGGACACGTCGAAGTTGCCCGCTAGAAGATTTACACCTTTATGCCTTCGCATCTCCATTCAAGGACAACCGAGGAGTCTCCACACTACAGTCTGGAGTTACATCAGTTTAATGGGCCCATATACCATTATGCAACCGGTACAGTTCAAGCTTGCCCAAAGGTGCCGCATATGGCACGGTCCTCAAGCGACAAAGGCAGGGCAATGCGCCCGAGATTCCATCTTGTCGGCTCCTATTCTCCCTGCCCGGTCTCGTATTCATTTCATAAGCCATTTTAAATCTTCCACCCGCATGTGAACTGTTATTCCTATCTCGCGAGTAGATTCCAACTACTCGACTTCTACCGGATTTACTATACATTAGCAAAGCAGTACTATAGGTCAAACTGTATCTCGTTCCAACCTAACCCTGAGATTTGTGGTCATGCAAGTGGAGTATCAAACACCTTATACGTAATGCACAATATCAACTGGAGACATAAGTGAATAAAACTGGAAAACTTAGAAAAGCTCTTAAATGCAAACCGGGGCTTGCCTTAATTTGCGACTCAAATAAATGTCACTTGTTAGTGGCCCTTCTGTGCGGACTCCGCCAAGGACTTCAAGTGGACACCATGGCCTTCTCCTCCAAGCGAAACTTCTCGTCGATCACCTATCATCACGTTCCTATCGACATGATATGCATATAAGTAATTAAGTATTTTAATAATAGACTCCATGGGGTTGTGTAAACTTTAAGAACGAGTAGTTTGACTAGAAGGACAGATATGCCTCTGTTTTGTGGATAAACAAAGGATGGAGTCCAGTGGTCATAGTAGTGTCGAGATGTGAATTGAAAGGTGTAACGTAAGCACACATTGCAACTTAGCGCTCAATACTCGATACTATGCCACTCAAGGTTGATAAAGTTGAATGGTGTGGAAGTGTTGGACTGGTAGTGTAAAGATGACTAAAGAATCAAGGGGGATATCGAAAGCTTGAGTATGAGTGGAGTGTACAAGACGAAGGTTGCGATTCAGTAGTCGACCAATGAACTTGACTTAACTCATAAAGGAGTAAACCTAGTTAAGTGAGCAGTGCTATCGTAGGGTCCTGACTTAGGATGAAACAAAGTGAAACCCTAGCGGCACTTGGGAGTGAAGTGAGACCAACATGGCTTGGACTTAAGAAGTCATTACAAGCACTGTTAACCTAGCATGAGTACCAAGACAATGTCAAATGACTTTTAGGTAAAGTTGTTTCTACGGAAGCTTCTCGAGCATCGTTCAAGTGCTTACATGACACTATGTCAGTGTCCTTTGCAAGATTGTCGAGATGAGCTCGGTGAACTCCTGGAACTCGAACATGATGCGAGACCTTGTCGTGACGGTCATGCTTTGTCATCACGAGAAGATCGGATTAGCGAGGTCCACATCGACCCGGACTCGTCAATGGGGTGAGCAGAAAATCCCGAACACCACCTTGTGAGTCATAAGGCTAGTGATGTCGACTCGGTTGTTGATAAGCGACTCGACAAACCTGTCGTCAAAGAAGTGGTACACCAAGTTAACCAATCCTGTGATCGGTTAGGGAACATTCTCGACACAACCAAGGAACTCTTATCCAAGGTTCCCCTTGGTCTATTTCTCCTTGTTGGTCGCAACGTTCTTGCATCCCTCTACCCCAGGTCATCGGTGATCACCGACCCACCTGGTTTGACCTAGAAGGCATTTCATCGAGCATCTAGATTACACCTAGGACTCGATCACCCTCATCTCGACTAAAACCTAATTTGGCTTGACAACTATTGTCTGACGAGTCGTGCTTATGTTCTAGCACCACACACATCACAAGCATTCTTCATCTCGATGCCAGGGAATGATGACGGCTCGGAGTGTCATGACGATGTCATGTGGTCAACGACGTCGATGCAGCTCATGGTGGAGCATCACGAGCACGCACGGACAAGCCAACGTGATACAAACGACAAAAGAGGTCAACTTAGGGACTCCTATAGGAATGATATCAATGCGAAAACTGGACATGCGACTTGATGACACATGAGTAACCTTAGCGATCACGACGAACGGACATCGATGACGTCAAGCAAGGTATTTCAGGGCAAGGCTCACCTTGTAGGCATTTTGCCGAACATCTTGGGTGTGTATTTGATTTACGTCGCTTCATCACCATTCAAAGGGCATCTTGGCACTTAGGCTTTCGGTCGCAACATAATCCTACCCCTGCATCACAGACCAGTTCTAAACATCAACAAAATTGGTTCTTTCCTCGTGAACATTTCATCGAACACCTTGGCTGCAGCACTGTCCCAACTAATCTTTGCACAATTCAGAGCTAACCTTCAACCAATTGTCGTTGTCGTGGTGTCTTCGACGTGTTCTTTCATCTCATAAATCTCACCGGTCACTTGCTTCGCTGGTTGGGTGCAGCCATGGTGTGGAACGGGGCGACGATGTCGGGTGTCGACCACCGGTTGGGGCGCGGCAAGGCAGGGGCACAGCGGGCGGCGTTTGGGCCAGGTGCTGGGACTGGACAGAGGCAATGATGACGGCGGTCGCTGGCGCGGGCGCGATGCGAGCAGAGCCCGGCGAGCTGCAGGGTCGAGTGAGTGTGGTTGTCGGCGGCACGCTTGACCGTGGGCGCGCTGATTGCGCGAAGCCAAGGCGCGGTGCTAGGGGTGCGCGGCTCGGCAGGGGAGGTGCGCGGGTCGACGGCCAGGCGAGGAGGCGCGTGCGGCGGTGAGGGGGCGCGCCGACGAGCAGGTGCGGCGCCGTGGTAGGCAGCGGACCAGCGGTGCACGTCGGCGGCGAGCGGCGCACGGCCGTAGGAAGGCAAGGGGGCACGGCGGGAGCGGCGCAATGCTGGGCGGCTCCGGGTGAGCGACGGCCGGCGAGCAGGTTGGCCGGTGAGGAGGATGCAGCCGGGGGCGAGCGCGCGGCAGGAAGGCGGAGAAGGCGCGAAGATAAGGACTGGGAGAGGAAGAAGCCAAGTTGGTTTTGTGGCTATGAGGATAGACATGACATGTGGGACCCACTCCAATTTTTCCCCTTGTCCATTTTATTCCATATGAAAAATATCTCCATCCATTGAGTAGCTTACCAGTGGGGCTCACCTTTTTCCTAGTACCGAGGATAAGTATGACATGTGGGTCCCACTCTCTTCTCCCTTCTCTTTTCAAAATTCAAATGGAGCTAGCAGACATGATTCAAAAATATTCAACTTTGGCCCAATGACTAAATAAAATGTGGAGAATTTTATGGTGCAATCAGATTTCAAAACTGAGCAAGTTGAATTTGAACTCAGGTTTGAATTTGAATTCAAGTGGTGATACTTGACTCAATGAAATAAATAGTAGATTAGGTTCCGAAATCCTGAAACTTTGAAGTTAACCTTTTTGAACCATAAGGGACCTCAGGAAAAATTTGGAGTTGATTTGGACAAGGTTGAGCACAAAGTTTAAATTTGAAGTCGACGTTGATTAAACTCTCAGTACGTGTCCAATAAATGGGAAACGTGCTTCAAAAATTTTGAAACTTTACCGAGAGTCTATTTGGAATATTAGAAGGTCATGGAAAAATTTACGGCATGAGATTTGAATATTTTTGGATGCCCATTTTAGGGTTGGAATAATTCCTTTTTCTTTTTATTTCTCTTGATTTTGTTTTCTTTTCTCCTTTAATTTTTCATTGAAAATGGGAATACTTGTAAATTAAGGATTTTACCCCTGAAGTTCCAAATACATTAGCAACCATGTTCTATATGTAAAATTTTAACAAGTTCCTATTTTTAGTGAACATGGGTTAACTCAAATGGTTCATGTGAGTTTGGATTTCCAAGTCCATTTTCAGAAAAAAAATTTTAAGTTCGCATTTGTGCATTTTTGTTCTTCCGAAAAGCGGGCTTTTACAATCCTTCCCCCTTAAAGGAATCTCGTCCCAAGATTCTAACAAGTAGAATAATAGAAACGATGAGGGGACGATCCATAAAAGAGGGTCATTGACTAAGGAAAATGGCAATGCCCTTAAAGACTTGGGTTCTACGAAATAGTAATTATCTTTAGTCATCTTAAGAAATTTCAAAGTTTGCTTCAAGTGATTCCAGTCTTTAGGTTGATAACCTTTACAGGAAGCTCGACATGACAATATCACATCGTAAAACTTTCACGTCTGTTACTGAACCTTTATTGTTGTACTCTTACACTGGCGTGACATCTTGTTCTGTCCTGGTCTTGACTTGAAGAATCAGCACTTGTTCTCTGCTTCTCTAAGTTACCATAATAGTTTGAAACTATCCTTGCATGGATTCTTTGTTGCTTGCTTGGTTTTGCATAGGTCCTTATAACTTAATGTGGTATTTCCCTTGATATAAGTCAAGAAGGTTTACGAGGTTAAACAAAAATTATTAACCTCGTCTGATGTTTAGTCAACCATAGGATTTCTTAACTGTAGCATAAGAGTAGCAAAGCACTCAACACTCTTATGTGGGCAAAACAGCAGGAATACGTAAGATATGGCGACTACAAGGTTTTTGGTTATATCAACATCTTCAAACAATAGAAATAGAAGACGAAGATCCTTTACGGTGGCACATGAGGATTTAAGGATTCAGCATCCTCATATGTTTCAACACAGCAAAGAACTCAATCATATGGTAACTACAAGGTTCTTGGAGTATCAAGGTTATCATATACCAACGCAAGATCTTAGATGGACCCAAAGAGTTTCACGAGGTTGACAATCGAACGGTATCCTCGCGAGAAAGGAGATTTCATGGATTTTATAAGGTTGATCATCGAACTGATGACCACTCGATGACGAACGGTATAGTTGCAACAATCAAGGTACTTGAACCTAACAAGTCAAGGATGGAAGTCCAAGTGTTTGTTTAGTTGCAAGTGAGGTTGAGTAATCGATTTCCCAAGTATTAGTCAATGGAAAGGACATCAACAATGTAAGAAATCAAATGAGGATGGTGAAATGACCGTAGTCATTAGACACCTTAGAATAGTTTGAATGGGGTACACAGTCTTGCTCTAAATTTTAGTATTATGATGCATTCTATCATTGGTGTTTCATTGGTAATGATGCTTAATGATGCATCGTATGGGTTATGGTGCAATGCCTATGCACATGGTATGATGCAAATGGTGCATATGTATGGTGCAAATGATGCATATGTATGGTGCAAATGGTGCACCTGCATGGTGCAGTAGCTTTTATAGTTTGAGCAAGACTAAATGAACCACACCCACAAAACTCAAGTACCGTCTCATGATTTGCAAGGATTGGATACCGTGGTCGTGAAAGACACTCAATGAGTAGTGTCACTTCCATGACTCGACCACAGTTAAGGAATTCATAACAGAACGATTGACAAGGAATGTGGGAAATATACCATGTTACCTCGAGCTTTCGAAAGCTTGTTCATGTTCTACTAAACTTGATTGTTTCATCAGGAGAAAAACAACTAACTATATGTCTCTAGTGATGCTTCACATAACCTTCGCTTCGATCTGGCAAGAGGAACTGATATCCTTAGCGATCACTTTAGTGGAGTTGAAGGCACACTTCTTCTTTGAGTAACTCAATCTGGTGGTGGATGTTGGATCCTCTTGAAGATGTAATCTTATTTGATCATCTTTTTGTTGACACGACTCGTTGTAACCAAGGTTGATGGTTGAATACCACCATTACTTGAGTGCTCGCCTTCCCCCTTAAAGTTCCAAACCAAGATGTTGAAGCGTACTTCAAACAATCCTCATGGTAAGACCAGATACAACTCGAGTAATTGTGACCTGCGTTCAACATCACAAGATGTGATATGGCAAGTCACATAAATCAGACATTAGTATGCCTATCCAAGGGAAAAGGCTTCAATGAGTTAAACACTCTATTCAACTTGGTAAATACTTGAGTCCTAACTCTTGGTTGGTTTACTTGAGTCCTAACTCTGGGTTGGTTATGACACTCCTCGAATTGAAATCGAGAGCCGAATGCCTAATAAAAACCAAAAGGTTCAAACTGGCCAGGCTATGGTAACAAACGACCAGCCTGGATGCAAACTCAATTTTGATCCAGTTAATGGCAAAATCAGATCTCAAGGTGAATAACAAAGTTTAAGTACACTTCAAGACCTTTCTAAAAAGTATTGGTTTGCCTCTATATCATCTCTGGTTTGCATGTTATACTAATTTAAAGTCAACAGAATTTTCTGCACTTTCAGCAGAACCTGCTTAAAAAGTACCAGTTTTGGTCTACAGTTTTCAGACTGTTACGTTAGAAACCTGGAAATATTCTTATTTAAAAAGTTTTTTCTAATGTAATAATCTTTCCATAATGTACTTACTTGTCTTAATATCAGTTCTGGTTCAAAAGATATGAATTTTTGAAGTTGGGTAAAATTTTAGCATTCAGAATTGAATTCAGTTCAGATTGACCACTCTGTATTCAAACTCGATTTGGAATAGGTAGATGACCGATTCAGGTCTGGAGCCAACTGTAAAAATTGTAGCTGACTCTCTAACTTTTTTAACAGTTGCTCGCGCGACACCATTGGATCAAGGGTCTGCGAGTTATGGATTAAATTCAGAGGTGTACAGATTGCTGTCCAGTTTGGGTATGCCTGGACAGTCTCTGCGATTATCCAAATTTCACCCACCTAGAAAAGGATTTTGGTATTGAACTGAATAGAGAACTTGTAAAGTACTTCCAAAACTTTCTAAGGAGTACTTAATTGCCCTCGTAGCACTTCTGGTTGAGAAGATATGGCATTTTGCAAGTTGACAGTTTTTCTGAAAATTTGGACAGCACCTCCTTTGTTTAAGGCTGATTTTGTCCACAATTTTCAGATATACAAACATCAACATTTGCAAAAATAATACATATCAAACTTGTTGAATACATTATCAAGATTCCAAAAATGCATCACAAGAAGTCATACGACAATTCTACAGCGAGTTATGCGAGAAACAGTAACTGTACACAGGACTGTCCACTCGCTGTCCAGATTTGATCAAGTTTAGTAATTTGAAGTTTTTAGTATGTTAGAGATGTATTCTGCTCAGGAGTTCTATAGAGACTTCGTAGAGGACTCTCTACAATTTCTGACCACATAAAGTATGCCTGCAGAGGTGAAGTCTGCAAAAAGTTATGTTTCAATTGGTCAAGAGTTCAGATTTTGTCCCCTCTTCCGGGCTGTCAGAACCTCTTAAACGACACTTCAATTTAGACCTTGTTAATGTGACTTTTAGTTGTGTTGAATAGGAAGTTGATAGAGGACTCTTTAATCTTTCCATATATGTATAAACATGCATAGTTTGCATTTCTAGTTTAAGAGTTATGGCCGTTCAAAGTTCAGAATTTTTCTGACTGTTTCAGATAGCACCTATATACATGTACTATCTTCAACTCTGTTTTCTAATTAGTTATAAACTGAATACGAAGTATCACTGAATAACAAAGTTGTAGAATAGCTCTTCCCCTTTCCAGAAATATATCATAATGGAATATAAGAGCTTCCTACAAGGAAATATGGAAAAAATTCAGATGCTGGTCCGTGTAGTTTCAGAACAGCAGCTGCTGTGGTAACGGTGCATTTTCATCACCATAAAAGCGTCTTTTGGCTTGGAGGTCAATAGAAAACTTATAGAAGACTTCAAAAGATTTCTAAGAAGTATTCAATTGCATTCATAGCCATTCAGGTTGAAAAGATATGGATTTTCAAAGTCAGGTCAATTCTGTTCGAAAACAGAACTCACCGGCTCCGAAATACAAGAATTTGGGAACAAACTCAAATTTTGAAACTTAGCTCAAAACTCAAGTCCGATAGCTAGAACTTGGTTCAAAACTAATCATTTGCTTTGGAACTAAATGGAGTCTTAAAAGAGACTTGACGACCTTCTTATCCATAGCATATCACTATGGATCTTCATGCTTAATCAAAGTCTTACTCCGGCGAAGTCGAGCTAAACTCTCACCGGGAACAAATAACTTTGGTTCACCTACTCTTGAAGAGAAACATTTTCTATTGTCCATAAGATACCAGCAATTGATACTTGAACTTAATATGAATATGAAGCCATTTCTTTCATGGGGGATGGTCAAAGTATCAATTGTGATACTGATGGTACTACGTGCCTTACCAAAAGAAAAGTCTAACATGGTATATCCGGATACGTCTATAGGTGGTTCTAATACTGATCACTCACAAACATTTGCTACACGGGTCACTACCGGAGTTAGTGTACCCGCAGAAGACAAACAATCCACTTTCACACCTTCACACCTCAAGGGCGGCACAGGGAAACACGACAGGCAGTCAAAATAATATATATGAAAGTAAATGCATACGACTCTGGTGTGAGTCGCCCTCGAGCGAGGTCATGTCTTGAGGTACATGGCTGTAAATACGTCATTATAACAAAGACTCCCGCACGAACCAGCTTAAACACGCTCAGGCATACGTGTTTCGCATGATCCCATAGAACATGAATAGTTCTAGAGATGCACACTATCGGGTTATACACCACCCGACGGGGCTCCCACTAATTTTGTGTCACGTTGGGGTACCGCGTGTCATATGTTCTCAGAAACATGAAAAGTTTCAGAGACTCATATTAACTTTCGGTGCCAAGCCACGGAAATATCACATACCATATCTCGTATGCAGAGTTCACCGAGATTGATCCACTCTCGTGGCGTACCTTACCTCTTACCTTGAAGATGGAGCGTCGTCATAGAAATAACGTAACAAGTTAGTTCACCACCTTTATAACTTATACTAGTAATAGTCCTTAATGGGCATATAGCTAATCCTCACTCGACTACTTTGGAGTTTTCGAAAATAGGCTCTTTTCGAGCGTGCTATTCCCAACGAAGCTCTGATACCATGTCTGTGGGGACCAGAGTCCACACCTCCGAGGATCTCATTGGGTGGTGCCGTGCGATGCGGCACCTAACAGCACACACGGAAAGGATACCAAAACATATAAAGTTTTCATTTCATAATAAGAAGAGTTTACAAAAGAGTGTACCACAGGGGTACACACGCAGCGGAAAAATACATACTCATAATCTCACCTAACTAAGCAGGAGAGAAGACATCCATGACCTAGGACGCTTCTCACTAGCAACATGAAGAACATCAGCAGCGACGTGGTTCACATGAGATTTATCTCGACCCCTCGAGTCTCATGTACAACCTGAACAGCAGAAATAAAACTAATACCTGCAAACAGTCGTTAAAGCGCAAACGTGAGCATAAGGCTGAGCAAGACTTAACCGTCTCACAAGACATATGCAGGGTGAATACTAATATAGGTAAGGAATAGCATAAATAGACTCGCCTACAAGTGGATCCTTATAATCAGGTTTTATGTAGCAAATGACATTCTCCAAGCACGGCACATCATGGGCTCCACAATCAAACAAGAAACGCTTTACCAATGATATGACATGCTCAGAGCACATAATGCTATTACAGCTAAAGTATGGGGAAATTGTAAACTTTAATTTTGCTATCTCTGAATCATACAAGGTTGTAAAGCAATTATAATTCAATACAATATAATTTGCTGGCTTCTTTAGTATTTACTACGTCACGACAGCGACGGACAAGTGGTACTCTATTACCGCGAGGGACGGTGATTGCAATCAGGACACACCCGGACTGCACGACACGCACACCCGCGTGGGAGACACATACGTGCTCTCCTCCCCGCGTCATACGTGGCCACCTTTCACCCAAGACCCCAATGTCGACAAACCCCTTCATCCCGAGCAAAAGGTCCCCTGCACGGACACGTCAAAGTTGCCCGCTAGAAGATTTACACCTTTATGCCTTCGCATCTCCATTCAAGGACAACCGAGGAGTCTCCACACTACAGTCTCGAGTTACATCAGTTTAATGGGCCCATATACCATTATGCAACCGGTACAGTTCAAGCTTGCCCAACGATGCCGCATACGGCACGGTCCTCAAGCGACACTGGCAGGGCTATGCGCCCGAGATTCCATCTCTTTGACTCCTACTCTCCCTGCCCGGTCTCGTATTCATTTCATAAGCCATTTTCAATCTTCCACCCACATGTGAACTGTTATTCCTATCTCGCGAGTAGATTCCAAATACTCGTCTTCTACCGGATTTACTATATATTAGCAAAGCAGTTACTACAGGTCAAACTGTAACTCGTTCCAACCAAACCCTGGGATTTGTGGTCATGCAAGTGGAGTATCAAACACCTTATGCGTAATGCACAATATCAACTGGAGACGTAAGTGAATAAAACTGGAAAACTTAGAAAAGCTCTTAAATGCAAACCGGGGCTTGGCTTAGTTTGCGACTCAAATAAATGTCACTTGTTAGTGGTCCTTCTGTGGGGACTCTGCCAAGGACTTCAAGTGGACACCCTGGCCTTCTCCTCCAAGCGAAACTTCTCGTCGATCACCTATCATCACGTTCCTATCGACATGATATGCATATAAGTAATTAAGTAATTAAGTAGTTTAATAATAGACTCCATGGGGTTGTGTAAACTTTAAGAACGAGGAGTTTGACTAGGAAGGACAGATATGCCTCTGTTTTGTGGATAAACAAAGGATGGAGTCCAGTGGTCATAGTAGTGTCGATATGTGAATTGAAAGGTGCAACGTAAGCACACATTGAAACTTGGTGCTCAAAACTCGATGCTATGCACTCAAGGTTGATAAAGCTGGATGGTGTGGAAGTGTTGGACTGGTAGTGTAAGGATGACAAAAGAATCAAGGGGGATATCGAAAGCTTGAGTATGAGTGGAGTGTACAAGATGAAGGTCGCGATTCAGTAGTCGACCAATGAACTTGAATTAACTCATAAAGGAGTATACCTAGTTAAGTGAGTAGTGCTATCGTAGGGTCCTGACTTAGGATGAAACAAAGTGAAACCCTAGCGACACTTGGGAGTGAAGTGAGACCAACATGGCTTGGACTTAAGAAGTCATTACAAGCACTGTTAACCTAGCATGAGTACCAAGACAACGTCAAATGACTTTTAGGTAAAGTTGTTTCTACGGCAAGCCTCTCGAGCATCGTTCAAGTGCTCACATGACACTATTGCAGTGTCCTTTGCAAGATTGTCTTGATGAGCTCGGTGAACTCCTGGAACTCGAACATGATGCGAGACCTTGTCGTGACGGTCATGCTTTGTCATCACGAGAAGATCGGATTAGTGAGGTCCACATCGACCCAGACTCATCAATGGGGTGAGCAGAAAATCTCGAACACCACCTTGTGAGTCATAAGGCTAGTGATGTCGACTCGGTTGTTGATAAGCGACTCGATGAACCGGTCGTCGAAGAAGTGGTACACCAAGTTAACCAATCCTGTGATCGGTTATGGAACATTCTCGACACAACCAAGGAACTCTTATCCAAGGTTCCCCTTGGTCTAGTTCTCCTTGTTGGTCGCAACGTTCTTGCATCCCTCTACCCCAGGTCATCGGTGATCAACGACCCACCTGGTTTGACCTAGAAAACATTTCATCGAGCATCTAGATTACACCTAGTACTCGATCACTCTCATCTCGACTAAAACCTAATTTGGATTGACAACTATTGTCCGACGAGTCGTGCTTGTGTACCAGCACTACACACATCACAAGCATTCTTCATATCGATGCCAGGGCATGATGACGGCTCGGAGCGTCACGATGACATCATGTGGTCAACGACGTCGACGCGGCTCATGGTGGAGCATCACGAGCACGCACGGACAAGCCAACGTGATACAAACGACAAAAGAGGTCAACTTAGGGACTCCTATAGGAATGATATCAATGTGAAAACTGGACGTATGACTTGAAGACACATGAGTAACCTTAGAGATCACGACGAACGGACGTCGGTGACGTCAAGCAAGGTATTTCAGGGCAAGGCTCACCTTGTAGGCATTTCGCCGAACATCATGGGTGTGTATTTGATTTCTGTCGCTTCATCACCGTTCAAAGGGCATCTTGGCACTTAGGCTTGTCGGTCGCAACATAATCCTACCCCTGCATCACAGACTAGTTCTAAACATCAACAAAGTTGGTTCTTTCCTCGTGAACATTTCATCGAACACCTTGGCTGCAGCACTGTCCCAACTAATCTTTGCACAATTCAGAGCTATCCTTGAACCAATTGTCGTTGTCGTGGTGTCGTTGACGTGTTCTTGCATCTCATAAATCTCACCGGTCACTTGCTTCGCTGGTTGGGTGCAGCCATGGCGTGGAACAGGGCGACGATGTCGGGCGTCGACCACCGGTTGGAGCGTGGCAAGGCAGGGGCACATCGGGCGGCGTTTGTGCCAGGTGCTGGGACTAGACAGAGGCAAGGATGGACGGCGTTCGCCGGCATGGGCGCGACGCAAGCAGAACCCGACGAGCAGCAGGGTCTAGCGCGTGTGGTGGTGGGCGGCACGCTTGACCGTGGGCGCGCTGATTGCGCGAAGCCAAGGCGCGGCGCTAGGGGTGCGCGGCTCGGCAGGGAAGGTGCGCGGGTCGACGGCCAGGTGAGGAGGCGTGCGCGGCGGTGAGGGGGGGCGCGCCGGTGAGCAGGTGTGGCGCCGTGGTAGGCAGCGGACCAGCGGTGCACGTCGGCGGCCAGGGGCGCACGACCGCAGGAAGGCAAGGGGGCACGGCGGGAGCGCGCGCGATGTTGGGCGGCTCCGGGTGAGCGACGGGCGGTGAGCAGGTTGGCCGGTGAGGAGGATGCAGTCGGGGGCGAGCGCGCAGCAGTAAGGCGGAGAAGGCGCGAAGATAAGGACCGGGAGAGGAATAAGCCAAGTTGTTTTTGTAGCTATGAGGATAGACATGACATGTGGGACCCACTCCAATTTTTCCCGTTATCCATTTCATTCCATATGCAAAATATCTCCATCCATTGAGTAGCTTACCAGTGGGGCCCACCTTTTTCCTAGTACTGAGGATAAGTATGACATGTGGGTCCCACTCTCTTCTCCTTTCTCTTTTCAAAATTCAAATGGAGCTAGCAGACATGCTTCAAAAATATTCAACTTTGGTGCAATGACTAAATAAAATGTGGAGAATTTTATGATGCAATCAGATTTCAAAACTGAGCAAGTTGAATTTGAACTCAGGTTTGAATTTGAATTCAAGTGGTGATACTTGACTCAAGAAAATAAATAGTAGATTAGGATCCAAAATCCTGAAACTTTGAAGTTAACCTTTTTGAACCATAAGGGACCTCAGGAAAAATTTGGAGTTGATTTGGACAAGGTTGAGCACAAAGTTTAAATTTGAAGTCGACGTTGATTAAACTCTCAGTACGTGTCCAGTAAATAGGAAACGTGCTTCAAAAATTTTGAAACTTTACCGAGAGTCTCTTTGGAATATTAGAGGTCATGGAAAAATTTACGGCATGAGATTTGAATATTTTTGGATGTCCCATTTTAGGGTTGGAATAATTCCTTTTTCTTTCTCTCTATTTTGTTTTCTTTTCTCCTTTAATTTTTCATTGAAAATGGGAATACTTGGAAATTAAGGATTTTACCCCTTAAGTTCCAAATACATTACCAACCATGTTCTATATGTAAAATTTTAACAAGTTCCTATTTTTAGTGAACATCGGTTAACTCATATGGTTCATGTGAGTTTGGATTTCCATGTCCATTTTCAGAAAAAAAATTTAAGTTCGCATTTGTGCATTTTTGTTCTTCCGAAAAGCGGGCTTTTACATATAACAGCCGTCGACACCAGCCATCGATACATCAGAAATGAAGACTTCGGACCTAAAATCTACAAGTGCGAAGCATTCAAGTCATCAATATACTGTCAAATCATTTGGTACATTTACGCACTTCAATTGTACACATATACCAAGGGCCAACAAGACAGAGCACATTATATTGAAGACAAAAATAAAGTGAAGTTCATGGAAAAATAGATTTCAGTAATTTGAAGCACTGGATTACAAAATTGGGATTACAGTAGAAGACAAAAGGAAGAAGTCCTAATTACTGGAGGATCTAAGTCCTGCCATCTGGAGAAAAGCGATAGATAAGTATTAGAAAACGTCCCCAACTATATGCATCAAGGGATATGAAACTAGACAGCTAACTAGCCTACGTGGACGTGGCAATGCTAAAGCATCCCAAAATCCTCTATTAAGCACACAAGGAAGCAATATATAGCAAACAACACACCAACAAAAACACATCGATTCCTGAGTGCTCCTATGTGCTCTAAAGTGTCCATTCTGTCTAGGCTGCGACCTACGGTCAACCTGTGGCTCTGATTACAATTTGTGACACCCGGTTCCGAAAATGAACCAAGGGAACGCATATGTGTGCCTAGGATGTTCAACACACATACATAAGTGCAATAAAAAACGAGTATACAGGAAATTACCATAGAACAAGATTAATTAACCAAATTTTATTACACAAACCATATTATCCTCGAATACAAGCTCTAATGAATATTAATAACAAGTCCAAATTAATGCAGCAAAAATAAGTAATTAAGCAAACTAAACAGCTAGGTAGCATAAGCAATACGGTAGCGCTGCTCAAATCAACACCATAGGAAAGCTGACGGTAGACACGGCCTAGAACTCCGCATTATCGCCATTAAACTCCCAATCCTAACCTGCAACTGTTTGGGGGGGGATTGCAAGAGTGAGTACATGTCATACTCAACAAGTGTGGAAAGTATGATATGTGGCTAATTCAAATGACGAATATAATAATGGCTAAGTGCTGAAAAGTACATTAAAACATTTGAAAAGCAATATATTAAATATATGTGAAGTGAACCCATCATAAACCATATAATCATCATAATACTAGTCCATAATTCATTACCATTCCCGATAATCATATTGAATACCAGAAATTAATCCATTAACCATTACCAAACCATAACCATCCCAAAAACTATCCCAATACCAATTTCCCTCTAATCATGTGAGGGTCCAGGTTACTCATAATCGGGAGCATGGCTATCATGATAGTTCTAGACACACTCTGCAGAGGTTGTACCGCTTTACCCACATGTTTGTGATTTCATCACCTTTCGATGACTATAGAATCTCGATTATGCCGTCTCACACTTCCGTATGTGCGTGGCCAAGAGATCACAAAATAGCGTTTACAAAGGGATTACTAGCCTATTTAGATCCCACTGAGGTTTCATCGGTGGCGATGTCTCCAACTGAGCACATCTTCAACCAAGGGCCCCCTCTTGAGCCATTCGGATTCCAGGGTAGTCCTACCAATCATCAACAAACCCAATCCGACTACCCCTTCCCCGAGCATCCTTAATGGTCGAAATAGCATTGGCAAAGCACTAATTAATCAGCAACGCCACAACCATACTTGGCTTCGTGGTAGCACTGTAAATCGTGGATGGTCGCTCCACGAACCGGTCCTTAGATCTAAAGCAAGTAATCCACGATACATCCAACCCATACACATACCAGGCTTGCTAAGATCACCCATTACCATATCATATTAACCATTTCATGTCAACCATAATCTCACCCATGCATAATTAAATTGAGTGGTATAGTTGTTTTCCCATCCCAGTTGATTAAGCGAAGCAAAAAGGTAAAAATCCCATCCCGACTCTCTACCATATATCCCAGTTGACAAGGGTGGTTAAAAAAAGCTAGTAAACTTCCTATCATAGGATTCCCATCAAATTGACCCAGGCATGCATTTTTGCAAACAAAACATTTATTTCAAAACAGGATCAATATGCTTCAAGGACACTTGCCTTGCTCTTGCTGTTGATTAGGGTCAAAGCCTTCAAACTCTTGGTGTTGTAGATCCTCCGCGGCACTCTCTAGCGCAAATCCGTCTAATCCACACAATAAACATATAAGACAAGAAACACAATCAAAGAGTGCACAAATATTACTCAATATGACATGATATGCATGATTAATGCAAATGCAAGGTGGAACTTTTCAATAGATTGCTTTTAAATGATCACTAACTAGTTCTAATAGATTTTAACAAGTTTATACAGGTTTGGATTTGATTGGATCTACTTTTGGAATCAATTCAACACAATTTAGTCAGCAAAATTGGACTAGTCTGCAGAAGGCCAGACTAGTCCGCACTTCGCAGAACTAGCGAACTAGGGTTTTCTAGATCGACGTGAATTTGGAGATTTGGGGTTAAATTCACGTAAGGGAAAGAGAATAGAAGGTATACCAGATGTTTACAACTCCAATGAATCAAGGATCTTGGAGGTAACACTTGGATGTTGACAATCTAGGGTTGATGATGAACTTGGAGATGAATTGGTGATGAAGAATGAAACTTGATGGATATCTTGATCCTCTTTCATTTCCTCCTCTTCTTCTTCTTGCTTGGGATCTCCTCTTCCCTCCTTGGTGGTGGCTCTCCATGAACTAGGGTTTGGGTGGGGTGGAAAAGTGGCAAATAGATCTCAAGCCAAGGGGTGGGGTTATTTATATGGAGGTGGAGGCTAGGGTTAGATGTATTTCGAGTTTGAGAGGAGTAGAGGCCGATTTAGAGTCCCACATGTGCTCTAAAAGAGTTAGGCATGATGTCCCTAGGCCCACTTAACGTGAAACCCAAGAAACAAGTCATAAAACAAAAGATCAACTCAGAGTCGCGAAATATCGGACAAGCCCGGAAAGGACGGGACTAGTCCGAAAATGTCCCGAGAGAAAATTGGACAAGTCCGACTTTAGTCAGAGAGGAAATCAGACAAGTCCGCTGGAACACAGGACTAGTCCGGAAAAGTCCAGGGACTTAGCAATTTTTCAAGGATTCTTGGAATATCGGACTAGTCCGCACAAAATCGGACAAGTCCAAAAGTTTCCAGAGGCAAAATCGGACTAGTCCGCAGCAAAAACGGACAAGTCTGTTTTTAGTCAGAGATAAATCGGACTAGTCCTCACCAAAATAGGACTAGTCCGCACTTTTCAATATTTTAAGTGCGGTTTTTTTCCAAATCAATTTTAATTGCTCCAAATCAATTTTAAACTCATTCCTCTTTATGTGGGTTAATGTTAAACATGTATATGAATGTATGTAGGACACGATGCATGAAAATGAGGGTATTACAAACCTACCCCCCTTAAAATGAATCTCGCCCTCGAGATTTGACGCGGAAGAGAAGAGATAGGGAAATTCATTCTTGAGATCATCCTCCAATTCCCACGTTGCTTCTTTTTCTGTGTGGTGCTACCATTGAACTTTACACCATATAATAACTTTGTTCCTTGTGACTCTCTCCTTGGTTTCCAAAATTTTGATCGGTTGTTCAGCATAAGTCAAATCTTCCTCTAGTTCCAATCCTCTCATGGGCACTTGTTCTTCAGGTACTCTCAAGCATTTCTTGAGCTGGGAAACATGAAAGACATCATGTACGTCTGAAAGATGAGTTGGCATCTCCAACTTATATGCTACTTCTCCTCTTTTGTTCAAAATCTTAAATGGCCCAATGTAGCGAGATGCAAGCTTGCCTCTGAAGTTAAACCTCTTATGACCTCTCATTGGTGACACCTTGAGGTAAAAGAAGTCTCCCACTTCAAAGGTTAATTTCCTTCTCCTATTATCCGCATAGCCTTTTTTTCTTGATTGAACAACCCTCAAATTTTCACGAATAACCTGGACTTGTTTTTCAACTTCTTGCAACACATCAGGTCCAAATACTTGATTCTCCCCTATCTCATTCCAGAACAAAGGCGTCCTGCACCTCCTTCCATAGAGTGCTTCATAAGGTGACATCTTCAAACTTGCTTGATAACTATTATTGTACGAGAACTCTATGTATGGCAAGCTTTTGTCCCAAATTTTCCCATGCTTTAAAGCACAAGCTCTTAACATGTCCACCAAAATATGATTGGTCCTCTCAGTTTGTCCATCCGTTTGAGGGTGATACGCTGAACTAAAATTCAACCTCATTCCCAACGCTTCATGCAATTTTTGCCAAAACCTGGAAGTGAATTGTGAACCTCTATCCGAGAATATTTTCTTCGGAACTCCATGCAAACATACTATTCTTCCCATATACAGTTCATCCAATTTCTCTCCATTATAGGTGGTCTTGACGGGAATAAAGTGGGCTGACTTAGTTAACCAATCCACAATATCCCAAATTGAGTCGTAATCGCACTGATTATGTGGTAAACCAACTATGAAGTCCATACCGATATCTTCCCACTTCCATTCCGGAATCTTTAATGGTTGCAATAGTCCAGCTGGCCTTTGATGTTCCGCCTTGACTCGTTGACACACATCGCACATTGCTACGTATTCAGCTATGTCCTTTTTCATGCTATTCCACCAATAGAATGTCTTCAAGTCTTTGTACATGTTTGTACAATCAGGATGAATTGAGTATGGTGAGTCACGTGCCTCTTTTATTATTGTCTCCCAAATGTGCTTCACATCAGGCACAACAATCCTCTTACCAAGCCATAGAGTACCACGTTCATCCTCATCGAATCTGAATTCTCTCCCCTCCTGGGTCCTTTTCTTGATTTCCTTGATCTCCTCAACCGTGGTTTGTGCCTCTTGAATTTCTTGATCCAAGGTTGGGTTTAACTCCATCAGCTCCATCTCATTTACAAACCCGAGGTTCAACCGTTGAAACTCCTTACATAATTCGGATGGTAACTCTTGAACTGTGAGTTGATGACTTACTCCTTTTCTACTCAAAGCGTCGGCCACTACATTGGCTTTTCCCGGATGATAGTTGATCCCCAAATCATAATCTTTGATGAGCTCCAACCATCTTCGTTGCCTCAAGTTCAGATCCGTTTGTGTGAAAATATACTTCAAACTCTTATGATCCGTATAAATTTCACACCTATGTCCAAGAATATAGTGTCTCCAAATCTTCAATGACAGTACTACGGCTGCAAGTTCTAAATCATGTGTAGGATAATTTTGCTCATGTTTCTTCAATTATATCGATGCATATGCAACCACTTGGCCTTCTTGCATAAGCATGCATCCAAGTCCTTGTCTTGATGCGTCGCAATAAATATCAAAACTCTTGCTCACATCCGGCAATATCAAAACTGAGGCTGTTGTCAACCTCTTCTTCAACTCCTCAAAACTGTTTTGACAAGCTTGAGTCCATTGGAAAGCCTTTCCCTTCATTAGAAATTCCATCATGGGCTTGGCTATCTTGGAAAAGTCCTTGATGAATCGCCAGTAATATCCAGCCGTCCCAAGAAAACTCCTTATTTCCTTTACATTTTATGGTGGTTCCCACTTCAACACGTCCCTCACCTTTCCTGGGTCAACCGATACTCCTCCTCCTGAGATTATATGACACAAAAACGACACCTGTTCCAACCAAAACTGACACTTGTTGAACTTGGCATACAATTGATGCTCCCTCAATTTCTGCAACATAAGTCTCAAGTGTTCCTCATGTTCCTTCTCATCCTTCGAGTAGATCATAATGTCATCAATAAACACCACAACGAATATATCCAAGTACTCCATGAAGACCTTATTCATGAGGTACATAAAGTACGCAGGTGCATTGGTCAATCCAAAAGACATCACGGTGTACTCATAAGATCCATACCGCGTCCTAAAAGCTGTCTTAGGTATGTCCGATGGTCTAATCTTCATTTGAAAGTATCCCGACCTCAAATCAATCTTAGAGAAGACACAAGCACCCTTCATCTGATCAAACAATTCTTCTATGCGTGGCAAGGTGTCCTTGTTCTTGATTGTTACCTCGTTGAGAGCTCGGTAATCCACACACATCCTTTGGGTTCCATCCTTCTTGTCCACAAACAGTACGGGCGCTACCCAAGGTGAAGATCTTGGGCGAATAAAACCCTTCTCTAGTTGCTCTTGAATCTGCTTCTTGAGTTCCGCTAATTCCATAGGAGGCATCCTATACATCCTCTTAGCTATAGGTACAGTTCCAGCTATTAAATCAATAACAAACTTAATGTCTCGATCAGGTGGCACACCTGGCAACACATCCGGAAAACATCCAAGAATTCACACACCACCAGAATCTCCTCAATGGCGGCACCGTCCATATGATTCAGCTCCAATCGCTTCGTTGCGATTTGAGATGCTTCAAACTCTACGATGATCCCTGCCTCATTAGTTAACTTCACCATCTTCGTGGCACACTCAATGACTCCATTGTGCTTCCTCAACCAGTCCATACCAATTATAATGTCCAATCCTTGAGAGTCCAAAACAATGAGGTTGGCGGAGAAGTCTACCCCCCTTATTCTAAGGCTTACTTTTGGATATACTATATTTGTCCTCATCTCTACTCTAGGAGACTTAACCAATAGAGTAAACTTCATATGAGAGATAGGAAAACTATACTTGGCAACATACTTCGATGCAATGAATGAATGCGATGCTACAGAATAAAATACATAGTCGTGGGCTTGGAGTTGGCAAGAAACATACCAATGACCACGTCACCCGCTTGTTGAACATCCTCCGTAGAGACATGGTTCACGTTGCTATGAGAAAAATTCTGCTGTCCACAGCTTCCTTGCGGCTATCCTCCATTGGGTCTTGGATTTTGCCTCGACGCATTGCTTCCTTGACCCAAGCCTAACTTAGGACATTGATGCGCAAGGTGTCCAGCTTCTCCACAAGTATAGCACTTCTTAACTCCACCAGAATTATTGGGACAAGCTTGGTTCTGAACATTTGCATCAGGAAAATTAGCACGAGGTGCAAAAGGCATTGGAGGCCTAGGTGCTTGCATAACAGGGTGCTGCTGCACAAACAGGGTTGGGCGCGATGCATAACCAGGGCGTTGTACAGGAGTAGAGGAGCTGTAATATGGCGCATTAGGAGACGCAAAGTGAGGGCGCACATTACTTCCTTGTTGTTGTCCTTGATATGGCCCCTTCCTCTTGTTGTCTTGCTCCATCTCACGGACCTTGTTCTCCACCACAATTGCTTTGTCCACAACCTTCTGAAAATTGGCATAATCACAATTGAGCAATTGCACTTGGATCTCATTGTTCAAGCCCCTCATGAACAAGTATTGTTTTCGGCTGTCCCGACTCACATCCTCCGGCGCATACCTTGAGAGTTGGGTGAATTTGTTGAGATATTCACCCACGCTTGATCTCCCTTGCCTCAAGTTCTCAAATTCTTGCCTCTTCAAGATCATAACTCCCTCTGGCACATAATGAGAACATAAGCTCTCTTTGAATTCGGCCCATGTAATCCTCTCTTAGTTCTCATGAGCATTGCAATAAGAATCCCATGAATCCTCAGCTGCTCCAACTAGTTGATGAGAAGCAAATAAGACCTTCTCCCGATCACTGCATTGGACAACAGCAAGCTTCTTCTCCGGGACTTGAGCCAATCATCCGCATCCATAGGGTCAGCAGCTTGAGCAAAGTTTGGCGGTCTAGTCCTCATAAACTCTCCCAATCGGTTATGAGGAGGTGAGGGTGGCAGTGGAGGCATGTGGGGTTGATTGTTGATGTTGCCAGCCTGCAGCTGTCCCATAGTTTGTATCATGGTCTGCTTGAGCTGGTTTTGCATAGCCAAAAGCTGGTCAATGTTGATAGCTCCATGAGCAGGTCCTTGTCCATTGTTGTTCTGAGGTGCTCCATGGTTCTCCTCCTAATCATTGACATCCCTCTGGTTGCAAGTTCTCACCATCTGGAGAAAAGCAATAGGTAAGAATTAGAAAATGTCCCCAACTATATGCATCAAGGGATATGAATCTAGACAACTAACTAGCCTACGTGGACGTGGCAATGCTAAAGCATCCCAAAATCCTCTCTATTAAGCACACAAGCAAGCAATATATAACAAACAACACATTAACAAAAACACATCAATTCCTGAGTGCTCCTATGTGCTCTAAAGTGTCCATTCTATCTAGGATGTGTCCTACGGTCAACCTATGGCTCTGATACCAATCTGTGACACCCGGTTCCGAATATGAACCAAGTGAACGCATATGTGTGTCCAGGATGTTCAACACACATATACGAGTGCAATCACAAACGAGTATACAGGAAATTACCACAGAACAAGAATAATTAACCAAATTTTATTACACAAACCATATTATCCTCGAATACAAGCTCTAATGAATATTAATAACAAGTTTGAATTAACACAAAGGAAATAACTAATTAAGCAAACTAAACAGCTAGGCGGCATGAGCGATAGTGTAGCGCAGCTCAAAAGAACACCACAGGCAAGCAGACGGTGGACACGGCCTAGAACTCCGAATTATCGCCATTAAACTCCCAATCCTGACCTGCAACTGTTGGGGGGATTGCAAAAGTGAGTACATGTCGTACTCAGCAAGTGTGGAAAGTATGACATGTGGCTTATTCAAATGACGAATATAATAATGGCTAAGTGCTGAAAAGTACATTAAAACATTTGAAAAGCAATATATTACATATATGTGAAGTGAACCCATCATAAACCATATAATCATCATAATACTAGTCCATAATTCATTACCATCATCCATATACCAGGTTTCACCGTTGCCGATAATCATATTGAATACCAGAAATTAATCAATTAACCATTACCAAACCATAACCATACCAAACACCATCCCAATACCAATTTCCCTCTAATCATGTGAGGGTCCAGGTTGCTCGTAACCAGGAGCACGGCTATCATGATAGTTTTAGAAAGACTCTGCATAGGTTGTACCGCTTTACCCACGTGTTTGTGATTTCATCAGCTTTCGATGACTATAGAATCTTGATTATGCCGTCTCACACTTCCGTAGGTGTGTGACCAAGAGATAACAAAATAGCCTTTACAAAGGGATTACTAGCCTATTTAGACCCCACTGAAGTTTCACCGGTGGCGATGTCTCCAGGTGAGCACATCTTCAACCAAGGGCCCCCTCTTGAGCCATTCGGATCGCAGGGTAGTCCCACCAATCATCAACAAACCCAATCCGACTACCCCTTCCCCGAGCATCCTTAATGGTCCAAATAGCACTGGCAAAGCCCTAATTAATCAGCTACGCCGCACCCATACTTGGCCTCGTGGTGGCACTGTAAATCCAAGATGGTCGCTTCACGAACCGGTCCTTAGATCTAAAGCAAGTAATCCACCATACATCCAACCCATCCACATACCAGGCTTGCATAGATCACCCATTACCATATCATATTAACCATTTCATGCTAACCATAATCTCATCCATGCATAATTAAATTTAGTGGTATAGTTCTTTCCCATCCCAGTTGATTAACCGAAGCAAAAAGGTAAAAATCCCATCCCGACTCTCTACCATATATCCTAGGTGACAAGGGTGGTTAAACAAAGCTAGTAAACTTCCTATCATAGGATTCCCATCAAATTGACACAAGCATGCAGTTTTGCAAACAAAACATTTATTTCAAAACAGGATCAATATGCTTCATGGACACTTGCCTTGCTCTTGCTGTTGATGAGGGTCAAAGTCTTCAAACTCTTGGTGCTGTAGATCCTCCGCGGCACTCTCTAGCGCAAATCCGTCTAATCCACACAATAAACATACAATACAATAAACACAATCAAGGCGTGCACAAATATTATTCAATATGAAATGATATGCATGATTAACGCAAATGCAAGGTGGAACTTGTCAATAGATTGCTTTTAAAAGATCACTAACTAGTTCTAATAGATTTTAACAAGTTTATACAGGTTTGTATTTGATTAGATCTACATTTAGAATCAATTCAACACAATTTAGTCAGCAAAATCGGACTAGTATATAGAAGGCCGGACTAGTCCGTACTTCGCAGAACTAGCAAACTAGGGTTTTCTAGATCGACGTGAATTTGGATATTTGGGGTTGAATTCACGTAAGGGAAAGAGAATAGAAGGTATACCAGGTGTTTGGAACTCTAATGAATCAAGGGTATTGGAGGTAACACTTGGATCTTGATGATCTAGGGTTGATGATGAACTTGGAGATGAATTGGTGATGAAGAACGAAACTTGATGGAGATCTTGATCCTCTTTTGTTTCCTCCTCTTCTTCTTCTTGCTTGGGATCTCCTCCTCCCTCCTTGGTGGTGGCTCTCCACGGACTAGGGTTTGGATTGGGTGGAAAAGTGCCAAATAGATGTCAAGCCAAGGGTGGGGTTGTTTATATGTAGGTGGAGGGGATAGGGTTAGATGGATTTCGAGTTTGAGAGGAGTAGAGGCCGGTTTAGAGTCTCACATGGGCTCTAAAAGAGTTAGGCACGACGTCCCTAGGTCCACTTAACGTGAAACCCAAAAACAAGTCATAAAACAAAAGATCAACTCGGAGTCGCGAAATATTGGACAAGTCCGGAAAGGACCGGACTAGTACGAAAATGTCCAGAGAGAAAATCGGACAAGTCTGGCCTAAAATTGGACAAGTGCGACTTTACTCAGAGAGGAAAACGGACAAGTCAGCTGGGACACCGGACTAGTCCGGAAAAGTCCAGGGACTTAGCAAATTTTTAAGGATTCTTGCGACATCGGACTAGTCCGCACAAAATCGGACAAGTCCGAAAGTTTCTAGAGGCAAAATCGGACTAGTACGCAGCAAAAATGGATAAGTCCATTTTTAGTCAGAGAGAAATCGGACTAGTCCTCACCAAAATCGGACTAGTCCGCACTTTTCAGCATTTTAAGTGCAGTTTTGTTCCAAATCAATTTTAAATGCTCCAAAACAATTTTAAACTCGTTCCTCTTTATGTAGGTTAATGTTAAACATGTATATGAATTTATGTACGGCACGATGCATGAAAATTAGGGTGCTACACTTCACCCTTCTTAAGTCATTATGGGAGTTATGCCTTCTCCTATTCATGGGTAATTGAAAGATAGAACAGCAAATGGAGCAAGCATAGCCTAGATATCGAGTTCCACTTAAATTCCAGAGAGATTCAAATTATATTATAAGTACCTCAATTTATTCTCTCAATCACTCCTTTGTGTATAGTGGAAATATGTCCTCACCAAGGCATTATGCCTATACTATTCCTATTCTTTGAATATGGCTTGTATGTGGAGCGTGGTAGGGAAAGTAAGTAGGCATATTTGCAACACATAATATTGCTAAGTCAAAAGAGCAAGCATTAGGAGAAATCAATTCAAACTTTTGAATCAAGACTTGTGCATGTGTGATGGAATGGAGGTGGATGTGGAAACATTGAGAAGAATCCTTTTGATGTGGACTCTATTTATTGCAAGGATGAAACATGGATACCTTTTTTTTATGCTTATGGAGTAAGCATATTTTTTCTTCTTTTTTTTCTCATGCTTATGATATAAGCATGCATTTTATTTTTCTTGTAGCCATGTCTTCTACTCCTTTTTATGCAATAACTTGAAGAGAGTGCTAACTATGAATAGCATGGAGTTTTTCTTTTTATTTTGGAATGGTGGATATGATGGAATTTTGCTTCCTTCTAGTGTAGAAGTATAGCATGTGCAAGTGAAGTCTTGAACTCAAAAAGAATTGAATGATTTCTCACGTAGGTCTATACTAGTTTGACTAGGCTCAATGTGAAAGCAAATAGCATATGCATAAGGTGTTGTCTATGTATGAATATCATATGGCTTTGTTAGGTATTTCCAATCAAATGAGGGAAACTTAAATCTTGATAGAATTTCTCCGGAAATCTAAGTTTCACTTTCAAAATAGGAATAGCAGCCCTAATACTAATTCAAATCTCCCAACAACCTAGAAGTAGATTAAGCTTTTGCTACCCACAATTTCTAAATCAAGGCAAAGTTAATTTTAGCCAACTTAAGCAATATTCGGAGAGTAGCAAGTTGTAAACTAGAGACTTAGGAAAAAGAAAATAGAGCAACTATTCATCATTTCATCTATATGAATTCTAAATCATTCTTACCGCACATCTTTATTTGATAAGCAAAGCAAATCTAAGTTCCTTTTTTATGTTCTTTTTTATATGTATGGTGGATGGTGGATGAATGGAAAGTAAATATGCAATGGATGAAATAAAAACGTAGTGGGTGTGATACAAGTTACCTCAAGTGGGTATCCTCCCCCAAGCTTATTCTTGATCAAGGTCTATGAAAGGGGTTGAAACCCTAACGACAGAGGTAGGCCATGAGTTGGCCTATCCTTGTTGCAGTGTGGCTTTGACAATGGAGGGTTGAGTGTTGGTTGTTGTGTTGCCTCCCATGGACACCATGAGTGTGGTTGAATAGAGTGTTTTCGATGTTGATCGTCCGCACATCAGGGTCTCCATGTGTTGGGTGTGATTTGTCATTCCTTGGCTTCTAGCCACATAGGAACAACTTGCACCCAATGATGGTGGCAAATCCCTTGATCTTGAATGAGTGCTAAGAATAGTTGAGAGCATAATGCTCTCACCCATTCGTGGCAGCCCATTGGTTGCTCATGGAGGGTTCCCATTTCAAATCTCTAGCCTTGTATAGTTATGATTGACCTTCGGGCACAATTTTCAATAGGTAGCAACCATCCTCATTTACTCCTTGTCCAAGAGATGTTGAAATGGGATCCTCTAGGGATCCCAACAATCAGCTTCTCGAATGCCTGCATAGTAATATTACTCCTCCAAACTTCCTCTCTTGGATAGAGAGGGATGGTTAGCTCCCGATACTTGTACAAATGAACATTCGGGTTAGGTAACCGAACTTTCATTTGTACATATGGGGAAGAACAAAATCAAAGATGCATTGGTTCCAATGTCAAGTGTATCCATGATCAATGTGTTATTCATTGATAAGAGTGGAGCTTTATGGATAATTCATGTTGCATATTTTCTATAGCTCCTACTCATAGCAATGCATGTGATCAAAATATACTATATGGATCCCTACATCTTTTAAAGTTTCTAACCATCTTAGCTTTCAAGAGCAAATTTTATCATTTAGACCATGACAAACAAGATTCTCAATTTTATCCTCCTGAACTTCACTAGGAATTTAAAATTTTGTGACTCCTCCAAAAAATGCAATTCAATTTTAGAGCAAGGATATCACTTATTCCTAGGAGTTTGAAATCTAGTGACACCATCTATGCATGAAGCTCAATTAAAAATTATGGCTGTCACTATGCCCAAGTTTCTATATGGCAATTCACCAATTAAGTCATGCCCAAAAGTTTTATTTTCTAGACCTAGACAAAAATGACTAAGTCTACAAAACAATGCTTAAAGGATTCTAGGTACTTGTTTTAGATTTTTCCAAGTAAGGTGGGGTTTCCTTTTGGAGATCCAAAAGTCAATACCCACACTTACTCTTGTGAGGATGCATGAGAATTAAATTATGAGGAAGTGTCAACCTTCCTCACAAATGCAAGCAAATACATTCAATTCTATGGCAAACCAAACAATGAAAAATTCTAAACTCATACCTCATTTGAAGAGCAGTTGGTGCGAAGGTCTTTGTGTGAGAAACTCACAACCTTGATTTTCGGCATAGGCTTGATGGTTGATGTCAAATGCCAAGTTGAGATTGGATTTGGCAATGGATTTGGTTTTGGCTCCTCCATTGGGTCATCATCTTGAACATTTCTCTTCCTCAAACTCAAAATAAGTTTGAAGAAGAGAAGTGTTCTCAAATCCTCCCAATGGTGACTTGAGCTCGATGAAACCTTCCACTTTCTTGCCATACCACCTCTTCACAATTTTAACCTAGCTGCACTTTAATCAAGAACACACAAAACAACTTGAAAACGGGTTACGTTAGCCAAAAGCAAATTGAACCCAATTTTCAAATTGTCTTGCCCATCTTGAAATAACTTGTAAATGCAATGAGGGTCAAAGCAAATCTTTTTGGTTTGAACTAGGAAGATAAATTCAAGTGGTCATGCACATAGTTCATATCCAATCAAATTTCTCCCCTAATTCAAATTTTTAGTTTTATGATGGTTGGAAATTTTACTTTCCAATATGCAAGTGTGGAATTTCAAACATGCAAATGCAAGGGTTGAGGCAGTTTGGAAAACAAATATGAGATAACTACCAATTAACCTATGGGCAAGGACTCACCGAATTTTTGAAGTCTGATGAGTAGGACTTACCTCCATTCTGTTTAGCGTGATGATTTGTTGTCCAATCCCAGGGTTGAAGATGTGGACGATTTCTTCTGTTTTGATATGCCAAACTCATTTGGCTATCATTTGGACATGTGGGCCACATGGTGGCCCTAGCCTCTCCTCATTGTATTTATATAGACATGTTGTTGTAGCGATGGGTTCTCCCTCTTGAATGTATTCCTTCATGAGCATGGTGAGGCTTTGTCCTTCTTAGGGGTGCCACTCTGACCATATTGATATTCCATTGAATCAACCCATACCTTGATCATGGATCAAAGGCTTCCTTGGGCATGATGAAATGTGGACTCCACAATCAAACAAGAAACGCTTCATCCACAATGTCACTTGCCCTAGGTTGAATGGGTTTGGCCGAAGTGTGGGAAGCCCAACAAGTGATGTGGGATATCCTGGACTTTGAATGCTCCTTAAGTTCTTGTCCTTGGCCAAGATCTTCATGTGAATGTTATCTTGATTTCTGCTTGTCCAAGATACTTCAAGGTAGCCTAGTTGAACTTAAATCTCTTGGAAAGCCATAGCCTCCTTGAATACAAGGGTGATGCTAATTCCATCCTTGACCTCCTTGTGAATGGTAGCCATGGGAGTTGTTGTTTGAAAAAGGTCCTCATGGGTCTTAGGGAAATAATTCCCACGTGTCCCATGATGACATGGATTTTCACAAATCATGTGAATATCCACGACTTGGATTATCCAAACTAATCTCCAATGACTTGGATATTCATGACACTTCAATGGGAGGTGTAGTTCCATAACTAGCATATCCACCTTGTGAAGTGGTGTGCATGACAAGCTATGGAAACTTGAGCATTCTTCAATCCACCCCTTGAGTGGAGACCTTCTTCTCATCCATGATGAATGAGAATAGGACTACTTCAGCTCCAGCATGAATGTGGTCATGGATTGGTGGAGCCAACCCATGACACGAGTGTTGGATGAAGAGCCAACTATCAACCCCATGGTGGAGGCAAACCAAGAAGAACTTCTTGGAGCCTTCACCAAGCTTGGGTATGGATGACTTTGGCTCCTACTGAAAGCTAAAATTCTCCTGCAAAAGGCAATGGTGTTGCCTAGCGGACATTTGTTGAGGTACGCCTTAAATCATCTTGCAGTTTAGCACTTGCGTCCTCGTTGGCCATCACATACAATGGGTTGGCCAACACTACCCTGTTTTCACACAAAGGAGAAAACAAACAAGGGTAATCTTGTCTAATAACTATTATTACCTATAGCTTAATCACAAGTGATAGCTATCCTTCACTTCCTTTGCCTTCCCCGGCAATGGCGCCAGAAATGCTTGTTGACGGCTCCTAAGATATAATAACAAATCATCCCCGGCAACGGCGCCAGAAATGTTTGTTGGTATTTCTTAACACCACAGATCATCTCCGGTAAAGAGATGAGATCCGCAAGAGCACGGAAGATACCGTTGTAGCATTTCACCCATGAGTATTTCTAAGGGTATCATATTTATCCCAAAGGAAGGCAATAGAGTAAAGTATATACTACTCTTATGGTCAAGCTATGGGATACTAATCAGTTATCCGGATAGGGGGTAAGTTGATAATAGGGGTACTGTGACAGACACTTAGGCAATCTATTCTAAAGGTTAAATGGGTCCTAGAGGGAGATTGGATTAAGAGTTAGAGAGTTGTTCCTACAATGCTCCTAATACATATACATAGCCTAAGGTAGATACTAATGGTCATGTCAATGATGAATTCCTATGCAATTCTATTCAACACATCGGGCACGGGCTTACCCCTAGCAATACTAGGGCGACTACCGCCAAGAGCCTGTGGCATAGCTGAACGTGGAGGATTACAAAGGATAGATAGTGCTGTCACCACCTAATGCCTACCTCTTCAATCCATGGGTCTACGAGACATCCAACGCTACTAATACCCTAGCACCATGCTAGCACACTAAGCAAATACCATAAGAGCTGCATCACAAGCCATCCTAAGGCAATGAACTAAATCATCGTTGAACCAATGTTGATTACATAGCATAGTTATTCATATTAACATAATCATATCATAACTACATAAACTATAGTGGGGGTCTATAGTGTTTATGACCATAAGATGTGATCATGAGCGTACAATCATAAAGACTATACCTTCCACTTACATGGACTCCACAATCAAACAAGAAACACTTTGTCCAAGTATACGTATAAAAGAAGACTAAAGATAATATCTTTATTGAGCACAAAGTCACAAATACAAGAAGGAATACATGAGACATACCTTTCCCAATGTAGAATTGGGAAGAGAGACTCCTTCTACTCCTTTCCGAATTTGGACTTGGGACTAGATGCTCTCCTCTCTACATCCTAACTCCTCTAGGGACTATGGAAGATAGTGTATACAATAGAATGATGCCCAAGTGGTGTGTGTTGAAGTGAGGGGTATGGGGTCCAATTTATACTAGTGTTGAGGTCGGTTCTCACCACCAAAAGCGTGTGAATCAGTCGTCATTGACTCCAGGGAGCCGGGAGAAGACAACACGTGGAAGTTGACCGCGTTTGGCGCCAGGACCAGGTTGGCCGACCCCCTGGTTCGGCCGACCTGGTCAGGGCTCCAAACGGCCCGTACTTCCTCCAGGTGGCTGCCAGGTGGGTCCCATTGATTGATATTGGTGCTACACCGTTGGATGGCCTCGGATACTTCTATTTGTGGGACATTTGATCCATGTGGTGCCACGTGTCATCGCCTGATTGGCTGGGATGATATTTTATAGGATTTCTCCCCATACTTTTCCGCAATTCCTGTATAAATATATGCATACACTTATTTCTCCAAGTACAAGTGGAAATAGGTCAAGTAGAAAGGTGATGTGTGCAAGAAATGATCAATCCTTCACATAATTGAGTTATATTGACGACTAAAATTGGTATATAACAGCCATCAACACCTGCCATCGACGCATCAGAAATGAGGACTTCGGACCTAAAATCTACAAGTGTGAAGCATTCAAGTCATCAATATATTGTCAAATCATTTGGTACATTTACACACTTCAATTGTACACATATACCAGGGGCCAACAAGACAAAGCACATTATATTGAAGACAAAAATAAAGTGAAGTTCATGGCAAAATGGATTTCATTAATTCGAAGCACTGGATTACAAAATTGGGATTACAGTAGAAGGCAAAAGGAAGAATTCCTAATTACTGGAGGATCAAAGTCCTGCGGAAGAATGTGGTGACTTTCTTGGCAACCTCTTGGACACTGGCCTTGGCGGCGGCTTCCTCTTTAGCAATGGGACCTTCAAGCACCGGGTCCAGGCAGAATTGGGGGTCTCGTCATACATAGCACGTCAACACATACTCCGCGACATTCCTAGCCAAAGACTTCCCCTCTGTCTTGAGCTGGTCCGCAATAACATCGCACATCGCATCGAGTTTGTCGCCACCACCATTGAGGGCCACCAGCACTCGATCCAAGTCCAGCTCCGGGTTGTCCGGACGTACGGGACTAAAGCCTAGTGGTGTCAGTGCGTCATTGGCCCACCCCAAGAAGTCCCACACTTGAATGGACTTCGTCTCCTTCAAGCTCTGCAGCTCCTCCAGCGACTTTCGGGCGGCCGCAAGCTCCGAACCTTACCGAGCAAGGCGCTCGACCAATTTAGCATGGTGCTGCATACTCTCAGCAACTTGCTTCTCATGGTCGGTCAGCACTGTCTCCCAGAGGTGGATGTGGTTCCTCCTTTCCGCCAAGTCCTTTTCCCTGCCTTTCACCTTCCCTTCCCTGGTGGCAATGTCAGCATCTCTTTTCGGGAGCTCCTACCCCAGTTTCCAGTACTTCTCCTTCTCCTCCATGATTCATAGATCCAGCTTCTTGCTGCGATATGCCAAATTCTGTTCACCCAGAGTCAATTCCAGGGTGACCTCCGCCTCCCTTTTCACAACATCCTCCTGCTGCTCCAGGAGCTTTTCTTCCCTCGCCTCCAGGTCCGCCCGGCACTTCAGGAGAACCTCGTTCAATTCATTGAGGTTTTTGTGATGCTCATCAGCAGCATCACGCCTCTCCTTGGCTTGCTCAAAGATTTCCCTAGAGTTAGTGTCGAGCGCCCGGATGGCAGCCTCCTTATCCTCAAGCAGCTTGTCCTAGTATTCTAACCGGGCCTTCTCCCTCTTGATCCACTTATTCTAGTCAGTCAGTCTCGTCTGGGCAAGACTGGTCTCGAAGTGGAGTCTGTTCCAGCAACGCCTCAAGGTGTTGCGCTCCTCATCCACGGCTTTGCTCTCATGATCGAAGGCAAGTTGGAATTGTCAGAGGCCGGAGCAATCGTTTTCTATGGACAACGCCAGAGGGATAGGCTCCAGACTTGCTAGGACTATCTCCGCAGGCTCTAGAGGATTTTCCATCACAAAAATTGGGTCCCACTCTACAAGAGTGGTTCCCTGAGCTCCTGCAGCACTAGGGCCGCTCTCCGGGTGCCCTTCAGCAGCGGAAGAACTCACTGGGGGAACTCCCACCTCCAGAGCAGAAGTTGAAGGTGCTGCTTCCGGGTCTTTGGTCATCGGCTCCCAAGGGCGGGGAACCTGTCGCCACCTCTTCATGTAGCTCCGGCTCTGGTTCAGCTACCTCCGAAGCAATGGCAGGGGCTTCATCCGCGGCCTCTACCGCCGCTGGCTCAGATGCCGACACGTCAGCTCCTTCCGGTTCAGCGACCGGAGCTTCAGGCATCTCCTGCTCAGCCGCCGGACCTTCAAAAACTTCTGGGACAAGGTATGAAGCTTCAATGATTTCCAACTTAGTGGTCGGGACTTCGATTGCCTCTGGCTCAGTTTTCAGGGCTTCCACAACCTCCGGCTCAAAGGTTGGAGCTTCTGACATCTCTAGTTCTGGTACCGGAGCATCAGCCTTTTGCACTGATTGCAGAGGTACATCTCCAACTTCTCCCTCGTGGTCCAGTGCTACCACGGGAGCTTCAGGCGAGGACTCCGAATCCAACTCCACGACAACTGGCGCCGGAGATATCGCGACTTCTGCCGCCACTTGAGGAGGAGGCTCGGTGCTTGAAGCTGGAGCTTCGGCATGCGCAGCTTCGGTCGTTATGACAGGCGCCGATGTTCCTGACCCCTTCTTCGACACCCTAGAAATAAAGGGAAGACAAGATTAAAGACACATAAAAAATAAGACTAGCATTTTAAGGTGAGCAATCAATGCTTACCTAGGGATGCTACCACCCCAGTCACCTCGAAATCTCTTCTTCTGAGGTCCGGAACCGGAGCCCACCAAGTTTGTTGAGACAACGACATCGGACTGCAGCTGAGGACTACTTGCGGCAACTGGTGTTCTCTCAGTCGGAGCTTCTTTTGGCCGGGAAGAACTCCTGGGCCTTGAACTCTTAGTCGGCACTGAGGCCGAGGTTGACTGCCCAGAGCTGGCACCTCTTGAAGATGCCTGCGTCGTAGAAGGTGCAGTCATAGAGGACCGCCTCTGCCGGGGAGAAGGAGCCGTCATAGAGGGAGCAGCCCTGACGGACCTCGCATTAGCATGCTTTAGCTTCCTCTTCTAGCTGGAGGGTTCGACCAGCTCCTTGCCCTTGCCCTTGCCTATGTCTTCAACTCTCCGGCTTGGGGTGGAGGCAGGCCCTCCTTTGGATGCTCCGGGGATTACCACCTTGGAGGCCGGACGCCTTTCCACCTCACCAAGGTCATCAAGCGCCGGCATCTTCCTCCGGAGCTCCCTGGTGAACTGCGCCTCAATGTTCAAAGGAAGGAAAGCTGCCGACGGAACAAAGTTGTCGCCGTCGACGTTTATCCCATGCTGGAATTTCTTGAGATGAAGCTTCAAATCTTCATCATCCAAGTTGGATTTCAGACCAGTTTCAATTCGGTCGTCATCCATCACGCTATTGAGGGACACGCGAGCTTCTCCCTCTTCCTCAGCGGAGCCCATCTATTGACTAGGAAGTTGCAAAAGACAATCTGAGGGGTCACTCCACCCTCCACGCATTGCCGGATCCTGGTCAAGACGGGGTTGAAGGCATCTGACAGCAACGGAACTACACTCCAAGCGTCGGTGTCAACGTTGGGGAGTCCTTCGGGCAGCTCCAATCTCTCATGCTCCTCCACTGCAATAATGACCCAGACCTTCTTCCAATCATCCTATTTGCCGGAACAAAATGATTTCAAGTATTTGAAGTGGCAATTCTTGCGCTTCACGAAATAGTAGAAGCCAAGAAGCTCGATCACCTTGCAAGTGGTGTGGATGGTGAAAAAGATACGAAACAGCTCGACGCAGGGGGGGGGGGAACACCCACCCACATCTCGTAAAAGTGGACGAAAGTCACCACTAGAAGAAGAGAATGGGGGCCAGGATGATACAGCTGGAGACCATAAAAGTCTAGCAGCATCAAAAGAAAGTTTGAAAAAGGTGGGATCAATCCCACCATGGCGTACGTAGAGAAGTTCACCATGTCGCCATTACGCTCCTTCTTGAACGGAAGCTCGCCGATGCGGATCAGGTGGCTGAAGGAGTCACTAGACCACCCCATATAAGTCCGGACCTTCATCAAATCGTCCTTGCTCTTGAGGCGGCTATTGGGAAGACCCAACTCCATCGCGGCAAAGTGGAGCGAGGGAAGAGAAAGCTAGGTGAAGTTTGGAAGGCTCTGAGCGCAAGTCTGATCGAAAGCATAAAGAGTCCCCAAACCGCGCTCACTTTCCTTCTTAAGTAAGCCTCTGCGACGCTTGGATGGAAACCGCAACAAGAGTGGGATCACATTTCCAAAATTTACCCCGTCCATGACGAATGGGTCCGGGGCCACCCCAACGAAGAGATCGAGGTTATTACCCCAGGCGAACCGTTGTCATGATGGGTGGCGGAAGACCCAAAGACGACACCCTGTCAAGGCACTCGGAACCGAAACGGTTTTTGTATGGGGAATTGGCAACCTTCAATTGCGTGAGATCCGCACTCAAAGATATCATCTGCCACATTCATAACAAGACAAGCGGTGATGGTTTAACCCCGGACCATCGCCCCAACTGCACATTACAAGACTTTTGAAGTTGAAGCGCGGTAATCAAGGATGGCCCCACCTTTGGTAGAATAACTTAACCCAAAGGTTTTCTCCCAAAGGTGGGCTCGGGGGCCAATGTCGGTACCCTGCATACCGGGTACCCTATGATACCGCAAGAAGTGCAAAAGAGTTTTACCCATCAAAATTGAAGGCCTCCTCAGGCCCCACATTTCATGTTACACTGGACCCGCGTCCCTCATATGGGTAGCTCCGGAGATTGACACGTGTAATATAAATACGGAGCTAATCTCTCAACACAGGGAAGCTCCACGATCAACACATGTATAACGACCCCGGACCTAACCCCCAGCAGAGGGAAGCTCCAGGGTTGACACGTGTACAGCGGTTCTGGAGCTACCTCCCTACAAAGAGAAGCACCGAAGATGTCACGTGTGGAGCCTCCGGATCTTCACCAACGAATAGATTGGCGGATACCCTTCAGCACGGGCATTCAAGGGACAAGACAAAGCGGTAGTTACAAGACTTGATTACGTGTCGTTAATGCTGTATTAACGACACACGATCAGAGCACTGTTAATAGAGGTAACACAGCCATTAAGGCACATTATCACACTATTAACCATGCTTAATACCCGTAGACAGTGTATTAGGCTATTTAATATGCCAGGGCCACATGTCGGGCCAGGCTAATGATGTAATGGTCGGTCCTTGGAATATAAAAGGACTGAGCTGCACGATACAAAGGACAAGTCCAAGCTGAGCGAGAGACTACGCTTTCTAGCGATTCATAATACAACACACACACACACACATTCTGTGGAGTAGGGTATTATGCTCAGGCGGCTCGAACCACGTAAATCTCTGGTGTCGCCATCTTGATCTTGGTCTCTGCGTGCCCCAACCGAAACAAGAACCTCCGCGGGCTACACTTTAGTAGTACCGGGGGAAGTGTCGTTGCAACACTTCGACATTTGGCGCGCCAGGTAGGGGGACTTCTCGAGATTTCAAGATGGTGAATTCCGCCGCAGGATCTTCCAACGGCAATCGTGTTGAACAACCTACTGGTGGCAATCCCTCCAACATGCAGTAGCCAGCAGGTGCCATAGTCCACCAATCATCAACAACCCCAATCTGACTACCCCTTCCCCAAGCGTCCTTAATGGTCCAAATAGGACTAGCAAAGCCCTAATTAATCAGCTATGCTGCACCCATACTTGGCCTCGTGATGGCACTGTAAATCCTGGATGGTCGCTCCATGAACCGGTCCTTTGATCTAAAGCAAGCAAAACCACCATAAAATCCAACCCATCCACATACCAGGCTTTCTTAGATCACCCATTACCATATCATATTAACCAGTTCATGTCAATCATAATATCATCAATGTATAATTAATGGTATAGTTGTTTTCCCATCCCAATTAATTAAGCGAAACAAAAAGGATAAAAAGCCCTTCTCGACTCTCTACCAAAAATACCAGGTGACAAGGATGGTTAAACAAATCTAGTAAACTTCCTATCATCGGATTCCCATCAAATTGACACAAGCATGCAGTTTTGAAACAAAACATTTACTTTAAAAACAGGATCAATATGCTTCAAGGACACTTGCCTTACTCTTGGGATTGGTTCGGATCAAAGCCTTCAAACTATTGGTGCTGGATGTCCTCTGCGGCACTCTCTAGCGCTAATCTGTCTAATCCACACAATAAACATACAAGACAAGAAACACAATCAAAGAGTGCACAAATATTACTCAATATGACATGACATGCATGATTGATGCAACTGCAAGGTGGAACTTGTTAATGAGTTGCTTTTAATGATCACAAACTAGTTCTAATAGTTTTTAACAAGCTTATACAAGTTTGGATTTGGTTTGAAACAATTTAGTTTTAATTCAACAGGAATTAGATTGCAAAATCGGACAAGTCCGCAGTGGGTCGGACTAGTCTACACTGTGCAGGAACATCAGATTAGGGTTTTCTAAACCGATGTGAATTTGGAGAAACGGGGTTGAATTCATGTAATTAAAATGAAAGTAGAAGGTATACCAGGTGTTTAGAGCTCTAATAAGTCAAGGATCTTGGAGGTAACACTTTGATCTTGAAGATCTAGGGTTGATGAAGAACTTGATGGTAGATTGTTGACAAAGAACGCGAAGTTGATGGAGATCTTGATCCTCTTTCATTTCCTCCTCTTCTTCTTCTTGTTCTAGATCCCTTTCTCCCTACATGGTGGCGGCTAAACACGAGCTAGGGTTTGGGTGGGGTGGAAAAGTGGCAAATACATGTCAAGCCAAGGAGTGGGGTTGTTTATATAGAGGTGGAGGCTAGGGTTAGGTGTATTTCGAGTTTGAGATGAGTAGAGGCCGGTTTAGGGTGCCACATCGGCTCTAAAATAGTTAGGCATGACGTCCCTAGGCCCACTTAACGTAAAACCCAAGATACAAGTCGTGAAACAAAAGATCAACTCGGAGTCGCGAAAAGGACCGGACTAGTCTGAAGTTGGACAGAGAGAAATCGTACAAGTCCGCTCTGGACATCGGACATGTCCGATCTTATCTAGAGGGGAAAAGCAGACAAGTCCGGCCAAAAATCGGACAAGTCCGACTTCAGTCAGGGGGAAAAACGGGCAAGTCCGCTGGAATACCGGACTAGTCCGGACAAATCCAGGGACTTAGCAAAATTTTCAAAGACAAGTCCGAGCGAGGTCAGAAAGAAATCGGACTAGTCCGCACTTCCCATAATTCTTAAGTGTGGTTTTGTCTCTAATTCATTTTAAACTTCTTCCTTTTTATGTGGATTAATGTTAACCATATATTAGGATGTATGCAATGCATGACGGATAAAAATGAGGGTGTTACAGACCCAAAGGCTCCTCGATCTCTGGGGCACTCTAGGGGGACCCGGTCATCCTCTGGGTCTGGGACCCAGAGGCCCCTTGCTCTCTGGAGCCCCCTAGGGGGACCCAAACCTCCTATGGGGGCTGGGACCCAGAGGCTTCTTGCTCTCCAAGGATCCCTAGTGGGACCTGGATCTCCTTTAGGAGCTAGGACCCAGCGGCTTCTTGCTCTCCGAGGCCCCCGAGGGGGACCCGAACCTCCTCTGGGGGTTGGGACCCCGAGGCTTCTTGTTCTCCGGGGCCCCCTAGGGGGACTCGGGCCTCCTCTGGGGGCTGGGACCAAAAGGCTTCTTTGTTGTTGGGGCCCCTGCAAGGTCCAAGTGCCAAATGTCGATGTATTATTGCGACACTTCCTTCGGATTTGCTGAGGAGCAGCATACATAGGTTCTTTGTTCAGCGGGGCTTAGGACTCAATCAAGTGTTCTAGCGGATGAGAATATGAGACAGTGGTTTTTATGTGGTTTGGGCCACAAGGAGTGTAACACCCTACTCCACGGTTGATGGTATTGCTAGTATGTGTGTATGCATGTGTGTGATGTGGGGTTTCGATGTCTGGTCCTTTGTAATGGTGGCGGTACGGGCCATTTATAGAAAAGGTCGGATGCCTTACAAGTTGAGTCTCGGGGCCCGACAGGTGGTCCCGGGGCAATCTTATCCTAGTGATCTAAGGCTTCTCGCATAACATTGCCTGACTGAGGTAGTGAAGACTCACCGTCTTGCCTCCTCTCTTTTCAGTAGCCCACGCACCATTGCTGATGGTGGCAGAAGGTGTCCCATCGTCCTATCTTGTGGCCACAAGCTACCCACTTGGCCAAGTGGGATAGACCTGTGGCGCCTTCACTGTGACGCGATTAGTCATAGCGGTCTCTGACCGTTGGCGTGCTCCGCGTTGGGCATCGGAGGTGGGTGCACCTCTTCAATGTTTGACTTGAGTGGAGCGCAACATCCCTTGACTCCCGCATCTTACCGTCTGAGGCGAGCCACGGGACAAGTGGTAGCGTCGGGGCTGATCTCCGCTGGGGAGGTCAGACCTGGTCCTCTGTGATGCGTGGCAGCTCCGGGGCTCGTCTAGGATGTGGCAGCTCTAGGCCTTTTCCATTGGGGGGTGCTAGTCCTTGCGCTCTGTGCCACGTGGTTGTACCAGGCGCTCCACCGAGGTTGGATGAGATCTCGTCCCTACACGTGGCGTCTCGGTAGCCCATCACACCGGAGGGCCAAGTCCCATCTTCAAGGCTTACATGACAGCACCACAACTTGATCTTTGAGGGAGGCAAAGGCCTTGGCTCCTATGGGATAAGTGGCGGCTCCTGACGTGTCTTAGTGTCTTCATCCTGTGTGCGAGGGTACCCCGTCTGCAGGGTACTGGCAACCTCCGTGTTCCAATTGTACCTAAATTCAAGCAACTATCTAAGTATATGGTGCTCAACAGCCTGTATTACTACACTAAAAGCTTGATGATTCTTTTTTTCCATATAGGCCCAATCTACCCATTGAGCATCTGTCACTGGTGTCTTCTTGGATAGGTAGACTAGGCGATAGTAATCACAGTGAAAGTCGCACCAAAAGTAAGGATCTGTTGTTGCTTTCTCATACTTGTAGGGATCCTTTAACCTTAGCCTTTCTGCTTTCTCAGACCCTTGCCCTTTGAAAACATTGCTTCCTAGCTCCGGTTGCCAGTTTGGATCATGCACAGGAGCAGTCATGATCAAAAGACCAATGGGGCCTTGTGGAGGACCACGAGGCTCCACGGGTTGGTCACGAATGACCAAGTCTCTCCCTGCAAGGGATTTCTTCCTAGGAGGAGCCTTTTTGAGTGGTGTTTTTTTGCGGGATCCTTTCCCTTTCCTGTTGCTTTACTTCTCTCTCCCATGGGTGCTTTTCCCCTATCGGCTGCTTGGGCCTTTTGCTTCTCACCCATGGTAACAATCATTTTCCTATGGTTTGCTTGTTCTTCAGCCGCTTTAGCTTGGGATACCTCTTGATCACAATTCTTCTTGAGCCGAGCTTCACGCATGCGCTCAAGCTCCACTACAATAGCAGCTTCCTCCTCATCCCTTCGATGATAGCACTCTTGACAAGCCGCCTCCCTTTTCCAATCGAAAAGACGATAGTTGTTGCGCCGAGACATGCTGAAACACAAATAAAACAAGGATATGAGGTGATATCAAGCAAAATATTGCGTTAGACGAGTAGAAAATTCACTTAGTTTGGAGTTAACCCTAGGTTAGGTGGGACTTGTCTAGTCTTTGGCCGGACTAGTCCGTCCAGGAATGGACTTGTCAGCCCTAGGTCCGAACTAGACTAGACCACCCAGTGTTAAACCCTAGCTATGCGATTTTTCTAAAAAACTCAATGCCAAGGCGCAATATTGCAAGGAAATAGTCACAGGGTGATAGTTATGCTAAGGAGAATCTATGTTCCAAGAGAAACAACCTAGAATCGACGGAATCGAAAAAGTTTTAGTTAGGTCAAGAACACACCTTGAGTTGAGAAAAATGGACAAATCCGTGGATGGAAGGGCGGAGTAGTCTGGGATTCGCCTTCCCGACACTCCAAAGAAGCTTCCACATGGATTCCTCAAAGATTTTGAGGGTTGGAATCAATAATGGCCAATGGGGGCAGTTTTTGGGAGAGAGGCGCACGTTTGAAACTTGGAGAGAGAGTCGAAGGGTCGGGCCCGATGCTGGGGGTTAAGTCCCCAGAAGTCCGGACTAGTCCGTTGGGTACACCGGACAAGTCTTGGGGCCAGACCAGGTCCGTACTAACCTGGGAGTCCAGACAAGTCCGGTGACAGGCCGGACTAGTCTGGTGTGGACTTGTTTGAGCCTGTCCGGACATGTCCAGGATGTCGGACTTGTCCAACCCTATGGGCAGACAAGTCCAGTCCTAGACAACAAAATCTCGTATATATTCAGGAATTTGCAAGGAATGATCCATATGGACTAAATTTTCACAAATATTATCAATGAATATGGTCATTAAAGCACACAAACATTCATACAATCACCATGATTAAAGGAGACAATAATTGAAAATAATTTGGTAGAAAATTGAGGAAGGCAAGTCTTCGAAAGCATGCATAATTTTAAAGAGAAAACAAAACTAACAATCAGATATGCAATGTCTCAAGCCACATTTCGAGAATAAAGGATATTTAGTTCATTCCTAAGTTCGCAAAAGCGTTTTTCATCTAGTGGCTTGGTGAAGACGTCAGCTAGTTGTTTTTCGGTTCTCATATGTGAAATGACAATGTTCCCCTTCATTGAACGGTCTCTCAAGAAATGGTCCCGGATGTCAATGTGATTGGTTCTAGAGTTTTTCGCATCTAAGTGGAATATTAAGTTCATTTCTATGTTTCACAAATACTCTCATTGTCGCATAGGAGTGGAATATGGTTCATATTGAGACCATAATCCCTTAGAGTTTGTCGCATCTAAAGAATTTGTGAACAACAACTTCCTTCTATGACATACTCCGCTTTGGTTGTGGATAGGACAATGGAATTTTGTTTCCTGGATGACCATGACACTAGGGACCTACCCAAGAATTGGCAAGTCCCGAAGGTGCTTTTCCTATCCACTTTGCATCCGGCATAATCCGCATCAGAGTATCTGATGAGATTAAACTTGGACCCTTTGGGATACATCAACCCTATGTTAGGTGTATGAACTAAATAGCACAAGATTATCTTTACGGCTGTTATGTGACACTCCTTAGGAGCGGCTTGAAACCTTGCACACATGCATACAGTTAACATAATCTCGGGCCTAGATGCACAAAGGTAAAGGAGTGATCCAATCATAGAACATTATACCTTTTGGTCAACGCTTGGGCTGTCTTGGTTGAGATCGAGTTGTCCATTCGTCGCCATTGGCGTCTTGATGGGCTTGGCCTTCTCCATGTCAAACTTCTTGAGGATGTCTTTAGTATTCTTGGTTTAACATATGAAGGTGCCTTCCTTAGTTGTTTTACATGGAACCCTCAAAAGATGTTTTTCCTTGATTTTGCTAAACTCTTCACAAAAAGATTGATTAGTAGAACCAAATAGTATGTTGTCAACATGAATTTTACACACAAATAAACCATCATCCATGTTCTTAGTGAATTGTGTGTAACCGGCCTTTCCTGTCTTAAAAAAATTATCAATGAGAAAGTCCCTAAGGCACTCATACCAAGCTCTAGGAGCTTGTTTGAGGCCATATAGAGATTTTTGAAGCTCAAAGACATGGTTAGGATACTTATCGTCCTCGAAGTTGGGTGGTTGCTCCGCATACACCTTCTCCTGGATCTATCCATTGAGGAAGGCGCTTTTCATGTCCATTTGATACAACTTGAAATCGTTGTAATTTGCATAGGCCAATAATATGCGAATAGATTCAAGCCTAGCTACGGGAGCAAAAGTTTCATCGAAATCCAAACCTTTGACTTGAGAGTATCCTTTGGCTATGAGTCTAGCTTTATTTCTTTTGAAGTTGTTGAGCTCCTCTTGCATGGTTATTACCCAATCCGTATCTTGTAGAGCATCTTAAACCTTAAATGGCTCCAAAGAAGACACAAAGGAGTAGTGAGCAAAAAAATTAGCCATATGAGATCGAGGCATTACCCCCTTGCAGATGTCTCCAAGTATGTTATCAACGGGATGATCCCGTTGAACACATTGATGAACTCTTGGGTGAGGTGCACTTGGTCTTGAATCAACTTCTTCATCTCCCTCATCTTCATAGTCTCCCCCTTGACCATTGACACCATCTTGATCTTCCATTTCATGATCATGGTGATCTTGATCATGGTGTTGGTCTTAGGGATCTTGGACTTGATCTTGTTCTTGGGGCACCTCCTGTGATGGAGTTGGTTCACTTGGGCCTTGTTGCTCTTGAGGTCTTACATCACCAAGCATCATCCTTCTCAACGCAACACATGGTGCCTCTTCTTCATCTAGCACACATTGATCAACTTGCTCCACATGGGAGCCATTAGTCTCATCAAACACCACATCACGTGTGATTTCAACACAACCGGGGGTTTTGTTGAAAACATGATATGCGTAGGTGTTTGAGTCATAACCGAGCAAGAAACCTTTATTGGATTTCGAAGAGAACTTCAAAATTCTAGGCTTCTTGTTGAGAATATAACATTTACTACCAAATACTCTAAAGTAGGAGATGTTCGGTTTGTTACCCGTTAGAAGTTCATATGGAATCTTCTTGAATAGGCGATAGGGGTAAAGACGGTTTGTGGCATGGCAAGCTGTGTTGACAGCTTCTGCCCAAAACCTATCAGAAGTCTTGTACTCATCAAGCATGGTCCTTGACATCTCTATTAGAGTTCGATTCTTCCTTTCGGCCACCCCATTTTGTTCAGGTGAGTAGGGTGCTAAAAACTCATGCTTGATGCCCTCCTCGTCCAAGTACTCTTCAACTTGAGTGTTCTTGAATTCGGTGCCATTGTCGCTTCTTATCTTCTTGATTCTCAAGGAGAACTCATTTTGAGCTCTCCTCAAGAAATTATTGAGGAAACCTTGTGTTTTACCTTTGTCATGCAAAAAAAAAAACACTCAAGTGAAGTGGGAAAATTCATCAACAATAACTAAACCATATTTGTTACCATCAATGCTTATGTAAGCAATGGGACCAAAAAGGTCCATGTGCAACATCAAAAAATTACAAATTTGACCCTTAGCCCCGGTGTTTCAGCGGTCTTGTTGTCGTCATCACATTCTTGGCGGGATGAGCTGCTCCGACTTGCTTCCCGGCTTGGCACACGCTACAAGGCCTATCTTTCTCAGAAATAACATTCTTAAGACCTCGGACGTGATTGTCTTTTAGAAGTTTGTGAAGATTCCTCATACCTACATGGGCTAGCCTATGGTGCCACAACCACCCCATGTTGGTCTTTGCAATCAAGCATGTGTTAAGTTGAGTTTTATCCGCAATGATGTCCACTTGATAAAGCTTTCCCTTGAGCATACCCTTGAAGGCAATCGAGTTATCAACTGTTCTAGTGACAACCACGTCCTCATTAGAGAACAAGCAATTATACCCCTTTTCGCATAATTGAGAAATGGATAAGAGATTATAATCTAAAGACTCAACATGCATAACTTGTCAAATAGTATGTTGTGGAGAAATAGAGATTTTACCCATACCTAGTACCTTACATTGACTATTGTTGCCAAAGTAAATACCTTGACTTGGGCCTTCATTTTCTTCATAATCCACAAACGTTCTTCTCGCGCCGGTCATGTGATTGGTGCAACCACTATCTAGCACCCATTTTGAACCGCCAGAGGAATAAGCCTACAAGAAAAGTTTAGTCTTTGGTTTTAGGTACCAAGCTTGGTTGGGTCCTTTAAGTTTAGTCACAAGGCATTTAGGCACCCACACACAAGGGTTTGGGCTCTTGCGGTGTGGCCCAACATTTTTAGGATAAGTATAACCAAATTTTTCTCTCATTAGTACATAGGATGCACTAAAGTTATGAAGCATGGTAAAGTTGACATTTTTAGCACATTGGGCATTTTTGTCAAGTTTCACAATTCCATTGGATCTAGATACATGATTTTCGTTCTTGACTTGAAATGAACCCTCCTTGACAAATTCAATTTGCATCTTGTTATTCTTGAGAATTCTAGCATTTTGCTTTCCTCCTTTTGAATAACCAAGACCATCTTTGATCAAGGGAGATTTTGTGATCGAGTATGCACTACATGCATACTTGATCTTCTCCTTGTCAAAGATGCCAACCTTAGGTGTGCTCTTGCTCTTGCCAAGTTGAGCTCATTCTTTAGGTCAAGCACAAGATTAGCACATTTGCAAGATTTAGTGTCCGATTCCATTTTAGGCAAGTTTGAGCTTGTTGAGGGAGAGTAAGGGATACTTGACTTGAGAGTTGCGAATTATGCCTCAAGACTTTTGTGATATTTGTTCAAGTTCACAAGTTCATCTTGGAGCACAACATTCGAACTCTTGAGGCTTGAATAAGCCTCCTTGCATTTCGCAAGTTCATGTTCAAGTGCCTTGTTCTTTTCCTTCTCAAGCTCAAGAAGCTTCTCGAGGTTAAGATTCCTTTGCCTTTCATTGACAAGCAATTCATCTTGTTCCTCGAGAAGTTCTTCCTTGTCTAAAATTTCATCGGAAAGCTTTTTCTTTTTAATAATAGCACTTTTACTCAAACCTTAAAACATATACTGATTCTCACTATCACTATCAAAATTCTCATCTTTAATGGAACGCAAGGAAAGTTTATATTTAACCTTTCATATTCCTTCCTTGGCCATAAGGCAAGTGTGGCTTGATCTTTTCCACTCTCCCTTCTTTGGTAGGAGAGTCTTCTTCATTGTTGGCTTCTTGATGGCGACGGTTATCACTCCCCCTTCATCATCCGAGGAGGACTCATCGTTGGAGTGCCACTCCTTGCCAACATGAGCCGGCCTATGTGCTTTCTTCTTCTTGAACATCTTCCTCTCTTGAGGCTTCTCATCCTTGATCTTCTTATTCCTGTCTTCTTCCTTTTTGTATGGGCAATTCACAATGAAGTTCCCAAACTCACCACAGTTTTAGCACGCTCTCCTTGGTCTTGACTTGCTCTTGTCCTTGACCTTGCTCTCATAATTTGACCCTCTTCTTTTCCTCATCATCCTCTTGAATATTTTGATGAAGAAGGCCATTTCCTCTTCATCCATGTCGGTTCTTTCCTCTTCTTCACTTTCTCCATCATTGCTTAACGCTTGCACCTCTTTGCTCTTGTACTTGGGTGAGGCTTTGAGAGCAATGCCTTTCTTCTTGGAGGTTGTGATCATGGCAAGGTCATTCACATGGTGTGCATCCATCTCCATCATCTCGTTGTTGATGATCTTGCCAAGCACCTCATCCAGAGTCATCTCGTGGAAGTTGGGATCTCGCGGATGAGAGTGCAAAGCGTCACATTGCGAGGCATGAAGGATCTTATCATCCTCTTGACAACTTCATGTTCGGTCCACTTCTTGCATTCGTACGCCCGAATCCTATTGACAAGAGTTCTGAGTCGATTGTACATCTCTTGAGGGGTCTCGCCTTCTTCCATGGTGAATCTTCCAAGCTCCGCCTTGATCATCTCAATCTTCTCTTCCCTCCCGGACCGGTTGCCTTCATGATCAATATTGAGGGTGTCCAAAATTTTCTTGGCTTGCTCCAACCCATCTACATTGTTGAATTCTTCTTGGTTCAAGGCTGAGTTGAGCAAGACCGCCGCTTGAGCATTGCGGTGGATGAGTTGTTCTTGCTCTGGGGTCAGCTCTTCGTCGTCCATGGGGATATATACACTTGTGCAAACAACATGCCAAAATGTGGGATTGAGAGAAATAAGATGCAACTTCATGTTGTGCTTCCACATAGTGTAGTTAGTCCCATCAAAATGTGGAGATTTGCCCATTGGAATAGAGAGGTAGTTTGAATGTGAATAGAGGCGCTCATAGTTAAAAGGATATCGCGTGTAATCCTCCTCTGGCTTTTTGAGCTTCTTCTCCTTCTCAAGCCTTCTCCTCATCTTGGCCTCATCTCTTGCTTTTTGAAGAAGATCCGCAAGGCGCTTCACTTCTTCATCTTCATCTTCGGTTTCGCCATCGAAGGGGGGAGGCTTTGGCTTGTCCTTAGAAGTGTTGCCAGTCTTGTCATGCAAGAGATTGGATCCTTGTCCTCCAGTGTTGCTGTTCTCGCCAATGCCGGTGGTGTCGACGATCGGCATCTCCTTCTCACCATTTTCCCCCATCTCCTCTCCAAGTGGTTAAGCTTTTAGGAGATTTAGGCTCCGATACCAATTGAAAGTTGCCTAGAGGGGGTGAATAGGCGGATAACCTGATATTTAACTCAATAAAAGCTAATCAAATTACAGAGTGCGGACTAGTGTGGCATGGGGGCGGACTAGTCTGGTCAGGATGATAAACTTGACCAAAGGTTAGATTTTTATGCAATCTAATGGACTCAACTTGATGAAACGTAAAGTGTATGATCCTAGCAATCTAATAGATGAAGTGCACAAAGTAAAAGAAACTAGATCGAGGCGGATCACAAGATTGAGACAAAGAACGTGTGGAACCCTAACTTGATCTAGCGAAGAACGAGGAAGTCAAATAAAAGACACAAGACGCAGGATTTATCCTGTGGTTCCGTCCCACAAAGGAGCCTACATCCACATTGAGGATGCCCACGAAAGGCAGGGTTTCACTCAACCCTTTCCTCACTTAGCCACCACGAAGGTCGGTTACTCTTCCACTAAATCACAAGGGTAATCACCAAATCCATGGGGCAAACCACAACCTGAGGCTCCCACAAGTTTACAACTCAAAAAGATCAAAGATAAACACCCACACAAACTCAAATCAATTAGTCATATCAAGAGAATCAACCAAGAGCACAAAATCAAGAAAACCCTTCTCTCTCTCCTCTTCCACACCTCACAAATCCTCAAGAATTGCTCTTAGGACTTCAAGAATGGTTAAGAGAGGGCTAGGATGGCTCTAGAAAGGCTATGGTGGCGCTAGGGTTCGAGAGAGGGCCTTTGGAGGTCGGGGGATCCCTTTTTATATGGGTCCTAACAAGTAGCCGTTGCCACCAGGAAAAGTGTGGATTAGACCGGCCTTTGACCTTGGAGTAGTCCAGCCTGTGGGGACTAGTGATGTCATCCTTGACCATCCACAAAACCCGCTGCCACCTTCTGAATTCAAACGGTCACCAAACCACGGACCAGTCCGTCCAACAACGGACTACTCCGATCTCACACATAACTGTGTTTTCCAGTTGATAACGAACCAGTATGGCACATCGGACTAGTCCGCCCGTCCGTACTTAGTCCCAGCAGCTCCCTCCAAGTCCACTGCGGACTAGTCTGTCAAAGAACGGACTAGTCCGATCTCAATCAGGAACTACTTTCCTGGACTGAAACATACTGGTTTGTTCGAGCAGACTAGTCCGGCCCCCGGGGGCGGACTAGTCCGGTCCTTCAGGGCTTAGTCCCAGAAGGACACATACACACTCACTACGGACTAGTCCATCCCGAAATGGACAAGTCTGAACTCATACAAAGTACTTTGGTCCTCCTAACATCGGATTAGTCCGATGTGGCCGGACTAGTCCGACCTTCCTCCTTGGACAAGTCCGGCCCTGTCCTAAGGGTTGCTTCAACTCATCTCTCAATCTAGTCTAGCTTGTACTATGAGCTCTTAAGAGATTCTTAACACTTGACTCATTGAAAACGCTCAAGCTAAGTAGCTGAACTCAACACAAGTAATTTAAAAGCCAAAATTCTATCCTTTGAGTTCTTCGCCTTTTTCTGCTCTTTTTCCATTTTGAGTGCATTCAACGCCGTCCAACTTTCAATCATATGTGCTTACATTTTCAAAGGTCATCAGTCTCTTAAGTGTTGTCATTAATCATAAAACCCACGGGGATTAGCCTAGATGCACATTCAATGTGGTTGCACTGGAGCCAACTCCTATAGTGGGGTGAGGTCCCGTCCAGCCAAACACGTGGCAGCTTGGGAGTCCATCTCACCGGAGGAGCTGGGTCCCATCTTTCAAGTCCACGTGGCAGTGTCGGGTCCCATACTTGAGGAAGGGCGGGGTCCGGTGCCTTCTGGACACATGGCGCCTCCAGACGTACTTAGGTACTTTCAGCCTGTGTGCGAGGGTACCCCATATCTGGGGTACAGACAGTGGCCCCTGGGTCCACCTTGGAGGGAGGTGATGAGCCCAAGGGTGGAGCCCTATCCATGTTTTCCCACACTACTCTTTGAATTTTGTCTTGGTCAGTAGAAGCGGTGGGCGCTTCTGCCAACGTAGCCACACGTCCTCTCCTGGTTGAGAGACTATGGCGACAAGATCTTTGCTTGTTGTAGTATCTTTGTCCTTTGTGGCACCTTTAATCGTGATGGTTCTTAATGTAGCTATAACGCTTACATTTTCTCACCCTTTACGGGAACCGCTTTAGTTGTCTTCTCAGGTGGCTGACCGCTTGGGCCAGCACTTCTGACAGGGATCCTAGCCCCCTTTGTCATGGACGCTGTGGGTTGAGTGGTGCAAGTCAAGCCCTAGTGATCCGCATGATGTGCTCAAGCGTTGCGGGGGTGATCCAAAAGGAAACCTTTGCTATAGGGGGCGGTTCCTTCCTTACTCACACCCTGCCACCCGAGCTTTCGCCTTCTTCCTTGAGCGCTCGAGCCATCACCACTTAGCAAAAGCTCCTATTCTCGGTTGCTCTGATGGCCTTCACGTTGCCTTTTTCTCGTTTTTAGGCGCCAGAGACTCTGGTGCCGATGAGGCGGCTGCTTGTCTGGGCGGCCGCAGAGCAAGGATGGATGTACCGTTGCGAATATCCCACTCTTCAACACATGCACAAAGACAAGATTGTTCTCTTCCTCGCCCACTCTATGGGGCTTGGGCTCCTGCTGTCGAGCTTCTTCCTCACCTTGCTGGAGGAACATGGGTTGCAGCTACACCACTTGTCGCCGAACTCCATCGTCGTGGTTTCCATGTTCGTCCACTTTTGTGAGGCGTTCGTGGGTATCCCACCAATGGTGGAGCTGTTTCGGTTCTTCTTCGTGATGAAGACCACAGGAAAGAGTGCGACGAGCCAAGTGGGAGCCTACTACTTTCGTCGTTGGGGCAGGGCCTCCCTGATCTACATTGCTTCGCTCAAAGGGGGCAAGTGAAGCCGCTAGAGGGAAGACTGGGCGATCAGGCGGACACCGACCCACGCCTTGCTGAAGATGCCCTATGATGACCCGACCTCTGATCCCACCATCTGTGAAGCATACCGAGGGTTGACGAAGAAGTACAAGCCGGTGCTGAAGAGGATCCGTGTTTTGGCGAACAAGGGCTTGTCCTCCATGATGGTGCTGGCAGACTTCTTGTGCCACTTCACCGCACCCCTTCCGAGTCGCCTATACGGGGCCTAGGTCTACACCAGCAAGTACGACTAGTGCCGGTTGGATGTGGACGATCTGACCCCCCAGATGTTGGACAAGATGTTGAAGGTGGTGGCCTATAACACTATTGATAATGAGCACGTCTCCATACAAGATGACTGCCAACCGCCCTTCATGACCCCTGGCCAGAGGGATGAAGTGCAAAGCTTGATGCCAAAGGTCAACATGTTTGACCTTGTTCAGCTGCACCCTCAAGGGACGACTGGGGCTTCGGCGGTCCTGGCGCCGTGCCTTGCTGCGACGCAACCAGGGTCGGGCCCTACCCCACATCCTTCAGAAAGGGTGGAGGTAGGGCCCTCAGCAACCTTCGACAGGGTGTAGGACAGCCAGCCAACACTAGTTCCTGCACCAAGAAAGCGTTCCCGTACCCTGGTCACAGGTTCCACAACCTCTATGCCGAAGAGGTGAAAGCTAACGCGGGGAGACGGTACCCTAATCTCCCATTGCGAGGGAGCCAGAGGGACCGAAGCCTCTATCATCAATCTTGTCCCTGATTCCAGCAGTGGCTCTTGTTTTGGTTGAGGCGCGGAGGATTCTATGCTGATGGCCGCATCGACACAAGTCATCCCGAAGATGGTGCCAGACACTATGGCGCCGGCGTTGTCTTCAACTCCAGGGGACCATGATCCGTCGTGCGAGCTTGGAAGCTAGGTTTTCTGGAGCAGCCCAGCCCGTTGGTAAGGCGCAGTCTTTCTGCACTATTTCTTTGCTGTTTTTCACTCTAACGGAGTTGGTTTTTGCTTTTCAGGGCATCATTGGCTGACATAGTGCCCTTGGTGCTTCCAGGGGTGGGCTTGGTGGCTCCTGCACCTCTATGAACTTGAAAAGGGTCCGATGCGCCACATCCTATGACTGAAGGTGCACTGGCTTCTGGTGATGCCGATGTTCTTGGTCCTTCATCCGTTAGAGCAAATGGGGATGAGGCGGTGCCAGGCATGGAGGTGGCCAACTTGGTTGTCGTGGTTACCCCTGGTGGAGCGGACCCGCACAGTGCTGATACTACGCCAGCATCTGATGTCATTGGTGCGCAAGATGGCAACTCATGACCGGTGGCCGGAGATACCCTTGTGGAAGGGAAGAGTACTTTGGCGCCGGGCAGCAACGCGCTGATTCCTTGTGCTCCAGCCGGGGAGCCATCTGGTCCCAAGGTGCTGATGTCTGCTGAGGAGTCGGCAGAAGAGGCGAAGAGGCAGGTGTTTGTGGCGACGGCCATGCCGATCCCCCTCTCCGATGCTGTTGTCGTGGCCCGGTCTGCATTGCTCCAGACACAGGGTGCTTTCGCCTGGGAGTGGGATAATCTTGCTAAAGAGCGGCACCTGGTGAATTTGGTCAACGCCAAGGCTAAGGAGCTTGAGGCGAAGGCCCTGAAGGCCCATGTCGTCACTGAAGCCTGCCTTAGGTTGTGCGAGGATAAGCGGCTGGAGCTGGTCCGTCATGACGTTGCCGTTGCTGATGAGGAACTGGACTTGGCGGTGAGGGAAGAGGAGGTCTCCTAGAGCCTCGACGTGCTAGAGGAGAGGCACTGAGCCGTGCAGGACTCAGAGCTCACCATCAAACGCCGGGATGATGACTTGGAGCGTTGCGCTTGGGAGCTTGCCATTGGGAGGAAGTGGCGCGGAGAGAGGCAGAAGGCCTCCACGCCCCCCGTGCAGTCGAGGCGCAAGGTATTCGAGACTTCCTGGCTTGTGCTGGTGCAGTGTTGGAACCCCTCACACTTGGTCCTGTGCAGTGCTGGATGCCCTCATGGGGTGGCCCAGCTGCTCCCAGACTTAGACTCCTTTTGCTCGACGTTGGGGTCAGTGAACACTATCCTTGCAAGGCGCCTGAAGGTTGAAGGAAGGGAGCTAGCGGAGCAGGTGGCCTCCCATGTCTTGGTGTGCTTTTGGAGTTGGTAGCCGACGATCCCGCTGGAGTGAGTAGAGAAAGGCCCCTTCAATGAGCAAGAGGAGGAGGAGAGGGCCGAAGTCTAGGACCTTGCCAAGCAGGTAGCTTCTTCGTTCCAATAGAATTGAGACCAGCGGCCCACAGGCAGAGCACCATTCTAACCGGGGATGGACCCATTATAAAAATAAATCTTAATGAATTTGAATTCATGTTTAGCTTGTTGGCTTGTATTGTGCTTCTCAATCTGTTGCTCTGAGTCCTTAGCTGTGTAAGGTATTGGGGAATTTTGTAAAGTGCATTAGATTTTGAGGAACCAATGATCGCACATTTGACATGGCCGGTCTGTCGTCAGTTGATGTCCTGCCTATGGATCCCCCTTAGAGGCCCCCTGGTAGATGTGGCCAGGTGGCTGGGCACACCTACCACTTGATCGCAAGATGTCTTCGATGGGCCCTGGTAGAGCGGGGGAGTTTGAGTGGACAGCCCTACTGGGGCCCCTTCATAGGCGCCATCCTTTGTCTGAGTAGAGACATCGACGACAGGCCCCCTAGGTGGTGCCAGAGCTGGCTGCTCCGACGTCACCCACCATCGTTGTAGAAACATAGATGGTAGGCCCCTTGGGTGGTGCGAGAGCTGGCTGCTCTGGCGTCGCCCACCATCATCACAGACTCGTCGACGGCAAGCCCCCTGGGAGGTGCTGGAGCTAGCTGCTCTGGCATCACCGACCACCATCGCAGAAACGTCGATGGCAGGCCCCCTGGGTGGTACCAGAGCTGACTGCTCTGGCATCGCCCACCATCATCGAAGAGTCGTCGACAGTAGGCCCCTCGGGTGGTTGTTGACGGCTGTTATATACCAATTTCATCCGTCAATATAACTCAATTATGTGAAGGAAATATCATTTCTTGCACACATCACCTTTCTATTTAACCTATTTCCACTTGTACTTGGAGAAATTGGTTCATGCAGGCATTTGACACATAATTGAAGTGAAACAAGGGGGTGAATCCTATAAAGTATCATCCCATCCAATCAAGAGTTGACACGTGGCACCACATCGATCAAATGGCCCACAAACAGAAGTATCCAAGGGCATCCAATGGTGTAGCACCCATATCATTGAATGCGACCCACCCGTCAGTCACCTGGAGGAAGAACTGGCCGTTTGGAGCCAGGACCAGGTCGGCCGACCCCCCTAGTTGGCCGACTAGTTCCTGGCGCCAAACGAGGTCAAACACCACGTGTTGGCTCCTCCCGACATGAAGAAGTCATGGGTGACTGATTCGCGTGCTTTTGGCTGAGGGAACCAACCCTTCTCCATGATATAAATAAGACCCCTCACCCCTCACTTCAACAGACACCACTTGAGCATCATTCTATTGTATACACTAGTTCTCTTAGTCCATAGTGGAGTTAGGCTATAGGGAGGAGAGCCTCTAGTCCCAAGTACAAATTGGGAAAGTTATGGCTCATGTATCTTTTCTTGTATTTGTGACTTCATGCATTATAATAATAGTATCTTTAGTCTCACTTTATTCATATACTTGGGCAAAATGTTTCTTGTTTGATTGTGGAGTCCATGTATGTGGTAGGAGTAGTCTTTATTATTATGCCATATCACTCTTAATCTATTATCATAAACACTACAAACCCCCACTATAGTCTAATTAGTTATGATATGATCATGTTGATATGAATAACTTATGCTATGTATCAACATTGGTTCAACAATGTTTAGGTTAGTCATTGCCTTAAGATGTCATGATTCTTAAGGTATTTACTTAGTATGCTAGCATGGTGCTAGGATAGTAAGTAGCGTTGGATGTCTCGTAGACAGTAGGTGGTGACAACCCTATCTGCCCTTTTTAATCCTCTACGTTCGGCTATGCCATAGGCTCTTGGTGGGAGTCGTCCTAGTATTGATAGGGGTAAACCCGTGCCCACATATGTTGAACAACTTAGCATAAGTATTCACCATTGGCATGCTCGTTAGTACCTAACCTAGGCTATGTATATGTATATTAGGAGCATTGTAGGAGCAACTCCCCAACTCTTAGTCTAATCTCCACTAGGACCCATGTACCCGTAGGATAGATTGCTTAAGTGTGTGTCACACTACCCATATATTATCAACTTACCTCTGTCTTGATAATTGATTAGTATCCCATACCTTGATCATAAGAGTAGTGTTTACTTTACTCCATTGCCTTACTTTGGGATAAATATAATACCCTTGGGAATACTCTTGGGTGAAATACTACACGACAGTTTTCGTGCGCTTGCAAACCTCATCTCTTTTGAGACATGATCTATGATGTATGAAACGCCAACAAGCACTTCTGGCACCGTTGCCGGGGAAGGCAAAGGAAGTGAAGGATATCTATCACTTGTGATTAAGCTATAGATACTGGTAGTTATTAGACAGGATTACCCTTGATTGTTTTCCCCTCTTGTGGTGAAAACAGGGTAGAGTTGGCTAACCCATTTTACCAGATGGCCAACAAGGACACTAGTGCTCAACTGCAAGATGATTCAAGGAGTACTTCAACAAATACCCGCTAGCCAACACCATTGCCTTTCGCAGAATAATTTCAGCTTCTAGTAGGAGCTAACGTCATACATCCCCAAGCTTGGGGTAGGCTCCAAGAGTTCTTCTTGGTTTGCCTCCACCATAGGGTGGATAGTTAGCTCCTCATCCAACATTCATGCTATGGGTTGGTCCACCAATCCATGACCACCATTGTGCTGGAGGAAGAAGTTCTATTCTCATTCATCATGGATGAGAATATGGTCTCTACTCAAGGGGCAGATTGAAGAGTGCTCTAGTTCCTTTAGCTTGGCATGCACACTACTTAACAAGGTGGACATGCTAGCTAAGGAACTACACCTCCCATTGAAGTATTATGAAGATCATGCCAATGGAAAAAATGTTTGGATGATCCAAGCCATGAATATTCACATGATTTGTGAAAATCCATGTCAACATGGGCCACTTGGGGAATCAATTCCCTGAGACCCATGGGGATTCTTGCTTCCAAACACAACTCCAATGGCTACCACATACAAGGAGATCAATGGTGTAATCAATATCACCCTTGTAATCAAGGAGGCTATGACGATTTCAAGGGATTTAAGTTCAACTAGCCTACCTTGAAGTATCCTGTCCATGGTCAAGCATGAAATAAAGACAACATCTACAAGAAGCTCTTAGCCAAGGACAAGAAACTTAAAGAGCATTCTAGATCCAATATATCCCGCAATCACTTGTTGGGATTCCTACCCTTCGACTAAGCCCATGCAACCTAGGGCAAGTGACATTGTGAATGAAGCGTTTCTTGTTTGATTGTGGAGTCAACATGTCATCATGCAGAAGGAAGCTTTTCATCCATGATCAAAGTATGGGTTAACCGTAACGAATATCAAGAAGGTCGAAGTGAGACCCCTAAAGAAGGACAAGCCTCATGATGCTCATAAGAGAATATCTTCAAAATTGAGAAGCCATCACTACATCAACAAGTCTTCGTCAAGATGACGGAGAGGCTAGGGCCACCATGTGACCCACATGTCAAACTAACATGCCAAAGAAGATTTGGTATGTCAATCAATAGAAGTGTCCGCATCTTCAACTCCAGGATTGGACAGCAAATCATCAAACCAAACAGGATGGAGGTAAGTCCCACTCATCGGACTTCAAAAAAAAATCAGTGAGTCCTTGCCAATAGGTTAATTTATAGTTATCTCATATTTGATTTCCCAATTGCATATTTGAATTTCCCATCAAATCTTGCATTTGCATTTAGCATGTTTGAATTTCCGCACTTGCATGTGGGAAAGTAAAATTTCCAACCATCATAAAACTAAAATTTTGAGTTAGGAAATAAATTTATTTGAATATGAACCTTGGGTGTAACCACTTGAATTCATCTTCCTAATTCAAACCAAAAACATTTCCCTTAAATATTCATTGCATTTGCAAGCTTCTTCAAAGTTGGGCAAAACAATTTGACAAAGGGTACAACATGCTTTTTAGCTAACGTAACCCGTGTTTGAGTTGTTTTGTTTGTTCTTGATTTTAGTGCAGCTAGGAAAAAATTGTAAGCAGGTTGGAAGGCCCAATCAAGCGCATATCCCTCGATCGATCTCATTTTAAGTTCATGGTGGAGAATTGCTCAAGACGGTGGGCCAATGGAGGAGCAAGATGAAGCCCATTCAACTCCAACCTCAACTTGAAATTGAACATGAAAGCTACACCATATCCATGTTCGTGTGTTTCTCACACAACGACCTTCAACCCGAACTACTCTTCAATTGAGGTACAACTTCAAATTTTCCATCATTTGAATTGCATTAGGATTGAATGATTTTTGCTTACATTGCTAAGGAAGGTTTACACCTTCGCATCATTCAATTCTTACGCATCCTCACGAGAGTAAGTGTTGACATTACTCTTTTTGATTCTTCAAAAAGGACTGTCACCTTACTTGGGAATAAATTTAAACAAGTACCGAGAATTTCATAAGCATTGCTAAAATTGACTTAGAAATTTTTGTCTAGGTTTAGTAAGTAATGCTTATGGAATAACTTAATCGTTGAATTGGTATGTAGCAACCTAGGAATAGTGATGTCCATAATTTTGATTTGAAACTCATTCATGCATGCATCACTAAATTCCAAATTTCTAGGCAAGAAATTAAAAAATGTTCAGGAGGATAAAATTGAAAATATTGTTTGCCATGATCAAAAAGATAAATATTTGCTCTTGTAAAAGAAACTATGATGGTTAGAAATTTTTACAGGATGAAGGGATCCATATAGTGTATTTATATCACTTGCATTGCTATGAGTAGGAGTTTTAGCAATATGTGCAAATTGATTTATCCATAAAGCCCTACTCCTATCAATACTTCATACATTGTTCATGAATACACTTGAAATTGGACCCACTGCATCTTTGGTCTTGTTCTTCTTCGTGCATACAAATGAAGATTCGGTTACCTAACCCGAAAATTCATTTGTACAACTATCTGGAGCTAACCATCCCTCTCTATCATAAAGAGGAAGTTTGCAGGAGTAATATTACTATGCAGGTATTCAAAGATCTTATTGTTGGAAACCCTAAGTGGATTCCATATCAATATCTCTTGGTCAAGGAGTAAATTAGGATGGTTGCTACCTATCATAAATTAAGCCTGAAGGTCAACCATAACTATACGAGGCCGGAGATTTGACATGTAAACCCTCCACGAGCAACCAATGGGCTGCTACGAATAAGTGTGAGCATTATGCTCTCAACTATTCTAAGCACTCTTTCAAGCCCAAGGGAATTGCCACCATCATTGTGTGTAAGTTATTCCTTCGTGGTTAAAGGTATGATGTGCCTTAACCAAGGAATGACAAGATCACATCCAATGTATATTGGGTGCAAGTTGTTCCTATGTGGCTAGAAGGTATTTTATACCTTAGCCAAGGAATAATGGATCACACTCAACCCATGTTGAGTGCACGTCATCCCTTTGTGGTTATATGTATGTTATACCTTAGCCAAGGAATAACAAGATCGTACTCAACACATGTTGGGTACATGTCACTCCTTTGTGGCTAAAGGTTATCATTAACTTAAGCCAAGGAGTGATGGATCACAACCAATGCATGAGAGGTACAAGTTATTTCTTAATGGCAAGAAGGTATGATACACCTCAGCCAAAGAATGATGGAACACACTCAATTATGTTGAGTGCATGTCATTCCTTTGTAGCTAAGGGTTATCATTACTTTAGCCATGGAATAACAAAGTACAACCAACCTATGGGAACCTTGAGGCATGGATGAACAACATCGACAACACTCTCCTCGACCACACTCGTGGAACCCATAGAAGGCAACCCAACATTGACACTCAACCCCTCCAATGTCAAAGCCATGCTGCAATAAGATTAGGCAAACCTCATAGCCTACATCCTTCGTTAGGGTTTCAAACCCTATAGTGGACCTTGACCAAGAACAAGCATGGCGGAGGAGCCATACTTGAGGTAACTTGTATCACACACCTTGCATATTTATTTTCCATTCACCCATCATTCACCTTGCATATAACAAAACATAAAAAAAATAAGTAGTGTAGGTTTGCTTTCAAAATAAAATAAATGATGTGTGGCAAGAATGGTTTTTAATTCACATAGATAAAATGATGAATAGTTGCTCTGTTTTAATTTTCCTAAGTTCCTACTTTACAACTTACTACTCTCCAAAATATTGCTTTCATTAGCTAGAATTACTTTTGCCTTGATTTAGAAATTGTGGGTAGGAAAAGCTTAATCCCATTCTAAGATGTTGTGAGAAATGTTATAGTGACGGGGTTGTTATTCCTAGTTTGAAAGTGAAACTTAGGTTTCCAGAGAAATTCTTAAAAATATTTAAGTTACTCTCATTTGATTGGAAATACCTACCAAATCTATATGATACATTACATTGATATACCTTATGCATATGCTATTTGTCTTTACATTGAGCTTTGTCAAACTAGTATAGACCTATGTGAGATTTCATTCATCACTTTTTGAATTCAAGACTTCACTTGCACATGCTATAATTCTACACTAGAAGTAAGAAAAATTCCATCATACCACCATTCCATAATAGAAAGAGAAACTCCATATCATTCATTCTTAGTGCTCTCACAAAAGTTTATTGCATAAAAAAGGGAGTAAAAGACATGGTTACAAGAAAAAGAAAAAAAGAAAAATAAAATGCATGGTTACATCATAAGCATGAGAAAAAATAGAGAAAAGTAGCCATGTTTCATCCCTGCAAAATAAGAGAGTCCACTCAAAAAGGAGTCATCTCAAATATCCACATTCACTCCATTCTATCACACATGCACAAGTCTTGAATCAAATTGTTTTGAAGCTCCACATACAAGCCTTATTCAGTGGTAGGATGAGGGTAGGCAAAATGCCTTGGTGAGGAAATATTTCCACTACACACAAAGGAGAGGCCGAGAGAATCAAATTGAGGTACTTATAATCTAAATTGAACTCTCCGGGATTTGAGTGGAACTTGATTTCTAGGGTATGTGTGCTCCATTTGCTAATCTATCTTTCAACCACCCATGAATGGGAAATGGCATATGCCCCATAATGACTTGAGATGGGTGAAGTACCATGCCAATTTTTGCAATACTTGGTAGAGTATTTTGTTGTGTACATGGTACTTTTGAAAAGTAGAACATAGTAGCACTCCTGATCATCAACCTATATCTTGACTTTTCTCGGGACGAGCAAAAAATAAGCTTCAGAGAGTTTGTTGATGGTTGTTATAAACAAATTTCACCCGTCAATATAACTCAATTATGTGAACAAAATATCATTTCTTGCACACATCACCTTTATATTTAACCTATTTACACAGAATTGAAGTGAAACAAGGGGATGGATCCTATAAAATATCATCCCAGCCAATCAAGCATCGACACGTGGCACCACATAGATCGAATGGACCACATTACAATGGTGTAGCACCCATATCAAGGAATGGGACCCACCTGTCAGTCACCATGATGAAGAACTAGCCGTTTGGAGCTAGGACCAGGTCGGCCGACCCCTAGTTGGCCGACTAGTTTCTGGCGCCAAACGCTATCAAATGCCACGTGTTGGCTCTTCCCAGCATGAAGAAGTTATGGGTGACTTATTCGCACAATTTTGGTGGCGGGAACTGACCCTTCTCTAAGATATAAATAGGACCCCTTACCCCTCGCTTCAACGCACACCACTTCAGCGTCATTCTATTGTATACACTAGTTCTCTTAGTCCTTAGTGGAGTTAGGCTATAGGGAGGAGAGCCTCTTGTCCCATGTCCAAATTGGGAATGGTATGGCTCATGTATCTTTTCTTATATTTGTGACTTTAGTCTCTCTTTACTCATATACTTGGGCAAAATGTATCTTGTTTGATTGTGGAGTCCATTTATGTGGTAGGAGTAGTCTTTATGATTATGCCATATGACTCTTAATCTATCATCATAAACACAACAAGCCCCCACTGTAGTCCAGTTAGTTATGATATGATCATGTTGATATGAATAACTTATGCTATGTCTCAACATTGGTTCAACAATGTTTAGGTTAGTCATTGCCTTAAGATGTCATGATTCTTAAGGTATTTACTTAGTATGCCTGAATGGTGCTAGGATAGTAAGTAGCGTTGGATGTTGTAGACCCACGATTTGAAGAGGTAGGCAGTTGGTGGTGACAACCCTATCTGTCCTTTGTAATCCTCCCCGTTCAGCTATGCCACAAGCTCTTGGCGGGAGTCATCCTAGTATTACTAAGGGTAAACCCATGTCTGATATGTTGAATAACTTAGCATAAGTATTAACCATTGACATGCTCGTTAGTACCTAACCTAGGCTATGTATATGTATATTAGAAGCATTGTAGGAGCAACTCCCCAACTCTTAGTCTAATCTTCACTAGGACCCATTTATCCTTAGGATAGATTACTTAGTTGTGTGTCACACTACCCATATAGTATCAACTTACCCCTGTCTTGATAATTGATTAGTACCCCATGGCTTGATCATAAGAGTAGTGTTTACTTTACTTCATTGGCTTCCTTTGGGATAAATATGATACCCTTGCGAATACTCTTGGGTGAAATGCTACACGATAGTTTCCGTGGACTTGTGGACCTCATCTCTTTCGAGACATGATATGTGATGTATGAAACATCAATAGTGGTGCTAGAGCTGGCTGCTCTGGCGTCGCCGACCATCATTGCAGAGTCGTCGACGGTAGGCCCCTTGGGTGGTGCCGGAGCTGGCTGCTCTGGTGTTGCCAACCATCATCACAGAGTCATCGACGACAGGCCCCTTGGGTGGTGCCGGAGCTGGCTGCTATAACGTCGCCCCACTATAATCGCAGCATCATGGACAGAAGACCCCTTGGGTGGTGCCGGAGCTGGCTGCTCCAGCGTCGCCACCACCATCGCGGAGTCGTCGACGGTAGGCCCCTTGGGTGGTGCCGAAGCTGGCTGCTCCGGCGTCGCCCACTATCATCGCAAAGTCATCGACGGCAGGCCCCCTGGGTTGTGCTGGAGCTGGCTGCTCTGGCGTCGCCCACCATCATCGTAGAGTTGTCGATGGCATACCCCATGGGTGGTATCGGAGCTGGTTGCACTAGCTTTGCCCACCATTTTCGCAGAATCATCGACGCTAGGCTCCATGGGTGGTGCCAGAGCTGGCTGCTCTAGCGTCGCCCACTATGGTTGAAGAGTTGTCGACGGCATGCCCCTTGGGTGGTGCCGGAGCTGACTGCTCCAGTGTCACCCACCATCGTCGCAGAGTCATCGATGGCAGGCCCCTTGTTGGTAGGAAACCAAAGAAACCTTGTTAGCAAAAAAGCGGGATGAGGGAGCGTACTCACAAATCGGCACTTGTTGCGAATATGTAGAATAGCATCGATAACCGGCCCCCTGGGAGGTGCCGGAGCTGGATGCTCCAGCGTCATCTACCATTAACATATAGGAACATCAACGGAAGGCCCCCTGGGTGATGTGTACCTCGCAGATGCTGCTACTGGTTGCACTCGAACCGACCTGCTTTCTATGTTCTGCACACACCATCGGGGGGCATAATTTTGCTTGTCGGCCATATTTCCCTACTCTTTAGTTTTGCTATGTCTTACAGTCCTAGGCTCAAGCGCAAGGCTTGGGTAATTCAGTGCGTTAGCACCAGGGATCCGACTCCCGCCTAACTAAGGGTGTGAGCCTACTGGCCCTCAGTACTTAGCCGCAACACTGGGAGGCAAAGTGTGCATGCTTAGGGTACAGGACCAGGCTAAGTAGACTGCACACCCTGGACCTCCTGCTCGTCATAGGCCTTTGGTGGAGGACCATCTGGCGCCATGGGGCCCCAAGAGAGCAGCCGCGAGATCCCGAAACACTTTGTAGGTACCTCAAACAAGTCCACCTTCAGCAGGGTTGCATAACTCCACCAGGTGTGATATAGAAAAAATTCACCAAGTATATGAAGATAATATATGAAAAACGAAAATAGCTTGATGATTACAAAATTAACGGATAATTAGGTGAACATAAGAGAAAGCATAGGGTAAGACAGTGATTCTTTCAAATTGGCATTCATACGAGGAGACTAGCTTTACAATAAGGCAAAGACCCACTCCGGATGGCATGGGAGGCAGTGTTTTCATGCTTAGGATACAGGACCAAGCTAAGCGGCTAAACACTCTGGACTTGTCCCTCCCAGAGCTTGGTTGTCCTAAGTGTCGTTCCTTGGCACCATGACACCTTACACTGTCCTACCAATATGCTTAGGGGTAGAACTTACAGAGGTGCTCTATGTTCCAAGGGTTGTGGAGGGGCTCTCCTTCTTCTGTGGCCAGGCGGACGCACCCGGGGCGAGATACCTGTGTTACTCGAAAGGGGCCCTCCCAACTGTGAGAGAGTTTTTGTGACCCTTTGCAAGAATGTATTCGCCGCAGCACCAGATCTCCCATCTGGAGTTCTCTACTCCGCACGAACCGTTCCTGTTAGCGTCGGAGCGCCTGTCGGTACCGTGTATTTTGGATGGTAGCATGACACCTTGCTTCATTGATGAGGTCGATATCTTCACGTTGGAGCTAGTCCTGCGTGGCTTCGATGAATGTCCGGACCTAGAGGGAGCCCACAACGATTTTTTTTGTGGGGGGGGGGGGGGGGGACAGCCTCGGTCCCATACACCAGGAAGAAAGGCGTTTACCCCGTGACCTGTCTGGGTGGTGTCTGGCTGGCTCATAGTGCACATCTGAGTTCGTCAAGCCACTTGGCACCATGCTTATACGAGTTGTCATACGTCCGTGTCTTGAGGCCCTTGAGGATCTCAGCATTGGCCCTTTGAACTTGACATTTGCTCATTGGGTGAGCCACAGACGCATAACAAAATTCGACGATGAGGTCTTCGCAGTAGTCTTGGAATGCTGCACTGGTGAATTGGGTCCTGTTGTCAGTGATGATCCTGTTTGGGACCCCAAACATGCAGACAATCGACATGATGAACTTGACTACAAACCCTTGTTGATATTGATCATCGGGGTTGCCTCAGGCCACTTGGTGCACTTGTCTACAGCGGCGTAGAGGAAATGGTACCCTCCGACTGCCCTGGGGAAGGGTCTCAGGATATCCAGCCCCTAGACCGCGAATGGCCAAGAGGGCATGATAATCTGCAGTGTTTGCGCCGAAGTGTGAATCTGCTTGGCGTGGGACTGACACGCCTTGCACCTTTTCACCAGCTTGACGATTTCTTGGAGTGCTGTTGGCTAGTAGAAACCATGTCGAAAGGCTTTACCGACTAGCGTGCGAGAAGTAGCGTGATTCCCGCACTCTCCTTCATGGATCTCTATGAGCAAGTCGCAGCCCTCCCCCCAAGTTATGCACTGTAATAGGACGTCATTGGTGCCACGTCGGCAGAGGTCTCCTTCTACCTGCGGGTACTGTTTTGCCATCCTCACGATCTACTTAGTGGATATGTGTTCCTCCGGAAGGATGTTGTCCTTCAAGTAGTCCCGGATCTCCATGACCCATGCATCGAGACTCTGCTAGGCTTCTGGATCTTAGGTGTCGGGTGATCTGAGGTCCCAATGATGCATAAGACCCTCGATGGGCCACACAGTTGTAGGACCGCCGAGGTCGCCAACTCCGAGGTGTTGGGTTTGCCTCCTTTGTTAGGCACTTGTAACACCCTCATTTTCACCCATCATGCATTGCATACATCCTAAAAACATGTTTAACATTCATCCACATAAAAAGTAACAAGTTTAAAATTGATTTAGAACAAAACGACACTTGAGAATTTTAGAAAGTGCGGACTAGTCCGATTTTGGTGCGGACTAGTCCGATTTCTTTATGACCTCGCTCGGACTTGTCCGTTCTTCTGCGGACTAGTCTGTTTTTGCCTCTGGGCACTTTCGGACTTGCCGGTCTTGTGCGGACTAGTCCGGTGTTCCAATTCCCTTGGAAATTTCACTAAGTCCCTGGACTTGTCTGGACTAGACCGGTCATCCCGCAGACTTGTCCGTTTTCCTCTCTGACTAAAGTCGGACTTGTCCGATTTTTGGCAGAGTTGTCCGTTTTTCCCCTCTGGATAAGTTCGAACTTGTCCGATGTATAGTACGGATTTGTCCGATTTCTCTCTGGACAACTTCGGACTAGTCCGGTCCATTTCGGACTTGTCCGATAAATCGCGACTCCGAGTTGATCTTCTGTTTCACGACTTGTTTCTTGGGTTTTATGTTAAGTGGGCCCAGGGACATCGTGCCTAACTCCTTTAGAGCCCATGTGGGACTCTAAACCGACCCCTACTCATCTCAAACTCGAAATCCATCTAACCCAAGCCTCCACCTGTATATAAACAATCCCACCCCTTTGCTTGACATCTATTTGCCACTTTTCCTTCACACCCAAACCCTAGCTCGTGATTAACCACCACAAATGAGGGAGAAGGAGATCTAGAACATGAAAAAGAAGAGGAGCAAATGAAAGAGGATCAAGATCTCCATCAACTTCGCGTTCTTCGTCAACAATCCACCATCAAGTTCTTCATCAACCCTAGATCGTCAAGATCCAAGTGTTACATCCAAGATCTTTTATTCATTGGAGTTCTAAACACCTGGTATACCTTCTATTCTATTTTCCTTACGTGAATTCAACCCCAAATCTCCAAATTCACGTCGATATAGAAAACCCTAATATGCCGATCTCGCAAAGTGCGGACTAGTCCGGCCTCCTGCGGACTTGTCCGATTTTCCTGGTTAAATTGTGTCAAATAAATTTTAAAATTAGATCTAATCAACTCCAAACCTGTATAAACTTGTTAAAAGCGGTTAGAACTAGTTGTGATCATTAAAAGCAACTCGTTAACAAGTTCCACCTTGCATTTGCATTAATTATGCATGTCATGTCATACTGAGTAATATTTGTGCATCTATTGATTGTACTCTTGTCCTGTATGTTATTGTGCGGGTTAGACGGATTTGCGCTAGAGAGTGCTGCGGAGGATCTACAGCACCAAGAGTTTGAAGGTTTTGACCCGAACCAATCCCAAGAGCAAGGCAAGTGTCCTTAAAGCATATTGATCTGTTTTGAAATAAATGCTTTGTTTTCCAAACTGCATGCTTGTGTCAATTTGATGGGAATCCTATGATAGGAAGTTTATTAGCGTTGTATAACCACCCTTGTCGCCTGGAATTCATGGTAGAGAGTCGGGATGGGCTTTTTACATTTTTGCTACGCTTAATTAATTGGGATGGGAAAACAACTATACCATTAATTATACATTAATGAGATTATGATTAATATGAAGTGGTTAATATGATGTGGTAATGGGCGATCTAGGCAAGCCTGGTATGTGGATAGGTTGGAAGTTATGGTGGTTTGTTTGCTTTAGATCTAAGGACCGGTTCATGCAAGAATAAGCCAGGACTACATTGCCACCACGAGGCCAAGTATGGGTGCGGCGTAGCTGATTAATTAGGGTTTTCTAGTGCTATTTGGGCCATTAGGGATGCTCGTAGAAGGGGTAGTCGGATTAAGTTCATTGATGATTGGTGGGACTACTCTGGGATCCGAATGGCTCAAGAGGGGGCCCTTGGTTGAAGATGCGCTCAGTTGGAGGCACTGCCACCGGTGAAACCTCAGTGTGGTGTAAATAGGCTCGTAATCCGTTTGCAAAAGCTATTTTGTGATCTCCTGGCCACACACTGACGGAAGTGTGAGACGGCATAATACATGTCCTAGTCATCGAAAGGTGATGAAATCACAAATACGTGGGTAAAGTGGTACAAACTCTGCAGAGTCTAATAAAACTATCATGATAGCCGTGCTCCTGGTTATGAGCGCCTAGATGACCTACATGATTAGTGGGAACTTGGTATTGGGATGGGTTTTGGTTAAGGTTTGGCAATATGGTTATGGATGGTTATGAGTAAACTTTTGGTATTGAACATGGTTTTTGGTAATGAGAAATCTGGAACATGGATGATGGTAATGGATTATGGACTAGTACTATGATATTAATTATGGTTTATGGTGGTTTTATTTCACATAAATATAATATATTTCTTTTCAAACATTTTAATGTACTTTTCAGCACTTAGCCATTATTATATTCGTCATTTGAATCAGCTACATATCATACTTTCCACACTTGCTAAGTACGACATGTACTCACCCTTGCAGTTCCCCCACCAACAGTTGTAGGTCAGGATTGGGAGTTTAACGGTGATAATGCGGAGTTCTAGGCCGTGTCTACCGTCAGCTTTGCCTGTGGAGTGTTGGAGCTGTGCTATACCCTATTGCTTATTTGCTTAGATGCTTAGTTTGCCCAGTTTAGTTTATTTCCGCTGCATTAGTTGAACTTGTCATTAATATTCATTAGTGCTTGTATTCGAGGATAGTATGAATTGTGTAATAAAGAGCTTAATTAATCTTGTCTTGTGGTAATTTTCTGTATATCCTTTTGTGAATGCACTCGTGTATGTGTGTTGAACGTCCTGGGCACACATATACTGCACTTGGTTCATTTTCAGAACCGGGTGTCAAAAATTGGTATTAGAGCCACAGGTTGACCGTAGGACGCAACCTAGATAGAATGGACACTTTAGAGCACATAGGAGCACTCAGGAAACGATGTGTTTTTGTTTGGTGTGTTGTTTGCCATATATTGGTTGCTTATGTGCTTAATAGAGGATTTTGGGATGCTTTTGCATTGCCATGGCCACCTAGGCTAGTTAGTTGTTTAGTTTCTTATCCCTTGGTGCATATAGTTGGGGACGTTTTCTAATTCTTACTATTGCTTTTCTTCATATGGTGAGAACTCGCAACCAGAGGGATGGCAATGATGAGGGGGAGAACAATGGAGCACCTCAGAATAATAATGGACAAGGACCCGCTCATGGAGCTATCAACATTGAGCAGCTTTTGGCTATGCAAAACAAGCTCATGCAGACGATGATACAAACTATGGGACAGCTGTAGGCTGGCAACATCAACAATCAGCCCCACGTGCCTCCACCGCCAACCCCTCCTCCTCACAACCGGTTGGGAGAGTTCATGAGAACTAGGCCGCCGACCTTTGCTCAAGACGCTGACCCTATGGATGCTGATGATTGGCTATAGTCTGTGAAGAAGAAGCTAGCTATTATCCAATGCAGTGACTGGGAGAAGGTTCTATTTGCTTCTCATCAACTAGTTGGAGCAGCTGCCGATTGGTTAAATGCTTATTGCAATGCTCATGAAAACCAAGAGAGGATTTCTTGGGCCGAATTCAAGGAGAGCTTCTGTTCTCATTATCTGCCGGAAGGTGTCATGATTTTGAAGAGGCATGAATTTGAAAACTTGAGGCAAGGAAGATCGAGCGTGGGTAAATACGTCAACAAATTCACTCAACTCTTAAGGTATGCGCCTGAGGATGTGAGTCGGGACAGCCGGAAGCAATATCTGTTTATGAGGGGCCTTAACAATGAGATCCAAGTGCAATTGCTCAACTGTGATTATGCCAACTTACATAAGCTTGTGGACAAAGCAATTGTGGTTGAGAATAAGGTCCGTGAGATGGAACAAGACAACAAGAGGAAGGCGCCATATCAAGGACAACAACAAGGAAGTAATGTGCGCCCTCGCCTTGCGCCTCCCAATGCGCCTTATTTCAGTTCTTCTGTGCCTGCTTATCGCCCTGGATTTGCACCGCGCCCAACTCAGTTTGTGCAGCAGCGCCGTGTCATGCAAGCACCTAGGCCTCCAATGCCTTTTGCACCTCGTGCCAATTTCCCTGGTGCAAATGTTCAGAACCAACCTCGCCCCAATAATCCCGGTGGAGCAAGGAAGTCCTCTACTTGTGGAGAAGCTGGACACTTTGCGCATCAATATCCTAAGTCAGACCTTGGTCAAGGAAGCAATGCGTCGAGGCAAAACCCAAGACCCAATGGATGAAAGCCGCAAGGGAACCGTGGACAGCAGAATTTTGCTCGTGGCAACATGAACCATGTCTCTATGGAGGATGCTCAACAAGCAGATGATGTGGTCAATGGTATGTTTCTCGCAAACTCCAACCCCGCAACTATGTTATTTGACTCTGGAGCATCGCATTCATTCATTGCATCGAAATATGTTGCCAAGTATAGTTTGCCTATCTCTCATATGAAGTTCACTCTATTGGTTAAGTCTCCTGGAGGAGAGATGAGGACAAATATAGTATGTCCAAAAGTAAGCCTTAGAATAAGGGGGTAGACTTCTCCGCCAACCTCATTGTTTTGGATTCTCAAGGATTGGACATTATACTTGGTATGGACTGGTTGAGGAAGCACAATGGAGTTATTAAGTGTGCCACAAAGTCGGTGAAGTTGACCATTGAGGAAGGTATCACCGTGGAATTTGAAGCATCTCAACATGCACTGAAGCAATTGGAGCTGAATCACATGGACGGTACCGCAATTGAGGAGATCTCGGTGGTGTGTGAATTTTTGGATGTGTTCCCAGATGAGTTGCCAGGTATGCCACCTGATAGAGACATTGAGTTTGTTATTGATTTAATACCTGGAACTGCACCTATAGCTAAGAGGCCATATAGGTTTCCTCCTATGGAATTAGCGGAGCTCAAGAAGCAAATTCAAGAGCAACTAGAGAAGGGTTTTTTTCGGCCCAGCTCTTCACCTTGGGGAGCGCCCGTTCTATTTGTGGACAAGAAGGATGGATCACAAAGGATGTGTGTGGATTACCGAGCTCTCAGTGAGGTGACCATTAAGAACAAGTACACCTTGCCCCGTATATAGGACTTGTTTGATCAAATGAAGGGTGCTTGTGTTTTCTCTAAGATTGATTTGAGGTCGGGATACTTTCAAATGAAGATTAGACCCTTGGGCATACCCAAGGGCTTTTAGGACACGGTATGGATCTTATGAGTACACTGTGATGTCCTTTGGATTGACCAATGCGCCTGCGTACTTTATGTACCTCATGAGTAAGGTCTTCATGGAGTACTTGGACAAGTTTGTTGTGGTGTTTATTGACGATATTATGATCTACTCGAAGGATGAGAAGGAACATGAGGAACACCTGAGGCTTACGTTGTAGCAATTGTGGGAGCATCAATTGTATGCCAAGTTCAACAAGTGTCAGCTTTGGTTCAGAGAAGTGTCGTTTTTGGGTCACATCATTTCAGAAAGAGGAGTTTCAGTTGACCCCAGAAGGTCAAGGACGTGTTGAAATGGGAACCCCTGCAAAATGTCAAGGAAATAAGGAGTTTTCTTAGGATGGATGGATATTACCGTAGATTCATCAACGAATTTTCCAAGATAGCCAAGCCTATGACGGAATTGCTAATGGGGGGAAAAGCTTTCCAATAGACTCCATCTTGTCAAAACAGTTTTGAGGAGTTGAAGAAGAGGTTAACAACAGCCCCAGTTTTTGTTTTCCCGGACGTGAGCAAGAGTTTTTATATATATTGTGATGCATCGAGATAAGGACTTGGATGCGTGCTCATGCAAGAAGGTCAAGTGGTCGCCTATGCATCAAGACAATTGAAGAAACATGAGAAGAATTACCCAACGCATGATTTGGAACTTGCAGCAGTGGTACATGCATTGAAAATTTTGAAACACTACATCCTTGGATATAGGTATGAAATTTATACGGATCACAAGAGTCTTAAGTATATTTTCATGCAAACGGATCTGAATTTTAGGCAACAAAGATGGTTGGAGCTTATCAAAGATTATTATTTGGGAATCAACTATCATTCGGGAAAAGCCAATGTAGTGGACAATGCCTTGAGTAGAAAAGGAGTGAGTCACCAACTCGCGATTCGAGAGCTGCCGTCTGAGCTATGTAAGGAGTTTGAACATTTGAACCTTGGATTTGTAAATGAGATGGGGATAATGGAGTTAAATCCGACCATGGAGCAAGAAATTCGAGAGGTCCAAGAGAATGATGACGAAATTCAGGAGATCAAGGAAAGGACCCAAGAGGGAAGAGAATTCAGATTTGGATTGTAGAAACTCTTGATCATCAACCTAAAGTCTTTACTTTGCTTTGGACGAGCAAATGATAAGCTTGGGGGAGTTTGTTGACGGCGGTTATATACCAATTTCATCCGTCAATTTAACTCAATTATGTGAAGGATTTGTCATTTCTTGCACACATCACCTTTCTATCTAACCCAATTCCACTTGGACTTGGAGAAATATGTGTATACAGCATTTTATGCAGGAAATGAGGAAATGTAGAGGGACCAATCCTATAAGATATCATCCCAGCCAATCAGGTGACGACACGTGGCATCCCATGGATCAAATGGCCCACAAATAGAAGTATCCGAGGCCATCCAACGGTGTAGCACCCATATACATCAATGGGACCCACCTGGCAGCCACCTGGAGAAAGCACACGAGAAACGGTGCAATGAACAGGTCGGCCGAACCAGGGGGTCGGCCGACCTGGTCTTTGCACCAACTCGGTCAGCCTCCACGTGTTGACTCCTTCCGGCTCCCTAGAGTCAATGGTGACTGATTCACGCGCATTTGGTGGCGGGAACCGACCTCAACACTAGTATAAATAGGACCCCCTACCCCTCACTTCAAAACGCACCACTTGGGCATCATTCTATTGTATACACTATCTTCCATAGTCCTTAGAGGAGTTAGGATGTATAGAGGAGAGCCTCTAGTCCCAAGTCCAAATTGGGAAAGGAGTAGAAGGAGTCTCTCTTCCCAATTCCACATTGGGAAGGTATGGCTTATGTATTCCTTCTTGTATTTGTGACTTTGTACTCAATAAAGATATTATCTTTAGTCTTCTTTTATACGTATACTTGGACAAAGCGTTTCTTGTTTGATTGTGGAGTCCATGTATGTGGAAGGTATAGTCTTTATGATTTCACTCTCATGATCACATCTTATGGTCATAAACACTATAGACCCCCACTATAGTCTATGTAGTTATGATATGATTATGTTAATATGAATGACTTATGCTATGCTTCAACATTGGTTCAACGATGTTTAGGTTAGTCATTGCCTTAGGATGGCTTGTGCCATGGCTCCTAAGGTATTTGCTTAGTATGCTAGCATGGTGCTAGGGTATTTAAGTAGCGTTCGATGTCTCATAGACCCACGGATTGAAGAGGTAGGCAGTAGGTGGTGACAACCCTATGAGTCCTTTGTATTCCTCCACATTCAGCTATGCCACAGGATCTTGGCGGGAGTCGCCCTAGTATTGCTAGGGGTAAGCCCGTGCCCGATGTGTTGAATAGCATTGCATAGGAATTCATCATTAACATGACCATTAGTATCTACCTTAGGCTATGTATATGTATTAGGAGCATTGTAGGAGCAACTCTCTAACTCTCAATCCAATCTCCCTCTAGGACCCATTTTACCCTTTAGAATAGATAGCCTAAGTGTATGTCACACTACCCCTATTATCAACTGACCCCTGTCCGGATAATGGATTAGTATCCCATAGCTTGACCATAAGAGTAGTATATACTTTACTCCATTGCCTTCCTTTGGGATAAATACGATACCCTTGAGAATACTCGTGCGCTTGCGGATCTCATCTCTTTACCGGAGATGATATGTGGTGTTAAGAAATACCAACAAGCATTTTTGGCGCCATTGCCGGGGTTGATTTGTTAGTATATCTTAGGAGCCACCAACAAGAATTTCTGGCGCCGTTGCCGGGGATGATTTGTTAGTATATCTTAGGAGCCGTCAACAAGTATTTCTGGCGCCATTGCCGGGGAAGGCAAAGGAAGTGAAGGATAGCTATCACTTGTGATTAAGCTATAGGTACTAGTAGTTATTAGGCAGGATTACCCTTGTTTGTTTTCTCCTTTGTGTGAAAACAGGGTAGTGTTGGCCAACCCATTGTATGGGATGGCCAACGAGGACGCAAGTGCTAAACTGCAAGATGATTCAAGGCGTACCTCAACAAATGTCCGCTAGGCAACACCCTTGCCTTTTGCGGGAGAATTTCAGCTTTCAGTAGGAGCCAAAGTCATCCATACCCAAGCTTGGGGAAGGCTCCAAGAAGTTTTTCTTGGTTTGCCTCCACCATGGGGTGGATAGTTGGCTCTTCGTCCAACACTCGTGTCATGGGTTGGCTCCACCAATCCATGACCACATTCATGCTGGAGCTGAAGGAGTCCTATTCTCATTCTTCGTGGATGAGAAGAAGGTCTACACTCAAGGGGTGGATTGAAGAATGCTCGAGTTCCCATAGCTTGTCATGCACACCACTTCACAAGGTGGATATGCTAGTTATGGAACTACACCTCCCATTGATGTTTCATGAATATCCGAGTCATTGGAGATTTGTTTGGATAATCCAAGTCATAGATATTCACATGATTTGTGAAAATCCATGTCATCATGGGACGAGTGGGAATTATTTCCCTAAGACCCATGAGGACCTTTTTGAAACAAAAACTCCAATGGCAACCATTCACAAGGAGGTCAAGGGTGGAACTAACATCACCCTTGTATTCAAGGAGGATATGGCTTTCCAAGGGATTTAAGTTAAACTATCCTACCTTGAAGTATCTTGGCCAAGCAGAAATCAAGACAACATTCACATGAAGATCTTGGCCAAGGACAAGAACTTAAGGAGCATTAAAAAGTCCAAGATTTCCCACATCACTTGTTGGGATTCCTACACTTTGACCAAACCCATTCAACCTAGGGCAAGTGACATTGTGGATGAAGCGTTTCTTGTTTGATTGTGGAGTCCACATGTCATCATGCCCAAGGAAGCATTTGACCCATGATCAAGGTATGGGTTGATTCAATGGAATATCAATATGGTCAGAGTGGCACCCCTAAGAAGGACAAAGCCTCACCATGCACATGAAGGAATATATTCAAGAGGGAGAACTCGTGGATACAACAACATGTCTATATTAATACAACAGGGAGAGGCTAGGCCCACCATGTGGCCCACATGTCCAAATGACAGCCAAATGAGTTTGGCATGTCAAAATAGAATAAATCATCCACATCTTCAACTCCAGGATTGGACAACAAATCATCACGCTGAACAGAATGGAGGTAAGTCCTACTCATCGGACTTCAAAAATTCAGTGAGTCCTTGCCAATAGGTTAATTGGTAGTTATCTCATATTTATTTTCCAAATTGCATCAACCCTTGCATTTGCATGTTTGAAATTCCACACTTGCATGTTGGAAAATAAAATTTCCAACCATCATAAAACTAAAGATTTGAATTAGGGGAGAAATTTAATTGGATATGAACTACGTGCATGACCACTTGAATTTATCTTCCTAGTTCAAACCAAAAAGATTTGCTTTGACCCTCATTGCATTCACAAGTTATTTCAAGCTAGGCAAGCCAATTTGAAAATTGGGTTCAATTTGCTTTTGGCTAACGTAACCCATTTTCGAGTTGTTTTGTGTGTTCTTGATTAAAGTGCAGATAGGTCAAAATTGTGAAGATGTGGTATGGCAAGAAAGTGGAAGGTTTCATCAAGCTCAAGTCACCATTGGGAGGATTTGAGAACACTTCACTCCTTCAAACTCATTCCGAGATTGAGGAAGAGAAATGTTCAAGATGATGACCCAATGGAGGAGCCAGAACCAAATCCATTGCCAAATCCAATCTCAACTTAGCATTTGACATCAACCATCAAGCCTACGCCAAAAATCAAGGTTGTGAGTTTCTCACACAAAGACCTTCGTCACCAACTAATCCCCAAATGAGGTATGAGTTTAGAATTTTCCATTGTTTGGTTTGCCATAGAATTGAATGTATTTGCTTGCATTTGTGAGGAAGGTTGACACTTCCTCATCATTCAATTCTCAAGCATCCTCACAAGGGTAAGCGTGGGTATTGACTTTGGATCTCCAAAAGGAAATCTCACCTTAATTGGAAAAATCTCAAACAAGTACCTAGAATCCTTTAAGAATTGTTTTGTAAACTTAGTCATTTTTGTCGAGGTTCAGAAAACAAAACTTTTTGGCATTACTTAATTGGTGAACTGGCATATAGGAACATGGGCATAGTGACAACCATAATTTTTAATTGAGCTTCATGCATAGATGGTGTCACTAGATTTCAAACTCCTAGGAATAAGTGATATCCTTGCTCAAAAATTGAATTGCATTTTTTGAGGAGTCACCAAATTTCGAATTCCTAGTGAGGTTCAAGAGGATAAAATTGAGAATCTTGTTTGTCATGGTCTAAATGATGAAAATTTGCTCTTGAAAGCTAAGATGGTTAGAAACTTTAAAAGGTGTAGGGATCCATATAGTGTATTTCTATCACATGCATTGCTATGAGTTGGAGCTTTAGAAAATATGCAACATAAATTATCCATAAAGCTCCACTCTTATCAATGAATAACACATTGATCATAGATACACTTGACATTGGATCCAATGCATATTTGATTTTGTTCTTCCCCATGTGTACAAAGAAAGTTTGGTTACCTAACTCGAACGTTCATTCTTACAAATCTCGGGAGCTAACATCCCTCTCCATTCAAGAGAGGAAGTATGCAGGAGTAATATTATTATGCAAGCATTCATGAAGCTGATTGTTGGGATCCCTAGAGGATTCCATTTCAACATATCTTCGCCAAGGGGTAAATTAGGATGGTTGTTATCTACCGAAAATTATGGCCGAAGGTCAATCATAACTATACGAGGCTAGAGATTTGAAATGGGAACCCTCCATGAGCAACCAATGAGCTGCAATGAATGGGTGAGAGCATTATGCTCTCAACTATTTTAAGCACTCATTCAAGCTCAAGGGATTTGCCACCATCATTGGGTACAAGTTATTCCTATGTGGCTAAGAGTTATGATGTACCATGACCAAGGAATGACAAGATCACACCCAATTTATATTGGGCGCAAGTTGTTCCTATGTGGCTAGAAGGTATGTCATGTCTTAGCCAAGGAACAACAGATCACACTCAACCCATGTTGAGTGCATGTCATTCCTTTGTGGTTCTAGGTATGTTGTACCTTACCCAAGGAACAACTGATCATACCCAATGCATGTTGGGCACATGTCACTCCCTTATGGCAAAAAGATATGATACACCTTAGCCAAAGAATGACGAACATACTCAATGTATGTTGAGTGCACGTCATTCCTTTGGATCTAAAAGGTTATCATTATCTTAGCCAAGGAATGGAAAATAACGCCCAACACATGGAGACCCTGATGTGCGGACGATCAACATTGGAAACACTCTATTCAACCACACTCATGGTGTCCATGGGAGGCAACACAGCAATCAACACTCAACCCTCCATTGTCAAAGCCATGCTACAACACGGATAGGCCAACTCATGGCCTACCTCCGTTGTTAGGGTTTCAACCCCTATCACGGACCTTGATCAAGAATAATCTTGGGGGAGGACCCCCACTTGAGGTAACTTGTATCACACCCACTACATTTTTATTTCAAATCATACATTGCATATTTATTTTCCATCCATCCATCATCCACCTTGCATTTAAAAAAAATATATATAAAAATAGGTTAGATTTGCTCTCATCAAATAAAGATACGCGGTAAGAATGATTTAAAATTCACATAGATGAAATGATGAATAGTTGCTCTGTTTTATTTTCCTAAGTCTCTAGTTTACAACTTGCTACTCTCCAAATATTGCTTTCAATGGTTTGAAATACTTTTACCTTAATTTGGATGTTGTGGGTAGCAAAAGCTTAATCTAATTCTAGGTTGTTGCAAGACTAGAATTGGTAATAGTGCTGCTAGTCCTAGTTTGAAAGTAAAACTTAGATTTCCGGAGAAATTCTAAAAAGATTTAAGTTTCCCTCAATTGATTGGAAATACCTACCAAAGCCATATGATGTTCATACATAGACAAAAACTTAGGCATATGCTATTTGCTTTCACATTGAGCCTAGTTAAACTAGTATAGACCTATGTGACAAATCATTCAACTCTTTTTTTTTTTGAATTCAAGACTTCACTTGCACATGCTATACTTCTACACTAGAAGTAACAAAAACATCCATCATATCCACCATACCACAACAAAAAGAGAAACTCCATGTTATTCATGTTTAGCACTCTCCTCAAAATTCATTGCAAAGAAAGGGAGTAGAAGACATGGCTACAAAAAAAAAAGCATGCTTACCTCATAAGCATGAGGAAAAAAAAGTAGCCATGTTTCATCCCTGCAAAAAGAAAGAGAGATTATACCAAAAAGGAATTATCTCAAGTATCCACATCCACTTCCACTCCATCACACATGCACTAGTCTTGAATCAAAAAGTTTTGAATTGAGTTCTCCTAAGTCTTACTCTTTTGACTTAGCAATATATGTGATGCAAATATGCCTACTTACTTTCCTTACCAAGCTCCACATACAAGCCATATTCAATGAGTAGGAATAGTAGAGGCACAATGCATTAGTGAGGAAATATTTCCACTATCCACAAAGGAGTGACTGAGAGAATCAAATTGAGGTACTTAATATCTAAATTGAATTCTCTGAGATTTAAGTGGAACTTGATTTCTAGGTTGTGTTTGCTCCAATTGCTATTCTACCTTTCAACTACTCATGAATATGAAAAAGAATAAGCCCCATGATAACTTAAGAAAGGTAGGGTATCATAGCCAATTTCTGCAATACTAGGTAGAGTATCTTGTTGTGCATTAGATACTTTTGAAAATAAGATATTGTAGTAACTCCTGATCATCAACCTAAAGTCTTGACTTTGCTCGGGACGAGCAAAGGATAAGCTTGGGGGAGTTTTTTGACGGCTGTTATATACCAATTTCATCCGTCAATTTAAGTCAATTATGTGAAGGATTTGTCATTTCTTGCACACGTCACCTTTCTATCTAACCCAATTCCACTTGGACTTGGAGAAATATGTGTATGAAGCATTTTATGCAAGAAATGAGGAAATATAGAGGGACCAATCCTATAAATATCATCCTAGCCAATCAGGCAACGACATGTGGCCTCCCATGGATCAAATGGCCCACAAACAGAAGTATTCGAGGAGATACAACGGTGTATCACCTATATACATCAATGGGACCACCTGGCAGCCACCTGGAGAAAGCACACGAGAAACGGTGCAATGACCAGATCGGCCAAACCAGGGGGTCGGCCGACTTGGTCGTTGCACCAAACTCGGTCATCCTCCATGTGTTGGCTCCTCCCGGCTCCCTGGAGTCAATGGTGACTGATTCGCGCGCTTTTGGTGGCGGGAACCAACCTCAACACTAGTATAAATAGGACCCCCTACCCCTCACTTCAACACACACCACTTGGGCATCATTCTATTGTATACACTATCTTCCATAATCCTTAGAGGAGTTAGGATGTAGAGAGGAGAGCCTCTAGTCCCAAGTCCAAATTGGGAAAGGAGTAGAAGGAGTCTATCTTCCCAATTCCACATTGGGAAAGGTATGGCTTATGTATTCCTTCTTGTATTTTTTACTTTGTGCTCAATAAAGATATTATCTTTAGTCTTCTTTTATACGTATACTTGGACAAAGTGTTTCTTGTTTGATTGTGGAGTCCATGTATGTGGAAGGTATAGTCTTTGTGATTTCACTCTCATGATCACATCTTATGGTCATAAACACTATAGACCCCCACTATAGTCTATGTAGTTATGATATGATTATGTTAATATGAATGACTTATGTTATGCTTCAACATTAGTTCAACGATGTTTAGGTTAGTCATTGCCTTAGGATGGCATGTGCCATGGCTCCTAAGGTATTTGCTTAGTATGCTAGCATGGTGCTAGGGTATTTATGTAGCGTTGGATGTCTCGTAGACCCACGGATTTAAGAGGTAGGCAGTAGGTGGTGATAGCCCTATCTGTCCTTTGTAATCCTCCACATTCGGCTATTCCATAGGCTCTTAGCGGGAGTCGCCCTAGTATTGCTAGGGGTAAGCCCGTGCCCGATGTGTTAAATAGAATTGCATAGGAATTCATCATTGACATGACCATTAGTATCCACCTTAGGCTATGTATATGTATTACGAGCATTGTAGGAGCAACTCTCTAACTCTCAATCTAATATCCCTCTAGGACCCATTTTACCCTTTAGAATAGATTGCCTAGGTGTGTGTCACACTACCCCTATTATCAACTAACACCTATCCGTATAGTGGATTAGTATCCCATAGCTTGACCATAAGAGTAGTATATACTTTACTCCATTGTCTTCCTTTGGGATAAATACGATACCCTTGGGAATACTCATGGGTGAAATGCTACAACGGTATCTTTCGTGCACTTGCGGATCTCATCTCTTTACCGGAGATGATCTGTGGTGTTAAGAAATACACACAAGCATTTCTGGCGCCGTTGCTAGGGTTGATTTGTTAGTATATCTTAGGAGCCATCAACAAGCAATTCTGGCGCCATTGCCAGGGATGATTTGCTAGTATATCTTAGGAGCTGTCAGGAATGGTTGAGCAGCTCTTCTTGTCAAAGTGCGCCCAATCAATCCATTGGCTACGCGCAACTGGGGTCTTCATAGTGAGGTAGACTGAACTGTAGAAATCTGCATGAAAGTTGCTCCAAAACCTAGCATCGACAGCTTTCTTGGAATGGCCATAGCAATCAATGAATCTGAGTTTGGAAGCAGTGTCGCTTTTCTTGCCGTTTAACTTCTCCTTAGAGGGATCTCTGTTTCCCTGCCTCGGTGCATGCAACTTGATTGGGCCGATCGGGCCCGTGGCAATCCCTTTGCCATTGCCCTTAGCTTGGCGAACAGCCATCGAGCTAGGGCCACCACCTGCTGATGCCTTGGAGGCAGGCTTCTTGGCGAGCACTGTGACACCCTGTTCTGAAAATGAACCAAGTGTAGTATATGTGTGCTCAGGATGTTTAACACACATATACAAGTGCATCAAGAACGATATACAGATAATTACCACAGCTCAAGTTATTAAATAAGTACATTAATTACTAAATTCAAAATATCCTCGAATACAAGCTATAATGAATATTAATGACAAGTTCTAACTAATGCAACAGAAAAAAACTAATTAAGCAACTAAGCAAACTAAGAAAAAGGGATAGCGCAGCTCCATGCAACACCACAGGCAAAGTTGACAGTAGACACGGCCTAGAACTCCGCATTATCTCCATTAAACTTACAATCCTGACCTGCAACTGTTGGTGGGGGGGGGTGTTGCAAGAATGAGTACATGTTGTACTCAGCAAGTGTGGAAAGAATGACATGCGGCTAATTCAAATGACGAATGTAATAATGGGTAAATGCTGAAAAGTATAGTAAAACATTTGAAAAGCAATGTATCATATGTATGTGAAGTAAACCCATCATATCCCACAATCAATATATAAGTCCGTAATCCATATCCATCATCATTAAACCAGGTTTTACCATTACCATTAACCACATCCAATACCATAATTAATCCATAACCAGCCATAACCAATACCAAACCATAACCATCCCAAATCCCAATTTCCCTCTAATTATGTAGGTCATCCAGGTGCTCTTAACCGGGAGCACGACTATCATGATAGTTTTAATACTCTCCAGAGTTTGTACCGCTTTACCCACGTGTTTGTGATTTCATCACCCATCGGTGACTAAAGAACCTCCCTTATGCCAATTACACTTCCTTTGGTATATGGCCAAGAGATCACAAAATAGCCTTTACAAAGGGACTACTAGCATGTACGGACCCACTAAGGTTTCACCGATAGAGACGTCTCCTAAAGAGCACGTCTTTAACCAAGGGCCCCCTCTTGTGCCATTCGGATCCTAGGGAGTCCCTGCCACAAATCCAAACCCAATCTGACTCCCCTTCCCCGGTGCGCCAAATGATCCGCGCAATACAAGCAATACCCTAATTAACCAGCTATGCCGCACCCATACTTGGCCTCGTGGTGGCACTGTAGTCCTGGCCTATTCTCGCATGAACCGGTCCTTAGATCTAAAGCAAGCAACCACCATAACATCCAACCCATCCACATACCAGGCTTGCTTAGATCACCCATTACCATACCGTATTGACCAGTTCACATTAACCAGAATATCATTAATGCATAATTAAATGTGTAGTGTTGTTCTCCCATCCCAATTAATTAAGCGAAGCAAAAAGGTAAAAATCCTTCTCGACTCTCTACCAGGTATTCCATGTGACAAGGGTGGTTAAACAAAGCTAGTCAACTTCCTATCATAGGATTCCCATCAAACTGACACAAGCATGCAATTTTGCAAACAAAACATTAATTTTAAAAACAGGATCAATATTCTTCAAGGACACTTGCCTTGCTCTGACGAATAGGGTTACTCAAGCGTTTCGAAGTCTTGGTTCTGAAAATCCTCGTACACGACCTCTTGAGCACTTCCCTCTACTCGTGATCACACATACGAGAAAATACATACAAATAAGCATGATGCACACACATTAATCAACATGCAATGATATACATGCATGCAAGGTACAATTATTAATTAACTATGGTTGTTTATTAATTAGATGCAACTAGTTCATATGTGTTTATATGCATTTACGGGGGTTTTAGCGAGAATTAATGCTGCTGAAAATAAATTTATGGTGCAACTTCGATTAAATTACATCTACTAGATTTAATACGTCGCTAAAATTCGCATCAGAAAAATGAATCCTACCATAGATGTGACGACTTCGAAGATCGCGGGACGATGATGACGCGTAGACGAAGTGGATGGCGCAACAGTCCTACGACGGCACGACGACGACGATGACGATCTCCGGCGGACGGCGGCACCCTCCTCTTTTTCTTATTCTTCCCCTCCCTTTCGCCTCTCTTTTTCTTCCTCTGGCGGCGCCTCTATTCTCTAGTTCTTTTTTTCTGGCGGCTAGGATTTTTTGCAGGCCTTCTGGCGATAAAACACGAGGGCCTCGGGGCTTTTATAGTCGTGGAACACGGTGCTACGGCACGGTTGGGCGAGCGGCACCGCAACCCGCTCGATCACGGGCCAGCGCGCGGGGGCATGGGCGGGCGGGCGCGCTCGGCGGGGCCAACGTGGCGCGGGGCCAGGTGCGGTTAGTCGGGGGCGCTGGCGCGCGGCAGCGCGTGGTACTCGCGCGGGCGGGTGTCTCGCGGTGCGGCCAGCGGGGCAGCGGGGCGCTCGGCGCCAGGCACGCGGGCTGGGCCGGTTTGGCCTGGCCGGCGGTGCCCCCGTTTTTTCTTTATTTTATTATTTATTTATTTATTCTTTATGTTATTTTTATATTTATTTCCTAATACTTGTTTTACGCTATAATTATTATTTTTTTCTTCTTTTGCTACACATATTTGTATATGTATGTTTTATATTTTATTATCTTTCTTTTATTCTATTAATGTTTAATGCATAAACATGTATGCAATGCATGATGCAAAAATTAAGGTGTTACAAGCACCTTGCGTCGAGCCTGAGGTGGAGAAGGTGCCGGCTCGGATGGGTGCTCTTGGCGCTTCTTGCCTTGCCCCGTCGAGTACCGAAGCAAGGCATCTTGATCCATCTCGGCCTCGAAGTCGGAGATCTCAGTTTTTGAACTAGACATTGTCCTGAGAATGGATTACACAAGGTATGAATGATGATTGATGGCAAGGAAGGGCATTGAGGAATGAGCAATTAGGGTTGAGTTAATAAAAAAATCGGACTAGTCTGTCGTACAGGTACGGACTAGTCCGGGTGACCGGACTTGTCCGTACATGGACCAGACTAGTCCGGTGTTCATCACCCTAAACCCTAACTGGACGGCCAATGGTGTTGCTCAATGCAATAATTGCTCAACATCAATGTAACACATCAAGGAAGCATGTATTTGGTGAAAGAAACTAAGCTATTTGATCAACATAGAAGGAAATCACGATTTCTAGGGTTTGGGAGGAAATTTTACCGAAATTGCTCAATTCTTGGAGATGAAGGGGTTGAAGGTGCGGACAAGTACGTGGTCTTCAATCCCTGAGCAATGGAGGTCGTTTTCCAACAAAACACGAAGAGATTTGATGGAGGATGAAGGAAATCGCCTTGAGGAGCTCGAGCGAGGAGAGAGAGCGTGAGGCACGTTGTGAGGATGAAGAAGATTAGGGTTTGGCGGTGGCTAGGGTTATGGAGTCGAAAAATCGAACTTGTACGAAAATAATCGGACTAGTCCAAATCTTCCAGAGCCTAAATCGGACTAGTTCGTGGTCTGTCGGACTAGTCCGGACTACCGAACACTCTGCGGTCTAGTCTGCGGGGGCGGACTAGTCCGATTAACCACGGACCAGAACAGAAATGCTTAGCCCATTCGTATCTATTCGAAGGTATTTATTAATAAAATAGGAGGCAAAGCAAATCAAATAATCTTGATGAATATGATTAGTAAGCATACAACAATCAAGCAATGACCATAATTCATGAAGATCAAGTAGTTGACATAGTTTTTGGAGAAAATTGAGAAAGATGATTTTCTCAACTCAAACAATATGTTTTGAAGAGTTCATACAGGTATGCAAGTTTTTCAAGCCACATTCCGAGCATCAAGGATATTTAGTTCATTTCAGAGCTCGCAAAAACGTTTTTCATCAAGTGGCTTGGTAAATATATCGGCTAGTTGTTTTTCGGTGTTGACATGGGAAATAGCTATATCTCCTTTCATTGAATGGTCTCTCAAAAAGTGATGCCGGATGTCTATATGTTTGGTTCAAGAGTGTTCAACTGGATTATGAGCAATTTTGATGGCACTCTCATTATCACAAAGGAGTGGAATACGACTCATATTATAACTGTAATCCCTTAGAGTTTGTCGCATCCAAAGGAGTTGTGCACAACAACTCCCGGGTGCAACATACTCCACTTCGGCCGTGGATAAGGCAATGGAATTTTGTTTCTTGGAGGACCAAGAAACTAGGGATCTACCTAGGAATTGGCAAGTGTCGGAGGTACTTTTTCTATCTACCTTGCATCCGGCATAATCTACATCGGAGTATCCAATGAGATTGAACTTGGATCCTTTGGGATACCAAAGGCCTAGGTTGGGTGTATGAACCAAATATCTCAAGATCCTTTTAACGGCTCTCAAGTGACACTCCTTAGGATTGGCTTGAAATCTCGCACGCAAACATACACTCAACATAATATCAGGCCTAGATGCATCTAGGTAAAGTAAGGATCCAATCATGGAGTGATATAACTTTTGATCCACGCTTGGTCCATCTTCATTGAGATCCTGAAAGTGCATCTAGGAATCCCTTGTGAGTTTTGGATGATTTATGACAAGCAAATGAGATCCCAACTACTTTGTTGAGATGAGCACAGGTTCTAATGAGAAAATGAGCAAAGTGCGAAAAAGAAAGGAGAATGGGAAGCAATGTGGAAAAGAGCTCAAGGAACAAGTGTAGTAGATCATTGTGTGTGGAGTGTGTTAAGGAAACACACCCCAAGAGCTCAATCATAAATAATCACACACATTGCAAATTTCACACAGGACCGGACTAGTCCAATTGACACCGGACTAGTCCGATATCTCTCTACACAAGATCGGACAAGTCCGATATCACCACGGACTAGTCCGATATCTCTCTGACTAGAATCGAACTAGTCCTCCACAGTGCGGACTAGTCCTCCAAACACTTCACAAGTTGAACAAAATCGGACAAGTCCGATATTAGAAGGGACGAGTCCGAAAAACCCTCTGACCTAAATCGGACAAGTCCTCCAAGTGCAGACTTGTCCCCAATTCACTTAGGGTTTCACTTATCCGGACATGTCCGATGATTATCGGACTAGTCCGAAGATTTCCAGAACCGAAATCGGACATATCCGCTTCTAGCCGGACTAGTCCGATATTTTGGGACACCTAGGGTTTGCTACACATAGCATACCGGACTAGTCCGGTGTCCACCACGGACTAGTCCGATATTCCTAAACCCTAACGGTAACTTTTGGGAACCCTATATAAATAGGAGTACACGGCCCATCTTTCATAACTCTCGACCCCCTGCATCATCACACCTCCCAAGAGCCTCAAAAACACATCTCTCCGTGAAATCAAACACAACAAAGATCAATCCTTTGAGGATACACTTTGGATCATTGGAGAGACACGGTTCATCACTCATTGAGCTCTTGGTTTGATTTCCTAACACACTGTTGTGGTTTTCATTGTGATCTTACGAGTGTGTTCTTGGTGGTGTTCTTGTTGTAATCTTGGGGAGCCCTCAACGTGTGAGAAGGCCCCTTGAATTTGGTTATTTATCCTTTGTGATAAGTGAAGAGGATTGGCCTTCGTGGCGATCCGACGAGGGTAGGGTTTGGAGAAGACCCGATCCTTTTGTGGACTCCTCAACGTGGATGTAGGTTGCCTCAGTGGGAACCGAACCACGGGATAAAATCATTGTGTTCATTCATTGCGCCCATTGTTCTTACATTTCATATATATCTAGGGTTTCAATCAATTGTGCTCTTTTTAAGTTGAAACATTGAGTGTAAGATTAAATTGTGATACAACCTAGTTCATAGTTGTGCAACACTTAAATTACAAGTATAATTTCGTTGCTTACATCCTAGGATCAAGTTAATCGATCAAATTTGATTAACCGAGTCAGTACACACTGAGCTAGTCCGCACTTGATCGGACTAGTCCGATATCTCAAGACTTGATCTGGTTATTAAGTGTTGCAGATTTCGACAGAAAATCAAAAAGGCCTATTCACCCCCCCCTCTAGGCAACATTCAATTGGTATCAGAGCAAGGTTCTTCAAAAGGAGACTAATTGCTCGAAGAGATCAAGTCGGACATGAAGGACGTACACAAGAGCAACAACCAAGAGAAGGTTGATGAAGACAAGAACCAAAAACTGGAGAGGCTCCTCGAGGCCATTCAAGACTTCGAGGATGACGATGAGGAGACGCTGGAACTCAAGGCGCTCCTAAGGAAGAAAACTCTCTCCAAGGGAAAGGTGAAGATCGAAGATGAAAAGAAAAAGAAGGGGAGTAGCCACACCGACTACTCCCGATATCCTTTTAACTACGATCGCCTAAATACTAACAACAATCATTATCTATCTATTTGACTTGGAAAAGCCCCACACTTCAACGGCAATGACTACTCAATGTGGAGGCAAAACATCAAAATGCATCTGATTTCTCTCAATCCAAGTTTATGGCATATAGTATGCACAGGAATAGATATCCCAGGCAATGATGAGGAGCTCACACCCAGCCAAGAGCAAGCAATCCATCGAAATGCCCAAACTGCTACAGTCATTATTTCATCGCTTAGTCGGGATGAGTTTACAAAGGTGGATGGACTCGAGATCGCGAAGGAGATATGTGATACATTGCAAACTGCACATGAAGGCGAAGATCGAGATGATTGAAGGCGAGCTAGGAAGATTTGCCATCGAAGAAGATGAGTCGCCACAAGACATGTACAACCGATTAAAGACGCTCATCAACAAAGTGCAAGCATACGGAAGCAAGAAATGGAATGACCACGAGGTGGTGAAGCTCATTCTTAGAGCCTTCATGCCTTGCAATGTCACATTATGCTCGATGATATGAGAAAGCCCCGGGTACAAGAAGATGACTCCGAATGAGCTACTTGGAAAAGTCATCAACTTTGAGATGATGGAAAAGCAGGCCAAGCATGTTAAGGAGATTGCCGATCTCACCTCGGCAAAGAAGAAAAGGGTTGCATTGAAGTCCACCCTCAAGCCCTTATCTAAAGAAGCTCGAGAAGCTCAACTAGAAGAAGACGGTGATGATGAGAGCAACGACTTGGATGAAGATGACATGATACTATTAATGAAGAAATTCAAAATAATGATGAAGAAAAGACAAGGTGCTAAATCAAGTGAAGGAAAGTACAAGGAAAGATCAAAACCAAAGTTAAGGCGGGCACGCTATGACTGTGGTGAGTATAGCCGCTATATAGTTGATTGCCCATATGAAGAGAACAAGAAGAAGAACAAAGAATCAAAGCCTCAACCCAAGAAGTTCTTCAAGAAGAACAAGCAAACTGAACAATCACATCTAGGGAAAGAGTCGGACTCAAATGATGAGTCCTCATCCGAAGAAGAAGAGGATATGGCTAGCATAGCCATCGAGAAGACATCCATGAAGTCCACTCTTTTCCCCACTCTTGGCGCACGAAAGGGGAACGGCACTTTCCTCATGACAAAGGAAGGTAAATGCAAGGTAACTACCAAATCCTCTTCTGTGCATTCCTATTCTAGTGATAGCGAAATTAATAGTGATAATGAAGATATGCTCATTGGATTAGATAGGAAAACAGCCACAAAAATGAAATTTTTACTTGATCAACTTGTTGAGATGGAGAAGTTGATACATTGTCAAGAAGACATCATTATCTCCCAAAAGGAGGAATATTTTGCACTTGACAAACTTCTAGAACTTGAAAAGGAGCGAACCAAGTCACTAGAGCTTGATTTAGCTTCAAGCAACGAAGCTTGCTTGGAGTTAAATGATTCAAATGCTACGATCAAGGATGAACTTGCTAACCTAATCAAGGTTAACAAGATCCTTGAAGTACAAGTTGAGTCACTCAAGCAAGGTGACCCTTCATCCTCTTCAAACTCACCTTCTCAACCACTTAAAACTGAAACTATCATTACTTGTTCATGTGGTAAAGTTGACACCAATTTGAAAGACAAGTCAACCTCTACCAAGGATAAGAATCCTTCCCAAAGTGGCATATTTGACAAGGAGAAGGTCAAATATGCACGTAGTGCATACTTGGCCACAAGACCTCCTAATGTCAAATATGGCATTGGGTATTCCTATGGTGGAAAGCAAAATGCTAGAAGCCATAAGAATAACAAGGAAGGCATTACCTTTGTAAAGGGAAGACCCTCTCAAACTGGAAAATCCAAAGTTAATGCATCCAACACGCATGATCACTGGACTAGTCCGATCGGGATCCGGACAAGTCTGATCTTCCAGACTAGTCCTGTATATAAACAACAACAGTTTCTATTTAGAACTTTTGATGCATCTTATGTCATAATGAGAAGTAATTTTGGCAAAGTTTATGCTCGTTATGTTGGGCCACGCCATGAGAACATCAAATCTCATGTGTGGGTGCCCAAATCCCTTGTGACTAACCTAAAAGGACACAAGCAAGCTCGGGTACCTAAAACCAAGGCATAATTTGTTTTTGCGGACCTATTCCTCTGGTGGATCTAAATGGGTGCTAGATAGTGGCTGCACCAACCATATGACCAGAGAAAGAAGAATGTTAAACGAGGGCATCTATTTTGGAGACAATAGTCAAGGAAAGGTGCTCGGTACCGGTAAAATTTCAATATCATCTAAACACACTCTTTATCATGTATTACATGTTGATTCCTTAGATTATAACTTGCTGTCCATATATCAATTATGTGACAAAGGTTATAATTGCTTGTTCACTAATGAGGGTGTGACTGTCTCCAGGAGGAGTGATGGTTCCATTGCCTTCAAAGGTATGTTAAAGGGAAAGCTTTATCTTGTTGACTTCAACAAGGATAAAGCCGAACTTGACACATGCTTGATTGCAATCACCAATATGGGTTGGCTGTGGCATAGATGGCTAGCGCATGTTGGTATGAGGAATCTTCAAAAACTCCTCAAGGGCAATCACATCCGAGGTTTGAAGGATGTTGTTTTTGAGAAAGACAGGCCTTGTAGCGCATGCCAAGCCAGGAAGCAAGTTGGAGCACCTCATCCCGCTAAGAACATCATGACTACAACAAGACCGCTCGAGCTACTCCACATGGACCTATCCAGTCCAATTGCCTACATAAGCATCGGCGGTAACAAATAAGGTTTAGTAGTTGTTGATGATTTTTCTCCCTTCACATGGGTTTTGTTTTTACATGATAAGTCAGAAACACAAGCAACACTCAAGAAGTTCTTCAAGCGAGCTCAAAATGAATTCTCATTGACAATCAAGAACATTTGAAGCGACAATGGCACAGAGTTCAAGAACACACAAGTTGAGGAGTACCTGGATGAAGAAGGCATAAAGCATGAGTTTTTAGCTCCTTACTTCCCTCAACAAAATGGAGTTGCCGAAAGGAAGAACCAAACCCTCATAGAGATGGTGAGAACAATGCTCGATGAGTACAAGACCTCGGATCAATTTTGGGCGGAAGCGGTTAACACCGCTTGCCATGCCATAAATCGACTCTATCTCCGTCGACTACTCAAAAAGACATTCTATGAGCTACTCACCGGTAACAAGCCTAATATTTCATATTTTCGAGTTTTTGGTTCCAAATGCTATATTTTGAACAAGAAGCCTGGGATGTCAAAGTTCACTTCAAAGTCTGATGAAGGTTTCTTGCTTGGTTATGATTCAAGCACTTACGCCTATCGTGTCTTCAACAAGACCTCCGAATATATTGAAGTAGCACGTGACATAGTGTTTGATGAAACTAATGGCTCCCAAAAGGAGCAAGTTGATCCATGTGTGCTAGATAGAGAAGAAGCTCCTCGTCAAGCATTGAGAAGAATGGTGTTAGGCGAAGTTCGACCACAAGAGACACCTCTACATATGCATGAGTAAAATGAACCACAAGAGGAGGCCAATGATCAAGGGGGAGCTTCCATACAAGATCAACCTCAACAAAATGAAGATGATCAACAAGTCAATGAGGGCAATCATTTAGGGGGAAAGAAGATGATCATGAACATTCAAGACAGCAAGTACCACACCCAAGAGTGCACCAATGCATCCAAAGGGATCACCCAATCGACAACATCATCGGTGACATCCAAAAGGGAGTAACTACTAGATCTCGCATAGCTTCTTTTTGTGAGAATTACTCGTTTGTGTCCTTTTTGGAACCGCGCAGGGTTGAGGATGCATTGAAGGATCCGGATTGGGTAGTGGCCATGCAAGAAGAACTCAACAATTTCAAAAGGAAGGAGGTGTGGGAACTAGTTGAAAGACCCAAAACCAACGTCGTCGGCACCAAATGGGTCTTCCGCAACAAACAAGACGAACACGGGGTGGTGACAAGGAACAAGGCACGACTTGTGGCCAAAGGGTATTCACAAGTCAAAGGTTTGGATTTTGATGAGACCTTTGCTCCCGTAGCTAGACTTGAGTCTATTAGAATATTACTTGCATATGCTACTCACCATGATTTCAAGCTCTATCAAATGGATGTGAAAAGCGCCTTCCTCAACGGACCAATCAAGGAGGAGGTGTACGTGGAGCAACCCCCCGGGTTTGAAGATGAAGAGTTCCCCGACCACGTATTTAAATTGCGTAAGGCTCTCTACGGCCTCAAACAAGCTCCTAGAGCATGGTATGAGTGTCTTAGAGATTTCTTAATTGAAAATGGTTTTAAGATCGGTAAAGTAGATTATACATTGTTTACAAAGAACATTGACAATGATCTCTTCGTTTGTCAAATTTATGTTGATGATATAATCTTTGGTTCAACTAACAAATCTTTTTGTGAGGAATTTAGTAAAATTATGACAGATAGTTTTGAGATGTCAATGATGGGATAGCTAAAGTAATTCTTGGGATTCCAAGTAAGGCAACAAAAGGAAGATACGTTCATAAGCCAAACTAAGTACACTCAAAACAAACTCAAGAAGTTTGGAATGGACAAGGCGATGCCCATAAAGACTCCCATGGCAACGAATGGCCACTTGGATCTCAATGAAGATGGACCAAACGTCGATCAAAAGGTATATCGCTCCATGATTGGATCTCTACTCTACTTATGTGCATCTAGGCCAGATATTATGTTGATTGTATGCCTGTGTGCAAGGTTTCAAGCCAACCCAAAAGAGTGCCATTTGACTACTGTCAAGAGAATCTTGCGGTATTTAGTTCATTCACCCAACCTAGGCCTTTGGTACCCCAAAGGTTCCAATAGGATTGAAGAGCACGTTAAAAGCTACCAGAGGGGGGTGAATGTTATATTTAAATAATCTTACGCAGCGGAAACAATTAAATCCCAACCCTTCGGCAGAAAAACGATCTGTTAGAGAAATCGTGTGTGAGACTTATCTAAACGTGTTACACCATGACAAAAGTGATATATATCAGAGAGAATCAAGTAACGTAGAAAACACAAGAAGAATCACTCAAATCGATCAAGAGAAACTCAAGTTATGATCGAAAAATCAAACAAAGGTAAATCTGTCCTACTCGAGAAAAACAGTTCTGGAATGCTGCAAAGAAACTCGTGTATATCAAAAACCACAAATCCAATAACTGTGAAATTTTGATAGATGATAGATAATCAAGTTTCGAAGACAAACCAAAAACAATCACGTCAATTGGATCTGTAAAACTCGAGTTATGATAAAACCACCAACGAAAGGTAGTGCTGTCCAGAAACTCGACGAGTAAAACTTGTCTGGAACAAGTCGGACGAACATGGCAAAAAAGTTCCTTCAAACTACGAATTTTACTCAATAGAACACAAGAGGAACAGCCCCGAAGTCGTGCACCACGAGCTCTTGCCTCCCTTGCTTATATAACCAGCTCGAAAGCCAACTCAACTCAAATCAGAACTCTAATCCTACTCCGATCACGAATCGAAACTTTCCATAACTGCTTAGGACTCTTCTATACGCTGATAGAAGCAATCTTAAAACTTCCAAACACCTCAGGAACATATACCACATTCCTAAAACAACCCAAATTCGTGATCCACACGAAATCCTATCATAACCAACTTGATACTTTCTATATCGAGCCATACCCGACTCTGCCACAGCCAAAGTCATCAACCGATACGATCCGATCCTTCCAACCAGATCTTCCCATCCATAAACCATCTTCAGAACCATGTTGCCATGTCATGCACCACATGCATACGTGCAAACACCTTCCTTCGACGTCCAGTAACCTTCATCTGCACTGCCCTTGATTCAATCATCATGTGCGACCTCCTGACCCGCTCAACCACAATTCCTCCTGAATTTGGTTGTTGGAACCTCATCTCCTCCCTGTGACTAGTCCAAAGGATCCTGTCACCAACCATGACTTGAACTCAAGCAACACCTGCACATGAATAAACAACCAATCCGTACGAGCCCAAGTCCGCGACTTGACTCACGTTAGTTCCGAACACAACACCTTACGTGAGCACCTCACATAAGCATGTTGCAAAGCATAGCAAAACGATATCAGCCATATCAACCAAAACGCACCAAAAACATAGTAAAAGAATACTAAGCAAACTTTCCAAGAATGTAAAGCAAGTTCGAAACATTGCAAGATAAAAGCAGGAACATTGCAATCAAGCTCCGAACCTTGCCAAAGCTAACCGGAGCTTGAGCTGGAGCTTACAAAAGCTAGTACAACCTAGCGCCGGAGCTAACCAAAACAAGTCAGAACTAGTCATTCCAAAAGTCGGAGCTAGAAAAACATGTCGAAGCTAACCAACATAAATCGAACCTAGCAAAACATATCGGAGCTTAACAAAGACATGCTGGCACTACTACAATAAGCCTCATCACAGGCGGCTCCAAACCTATTATCACAGACGGCTTTTAAAACCGCCTGAAACGAAGAGTCTGTGATAATCCGCAATTTCACAGGCGGAGAAGTGAAACCGCCTGTGAAGACTAATTATCATAGGCGGTTCTTCACTAAGGATAGCCGCCTGTGAAGACCGATTATCATAGGCGGTTCTTTATTTAGGCTAGCCGTCTGTGAAAATACTTTATCACAGACGGGTCGTGCAGCATATATAACCGTCTGTGATAAACGTCTTATCACAGACGGTTATTGAAGAATAACTAACCGTCTATGATAAGAAGTCTTCACAGACGGGTATTGAAGCATTACTAACCGTCTATGATAATTTGTATTCACAGGTGGATTTTGAAGCATAACTAACCGCCTATGATAATATGTCTTCACAGGCGGGTTTTGAAGCATAACTAACCGTCAATGATAATGTGTCTTTACAGACGGTTATTGAAGCATAACTAACCCGTCTATGATAATGGTGTTATCACAGACGGAGTTTACCTATATCAGCCGTCTGTGAAGACCCTTTAACGCAGCCGGTTTCTACCATAACAGACACCGCCTGTGAAAATTAGGTTATCACAGATGTTTCTTTACTTGTATCTAGCCGCCTGTGATAATTGTTTTTCACAGTCATGCAGTACTACTGCTGTTATTTCTAATTTCCAGGTCAATTCAATATAATCACAGAACAAAAAACAATAATCATCACAGAACAAAAGACAACAATATTATCATCACAGAAGTCAATTTCACTAAAACAATATACATACACACAAGTTACAGATACAATTTCATCTCAAAGTTTACAAGTTTTCACTAAAAACTGTTTAGATTGGTATAGTCGCAAAGTTCTGGCACATCAGCTGCTGAACCTCTCTTATCAAAGAACTTCCCCGTTTTGTGCAAAATTTCGCGACGAATGAACTGACAGAGTTCAGAAGCAATCCTGTCGGCTCCTCCATCAGGAATACTTCTACAAACCGGCCATTCTTCGTTCAGATTCTTCTTGTGCTGCAATATAACACATAACAAGGTTTAGAATGTGTTGGTTTGAACAATCTCAAAGTATAGATCAAAGTGAGAGTATACAAGAATTTAGTAGGTATTTTTGGAGCAGTTGTACTATGAGCAATTGAATTTTGAAGTTGGAATCAAAATATGAAAATAATGTTTCTGGTAATATTGAACAGCAGAGAATATAAGCATTAAACTATGCTAGTTACAATGAAAATGAAACACAAAAGTAAGAAAATAAGGTATCGACATTAAGGATAACTTACATCCTCACGATTGACTCTATATACGGCGGCGGTCCGAAGATGCTCGCATACATAATACCCGCATAAGACACTCCCAGCAGGCTGCTTCGGACAAGCATAATACGTTTTAATGTCCAATGCATTCGTATTAGGAGGTCTCTGACCGCCAAGCTGTTCCGCGTAAAACCGCCAAGCGCTGTAATACAAGAAATGTCATATAAAACTTGTCAACACATTCTAAATGTGCGTAAATTAAAATTATTGAATAAACATACTTTTTCAAAATGGAAAGGAAATCTTTGTAACGATCTGGTGGGTAATCGGCCGAGTCCAAGACTGTTGCCATTCCCTGCGTTGGCTTGATGAAGATCATTATGTAGTGATTACTGCAAACATACAAACACACGTGTTAACAATTACCAATAATTGCTATTTCAATGCCATGTGTCGAACTTACTCGAAGTGGTACGGAGCCTTTACGAGGTCCTGGCCGTCTCTGACAAAGTTAAACATCGCATGTCCTATGTAAGCTGCAACTTCTGCCTTTCTATCCTTCTTAAGTTTTGCAATTGCTCTTTCAAAATCTTTTTTTTTTCATGTGTTTGTACTGGCTTGATTCTCGATTTGCCTGGACATCGAATAGCGACTTTGCAATCCTAGTAGGGTCAAGGATACCTGTCTTGTGCGCCAACTTTTCATTATCCATGTATTGCATCCTATTGAAGAAGTCCAGAATTGTTATAATCTCATGAAATGCGTATGCGTGTAGTAAGAAAAGCAAATACAAAATATTAGAGCACTTACAAGCACCAGACGAGCAGCAGGTTGATTTCGAGCATGCCCTGATGGAAAAGGGAAAGCAGCTCTTCAAATAAAATGACTCGTTTATCTACTCCAGTGCTCCAGAATGCTTCTTTTGGAATACGAAATGTGATGCACTCAAGACCATATTTTGTGCTGGCAGTGATGTACCACTCATGCATTCTTCTGAGCGCGACGGGTTGTTTGCTAAGTTGTACGGATGTCATTAACGGCTTCCCATTCTCAAATTTAGGAGGAACATCCTCAAGCTTGTATATTGGAACTCCTGGTTTAACTAAAGCCGTCCGCCGATTATACATGACACCGTCTTCTTCCCACTCCTCGATATCTTCTAATGCTGGCTCATGAGAAGAACGAGATGCACTCGATTTTCTAATATTTTCCTTCATAGCTTCCAAATACTTTGTCACTTCTGATGAAGGTTTCTTATTTTCGTATGAGCTAACTTTGACAGGCACTGATGATCGAGGAGTAGTCGTCGGAAGTTGGACACTGGCTTGTTGTTGAACCTGTTGTTCAACTGATTGCTCTTTACTCCCAGCAGCTGGCTCTAGTACTACTTCAAGCTGTTGCTCAACTAGTTGCTCTTTACTAGCAACAGCTTGCTCTGGTACTGCTTGAAGTTGTTGTCCAACTTGTTGCTCTTGGATATCATCATCCTTGCTCAGACATAGGGGGAGTGGATCTTCCCGGACTGGGAGTGGATCTTCATGCACTTTCGCCTTAGAAGATGGGGTTGCAGTATTTGGAGATGCGACGGGGCTAGAAATTGGCTCATCGTCCAACACGATATCGCGTCGGTGCCAAAGGATTAATTGGTTGACAGCCTGCCCCAGAGTCGCGATCCCCTCAGGTGTGACGTGGTCTATTTCATAATCTTCATAATCATTATCAATGATCTGAAGAACTTGCACCACAGAATAACAGAAGTGGACTCCCGTTGAAGTCACGATCAGGCTTTGCCATAGCAGTGGCAACCTGTTTGGTTTTGTTCCCTGCTCTGCCTATCGGGACAAGAAGACGACAAGATTTGTCGTTAGCAATATCATCGACAGGGAACTTATGGGCTGACCCTGAGACTGGAACGGAACCAACGCTGCTAGGGTAGGCAGTTGGAGATACTAATTGCTCCTTTTGCACCGGAACCATCATTGTACTCGGTGCCACTAATTGTCCTGATTGTCTAAGTTGTTCCATTATTTCTTGCATATTTTCTTTGACCTTTTGAGCAATTGTTTCATCAAGTGTTTTCTTAAACTTCTCACGTCTTCTATATGTGTCTTTATCTTTAGGGAAACCATCTAGCCAAGACATTTGAGAAGAGACCGCTCGAACCCGTCCGCTGTGTTCAGGGTTTCCCAAGATAGCGGTAAGTTGGTCATTCTCCCTCTTCGGCTTGAAGAGACCCTTCTGTTGCTTTTCAATTACTTCTTTCATTTTATCCTCTACTTCATTCAGAGAGTCGGGCTTTTCAAGTTTGCCCTCGCTGGTCAAACCTGACCGAGCAAAGACCCAGCGTTGAGTTCGCTCATCGCACCCTTCTAATGGGTGAGGATTGCCCTTACTAAGAATTTCGTCTAATATCTTATTCCATTTCTGGACTTTGGGTCCATATCCGGCAGACCCCGAGCGATGATGGTATTTGTTCTTTTTTGCAAGCTCTGACCTAGTTGCACTTAGAGCTTTAGCATCAGGTGTGCTCTTTTGACGAACAAACTCTTGCCACTGAGCTTGTGTGATTTTTCCCATCTTCCTCGGACTAGGGACCTTATTGGCCTTAACATAAGCATTCATTTCACTCTTCCAGCATCGAAACTTCTTGCCGCAAGAGACCAATGTTGCTTTCTTTACAGCTTCTTCTGTGCCTTTCGGGAACTTGAATTGTTTCTTTATCTTTTCCCACAACTCATTCTTGGTCTGCTCGGGTAATTTCCTCCAATTCTTGGTTGTGATCGGCACAACCTCCCTAACAAGAAAACCGCATGCATTACGGTACTTGGTAACTGAATCCAGTGGTTCTTGGGGAAGCCCACTTGGACCGACCCTTGTTATGTACATGATGCGGTCCAATAGACCCTTATTGGGACCTCGTTGCCCTCGTTTCCGCTTGAGTGAAGCTGAGGATTCATCCATTGGAGAACCTTCTGCGGTTTTAGGAGCCGATGTCACCTCATTGTCTTCGAGATTAATCTAGGTAGAAAAAAATTATAAGACTTCGTATACTTGACAACCAACATTAACTTGAACTGCTGAAGTTAAGATTCGTGATCCATACCTCGTCGGCAGGATCATATTCCGGGTCTAGATCCACTGAAGTCTTTTTAATTTTTATATTCGGAAAAGGATCCGAAGGACTGTGATAGGAGCCTGAACTGCTGGAGTCAGTAAACTCCATATTGTCTTCTTTGTTGTTACAATCAGGACCAGTCTTCTTAGGGCTTTCCATGCTAGATCTAATAAGACAAAAAATCTAATAAATGGCATAACTAAATTTGGTCATATTTAAAACAAATTTTCTCAATTTTGGCTCAATTAAGTAAATTTAGCCAAAACACATTTTTGAAGTTATATAGGTCTAACTAAATTCTTGTATCATAGAGATCGGCATCATATGCTCAGACTCCATCGCCACACCTAGTGTTACCTAGATATGGGCGTGAGGATGCTCCTGGCATCACAAATGAGTTGGCCAGCAACTTTTGTTTGGCTTCAGAGCTAAATATAGCATAACTTTGGTAGCTCAGATTAGGTACAATTGCTCAAATGAAGCTGATGGAGCCACAAGTGCAGACATCTTTGGTAGCACAGATTAGCTACAATTGCTCAAATGAAACTTAGAGAAATAAAAGCAAACTTAGCCAAACTTAGTCTAGCATAGCTAACTCTAAGCAAAAGTAGCCAAATATAGCTAAATATAACATAACTTAGTCAAAATTAGTCAAGTATAACTATATCTAATGTAACTTAGCCAAAATTAGCCAAATTTGGCCAACTTAACCAAATATAGCTAAATCTTGCCCCTAATAGAGAATTATGTGGCATATGCAAGGCCGATGACAGAAATAGGGAATATACTGCTGTTACTAGAGTCTAGAATCATGTTTACCACTAATGTGTCAGAACAGTTTCAGACACACAGAACCAACTACCAATTTATCGTGATATAACCATCCACATAAATCTTGCCCCACCGAACCCTAACCAAAGATGCCACCGAACTTAACAGTTTTTCGAATTCCACTGAACCCTAACCAAGGATGCCTACCATTATCTAATTCCCGAACCCTAACCAAGGATATGCAAGGCGGCAGCGAGGGCGGGGAGGGAGGCGGCACGGCGAAGGAGGATGGAAGGTCGAAGGGTTTAGGGTTTACCTTGAAGCTCAGCGACGACGGAAATGGCTTCGCTCGGCGTACCTGGAAGTGAGGAGGGCGAAGCTCGGCGGCGACGGCGAAGCTCGGCGACGACGGCGAAGCTCGGCGACGGCGAAGCTCGGCGGCGTACCTGGAAGTGATGAGGGGGAACACTTGGCGGCAAACGAAATTTTGGCAGCCTAACGGCGTCTAAGTGTTTCGCCCGGGTTAGGTTTTTCCAATGCTGCCGAGGGGTATATATAGACTCACATTTTCTCAGGCGGATTTTAAGTACCGACCGTCAGGGAAGACTGTTATCTCAGTCGGATTTTACTTACCAACCGCCTGAGAAGATACAATTATCTCAGGCGGTTGGTTAGTAACACCCGTCTGAGAAAATACAATTTTCTCAGGCGGTTGGTTAGTAACACCCGCCTGAGTTAAACATGGGCCTGTGAAGATATTTACTTCTTCTTAATTTGATGAACGCCTACATAAAGACCCCTCACCAACCGGGATGAGGATCCCCTGACTTAATCAGCGGTCACTAACATGTGGACCCGGTCCCACACGTCAGTGACCATGTCACGCGTGCGCGACCTTTCTTTTCCCCGAGGTGCGACCTTTCTTTTCCACTCCGCGCGGCCTTAAAGACGCGCTATCGCTCACAAGCGCATCACTCACTTTGAATCCTCTTGTTTTCTTCGTCTTCCTCCGCTCCGACGACCCAACACCACTATGGCCGACCTTCCGCCGCCAAGCCCTCCGAGGGAGCCACCTTGCAAGAAACAATGTTGCAGCTCCCCCGAGAAGATCAACGCCGAGCAGCGCCTCCTCATGGCGCGAGAGGCGTACAACAATATGTCTCGTGCCATGAGTGCCTTGGGGCTGGGTACCCTTCCAGAGTATACTGGAATGGGTACCTTGGGCCACTACCTCTACGCCCTCGTGGGGGTGGCTGATCGTCTCGACATTCTGTTCGCGACGATGGCCCAGGTTCTTGGCCCCGAGGGCCGTAGAACGCTGGTGGAGGCGACGGCTAGCAACCTCGGGGTTGCACCGCCGGTGCAGCCGGTGCAGCCGGTGCAGCCGGTGCAGCCGGCCCTGTCTCCTGTTGCACCGGTGCCGGAGTCGCCGCCGGAGGACGAGGAGGAGGAGATGGAAGAGGAGTAGGAGTAGGATTTAATTAGTTTTTCTTTTTGTTGTTTTTAGTTGCTTCTGTTTTGTAAATATTGTTAATGAATGAAATCTATCTTTTTTCATCTATGTGATTGAATATTACTTGTGTATCTTTTGTGTTCTTGTGTGTTCTTGTGTAAATATTGTGCATCTTGTGTGTTCTTTTGTGAGATGTGCATATTGTTAATGAATGAGTATCTTGTGTGTTCTTCAACTGTGTGAATGATTGAATATTGTTAATGAATGTAGTGTGTTCATCGTTAATTAAAATTTCACGTCTGAGAAGAAATTAATTTGATATTTACCAAAACATTACAATGTCAGCTATACAAGTTTTAAAAATATTTTGTTCAGGTGGTAGATGTTAATTTTATACAAATGTAGAAGAAAGAATCATCGAATTTGGACACAATTTGCAGAATCTAAACATGTTTGAGTATTTATATTGGAATCTAAATAAAAAAGAAGCAAGGGATAAGGAAACTGAAGAACAGTATCGGGCATTATCTCAAGCGGTTGTTAAGCAATAACCGCCTGTGAAGATATTTACTTCTTCTTATTTAATATTCTTGATTAAATGTGGTCCTTTAAAAAGGCAAAAATCCACTTTCTTGTAATATTATTGATAAGTAAAGGTTACCATTAAATTTCACTTCATAAATCCTTTTAAATTTGTCAGAACATAAAAAACATACAACAAATGCTATTTTTCATTTTTCTATCTTGATGAATATAATGCTTTTTTCATTTATTTTTTTAGTGGACATTTTTAATCATCATACCAACATCTACGAATTTTTTCATATTTTTTAAAATTTTTTGGAATCAATGTGTGTTCATAATTTGATGAATGCCTCATATGAATATGAGCATTTAGTTAGAATGGTGGATAATTTGAAGTTTGACATGTTGGAATGCTTTTAAAAAAATTCATACATGTATAAATTATACAAATATGTTCATACCAACAATTTTGAGTGAAGGAACCTTTTTTTTATGAGATACACAAATGTGAATAATATGTGAGTAGAAATTAATTTGATATTTACCAAAACATTACAATGTCAGCTATACAAGTTTTAAAAATATTTTGTTCAGGTGGTAGATGTTAATTTTATACAAATGTAGAAGAAAGAATCATCGAATTTGGACACAATTTGCAGAATCTAAACATGTTTGAGTATTTATATTGGAATCTAAATAAAAAAGAAGCAAGGGATAAGGAAACTGAAGAACAGTATCGGGCATTATCTCAGGCGGTTGTTAAGCAATAACCGCCTGTGAAGATATTTACTTCTTCTTATTTAATATTCTTGATTAAATGTGGTCCTTTAAAAAGGCAAAAATCCACTTTCTTGTAATATTATTGATAAGTAAAGGTTACCATTAAATTTCACTTCATAAATCCTTTGAAATTGGTCAGAACATAAAAAACATATTACAAATGCTATTTTTCATTTTTCTATCTTGATGAATATAATGCTTTTTTCATTTATTTTTTCAGTGGACATTTTTAATCATCATACCAACATCTACGAATTTTTTCATATTTTTTTAAATTTTTTGGAATGAATGTGTGTTCATAATTTGATGAATGCCTCATATGAATATGAGCATTTAGTTAGAATGGTGGATAATTTGAAGTTTGACATGTTGGAATGCTTTTAAAAAAATTAAAAAAATTCATACATGTATAAATTATACAAATATGTTCATACCAACAATTTTGAGTGAAGGAACCTTTTTTTTATGAGATACACAAATGTGAATAATATGTTAGTAGAAATTAATTTGATATTTACCAAAACATTACAATGTCAGCTATACAAGTTTTAAAAATATTTTATTCAGGTGGTAGATGTTAATTTTATACAAATGTAGAAGAAAGAATCATCGAATTTGGACACAATTTGCAGAATCTAAACATGTTTGAGTATTTATATTGGAATCTAAATAAAAAAGAAGCAAGGGATAAGGAAACTGAAGAACAGTATCGGGCATTATCTCAGGCGGTTGTTAAGCAATAACCGCCTGTGAAGATATTTACTTCTTCTTATTTAATATTCTTGATTAAATGTGGTCCTTTAAAAAGGCAAAAATCCACTTTCTTGTAATATTATTGATAAGTAAAGGTTACCATTAAATTTCACTTCATAAATCCTTTGAAATTGGTCAGAACATAAAAAACATATTACAAATGCTATTTTTCATTTTTCTATCTTGATGAATATAATGCTTTTTTCATTTATTTTTTCAGTGGACATTTTTAATCATCATACCAACATCTACGAATTTTTTCATATTTTTTTAAATTTTTTGGAATCAATGTGTGTTCATAATTTGATGAATGCCTCATATGAATATGAGCATTTAGTTAGAATGGTGGATAATTTGATGTTTGACATGTTGGAATGCTTTTAAAAAAATTAAAAAAATTCATACATGTATAAATTATACAAATATGTTCATACCAACAATTTTGAGTGAAGGAACCTTTTTTTTATGAGATACACAAATGTGAATAATATGTGAGTAGAAATTAATTTGATATTTACCAAAACATTACAATGTCAGCTATACAAGTTTTAAAAATATTTTGTTCAGGTGGTAGATGTTAATTTTATACAAATGTAGAAGAAAGAATCATCGAAGTTGGACACAATTTGCAGAATCTAAACATGTTTGAGTATTTATATTGGAATCTAAATAAAAAAGAAGCAAGGGATAAGGAAACTGAAGAACAGTATCGGGCATTATCTCAGGCGGTTGTTAAGCAATAACCGCCTGTGAAGATATTTACTTCTTTTTTCTCAGGCGGTTTATAAGTAATACCCGTCTGAGATAATCATTTTTAAACTACAATATGTTAATTAACGGCCTGAGAAGTGTTAATTAACTGACGCGCCGCACGAGGTCTGCGGAGAAGTTGAGAAGCCGTGGTGCAGGGACGCGTGCAAGGATCTCTCAAGATCGTCTTCCACAGTGGTTTAATTGTGCGCCGCACGAGGTCTGCAAAGAGTTCAATGCGCAATGAACTAAATATTTTGTTCAGTTGGTAGATGTTAATTTAATACAAATGTAGAAGAAAGAATCATCGAATTTGAACACAATTTGCAGAATGTAAACATGTTTGAGTATTTATATTGGAATCTAAATAAAAAAGAAGCAAGGGATAAGGAAACTGCAGAAGAGTATCGGGCATTATCCCAGGCGGTTGTTAAGTTATACCCGCCTTAGATAAACATATTTGCAGACGGTTGTTAAGTACCAACCGTCTGTGAAGATTTTTACTTCTTTTTTCTCAGGCGGTTTATAAGTAATAACCGCCTGAGATAATCATTTTTGAAACTACAATATGTTATTTAACGGCCTGAGAAGTGTTAATTAACTGACGCGCCGCACGAGGTCTGCGGAGAAGTTGAGAAGCCGTGGTGCAGGGACGCGTGCAAGGATCTCTCAAGATCGTCTTCCACCGTGGTTTAATTGTGCGCCGCACGAGGTCTGCAAAGAGTTCAATGCGCGGGAAACGAACTGCTCCCTCGTCTACTCCGCACAGACCTATATAAGGCGCGTCGTCGGTTATGGACAAGCACAAAACTTTTCTCCACTCTTTTCTTCTTCTCCTAGCCCGCCGCCGATTAACCACCACAGCCATGGCCAACCTTCCGCCACCTAGCCCGCCGAGGCAGCCACCCTGCAAGCGGATACGCTGCAGCTCCCCCGAGAGGGTGAATGACGACCAGCGCGTTCCACCGCCGGTGCAGCCGGAGCCACCGGTACAGCCGGAGCAATCGGCTCAGCCGGAGAAGCCGACCCTCTCTCCTGCTGCATCGTCGCTGGAGGAGGAGGACGACTTCGACGACGACGACGATGATGACGATGATGACGACGAGTTGTCCTCCGACGACGGCGACGACGAGTCGTCCTCCGACGACGGCGACGACGAGTCGTCCACCGACGACGGCGACGACGAGTCGTCCACTGACGACGGCGACGACGACGACGGCGACCACCACCATGGTGACGACTACGACGACGACGACGACGAGTCGAAGGAGGACCGCTTGGCTTGGTTTGAGAAGCTGGCGGAGAGGATGGAGGAGGCGGGGCCGTAGTGTAGTTTTAGGATTTCAATCAAGTGTTCTTGTACATTTTTCTTGTGTTTTGTACATATTTCAATCAAGTGTCAATGAATACTGGTGGATAATTTGAAGTTTGACATGTTGGAGTGCTTTTAAAAAAATTAAAAAAATTCATACATGTATAAATTATGCAAATATGTTCGTACCAACAATTTTGAGTGAAAGATCTTTTTTTATGAGATACACAAATGTGAATAATATGTGAGTAGAAATTAATTTGATATTTACCAAAACATTTCAACGTCAGCTATACAAGTTTTAAAAATATTTTGTTCAGTTGGCATTATCTCAGGCGGTTGTTAAGTAATACCCGCCTGAGATAAAAATCTTCCCTGGTGGTTATTAAGTACCAACAGCCTGTGAAGATATTTACTTCTTAATTAATAAATATCATCTCAGGCGGTTTGTAAGTAAAACCCGCCTGTGATAAAGTTAAAAACCGCCTGTGAAAAACCTACGTCTATATAAGGACCCCTCACCGCAGTCAAAACGCAACCCTGGAGAATTTATATCGACGCCGCCAGGCTGTTGAAATTTCCCCTGCGCCGCGCCGCCGCTCCGCCGCCCAGCCCATACTGCCGCGCCGCCGCTCAACCCCGCACCGCCACTTCTCCACCCAGCCGGCCCACCGTGCTGACGCCTCTGCAAGGTAAATGTAGTTTCCTTACTTTTTCTTTGTATATTTTCATTAGTTGATAAGCTGTTAGTTTTGTGTGTTCTGGTATATGGATTTTGTCCTTTTGCATGTGTAAGGACTGTATGGATTGTGTTCTGGTATATTGATGTATGGACTATATGGATTGTTTCCTTTTTGTACCTATTATGTGACATGAATATGATGTTTAATTAACAGATGCTATTGTAATATATATAAGATGCATCTGGGCCTTGTTTCCCGATATAACGGACTGGATCCCACCCAGACCTAGCCCATGCTGCTGGGCCTGTTTCCCCCTTTGACTCCGTCCGCCTCAAGACGTCGCCCGTCTCCTACATTAGTCGCCCTAATCATACTTGTTATGTCTCTGTAAATTCATTTTATAGAAGACCTTTAGAGAATATTTGTGGCCAAATTTTGTAAATCTGACAAAAAATTCTATTATTGAAGCATGGACCGTCGAGCGTGGATGTATAACATGCCAAGACCCGATCCTATGTACATTCGTAATGATAGGAAAAGAGATGATGATGATGAGTCCCGATCTTCCGATAGGTAATGGGTAAGTCGATTGATGGAGATCTCGACGTTGATGATCCGAGGCTCTCGAGTAGAATACGAACAGCCGCTGCAATCACTACACCACCGCTCCGTTGGTTATCAACCGTGCTTCACACAATTGACCTCGCCAAGAAGGCTAATCCCTGCAAGTGCAACCGAGAACACAAGCAAGAACGTAGAAGAAGCAATCTGAAATTTGCTGAATTGGGGTTTCACAAACCGAAAAACGGCGATATTATTGATCTAAGCAAAACCCAATTGTTCATGGCGGCTACTAAGGAGTATATATAGGTGGGAGGACGTCCAAGGGGGTGTTGGGGTCGTGACCTAACCCTAACACACGAAAATAATGGACTTAGACTTGATACAAGGCCCAATGGCCCAATATGGTGGCGCAGCACCCTGACAGATTCTGTACTTGATTTTGTTTCGACGATTCCCGACGACTCCGTGGGAATTTTGACATGGGACCGGTGCCATTGGAAATTATATCCTCTCCCCTTTCCGTGCATATGTAGAACGTCCAAAACGGAGTCCGTATGCGTCCTGGGCGTCCGTTTTAGTGCGTACTGCTCCTGGACTCCGAGTTGGATACGATTGGGAGTTTGGTTCGGTTTCCATCTTCTTTGAACGAATTCTCTGGTCTTCCACGTCCCTAATACTCCCTCCAAGTACTCCTTGAACCTCTCCATGGATCCTAATCACAAATAAATCATTAAGTAGCAATCTATGCTCAAAAACATATAAGGAAATATATAAGAACGAGTTCACCTCTGAAATTAATTGTTGTGTATGAACTCTATTGATTGCATCTTGTATATTCAGTAGAGTGTTGTTTGTATCCATATAAGTGATGTCCTCATCATCCTTCCCTCCTTGAATTGGAGTCGTCCTCGACTCAAGTTCGTCTCCTCTCATGTGTTGGTCCAAATGTGCAACGCCATCAAATCTTCTTGTATGCATGAATGGAGGAGGCCAAGGTGGTGGACGACATAGTGCGCCATCTTGATCTTGTCCATCAAATAAGAGTGCACATTCACTTGAGCCAGGATCCCAAACAAATAAATATTGTGTCATGTTTGTAGGTGCAATAATAATGTGCATGATCTCATCATTCTCCCCTTCTTTATGACAAGCCGTCCTCGGCTTGCTCGTATGTCCAGCAAAGAGGCTTGCATTGGAGGTAGAGTAAGTGTTGTTCATAATGCACAACCACAGTGAATAATGCTTTTGTTGTCCCTGCTGCAAGGAAAACATACTAGAAAAACTTGACAAGACATTATTAGCGTTAGTACATTCATTTACTTGACCATGTTGTTGCAGCATAAAAGGAGCTTCCTCATTTGAACATATGTAAACTTTATGCACCATAAACATACCACTATGTTCATATTTGCCTATAGCATGAAAAATATTTCTACTTAACAAAGGCAATTCAGATTGAGAAAATATTATCTTCTCTACGATATCTAGATCACAAAGAGTGTCAAATTCAATATAGCCCAAAGTATTTAGAGAAGATAACAATTTCAGCTCATCCCTTTCACATGTAGTTGGGATCAAATGCTTAATTTCAGCACAAGTGAGTGATAAAGTATCAAATTCATTTGGTTGTTCTAGCATAGGTATAATATAATTATCAGCACACAACTCATTTTTGTTATAATAATCAGTGGGAAAATCAACTAATGGTAAAGTTGTATTATGAAAAGGTTCATCTTGTTGCTGCTCATCGATAGTATGATTGGTAGCAAAATTCAGCACATCTGAAAATGTCATACCGTGGTTAACTGTAGAGCATTGTCCATTAACACTACTCTCATTTTCAGCAACAAATTCAAATGCATTATGAGTTGATTCATCAAAAAATTCAGAAGAGTTGTTCAACACCTCACTCTCATTTGCATCTCCATTTATTTGTTCATGTTCCTGCAAAAGGTTAGGCAAAGGAGGAGGTACAACAAGAAAATTCTTCTCAAGTTCATGTATTTCATCTTTACAATTAGATACATTAGCAAAAGTTTCTCGCATAAGAATTTTCATATCTTTCCATGTTCGAGGTCTTTCTAAATCACTTAAGTTGTTCCACCAAGTCAATGCACAACCTACTAATGCACTTGCAACATTTCTAATCTTTCTTTTCTCACACATATGACATTGTCCAAAAATTTTATCCAACTCTATTTCCCAAGCAATATATTCATCGTAACCAAAACCATCATAAGAAGGAAGAGATGGGAGAATGTAATTACTTCTTGTGGAAGGTGTTGTAAAGGTGGTCTGAATGTCATGTGAATCCTTGGTTGATGTTTGATTTTTAGTGCGCAACTCTATCGCTGTCTTCATCATGTCCATCATCTCAGCATATAATGCATGATTCTTGCTTTTACCTGACATTGTTAGTAGCAAACAGAAGACAACACAAAAAATATGTTATCCCTATCAACTACAAAGGATAATGGAAAAGTGGAAGTGGAATCACACACTCTCAAGCATCTTACCACGCTCTTACAAGTGTTCTTACCGACACTGCAGGTGGCAAACGGTGGCCGGTATGAAGAAACCAATGAAGCGTGGGATGATTGCAAAGGTGTATCGATTCTGCTCAAGAGTAAGGTGTAGCTTGGATGGCACTTTATTTGTAGCAAGGATTAGCAACAATGAAATCAGATAGTAAAGTTGAGTAAGTGTCCAAAGTATTTGTCAAAGTTGCTGGCCTAAATGTGTTCCTAGTAGTTCAAGCTAGTAAGACATGAGACAAAACTAGATGACACAAAGAATGCAAGCACTTCTGTTTTTTTTTTGTTTTTTCTCCTTTTTTGTGCGGCTTTTGTATCTTCTTTTGCACTTGCCTTTTTCTTTTTTCTTCCTTTTTTTTCAGAATGTGCTGCAAAAGAAGAACACAATGCAAACACTCAAAGATATCTCGTATGTCTGTTACAGATTTTCTGCTCAATGTTCTAAGGACAATTAAGCACCTTTATAGTCCCCAAATATAAAAACTTTGAACAGAAATATTATAGATCTATCTCCCCTCTTTAATTTCAGTATATGGAAGATCTATTTTGGATAAGAACAATAGGAGATATTGCCCCCGAAATACAGACTGTTCAGAATTTCTAGATCAATAACAGATTCAGATCTAATGCAATTTCGACATCGATAACTATATTTTCTGGGAGAGTTATGAATAAGAAATTTATAGAAAACTTCTTAAGCTTTCCAGAAAGTACAAGAACTCTAAAATCCGAGTTCGTATGAGCGAGATATGATGAAAATACCGAACTGGACAGAGGCGAATCTAATCCGGACGTGATGGCGTGATTCAAAAGGATGAATCACACAATGCAAAACTCAAACTAAGACCAAAACCACTTTCTAAACCAGCAATATGACTCAACCACGGACACAAACTCAACAAACCAAACTGAATAACAAAGTTGCAAAGGCTCAATGTGGTTTGGACAAAGTAATGAACAGATCTACTAAACTGCAAGTTTTTTGGTGGTTTTTTTGTGGACTCTAGGCATGAAAAACAAAACTAATGTAATGGATAGATGAATTACCTAACGGGCAACCTGGAAATCTGATACCAATTGATAGGAAAATTGATGATGAAAAGATGAGTCCCAATCTTCCGATAGGTAATGGGTAAGTCGATTGATGGAGATCTCGACGTTGATGATCCGAGGCTCTCGAGTAGAATACGAACAGCCCCTGCAATCACTACACCACCGCTCCGTTGGTTATCAACCGTGCTTCACACAATTGACCTCGCCAAGAAGGCTAATCCCTGCAAGTGCAACCGAGAACACAAGCAAGAACGTTGAAGAAGCAATCTGAAATTTGCTGAATTGGGGTTTCACAAACCGAAAAACGGCGATATTATTGATCTAAGCAAAACCCAATTGTTCATGGCGGCTACTAAGGAGTATATATAGGTGGGAGGACGTCCAAGGGGGTGTTGGGGTCGTGACCTAACCCTAACACACGAAAATAATGGACTTAGACTTGATACAAGGCCCAATGGCCCAATATGGTGGCGCAGCACCCTGACAGATTCTGTACTTGATTTTGTTTCGACGATTCCCGACGACTCCGTGGGAATTTTGACATGGGACCGGTGCCATTGGAAATTATATCCTCTCCCCTTTCCGTGCATATGTAGAACGTCCAAAACGGAGTCCGTATGCGTCCTGGGCGTCCGTTTTAGTGCGTACTGCTCCTGGACTCCGAGTTGGATACGATTGGGAGTTTGGTTCGGTTTCCATCTTCTTTGAACGAATTCTCTGGTCTTCCACGTCCCTAATACTCCCTCCAAGTACTCCTTGAACCTCTCCATGGATCCTAATCACAAATAAATCATTAAGTAGCAATCTATGCTCAAAAACATATAAGGAAATATATAAGAACGAGTTCACCTCTGAAATTAATTGTTGTGTATGAACTCTATTGATTGCATCTTGTATATTCAGTAGAGTGTTGTTTGTATCCATATAAGTGATGTCCTCATCATCTAACCCTAACACACGAAAATAATGGACTTAGACTTGATACAAGGCCCAATGGCCCAATATGGTGGCGCAGCACCCTGACAGATTCTGTACTTGATTTTGTTTCGACGATTCCCGACGACTCCGTGGGAATTTTGACATGGGACCGGTGCCATTGGAAATTATATCCTCTCCCCTTTCCGTGCATATGTAGAACGTCCAAAACGGAGTCCGTATGCGTCCTGGGCGTCCGTTTTAGTGCGTACTGCTCCTGGACTCCGAGTTGGATACGATTGGGAGTTTGGTTCGGTTTCCATCTTCTTTGAACGAATTCTCTGGTCTTCCACGTCCCTAATACTCCCTCCAAGTACTCCTTGAACCTCTCCATGGATCCTAATCACAAATAAATCATTAAGTAGCAATCTATGCTCAAAACATATAAGGAAATATATAAGAACGAGTTCACCTCTGAAATTAATTGTTGTGTATGAACTCTATTGATTGCATCTTGTATATTCAGTAGAGTGTTGTTTGTATCCATATAAGTGATGTCCTCATCATCCTTCCCTCCTTGAATTGGAGTCGTCCTCGACTCAAGTTCGTCTCCTCTCATGTGTTGGTCCAAATGTGCAACGCCATCAAATCTTCTTGTATGCATGAATGGAGGAGGCCAAGGTGGTGGACGACATAGTGCGCCATCTTGATCTTGTCCATCAAATAAGAGTGCACATTCACTTGAGCCAGGATCCCAAACAAATAAATATTGTGTCATGTTTGTAGGTGCAATAATAATGTGCATGATCTCATCACGTAATGTTGCAAATTTTATTGAAGCATCCAAGAGACATGCGAAGTTGCAAAAGATAGATGACATATTATGTCCATGTATCGACTGCGAAAATAAGATTGCTTGGACGGATACTATAGTAATCCAATCTCATTTGGTGAAAAGAGGTTTCAAAAATAACTACACAATATGGACAGAGCATGGTGAGTTAGATACACATGATGTGGATAAAGATGATGAGAGAGGCTCAGATGATGATAATGTTCATATCGATGATGGTAGTGACAATCAAGCTGGTGATGATGATGATGAATTCGATTGTGAGGAGATGTTGCGTCACATTGAACCATATGTACTGACTTCTATGGGAGCAAGCAAAGGTTTAAGTAAAATGGAGACATTGCAGAATGCGGCCACAGAGCTTTTATATGATGAATCAAACGGTTGTGATAAAGAGTTTACTACATTGCGTGCAGTCTTAGAACTACTAAAGTTGAAAGCTACGCACGGATGGTCCGATTGTAGTTTCTCTGATCTTTTGAATCTTCTGGCAGAAATTCTTCCAAATCCAAATAAACTGCCTAGAAGCACTTATAAAGCGAAGAAACTTCTTTGCCCGATGGCACTAGGTGTGACAAAAATACACGCTTGTGTGAACCATTGTATTCTGTATCGCAAAGAGCATGAGCTCGCAACTAGATGCCCCATTTGTGGTGTCAGTAGATATAAGAAGGACTACAATCACCAGTATGTTACCAACATGAAAAAGACTCAGAAGAATAAGAAGTTTATTATTGGTCCTGAAGGTGACGATGACGATACTTCTGGCGATGCAGACGGAAAGAATAAGAGAAAAATTCCTGCATTGGTGATGTGGTACCTTCCGGTAATTGATCGCTTGAAGCGTTTGTTCTCAAACCCTAGGGAGGCTAAACTTATGCGTTGGCATTCCGAGGAACGCAAGAAGAATGAAAAACATATACGACACCCTGGTGATGCAACGCAGTGGAAAAATTTTGATATTCAGTATCCAGAATTTGCGAAGGAAATCAGAAATGTGAGGTTTGCCTTGGGTACAGATGGAATGAATCCGTTTGGTGAAAAAAGGAGCATACACAGCACATGGCCCGTGGTCTTAACTATGTACAACCTACCGACGTGGTTGTGTCACAAAAGGAAATATATCTTATTATCTGTTCTTATCCAAGGTCCGAAACAACCCGGCATCAAAATTGATGTGTTCTTGGAACCTTTAATGGAAGATATGGCGAAATTGTGGAATGAAGGGGTACATACATGGGATGAGTACAAGCGGGAGTATTTCACGCTAAGAGCAATGATATTCGTTACCGTGCATGATTATCCCGGACTGTTTACATTATCGGGACAAATGAAAGGGAAGAAAGGTTGCGTTAGGTGCGTGGATAGAACTGGATATCTATACCTCACTTCATCCAGAAAGACGGTGTACATGAGACATCGACGGTTCTTGACAGATACACACAAGTATAGGAAGATGAAAGAACAATTTGATAACAAAATCGAAAAAGATACTGCACCGAAACCTTACAGTGGAAAACTTGTGTTTGAAATGGTCAAGAACATTCATATTGCTTTCGGTAAGGGAAAAAAGAGTAAAGGAATTAAGAGAAAGAAAAGTACATCTTCGGATGATACAACTGACATGGCTTTCAAGAAACAATCAATTTTTTTCAAGTATCTTCCGTATTGGAAGAATCTGGAATGTTGCCATAGTATTGATTTGATGCACGTTACAAAGAATGTATTTGACAGCATCATTGGGACCTTGCTGGACATGCCGAGGAAGACAAAGGATGGATTAAATTCACGTATGGACCTAGTAAATCTTGATTTGAGACCAGAGCTTCATCCAGTAGAAAAGGCGAACGGGAAGCATTACCTTCCCCCAGCCAGCTACAACTTGACGCTAGAAGAGAAAAAAGCAATTTGCGAATGCTTGCGTGGGATCAAAGTGCCCACAAGTTTCTCATCCAATATCCGCAAACTAGTCTCGATGAAAGACTTGTCTTTATTCGGTTATAATTCTCACGACTGTCACATGATGATGACAGTTTTCCTTGCCATTGCAATAAGAGTAATCAAACCTGAGCATATAAAAGTTGTCATCACACGTTTGTGTTACTTCTTCAATGCAGTATCGCAAAAGGTGATAGCACGTGAAGATTTAGACTATCTGAAAACATACATCATCGAGACAATGTGCAAGCTTGAGATGTGTTTCCCACCATCCTTTTTTGATATGCAAGTACACCTAATCATACATCTTGTTGATCAGATAAAAGCATTGGGGCCACTATATTTACATCATATGTTTTCGTTGGAGAGATATTTAGGAGTATTAAAAGGTTATGTGCGGAACCGTGCTCACCCAGAGGGTTCAATTATGGAAGGATACACCACTGAAGAAGTGATTGAGGGTTGCGCTGATTACATCAAAGATGGAAAATCGATAGGTGTGCCTATACCGGTACATGAGGGTAGACTACGTGGGAGAGGCAAAGTGGGTAAGAAAACTTTTATTGTTCAAGATTACAAGAATGTACACCGTGCACATTTTGGTGTACTACAACAGCTCGCAATAGCTGAGCCGTACATCGAGGAACACCAAATTGAGCTTCGTGATAAAAACCAAGACCGCAAAGAGGACTGGATCATGAAAGAGCACAGAAGATGTTTCACTGAATGGTTAATGGACAAAAATATATCATACGGAAACACTATAGAAGAGGCAACAATGAAAAAGTTAGCTTGTGGCCCATCTGCTTTGGTAACATCATGGCAAGCATATGACATCAATGGTTACACATTTTACACTAAAGAAAAAGACGGTAAGAGTGTTGCACAAAATAGTGGTGTTCGTATTGAGGCTTATGATTCACAAGGGCAGAAGACCACATACTTCGGGTTCATAGAGGAAATATGGGAACTCGATTATGGCGAAAGAATGGTAATGCCCGTATTTAAGTGCCAATGGGTCAAACATCCTGATGGTTTGAAAGTGGACAATTACGGACTGACACTGGTAGACTTGAATAAAGTGGGTTACAAAGATGACCTGTGGGTTCTCGCCGATAATGTTGCACAAGTTTTTTATGTTCAAGATCCAGAAACTGAGAAGTTGCACGTAGTTGTTTCTGGAAAGCAAAATATTGTTGGGGTTGACAATGTGGGAGATAATGAAGAGGAATATAATCAGTATGAAGAGATGTACCTTTTCACCGAACCAGAAAACATCAAGCGCGTAGAGAGAAGCATTAAAAAGAATTTGAAACCCTATATGCGAGAAGATGTCAATGCTGAAAAAAATGTATATAGCAATGCGAGATGATATATATTGTATATATTTGTATCTTCTGAAATCAACTTAGAACAATGTTGGTATATGGATTGTGTCCTTTTGCATTTGTGTACATATGCGTTTGGACTCAATGATTTGGAAGTTTGGAAGTTTGGTCTTTCTTCAGATAATGATGTCTCGGGCGTGTAGCCGATTGAAGGAGGAGCGCTTGGCGTGGCGCAAGAACCATCCCCATGTATGTACATATGGCACACCGGTCACATGGTTGTATATACATATGTATCTGTAATGGACTGATGAACTTAACTGTAGTTTGTTTTTCCGTGTTGTTTGTTTTTGGTATTTTCAATTTCTCCGCGTAGGGTTTCTCTGCGAAGCCTGAATCGGGAGATTTATTGAAGTGGCAGTGCATCGTCCCCGGTAAAGAAGGGGTAAGTCATGAAGAACAAGCACAATATGAGTTTAACTATCGTCCTCCTATTAATAAATTTCTTTTGCAGACTGAATGGGAAGATGGTTACTACCCCCTGACAATCTCCTTCTCTGAGGACTATCCCTTGGTGCCTCCAAGATGCTCCTTTCCAATTGGGTTCTTCCACCCAAATGTCCATCGTTCGGGAGCACTCTGCATCGGGATTCTTAATCAAGAGACTGTAAGATAGACCTATTTTGTTCATGTAATTATTACTTATAATTTTTGTCGAACTTATTTGAACTGGTTTCTTATATTGCTTAAATTATATTTCGTAGGGGTGGTGCAGTGCTTTTACAATCAAAACTATACTACTTGAAGTTCAGCGTTTGCTGCATCAGCCAAATGTGCCTGATGTTGAAAATGATTGCTATAATCTACTTATCATGGTTAGATGACACTTTGACTTAGTGACCAATGTAGGTTATTCATTCCTCCTTCGACATTTGTTAATATAAATAATGTCAATATTTTCAGGATCCAGCGGAATATAAGAGATGTGTTCGGGAGCAAGCAGGACGGTACAATTTAGATTGATCGATGGGAGCTTCATCGTCGATCTACAATGAATGTAGCATGATTTTTGTTCAGTGTGTAAAGAAATTATCTTTGAACAATTGTAAAACCTCTAATGGTGTATTATCACAATTAAGCCAGCCTCACTGGTGATCGAGCATTTCCTATAATGCATTACTGTACTAGTATCCGCTAGCTCATCTGTGTTTTTTTCCTGATACAATTTTGCCTGCACGACTACATGCGGCTGTGATATATAATTGCAACTACATCCCTGTAATTTCAATGAAAACCGCTTATGATAATTAAACAATGACCGCCACTGAAAATACATGATCTTCTTAGGCCGTTGTTAATCAAGAACCGGCTATGAAGTTCATTGCATTAGAGACGGTTATTAATTAAGAACCGCCAACGAAGATCATGTATTTACTCAGACGGTTGTTCCTTAAAATCCATCTGTGAAGTTCATTGCATTACAGACGGTTATTAATCAAGAACCGCCAACGAAGATCATGTATTTACCCAGACGGTTGTTTCTTAAAATCCGTCTGTGAAGTTCATGGCATTGCAGGCGGTTAATAATTAATAACTGTCTGTGAAGATCATATATTTACCCAGACGGTTGTTTCTTAAAATCCGCCTGTGAAGTTCGTTGCATTACAGGGGGTTCTTAATTAAGAACCGATTCTGAAGATCATGTATTTACCCAGGCGGTTGTTCTTTAAAATCCGCCTGTGTTGTTCTTTCATCACAGACGGTTATTATATCATTCGTCATCACAGTCGCATATTTTTAAGGACCGCCTGTGTTTGAAAAATTGAGGCGCCTGTAAAAATGCTTTTTGTAGTAGTGTGGAGCTATCAAAGACATGCTGGAGCTAAAGACAAAGCTCACCGGAGCTACCCAAAAATATGTCGGATCTAGACAAAGAAAATCGGACCTATTGTCGGACCTTGCAGAAGCTCGGAGCTAGAGTCGGACCTTGCCAAAAAAATGTTTTAGCAGAATTACAGAACTTTTATCATCAAGGCCAATGTATTCACTACAAGCCAATGTATTCAGCACACATAGGTCTCACAATCTCCCCCTTGATGAATGCATTGGCAAGACCACTTAAGATCTGAACATTTGCTTATTCACATTAAAAGTTTTGAAAACAATTTCACCCCCTTTGTAAAACAGAAATAAAATGAAAAAAAAATTCTCCCCCTTAAAGAATCATGCCAAAAACAATTGTGAATATGTTCAATGTGTAATCAATGTCTCCCCCCTTGCATATTTTTTTTAAATTAAAATTCACATATTATCTCTCCCCCTTTGACAATGTATTCAGCAAGGTTTATAAGAAAAATTTTCATTGTTATGATCATATTATAACATATACATATAAAACAAAGCTCATTCAAGTCATACTATCAAGTAACTTACACACTATCACATCAATAAAATACATAAAGTAGTGTAAGCCATGCTAGAGATCAAATGTAATTTCCAATTTAGCAAGTCATGATCTCACAAACTTAACTATTTCAAAACCTGAAAGCATGACACTTGTTGCTGCATTTTATTATTTTTGAAAGCACAAATTTAGATCATATGATATTTGCAAGAGATTATATGCGCATGCCGCCTTATTCTAACCAACCAAGCCAAGCCTATGTCATTTGACAATCAGAAGCTTAAGGACATGGTTTTGGTCATACACAACTTCTTCCAAGTTCATATCTAAGTGCAATGATAAGCCATCTCAAAAGAAGAAGTGCGATGCATGCATATTCTCTTGATCTTTTCTCAACTTATGTTTATTCATAAAAACTCAACATGTGAGTTGATTACTTGATTAATTTTTATGATTAAAAACACTTGTGAGCATGCAACAAGTTCAAAACAGCTAGGAAGTTCAACCATGACCAGATTTAGTGTAAGTAATTATTCCAATTACTAGACATGGCAAAAAACTACAAAATATATAACACGAGTAATGTAGTAAGAACTTTCAGCATGTAAAAGGAATCACAAAGTCATATATGTATGAAATACTATGCTAATATTATTTTAATTTCAGATTCACACATAGACTTCTCAAGTTTGAAAACTCCCCCTCAATTTAAGCCATGAGGATGCATAACCCCTATTTTACTACGAATGTAACAAAAACGAGTGAAATCCAAATGTTTTGTAAAAAAATGTCAGCCAATTGTTGTTCGGTATCTACATGGTGAAGCACAATGTTTCCATTTCAACATTATCACGGAGAAAGTGATACCTAAAATCAATGTTCTTAGTTCTAGAATGTTGCACGGGGTTTTTAGCAATGCAAATGGCACTAGTTTTATCACAAAACAGTGGAACACTATCTAGATCAACCTCATAGTCCTTAAGTGTTTGAACAATCCAAAGAATTTGTGAACAAGCGCTAGCAGCAGCTACATATTCAGATTCGGCGGTGGATTGTGCAACTGAACTTTGTTTTCTAGATGACCATGCAACAAGTGAATTACCAAGAAAATGACAAGCACCAGAAGTACTTTTCCTATCAATCCTACAACCTCCAAAATCAGCATCGAAAAAAGCTTTCAAAGTAATGGTTGAGGAAAAAGGAAGAAAAATGCCAAATTCTTGAGTTCCATGTAAGTAACTGAGAATCCTTTTGACGGCTTGACGATGTGAAGCATGTGGGGAAGCTTGAAACCGTGCACAAAGACATACACTGAATTGTATGTCTAGTCTTGATGTCGTGAGGTACAAAAGTGATCCGATCATGCTTCTATATTCTTTTTGATCCACGGGTTCACCATCTCCATCAAGTTCAAGTGTTGTTGTTGTTCCCGTTGTTGTCCGAAGAGGTTTGCTTTTGTCCATGTTGAAGCGCCTTAGGAGGTCTTTTGTATACTTCGTTTGATGCACAAAGGTACCCTCCTTGGTTTGCTTGATTTGCAGCACCAAAAAGTACGTGAGTTCTCCCATCATACTCATCTCAAATTCTGAACTCATCATAGCTGAAAACTTGGACACAAGATCATGAGAAGCACAACCAAAGATAATATCATCCACATACACTTGAACGAATAATGAGTCATTGCCATGCTTAAGCACAAATAGAGTTTTATCAACCTTGCCCATGGTAAACCCCTTTTCAAGTAAGAATGTTTTTAACCTATCATACCATGCTCTAGGGGCTTGTTTGAGACAGTACAAGGCTTTGGACAGTTTGTAAACATGATTAGGAAAATCTGAATTTTCAAAACCCGGTGGTTGTTTGAAATAAACCTCCTCATCTATGTAGACATTGAGAAAACCACTTTTAACATCCATTTGATATACCTTAAAACCTTTGGATGCAGCAAAAGCTAACAAAATTCTTATGGCTTCTAATCTAGCAACAGGAGCAAAAGTTTCATCAAAATCTAGACCTTCAACTTGAGTGAAACCTTGAGCAACCAACCTAGCCTTATTCCTAACCACAACCCCATCCTCACTTTGTTTATTTTTAAACACCCATTTGGTTCCAGTTAAAGTGTGACCTTGAGGAGGAGGTACAAGTTTCCAAACATTATTTCTTTCAAAATTTTCTAACTCTTCTTGCATGGCAATAATCCAAGATTCATTAGTGAGTGCGTGTGATATATCTTTGGGTTCAAAAGAAGCAACAAAAGAAGAATGAGCATGAGAGTTTGGATCGCAAAATATGGACATTGTGACCCGTTCATGCAAGCATCCAATAATCTATTGTGGGGGGTGATTCTTGAAGATCTGTAGAGGAACAGATGTCTCACAAGCTTCTTCTTCATAAGGGTCATTGCAGATTGATGAGCTTGTGGCTTGTGGATGATCAGGACAAGCAGAGGTTGTAGCTGGAGCTTGTTCATAGTTCGGAGCTGGACACGTGTCAACTTCGGAACTACCAGGCAGTATCACCGGCTCTTCTCCATCTTCAAAAATACCCTCCCCCTAAGGATATGGATCTGGTCCTGCAATACCAGAGCTAGTATCTGGGCTAGCTTCATCAAAAGAAACTTCACAAGTCTCCACGATTTTGTTAGTGTCAAGTAAAAACACACGGTAGCCTCTAGCATGAGATGGATAACCAAGAAACATGCTATCAATGGATCTAGGTTCAAATTTATCAAGATTACCATGTTTCTTAACAAAGCATTTGCAACCAAAGACCCGAAAATGCATAACACTAGGCCTATGTCCAAACCAGAGCTCATATGGTGTTTTATATCTTAGCGCGCAAGTAAATACGATTTGAGACATAACAAGCGGTTGCAATCGCATCAGCCCAAAATTTCCTAGGAGTTTGATATTCATCAAGCATAGTCCTAGCCATCTCAACTAAGATTTTGTTCTTTCTTTCTACAACACCGTTTTGTTGAGGTACATATGGTGAAGAAAATTGATGATCTATTCCATTTTCAGCACAAAAGTGATCAAAAGATTGATTTTTAAATTCAGTTCTGTTATCACTTCTAATTGCTTTTAAAGATCCTGGGTGATCAATTGATAAGAAATAAAGTTCTAAAGTGACTAAAAGCTTCATTCTTAGATGCCATAAAGTAAACCCAATAATATCTAGAATAATCATCAACAATCACAAGAACATACCATTTACCTCCGAAGGATTGAACACGTGAAGGTCCTACGGTGTCAAGGTGCAAAAGTTGATTCGGTTCAGTTGTCATGATCATTGTGAGAGGAGTATGTGAACCTGCAACCATCTTAGCATGTCTACAAGAAGAGCACACAATTTATTTGTCCCCTTTAAGCTTAGGAAGCCCACGTATGCGATTAAGAGCACTAACACGCGTTATGTGATCAAAGCCTACGTGACCAAGTCTACGATGCAAAAAATATAAGTCCTTTGAATCATTAGCAACTAGACACCTATGCTTAGAGGAAGACATATCAAAATCAGCTTTAAAAACTGTTCCAAACTGAGACATGTTAAAAATAAGCTCACTATTTGAACCTACAACTTTGTAGCAGTTTTTATAGAAAATAATTTCCAGATTTTCATCTAGCAATTGTGAAACAGAAAGCAAGTTCTATTTCAAATTTTTGACAAGTGCCACATCCTTCAAAGTGTAGTGATCATTTACTCTAACCGAACCCTTAGCAATTATAGGATTTGAAGAATTATCGCCAAAAGTAACATTCTCTACACGTCACACAAAAAGGAGGGAGGAAAACCAATCTTTGTTACCGGTCATGTGGAATGAGCAACCTGAATCCACGATCCAAATGTTCTCCTTACTCAAACGTGTAACCTACATAGAAGCAAAATACGTCGATGACTCAATATTGGGGTTAGTCAAAAGGCATTTAGGAATCCAGTACTGAGTCACACGACGTCCAGCAGAAAAAACACGCGAAAGCTGAGATAAAACAGCAGGTTTACGAGTCAAAGTTTGAGGTTTTTTACTCTTAACTACAGACCTATAAGATGTTACTTGAGTAGCACAAAAATCAGTAGCTCCGGAGGCAAAAACAGAAGGTCCGGAGGTAACCTTTGAATGTTTTTGACTCATAACAGCAAGTTGCATGTTCCTGGCATTTGGTTTAATATGTGCAGCAAATTTTGCATGAAAGTTATGAGATCTAGCAATCATTCTTTCTCTTTTCTATAGTTTAGCTAGTCTATAACAAAAATCTATGACATGACCATCTCTACAATAGTAGATACAATGAAATTTAACTTTGTGTTCATGTCGAGATGAGCAAGCAATATTTTTATTTGAAACCGAATGAGACAACACTCCTGCAGATTTAAAAACCACTTCTTTTTGTTTAGGAACTGTTTGAATCAAACCACTTCCTAATGACTTTACAATTTTAGGTGGATGTGTCTTAGCATGAGCATGAGAATCAAAACCTAAACCAGTTTTATCATTGCAAGACTTGGAAGAATTCAGCAGCAAGTTTAGGTTCTTATTCCCGTTACAAAACCGATCTAATGTCCCATGCATGTTATCAAGTTTATTGGACAAATCAAGGCAATTTTCACATGAAGTTTTTCCTTTTAAGTTGCAATTGGAACAATATTTAACTTCATGAGAACGTAAAGCATTATTCAATATTGAAATTTCGTTCATAGCATATTTTAGTTTCTTTTCAAGATCATCACAACTAGAACAATGGAAATCAATTGTAGAACAAGAAGCATCTTTTAAGTTTCCAATGTCAAGTGCAGCAAGCTTTTTGTTCTTTTCAATTTCAAGTTCAAGTCTATCTAGAGTGGAGGAGTGTGCAGTTCTTAGTGTGGACAATTGTTCATAGATTAAATCACATGAGGGACAAGAATCATAACTAGCAATCAAGGTTTTCAAATGGTGGATTTCAGATTCTAGTGATTCAATTTTAGCAACATTATCCCTAAGCTTTTTGTCCTTTTTCTTAACAATAATAGTTGCACGAGAAATTGCATCACACATTTCATTACAGGTAGAACATACCTCGTCGTCACTGTTGTGTTCTGCATCCTCCTGACTTGATCTTGATCTTGTTTTGCACGCCATGAAGCATAAGTTGGCCAGATCGTCATCATCTTCATCACTTTCAAAGTCTACATCGCTTGAACCGAGATCTTGAAGTGCAGTGATGAAGCTGTTAATCATCTTGCGTCCTATGGTACCCTTCTTTTTCTTGTTGGGGTTTCCAGAGGTGGTCTTGACCTTGTTCTTTTTTTCTTCACGGGTAGTAGGACCTGAAAGGTTAGGGCATTCTGTACGAAAGTGTCCTGTCTTACCACATTCAAAACAACGTTAAGATCCGGAGCTTCCTCTCCTTCTAGTTCTCACATTTTGCAATGCTTTTGAGAACCTAGTAGTGATTAGTGCTAACTCCTCTTCTGGAAATTCCTGGATCTGCTCCAGGGTTAGTGAGGATAACAAAGCAAGAGTATTGCAAGATGATGATTGGCCAGAGCTAGGCATATCATGTTGTGAGACAAATACAATAGACTTATTTGGGTTCTTACGTGATAAGATGACAATTTCATGAGTTTTGAGTTTAGAGTAAAGCACATCTAAAGTAAGTGTACTCATGACAGTAGATTCACAAATAGATGTAACTTTCATCTCCCAGATTGACATGTCTAATGCACTAAGAAGTTGCCTAGCATTTTCAGCATCAGAAAAATTAACGTTGACACTACGCATGTTACTGAGAATTTTGTTAAAGCGAGCAAAGAGAGCATCTCGAAGCGCATGTATTCTTTCTTGAACATGTCTTGCCTTATGTCCTTGATCATGTTGGATCCTTCGTGATAGTCACAAAGTGCTCTCCATACATTGTATGCCAATCGGAGATATGCAACGCGGTCAAAGTCGCTCTGAGTGAGTCCTTGGATGATCAAGTTTTGGGCTTTGTTGTTGTTGTTGACGTCCCGTAGGTTTGTAGCCGTAACTTGATCGTTAGGTGGCACTTCGTAAGGCTTGTACACCTTCTCCAATATTCCGAAGCCTTGCGCCTGGATGAAAGCCTACATGCGTGCCTTCCAAACTTGAAAATCAATACCAGCAAACACACAAGGTTTGCCGGAGTATTTCTCCATGATGATTAGGCAAAAACACGTGCACATCACAATTATTGGAGCACCGTGGCTCCGATACCAATTGTGGGATCGAAGAGCACGTGAAAAGCTAGCAGAGGGGTGAATGGTAGATTTAAAAAATCTTACGCAGCAGAAACAATTAAATCCCAACCCCTTCGGCAGAAAGAAGATCTGTTAGAGAAATCGCGTGTGAGACTAATATAAATGTGTTACACCATGAAAAAAGTGATATATATCAGAGAGAATCAATTCATGAAGAAAACAGAAGAAGAATCACTCAAATCCGTCGAGAGAAACTCAAGTTATGATCGAAAGATCAAACAAAGGTCAATCTGTCCTACCCGAGAAAAACAGTTCTGGAACGCCGCAAAGAAACTCGTGTAGATCAGAAACCACAAATCCAATGACTGTGAAATTTTGATAGATGATAGATAATCAAGTTGTGAAGACAGCCCAAAAAGAATCACATAAATTGGATCTGTAAAACTCGAGTTATTATAAAACCACTGACGAAAGGTAGTGCTGTTCAGAAACTCAACGAGTAAAACTTGTCTGGAACAAGTCAGACGAACAAGGCACAAAAGTTACTTCAAACTACGAATTTTATTCAATAGAACACAATAGTAACAGCTCCAAAGTCGTGCACCATGAGCTCTGGCCTCCCTTGCTTATATAACCAGCTTGAAAGCCAACTCAACTCAAATCAGAACTCTAATCCTACTCCGATCACGAATCAAAACTTTCCATAACTGCTTAGGACTCTTCTATACGCAGATAGAAGCAATATTAAGGCTTACAAATACCTTAGGAACATATCCCACATTCCTAAAACAACCAAAATTCGTGACTCACACGAAATCCTATCATAACCAACTCGATACTTTCCATACCAAGCCATAACCGACTCCGTCGCAGCCAAAGTCATCAACCGATACGATCCGATCCTTCCAACCAGATTTTTCCCATCCATAAACCATCATCAGAACCATGTTGCCATGTCATGCACCATATGCATACGTGCAAACACCTTCCTTCGACGTCCAGTAACCTTCATATGCACTGCCCTTGATTCAATCGTCCTGCACGACCTCCTGACCCGCTCAACCAAAATTCCTCCTGAATTTGGTTGTTGGAACCTCATCTCCTCCCTGAGACTAGTCCAAAGGATCCTGTCACCAGCCATGACTTGAACTCAAGTAACACCTGCACATGAATAAACAACCAATCCATACGAGCCCAAGTCCGCGACTTGACTCACGTTAGTTCCGAACACAACACCTTACGTGAGCACCTCACATAAGCATTTTGCAAAGCATAGAAAAACGATATCAGCCATATCAACCAAAACGCACCAAAAACTTAGTAAAAGAATACTAAGCAAACTTTCTAACAATGTAAAGCAAGTTCGAAACATTGCAAGATAAAAGCAGGAACATTGCGATCAAGCTCCAAACCTTACCAAAGCTAACCGGAGCTTGAGCCGGAGCTTACAAAAGCTAATACAACCTAGCGCCGGAGCTAACCAAAACTAGTCAGAACTAGTCATCTCAAAAGTTGGAGCTAGAAAAACATGTCAGAGCTAACCAACATAAGTCGGACCTAGCAAAACATATCGGAGCTTAACAAAGACATGTCGGAGCTATCAAACACATGCCGGAGCTAAAGACAAAGCTCACCGGAGCTACCCAAAAACATGTCGGATCTAGACAAAGAAAGTCGGACCTATTGTTGGACCTTGCAGAAGCTCGGAGCTGGAGTCGGACCTTGCCAAAAAAATGTTTTAGCAGAATTTCAGAACTTTTATCATCAAGGCCAATGTATTCACTACAAGCCAATGTATTCAGCACACATAGGTCTCATAGTTCCAAATTCAATCTCATTGGTTATTCCGATGCAGATTATGCCAGATGCAAGGTAGATAGAAAAAGTACCTCCAGTACATGCCAATTCCTAGGAAGATCTCTTGTTTCTTGGTCCTCAAAGAAAAAAAACTCCATTGCCTTATCCACGGCCGAAGCGGAGTATGTTGCAGCCGAGAGTTGTTGTGCACAACTCCTTTGGATGCAACGAACTCTAAGGGATTACAGTTACAATATGAACCGTATTCCACTCATTTGTGACAATGAGAGTGCCATTAAAATTGCCCATAATCCTGTTAAGCACTCTAGAACAAAACACATAGACATCCGGCATCACTTTTGGAGAGACCATTCAATGAAGGGAGATATAGCCATTTCACATGTCAATACTGAAAAGCAACTAGCCGATATTTTTACCAAGCCACTTGATGAAAAATGATTTTGCGAACTCCGAAATGAACTAAATATCCTTGATGCTCGGAGTGTGGCTTGAAATCTTGTATAACTGAATGAAATCTTCAAAATTCATTGATTCTGTTGTGAAAATCATCTCTCTCAACTTTTCCGAAAAACTATGTCAATTATTAAATCTTGGTGATATATGATCATTGCTTGATTGTTGTATGCTTACTGATCATATTCATCAAGATTATATGATTTGATTTGCTTCCCTAGTTTCTAAGTAAGGACCTTCGAATATATACGAAAGGGCTAAGCATTTTTTGTGTGGTTAACACGGACTAGTCCGTGGTTACCCGGACTAGTCCGCACATGCAGACTAGTACGCAGAGCGCCGGTTAGGAAGGACTAGTCCGACAGAAAACGGACTAGTCCGATATAGCCTCTGGAAAAGTTCGGACTAGTCCGATCACTTTCGGACTTGTCCGATTTTTCGCGTCCATAACCCTAGCCGCCGCCAAACCCTAATCTTCCTCACCCCACACTTGACTCAAGTTTTCTCTCTCCACGCTCGAGCTCCCCAAGGAATTTCGACGATTTCTCCATCAAAAATTTCCAAGTTTGGGTGGAAATCAACCTCCTTCGCTTAGGGATTGAAGACCACAGACTTGTCCTCCCTTCAACCCCCTCTTCTCCGAGATTCAAGCGATTTTTCAGTAAATTTTCCCCCAAACCCTAGAAATCTCCATTTTCTTCATTGTTGATCGAATAGCCTAGCTTTTGTCACCTAATACAAGTTTCCTTGATGTATTACATTGATGTTAGGCTAGTTTTGCATTGAGCAACTCCATTTGTCTCATAGTTAGGGTTCTAGAAGTTGAACACCAGACTAGTCTGGCCAATGCACGGACAAGTCCGGTCAACCGGACTAGTCCGTGCCTGTACACCTGACTAGTCCAATTTTTCTAAATTCAACCCTAACTCCTTAATTCCTCAATGCAATTACTTGTCATATATTCTCATCAACACCTTGTGAAATCCATTCTCAGGACAATGCCGAGCACCAACGAAGAATTCTCTGATTTCGAGGCCGAGATGGACCACGAAGTGGTGCTTCGGTCCTCGACGAGCCTTGGCAAGAAGCGCCAAGAGCGCCCTTCCGAGCTGGCTACCTCTCCTCCCCAGGCTCGAAGGAAGGTGCTCGCGAAGAAGCCAGCATCCAAGGCTTCTACAGGAGGTGGCCCTCGCAAGCCAAGGCAAGGGCAAAGGAATTGCAACGGGCCCGATTGGCCCCCTAAAGCTATCTGCTCTAAGGGAAGGGGGCAGAGATCCTGCAGAGGAGAGATTCAACGGAAAGGGCAGTGACACGGCAGCCAAGTTCAGAAATGTTGATTGCTACAGCCGTCCGAAGCAGGCTACCGGTGGGAGGTTTTGGAGCAACTTCCATGCAGACTTCTACAAGTTTGTATATCTCCCAATGAAGACGCCCGTGGTGCGCAACCAATGGATAGATTGGGCGCACTTTGAGAAGAAGGGCTGCTCACCGTTTGTTGAGGTGGTCGAGGCTATTGAGAGGCATGGATTGAAGGATCTATTTGCCTTCCGAAACAATTGGAATGATAAGGTCATCGTCCAGTTTTATGCCACTTGCCATTTTGCAAGTGATGAGGAAGAAAGGGTGACTTGGATGACTCATGGATCCAAGTACACCATCTCTTATGAAGAATTTGCAAGGATGCTCCATCTTGACACCTCTAGCAATGACAACTTGATCATCCACAACATTGGTGTCATTGAGAAGGACAGGATGAAGTTTCTTTATGAGCCCAACTCCAAGTTCAACCCTCATTCCACGAAGAACATGAAGCCCCTCTTTGTGGTGTTGAACCGAGTTCTAAGGAAGACAATTGCCCCCAAGGATGGGGATGCAAGAAGTGTGCAGGGGTATCTCAGGACCTTAATGAAGGTCATTAGCAAAGAAAGAAGATTTGATGTCTTTGACTATATTTGGAATGACATGGTGAACATCTCCTGCACACCGAACAGGTCACGTGGCTATGCTCCGTATCTGATGTTCATGATTGAGAAGGTTACAGGCATAGAGTTTATCAAGGATGTGGAGCACCTTCCTTGTGACGCCCAGTTCCGAAAAATGAACCAAGCTAACGCATATGTGTGCCCAGGATGTTCATCACACATACACGAGTGCAATCACAAACGATATATAGATAATTACCACAGAACCAGATTAATTAACCAAATTTTATTACACAAACCATATTATCCTCGAATACAAGTTCTAATGAATATTTATGACCAGTTCAACTAATGCAGCGGAAATAAACTAATTAAGCAAACTAAAAAGCTAGGCAACATAAGCAATAGGGTATAGCGCAGCTCCAATCAATACCACAGGCAAAGCTAATAGTAGACACGGCCTAGAACTCCGCATTATCACCATTAAACTCCCAATCCTGACCTGCAACTGTTGGGGGGGATTGCAAGAGTGAGTACATGTCGTACTCAGCAAGTGTGGAAAGTATGACATGTGGCTGATTCAAATGACAACAATAATACTGGCAAAGTGCTGAAAAGTACATTAAAACGTTTGAAAAGCAATATATTACATGTATGTGAAATAAACCCATTGTAATCATAAGTAATATCGTAATACCAGTCTGAATTCACTACCATCATCAATAATTCTAGATTTCACCATTGCCAAAAACCATATTCAATACCAGAAATTAATCCATAACCATTATACAAACCATAACCATCCCAAATACCATCCCAATACCGAGTACCCTATAATCATGGAAGTTGTCCAGGTGCTCATAACCGGGAGCACGGCTATCATGATAGTTTTATTTAACTCTGCAGAGTGTGTACCACTTTACCCACGTGTTTGTGATTTCATCACCTTTCGATGACTAGAACCTCTATTATGCCGTCTCACACTTCCATCGGTGTGTGGCCAAGAGATCACAAAATAGCCTTTACAAAGGGATTACTAGCCTATTTAGACCCCACTGAGGTTTCACCGGTGGCGATGTCTCCTTCAGAGCACATCTTCAACCAAGGGCCCCCACTTGAGCCATTCGGATCCCAGGGTAGTCCCACCAATCATCTACAAACCCAATCCGACTACCCCTTCCCCGAGCATCCACAATGGTCCAAACAGCACTAGCAAAGCCCTAATTAATCAGCTACGCCGCACCCATACTTGGCCTCGTGGTGGCACTGTAGTCCTGGCTTATTCTCGCATGAACTGGTCCTTAGATCTAAAGCAAGCAAACTACCATAACATCCAACCCATCCACATATCAGGCTTGCTTAGATCACCCATTACCATGTCATATTAACCAGTTCATGTTTACCATAATCTCATCCATGCATAATTAAATTGAGTGGTATAATTGTTTCCCATCCCAGTTGATTAAGCGAAGCAAAAGGTAAAAAGTCCATCCTGACTCTCTACAAGATATCCCAGGTGACAAGGGTGGTCAAACAACGCTAGTAAACTTCCTACCATAGGATTCCCATCAATTTGACACAAGCATGCAGTTTTGCAAACAAAACATTTATTTTAAAATAGGATCAATATGCTTCAAGGACACTTGCCTTACTCTTGCTGTTGGTTAGGATCAAAGCCTTCAAACTCTTGGTGCTGTAGATCCTCCGCGGCACTTTCTAGCGCAAATCCGTCTAATCCACACAATAATTATACAAGACAAGAACACAATCAAAGAGTGCACATATATATTACTCAATATGACATGTCATGCATGATTTATGCAAATGCAAAGTAGAACTTGTTACTAGATTGCTTTTAATGATCACTAACTAGTTCTAATAGTTTTTAACAAGTTTATACAGGTTTGAAGTTGATTAGATCTAATTGTTGAATTAATTCAACACAATTTAACCAGAAAGATCGGACTAGTCCGCGAGGGACCGGACAAGTCTGCACTTTACGAGATCAGCATATTAGGGTTTTCTAGATCAACGTAAATTTGGAGATTTGGGGTTGAATTCACGTAAGGAAAAGAGAATAGAAGGTATACCAGGTGTTTAGGACTCCAATGAATCAAGAAACTTGGAGGTAACACTTGGATCTTGACGATCTAGGGTTGGTGATGAACTTGAAGATGAATCGGTGGTGGAGAACGAAACTTGGTGGAGATCTTGATCCTCTTTCGTTTCCTCCTCTTCTTCTTCTTGCTTGGGATCTTCTCCTCCCTCCTTGATGGCGGCTCTCCACGAACTAGGGTTTGGGTGGGGTGGAAAGGTGGCAAATAGATGTCAATCCAAGGGGTGGGGCTGTTTATATAGAGGTGGAGGCTAGGGTTAGGTGGATTTCGAGTTTGGGATGAGTAGAGGCCGGTTCAGATTCCCTCATGGGCTCTAAAAGAGTTAGGCACGACGTCCCTAGGCCCACTTAACGTGAAACCCAAGAAACAAGTTGTAAAACAAAAGATCAACTCGGAGTCACGAAATATCGGACAAGTCCGAATTAGACCGGACTAGTCCGAAGTCGTCCAGAGAGAAAATCGGACAAGTCTGGCCAAAAATCGGACAAGTTCGACTTTAAACAGAGAGGAAAACGGACAAGTCCGCTGGAACACCGGACTAGTCCGGAAAAGTCCAAGGACTTAGCAATTTTTCAAGGATTCTTGGAATATCGGACTAGTCCGCACAAAATCAGACAAGTCCGAAAGTTTCCAGAGCCAAAATCGGACTAGTCCGCAGCAAAAACGGACAAGTCTGTTTTTAGTCAGAGAAAAATCCGACTAGTCCTCAGTAAAATCGGGCTAGTCCGCACTTTCTTGCGTGTTAAGTGCGGTTTCGCTCCAAATCAATTTTAAACTCATTCCTCTTGTTGTGGGTTAATGTTAAACATGTATATGAGTGTATGTAGGGCATGATGCATGAAAATTAGTGTGTTACAAACCTACCCCCCTTAAAATGAATCTCGCCCTCGAGATTCAACGCGGAAGAGAAAAGATAGGAAAATTCCTTCTTGAGATCATCCTCCAATTCCCACGTTGCTTCTTTTTCTGTGTGGTGCTTCCATGGAACTTTACACCATCTAATAACCTTGCTCCTTGTGACCCTCTCCTTGGTTTCCAAGATCTTGAACGGTTGTTCGGCATAAGTCAAATCTTCCTCTAGCTCCAATCCTTCCATCGGCACTTGTTCTTCTGGTACTCTCAAACACTTCTTGAGCTGGGAAACATGAAAGACATCATGTACGTCTGAAAGATGAGCTGGCATCTCCAACTTATACGCTACTTCTCCTCTTTTGTCCAAAATCTTGAATGGTCCAATATAGCGAGGTGCGAGCTTGCCCCTTATTTTTAACCTCTTATGACCTCTCATTGGTGACACCTTGAGGTAAACAAAATCTCCTATTTAAAAGGCTAATTTCCTTCTCCTATTGTCCGCGTAGCCTTTTTGTCTTGATTGGGCAGCCCTCAAGTTTTAACGAATTATTTGGACTTGCTTTTCGGCTTCTTGCAACACATCCAGACCAAATACTTGAGTTTCTCCTGCCTCATTCCAGAATAAAGGTGTCCTACACTTCCTCCCATAAAGCGCTTCATACGGTGACATTTTCAAGCTTGCTTGGTAACTATTGTTCTATGAAAATTCTGCGTATGGCAAGCTTTTGTCCCAACTCTTCCCATGCTTCAAAGCACAAGCTCTTAACATGTCCTCTAAAATTTGATTGGTCCTCTCGGTTTGTCCATCCGTTTGAGGATGATATGCTGAACTAAAATTCAACCTCGTTCCCAAAGCTTCATGCAATTTTTGCCAAAATCTGGAGGTAATTTGAGAGCCTCTATCCGAGACTATCTTCTTAGGGACTCCATGTCGACACACAATATGCTCCATGTATATTTCGGCCAATTGTGCAGCTGTATATTTGGTCTTCACAGGGACAAAATGAGCTGACATGCTTAGGCGATCCACAATTACCCAAATTGAGTCATACCCGGACTGAGTACGTGGTAACCCAACTATGAAGTCCATTCCAATTTCTTCCCACTTCCATTCCGGAATCTTCAATGGTTGCAATAATCCGGCTAGCCTTTGATGTTCCGCCTTGACTCGTTGGCACACATCACACAATGCTACGTATTCAACTATGTCCTTCTTAATGCTATCCCACCAATAGCAAGTCTTCAAGTCTGTGTACACCTTTGTACAACCAGGGTGAATTGAGTAAGGCCAGTCATGTGCCTATTTTAATATCGTCTCCCGAATATGCTTCACATTAGGCACAACGATTCTCTTTCCAAGCCATAAGGTACCATGTTCGTCTTTATCAAATCTAAATTCTCTCCCTTCCTCGATCCTTTCCTTGATTTCCTTGATCTCCTGATCTGGGGTTTGTGCCTCTCGAATTTCTTGCTCCAAGGTTGGGTTTAACTCCATCTTCTCCATCTTATTTACAAACCCAAGGTTCAACCGTTCAAACTCCTTGCATAACTCGGATGGTAACTGTCGAACTGTGAGTTGATGACTTACTCCCTTCGGCCACTACATTGGCTTTTCCCGGATGATAGTTGACCCCCAAATCATAATCTTTGATGAGCTCCAACCATCTCTGTTGCCTCAAGTTCAGATCCATTTGTGTGAAAATATACTTCAAACTCTTATGATCCGTATAAATTTCACACCTATTTCCAAGAATATAGTGCCTCCAAAACTTCAATGCATGTACCATGGTTGCGAGTTCCAAATCGTGTGTGGGGTAATTCTTCTCATGTTTCTTCGGTTGTCTTGATGCATAGGCGACCACTTGACCTTCTTGCATCAATACACATCCAAGCCCTTGTCTCGATGCGTCGCAATAGATATCAAAACTCTTGCTCACGTCCGGCAATACCAAAACTGGGGTTGTTGTCAACCTCTTCTTCAACTCCTCAAAACTATTTTGACAAGCTTGAGTCCATTGGAAAGCCTTTCCCTTCATTAGCAACTCCGTCATAGGCTTAGCTATCTTGGAGAAGTCCTTGATAAACCGACGGTAATATCCAGCCATCCCAAGAAAACTTCTTATTTTCTTGATGTTTTGGGGCGGTTCCCACTTCAACACGTCTCTCACTTTTCCGGGGTCAACCGAAACTCCTCTTCCCGAGATTATATGACCCAAAAACGACACCTCTTTCAACAAAAACTGACACTTGTTGAAATTGGCATACAATTGATGCTCCCTCAATTTCTGCAATGTAAGCCTCAAGTGTTCCTCATGTTCTTTCTCATCCTTCGAGTAGATCATAATATCATCAGTAAACACCACGACGAACTTGTCCAAGTACTCCATGAAGACCTTATTCATGAGGTACATAAAGTAGGCAGGTGCATTTGTCAATCAAAAAGACATCAAGGTGTACTCATAAGATCCATACTGTGTCCTAAAAGCTGTTTTGGGTATGTCTGATGGTCTAATCTTCATTTGGAAATATCCCGACCTCAAATCAATCTTAGAGAAGACACAAGCACCCTTCATCTGATCAAACAAGTCTTCTATGCGTGGCAAGGTGTACTTGTTCTTGATTGTTACCTCATTGAGAGCTCGGTAATCCACGCACATCCTTTGGGATCCGTCCTTCTTGTCCACAAATAGAACGGGCGCTCCCCAAGGCGAAGAGCTTGGGCGAATGAAACCCTTCTCTAATTGCTCTTGAATCTGCTTCTTGAGCTCCGCTAATTCCAAAGGAGGCATACTATACGGCCTCTTAGCTATAGGTGCAGTTCCAGGTATTATATCAATAACAAACTCAATGTCTCGATCAGGTGGCATACCTGGCAACTCGTCCGGGAAAACATCCAAAAATTCACACACCACCGGAATCTCCTGAATTGCGGCACCGTCCATATGGTTCAACTCCAATTTCTTCGGTGCGGTTTGAGATGCTTCAAATTCTACGGTGATCCCTTCCTCATTGGTCAACTTCACCGTCTTTGTGGCACACTCAATAACTCCATTGTGCTTCCTCAACCAGTCCATACCAAGTATAATATCCAACCCTTGAGAATCCAAAACAATGAGGTTGGCGGAGAAGTCTACCCCCCTTATTCTAAGGCTTACCTTTGGACATACTATATTTGTCCTCATCTCTCCTCCATGAGACTTAACCAATATAGTAAACTTCATATGAGAGATAGGCAAACTATACTTGGCAACATACTTCGATGCAATGAATGAATGTGATGCTCCAGAATCAACTAACATAGTCGTGGGGTTGGAGTTGGCAAGAAACATACCAATTACCACGTCATCCGCTTGTTGAGCATCCTCCGTAGAGACATGGTTCACATTGCCACGAGCGAAATTTTGCTGTCCACGGTTCCCTTGTGGCGCTCCTCCATTGGGTCTTGGGTTTTGCCTAGGCGCATCGCTTCCTTGACCAAGTCCTGACTTAGGACATTGATGCGCGAAGTGTCCAGCTTCTCCACAAGTATAGCACTTCTTAACTCCACCGGAATTATTGGGACGAGCTTGGTTTTGAACATTAGCACCAGGAAAATTAGCGCGAGGTGCATAAGGCATTGGAGGCCTAGGTGCTTGCATAATAGGGCGCTGCTGCACAAACTGAGTTTGGCGTGGTGCATAACCAGGGCGCTGAGCAGGAAGAGGCGCTGTAATGGGGCGCATTGGGTGGTGCAAGGCGAGGGCGCACATTACTTCCTTGTTGCTGTCCTTGATATGGCGCCTTTATCTTGATTTCTTACTCCATCTCAGGGATCTTGTTCTCAACCACAATTGCTTTGTCCACAAGCTTCTGAAAATTGGCATAATCGTAGTTGAGTAGTTGCACTTGGATCTCATTGTCCAGGCCCCTCATGAACAAGTATTGCTTCCGGCTGTCCCGACAAACATCCTCAGGCGCATACCTTGAGAGTTGAGTGAATTTATTGGGATAATCACTCACGCTTGATCTTCCTTTCCTTAAATTCTCAAATTCTTGTCTCTTCAAAATCATAACACCTTCCGACACATAATGAGAACAGAAACTCTCCTTGAATTCCGCCCAGGTGATTCTCTCTTGGTTCTCATGAGCATTGCAATAAGCATCCCACCAATCCGCAGCCGCTCCAACGAGTTGATGAGAAGCAAATAGCACCTTCTCCCTGTCATTGCATTGGACAATAGCAAGTTTATTCTCCACGGATTTGAGCCAATCATCTGCATCCATAGGGTCGGCAGCTTGAGCGGGTCGACGGCCTAGTCCTCATAAACTCTCCCAATCGGTTATGAGGAGGCGGGGGTGGCGGTGGAGGCATGTGGGGCTGATTGTTGATATTGCCAGCCTGCAGCTGTCCCATAGTCTGTATCATGGTCTGCATGAGCTATTTTTGCATTGCCAAAAGCTGCTCAATGTTGATAGCTCCATGAGCAGGTCCTTGTCCAATGTTGTTCTGAGGCACTCCATTGCTCTCCTCCTCATCATTGCCATCCCTCTGGTTGCGAGTCCTCACCATCTGGAGAAAAGCAATAGGTAAGAATTAGAGAACGTCCCCAACTATATGCATCAATGGATATGAGACTAAACAACTAGCTACACTAGCCTAGGTGGACATGGCAATGCTAAAGCATCCCAAAATCCTCTATTAAGCACACAAGCAACCAATATATATATATATATCAAACAGCAAGCCAACAAAATCAAAAAATCGATTCCTAAGTGCCCCTATGTGCTCTAAAGTGTCCATTCTATCTAGGCTGCATCCTACGGTCAACCTGTGGCTCTGATACCAATCTGTGACGCCCGTTTCCAAAAAATGAACCAAGCTAACGCATATGTGTGCCCAGGATGTTCATCACACATACACGAGTGCAATCACAAACGATATACAGATAATTACCACAGAACCAGATTAATTAACCAAATTTTATTACACAAACCATATTATCCTCGAATACAAGCTCTAATGAATATTTATGACTAGTTCAACTAATGTAGCAGAAACAAACTAATTAAGCAAACTAAACAGCTAGGCAGCATAAGTAATAGTGTATAGCGCAGCTCCAATCAACACCACAGGCAAAGCTGACGGTAGACACGGCCTAGAACTCCGCATTATCACCATTAAACTCCCAATCCTGACCTGCAACTGTTGGGGGGGGGATTGCAAGAGTGAGTACATGTCGTACTCAGTAAGTGTGGAAATTATGACATGTGGCTGATTCAGATGACGACAATAATAATGGCAAAGTGTTGAAAAGTACATTAAAACATTTAAAAAACAATATATTATATGTATGTGAAATAAACCCATCGTAATCATAAGTAATATCATAATACCAGTCTGAATTCACTACCATCATCAATGATTCCATATTTCACCATTGCCAAAAACCATATTCAATACCAGAAATTAATCCATAACCATAATACCAACCATAACCATCCCAAATACCATCCCAATACCGAGTACCCTCTAATCATGGAAGTTGTCCAGGTTCTCATAACCGGGAGCACGGCTATCATGATAGTTTTATTTAACTCTGCAGAGTTTGTACCACTTTACCCACGTGTTTGTGATTTCATCACCTTTCGATGACTAGAACCTCTATTATGCCGTCTCACACTTCCATCGGTGTGTGGCCAAGAGATCACAAAATAGCCTTTACAAAGGGATTACTAGCCTATTTAGACCCCACTGAGGTTTCACTGGTGGCGATGTCTCCTTCAGAGCACATCTTCAAGCAAGGGCCCCCTCTTGAGCCATTCGGGTCCCAGGGTAGTCCCACCAATCATCAACAAACCCAATCCGACTACTCCTTCCCCGAGCATCCACAATGGTCCAAACAGCACTAGCAAAGCCCTAATTAATCAGCTACGCCGCACCCATACTTGGCCTTCTGGTGGCACTGTAGTCCTGGCTTAATCTCGCATGAACCGGTCCTTAGATCTAAAGTAAGCAAACCACCATAACATCCAACCCATCCACATACCAGGCTTGCTTAGATCACCCATTACCATGTCATATTAACCAGTTCATGTTTACCATAATCTCATCCATGCATAATTAAATTGAGTGGTATAATTGTTTCCCATCCCAGTTGATTAAGCGAAGCAAAAGGTAAAAAGTCCATCCCGACTCTCTACAAGATATCCCAGGTGACAAGGGTGGTCAAACAACGCTAGTAAACTTCCTACCATAGGATTCCCATCAATTTGACACAAGCATGCAGTTTTGCAAACAAAACATTTATTTTGAAACAGGTTCAATATGCTTCAAGGACACTTGCCTTGCTCTTGCTGTTGATTAGGATCAAAGCCTTCAAACTCTTGGTGCTGTAGATCCTCCGCGGCACTTTCTAGCGCAAATCCGTCTAATCCACACAATAAACATACAAGACAAGAACACAATCAAAGAGTGCACATATATATTACTCAATATGACATGCCATGCATGATTTATGCAAATGCAAAGTAGAACTTGTTACTAGATTGCTTTTAATGATCACTAACTAGTTCTAATAGTTTTTAACAAGTTTATATAGGTTTGGAGTTGATTAGATCAAATTTTTGAATTAATTCAACACAATTTAACCAGAAAGATCAGACAAGTCTGCAAGGGACCGGACAAGTCCACACTTTACGAGATCAGCAGATTAGGGTTTTCTAGATCGACATAAATTTGGAGATTTGGGGTTGAATTCACGTAAGGAAAAGAGAACAGAAGGTATACCAGGTGTTTAGGACTCCAATGAATCAAGAAACATGGAGGTAACACTTGGATCTTGACGATCTAGGGTTGGTGATGAACTTGAAGATAAATTGGTGCTGAAGAACGAAACTTGGTGGAGATCTTGATCCTCTTTCGTTTCCTCCTCTTCTTCTTCTTGCTTGGGATCTTCTCCTCCCTCCTTGACGGCGGCTCTCCACGAACTAGGGTTTGGGTGGGGTGGAAAGGTGGCAAATAGATGTCAATCCAAGGGGAGGAGCTGTTTATATAGAGGTGGAGGCTAGGGTTAGAGGGATTTCGAGTTTGGGATGAGTAGAGGCCGGTTTAGAGTCCCACATGGGCTCTAAAAGAGTTAGGCACGACGTCCCTAGGCCCACTTAACGTGAAACCCAAGTAACAAGTCGTAAAACAAAAGATCAACTCGGAGTCACAAAATATCGGACAAGTCCGAAAAGGACCGGACTAGTCCGAAGTCGTCCAGAGAGAAAATCGGACAAGTCTGGCCAAAAATTGGACAAGTCCGACTTTAAACAGAGAGGAAAACGGACAAGTCCGCTGGAACACCGGACTAGTCCGGAAAAGTCCAAGGACATAGCAATTTTTCAAGGATTCTTGGAATATCGGACTAGTCCGCAGAAAATTGGACAATTCTGAAAGTTTCCAGAGCCAAAATCGGACTAGTCCGCAGCAAAAACGGACAAGTCCGTTTTTAGTCAGAGAGAAATCGGACTAGTCATCAGTAAAATCGGACTAGTCCGCACTTTCCTGCGTTTTAAGTGCGTTTTTGCTCCAAATCAATTTTAAACTCGTTCCTCTTGTTGTGGGTTAATGTTAAACATGTTTATGAGTGTATGTAGGGCATGATGCATGAAAATTAGGGTGTTACATTCCCTTGAGGCCCCAGATGCCTCAAAAGCCAAGTGTTCAAGCCGCTCCATCTCCAACCTCCAGCCCTGAGGCTCCAGCGAGAGCCAGTGTCAGTGCTAGGGCTGCTCCCGCCACTAGGGCCCCTCCTCAAAAGGGCTGAGGTGGCATCTTCAAATACCTGACAGCTATTTTTGCCTCCTCCAAAAAGGCCGAGGTGAAGGCCCCCAAGCTCAACAAGAGAAGAAAGGCTGACATGAGATATGTTAAGGAAAATGTGAAGCAGATTTGCCAAAAGCTGGATGAATGTGGCCTAGAGTGTAACACCCTAAATCTTTGCATCATGCATTGCATACATGTTCATGCATTAAACATTAATGGAGTAAAAGAAAGATAATAAAATATAAAGCATACATGTGCAAATATGTGTAGCAAAAGAAGAAAAAGAAAATTTTAGCATAAAACATGTATTAGGGAATAAATATAAATAAATAATAATCAATAATATAAAAAAATAAAAAGAAATATATATAAATAAATAAATATAATAATAATATATACATGTAAATAATAAAATATATGATAATAAAAAAGAGAGTATGTATATAAAAATAATAATATATATATTAATATTTATATATGAAAGAAAAGAAAATGAAAAAAAAAAAGAAAAATGGAAAACCCCGCCCGCTTGCCAGGCCGAACCGGCACAACCAGCGGTGACCGCCCGAGCGCGCCCTAGGCCGCTCGCTCCCACGCTGGGGCCCGCGTGCCAGCTGCGCCCCATGCTGGCCGAGTCGGCCGTGCGTCCCGTGGCCGGTTCGGACGCACGCGCCCAGCACGCCAACCGCACCTGCCTCGGCCTCAACTGTGCCAGCGCGCCGCACGCCAGCCTAGCGCCGAGTCAGCCTCTGGCCGATCGATACCGCACCTATAAATACGACCGAAGACCTCGTATTTTTTCCCAACGCCAGAAAATGTCGCCGCCGCTAGAAAAAGGGAGAAAAACCCTAGCTCGGAAGAAAAGAACAGAGGCACCATGAGCTGTGCCGCCAGGGGAAGAAGAGGAAAAAAAAGGGGAAGACAAGAGGAGGGTGCCATCGTCCGCCGGAGTTCGTCGCGTCGCCGTCGTCGTACTGCCGGAGGACCTTGCGCCATCTACTTCATCTACGCATCGTCCCCATCTCGCGATCTTCGAAGCCATCGCATCTACGGTAGGCCATGTTTCCGATGCGAATTTTAGCGACGTATTGAATCTAATAGACGTAGTTTGATCGTTGTCGCACCATCTTTTTATTTTCAGCAACATTAATCCCCGCTAAAACCCCTGTAAACTCATATGAACACGTATGAACTAGTTGCAAGTAATTAATAAACAACCATAGTTAATTAATTATTTGACTTTGAATGCATGCATGTCATTGCATGTTGATTAATTTGTGTGCATCATATTGAATGTATGTATTTTCATGTATGTGAGATCACGCATAGAGGGACGTGTTCAAGAGGCCGTATACGAGGATTTCCAAAACTAAGACTTTGAAGCGCTTGGGCAACCCCATCCGTCGGAGCAAGGCAAGTCTCCTTGATCATATTGATTCCATTTTATTAAATGTTTTCTTTGCGAACTTGCATGCTTGTGTCAATATGATCGGAAACCCATACGTAGGCGTTTACTAGCGTTGTTTGCCACCCCTTGTCGTCGGGATATACATGATGAGTCGGGTATGGGTATTTTTTTTCTTTGCACCGCATCGCTACATGGGTTATGGGTAACTTAAATAATGTGGTTTACAACTTTGATTATGACAACTTGGGATGGTAATAAGATGATGATTAATTTAGCAACATGGAATTTTGGAGATCTAAGCAAGCGTGGTTTTGTGGAATGGGTTGGATGATACGGTGGTTTTGCTTGCCTTAGATCTAAGGACCGGTTCATGCGAGAATATGTCAGCACAGCAGTCCCACCACAAGGCCAAGTATGGGTGCGGCATAGCTGAATAATTAGGAGCACTGCTAGTATTGTATGGACCATTGGATGGTGCGGGGAATGGGAGTCGAAGAGGACTGCCCTGGGATCCGCATGGCACATGAGGGGGCCCGTGGGTGGGAGAATGGAGATTCAAGCCCGCCGGTGAAACCTTAGTGGGCCCGTACATACTAGTAGTCCCTTTTGAAAGGCTATTTTGTTATCTCTTGGCCGCACACCAACGGAAGTGTGACAGGGCAACATAGAGGTTCTTAGTCACCGAAAGGTGATGAAATCACGAACATGTGGGTAAAGTGGTACAACCTCTGCAGAGTGTTAAAAACAATAATGATAGCCATGCTCCTGGTTAAGATCACCTGGACAACTTCCATGATTAGAATTGGACATGGAATTTTGGGATGGTTGGTATGGTTTGGTTGTCACTTGAGTATTGTCGGTACATGAGAGATTATGGAATTGGCATATGGTATTAATTTTATGGTTGTCTGGTATTAATGGATTGAGATGGTAAATAAGAATTGTTGGATTTATGGTATGATAATTATTTGGGTCATGAAGGGAAAGAAACTCACATAGACATGATTGGCTGCTTTTACATGTTTATGAAATGTACTTTTCTGTAATTAGCCTTTTTATTCCAATCATTTGTTTAGCCACATGTCATCTATTTCCACACTTGCTTAGTACGACACGTACTCACCCTTGCAATCCCCTCCCCCCACAGCTACTGGAGATATTTGGGAGTACCCTGAGGATCACGCAGAGTAATAGGTTGCGTACCGCCGTCAATTGCCTGTGGAATGGAGTCATGCTGCTTAGTTCATTTTCCGCTGCATTATTTAGAGTTTTGTAATTTGTGAACTATTGGATTATTGTAATAAAGTACTTATTTAATAGTTGAGATGTGGTTAAATTATGTATATCATTTGTGATGCAACCGTATATGTGTGATGAACTTCCTGGGCACACATATGCGTTATGCTTGGTTCATATTCGGAACCGGGTGTCACATAGAGGGGGTGAATAGGCCTTTTTGAATTTTGACCTGCAACACTTAACAACCAGCTCAAAACTTGAGATATCGGACTAGTCCGATCAAGTGCGGACTAGTCCGGTGTGTACCGACTAGGTTAATCAAGTTTGATCGATTAATTTGATTCTAGGATGTATGCAGAGGAAATATACAGGTAATTGAAGTGTTACATGATTATGAACTAGGGTATACCACAAGTCAATCTTATGTTTAATGTTTCAACGTAAAGTAGGCAAGATTGATTGAAACCCTAGTTTGATATGATGAATAAGAATGATGAACACAAAGTAAGAACACAAGAAATTTATCCTGTGGTTCGGTTCCCACAGAGGTAACTTACATCCACATTGAGGAGTCCACAAAAGGACCGGGTCTTCTCCAACCCTACCCTCGTCGGATTGCCACGAAGGCCAATCCTCTTTACTTATCACAAAGGGTAAATAACCAAATTCAAGGGGCCTTCTAACACGTTGAGGGCTCCCCTAGATTACAACAAGAACTCCACCAAGAACACACTCAAAAGATTACAATGAAAATCACAGAAGTGTGTTAGGGAATTAAACCAAGAGCTCAATGAGCAATGAACTGTGTCTCTCCAATGTTCCAAAGTGTATCCTCAAGGTATTGATCTTTTTGTCTTTTCATTTCGTGGAGAGATGTGTTTTTAGGCTATTGGGAGGTGTGATGGCGCAGGGGGTCGAGAGCTAGTAAAGTTGGGTCGTGCACATCAATTTATATGGGGTTTCTAAAAGTGACCGTTAGGGTTTAGGAAGATTGGACTAGTCCATGGTGGACACCAGACTAGTCCGGTGTGCCGTGTGTAGCAAACCCTAAGTGTCCCAAATCGGACTAGTACGACTAGAAGCGGACTAGTCCGATTTCGCTTCTGGAAATCTTCGGACTAGTCTGATAATCATCAGACTTGTCCGGATCATTGAAACCCTAAGTAAATCGGGTGACAAGTTCGCACTTGGAGGACTTGTCCAATTTAGGTCAGAGGGGTTCTCGGACTAGTCCGTTCCAATATCGGACTTGACCGATTTTCATCAGAATGATATCGGACTAGTTCGTTGTGTGATCGGACTTGTCCGAATTTGTGCAACTTGTGAAGTGTTTTGAGGACTAGTCCGCACTAGGGAGGACTAGTCCGATTCTAGTCAGAGAGATATTGGACTAGTTCGTGGAGATATCGGACTTGTTCGATCTTATGCAGAAAGATATCGGACTAGTCCGGTGTCAGTCGGACTAGTCAGGTTCTGTATAGATTTGTGCAATGTATGTGTTTATTTGTGTTTGAGCTCTTGGGGTGTGTTTCCTTAACACACTCCACACACAATGATCTACTACACTTGTTCCTTGAGCTCATTTCCACATTGCCCCTCATTCTCCCTTCTTTTTGGCTCTTTGCTCATTTTCTCATTTAAAACCTGTGCTCATCTCAACAAAGTGGTTAGGATCTCATTTTCTTGTCATAAATCATCCAAAACCCACAAGGGATTCCTAGATGCACTTTCAATCTCCCCCCTTTTTGTGATTGATGACAACCAATTGAGATTTCACAAAATATGATAAAAAGTTGAGATTTTCATAAAGTGTGCACATATGAGTTTAAAATACATTAAGCGATGAAAACATGATCCATATGTGCATTCTTTATGGTGGGATGCATAACTAAGTGCATTGAAACAATGAGAATGACATGATTGACATTAACCAACCAGCATATATGTCATTCTAGGAGCAAAATCACAGATTTCAACAATTACTTCTCAAGTAGATCAAAACATTGCATCACAGAACCATAAGTATCAAAATAGCATATTAAAAGTTTTACAAGCCACAAAATAGACAAAAAGCATAAAAGGAGGCTCTCCTCGCATCCTACAGCTATGACCTAAGACCTAAGACTCCCCCTCAATCTCTCCCCCTTTGGCATCAAGACACCAAAAAGAAGGAGAAGAGGGACCTAAAGTCCTCACGCCTCGCTGTCAGTCCTCTCATCGTCTTCATCTTCATCTTCGGGCTGATGAGGAGGAGGAGGAGGTGCAGAGTCACTCGAGCCCCCAATGCCAAAATAGGCAAGCTCGGAGGGAGTCAAGGGCCCGAGCTCAGTGTAGTCATAATCAGAGTCTTCAGAGATGACTGGAGATCCAATGGGGTCGATCTCCAGTTTTTGACAAATTTGCTTCACATTTGCCTTGACATACTTCATGTCTTCTTTTATTCTCTTGTTAAGCTTGTGGGCCTTCACCTCGGCCTTTCTGCAGCAGGCAAAGATAGCATCCAAGTACTTGAAGATGCCACTTTTAGATCCTTTTTGAGGAGCTGCCCTAGTGGCAGGGGCAGCCCTGGCATCTCCACTCGCTCTCGCCGGAGCCTCTACACTAGAAGCAGGAGACGGAGCAGCTTGAACATTTTCTTGTTGAGGCTTTTGAGGCCTCAATGGTGTGTGCTCCACATCTTTGATGAACTTCATGCATGTGACCTTCTCAATTATGAACATGAGGTAGGGGCATAGCCACAGGATCTGTTGGGGGTGCTAGAGATGTTGACCATATCGTTCCAGATATAGTCACACACATCAAACATGCGGTCCTTGCTTATGACCTTCATCAAGGTCTGGAGATAGCCCTGTACACTCCCTGCATCTCCATCCTTCAGGGCAATAGTCTTCCTCAGCACTCTGTTAAGCACCACAAAGAAGGGCTTCATGTCCTTTGTGGAGGGAGGGATGAACTTGGAGTTGGGCTCATAGAGAAACTTCATCCTATCCTTTTCCAAGACCCCAAGGTTGTGGATCACCAGCAAGTCGTTGTCGGTGTTCTCCAGGTGGAGGAGACTGGCGAACTCTTCGTAGGTAATGGTGTACTTGTACCCGTGAGTCATCCAAGTCACACGCTCCTCCTCATCACTGGCAAAATGACAAGTAGCATAGAATTGAGCTATCACTTCGTCATTCCAGTTGTATTGAAGGCGAAGAGGTCCTTCAAGCCATGTCTCTCAGCTGCCTCGATCACGTCATCAAATGTGGAGCATCTCTTCCTTTCAAGATGTGCCCAATCTGTCCACTGACTGCGCACTACAGGTGTCTTCATGGGGAGGTAGACATACTTGTAAAAGTCTGCATGGAAGTTGCTCCAAAATCTTCCATCAGCAGCTTGCTTCGGACGGCTGTAGCAATCCACGTCCCAGAACTTCGCAGTTGAGTCGCTGCCCTTCCCATTGAACCTTTCTTTTGTGGGATCCCGAGCCCCTTGCTTCGGAGTTGACATCTTCAGGAGGCCAATCGGGCCTGTTGCGATCCCTTTGCCTTTCCCTTTTGCTAGGCGAGCACTCGCCGAGCTAGGGCCACCACCAGCGGAAGCCCTGGAAGCAGGAACCTTTCGTCGAGCCACCCTCTTTTGAGACTGAGGAGGATAGGGGGCTGGCTCGGAAGGGCGCTTCTTGCTTTGGTCCGTCGAGGACCGAAGCGGGGCTTCTTGTTCCATATCGGTTTCGAAGTCGGAAAATTCATCGTGAGAGTTAGACATGCCTGAAATTTTTCTTGAATCTCGGAGAGGAGGGTGTTGAAGGCCGGACAAGTCCGCGAAATAATCCCTGAGCGAGGAAGCTTGATTTCCACCCAAATGTGGAGCATTTTGATGGAGGAGATGCAAAATCGCCTTGGGGAGCTTGAGCATGGAGAGAGGAAGCTTGAGGCAAGTGTGGGGGTGAGGAAATTAGGGTTTGGCGGTGGCTAGGGTTATGGACACGAAAAATCAGACAAGTCTGACAATGATCGGACTAGTCCGAACTTTTCCTGAGGCTATATCAGGCTAGTTCGTGGTCTGCCAGACTAGTCCGGCCTAACCGGCACTCTGCGGACTAGTCTGCATGGGCGGGCTAGTCCGGGTAACCACAGACCAGTCTGTGGTCACCAGGGAAGAATTTCTTAGCCCATTCGTATATATTTGAAGGTACTTATTTATAAAATAGAGAGGCAAATCAAATCAAATAATCTTGATGAATATGATCAGTAAGCATACAACAATCAAGCAATGACCATAATTCATCAAGATCTAGTAATTGACATAGTTTTTCGGAGAAAATTGAGAGATGATTTTCACAATCCAATCAACATATTTTGAAGAATTCATACACGTATGCAAGTTTTCAAGCCACATTCCAAGCATCAAGGATGTTTAGTTCATTTCGAAACTCGCAAAAGTGTTTTTCATCAAGTGGCTTTTTGAATACGTCGGCTAATTGCTTTTCGGTGTTGACATGGGAAATGGCTATACTCCTTTCATGGAGTGGTCTCTCAAGAAGTGATGTCAGATGTCTATGTGTTTGGTTCTAGAGTGCTCAACTGGATTATGGGCAATTTTAATGGCACTCTCATTATCACAAAGGAGTGGAATACGGTTCATATAGTAACCGTAATCCCTTAGAGTTTGTCGCATCCAAAGGAGTTGTGCACAACAAATCCCGACTGCAACATACTCCGCTTCGGTTGTGGATAAGGCAATGGAGTTTTGTTTCTTGGAGGATCAAGAAACTAGGGATCTACCTAGGAATTGGCATGTATCGGAGGTACTTTTTCTATCTACTTTGCATCCGGCATAATCTGCATCGGAGTAACCAATGAGATTGAATTTGGAGCCTTTTGAATACCAAAGACCAAGGTTGGGTGTATGAACTAAATATCTCAAGATCCTTTTTATAGATGTCAAGTGACACTCCTTAGGATTGCCTTGAAATCTTGCACACAAACATACACTCAACATAATGTCTGGCCTAGATGCACATAAATAGAGTAGAGATCCAATCATGGAGTGATATACCTTTTGGTCGATGCTAGGTCCATCTTCATTGAGATCCAAGTGGCCATTTGTTGCCATGGGAGTATTTATGGCCTTTTCCTTGTCCATTCCAAACTTCTTGAGTATGTCTTGAGTGTACTTAGTTTGGCTTATGAATGTCCCTTCCTTTTGTTGCCTCACTTGGAATCCCAAGAAGTACTTTAGCTCTCCCATCAAAGACATCTCAAATCTGTCTGTCATAATTTTACTAAATTCCTCACAAAAAGATTGGTTAGTTGAACCAAAGATTATATCATCAACATAGATTTGACTAACAAAGAGATCATCATCAAAGTTATTTGTAAACAATGTATAATCTACTTTGCCGATCTTAAAGCCATTTTCTATGAAGAAATCTCTAAGACACTCATACCAAGCTCTAGGAGCTTGTTTGAGGCCGTAGAGAGCCTTACGCAATTTAAATACATGGTCGGGGAACTCTTCATCTTCAAACCCGGGGGGTTGATCCACATACACCTCCTCCTTGATTGGACCGTTGAGGAAGGCACTTTTCACATCCATTTGATAGAGCTTGAAATCATGGTCAGTAGCATATGCAAGTAATATTCTAATGGACTCAAGTCTAGCTATGGGAGTAAAGGTTTCATTGAAATCCAAACCTTTGACTTGTGAATACCCTTTGGCCACAAGTCGTGCCTTGTTCCTTGTCACCACCCCGTGTTCGTCTTGTTTCTTGCGGAAGACCCATTTGGTGCTGACGACGTTGGATTTGGGTCTTTCGACTAGTTCCCACACCTCATTTCTTTTGAAATTGTTGAGTTCTTCTTGCAAGGCCACTACCCAATCTGGATCCTTCAATGCATCCTCAACCCTGCGTGGTTCCAAAGAGGACACAAACGAGTCATGCTCACAAAAATTAGCTATGCGAGATCTAGTAGTTACTCCCTTTTGTATGTCACCGATGATGTTGTCGATTGGGTGATCCACTTGGACGCAATGGTGTACTCTTGGGTGTGGTACTTGCTGTCTTGAATCTTCATGATCATCTTCTTCTCCCCCTAAGTGGTTGTCCTCATTGACTTCTTGATCATCTTCACTTCCTTCAAGTTGATCTTGTATGAAAGCTCCCCCTTGATCATTGGTCTCCTCTTGTGGTTCGTTTTCCTCATGCATATGTAGAGGTGGCTCTTGTGGTCGAACTTCGCCAAAAGCCATTCTTCTCAATGCTTGACAAGGAGCTTCTTCTTTATCTAGCACACATGGATCAACTTGCTCCTTTTGGGAGCCATTAGTTTAAACGAACACTACGTCACGTGCTACTTCAACAAGTCCGGAGGTCTTGTTGTAGACACGATAGGCGTAAGTGTTCGAATCATAACCAAACAAGAAACCATCATCGGACTTCAAAGCGAACTTTGAAGTCCTAGGCTTCTTGTTCAAAATATAGCATTTGGAACCGAAAACTCGAAAATATGAAATATTAGGCTTGTTACCGGTGAGTAGCTCATAGGATGTCTTCTTGATTAGTCGATGAAGATAAAGTCGATTTATGGCGTGGCAAGCGGTGTTGACCGCTTCTGCCCAAAATCGATCCGAGGTCTTGTAGTCATCGAGCATTGTTCTCGCCATCTCTATGAGGGTTCGGTTCTTTCTTACGGCAACTCTGTTTTGTTGAGGGGAGTAAGGAGCTAAAAACTCGTGCTTTATGCCTTCTTCATCTAGGTACTCCTCCACTTGTGTATTATTGAACTCCGTGCCGTTGTCACTTCGAATGTTCTTGATTGTCAATGAGAATTCATTTTGAGCTCACTTGAAGAATTTCTTGAGTATTCCTTGTGTTTCTGACTTATCATGTAAAAAGAAAACCCAAGTGAAGCGAGAAAAATCATCAACAACTACTAAACCATATTTGTTACCGCCAATGCTTATGTAGGCAATTGGAGCAAATAAGTCCATGTGAAGTAGCTCGAGGGGTCTCGTTGTAGTCATGACGTTCTTCGCTGGATGAGGTGCTCCAACTTGCTTCCCGGGTTGACACGCGCTACAAGGCCTTTCTTTCTCAAAAACAACATCCTTCAAACCTCGGATGTGATCGCCCTTGAGGAGTTTTTGAAGGTTCCTCATACCAACATGTGCTAGCCGTTTGTGCCACAGCCAACCCATGTTGGTCTTTGCAATCAAGCATGTGTCAAATTCGGCTTTATCTTTGTTGAAGTCAACAAGGTAAAGCTTTCCCTTTAAATTACCCTTGAATGCAATGGAACCATCACTCCTCATAGAGACGGTCACACCCTCGTTAGTGAACAAGCAATTATAACCTTTGTCACATAGTTGAGATATGGACAGCAGGTTATAATCTAAGGAATCAACATGTAGTACGTGAGAAAGAGTGTGTTTAGATGATATGGCAATTTTACCGGTACCGAGCACCTTTCCTTGACTATTGTCTCCAAAAACGATGCCCTCGCTTGGATCCTCATTTGCTTCATACTCAATGTGACACCCGGTTCTGAAAATGAACCAAGTAAACGCCTATGTGTGCCAGGATGTTGAACACACATACACGAGTGCATTCACAAAAGAGTATACAGAAAATTACCACAGAACAAGATTAATTAACCAAATTTTATTACACAAACCATATTATCCTTGAATACAAGCTCTAGTGAATATTAATGACATTTTCAACTAATGCAGTGGAAATAAAATAATTAAGCAAACTAAACAGCTAAGCAGCATAAGCAATAGGATATAGCGCAACTCCATGCAATACCACAGGCAAAGCTGACGGCAGACACGGCCTAGAACTCTGCATTATCGCCATTAAACTCTCAATCCTGACCTGCAACTGTTGGGGGGATTGCAAGCGTGAGTACATGTCGTACTCATCAAGTGTGTAAAGTATGACATGTGGCCAATTCAAATGACGAATATAATAATGGTTGAGTGCTGAAAAGTACATAAAAACATTTGAAAAGTATTATATTATATGTATGTGAAGTAAACCCATCAAAATCATAAGTAATATCATAATACCAATCTGAATTCATTACCATCATCAATAATTCCAGATTTCACCATTGCCAATAACCATATTCAATACCAGAAATTAATCCATAACTAGCCATAACAATTACCAAACCATAACCATCCCAACACCAAGTTTCCTCTAATCATGTGAGGGTCCAGGTTGCTCATAACCGGGAGCACGGCTATCATGATAGTTTTAGACACACTCTGCAGAGGTTGTACCGCTTTACCCATGTGTTTGTGATTTTATCACCTTTCGATGACTATGGAATCTCAATTATTCCGTCTCACACTTCCTTAGGTGTGTGGCCAAGAGATCACAAAATAGTCTTTACAAAGGGATTACTAGCCTATTTAGACCCCACTGAGGTTTCACCTGTGGTGATGTCTCCAACTGAGCACATCTTCAACCAAGGGCCCCCCTCTTGAGCCATTCGGATCCCAGGGTTGTCCCACCAATCATCAACAAACCCAATCTGACTACACCTTCCTCGAGCATCCTTAATGGTCCAAATAGCACTGGCAAAGCCCTAATTAATCAGCTATGCCGCACCCATACTTGGCCTCGTGGTGGCACTATAAATCCTGGATGGTCACTCCACGAACCGGTCCTTAGATCTAAAGCAAGCAAAACCACCTTAACATCCAACCCATCCACATACCAGGCTTGCTTAGATCAACCATTACCATATCATATTAACCAGTTCATGTTAACTATAATCTCATCCATGCATAATTAAATTGAGTGGTATAGTTGTTTTCTTATCCCAGTTGATTAAGCGAAGCAAAAAGTAAAAATCCCTTCCCGACTCTCTACCATATATTTCAGGTGGCAAGGGTGGTCAACAAAACTAGTAAACTTCCTACCATAGGATTTCCCATCAAATGGACACAAGCATGCAATTTGCAAATAAAACATTTATTTTAAAACAGGATCAATATGCTTCAAGGACACTTGCCTTGCTCTTGGGATTGGTTCGGGTCAAAGCCTTCAAACTCTTGGTGTTGTAGATCCTCCACGGCACTCTCTAGCGCAAATCCGTCTAATCCACACAATAAACATACAAGAAAAGAAACACAATCAAAGAGTGCTGAAATATTACTCAATATGACATGACATGCATGATTGATGCAAATGCAATGTAGAACTTCTTAATAGATAGTTTTTAATGATCACGAACTAGTTCTAATAGATTTTAACAAGTTTATAGAGGTTTGGATTTGATTAGATCTACTTTTAGAATCAATTCAACACGGTTTAGTTAGTAAAATCAAACTAGTCTGGAGAAGGCCGGACTAGTCCGCACTTCGCAGAACTAGCGAACTAGGGATTTCTAGATCGACGTAAATTTGGAGATTAGGGGTTGAATTCGCATAAGGAAAAGATAATAGAAGGTATACCAGGTGTTTAGAACTCCAATGAATCAAGAAACTTGGAGGTAATACTTGGATCTTGATGATCTAAGGTTGATGATGAACTTGGAGATGAATTGGTGATAAAGAACGAAAGCTTGGTGGAGATCTTGACCCTCTTTCATTTCCTCCTCTTCTTCTTGCTTAGGATCTCCTTCTCCCTCCTTGATGGTGGCTCTCCACGACCTAGGGTTTGGGTGGGGTGGAAAAGTGGCAAATAGATGTCAAGCCAAGGGGTGGGGTTGTTTATCTAGAGGTGGAGGCTAGGGTTAGATGGATTTTCGTGTTTGAGAGGAGTAGAGGCCGGTTTAGAGTCCCACATGGGCTCTAAAAGAGTTAGGCACGACGTCCCTAGGCCCACTTAATGTGAAACCCAAGAAACAAGTCATAAAACAAAAGATCAACTCGGAGTCGCGAAATATCGAACAAGTCCGAAAAGGACCGGACTTGTCCGAAGTTGTCCAGAGAGAAAATCGGACAAGTCTGGCCGAAAATCGGACAAGTCCAACTTTAGTCAGAGAGCAAAACGGACAAGTCCGCTAGAACACCGGACTAGTCCGGAAACGTCCAGGGACTTAGCAAATTTTCAAGGATTCTTGGTATATAGGACTAGTCCGCACAAAATCGGACAAGTCCGAAAGTTTCCAGAGGCAAAATCAGACTAGTCCACAGCAAAAATGGACTAGTCTTATTTTAGTCAAAGAGAAATCGGACTAGTCCTCAGTAAAATCGGACTAGTCCGCACTTTTCAGCATTTTAAGTGTGGTTTTGTTCCAAATCAATTTTAAACTTATTCCTCTTGATGTGGGTTAATGTTAAACATACATATGAATGTATGTAGGGCATGATGAATGAAAATGAGGGTGTTACACTCAACGAACATCCTTCTTTCTCCAGTCATATGGTTTGTGCAGCCACTGTCTAGCACCAATTTGGATCCACTGGAGGAGTAGGCCTGCAAAAACAAATTATGCTTTGGCTTTAGGTACCCAAGCTTGCTTGGGTCCTTTTAGGTTAGTCATAAGGGATTTGGGCACCCACACATGAGATTTGGTGTTCTCATGGCGTGGGCCAACATAATGAGCATAAACTTTTCCATAATTACTTCTCATTAAGACATAAGATGCATCAAAAGTTCTAAATAGCAACTGTTATTGTTTATACACAGGACTAGTCTGGGAGATCGGACTTGTCCAGAGGACCGGACTTGTTCGGATTCCGACCAGACTAGTCCGGTAATCAAGCGTGTTGGATTCATTAATTTTGGATTTTCCAGTTTGAGAGAGTCTTCCCTTTAAAAGGACATTGCTTTCCTTGTTATTCTTATGGCTTCTAGCATGTTGCTTTTCACCATAAGAGTAACCAATGACATATTTGACATTTGGAGGTCTTGTGACCAAGTATGCACTATGTGCATATTTGATCTTTTCCTTGTCAAATATGCCATTTTGTGCAGAATGCTTGTCCATGGTAGAGGTTGACTTGTCTTTCAAACTGGTGTCAACTTTACCACATGTACAAGTAGAAGCAACTTCAGTTTTAATGTGTTGAAAAGGTGAGCTTGAAGAGGATGAAGGGTCACCTTGCTTGAGTGACTCAACTTGCACCTCAAGGATCTTGTTAACCTTGGTTAGCAAGTTTCCTTGCTTGAAGCTAATTCAAGCTCTAGTGACTTGTTTCGCTCCTTTTCAAGTTCTAGAAGCTTGTCAAGTTCGACATATTTCTCCTTTTGGGAGATCATCATGTCTTCTTGACGATGTATCAATCTCTCCTTCTCAACAAGTTGATCAAGTAAGAATTTCATTTTTGTGGCAGTTTTCTTATCTAGTCCAATGAGCATGTCTTCATTATCACTAGCAATTTCATTATCACTAGAATTGGAATGTACGGAAGAGGGTTTTGTCGTTACCTTGCATTTACCTTCCTTTGCCATGAGACAAGTGTTGTTCCCCTTCCATGTGCCGAGTGTAGGGAAGAGAGTGGACTTCTTGGATGTCTTCTCGATGGCTATGCTAGCCATCTCTTCTTCTTCTTTCGATGAGGACTCATCATTTGAGTCACACTCTTTCCCTATATGCACTTGTTCGGCTTGTTTCTTCTTCTTAAAGAATTTCTTGGGTTGAGGCTTGGCTTCTTTGGTCTTCTTCTTGTTCTCTTCATATGGGCAATCAACTATAAAGTGGCTATACTCACCACAATTATAGCATGCCCGCCTCAACTTTGATTTTGATCTTTCCTTGTACATACCTTCACTTGATTTAGCGCCTTGTCTCTTCTTCATCTTATTCTTGAATTTCTTCATGAATAGTATCATGTCATCTTCATCCAAGTCACTACTTTCATCATCGCCGTCTTCTTCTAGTTGAGCTTCTCGAGCTTCATTAGACAAGGGCTTAAAGGTGGATTTAAGAGCGAACCCTTTCTTCTTTGCCGAGGTGAGGTCGGAAATTTCCTTAACATGTTTAGCTTGTTTTTCCATCATCTCAAAGTTGATGATTTTCCCAAGTAGCTCATCCGGGATCATCTTCTTGTATCCGGGGCTTTCTCGTATCATTGAGCATAAGGTGACATTTCGAGGCATGAAGGATCTAAGGATGAGCTTCACAACCTCGTGGTCATTCCACTTCTTGCTTCCATATGCTCGCAACTTATTGATGAGCGCCTTAATCGGTTGTACATGTCTTGTGGCGACTCATCTTCTTCGATTGCGAACTTTCCTAGCTCGCCTTCAATCATCTCGATCTTCGCTTCTTGCACATGACGATCACCTTCATGTCCAGTTTGCAATGTATCCTATATCTCCTTAGTGATCTCAAGTCCATCCACCTTTGTAAACTCATCACGACTGAGCGATGAAGTGATGACTGCAGCAGCTTGAGCATTTTGATGGATGGCTTGCTCTTGGCTCGGTGTGTGCTCCTCATCATCATCCGGGATATCTATTCATGTGCATACTATGTGCCAGAAACTTGGATTTAGAGAAATCAAATGCATTTTCATATTTTTCCTCCACATTGAGTAGTCATTGTCGTCAAAGTGTGGGGCTTTTCCAAGTGGAATAGATAGATAATGATTATTGTTCGAATTTAGGCGATCATAGTTAAAAGGATATCAGGAGTAGTCGGTGTGACTACTCCCCTTCTTTCTCTTTTCATCTTCGATCTTCACCTTTCCCTTGGAAAGGGTTTTCTTCCTTAGGAGTGCCTTGAGTTCCAGCGTCTCCTCATCGTCATCCTCGAACTCTTGAATGGCATCGAGGAGCTTTTCCAATTTCTGGTTCTTGTCTTCACCAACCTTCTCTTGGTTGTTGCTCTTGTGTACGTCTTTCATGTCCAACATGATCTCTTCGAGCAATTAGTCTCCTTCTTGAAGAACATGCTCTGATACCAATTGAATGTGGCGTAGAGGGGGGTGAATAGGCCGTTTTGAATTTTGTCGGAACCTGCAACACTTAACAACCAGATCAAAACTCGAGATATCGAACTAGTCTGGTCAAGTGCGGACTAGTCCGGTGTGGGCTGACTAGGTTAATCAAGTTTGATCGATTAATTTGATTCTAGGATGTATGCAGCGGAAATATACAGGTAATTGAAGTGTTACACGATAATGAACTATTGTATACCATAAGTCAATCTTATGTTTAATGTTTCAACGTAAAGTAGGCAAGATTGATTGAAACCCTAGATTGATATGATGAATAAGAACGATGAACACAAAGTAAGAACACGAGCAATTTATCCCGTGGTTCAGTTCCGACAGAGGCAACCAACATCCCCGTTGAGGAGACCACAAAAGGACTGAGTCTTCTCCAACCCTACCCTTGTCGGATCACCACGAAGGCCAATCCTCTTCACTTATCACAAAGGGTAAATAACCAAATTCAAGGGGCCTTCTCACACGTTGAGGGCTCCCCTAGATTACAACGAGAACTCCACCAAGAACACACTCAAAATATTACAATGAAAATCACAGAAGTGTGTTAGGGAATCAAACCAAGAGCTCAATGAGTGATGAACCGCGTCTCTCCAATGTTCCAAAGTGTATCCTCAAGGGATTGAACTTTTTGGCTTTTGATTTCATGGAGAGATGTTCTTTTGAGGATCTTGGGAGGTGTGACGGCGCAGGGGGTCGAGAGCTAGTAAAGTTGGGTCGTGCACATCTATTTATATGGGGTTTCTAAATATGATTGTTAGGGTTTAGGAAGATCGGACTAGTCTGTGGTGTACACCGGACTAGTCCAGTGTGCTATGTGTAGCAAACCTTAAGTGTCCCGAAATATCGGACTAGTCCGACTAGAAGCGGACTTGTCCGATTTTGCTTCTGGAAATCTTCGGACTAGTCCGATAATCATCGGACTTGTTCGGATCATTGAAACCCTAAGTGAATTCGGTGAAAAGACCGCACTTGGAGGACTTGTATGATTTAGGTCAGAGGGGTTTTCGGACTAGTCCGTGCCAATAACGGACTTGTCCGATCTTCATTAGAATGATATCGGACTAGTCCGTTGTGTGATCGGACTTGTCCGAATTTGTGCAACTTGTGAAGTGTTTTGAGGAATAGTCTGCACTAGGGAGGACTAGTCCAATTCTAGTCACAGAGATATCGGACTAGTCCGTGGAGATATCGGACTTGTCCAATCTTGTGCAGAAAGATATCGGACTAGTCCGGTGTCAGTCGGACTAGTCCAGTTCTGTATAGATTTGTGCAATGTGTGGGTTTATTTTTGTTTGAGCTCTTGGGGTGTGTTTCCTTAACACACTCCACACACAATGATCTACTACACTTGTTCCTTGAGCTCTTTTCCACATTGCTCCTCATTCTCCCTTCTTTTTGGCTCTTTGCTCATTTTCTCTTTTAAAACTTGTGCTCATCTCAACAAAGTGGTTAGGATCTCATTTGCTTCTCATAAATCATCCAAAACCCACAAGGGATTCCTAGATGCACTTTCACTAGATATCGAGCCCATTGGCTCTCAAGTAATTTTTTATGACTTCGACTCTGATTACACCGAGCTCGTGCCCTTGACTCCCTCCGAGCTTGCCTATTAAGGCATTGGGGACTCGTGTGGCTCCCTTCCTCCTCCTACTCATCATCATCCAGAAGATGAAGATGAAGACGATGAGAGGACTGACAACGAGGCTTGAAGACTTTAGGTCCCTCCTCTCCTTCTTTTTGGTGTCTTGATGCCAAAGTGGGAGAGATTGACGGGTAGTCTTAGGTCTTAGGTCTTAGCTGTAGGATGCGAGGAGAAATTCTTTTTGTATATTTTGTCTATTTTGTGAGTTGTAAAACTTTAATATGCTCTTATGATACTTACGGTCCTGTGATGCAATGTTTTGAACTACTTATGGAGAAATTGATGAAATATGTGATTTTGCTATAAGAATGACATATATGCTTATTGTTGATGTGTTGATGTAAATTATGTCATTCTCATAATGATTATTGCTTCTATATACTTAGTTCTGCATCCCACCATAAAGAGTGCACATATGGATCGTGTTTTCATTGCTTAATGTTTTCTTTTACCTCATATGTGCACACTTTATGATCTCAAATTTTCACCATATTTTGTGAAATCTCAATTAGTTGTCATCAATCACAAAAAATTGGGAGATTGAAAGTGCATCTAGGAATCCCTTGTGGGTTTTGGATGATTTATAACAAGCAAATGAGATCCTAACCACTTTGTTGAGATGAGCACGGGCTCTAATGAGAAAATGAGCAAAGTGCCAAAAAGAAAGCAAAATGAGGAGCAATGTGGAAAAGAGCTTAAGGAACAAGTGTAGTAGATCATTGTGTGTGGAGTGTGTTAAGGAAACACATCCCAAGATATCAATCATAAATAATCACACACATTGCACAAATTCATACAAGACCGGACTAGTCCGATTGACACCGGACCAGTCCGATATCTCTCTGCATAAGATCAGACAAGTCCGATATCACCACGGACTACTCCGATATCTCTCTGACTAGAATCGGACTAGTCCTCCCTAGTGCAGACTAGTCCTCCAAACATTTCACAAGTTGCACAAAATCGGACAAGTCCGATATTAGCACGGACTAGTCCGAAAAACCCTCTGACCTAAATCGGACAAGTCCTCCAAGTGCGGACTTGTCCCCAATTCACTTATGGTTTCACTTATCTGGACAAGTCCGATGATTATCAGACTAGTCCGAAGTTTCCAGAACCAAAATCGGACAAGTCCTCTTCTAGCTGGACTAGTCCGATATTCTGGGACACCTAGGGTTTGCTACACATAGCATACCGGGCTAGTCCGGTGTCCACCACGGACTAGTCCTATATTCCTAAACCCTAATGGTAACTTTTGGAAACCCCATATAAATAGGTGCACACGGCCCATCTTTCATAACTCTCGACCCCCTGCGCCGTCCCACCTCCCAAGAGCCTCAAAAACACATCTCTCCACGAAATCAAACGCAACAAAGATCAATCCTTTGAGGATACACTTTGGATCATTCGAGAGACACGATTCATCACTCATTGAGCTCTTGGTTTGATTCCCTAACACACTCCTGTGGTTTTCATTATGATCTTACGAGTGTGTTCTTGGTGGTGTTCTTGTTGTAATCTTGGGGAGCCCTCAACGTGTGAGAAGACCCCTTGAATTTGGTTATTTACCCTTTGTGATAAGTGAAGAGGATTGGCCTTCATGGCGATCCGACGAGGGTAGGGTTGGAGAAGACCCGGTCCTTTTGTAGACTCCTCAACGTGGATGCAGGTTGCCTCTGTGGGAACCGAACCACGGGATAAAATCATTGTGTTCTTTCATTGCGCCCATTGTTCTTACATTTCATATATACATAGGGTTTCTATCAATCGTGCTCACTTTAAGTTGAAACATTGAGTTTAAGATTAAATTGTGATACAACCTAGTTCATAGTTGTGCATCACTTAAATTACAAGTATAATTCTGCTGCTTACATCCTAGGATCAAGTTAATCGATCAAATTTTATTAACCTAGTCGGTACACAACGGACTAGCCCGCACTTGATCGGACTAGTCCGATATCTCGAGATTTGATCTGGTTATTACGTGTTGCAGGTTTCGACAAAAAATAAAAAAGGCCTATTCACCCCCCCCCCCTCTAGGCCACATTCAGATCCAAGTGTCCATTAGTTGCCATGGGAGTCTTGATAGGCTCCATCTTGTCCATCCCAAACTTCTTGAAATGTCTTGAGTGTACTTGATTTGGCTTATAAATGCCCCTTCCCTTTGTTGTCTCACTTGGAATCCCAAGAGGTACTTCAGCTCTCCCATCATAGACATCTCAAACCAATCTGTCATAATCTTACTAAATTGTTCACAAAAGGATTTGTTAGTTGAACCAAAGATAATGTCATCAACATAGATTTGACAGATAAAGAGATCATTGTCAAAGTGTTTTGTAAATAGTGTACAATCTGATTTTCCGATCTTGAAACCATTTTCAATTAAGAAATCTCTAAGACACTCATACCAAGCTCTAGGAGCTTGTTTGAGGCCGTAGAGATCCTTACGTAGTTTAAAGACATGGTCGGGGAACTCTTTGTCTTCAAATCCAGGAGGTTGCTCCACGTACACCTCCTCCTTGATTGGATCGTTGAGGAATGCGCTTTTCACATCCATTTGGTAGAGCTTGAAATCACGGTGAGTAGCATATGCAAGCAATATTCTTATTGATTCAAGTCTAGCTACGGGAGCAAAGGTTTCATCGAAATCCAAACCTTTGACTTGTTAATACCCTTTGGCCACAAGTCGTTCCTTGTTCCTTGTCACCACCCCGAATCCGTCTTGTTTGTTACGGAAGACCCATTTGGTGCCGATGACATTCGCGTTAGGTCTTTCGACGAGTTCTCACACCTCGTTCCGTTTGAAGTTGTTCAGTACTTCTTGCATCGCCATCATCCAGTCCGGATCTTTCAATGCATCCTCAATCCTGCGTGGTTCCATAAAGGACACAAAAGAGTAATGCTCACAAAAGTTAGCTATGCGGGATCTAGTTGTTACTCCCTTTTGGATGTCACCGATGATGTTGTCAATTGGGTGATCTCTTTGGATGCATTGGTGTATTCTCGGGTGTGGCACTTGTGGTATTGTGTCTTCATGATCTTCTTCTCCCCCTATATGGTTGCCCTCATTGGCTTGTTGATCATTTTTGTCTTCTTGAGGTTGATCTTGTGTGGGAGCTCCACCTTGATCATTGACCTCCACTTGCGGTTCATCTTCCTCATGTACATGTATAGGTGGCTCTTGTGGTCGAACATTGCCCAACGCCATTCTTCTTAATGCTTGACACGGAGCTTCTTCTCTATCTAGCACACATGGATCAACTTGCTCCTTTTGAGAGCCGTTAGTTTCATCGAACACTACGTCACGTGCTACTTCAACAAGTCCGGAGACTTTGTTGAAGACACGATAGGCGTAAGTGTTCGAGTCATAGCGAAGCAAGAAACCTTCATCGGACATCGAAGCGAACTTTGAAGTCCTAGGCTTCTTGTTCAAAATATAGCATTTAGAACCAAAGACTCGAAAATAAGAAATAGTTGGCTTGTTACCGGTGAGTAGCTCATATGATGTCTTCTTGAGTAGTCGATGAAGGTACAGTGGGTTTATGGCATGGCAAGCGGTGTTAACCGCTTCCGCCCAAAACCGATCTGAGGTCTTGTATTCATCGAGCATTGTTCTGGCCATCTCTATGAGTGTTCAGTTCTTCCTTTCGGCATCTCCGTTTTGTTGAGGGGAGTAAGACTCTGAAAACTCATGCTTTATTCCTTCTTCGTCTAGGTACTCCTCAACTTGAGTGCTATTGAACTCTGTGTCGTTGTCGCTTCGTATGTTCTTGACCTTCAATGAGAACTCATTTTGGGCACGCTTGAGAAACTTCTTGAGGGTTCCTTCAGTTTCTGTCTTATCATGCAAAAAGAAGACCCAAGTGAAGCGCAAAAAAAGTCATCAACAATTACTAACCGTATTTGTTACCGCCGATGCTTATGTAAGCAATTGGACCGTAAAGGTCCATGTGAAGTAGCTCGAGCGGTCTTGTTGTAGTCATGACGTTCTTCGCGGGATGAGGTGCTCCTACTTACTACCCGGCTTGGCACGTGCTACAAGGCCTGTATTTCACAAAAACAACATACTTCAAACCTCGGATGTGATCGCTCTTCAGGAGTTTTTGAAGATTCCTCATACCAACATGCGCTAGTCGTCTATGCCACAGCCAACCCATGTTGGTATTTGCAATCAAGCATGTGTCAAGTTCGGCTTTATCTTTGTTGAAGTCAACAAGGTAAAGCTTTCCTTTTAACACACCCTTGAAAGCAATGGAACCGTCACCCCTTCTAGAGACGGTCACACCCTCATTAGTGAACAAGTAATTATAACCTTTGTCACATAATTGAGATATGGACAGCAGGTTATAATCTAAGGAATCGACATGTAATACATGAGAAAGAGTATGTTGAGATGATATAGCAATTTTACCGGTACCGAGCACCTTTCCTTGACTATTGTCCCCAAAATAGATGCCCTCACTAGGATCCTCATTTTCTTCATACTCAATGAACATCCTTCTTTCTTCGGTCATATAGTTGGTGCAACCACTGTCTAGCACCCACTTCGATCCACCGGAGGAATAGTCCTACAAAAACAAATCATGCCTTGGTTTTAGGTACCCAAGCTTGCTTGGGTCCTTGGAGGTTAGTTACAAGAGTTTTGGGCACCCACACATGAGTTTTGGTGTTCCCATGGCGTGGCCCAACATAATGAGCATAAACTTTACCAAAATTACTTCTCATTAGAACATAGGATGCATCAAAAGTCATGAATAATAGTTGTTGTTGTTGTTTATAAACAGAACTAATCTGGGAAATCGGACTTGTCTGGAGGACCGGACTTGTTCGAGTAAGGATCGGACTAGTCCAGTTATTGTATGTGTTCACTACTTGGGACTTATTAGTATTGTTGGTCTTTCTAGCTTGAGAGGAGTTTCCCCTCACAAAGGTAATGCTCTCCTTGTTATTTTTATGGCTTCTAGCATATTGCTTTTCACCATAAGAATACCCAATGCCATATATGACATTAGGAGGTATTGTGACCAAGTATGCACTATGTGCATATTTGATCTTCTCCTTGTCAAATATGCCACTTTGGGAAGGATGATTTTCCTCAGTAGAGGTTGACTTTTCCTTCAAGCTAGTGTCAATTTAGCACATGAACAAGTTATGGTAGCTTCAGTTTTATGTGGTTGAGAGGGTGAGCTTGAAGAGGATGAGGGGTCACTTTGTTTGAGTGACTCAACTTGTACCTAAAGTATTTTGTTAACCTTGGATAGGTTAGCAAATTCGTCCTTGATGGTGGTGTTTGAGTCGCTTAACTTCAAGCAAGCTTCCTTGCTTGAGGCTAACTCAAGTTCCAGTGACTTGCCTTGCTCCTTTTCAAGTTCGAGAAGTTTGTCAAGTTCAAGATATTCCTCCTTTTGGGAGATAATCATATCTTCTTGACGGTTGATTAACATCTCCTTCTCAACAAGCTTATCAAGTAGAAATTTCATTTTTGCTTCTGTTTTCTTATCTAAGCCAACAAGCATGTCTTTATTATCACTAGCAACTTCACTATCACTAGAATAGGAATGCAAGGAAGAGGATTTGGTCGTTACCTTTCGTTTACCTTCCTTTGCCATGAGGCAAGTGTTGTTGCCCTTCCATGCGCCTAGAGTTGGGAAGAGGGTGGACTTATTGGATGTCTTCTCGATGGCTATGCTAGCCATCTCCTCTTCCTCTTCGGATGAGGATTCATCATTTCAGTCCCACTCCTTTTCTAGATGCGCTTGTCTAGGTTTCTTCTTTTTCTTGAAGAATTTCTTGGGTTGAGGTCTTGTTTCCTTTGTTTTCTTCGTATGGGCAATAAACTATAAAGTGGTCATATTCACCACAATTATATCATGCCTTCCTCAACTTTGGTCTTGACTTCTCTTTATATTTTCCTTCACTTGATTTTCCCCCTTGTCTTTTCTTCATCATTTTCTTCAATCTCTTCATAAAGAGGATCATGTCCTCTTCATCAATGGCACTGCTCTCATCAACGTTTTCCTCTTCTTGCTAAGCTTCTCGAGCTTCTTTAGACAAGGGCTTGCAAGTGGGCTTCAAAGAGACTCATTTCTTCTTTGTCGAGGTGAGGTCCACAATCTCCTTGACATGCTTTGCCTGTTTTTCCATCATCTCGAAATTGATGATTTTCCCAAGCAGCTCATCCGGGGTCATTTTCTTATACCCAGGGCTTTCTCTAATCATCGAGCACAAGGTGACGTTGCGAGGCATGAAAGCTCTAAGGATGAGCTTCACCACCTCGTGATCGTTCCACTTCTTGCTTCCGTATGCTCGAACCTTGTTGATGAGCGTCTTTAACTTGTTGTACATGTCTTGTGGCGACTCATCTTCTTCTATGGCGAATCTTCCCAATTCGCCTTCGATCATTTCGATATTCGCTTCTCGCACATGACGATCGCCTTCATGTGCGGTTTGCAATGTATCCCAGATTTCTTTCGCAATCTCGAGCCCATCCACCTTGCTGAACTCGTCCCGACTTAGAGAGGATGTAATGACTGATGCAGCTTGGGCATTTTGATGGATTGCTTGCTCTTGTCTAAGCGTGAGCTCCTCATCATCGTCGGGGATATCTATTCCTGTAACCACAATGTGCCACAAGCTGGGATTGAGTGAGATCAAGTGCATTTTCATGTTTTGCCTCCACATTGAGTAGTCATGGCCATCAAAGTGTGGGTCTTTTCCAAGGGGATAGATAGGTAGTGATTATTGTTAGAATTTAAACAATCATAACTAAAAGGGTATCGGGAGTAGTCGGTGTGACTACTCCCCTTCTTCTTCTTCTCGTCCTCGACCTTCACTTTCCCTTTCGAGAGTGCTTTCTTCCTTAGAAGCGCCTTGAGTTCAAGCATCTCCTCATCGTCATCCTCGAAGTCCTGGATGGCATCGAGGAGCTTCTCCAATTTTTGAGCTTTTTCGTCTTCAACCTTCTCTTGGTTAAGACTCTTGTGTACATCCTTCATGTCTGACATGTTCTCTTCGAGCAATTAGTCTCTTGCGAAGAGTTCGGCTCTGATACCAATTGAATGTGGCCTAGAGGGGGGTGAATAGGCCTTATTGAATTTTATTCAGAACCTACAACACTAAACAAACAGATCAAACCACGAGATATCGGACTAGTCCAGTATAGTGCGAACTAGTCCGGTGCGTGCGGACTAAATTGATCAAGTTCGATCAATGATTTTAATACAAGCGCAGTGTGCAGCGGAATATAGTATGTAACTTACAAGTATTGAGTCAATGAAGTTAAGTGTAGTGCAAATTAACTTTGATTTGAATGTTTTAACGTAAGATGGACAAAATCAATCAAACCCTAGAATATGATATGAGAAACTCAAGAACAAGTTTGACACATGATTTTTATCACGTGGTTCGGTTCCCACAGAGACAACCTACATCCACGTTGAGGAGCCCCACAAAAGGACTGGGTCTTCACTGACCCTAACCTCGCCGATTTGCCACTAAGGCCAATTCTTCCACCACTATCACAAAGGGGCAAATCACTAAGTCCAAGGGGCCTTATCACAAGTTGAGGGCTCCCCAAGATTATAATTCAAACACCACCAAGAACACACTCGTAAGATCGACAATAAAACAATAGGAGTGTGTTAGATATCAAACACAAGAGCTCAAACGTGTGGAATCATGTCTCTCCTTTGATCCAAAGTGAATCCTCAAGGGATTGATCTTTCTTGCATTGGATTGCGTGGAGAGATGTGTTTTCTAGGCTCTTGGAGGGTGTGACGGCGTAGGGGGTCGAGAGAGTTGATAGTTGGACCGTGCACATCTATTTATATTAGGGTTTTAAAAAGTTACCGTTAGGGTTTTGAGGGTCCGGACTAGTCCGTGGTGGAGTCCGGACTAGTCTGGTGTGCAGCGTGCAGGAAACCCTAACTGTCCAGGATTATCAGACTTGTCCAGCTAGGAGCGGACTTGTCCGATTTTAGTCAGAAAGTTTTTCAGACTTGTCTGTGGTGATATCGGACTAGTCCGGTGTGGTGTTGCCCTTAGTGGTTTTAGGACAAGTCTGCACTAGGAGGACTTGTTCGATTTTAGCCACAGGCATTATCGGACTAGTCCGGACTTTATCGGACTAGTCCGCATTGGTTGGACTTGTCCGAACCTGTCCAGAGAGGATATCGGACTAGTCCGGTGTATATCGGACTAGTCCGTTTTTCCTGTGAAATGTGAAGTGTGTGAGGATTTTTACGCTTGAGCTCTTGGGATGTGATACACCAACACACTCCCTACACAATGATGTGTTCTATTTTCTTCTTGAGCTCTTTTCCGAATGTATCGTCATTCTCCTTTCTTTTTGGCGCTTTCATTATTATTTCATTAAAACTGACGCTTTCTTCATTCTTTCATTAAAACCTGCACTAATCTCAATAATGTGGTTAGGATCTCACTTGTTTGTCATAAATCAACCAAAACCCACAAGATATGCCTAGATGCACTTTCAACTATATGGAAGGAAGTGTAGGACGCCCTTGTTTTGAAGTGAGGCAGTGGAGAATCAAGTATTTGGACCTGATTTGTTGCAAGAAGCTGACAAACAAGTTCAGGTAATCCGTGAGAACTTGAGGGCCGCTCAATCAAGGCAAAATGGCTACGCGGACAATAGGAGAAGGAAACTAGCCTTTAAAGTAGGAGATTTCGTTTACCTCAAGATGTCAACAATATGAGGTCATAAGAGGTTTAACATAAGAGGCAAGCTAGCACCTCGCTATATTGGACCATTCAAGATTTTAGACAAAAGAGGAGAAGTAGCATATAAGTTGGAGATGCCAACTCATTTTTCAGATGTCCATGATGTCTTTCATGTTTTCCAGCTCAAGAAGTGCTTGAGAGTACTGTAAGAACAAGTGTTGATTGAAGAATTGGAACTAGAGGAAGATTTGACTTATGTCGGGCGACCGATCAAAATCTTGGAAACTAAGGAGAGGGTCGCAAGGAACAAGGTCATCAGATGGTGTAAAGTGCAATGGAAGCATCATATAGAATCAGAGGCAACATAGGAATTGGAGGATGATATCAAGAAGGGATTTCCCTATCTTTTCTCTTCCGCGTCGAATCTCGAGGGCGAGATTCATTTTAAGGGGGGTAGGTTTGTAACACCCTCATTTTCATCCATCATGCATTGCATACATCCTAATACATGTTTAACATTCATCCACATAAAAGGAACAAGTTTAAAATTGATTTAGAACAAAACCGCACTTAAGATTTCTGGAAAGTGCGGACTAGTCCGATTTTGGTGCGGACTAGTCTGATTTCTTTCTGACCTCGCTCGGACTTGTCCGTTTTTCTGCGGACTAGTCTGTTTTTGCCTCTGGGCACTTTCGTACTTGTCCGGTCTTGTGTGTACTAGTTCGGTGTTCCAATTCCCTTGGAAATTTCACTAAGTCCATGGACTTGTCCGAACTAGTCCGGTCATTCAGCGGACTTGTCCATTTTCCTCTCTGACTAAAGTTGGACTTGTCCAATTTTTTGCTAGAGTTGTCCGTTTTTCCCCTTTGGATAAGTTCGGACTTGTCCGATGTATAGTCCGGTTTTGTCTGATTTCTCTCTGGACAACTTCGGACTAGTCCGGTCCTTTTCGGACTTGTCCGATAAATCATGACTCCGAGTTGATATTTTGTTTCACGACTTGTTTCTTGGGTTTTACGTTAGGTGGGCCTAGGGACGTCGTGCCTAACTCTTTTAGAGCCCATGTGGGACTCTAAACCGACCCCTACTCATCTCAAACTCGAAATCCATCTAACCCTAGCCTCCACCTCTATATAAACAATCCCACCCCTTGGCTTGACATCTATTTGCCACTTTTCCTTCACACCCAAACCCTAGCTCGTGACTAGCCGCCACAATGGAGGGAGAAGGAGATCTAGAACAAGAAGAAGAAGAGGAGGAAACGAAAGAGGATCAAGATCTCCATAAACTTCACGTTCTTCGTCAACAATCCACCATCAAGTTCTTCATCAACCCTAGATCGTCAAGATCCAAGTGTTATCTCCAAGATCATTGATTCATTGGAGTTCTAAACACCTGGTATATCTTCTATTCTCTTTTCCTTACGTGAATTCAACCCCAAATCTCCAAATTCACGTCGATCTAGAAAACCCTAATATGCCGATCTCGCAAAGTGCGGACTAGTCCGGCCTCCTGTGGACTTCTCTGATTTTCCTAGTTAAATTATGTCAAATTAATTTTATAATTAGATGTAATAAACTCCAAAATTTTATAAACTTGTTAAAAGCTATTAGAACTAGTTGTGATCATTAAAAGCAACTCGTTAATAAGTTCCACCTTTCATTTGCATTAATCATGCATGTCATGTCATATTGAGTAATATTTGTGCATCTATTGATTGTACTCTTGTATGTTATTGTGCGGATTATACGGATTTGCGCTGGAGAGTGCCGTAAAGGATCTACAGCACCAAGAGTTTGAAGGTTTTGACCCGAACCAATCCCAAGAGCAAGGCAAGTGTCCTTGAAGCATATTGATCCTGTTTTGAAATAAATGCTTTGTTTTCAAAACTGCATGATTGTGTCAATTTGATGGAAATCCTATGATAGGAAGTTTACTAGCGTTGTATAACCACCCTTGTCTCCTGGAATTCATGATAGAGAGTCAAGATGGGCTTTTTACCTTTTTGCTACGCTTAATTAATTTGGATGGGAAAATAACTATACCATTAATTATACATTGATGAGATTATGATTAATATGAAGTGGTTAATATGATGTTGTAATGGGTGATCTGGGCAAGCCTGGTATGTGGATGGGTTGGAAGTTATGGTGGTTTGATTGCTTTAGATCAAAGGACTGGTTCATGCGAGAATAAGCCAGGACTACAGTGCCACCACGAGGCCAAGTATGGGTGCAGCGTAGCTGATTAATTAGGGTTTTGCCAAAGCTATTTGGACCATTAGGGATGCTCGGGGAAGGGGTAGTCGGATTGGGTTCGTTTGATAATTGGTGGGACTACCCTGGGATCCGAATGGCTCAAGAGGGGGCCCTTGGTTGAAGATGTGCTCAGTTGGAGGCATCGCCACCGGTGAAACCTCAGTGGGGTCTAAATAGGCCAGTAATCCCTTTGTAAAAGCTATTTTTTGATCTCTTGGCCACACACCAACGGAAGTGTGAGACGGCATAATAGTGGTCCTAGTCATCGAAAGGTGATGAAATCACAAACACATGGGTAAAGTGGTACAAACTCTGCAGAGTCTAATAAAAGTGTCATGGTAGTCGTGCTCCCAGTTATGAGCGCCTCGATGACCTACATGATTAGTGAGAACTTGGTATTGGGATGGGTTTTGGTTATGGTTTGGCAATATGGTTATGGTTGGTTATGAGTTAACTTCTGGTATTGAACATGGTTATTTGTAATGAGAAATTTGGAACATGGATGATGCTAATGGATTATGGACTGGTACTACGATATTAATTATGGTTTATGATGGGTTTTTTCACATAAATATAATATATTGCTTTTCAAATGTTTTAATGTACTTTTTAGCACTTAGCCATTATTATATTCGTCATTTAAATCAGCTACTTGTCATATTTTCCACACTTGCTGAGTACGACATGTACTCACCCTTGCAATTCCCCCACCAACAGTTGCAGGTCACGATTGGGAGTTCAACGGTGATAATGCGGAGTTCTAGGCCGTGTCTACTGTCAGCTTTGCCTGTGGAGTGTTGGAGCTGCACTACACCCTATTGCATATTTGCTTAGATGCTTAGTTTTCTCATTTTAGTTTATTTTCGCTGCATTAGTTGAACTTGTCATTAATATTCATTAGTGCTTGTATTCGAGGGTAGTATGAATTGTGCAATAAAGAGCTTAATTAATCTTGTCTTGTGGTAATTTTTTGCATATCCTTTTGTGAATGCACTCGTGTATGTGTGTTGAACGTCCTGAGCACACATATACTGCATTTGGTTCATTTTCGGAACCGGGTGTCACAGCATTGCATGCCTAACGGTTGGTTGTACTCCTGCTGAAGACACCTTCAGGAACCGGGGCCCCAGTGGACGCAGTTGTTGACAAGGCGTCGATGATCGAGTTGTCAGCGCACGGTACGTGGCAGAGGTCCAAGGCCTCGAAACCAGCCTCCAGCTTTTTGACGTGCAGCAAGTACGCCGCGAGCTGAGGATCGTTGTAGCAGCAATCTCCCCGGACCTGCTTGATGATCAGCTGGGAGTCTCCCTTGTCCAGCATTTGCTGGACACCGAGACCCTGTGCAGCTGTTAGTCCAAAGATGAGGGCTTCATACTCCTCCATGTTGTTGGTCGCCTTGAAGTCAAGGCGCACCGCGTACTTGAACTGCTACCCTGTTGGTGAGGTGAGCAGTACGCCAACTTTGGCCCCTTGCTTCCGCTAGGAACCATTGAAGAAGAGTGTCCAGTGGGGTCCGGTGAGCATCGGTGCTCTAGGTTCCGGCTCGCTGATTTCCAGGCCCCCTAGGTTGCTTGGTGAGGGAGTCCACTCAGCCACGAAATCTGCTAGTGCATGGCTCTTGATTGCATGTCGTGGAAAGAAGTCAAGCTTGAACTCTGCCAGTTTTGCTGCCCATTTGACGATGTTGTCAGTCGCGTTGGAGTGCGGAGCACAGTCTCCAGTGGGAACGAGGTCATTACTGAATCTTTGTGTGCCAGGAAGTAATGGTGGAGCTTCCTCGACGCGATTAGCACTGCATACAATAACTTGTGTACTTCAAGGTACCTTGTTTTTGCTTCATGTAGGACTTCACTTATGAAGTAGATTGGGCGTTGGATGGTCCAAACCCTTCTCGAGGAATCCGGCGCATCCTCTTCCATATGCTTCGGGCCTAGAAACTCCATTTTCACTGAACCCGGGGCATCCTCTGGGGGCTGGGACCCCGAGGCTTCTTGATCTCCAGGGCCCCCTGGAGGGACTCGGACGCCCTCTGGTGGCTGGGACCCGGAGGCAACTTGGTTATCGGGCCCCCCTACTGGTTCCAAGCCCTGGGGCTCAGAATCAATAGCAGGGGCCCCGTCCGTCCCTTTAGGCGGTTGGAGGCCAGACCGTTATGCAACCAAGACCATACTTACCACCTCCGTCATGGCGACGATGTAGAGGTACAGAGGCTTCCTGGGCTCCAGTGCCACCATGATGGGTAGCGAGGTAAGTTGATGCTCCAACTTGCAGGATGCCTTCTCTGCCTCCTCAGTCAAGACGAATGGTCCAGACGAACTCAACAGCTTGAAGAACGGGAGGTCTCGTTCACTTAGTCTAGAGATAAACCGGCTGAGCGCTGCCAAGCAACCTGCAAGCTTCTGCACATCCTTGAAGCGGGCTGGAGGCTGCATCAACTCCGCTGCCACGGTCTTCTCTCGGTTAGCCTCAATCCCCTGGTGTGAGACCAAGAAACCAAGGGGCTTCCCAGCTTTGACTCCGAACACAGACTTGTCCGGGTTGAGCTTTGTGCATGTGGTCTGCAGCCTGTCGAAGACTAGGGCGAGGTTGTCTAGCAATGATGTATGTGTCTCGATTTTGACAACGATGTCGTTGACGTACACCTCTACTAGGTCCCAAATGAGATCCCGAGGTTGAATCTATGATTGCAGAGTAGATTGCATCCCGAGGTTGAATCTATGATTTGATCTATCCTAGGGAAGGGCAAAGGATCTTTAAGACATGCCTTATTGAGGTTGGTGTAGTCGATGCACATCCGAAGCTTCTCGCCAGCTTTGGGGACGACGACAGGATTGGCCAACCACCTGGGATGATGGACTTCCCGAATAAAGCCAGCATCGAGCAGCTTCTTGATCTCTTCGTGGATGAAGTTTTACCACTCAATGGACTGCTTTTGTGGCCTCTGTTGTGCCGGTCGGGCATCAGGATAAATCTTCAGATGGTGCTCGATGACTTCCCTTGGGATGCCGAGCATCTGCGATGGTTGCCAAGCAAATAAGTCGACATTAGCTCACAGGAAAATGATGAGCACTGATTCCTGCTTGCTGTCTAGACTCCTCGCAATGCGGGTGGTCTGGGTAGCATCGGAGCTGATGTGGATAGTCTTGATGGGTACGTCGTCGTTGTTCGAGGGCCGCACCTATGGTGCAGTGGTGTAGTCGAGCTCGTGCGAGCTTGCCGGGTGCTGACTCGGTCCATCATCACCCAGAGCAGGTGTTGGGGCCGCTACCAGTGCTTGGAGCTTCTCCAATGCTGACACTGTAGTAGCGCGATCTTCGCAGATCTTGAGGACACCGGTGGGAATCGACATCTTGAGGACGAGGTAGCCGTAGTGGGCTACAACCATGAATCGTTACAGGGATGGCCTACCAATGATGGTGTTGTAGAGGAGGCTAACCTCTGCAACATCGAACATGATGTTCTCCGTCCTAAAGTTCTCGGGTGAACCGAGGATCACCCGGAGGTGGATGTTGCTGTACAGGATAATACTCCCTGGCCCTACCCTCAAGAATTGTCTCGAAGGGGCGAGCTTGGATACGGAAATCTTTAGCTTGTTGAAGGTCACATGGTTGATAAGGTTGAGGTCGGCCCTACCATCAATCAGGACATGGTGGAACTTGACGTTGGCGATGGTGGGGGCAATGAGGAGGGGAAAAAGCCTGGCTCTGGCCATGTTCTCGGGGCAGTCGGAGGCGTCAAAGCTGATCGGTGTCTCCATCCATCTTTGATGCGGCGCCAGAGCATGGGTAGGTTCTAGCGATGCCACCACCCAACGCAGGGTCTTGATCGCATTCCAGGATGTGAGTTCCCAAGATCTCCCACAGATTATGTGGAGTGCTTTGTGACGCTCGTGGTCGCTGTTGGGGTCGAAGTCCTCAGCCTGGTGGACCGTTTCAACGGCCCATTCCGGCTTTTGGAACTCCATCTCCACATCTTCGCTGACATACAGGTCGACCTTTTGCAGCTCGATCTTCCCGCTGCTCACAAGATTGATGCTTACCATTGCCATGAATGTGCAACCACTTTTTAGAGGAAAAAGCCCCTTTTTGGTGCGCCAAATGTCGAAGTCTTCTTGCGGCACATCCCCCGAACCTGCTATGCGAGCAGCCCGTAGAGGTTCTTGATCGGCAGGGCTTAGTATTCTATGGAGAGATTACGCGTATGAGAGTGGTGAGACAGTGGTTTTTACGTGGTTCGCGCCGTTGGAGCGTAATACCCTACTCCACAGTGAGGTTGTATTGCTGATGTGTGCGAGTGTGTAGCGTGTGTGTCGAAGCGTACGAACGACACTTCCCCCACTACTACTAAATTGTATCCCGCGGAGGTTCTTGGGTCAGTTTGGGTGAGCGCAGATTATAGACAAGATGATTACACAGAGGATTTACGTGGTTCGGGCCACCTGAGTGTAATACCCTACTCCATAGGGTGTGTGTTGTTGTATTCGTGATTCACTGGTGTTTGCGTGCGTATGAGCTTGGTTGTCATGTACCGTGCAGCGCGGCCCTTTTATAGTCTATGTACTGGCCGTTACATCATTTGCCTAGACCGACATGCGGCCCTGGCGTAGTTATCTGCCTAATACACGATCAAAGAGTATTAAATGTGGTTAATAGAGTGATAACGCGGCTTAATGATGGTGTTACCCATATTAATAGTCTACTGATTGTGTGTCATTAATATTGCATTAATGACATGTAATCAAATCTTGTAATTGTTGCTTTAACTGTCCTTGAAGGTCCGAGCTGTTGGAGATCTCTCTGTCTTCCGTTGAAGTCCAAGCTCCGGAGGTCCAGAGCCAAGCTTCTGTTGAAGGTCCAAGCTTCCGTTCAACATGTGGCGACTCCGGAGCTTCCCATCGTGGGGAGGCAGGTCCGGAGCCACATACACGTGGTAGCACCAGAGCTTCCCTCTAGGGTTAGGTCCGGTGTCACTGGACACGTGGCAAGGCCGGAGCCTCCTTATGATGGGTGTTAGGTCCGGCCTTGTGATACACGTGTCAGTGTCGGGGCTACCCAAACGAGGGAGGCGAGTCTAGCACTACACTACACGTGTGGCCTTCAGAGGTCTTCAACTTGAATGGGAGGAACTCTTTAGCTTTTCTTGCAGTATCATGGGGTACCTAGTACGCATGGTACCGACAGTGGCCCCCGAGCTCACCTCCGGGAGAAACCAGTTGGGTTAAGTTAATCTACCAAAGGTGGGGCTATCTTCGATTCCCACGTTGCGGCTTCAAAGGTGTTGTTGGGGTGACGGTTCGCTGTTTAACCATCGTAGCATGGCTTTCTTTGAATGCGACAGGTGATATCCGCGCTGCAGATCTCACAAAATTGAAGGTCGCCGGTTCCAATGCGAAAATTGTATCGGCTCCGAGCGCTTTGTCAGGCTACCGCCCTTGGGCTTCCCGCCGCCCATCATGACAACGGCTCACCTGGGGCAAAAGCTTTGGCTTTTCTGCCAAAGTGGACCTGGGTCCATTCGTCATTGGGAAGGTAGATTTTTGAGAGAGTATCCTCGGTCTCATTGCGGTTTCCATCCAAGCGTTGCAAAGGCTTACTTAAGAAGGAAAGCCCGCACGGTTTGAGGACTCTTCATGCTTTCAATCGAACTTGCACTCAGAGCCTCTCAACCCCCGCATGGCCTTCCAACTTTTGCTCCACTTTGCCACGATGGAGTTGGGTCTTCCCCCACAGCAAGGTCAAGACCAAGGAGGAGATGGCAAGTGTCCGTACCTACATTGATTGGTCCAGCGACTCCTGCAACAAGGACACCTGCTTTAGCAAGATCCCCTTCAATAAGGAGTGCACTGGAGATATGGTGGAATTTTCAGCGTATGCCATGGTGGGTCTCATCCCACCTTTCTCAAGCTTCCTCTTGATGCTGCTTGATTTCTACGGCCTCCAGCTTTATCATATCGGCCCCCACTCCCTCTTGCTAGTGGCAAACTTCATCCACTTCTGTGAGATGTGGGTGGGTGTGCCTCCCTGCATCGAGTTGTTCCGGACCTTCTTCACGGTATGCACCACCGGCAAGGGGACGGAGCTCATTGGCTTCTACTATTTCGTGAAGCAGAAGAATTGCCCCTTCAAGTACTTGAAGTCCTTCCCCTCCAGCAAGTGGGATGATTGGAAGAGGTATTGGGTGATCATCACTGTGGAGGAGCATGAGAAGCTGGAGCTGCCCGAGGGCCTCCCCAATGTCAACACCGACGCCAGGAATGTAGTTCTGGAGCTGTCGAATGCGTACAAGCCCATCCTGGAACGGATCGAAGAATGCATAGAGGGAGGAGTGACCCCCAAATGGTCTTCAGCAATTTCTTGGTGAACAAGTGGGCCCCGCTGGAGACTAGGGAACAGCCCGCATGGGCGTTCAATAGTGAGATGGATCATGACTGAATTGAAGTCATTTTGGACACCAACTTAGATGATGAAGCTTTGAGGATCCATCTCAAAAAATTTCAAAATGGAGGTGTCTCGCGTGACGTCGTGACTCCGTCGGCTGCTTTCCTTCCTCTGAACATGGTTTCGGAGGTTAGCAGGGAGATTCGAGGGAGAATGCCGGCTTGGATGACCTGGGCGTGGTAGAGAGGCGTCCTGTCTCTGGGGTTACAATTCCTGGAGCTTCTGAGAGGGTGACTACCCTTGCCGCAAGCCAAAGAGTCGATGATGTCGGCAAGGGCAAGGGTAAAGTCAAGGAACCGGCTAAATCTTCCAGCCGCAAGAGGAAGTTGAGGCATGTTGACAGGAGCCCCATCGGGTCTACTCCAACTCCAACAGCCCCTTGTCCCCGGTGAAGGAGACCTTCGGTGACCACACCTGCTTCGGTGCCAGCGCCCTCGAGGGAATCAAGCTCAGGCAGGTCAACTCCGGCTTCGATGCCAGCTGTGAGCTCTTGGTCCGGAGGTCCTTCCTAGCCGAGGGGGGTTTCGGCTGAGAAGACTCCTGCTGATACTACAGATGGTCCCCGACCAGGGTCTGTAGTTACTGTCTCATCAGATTTGGTGGGCTCTAACTCCGGGCCTCGAAAGAAGAGATTCTGCGGCGACTGGGGTGGTAGCATCCCCAGGTAAGCATCGTTTACTTACCTTATAATGCTAATCTTGTTTTTATTATGTTTTAATCTTCTCGGCCTTTTGTTTCCAGGGTGTCGAGAAAGAAGTCCGAGGCTTCAGCATCAGCTACAGTGACTTGATTTGTGCATGCTAAAGCTCCGGCTTCAACCATTGAGCCTCCCGAGGTGGTGGCAGAAGACATGGAAGCTCTAGCACCAACTGTCGTGGACTTGAATCCAGAAGAGACGTCAGAAGCTCCCGTGGTAGCGCCAGACCACGGGGGAGAAGTTGTTGAAGATGCACTACCAGCAACAGCGCGAGAGACTGAGGCTCTAGTGCTGGAGTAGGAGGTGTTGGAAGCTCCGGCACCTGAGCCAGAGGTACCCGAAGCCCCGGCACCCTTGCTAGAAGTGGTTGAGGATCTGGCGATTGAGCTGGAGGTGTCCGAAGCTCCGGCCTCTGTGTCGGAGTTAGTTGAAGCTCTGGTCGCTGAACCGGAGATGGCTGATGTTCCAACGTCTGAGCCAGAGATGATGGGGGTTCCGGATGAAGCTCCAGTATCCTCCCCAGATGTGTTAGCTCCGGGGGCGCACATCTCAGAGCCAGAACACCCTGAGGAGTCTGCGGCAGGCCCTCCACCCATCGAGCCAATGGTGGATATTCCGGCAGGGGAGCCTTCGTCATCATCTCTAGAAGTTGAAGTCACCCCAGGGGCTTCCTCGATGAGAGTGGAGGCTCAGGTACCTCCTAAGGGCAGCCCTCGCGCCGCAGGACCACAGGGGACCACGCTTGTGGCGTGGGACCCAATTTTTGTTCTTGAAGACCCCCTGGAGCCGGCGGAGATGACCCCAGTAGGTCTGGAGCCTATTCCTTTGGCATTGTCTATTGACAATGCCTGCTCGATCCTCCGACGGGTCTAGCTCGCCTTTGATCATCACAGCAAGGTCCTTGAAGAAGAGCGCCATACCTTAAGGCGTTGGCGCAACAGGCTCCACTTTGAGACCAAGCTTGCACAAACGAGGCTTGCTGATTAGAAGGAGTGGGTTGAGAAGGAGAAGGCCCAGATGGAATATTGGGGCAAGTTGCTGGAGGAAAAGGAGGCCGCCATTAGGGACCTCGATGCTAATTCTCGGGAGATTCTCGAGCAAGCTAAGGAAAGGAATGATGGTGCTGATGAACGTCATGACAGCCTCAATGCATTAAATGATATTCTCCTGAAGTGCCAAGCAAACCTCGATGCAAGGGAAGAGAAACTCCTGGAACAACAGGAGGATGTTTTGAAAAGAGAAGAGGAGCTCGTCAGAAGCTGACTCTGGGAGAGCAAAACTTGGTAGGTCGAACTAAGAAGCTTGATCTGTGGAGCAAACAAGAAGAGAAAAAGTACTAGAAGCTGGGGCAGAGCTCTCAAAAAGAGAAGCTAATGTTGCCACCAGAGAAGGGAAAATAAGAGGCAGTGAGAAGGACCTGGCCGAACGGTGGAACCGCATCCACCTCCGGGAGATAGAGCTAGCCGACCGCGAAAAGCAAATAGCTGAGAGTATGCAGCAACATGCCAAAGTGGTCGAGCGCCTCACTCGGGAAGGTTCGGAGCTAGCGGCCGCCAGGAGGTCACTAGAGGAGTTGCGAAATCTGAGGGTGATTGAGTCCCAGCAGGTGTGGGACTTCCTGGGGAGACCCAATGATGCGTTGATGTCACTGGGCTTCAGTCCAGTACATCCGGACAATCCAGAGCCGAAGCTGGACCAAGCACTGGTGGCACTTAGCTCTGCCGATGCGATGGGTGACGTCATCGTGGACTAGCTGGAGACTGAGGGGAAATCTTTGGTCAAGAACATCGCAAAATATGTGCTGACGTGTTACAAAAGCCGAGACCCCCAATTCTCCCTGGATCTGGTGCTCGAAGGACCCATTGCCGAAGAAGAAGACGCCGCCAAGGCCAGCGTTCAAGAGGTTGCCCAGAAGGTTGCCTCATACTTTCGCTGAGCCTAGGACTTTTTCCTTTTGCTCCCACTTGTAATTTTCAAATTTTGTAATCTCCTAAAATGAATGGAATCCAATCTTTCTGAGATGAACTTCATTTTGTCCTTGTCTTCAAAACATTGTCCTTTATCTTGTTTGCCCCCTGGTAGATGTACACAATTTGATTGCGAACATGTACCAAAAGGATATGACGATGCGTTGATGACTTATATGCTTCAAACTTGTAGATTTTAGGTCCAAAGTTTATTTTTGACTTCTCCAGGGAGATTTTGTTGCGTCAACGACGGGCCCCTTGAGGTTGTCATAGCTTAATAGGTCCGACACCATCCACTATCAATGCGTAGAACGTCGACGACGGGCTCCCTGGGGTTGTCGGAGCTTGGTAGGTCTGACGACACCCAATGTCAATGCGTAAAAACGTCGACGTCGGGCCCCCTGGGTTGTCGGAGCTTGGTAGGTCCGACAACATCCACTGTCAATGCATAAAAACGTCGACAGCGGGCCTCCTGGGGTTGTCGGAGCTTGGTAGGTCCGACGACACCTACTGTCAATGCGTGAAACGTTGACGGTGGGCCACCTAGGGTTGTCGGAGATTCATGACTTAGACTATATCCACCATCAATCATAGAATACATTGACGGTGAACCCCTCGGTTGGTTTCTCCATCTTCACTTGAATTGGCATTATGCTTCACGTCGACGGTGGGCCCCCATGGTAGTTATCGGAGCTTGTTAGCTCCAGCAGCACCCACGTTCAACGTCCAAAACATCAACGGTGAGCCCCATTGGAGATTGTCGGAGCTTCATAACTCCGGCATCGTCCACCATCGCCATGAGTTTTCATTTTTCCTGTGCATTAATGACAAAAAGAAACCGTAAAATTCATCCTCTCATATTTTGCGACTTACTGTTCCTATTTGAATTTTAGATTCGAATAAACTCAATATGATAACAAGCACATTAATATAATCTTTCTATATTCGAATGCTTTTAGGACCCACCCTACTCAGGCATGCCGGAATGCAGGACCAGGCTAAGTCAATAGCACATTTCGGACCTGTGTTGGCTTGGTGTTCAGGCGAGTAGACCATGCAGCAATGCTATGATTCGAAGAGACTACCAATATAACTTGTACAATATATGAATAGCTTGGACTAAAACTCAAAAAGAATTGCACAACTCGTTTTAGACAAGAAGGAGAAGGATAAATAAAAGATAATGAGCCTGCACAAAATTACTGCATGTGGAGTCTATTTTATACAACAACGCCTTTTATTATAGGCCCGGATTACAGGGGGAGACAAAGACACACTTAGGGTATGGAACCAAGCTAAGCATGCTATACATCTTGTACTAACCCAAGACAGGTAGCTACACTTTTAATGTTGCGACTGTGTCAAGTGTTGCTTGTACTTCTCGGACCCTCCCGGAGGGGTCCGGATGTTCTCCCGGAGGACCTACCAGACTCTGTTTATAGACTATATAATTTACATTGCACATACTTACAGACTCACCTCCGTGATACTAAACATAAAACTTACAGAGGTCCTCGATGTTCCAAGGATTAGGAAGTTGGGTCCCATCCTCAGTTACCAAGCGAACGCAACCGGGACAGGATACTTTGATCACTCGGAAAGGACCTTCCAAGCTGGGGGAAAGTTTGTTCATCCCTTAACGAGTTAGTATTCTCCACAGCACTAGATCGCCTTCCTCGAGCTGTCAGTTACACACATGCCTTTGATGATAGCGCTGGAGCGCCTGGCAATAACGTGCATTCCGAACTGCTGCTTGGCACCTTCCCTCGTCAAGGAGGTCAAGGTCTTCACACCTGAGTTGGTCCTGCGTGGCTTCGTCGAAGGTCCGGACCCGGAGTGACCCCATGGTGATCTCTTGAGGAAGGACTGCTTCAGCTCTGTGCACCAAGAAGAAGGGTGTCTCTCCATTTGACTGGTTAGGTGTAGTTTTGATTGCCCCCAGTGCAAACGGAAGCTCCTCGTTCCAGTTGGCTCCATGTTTTTTCAGGCGCTCATAAGTGCGCGTCTTGAGTCCTTTTAAGATTTTTGCATTTGCTCTCTAAGCTTGGCCATTACTTGTCGGGTGAGCTACTGATGCGTAGCTGACTTGAATGTCGAGGTCTTCGCAGTACTCTTGAAATGCTGCAATTGTAAATTGGGTTCCATTGTCAGTGATGACTCTGTTCGGAACTCCAAATCTGCATACTATGGACTTCAAGAACTTGATTGCTGACTTCTTATTGATAGTCACGACTGGAGTAGCTTCTGGCCACTTGGTGAACTTGTCGATGGCGACATACAGGAACTTATAACCTCCGACGGCTTTTGGGAAACGTCCCAAGATGTCCATGCCCCACACAATAAATGGCCATGTAGAAGGAATCATTCATAGTGACTGAGCTGGTGTGTGAATTTGTTTTGCGTGGAACTGGCACGTTTCACACTTTTTTACCAACTCTACTTCATCTTGGAGTGTTGTAGGCCACTAGAAGCCATGCTGAAAGGCTTTGCCGACCAGTGTGCGGGAAGACGTGTGGTTCCACACTCGCCTCCACGGATCTCCGTGAGGAGCTCGCAGCATTCTTCCCTTGCAATGCACCGCATTAGGACGTCATTGGCACCACGCCAGTAGTGATCCCCTTCTACCAATGTGTATCTTTAGCTAATCTGACGATCCGGTCAGCGGATACACCGTCTTCAGGAAGGTGATTGTCTTTCAAGTAACTCCGGATCTCCGAGATCCATTCATCGGAGCTGTCTTGAGCTTCTGAGTCTTGCGTGCCAGGTTGCTCGGAGCTTCCTGCAGCACCTACGACCCTTGGTGGACGCCATGGTAACAGGGCCACCGGGACCGCCAGCTTCAAGGTTTTGGTCTCGCCCACTTCGCTCAGTTCGGAAAAAACAGAGCTGTCGGTTTTGACAACCTCCGAACAAAGATTCTGTCGGGAGCCGGAGCTCCAGTTGAGGCCTTCAGCGAGAGTTCGTCAGCTTAGCGTTGTGGAGACGCTGAACATGGCAGAGATCCAAGACTTCGAAGTCCTTCTCGAGCCTCTGGACTTCAAGGAGATATGTGGCTAGTTGGGGGTTGTTGCAGCAGCATTCACCTTTGACTTGCTTGATGATGAGCTGCGAGTCACCCTTCACTAGCATCTGTTTGACGCCAAAAGATAGTGCCACCTTGAGCCCATGGATGAGAGCTTCATATTCTGCCATGTTATTGGTCACCTTGAAATCAAGGTGCACCATATATTTGACCTTCTCCCCGGTCAGAGCGAGGAGAAGTATTCCAGCTCCGGCCCCCTTCTTCTGCACGGAGCCGTCGAAGTATAGGGTCCAATGAGGCTCAGTGAAGACCGGAACCATGGGTTCCGGCTTCTGCTCACTGGGGCCCCTAGCACTTGATGGAGAAGGAGTCCACTCCGCCACAAATCAGCCAAGGCTTGACTCTTGAGAGCTTGTCGAGGTAGGAATTCTAGATCGAATTCCGCCAGCTTCGCTGCCCACTTGGCGATGTTCCCAGTAGAATTAGGATTATGTAGTATAGCATGCAGTGGATAGGAAGTTACCACTAATATCTTGTGGGCTTGGAAATAATGACAAAGCTTCCTTGAGGCAATAAGAACTGCATAAAGCAGCTTATGCACCTCAATGTATCGAGTCTTGGCATTGTGTAATACTTTGTTGATGAAGTACACTGGGCGTTGGACTGTTTGAACCCTCTCGGAGGGGCCCGGAGCTTCTTTTCCATTGACCTGGACCCTCCCGGATGGGTCCAGACCTTCTTGTTCATCTTCTAGGACCTTTCCGGATGGGTCCAAATCTTCCTGATCAGCTATTAGGACCTTCTTGGGGTCCTGGAAGCCTAGCTCCGTTCCAGCAGGAGCTTCGTCGACTTTTTCCTTTCCTTCTCGCTGATGGAAAGGAGCTTCTTCTCGGCGCTTGTTGTAGCGCTCAACAATGTTCTGGACCTATCAATTATCCTCAAAACTGTGATTGTCCATCTTGTGGATTGGACACCACATCTTGGAACTCCCGGCATCTTCTGACGATGGTCAAGGACGTTTTTTGGGGCGTGGCCCCCGGCCACCCAGAGTTGCGGCTGCCGCAGCAATAGGTGTGTCGGCCGACATCTTCTTCTTGCCGTTTTATTTTTTCTTCTTCTTGCCACCACCAGAGGTAGTGGCTTCAACTTTGGAAGGCTTTTTATTAGCCTCCGGAGCTAGTTTAGAGTGCATTCCCAACCCTCTGCGGCCCGGACGCATTTGTCAGCCAGGCTAAACAACTCCGTGACACTGGTGACCTCCTTCATCGCTAGCTTCTCCAACATCCTTTTATCTCTGACACCCTGTCTGAATGCCACGATGACAGATGCATTGGAGATGGAGGGAATGGTATTACGTACCTGAGAAAATCGCTGGATAAAGGACCGCAGCGATTCTCCTGATGTTTGCTTCACTGCAAATAGGTCCAATTCAGTGCCTAATCGGGTGTAGGAACTCCTGAAGTTGGTGATGAACTATTGGCATAGCTCTTCCCAGCTATTGATGGAGTCAGGCGGGAGGCTCATGAACCAAGACCTTGCGGTCCCAATCAAAGCTACAGGGAAATAAGTGTCCATCACGGCCTCATTACCTCCCGCCACAAGTTTAGCGGTGGAGTAGATTTGAAGGAATTTGGCGGGGTTGACAGTTCCGTCCAATTTCTCCGGCAGATGAGGCTGGAACTTCTGGAGCCAGCGTACCATTCGTAGGTGCATGGCCAAGGCTGAACGGGCGCCCCCCACTCCCGAAGGAGGAGGGTTTTTGCGAGCCTCCCGCCTTTCGTGAGCACGCTCGATGCCGATGGGGCCGTCCTGCTGTCAGTAACGGCGGTCGAGCTCTGACCACAGGTCGTGCGTTGAAAGTCTCGATGCAGTGTGGATGCGATGTGCGCCAGAGGGCAGCGAAGTCACCTATTGGGATACAACACATCTCTTGTGTTGTGAAGCTTGCGGACCAAGTCTTCCTGACAAGATCTGGCGGTGTGAAGGTGTCTGCCCCGAAGGAGCAGGACCTCGGTTGCTGATGCCATCGGCTGCAGCTGCAACCAGATGTTCAACATTAGCCCTCCACTGCTCCATCGCACCCTGGGGTTCCCCTGGAGGTGGTGGACGTTGGAGTAGAGTACGTGCAGCAATTAGCATGTGCTCAGGGTTGTTGTTCGTCGATGCCGTGATCGACGCGAGTACTCCATCCTGTTGTCCAACATTGTTTGCCAGAACAGATGGTGGTGGTGGCATGACGCTCGTAGGGACAACGACGGCTACTGGATGTTGGATGTTGGAGGGATTCCCTCCAGCAGGCTGTTCAGCGTTGTTGCCGTTGGATGATCCTGCGGTGGAGTTCACCATATTGAGATCTCAGACACCCCCTTCCTGACGTGTCAAATGTCGAAGCGTACGAACGACACTTCTCCCAGTATTACTAAATTGTAGTCCGCGGAGGTTCTTGGATCGGTTTGGGCGCGCGGAGATTCTAGACAAGATGATGACACAGAGGATTTACGTGGTTCGGGCCACCTAAGCATAATATCCTACTCCACGGGGTGTGTGTTGTTGTATTTGGGATTCACTGGTGTTTGCGTGCGTATGAGCTTAGTTCTCATGTACCGTGCGGCGCAACCCTTTTATAGTCTAAGGATTGACCGTTACATCACTTGCCTGGCCCGACATGCGGCTCTGGCATAGTTAACTATCTAATACATGATCAACGAGTATTAAATGTGGTTAATAGAGTGATAACACACGATAATGATGTCGTTAGCCCTATTAACAGTCCACTGATCGTTTGTCATTAATATTGCATTAATGACACGTAATCAGGTCTTGTAACTGTCGCTCTAACTGTCCCTTGAAGGTCCAAGCCAATGGAGATCTCTCTGTCTTCTGTTGAAGTCCAAGCTCTGGAGGTTCGACATGTGGCGACTCCGGAGCTTCCCATCGTGGGGAGACAGGTCTGGAGCCACTATACACGTGGTAGCACCGGAGCTTCCCTCTACTAGGGGTTAGGTTCGGGGACACTAGACACATGGCAAGGCTGGAGCTTCCTTATGACGGGTGTTTGGTTCGGCCTTGTGATACACGTGTTGGTGTGGGAGCTACCCAAACGAGGGAGGTGAGTCTAGCACTGCACTACACGTGTGGCCTTCAGAGGTCTTCAACTTGAATGGGAGAAACTCTTTAGCTTTTCTTGCGGTATCATGGGGTACGCGGTACGCAGGATACCGACAGTGTGAATGTGTAGATTGGGGGATCCTTTGTAACGATGGCGGTATGGTCCTTTTATAGACAAGGACATACGCCTTACATGTGGGGTCCGAGGACTAACAGGTGGCCCCGGGGCGATCATGTCCTAAAGATCTAAGGCTTCGCGCATAAGCTTTCTCTGATTGTGGCTTGAAGACTCGCCATCTTGCCGCCTCAGTCGTCAGTGGCCCATGCGTAGTTGCTCACGGTGTCATGGGATGTCTCGTCCGTCTGTCTTGTCGCTGTAAGCTACCCACTTGGCGGAGCGGGGTAAGCCTGCGACGTCTTTACCGTAATGTGATTGGGCGGAGCGGTCCCTGACCGTTGGCGTGCTTCGTGTTATCTACCGGAGGTGCGTGCCTGTCTTCAATGCTTGATTTACGCACCATCCCTTAACTCGTGCACCCCACTGTCCAGGGTGAGTCGCGGGACACGTGGCAGCTTCGGGGCTGGCCACTGCCGGGGAGGCCAAGCCCGATACCTCGAGGCACGTGGCAGCTCTGAGGCGCTTCGGGGCACGTGGCAGCTCCGGAGCCCTTCTCTGCAGGACGTGCCTGACCTGGTGCTTCGAGCCACGTGGTTGCACCGGAGATCACTCCTATAGTGGGGTGAGGTCCCGTCCAGCCAGACACATGGCAGCTTGGGAGCCCGTCTCACCGGAGGAGTTGGGTCCCATCTTTGAGGTCCACGTGACAGTGGAGGATCCGGTACTTGAGGAAGGGTGGGGTCCGGCACCTTCGGGGCACGTGGCGCCTCCGGATGTACTTAGGTACTTTCAGCCTGTGTGCGAGGATAGCCCATATGTGGGGTGCCGACACTGCCTTACATCTATTTGCATAATGTCCAGTAGCACTTCGGATCTGGACATGGTGTGCGGAATGGTCAGGCTCCTTAATGCTACATCCTTCAAACTGGACCGATGTATCTGATATATCTTCATGGATACAAACATCAAAACTGATGGATGAAGCACAACCGAGAAGCGGGAGCGGTCATTAACAATTCGAGTGTGTTGGATCATATGATGTGCGAGAAATCGAAGAGTTTTTGATGGTGAGGAGAGGTTGCAGGATCAGCTCATTGCAGATATTAGAGACACAACCCAACTATGGGCCCTCGCAGGAGGAAGTCACCTATGTCTGGAACAGAACCTAATTAAACAGAGGGTGACCACCATCTTTCACACATGAACTCAGTGTGTATTCTCAGGTCTAGCACGACTGATACTTGTAAGCGTGTGACTGTTTGTCATTTGCTTTCCTACTTATTAATACATATGCCGGTAAAACCGGAACTTTCGGAAAAAAAATGCATGATCATTGGATTCATTTCAAAGATCCTGTGAATGGAACGGAAAAGGTTACATCTATCGAGCCGTGAAAACTACAACTTCGAAAATATGAGCTTTTTTATGGCAGTGAGAAAAAGAGTGGTGTGTCTACACGTTCAGTGTAGTCCTTGTTGAGACAATCGTACATATTTTGGCATCCTTGGCTACATCTGTGCTTTTAACAAGCGCTCTCGTTTTTTATTCTTCACAAACTTAAGGCGTGGCATGTCTGGGATGATCATGAATGTTTCATTTTTCGCCATGACCATTAACTTAGTTTGTTCATTATCGACCACCAACTTTGAAGAGATTGATGCCATCCTCTCGCTCAGATTGGCATTTCTTGACTATATTTTAGCACAACTAAGTCATGCACTAGTGTCATAAAAAAGACATGACCTCTTTTAGAGATAGTCAATCGGTTTTTTACATTGTCGTCATTAGGGCGACAACGTTTTGTTTAATTTAAACCAGATTTGTTATTTTAACGATATCAATTTTAAAATAAAAGAAAAACTTATTGTATTGATGGAGTAAACTTTTCCACTGCATCTTTATAAAACTTTCGAATCTTTAGAACTACGATTGCTAGAAGTTTTTATGGCCGATGACCATGGCGTGTTTAGATGATCATTTGCTTCTCTGACGAACTACCAAGCCCGTTACACTTACCCCTTGGCACCATGGGGTTCCGAACACCGGAACACGTTTAGGCTTCGTTTAGCAGGAAGGGGACATGTAACCCGTGTGCGTTCTCCACGGCGTGGATTGGGTTGACCCACCCCATATACCCAATCCACCGTGCGGGTGGCAGGTGAGTGAAAATCCACTCCGTTATTTGTTTAGCACCGGTATTTGGGTCTAGTTCTGTTCTGAGACTTATAACAGAGAATAAATACATAAAATTTTATCTTTTGGATGCCTGATTAACATAAGATTTCACAGTACTACCCTGACACAAGTTTAACATAAAGTTCCTTGTTTGTAACATTATAGATTGACAGTGTTAAAAGTTTGACACAACAGAAACCAAGCTCGCAAGAATCAAAAATTCAAGGCAACAGAAACTAAGTTTGCAATTAATAGTACTGCTGTGACACAACATAAACTAAGCTTGCAAGAATTAAAATTTTGACACAACAGAGTACTGTCCTGACGCTTGCTGTTGCAAGTATTAAAAATTTTACAAAACTTATATTTGTACCATAAGTGCAACCATTCCAAGCAATTTTGACCTTCTAAAAAACAATTAGAAAACATTTTTTTAAGTTCAAAAACAAAAGAAAGTGATTCCGTCCCTGCAACCAAGCAAACAATACAATTAGCAACAGAAATTAAATAAGATGCAACAATGATACAATTAGCAAAAGAAAAAAATGACAACCTTGGTCTCTGGGCGCCATGTAAGAACCTTAGTTGATGAGCCTCTGTAATATCTACCCAGCTACTGTGGCTTTTCATAAGCGTAGCAACAGCTAAATGGAAAAGAGCACAGAAAAAGGTATTGACAGAATATTCATATAAGTTAAACGGACAAGTCATTTTTTTTTTTTTTTTGAACAAAAAACGGACAAGTCATTGACTTAAGCTAACGACAATATATTTCAAATCACTGTAAAAATCATCATGGCGGCAGATCGAGAACAGATTGAGACAGCATTGAAGAAACGAGTATTCACATGGGGGCCAGATCGACGGATCTGAACGAACTGGTCTTCCACCAACAAAAGAAGCGGAGGGATTTAATCACCACGGATCTGGCACACAAAGAAAAGGATTCAGAAAGCAAAACCCTAAAACTGAGTGTGAGGGGGGACGGGGAGGGGGAGGAGGAGGAAGAGTGACAACAGAGTAGAGCACGCCGTCGCCGTCCGGCGAAGAGCACGCCACCGCCGCTCGATCGAGGGAAGAGAGCGTTGCCGCACGTGCCCCTGTCGGCCGTCAGTTCGGTGGAAATACGAGCAAAGCGGAGAGAGCGATTCAATCCCGACCTGTGGCGAAGCGGTTCGATTCCCTCGTCGATGTGCATGGATTGAGAGTGGATCGGGCCTATTCCACGTCGAGTCAAATACATCCATAGTGTGTGATAGGTATTTTGATCAACGGGTGTTTCTAATCCTACAACCCGCGTGGATCGGGCCAATTCCACGCCGGTTTCGGGCTTCCCAAATGAAGCCTTACCGTGTGAAATTTCCGTCGCCTCTAGTTTGTACTGTACGTACTTGAGATCGGTCAACCACGACCTGCTTCAATCCAATTGTTCCATAGCGCAAAAAGATTCGCGCACCATTTGACCATATCTTATCTCACGTGCACCCGCAATATCTAACAACGTCGGCACCAACAAAAGCCCGGATCAAACGGTGGGATTTCGCGCGATTCGTACGGAAAACGCCATCTTGTATTACCCAACAACCTCCTAGGCGCCGCAGATTGGCTGGCTACCTCGGCAAACGCAAGGCGTGTTCACGAAACGAGGCAACCTCCGGAAACCAATTCCCATCGGAACCAACAAGAAAGAAAAGATAAACAGGAAAAAATCTCCACCTTATCTCGCACGATAACCTTTCCCAAGCTAGTATATGAACGGCTGGCGCTATCTCATGCTCGCGGCCGAATCTTCTTTCTATCCTGTCTCGCCCCCTTTCTATTTCTGCTGAAAGCTTTGTGTCGACGACCCTCCACCAGCAATCCAGTTGAAAAATCGATTTCCCAAATTCGGAATCCTAAGCGTTGCCTGATCAGTGATCTAAGGATTAGAGAAAACAAGGTGCATCTTCACAATCTCGTGCAGTTTAGTAGTACGTGCAAAATGCATGTACACGCATGATCTGAACTTGAAAACACAGCCAGATTCCAGTACAGTTTTCTGGTTGCTTCTCTGCGCAATTATTGGAAGCGACAGTGCTACTAGACGGATGAGTGGATGGCTGATGGCGACGACAAAGCGATTGGTTGTTTTGGACGATAAGGGCATATGATCATTTCGACTGAATGGAGCTGAGGGGGAACGGTCCAGATATTGTGGCACTGGGAGCTCAGAGCCACACAGGCCGCTGTCCTCGCTGCCTCCTC